>CM043698.1:140255000-141597500 GCA_023935145.1 Bretschneidera sinensis | reverse complement strand
TATAGAACACTTAGGTTTGATTGAAAAGGAGGCTGGAATCAAGAGCAAACATATTCTTCTCCATTTTAGGTGAACAAGCATGAGCCTAATGTCCAACTAATCTCCAAGCAAGGCAAAAGGATGAGTTCCTAGGTGTAGTTGTTCTTATTTCTATTCTTGATTCAGTTGTATGGATTCATTGTTAAACATTGTTTATAATTTACTCTTTGATTAAGTAAGAATGAGATGGTTTCCATTTAATCCGGTGATTGCATCTTTCTCCTCCATACAAGTCTAGTCAAGCTCTTCTTATGTCAAGTTGTTGGATGTGATTGATTTCGGTAGATTCATCTTATAGATTGGTCCATTACTGCGGTATTGTTATTGAAATATCTTGTCGTTTCTTGACAATCTATAAGATAGATCATGTGTACTTGAATTGGAATGAAAGAGTAACTTGTAGCAATTACATTAGGATGTTTATGTGCTTTGATTGAATATTTATTGATTGCTTGTTTGGGATGTGAAACCAACAATCGAGATAAAACTATTGAGTCAAGATAAGGATAAAGCAATGAACTTATGAAGGATTCATGGAACCTTGTTATTGCTTTATTGAATCCTTCTACATATTTTCACAACTCTCTCATATAACTTCATTCATAAAACAAAGATTTACTCATTTGAATTTCATCATTTTGTTTTAAGGTTTACACTTTCTCTTGTAGTTTGCTTTTCCTCATGGGATCAACACCTCATCTATACACAATAATCACGTGTTAGTTTGAGCATAATCAATAGTTGATGAGAGTCATAAAATGCACTTTAATAGTACATTATTGTTAGCATTTTAGGGTTGATCTAGGTTTTTATTGCACTTTTATACCTTAACAATTCTAAAGTGTCATTCTTGGATCATTGATTTGTTTTGATGCATTTTCAGGTGTTTGGAGTCCAAAAGAGAGGGAAATGCTACTGTTGAATAAAGTACAAAGATCCCATGCATATCAAAGTGAAGGAGTGCTTTTGGAAGGATAAAATGAAGGGAAGAAAGTGTGTGTGCCGCAACTTGGAAAGGAGTTTCACCAAATTGCCAGAATTGCTCGTACAGATCAATCATCTTTGCAAATTAAACTGTATTGATGAAAAAGAACCAGGAGATGAGCCATATATGCCTAGAAAGATCCAGAAGTCTATTTTCTGGAGAATTTTACGGCTCATCAAAATTATTTTTCTAGAGAAATGTATGGCAGTTTTAGTAGACATAGGTCAGTCCAGAACAGCACCAACCAGCACTGCAGCGCCCAGAACCTCCACATCTTGAACCACCAGCCAGCACTGCAGTACTCCTCAACAGCACTATGGTGCCCAGAAGCTCACCTAATCCAAAATATGCCTAGCACCGCGGTGATCCCCAGCAGCACCGCAGTGCGCACACGGATTTGCATCTCCGAGTTAGACTTTAATTAGGGTTTTAAACATTAGATTAAACCCAAGAACACCCTTGGACCCTTGTACTATAAATAGGTCACTTAGGATCTAAGAGATGACATATTTTGACATAAAATTGAAGGTCGGAAGCTCACAAAGGCAGATCCATCAAAGTGATCAAGTATGAGCTCCATGGCCAACTAATCTTCAAGCAAGGCGAAGGGATGAATCCCTAGGTGTAGTTGTTCTTACTTTCTAGTCTTGATTCGGTTGTAAGGATTTAATGTTAGAACATTGTTTATGATTTATTCTTTGATCAAACAAGAAGAATTAGGTTTCATGTGACAGCTGCATTTTTTATTCTTCTTATCTTAGATTTTCTTAAACCGATGATTGCATTCTTCTTCTCCATATAAGTCTAGTCTTACTCTTCTTATGTCAAGTTGTTCGGGTGTGATTGAGTCCGGTAGATTTCTCTTTTAGGGTTGTCCATTACTGCGATATTATCATGGTGATATATTGTCGTTTCTTGATAACTCTATAGGATAGGTCATGCGTGCTTGAATCGAAATCAATGAGTATTTCATAAGCAATTACATTAGGGTTTATATTTATTCTTAATTGAATATTTGTCGATTGCCTGTTTGAGATGTGAAACTTGCAATCGAGATAAAAACAACTGAATCATGATTGGGATAAGCCAACGAACCTAGGGAGGATTCCTGGAACCTTGTTGCTTCTCCATAATATATTCACACAACTATTTACACAATTACTATCAAAACTCAAATTCTTTCATTTAATCTTTACCGTTCGTGTTGAGGTTTACCTTCTTTTATAGTTAACTTGTTTCCTTGTTGAATCGACACCCTAAAGCTGTGCTACAACTACCGCATTACTCTTTGGGCTTAATCAATAGTCAATTGAAAATATTCTTGTTCATCATTCTACACAAGAGTATGCAAATTAATAAAATAAGAAAGCATTAAGACCAATGATTTTTTTAGACTACACAAGTTCATTTAAGTCTTTCGATTTCCTATGCTGAAATATCCAAGTTCTATTATGTAATTCCTTATTTTGATAGCAAATCACAAGATTAAGATCATCTAATTAATGGCCAGTTAATTAGAAGCAATACGTTCAAAATAAATCAGCCAAACATAGAAGATAATTACTGCAAATCAGCATAGAAAAGCAAGCATAGTTTGAAATTAAATTACATCATTTTCCAATAATAAAGAAAGTTTAGTTCATGCTGAAAATTAAATTTAACATCAATGAATTCACCATAATTTCATAAACCAGTATGTGTGAAGCTGCTGCTGCTACGGAGAACTGCTGTGCGATCAGTTGGAATCCGAGCAGGGGGCTGCTGTGCAATCAGCTGCTTCTCTTTAAATGTAGATTTCCACCAAAGTATTTTCTCAAACTGTAAAAGGTAAGTTCATGGTTTTTTAGGCTTAGAACGGGAATGGTTAATGTAGTTAAAAGAATAAATAAAGGCTTATGTAAAATGAGGCTCAAGGGGGTTAACTATGGAAATACACCATGCAATGATGGCATGATAACTAGGACGGCTGGGAAAGTTGTTTGGTTATGACAGAAAAATGCCTAGATCATTTCTCAAATATTTGGTATCAACTAGGCTTTTTCCTCAAGGATCCATCAACGGATTCTAGAGTAAAACAAGATTGAACTCCCCTGACCCTGTTGATTTTACCCATTCTTTTTGTCAGCAAAATGAAAATAAAGAAAGAAAAAAACGATTATGTACTCAATTATGTTCAAGGACAAAGATTTAAATCAAAGTATCCATAAAACTTAGCCTGATGTAAAATAAATTTTCAAAAAAATTTCTCAGTCCTATCCTCAATCACAAATTTCATATTCATAGAGAATTCGATCATACTCAAATGCATGCTTGGTAAGAAAATTCAAACACTCAAAACTTATAAAATCACAAGTAAAATAAAATAACCAGCAATCAAGAGGACAAAAATGACTATAGGACTTTACACCCCTACACTTCAACTCAACAATGTCCTCATTATGATTCAAAAGATAGAAAGATTGAAGAAATGAAAGAAACTTTCCTGGTTTCATGGTGAATTCGTTGTAGTTTGCAATTTTCAGCTCTTTATTGTTGGAAATCACCTTAGCAAGATGCCCAAGTGGTGATCTTCCAAACACCCAAGTCTTGAATGACTTGTAGAAAGAAAACAGAAATCGAACACAAGAACAGAAAATCAAAGAATGAAAGAAGACAAGCAATTGTTATCGAGGTTCGGCAATGTGCCTGTGTCCCCGTGAGTTCCTCCGAACTCTCTGCACTAAATCAATGATTCTTACAAAGTTACAACAATCCCCTTCAAGAATCCAAGTTCTTGAAGAAACCAAGAAGAGTAGGAAGAAGATCAGAACTAACAATGTCCTCTTTCGAATCTAGACTTCTCTATCTTTTACAACCAGCCTTACTAACAAAGAGTCCCTCTTGTGTTTGTCACTCTTACACAATTCTCTCTAAGTGTTTACAATTGATCTCACAATGTCACAATTCTCTCTTGAGTATTCTCTTGTTGTAATGTTGTGAAAATGAGGCTTGTGAACCCCTTTTATAGCCTTTCACTTCTTGTGACATTCTTGTGAATCAATCTCCTCCCTTTGATCATGATCTCCTTTAAATCTTAGCCCTTTATCATTCTCCAAGTGGTGTTGTACGTTTTGGTCTTACGCGCACACACTTTGGAGAGCCCTAAGTCATTCTGCCCATGTGTGCCTGGTGCCTAGGCGCTCAACAGGGCACGCCTTGGCGCTGGGGCAGAGTGTGCTTATTGAGGCCCCGGGTGGCACGGCGCTAGTGCGCACCTGCTGTGCAACACGCTGGGAGGTGTGGCACTGGTTTCTGGGCGCCTAGGCACTGACCCAGTCCTGGAGTGCCATCTGCTAGAGGGTGTGGCACTGGCTGTGTGCGCTACAGTGCGCACACTGGTGCTGCTCCTTCCTGCTGCAGTGCACACTGCCTTCTGCCTAGGTGCAAAAGTGCGCACATCAGTGCGCTTGGCCTTCCCTTGCTCCAAAATGATGCACACACATGTGTGCAGCCTTATAACTTGTTGAAATTTATATCCCACCTTTGGTTTGGACTTTAACCAATTTTAAACCATGTTTGGACCTGTTTGAACCTTAGACAAATAACAATAATCTCTACCTTTGTCTAAGTGTTCAAAAAACCTGAACCATTTGTGCAGAAAGCTTCAGGATCCAAACTCATCTTGAGTCACCAATTAACCAACTCCAATACTAAGTAACTCAAGATAATGATTGAACTTAGTTAGAGGTAGAACTTTAGTACCCAAGTTCGCAGGATTTTCTTCCGTGGCAACCTTGTCCACATGGATGCATCCTTTCGTAACATTTTCCTAAATGAAATGATACCGAACATCTATATGCTTTGTCATCTCATGGAACGCTGGATTTTAACACAAGTGCAAGGCACTTTGACTATCCGAAAATACCACAACTTGCTCATCCAGTACCTTCAACTCTTCAAGCAACCCTTTACACAACATAGCTTCCTTAATGGCCTCCATAGCCGCTATATACTCAGCCTCGGTTGTTGAGAGTGCTACCACTGGCTGCAACTGAGCCTTCCAACTTATACAACATCCATTTAAATTGAATAAGTAGGAAGTAATCGATCTTATTTTATCCCGGTCAGCTCCATAGTCCGAATCTGCAAACCCTTTAAGGCAGATTGCATTACCCCTCTTCTCATACACCAGCCCTACTTCTGGGCTTCCCATCAAATACCACAGCAACCACTTCATCCCAAGCTAATGCTCCTTTCTATGATTACTCATAAACCTGTTGAGAACACTCATTACATGAGTAATGTCCGGTCTAGTGCTTACCATGGTGTACATAACAAAACCAACAGCACTAGAGTAGTGGACTTTCTCCATTTCCTTCTTCTCCGCCTTCGATCTTGGACATTGATCGCTGGAGAATTTGAAATGACTACCAAGGGGAACCTTCACTGGTTTACTATCTTCCATAGAGAATTTAGATATCATCTTCTCTATGTAGGAAGTTTGAGAGATCTTCAATCTGTTTCTCTCCCTTTCTCGGATGATACGCATCCCAAGGATTTTCTTTGCATGGCCAAGATCCTTCATCTCAAACTCCTCACTGAGTTTAGCCTTCAATTTCTTTATCCTCTCGATGCTGCTCCCAACCAGCAACATGTCATCAACATAGATGAGGATGATCACCACTTCCTCAACTTTCTGCCCCTTATAGTACAAGCAAGAATCATAGTAGCTCCTTATGAAACCCAAGCTGATTACAAAGGAATTAAACCTCTTGTTCCATTGCTGAGTTGATTGCTTCAGGCCATAGAGAGACTTCTTCAATTTGCACACTAACTCTCCCTGCCTTCCTTCCTTATAGCCTTCTAGTTGCCTCATGAAAATGGTCTCATCGAGCTTTCCATATAAGAATGCAGTCTTCATATCCATTTGCTCGATTTCCCAATCAAGTTGGACCACTAATGCTAACACTATCCGTATTGTCTTGTACTTTACAACCAGTGAGAAGATTTCGGTGAAATCTATGCCTTCTTTTTGAGTGAACCCCTTTGCCACCAGCCTGGCTTTATATCGGACTTCATTACCTAGAGTATTCCCTTCTTTGATCTTATAAAGCCATCTACAATCCACCACTCTCTGTTTTTCTGGTTTGGGTACCAACTCCCAAGAGTTGTTCTTCATCAAAGAATCCATTTCTTCCTCCATAGCCAGCTGCCACTTTGACAAATCTTTACACTCCATTGTATCCGTGTAAGTTTCTGGTTCAACCTCTCCTTCTCTCTAAGGAGCTGCTACATTAGCATTTGCAAACCCATACCTCAAGGTGGTCTAACCACTCTCCTTCCCCGGTCTCTTGTGAGCTGGTAGTCATTTGCTGCATCAACCTCTTCTTATTCAGCCTCTTCTTGAGTTTCTTGAGCTTCTTGGCCTTCATCCAAGGGCTCTACCTGGTCCAAACCCTCTTGCCTCCTTTGCTCTGCCTGAACCGAGTTCTCCTTGATGCGATGCTCCATAACTTCCAGTTTGGTTTGCTCACTAGCCCCTGCAGGGTTAGTTTTCTACAAGTAGGGAAATAATAATTCATTAAAGATGACATCCCTACTTATAATCAATTTCATGCCCTTCTTTTCTAAGGACCACAACCTATATCCCTTAACCCCATCACCATATCCTAGAAATACACATTTTCTGGATCTAGGGCCAACTTTATCCTCCTTTTGATGTGCATATACTGCACACCCAAAAGTCCTAAGGTTGTTTAATTCAGGGGGTTTTCCACTCCACATCTCTATGGGAGTCTTGAGCTCTAAAGCTCTAGAGGGTGATCTATTCACCAAGTATGCAGCTGTAGTTATAGCTTCTCCCCAAAAATATTTAGGTAACTCAGATCCTACTAACATGCACCTAACCTTTTCCATAAGGGTTCTATTCATTCTTTCAGCAACTCCATTTTGCTGAGGTGTTTTTACAACCGTCCTATGCCTTAGAATGCCATTTAATTCACAGAATTTATCAAAATCCTTATTGCACAATTCTAAGCCATTATCGGTTCGTAAAGCCTTAACTACCCTACCTGTTCCAGCAACTTCTTCCACACAACAAATTTATCCAAGGCATCAGATTTACTTTCTGTGCCACTTGCGATCGAGCGCACCCTCTAGTGCGATCGAGTGCAATTGAGACAGAGAGTAATCCGAGCAACAGTATTTGACTGCTGCACTCACATAACTGCCACTGATTCATGCACGAACGTCGGTCCAAGAATCCAGCATTCCTTTCCTTTAATCCCGAGCTTGAGAGGTCTTTCCGACAAAGTTTTAGGGATAACCCGGAAGAGGTAGGAGAAGGGAGTGAGGAAGAGATACCAATGGCAGAACAAATAACTGAACAACAACCACCTGAGCGGAGGCCGATGAAGCAATCCTTCATCCCACAGAACATCGATCAACCTTCGTGCATTGCATATCAACCTGAGGCTGAAGGAAACTATTACATATCTCTGCAGATACTCAGTGCACTAACCCACTTTAGGGGTACACCTAGTGAGGATCCACATTTGCACCTTCGAGAGTTCTTCGACTTCTGCAAATTCCAGCACATCCGAGGCTTAAACCAAGAAGGAATAAGGTTAATACTTTTCCCTTTTTCCTTGAAAGATAATGCTAAATTATGGTATAATTCTATGCCTACAATTTCCATCCACACTTGGGAGGAGTTGGCAAGCAAATTTCTAAGGAAGTTCTTCCCAGCCTAGAAGACAAGGCAAATGAGGAAAGAAATAAAATCCTTCCAACAAAAGGATGGAGATTTGTTCTTCGAGGCCTGGAGACACTTCAACGAGCTACTACTCAAGTGCCCACACCACAACCTACCCTAAGACGAACTGGTACAAGCCTTATATGAAGGTTTAAGTGATTCTGACAAAAACATTATGGATTCAGGTTGTGGAGGAGTGCTGATGGAGAAGAGCAGCGAATAGGTGACAGAACTCTTCGAAACCCTAAGCGAACACAAGCAGTAGTTCTCCTCTCGAGGTAGACATATAACCAAGAGTAAGGGTATGTATGAGGTAAGCTTAAACGGAGGATCATCTCCTCAAATAGCCGCAGTGGAAAGAAAATTTAACCTATTAGTTAAAGCCATGGCCACTCAGAACACCTCAACTAACCCATCAGCCGTACCACTACAGGTATGTACCATTTGCTCATAGTTTGATCATGATATTAATGCTTGTCCCTTATATTCATCTGTAGATCATGAGCAAGCCAACCTTGTGGGACCAAAAAATTATCCGCTAAAGAATAATCCCTATGCAAACATGTTGTGAGTTTTAATTTACTCGCAAGCGCACGAGTTGTTTGCAATATAGCGTTGTGCAAGTGCGAGGTCGAATCCACAGGGAATTGCGTTGTGAAAATAAATTTAATCTAAACTAACTCTATTTTAACCTAGTTCCAAATTTGTAATTTATATGTTGCAAAAGAAATATAAACTTAAATTAAATTGATTTAAAAACTAATGAAAAACACTAAGGTTTTCGAATCCACCCCACCAAAGTTTAAGCATATATGTCCTAAAAAATAGCTTATTAAAAGATTCAATGAATCCAACTATAAAACAAAAAACAAAGAATATCCCAATTAAACCAAAAGCGTCCAATGTATCTGCTCTTAACAAATCACAAAGGAAATCCAATTTAATCGAAAAGCATTCAATGTATCCATCAGATGAAACACAAGGAATATCCAACAGATAATTTAAAGTCAATCAATTATAAGATTAACTCAAATAATTAACAGAACATTTATACTAAAAATTGTCAGATTTGTACAAGCAAATCTGAACTACTACGCCAAACAACGGCGAAGCTTCATCTTCAACCTTAGCTGAAGAATCTAGCTACTCATAACTATGAAACTACAATTCATAATAAAAGTGCTAAACATTTAAACTAAAACAACTAAATATAAAGAAATAAATAAATAACTTTACATGGGAGAAATTCCACTCACTGACGGGTGGCACTTCCCTTCGTGGTGACAAAGCCTTCGAGATCCACCAGAATGCTAGCGGACGTCCACCGGTAAACACCAAAGTGGCTCAGGAATTGTACACTGAATGATGAAGTGGAGTGGGTATTATATAGGCAAATACCATGAGTGCAATGTGTTTCCAATCCGATGTGGGATGTGGGATATAGAAATGTGTTTCCAACCGATGTGGGATGTGGGATTTAAGTCTTCACATGCCCTTCAAAACTTCTGTTCACGCTGAAATCCCGCACAGCCCGCACAGCCTGACGTTTGTCTACTAAAACGGTCATAACTTTCTGTAGAAAAATCATTTTTACGAGCCGTAAAACTCTACAGAAAATAGACTTCTGGATCTTTCTAAGCATATATGGCTCATATCCTGGTTCTTCTTGAATCAATACAGTTTAATTTTCAAAGATGATTGATCTGTACGGGCAATTCTGGCAATTTTAGTGAAACTCCTTTCCCAGTGCTTGTAAACCTGAAAAACAACGAAAACAATTCAAAGTAACAAAATATGCAATATTTTTCTCTCATCAAAACACATACAACCCTGGATGGCAGAATCACCCGAACTTCTCATGGATCAACAACCAAAACAGTCAAGGGCAGCAAAGAAACTTCCAACCAGCACTTCAAACGTCTCCTGAACCAAAGAAGAATGATATTGAAAGCCTTGTGATGTAACTAGTGACTCAGCAGTAACAATCCTGAATAAACATGAACAATTTATGGAAGAGTCAAGGCAATTTTGGACTAAAATAAGGCAAATCACTGCAAAACACGATCAAGCCATTCAAGGACTATAGGTACAAATGGGACAGTTGGCCAAGGAATTGAGTAGCATAAAGCAAGGAGAACTCACAGCTCAGCCACTACCTAATCCAAGAGGACATCAGCAACTGAATGCTCTAACAACCTTAAGAAGTGGTAAGATCATCGGAAATAATAAACCTACGCAAGTATCTCCAGAGCAAGCCTCCATATCTAAGGTAAGAGAGATGGAAAAGGTAAATACACCTCCACCCTTTCCTCAAAGGTTAGTGAAGCCTAAAAAGGAAACTAAGATGAGTGACATTTTCGAAACTTTGAAAAAGGTCGAAATAAATATTCCTTTATTAGATGAAATAAGATAACTACCTGCTTATGCCAAGTTTTTAAAAGATTGTTGCACTAACAAAAGAAAGTTTTAAGAGCATGAGACGATAGCCTTGACCGAAGAGGTGAGTGCTGTATTATTGAGAAAATTACCACCTAAACTAAAAGATCTGGGAAGTTTTACTATTCTTTGCAGGCTAGGTGACCAGCTTTTCGAGCACGCATTATTGGACCTAGGAGCGAGTGTCAATTTGCTACCTTACAGTGTATTCGAGACACTAGGTTTGGGGGAACTCCAACCAACCTCTATTACTCTACAATTGGCTAACAGAAGCATCAAACGACCAAGAGGTATCCTTGAGGATGTTTTGGTAAGAGTAAGCAAATTTATTTTACCTGCTAATTTTATTGTATTAGACATGGAGGAGTGCCATATGCCTGTGCCACTCCCTATCATCTTAGGGAGGCCGTTTATGATCACTGCTAACACAAAAATTAATGTAAAAAGAGGCATTGTCACAATGAGAGTAAATGATAAAGAGGTAGAATTTAAATTTTTTAATACACTAGACTTCACTAGAACTAATGATGAATGTCACAATGTGAGTTTCATACAAGGTATTGATAAGGAAGTCCATTACACTGTTCCATTGAAGTCCATCCATGCTAACATGAGATTGGACATTAGGCTAGAGGATAACGTGATTAAAGATATCCATGGATCTGTTCACACCATCAAGAGCACACCTAAAACTTCAAGTAAGTATAATCCTAAAGTTAAAAATCTTGCACTTACTAATATTACTCCTCCTTGTTTTATTGACCAGGCACCAAACTTGGAGACAAAACAGCTGTCGACAGCACTAGAACCACCTGATGGGGGCCCTCAGTGCCTCCTTCAAGGGAAGTAGCACTGAAGCTACTATAGAGAGCACTTGAGAAATTCCACATGTTTAAAATATAGCTCAAGTGCCTCTATCGAGGTTAGTGGTACTGAATGCCACAAAAATGCGGTAAAACTATATCGTTCTAAATTTGTATTTGGTAAAGTTTTTAAATACACTGTGCATACTGCATTATGCAATCGAGTGCATTTCACAAATGCGCTCGAGTGCACTCGGGGCAGAGAGGGCACGTGCATATTATAAACAGTTTCCCTTTTTCCCCTCATTTACACTCTAGCACTACTCTCACCTTCACTATCCCACTTAGCCTCCTCTTTCCCTAATCTTGCACGATAACTACCTCCAAACCACCGGCCGTCCGTCACAATCATCACCTACCACCATACATCACCATTCCACAAAGCACGACCACTATCCCCTGAAATTCTCCTAACCCCACACGTATGCAAACCAATTTTGTTATATTTTTCTTGCATACCAGCACACATAGGTTTTTCCTTATATATTTTTCTCGTATTATCCATTTATCTCGTGTAATTGGCTGTTCTATTTCATGCTTGCAGGAGGATAGGATCGAGCTTGTGAGTTTTTCCACAACTTCGAGTTTTTGGTGCGCATAAGGTGTTCGACAAATTTCCTGACCAAGTGCGATCGAGTGCTTGGAATCAGCGATCGAACGCACTACTTCTCGTGCGATCGAGCGCATAGTATCTATGATCGAGTACAATTTTGACAGTAACACAGATCCAGATTCTAAAACATGGCTTACACATCCCGTGCTTCTAACAATCGCCATCATTCATCCCGGCCCAGTTTCGAACAGCGTGAAATACTGTTCGAGACAACATTTAACGTAGAAGAGGACTTCAAGACTTTGAACACCATAAGATGGGTGGTCCAAGAATTCAAGCATCGGGGTCTCAAGCTGCTATTCAAGCCAGTCTGCTCGACGGCATACACACGATTTGTGGTCAGTTTCTACGAGAACCTGACCTATGACTGCACCAGGCCAGAGATTTTATCTTCCTCGGTCCAAGGCAGGTTCATAGAGCTGACCACCACTGACATAGCCAGCTCTTTACACTACTGCGATGAGTCCCCACCAGAGGACAGCCACATAGAGGAGTAGCCTAACTCATTCCCTCTCCCACACATCATTGAGAACATGTGTGTGGGGCAGTACACTGACCGCCACAAAAATACGGGGAGCCGATCGAGGTTATCTCTCAGTCTATGGTTCGTCGACTCTGTCCTACAGTGTAATATGTGTCCTTTGGGGCATAAGACACAGAGGCGAGATCAGTTTCTGCAAGTTCTCTACGCTTTCCACTGAGGTCACTGGTACTCCATCACAGCAGTCATATGGAGTCAGATACACAAATTCTGGGATGGGGTGCATAACTGGCAGACGACCACAGCTAATGCTTGGGGTCTTCCTTTCCCCTTCTTGCTCAGTCATATCTTCAAGAAGAAAGGGATTAGAGGATCCTCTATAGATGGCCCGGTTAGTGACCATCCTTTCTTTGGGAGAGCACAGTGGAGCGTCAGCCAGTCGCATATGCCCCGAGGACCTCGGGCACAGATACGTTGGAAATCACCTTGACAAGATGCCCAGGTGGTGATCTTCCAAACACCCAAGTCTTGAATGACTTGTATAAAGAATTTCAGTAATCGAACACAAGAACAGAAAATCAAAGAAAGAAATAAGACAAGTAATTTGTTGTCGAGGTTCGGCAATGTGCCTATGTCCCCGTGAGTTCCTCCGAACTCTCTGCACTATCTCAATGGTTCTTACAAAGTTACAGCAATCCCCTTCAAGAATCCAAGTTCTTGAAGAACCAAGAAGAGAACGAGAAAGTGATAGACCTATTACAATGCTTTCTATCAATTCTCTACTAACCTCTCTTCTTTACAACCAGCCTCACTACAAGAGTCCCTCTTGTGTTTATGTCTCTCACATAATTCTCTCTTGTGTTTACAATGATCTTACAATGTCACAACCTGTGTGGTTCTCTCACACACCTTTTTCACCACTTGAAATGAGGTTAAGAAACCCTTTTTATAGCCTCTTAATTCTTGGACAATCTTGTGAATCATTCTTGACCCTTTGATCATGTTCTTCCTTTAATCTCAGCCTTTCATCACTCTCCAAGTGATGCTGTGTGTTTTGGTGTGGTGCTGTGTGCTGCGGCGTGACCTGATGCTGCAACCTCCTGATGCTGTGCACACACCTCCTGCCTGTGGGTAGACACTTCCACAGCAGTGTGTCTGACCTTCCCATGCTCAAAATTGAAGCACACACTTGTGTGCAACCTTTTAACTTGCTGAACTTTCATACTCCACCTTTGGTTTAGATTTTAACCATCCTTGAACCATGTTTGGATATGTTTGAAACTTAGACAAATAATAACAATCTCTACCTTTGTCTAAGAGTTCAAAAAACCTGAACTATTGTGCAGAAAGATTCGGGATCCAAACTCATCTGGAGTTACCAATTAACCAACTCCATTCCTAAGAAGTCCAAGGCAATGATTGGACCTTCTTAGAGGTAGAACCTTGGTGCCTAAATCTGCAGGACTTTTCTCCGTGGTCTTCTTGTCAACATGAATGCATCATTTCGTACCATTTTCCAGAATGTAATGATACCAAACATCCATATGCTTTGTCCCCTCATGGAACACCGGATTTCTCCAAAAGTGCCCCGCACTTTGGTTATCCAAAGTTACCACCACCTGCTCTTTTAGGACCTCCCACTCGTCCAACAGCACTTTGCACCCCATAGCCTCCTTTATGGCTTCCGTAGCCGCTATGCATTCTGCCCTAGTTGTTATGAGTGCTACCACTGGCTGCCATTGAACCTCCATGTACCTCAGCAACCACTTCATCCCAAGCCAATGCTCTTTTCCGAGATTACTCACACATTTGTTGAAAACATCCATTGCCCAAGAAACACTTGACCTGTTTCTCTTCCTTTCCCGGATGATTCTCCTCATCCCAAGGATCTTTTGTGTAAGGCTGAGATCCTTCCTCTCGAACTCCTCACTGAGTTGAGATGTAAACCTTTTTATCCTCTTCCTGCTGTTCCAAACTAACAGCCCATCAATGACATAGGTGAGGATACTCACCATCTTCTCCACCTTGTGTCCAGGAGAGAAAGTTTCTGTGAAACCTATGTCTTCTCTTCTTGTGAACCCATTCGCCACCAGCCTAGCCTTGTTCCGGAATTCATCTCTTGGAGGGCACCCTTCTTTGATCTTGTAAGTGCACTTACAATCCACAACTTTCTAATTTCTTGGAATTTTCACCAATTCCCAAAAGTTGTTCTTCCTCAAAGAATCAATTTCTTTCTCCATAGCTAGCTGCCACTTTGACGAATCCTTACACTCCATGGCCACCGTGTAAGTTTCTTGTTCACTCATCTCTCCTTCTGTCCAAGGAGCTGCTGCATCCACAGCATCCGCAAACCCACATCTTGAAGGTGGTCCGACCAGCCTTCTTTCCCGGTCTCTTATGAGCTGAAAGTCCTTCTGACTTGCTGCAGCATCCTCTTATTGTTCAGCCTCTTCTTGAATTTCTTGAGCTTGGCAATCATCCGAGGGCTCTACCTGGTCCGAACCCTCTTGCCTCATTTGCTCTACCTGAACAGAATCTCCCTTGATGCTACGCTCAACAATTTCTGAATTGGTTTGCTCACTAGCCCCTGCAGGGTTAGTATTCTCCAAGTAGGGAAATAACAATTCATTAAAGACAACATCCCTACTTATTATGAGTTTAAATCCTTCTTTTTTCTAAGGACCACAACCTGTACCCCTTAGCCCCTTCCCCATATCCTAGAAACACATATTTTCTAGATCCTGGGCTAAGCTTATCCTCCTTTTGGAGTGCATACGCAGCATACCCAAAAGTCCTAAGGTTGTCCAACTCAGGGGGTTTTCCAGTCCACAACTCTTTGGGAGTCTTATGGTATAAAATCCTAGAGGGTGATCTATTAATCAAATATGCAGCTGTAGACACCGCTTCCCCTAAAAAACATTTGGGTAATTCGGATTTATTTAACATGCACCTAACCTTTTTCCATAAGGGTCTTATTCATCAACTCAGCAACTCCACTTTGCTGAGGAGTTTCCACAACCGTCCTATGTCTTAGAATGCCATTTAACCTACAGAATTAATCAAGTTCTTGGTTAAAAATTTCTAAGCCATTATCGGTTCTTATCCCCTTAACTACTCTACCCATTTGATTCTCAACCGGCCCTTTCCACACCACTAACTTATTCAAGGCATCTAATTTATTTTTCACCAAATAAACCCACACTTTTCTTGAATAATCATCAATTAAAGACATAAAGTAAATGTTACCTCCCTGTGTTGGTGTCCTTGCTGGTCCCCAAAGGTCCGCATGAATGTAGTCAAGAATGCCCTTAGACTTGTACACTCCGGTGTTAAAGCTGACCCGATGTTGCTGCCCAAGAACACAGCTCTTACAGGAATCCATTTTTTCTACTTTGTCACCACTAAGTAGACCTTCCTTGCTAAGCACTTGTAGGCCCTTTTCGCTCATGTGTCCCAAGCGAGTGTGCCAAAGGGCTGCCTTGTCCAGCTCAGCCATCAAGCTTGCTGCTTGATCATTAGTTTCTGTTTTTCCGATCATCTCATAGAGTCCATCGTTTCTTGCTGCCTTGATCACTACCAAAGATCCCTTGGCCACCTTGATCATTCCTCCCTCTATCTTACATGTATAGCCCATGGAATCCAGCTGCCCCAATGAGATCAAGTTCCTCTTCAAATCTGGAATATACCTCACATTTTCCAGCAGCCTTGTGACTCCATCAAACATCCTCACTTGGATGTCTCCAATCCCTCTCACTTGGCAAGAATTATCATTCCCCAAGAAGACCCTTCCCTCATTGATCTCCTTGAAATTCTTGAACCATTCTTTGTGAGGGCTCATATGATGAGTGCACCCGGTATCCAAGATCCATTTCCCGCTGCCTTCTTGCCCCTCGCTCACACTTGAGCACACAACAAGAACATCATCATCTTGTTGTTCTGTTTTGGCAATCGAAGCCTCTCCATTCTTGGTATGGCTTCCTCCTCTATCCCTTATCATCTTCTTGCAATCTTTCTTGACATGACCCTCCTTATGGCAGTAGTAGCAACACTTCCCTCCAAATCTCAGTTTGGAATGCATTCTCCCATGGCTTTCTCCTCTACCTCTGTCCCGGTAGTAGCCATGCATGCTGTTTTGCACTCTCCTATGGTTCTCTCCTCTATCTCTGTCCTGGTAGTAGCCATACATGCTACTGTGCACTCTCCCATGGCTCTCTCCTCTACCTCTATCCTGGTAGTAGCCATGGTTGCTGCCATACCAAGTTGCTGGCCTTCTTTTAAAGAACAGCCCTTTACCACTTGATGTACTCCTTTTCTTGGCATCAAGATTATCTCGCAACTCTTTCTTAGGATCAAATTTAAAAGTAAAGATCCGTTTCCGAAGATACCTCTTATGTGGGAGAGTCTTGGCAAGAAAAAATTCATCTAGTTTCTTTCATATGACAGTCGGATCCTCCGAGTCTCCGCACTCCCTTGTGACATTATCCGACATATGCAAGAAAATGGTGCTGTAGGCCATCTTCTTCATCGTGGTCCGCTGGTCCTCCGTGGTACTTGCTGTAAAAGCATCATCTTCTCCAAGTGCCAAGTCCACTTTTTTTGCTGTATAAGAACCTCCTTGATCTTCCGCTTCCATAGGGCAAAGTTCCCCTTTCCATCAAACTTCTCCACACAGAAATTTGAAGCCATCTTTGCGGACAAGATCCCAGATTTATGCACTAACCACAACTACTTTCTTCAACC
Source organism: Bretschneidera sinensis (assembly GCA_023935145.1). NCBI lineage: Eukaryota > Viridiplantae > Streptophyta > Magnoliopsida > Brassicales > Akaniaceae > Bretschneidera > Bretschneidera sinensis. The sequence continues at coordinate 141,580,610 of CM043698.1, read as the reverse complement.
TCAAGAACATAGATCGAAGATGGATCATTAACACCGTTGCTTGAATCAACCTTCAAGAACACGACCGGATCTTGATCTTTACACCGTTCTTGAATCACCCAAGAAGTTTGATCTTTGATTCTTGGAGTCTTGGCTCCGTACCTTCTACTTCTTGTTCCGATAACCAGCTGCTGTGCTCTGATACCACTGACCAAAGCTTTGATACCACTGTTGGAAATCACCTTGACAAGATGCCCAGGTGGTGATCTTCCAAACACCCAAGTCTTGAATGACTTGTAGAAAGAATTTCAGCAATCGAACACAAGAACATAAAATCAAAGAAAGAAAGAAGACAAATAATTTGTTGTCGAGGTTCGGTAATGTGTCTACGTCCCCGTGAGTTCCTTCGAACTCTCTGCACTATCTCAATGGTTCTTACAAAGTTACAGCAATCCCCTTCAAGAATCTAAGTTCTTGAAGAACCAAGAAGAGAACGAGAAAGTGATAGACCTATTACAATGCTTTCTATCAATTCTCTACTAACCTCTCTTCTTTACAACCAGCCTCACTACAAGAGTCCCTCTTGTGTTTATGTCTCTCACACAATTCTCTCTTGTGTTTACAATGATCTCACAATGTCACAACCTGTGTGGTTCTCTCACACACCTTTTTCACCACTTGAAATGAGGCTAAGAAACCCTTTTTATAGCCTCTTAATTCTTGGACAATCTTGTGAATCATTCTTGACCCTTTGATCATGTTCTTCCTTTAATCTCAGCCCTTCATCACTCTCCAAGTGATGCTATGTGTTTTGGTGTGGTGCTGTGTGCTGCGGTGTGACCTGATGCTGCAGCCTCCTGATGTTGTACGCACACCTCCTGCCTATGGGCAGAAACTTCCACAGCAGTTTGCTTGACCTTCCCATGCTCAAAATTGAAGCACACACTTGTGTGCAACCTTTTAACTTGCTGAACTTTCATACTCCACCTTTGGTTTGGATTTTAACCATCCCTGAACCATGTTTGGATATGTTTGAAACTTAGACAAATAACAACACATCCCAGCAGTCATATGGAGTCAGATACACAAATTTTGGGATGGGGTGCATAACTGGCAGACGACCACAGCTAATGCTTGGGGTCTTCCTTTCCCCTTCTTGCTCAGTCATATCTTCAAGAAGAAGGAGATTAGAGGATCCTCTATAGATGGCCCGGTTAGTGACCATCATTTCTTTGGGAGAGCACAATGAAGCTTCAACCAGTCGCATATGCCCCGAGGACCCCGGGCACAGATACTAGCCACTGAGCCTATGGCGAATGATCAGATGGAGGCTGAACATCCACTAGTTAGCCCTTCATAGGCGGAGGAAAAGCTAGACATAGGATCCATGGAAAATCAGCACCTCCTAGACGAGCTGTCTTCTCTCCACTGTGAGCTGTCCGACATTCGTCGGGAGGATCGTGAGGCAGCCCATCTGATTCATTAGCGGATCGATAGGTTAGAGGCACAGTTCACACGATAGGAGGTGATATTACAGGCCATCCTTGACTACCTACCTCCTGCACCCGGTACCTCTTCGATTGCACCCACAGACGATCAGCAGTGAAAGATACCCCGTTTGGCTGAAGAAGTAAAACTTAGCGCTCATGGGAGGCACCCCAGACATATCCTTTTCATTTTAGTTCTTTTCGTTTATTTATAATTATATTTACATGTCTATTTTTTAAATTTTGTTTTCTGGAACAATATTTGTTTTCCTTTGTCAGATACTTAGTGCGTGCATCCAGTTCAAGTTTGGGAGTATGTACAAGCAAGCAAGCAACCTAGTTCTCCATCTCCCAGGTCAGATCTTTCCATGCCACACACATTGGGGACAATGTGCATTTTAAGTCTGGGGGTAGTGGGAAATACTAGATACTATCACACACACACTTGAAACATATGCACACACTAAGTCCCAGTTTTTCTTTTAGGAAGATAAATGCATGATCAATGGGTAAACAAAAATTTTGGTTGATTTAGAAATTTGATAACACTTCATTAGTAAGCTTAAAAGCTAGAACACATAGTCTTGTAATAGGAATTTTACAAAGTTGAGTTACCTACCTCAAGGCACCTAAGAATTCACGAGTTTGATTCAAATTTGCACGAGCACATTTAGCACGCATTTGTGTGGGGTATGACATATAATTCTTTTGTATATGTTTCCATAACCTAAACTGTAATCGGATAACTTGTTGAAAAGAACCCTTTGGCATAAGAAAAATAAAGAAAAATGTTCATCATGCAAAAAGAAAATAAAAAAGCTTCCAATAATCATTAAAGAACTTTCCACTGAGTAACTGGGTCTCTTACCTCAGTAAGCATTGAGCATTCACGTCAAAAGGTGGAAGTTTCATTAAGAAGCATTAAAAACCTGTTAGTTTCGTAGCCTTTTTTACTCGAGTTAATAAGTCCTTAGAGGTGTCTTTACACCTAATACCCTAAAACCATCTGGTTTGGGTGTCATTGGCCAAACACTCGTTACAAGGGTCAAATAGAAAGCTCGATGAAACTCAACATGGCAAAGATCGCATGATAAAAGAAAAAGAAAAAAAAGAAGCAAGTATTATGCCATTTTGTTCTCTTTGATAAGAAATTCAATAAAAGTTTGGGCACTGAAACACTATACACTAAAATTATGTGGAAGCCCCATCTCATATGTGCTAATTCATCACACACAAACCAAACTTGCAATGCCTTAAGCCAACCTTAGGTGAGTAACATAAAACTTTTGAAAGTCCTTTTGCAATCCAAAATGTATTTTTATTATAAGCTTACACATGAACGGTTATCATGGTTTTATGCACAATCCAAATTTTTGAGTCTCATGAAAACGAATTTATCTTTAAAATTTTGCTTCAACATAGTCTTTGGTTTTGTATTGCTAAGGGACTAGCAATATGTAAGTTTGAGGGTGTGATAAGTGCTTAAATAGTCATATTTAAGCCCCTTAATCTACACTTGTTAGACTCTTTACTTATCTATTTTAGTAGATTATACTTCATTTTTGTGTTTTATGTGTTTTTCACAGGACTTGGGCAAAAAGATAACAAAATGGAGCTTTTAGGAGAAAAAGTCAAGTTCTGCCCTCCAGCAAGGTGCACTTGAGCGCACCTCCCTTGTGATCGAGTGCACTTGAAGAAGGCTCGAGCGCACACATACGCTCGAGCGCAATTACTCTAGAGGCAGCAGAGCCAGAATTAGAAAGAAGTCTTCCCACTCCAAATAGGAACTTAGGGTTTTGGGACACCATAAGGACCCTATAAGTAGCCCTGTAAAACACATAAACCATACTTTTTGTTCTAGATTCGAAGTAGAGAGCTTAGGAGAGGAATTGATGACTCGTCTCCCGAGTCTTTTTCGGTTTTAGTTTTCTGTTTTTATTTCATTATGCTTAGTATGTTTACTTTATCTAGCATGTGTAACTAAACTCCTATAGGGCTCGATTAAAGCCCTAGTTATGCTTTACCACATATTCATTCATTAATTATCTTTGCTATAGCCTTGTTAGAATATTTAACTTGATTAATACTTGTTTATATTTACATTCCTCATATGTATGTGCCCGATCAATGTATGCATGTGGTATGGATAGGTTAGTTGAATCAATTTGGATGACCGAGTCCTGGGTTCGACATTAGTAACAAGGGATATCCACACCAGATTCCCAGGTTAATCAACATGGGAAACCGGGAGCGGACCCAGCCCTAGGTCCCGTGTGGTTGTCGATCTCCATAGCCCTCATACTCTCTTAAGGAACAACTCAGTATACACTCATGTTGAATCCCTTAAGAGGGAAAAAAGTTAGAGTATGCACCATGCCTAACTCGTTGCATAGGGAGATCAATAGCCTAAGGTGTGGACCAAGCCCTTAGGTTGGCAACCATTAGATATTCATGATAAGGCTAGAGCATTGAAACCTTAGTTAGTGGGAAAGCATAATTAGTGGTGGATATCATAGCTCTATGTTTTCATTATTGTTATTTACTCACAATGAGACTGCTATTTCTCTTGTTAACTTAAAGAAACTAATTCTAAAACGAAATTCACCAATCCCTGTGGAAACGATCTCGCACTTGCACACTATACTACCACAGACCTTGTGCACTTGCAAGTAAAACTAGAACGTTTATTCACTTAATTATTTAGGTAGATAATCATCCAACATACATCTCAACTCAATAAAGAGTTCGAGAGGAAGGATCTTAGCTTTACACAAAAGATCCTTGAGATGAGAAAAATTCAGAAAAGGGAGAGAAACGGGTTGAAGGTTTCTCAGTCTTCTATGGAAGATGGTAAACCAGTAAAGATTCCCCTTGCTGGTCATTTCAAGTTCTCCGGTGAACAATGCCCTGGAATGGATGAGGAGAAGAAGGAAATGGTAAAGGTCCTTTACTCTAGTGCGATTGGACCAGTCATAGTCATGATGGTAAGCACTAGACCTGACATATCTTAAGCAATGGGTGTTCTCAACAGATTAGTGAGTAATCTCGGAAAGGAGCTTTGGCTTGGGATAAAGTGGTTACTGAGGTATTTGAAGGCTCAGTGGAAGCGGCTGATAGCTCTCTTAACAACCGAGGCTGAGTACATAACGGCTATGGAAGCCATAAAGGAGGCTATATGGTGCATAGGGTTGTTGGATAAGTGGATGGTCCTAAAAGAGCAAGTGGCGGTGTATTCGGTTGACCAAAGTGCGTGGCACTTGTGGAGGAATCTAGTGTTCCATGGGAGGACAAAGCATATGGATAAGGTAGCCACGAAGGAAAGTCCTATAGATTTAGGTACCAAGGTTCTACCTCTAAGAAGGTCCAATCATTGCCTTGGACTTCTTAGGAATGGAGTCGGTTGAATGATGACTCAAGATAAGTTTGGATCTTGATGTTCTCTGCACAATGGTTCGGGTTTAAACATTTAGACAAAGGTAGAGATTGTTGGTATTTGTCTAAGGTTTAAACATGGTTTAAACATGGATAAGGTTTAAACAACAGGTGGAAGAGTGAAGTTCAGCATGTTAAAGGAATGCACACAAGTGTGAGCGGCACCTTGGAAGTATGTGCGCCTCACTGTGGAATGAGGCAAAGGAGAGCACACCAGTGTGCGCTGCAGCGCCCCCTCCTCTAGGCCACGGCTCCCAGAAAGGTCACAAAGGAGGCTTGTTTCAACTCTGCCTTAGGCCGCGGCACACTCAAGGCACACCAAGGCTAGGTTTTAAGCCTCTTGTTAAGTGCGTAGGTGCAAGGTTAAAACGCACAGCATCACTTAGGATTGATGGAGGGCTATGGTTGATTGGTCATCAAGATCTAAGGGTGGAGAATGACACTCAAGATTAGACAAGAGTTGGTGCACTATATAAAGGGTTACCTAGATTCAATCTTAAAAAGAATAAGATGTGAAACACATTGTGATACGAGACACAAGTGTGTGTGTGACAGACATACAGGAGAGAATTGTGTGAGAGTGCAAAGACACAAGACACAAGAGGGACTCATTGTAGAGAGGCTGGTTGTAAAGAGAGAAGTAGTATAGATTGTGGGTAGAGAGCTTTGTAATAGTCCTATCACTTTCTTTCTTCTCATCTTTGTTCCTTTAAGAACTTGAGGTTTCTTGGAGAGGGTTGTTGTAATTGTAAAGAACCACTGATTTAGTGCAGAGATTTTAGAGGAACTCACGGGGACGTAGGCTATTGCCAAACCTCGATAACAAATCGCTTGTCTACTTTCTTTCTTTGATTTCTGTTCTTGTTTTCGATTCCAAATCTTTACAAGTCATTCTAGACTTGGGTGTTTGGAAGATTACTACCTGGGCATCTTATCAATGTGATTTCCAACAAGATACTCGTATTGGAGGCTTAGGTGGCCAATTCTTCCAAGAACCCTTCATATCAATAAGTCTTTCTTCCTGCAAACGAGCCAACCCAATTGCATAATGAATTGTAGCAGGTTTTTGAGCAATTACTTCTCTTCTGATTTGATTTTTAAAACTTGATTCATTCAATCCCATTACTTTATTTGAAAGGTTCTCAAACTGGGACTGATACTCCAAAACATAACCAATTTGTGTTAGTTTAGACAAGGCTCCATGAGGATCATCATAATCGAAGGGACCAAATCTTTTCTGTAAGGCCTAAACAAATTATTGCCAAGATCTGAGTTGTTTGATTTGGTACATCCATTTTACGAAGATGAAGTGGGTCCCTCAAGATTGAATAAAACCAAGATGAGTTTTTGCGCCTATGGTGTTTTGTGGAACAAGAAGTACTATTCAACTCTAAAGATCCAATTAGAAGGATCTCCCTCTGCAAAATGAGGACATTCCAACTTGATAGTCTTGAAGCTAGAATTGCCTTCAGTATCCAAGCATTCAATAAGAAAAGAATCAATGTCTCGGATGATGACTATATTTTAGCCAACTGATGCAACCTAAGATATGAATTCTACACGCAACTCTTCACACAATTCTTTCTGGGATTCTCTGATTAAGGCAACAATGTTGTCTAGTGTCACATCTTTAGATCGAGTGGAGCAGGCTATTGATGAAAATAAATGGAAGGAATGTTGTGGTGATAAGGAATTTGAGACAAATTAACGACGACATCACCAAATTGATACTGAAAGTAGCAAGTTGTTCTTGATAAGCCAAAACCTTTACCTGAGAATAGAAAAACAGGGAAATGAATTGAGAGTTTTCTGATTAATACTTTATGGGCCTCTAGCAATGAAATGATTGAGCTTATATAATCTACCAAGAAGAGTAGTTTAACTAACTAAACTAAATTGAAACATCCTAACAGAACCAGTTCAATAAGCATTTCTAACTATTAATAATTTGTCCACCACTTAGGTCTTCTTATGATTCGTTTTGGTCTTGTGCCCTGGTCGCTAGTGCCTTCAATTTCTCTAGTTATTCTAGCTTTGTGTCTTTAGTTTTCTCAAATGCTTTAGCTCTTGTTTGCTCAACATGTGTATCAGAACCATTGCTTGGCCAAATGTAAGAACCTATGGTATTGCTTTTATATTTTCCTCTTTTTTGGCCTCTCGCTGGAATTTGGGTTTGAGCTCCCTGGAGCCTGCACATATACATGTTATTCATAAGGAAATTAAAAAGAACCTCAACTTAAGATTAACTTGCAAATTGAAACCTCACCTCAGCTTCGTCGCAAGGTTGCTGTAAATACTTTTGGACCTTCTTATACGATCGAAACTGTTTTCTCGTTATGGGCTCGTAAAAGAACTGCACATATGGAGAATTTATCAAGCTACCACAATTAAGTTTTAAGTCATCATTATATATATTTAATACACATAGATATATGATACGAATCAAAAGTTGATAAAATATTTTATTTCATCTTGTGTGGGAGTTTGAATGGAGAGGAAATGTTAGAACTTTGATGGGTATTCTTTATCCTTTCCTTTCATCTCTCCCTCCATCCAAAGTCCAAATAGATATACCCTTCAATTTTCTTTAACAAAAAAAAGTAAACATAATCCGTGTGGTTTACCCAAATAAAAGGAAATTGACTGATGGATCAGCCCAACAGTAACACTGCGTGTAGAATTAAGAAATGTTTTGATTATATACGTTGATTGTTAAAAGTCTACTGCCAAGGAGAATAGTTCTAAGTCTTAATCCTTTTTTATATAATATTTTTAGGAGTAGGAAAAGCTTTGACCAATCAGCATGTGCTCTCTCATCAATTAACTCTATCACACTAATAAGCTTTACTTTAGATTTGACTCTATCGAAAAAATAAAAAAAAAAACTTATATTAAACAATTTTCTCTCGTTAATTTAAGGAGTAAGAAATACATAAGAAATTTTTTTACTCAACTTGATGTTGTAAAATAAACTCATCAAGTATCAAATCTCAATAGGGGAGGAAAATTCCTTTGTACAATATATCACTAAGATTATCTTCATTAAAAATATAAAATAATGTTTTTTAAAAAAAATAATAATAATAATAATAAAAAAAATCTATTAATTTAGTAAAAAAATTATTCTAATACCTCATTTATCACAAAGATAAATAAATATAAAACTAACCTTTTAGATTGACATGAAGAAGTAGTACTACTGACACGATAAGTTAATTAGCACAAGATTTTTTTGACTTGAAAAGCCATGTATATATATAATATCAAAATTCAGAGATCATTGAATTAAAAACCTGGTCGATTTTGCCCCTATACTTTCCGACAGGACGGGGCCTTTTCTCAATGATCCACCCATGGGGCAATCCAACGGTAGTGCCATCAATCCATTCTGATTGTAGATGGGGCCTTATATAAGGTACTATAGCAAGTGGACCAACAAATGAGTAAAATTCCTCATCTGTAATTTCCCTAATGATAACCATTATTATAGTCTGCTAAGAAGTGATTATGTAAAAGAATGAGTGGGGTATTCAAGAAAAGAAAAAGGATTAGTATGGAAAATAAAGGATAACAGAGATCAGAGAGAGAAGAACACTTGTAATGTTTTTGAGTTGTTAAAGAAGAGAGCAGCACGTATTTAAAGAAAGAAAGAAACGCTTTTTCCAAAATGTGGACCTGACAATTAAATGCATATTTCCATTTACAGTTGCCCAAATCCAAATAATAGATTTTGTGCTCTTATTACCTTATATAAGCTATTGTCGTCAACAATTCACAACAACCCTTTTATTCATTTTTGACTAATCTTATGTGGATTGCCAAAATTGAGTTTCAAGATAAAATTGTATTGCACCGTTTGGTTGGCAAATCCTAAAAAATACAAGGCCCGTAAAATATTACTAACATTTAATTTAATCATTATAAAAAGGGAAATTATTGTATATATATCATATATATTATGTCTTTTCTTTTTCACTTCGGTTATTTACTTTATCAAATAATTAATTTCAAATGTATGTGTTGACCTTATATTGATTTCGATAATGACAAACTACTTCATTATGCTAATAATCTCTTGTATAATTGTCTAAAATGTTATAGTAAAAGGCACGCACTCTAGAAGCAAGGCACGCAATGGAATTCCACTGAGAATCGAAGTTTATTGAAGAAGTGGTGGAAAAAGAAAAGAAGTCTTTTAAGAGAAATGGAAGTTCAATCTCTAGGTAAGGTTATTATACTTATTCTCTAATATCATAACTCTAGTATGGCTCAAAAATAGTTTTATAAAACGTTTTGCTTGAAACCAAAGCATAGAATTAAAATTGTTCAAGTCTTTAAGTAAATATTAAATTTTTAAGTAATATTAAGTAGAGTGAAAGTTGATTATGAGTATTTCGCAATCGACTGTCAAAGTGAAAAAAACTTTTGAAAGTCGACGGGCCAAACTCGAAATGAAAATGATCAGTGGTAGAATTGTAATTAAACAGTGGCAAAGTCATAAATTTTAAATAAAGATGACTGGTGGTAGAATTGTAATTAAGCAGTGGTAAAGTCATAAAATTTAAATGAATATGCTGGGTGGCAGAAACGTAAATAAGCTATCATAAACTTTAAAAAAAGGACGAACACATGGATGCTAGTGGACAGCTGTAGCCTACACAAAATTGAATTGGCTAGAGAGTATGCATGTGAAACACGTAGGCATAGACATGGAGAATGGGAGAAGCACAAGTCATAGACCGGTTTTTATATAAAAATTAAGTTTTCTTTTGTTTTGTTTTGTTTAATTGGTTTACAAATTTTTTTTTCACTCTAAAATTATATTCTCTCTCAAATTATTCTCTTTCTTTAAACACCTGGAGACTGAAAGAAAGGTAGAAAGATTGAAATCTTGATGAAGTATATAGGAGACTTTTAAAGAAATCCAAAGGAAGCTTTGAAAAATGTAATAATGTGAATTTTATTTTTTGAAAGATTGAATATTTATAAATTATTCCTTTATACTTAAAAAAAGTTGCATTTGAATTTTTAGATAATGAAAATAATTTTTGTTTGTAGTACTGAATTTTAAATACAATTGAAATTATGCATACATGAAATTACCCGGAATTTGATGTAGAAATTTAAAAGTATTAATTATGGAAGAATTGAAGAATAAATTATAAATTTTAATATAAATATTATATCAAGTGTTGACGATCAGCAATTGTGTGAAATTACTTAAAGGAGCAGGAAAAGTAAGGAGGTGATCTACGGGTAGCTTTAAGAGCAATGCGATGAGTTAGATTTACTTTTAGTAATCGAGAATAATAATAATAATAATAATAATAATAATAATAATAATAATAATAATAATAATAATAATATGAATATATAATATTTGAATAAATTGTTGAATTATAATGATTTAATGATGAATTTTCTATTATATATGATAATTGATTCATTTATTGGTTAATGACTAAATAATATGTTGAATATTAATCATATAAGAATTTATATTTTAAAAAAAAGAATGAATGAATAAAAAAAATAAGTTGAGACGTTATATGAAAGTTCTGAAAATATGATTGAAAAATTAATATAATATATGATGAGACAATTTAACAAATATGATAAAAATAATAATTTTGAGAAAGAGCTAGATAGTGGAATCGAATGCTTTGATGTATGCATGCTTGTATGTTATTGCTTGTATATTATTGCTCATATACATAAAAGGGAAGAACATGAAGGCAACTAGTTTGGCTGAGAAGACCAGGAAGGCAGCTGGGCTAGCTAAAACATGTTGACATGTGGGAAAACGTTCCCAGATGATAATATGAAATAATATGATGAGAAAAAAGAAAGATAATTTAAATTCATACACTATAGCTGTCTTAAATATTTATTATTAATTCCTAAGATGCTAAAGAATCAGTTTTAATTATTAAATGATTGATAGATAGATGAGTCTCATAAGAAACAATTTTGATTATAGATAAATAGGAAGGATGACATAATAAAGAATTATATTATTGATCGTGGGTATGATGTGAACTTTGTGATGATATTAAATTCGAAATATTAAATTGATAAAATATATGAGATATATGTATTAACATAAGATATCTTGATAATTTATTTATTAAGAGAAATTGATAAATAATTGAATTAGAATGCGAAAAGAGATAGATGGTTAATCATGCTGATTTAACAACGAATGAATGTAACTAGAAGAATACAAATCAAGTACTTTTAATAAATTTAATTCACTGAGCTCGTGAAGCTCACTCCTCATTATTAAATAATTTCAGGCAGCTAGCAAGACAGATAGATTTGTGAGCTGAGATTCAGACGGAGTTATTATCTGTAAGTCTCGTGGTCCACATTCTCAAACTGATGAAAAAAAATTGTAGATATTAATGCATAATATGTGGTATATATTGTTTCAGATGAGATATTAATAATGCAACTCCCCTATTGAGGGTTAAGGGTTGATGTATATATATTTTCAGTTGATGTATGTTTTTATATTGTTGTCTATATGTGTCGTGCTGGGATTTCAAAACGTGACGACTCTGTCTCGGGGGTGGCCAACTCGGGATAGGCCGTTACAACCTTGCTCCACTTTTACAAGTTAATATATATGCTTTGTTGGATGGTCTTTTTAATGCTTTCTACAGGTTGGTTTTATCATAAAAATATAGGAGACTTTGTCTATTTTTATGTAAAAATCCAACACTTAGTTTGAAAAACTGTTTTTCTCACTTAAGTTTTGTCATCATCAAACAAGGGGAGATTGTTGACCCTTATTTGATTTTAATTATGACAAAACAATGTTTTTACTATTTTAACAGTTTTATCTAAGTGTTTTTCATTATGCTTAAGCATTCAACTCAAAGACAAGACGTATGTCAAGCACAAAGAAGAAAATATTGTACTTAAGAGACATTCAAAAGAAGATCGAAGACTAAGTTTAAATTCTAAGGTAGTTTACCTTCACATGTAAATTTTTCCTTTAGTTTCTTAGCTTGATCTTGGCTCAAAAAATCTTTTTGAAAATGTTTTGGTCAATCGAAAACTCATATCTGTCAAAAACTGACTTAAATCTCTAAGCTTTCTAAAACGGACAGTCGACTATGGCTTTTCGACAGTCGACTGTCATGTCTCTGCAACTAATCATTTTAAGAACTAAAATGGACAATCGATTATAAACAGTGGACAATCGACTGTGAAAGAGATAGAGAGTTTCACAGTCGACTGCCCATTTAGACAGTCGACTGTCCAATTTTCTATAAGCTGACCATTTTGAAAACAAAATGGACAGTCAACTATAGATCAAAGACAATCAACTGTGAAAGAGACAGAGAGTTTCACAGTCGACTGCTCATTTAGACAGTCAACTTTCCAAATCATTTTAAGCCCAGAATTTCAAATTCAAGAGAGGACAGTCGACTATTCATTTTTCACAGTCGACTATCATGACGAAAAAAATGGCTAGTTTTCAAAATCTAGATGCGAGATTTGAGCAATTAATGCTCCAAACCTACCAAATCTATGTCTAACAGCCATATAAGGCCAAGGCTATAAAACCCCCTCACGATTGAGCATTTAAACAAAAAGAAAGCACATTCAATTTGAAAATCAGCTCATTAATACACTTGAAAGCTTTGAAAAATTCCTTTGAGTCATTTATCAAGATTTGTTCTTAAAAGATAGATCATCTTCATCTTGTAAAGCATTTATTACTATCTTTCTTCATTTCCTTTACATTCAATATCAATCATTGTAAAGAGAAAGAGTTAGTATAACTCTTAGAGTGTTTAGGATTAAACATTTCCTTGTGAAAGAGAGTGGTTGTAAGGTTTGTGCAACACTCATGAAGTTGCTCAACTATAATTAGTTGATTACTTCAAGGAGGTTCCATGAAGAGAGTGGACGTAGGGTCGGAGAGATTTTGATATTGCCAAACCACTATAAACAGAGTTTGTATATTCTTTTCCTTTACTCCTTTAATTTCACACATCTTATTTGTTGTGTACTTTGCTTGATTAAATTGTTAAAAACTTGTGTATTAATTGCAAAAAGTTTTAAAAACCCAATTCACCCCCCTCTTGGGTTTGTACCTCGGTCTACAAAAGCAAACTCCTAGAGCACGGTCTGAAAGATTAAGCAAGTTTCTACTTGATAATGGTTTTTCAAGAAGAAAATTAGCATTACTTCTTTCACACAAACTCACAAGCATGGAATTCTCCTAGTACAAAATTATATTGATGACATTATATTTTGTGCTACAAATGAGAAAACATGTGAAGATTTTTCTAAGTGTATGCAAAGTGAGTTTGAGATTAGTTTGATGGGAGAACCCAACTATTTCCTTGGACTTCAAATAGGACTAACTAAGGAAATCATCTTCATTAATCAATTCAAGTACACAAGGAACTTAATTAAGGGATTGGAGTTTGAAGGTGCAAAGCCAATGGAGTGCCTATGAGCACTTCAACTAAGCTTGATAAGGATGAAAAAAGTAAAAATGTTGATATTAAGAAATATAGAAGCATGATAGGAGCTTTATTATATCTAACTTGTAGTAAACCAGATATTATGTTTAGTGCTTGCATGTTTGCATGCTTTCAATATTGTCCAAAAGAATCTCATATGTTTGTCGTTAAAAGAATTTTAAGATATTTGATAGGCACTCAAAACATAGGTTTGTGATATCCTAAAGAGTCTTCTTTTAATTTGATTAGGTACTCGGATGTGGATTTTACCAACAACTGAATTATATCTAAGCTTGATAGAAAAAACACTAGTGGTACTTATCAAATTCTTGGTTGCATGTCAACATCGTGGTTTTTAATGAAACAAAATTTGACTGCATTATCAACAGTTGAAGTGGAATATATAGCCACCGTTAGTTGTTGTGCACAAATTTTATGGATTAAACAACAAATTGAAGATTTTAACATGTATTTTGATCATGTACCCATTATTTGTGATAATACAAATTCAATTAATCTCACCAAGAACCCAATTCAACATTCATGAACTAAACATATCGAGATTAGAAATCATTTTATTCATAATCATACTAAAAAATGAGACATTAAGCTTGATTTTGTAAGTACCGATAAGTACTTAGCTTATACCATTACTAAACCTCTAAATGAAAATAGATTTTTTTTATTTATGATTTTGCATACTAACACTAAATCTGTATAACTACTCAATATAGTTGATAATTTTCAATCTATGCTCATGGATTGATGATCTCTCGGGCATCTTAGCCCTAAAGAGGTTCTTGGAGATCTTGAACCTTATAGTGCGACTATCCTCACCATAGAACTCTTGCAAGTGAAGCAACCTCACATAAGCACTTTCCATCTTCCTATTTTGTTTTTGAATCTCGTTAGACATCGATGCTAGCATCTAGAATTCATGTCATCCTTTTGCTACATCTCGAAAGTAGTAACTTCTTCTTCCAATGCATTCTCAGCAACACTTGCTGAAGCATTCACTACAAGATAATTGACATTTGGCGGCGCTTTATTTCCAGCTCTTCATTAAAACGCTGCAATATAATAAGCGCCGACGTTTTTTTTGTGGTGCTTCCTTGAAGCGCCGCAATATTCAATGAACATATAACAGCTCTTCAAAGCGCCATTATATGTTAATCTTAATACATATAGTGGCGCTTTAAAGTGCCCCAATATACTAGGGCTTTAAAGCACTGGAATATGCTCCTCTAAATATTCCAGCGCTTCAAAGCACCAGAATATGCTCCTCTGAATATTCCGGCGCTTTGAAGTGCCGGAATATGAAATGGGTTTCTAGCATATTCCGGCGCTTCAAAGTGTCGGAATATGCTCGAAACCCATATCATATACCGGCGCTTTGAAGTGTTGGAATATGAAGTGGGCATATTCCAGTGCTTTTAAGCGTCGGTATATGCTCCATTACATATTCCGGCGCTTTGAAGCGCTAGAATATGCTAAAAATTTCTCATATATAAAGCCTGTTGCGCCTTTTTTCCTGTGATTTTTTTCCCTGCTCCACTGCGCTAACCCCAAAATTTTTTCCCGGCTCTACCTCCATCATGCCATCCCCCCACACTAATTTTTCCATTTCCCTTAGCTCCACTGCACCGTTTCCCTTACCTCCACTGCACCGTTTCCCCCACACTAATTCTTCTTACTGCTTCATTTTGGCTGTCGCTCTTAGCTCCCCCGCCACAATATTTTCCGGTAATTACCTGTAATTGTTCCTTTACTTGTATGTTGGTGTTCTTTTTAATTTATTCCTATTAGTTTAACCCATGGAAGGAAAAAAAAATTATATTATTGTGTGTTTTTCCCCTTTCCCCTATTTTTTATTTTGCAGTTTGTTGGATTTGATCATTTTGAGAAGTCTACATATTTCAGGCCCTTCTTTGATTTGGGACAGTTCAATCAATGTAAAGTTCTCGAACATTCTATCATTTGGCCGCATATATACTTATTCTATTTCTTTCCTTCTGGATTTGTTGCTTTATTGTGAGTACAGTTTGAAAGGTTTCGGCGTATTTTTCACCATTCTAGATATCGAGTATTACTTGGTCACAAAGGCAGAAAGATCTTGAGCAGTTTGTTTGTGAATGAGGTATGAGTTGCTTATAGTTAGTAGGTGTATAATTTACTATTCATTGGCCTAACACTTACGCCATCTACTATCCCCATCTTCCTCTAATCAGCAGTTGTGTGTTTATGAACTACAAAACATAATCGATTCAAGCAACAGGTTTGGCTCCAGAGAATGCACCAAGAGGAAGAAGAGATATTTGCATTTACAATGGTTCAGGTTTGGTCATTGCACTTTTTTTATGGATTGTTTAAGAGAACATCCCATATTCCCTTTTGAGACTTCTAAGCCAGTCTCTTGTCAAGACACTTTCCTCCCATAGCAAGTTCATATTGGACATAATTGCAAGTCAGTTGAAATTGAGGATTGCTTAGTTAAGATATTTCTATGTTTATTTTTGTGGCTATTTTGTACTTGTATGCTGCGTTTGGTTGCCGAGAAAAGGGAGGAAAATAGAGGAATTTTTTTTTATGCTGCTTATATAGCGGCACTTCTAAGCGCGGGTATATTGCGGCGCTTCGAAGCGCCGAAAAAGTATGCATATTGCGGCGCTTTCTGTAAGCGCCAGTATTTGCGCTTCAACACTACACATACTGGCACTTTATCCGGCGCTTGCAATAAGCGCTGGTAATGCATATTTCAGTGCTTTAAAGCGCCAAAATATGCACACACAAAAAAGCGTCGGCGATGACCTTTTATCTTGTAGTGATTTGATCAAGAACATATCCAATTTCCTCAAAATTGAGAATGATTCTCAAGTTTCTTAGTCAGTCCAGGAAATTAGGTTCAGTTAGTCTGTAAGTATCAAGAACTCTCAATAGTGGTTTAAGGTTGGTCGTTGTGATTTACAAGTCAACAATATCATAAAATTACTCAATTTTATCATCCACTAATTGATTTGGTCTTTAATCATAGTGCTACCTCCAACTATTCTTTTCGAATTTCATAATCCCTCGATATGAAATTTGGGTGACCCATTGGAAGGTCTTCTAGTGGGGATTAGGATCCCATTACTCGTTTAAAATAGCCTCACATAATTTTTTTTGGCTACAATAATTCTCTAACAGGTAGATAGCACTTATCAATTATATCTCATCTAATTCTAAATCATTCCTTTAGCATCTAAAATATACCATCCTCACATGATAGTTTCTTGGACAATATATTCTAGTTAAGTCAAACCCACCATTTTCACAAGTGTAGACGATTGAACCAAGGAGCCCTCACATAACAGTTTATTGACTCATTTGTTTCCTACCTCATTATATCATATATTTATTAGGACGTCATGAATCTCTCATTATGAAAGTCTTACACGTCTACAGCAAAACATATTTAGAAAAATAAATCTCATATATCCCTACAATAGTGGAAGGTCACGATAAGATATTCATAATGTCCTTTTGTTACAACATAATAACCATTACTTTCATGAGGGAGTTTAGTTAGTCTTTAATCTCATCATTACAATTAAACATACATCACATACATATCATACATCACATAATATCAAATAAATTACAACTCTCGCTGATTATGGACTTTTATGCATGATTCACTTGGGCCACTAAGTGAATCATTGGTCTTAATTTAGGCTTCCATAATATTATCCATCGATTCCATATAATGGATCTTTGCAATCTTCAAATGGGCCTCCATTGCTTCCTTGCACACTCGATCATCTTCTAGCTTTACATGTAAAATTCCTATATATTCCTATCACACTATTCTAACTAATTACATAGCATAATAAATAAGAAACCTTGATCCAAAAATCAAGGGGAGTTAAAATAAGAGAGAGATAGAATTTTACAACTAAAGGTAAAAGAGAAGCAATGTATACAAACCCCATTTAAAATTACATATCCCAAATATAGAGAATAAATATTACAACCCATAAAAATTACAACCATACATTGAATATTGACCAATCACATAACTCAATTATTTGGTCTTAAGTACATAATCATTCATCCTTGAACATACAAACAATCGCATTACATAGATAAATTTAAATGTAATTTATTCTAATTATGGCTTTAATTCCAAGATTGCTTATCCTAATTAAATTAGGCTTCCAAAGAACTTTTTTAATCTTATTCCAAATATAATTTAGATGTATTGTTCACTAAAATTCATAACTCTAATGCAATAAGGATTTTGGAGTTCCAATTCTAAATCAAACTCTAATTTCTTAAACTCTTGATTTTTTTTTTAAAAATTAAGAATAATTCATAATTAATTAAACTTATTTAATTTAAAACTTTAAGAATAAAAATTAAATAATTTATTTTAATAAAATTCGGGTTTTAATTTTGAACAAAATTGAAACAATTTCAAAAACTTTTGAAAACCCCATATATATGATTTTTCACGTCTCTGTCCAGTAATTCATGTTAGGTCTCGATCACACAATCGATTATGCAATGGGACAGTCGAGTATCCATAAATTTCTACCTAATTTTCAATCAGATCTGTGACGGCACAGTTGTATGGCTTTATATTGACTGGTTTAGCTATAGGATCCACTTCTATTTTTGTGATTAATATCCCTTGTTGAAGGAAAGGCAGTAGGATCCCTAAAGACTTGTGGAAACTCATTAAGAACATGCAAAATATCATTATAAACAGAATTGAAATTGACAACTAAAGAAGAATCAATAGTAAGATCATTTACTACAGGAATAGAACTAGGTATTTCCAATGTCATTAGGTGAAAACATGCAACAATACCTCCATTATGAGACAACTTTTTCAATTGTTTATTAGTTATAGAATTGAGTCTAGACCCCTTATTACCCTTTAATAAATATCTTTCCATATCAACTAAAAGCCATAGTTAACTGGGCATAATCTGTTGTGATAGGACCTAAATCTTATAACCATTGTACCCCAAGACTTCATCAACTCCTTGTAGAGATATGACAAATAAATATACTGTAAAAGTACGATCTTGAAGGGTGATTGAAACCTTAGTACACATACTTGAACATGACAGCATGGCACAATTCCCAACTTGTACTGTAAAGTGCTGTGATGGTGTAATTTGAACTTTAAAAACTGAACTGCTCTTTCCTAGATGAAGTTGTGTGTGCTTCCATCATATACCAACACCTGAAATGGTTGATGTAGAACAACGCCTTAGACTTTCTGATGAACAGTTGGAGATGGGTTTGGCAAGTCAAAGTGTGGATATTGAATTTAGGAACAATGTTGAAGTCCTATTCAGTTTTTTCCATGATCGGTTCTTGTACGTGTTCTTGATCAACTTACAGATCAGTATCTATCAATAATAAGGCTATCTTATGCTTCCACTAATGTGTGGGAGTAAACTTTTCATCACAGTTAAAACATAGGTCTTTCTCTCCTCCGTTGCATCTCCATGGGAGAAAGTCTTTTTAAGGGAACTTTATTAGGGACATTCTGATGAACAGTTGGAGAAGGTTTTAGTCCCAATAAAGATGCTTGTATTGGAGGCTTAGGTGGCCAATTCTTCCAAGAATCCTTCATATCAATAAGTCTTTCTTCTTGAAAACGAGCCAACCCAATTGCATCATGAATTGTAGCAGGTTTATGAGCAATTACTTCTCTTCTGATGTGAGTTTTAAAACTTGATTCATTCAGTCCCATTACTTTATTGGAAAGGTTCTCAAACTGGGACTGATACTCCAAAACATAACCAATTTGTGTTAGTTTAGACAAGGCTCCATGAGGATCATCATAATCAAAGGGACCAAATCTTTTCTGTAAGGCCTGAACAAATTGTTGCCAAGATCTGAGTTGTTTGGTATGGTACATCCATTGATACCGAGATGAAATAGGTCCCTCAAGATAGAAAGAAACCAAGATGAGTTTTTGCGCCTATAGTATTTTGTGGAACAAGAAGTACTGTTCAACCCTAAAGATCCAATCAGAAGGATCTGCCTCTGCAAAATGGGTACATTCCAACTTGATAGTCTTGAAGCTAGAATTGTTTTCAGTATCCAAGCATTCAATAAGAAAAGAATGAATGTCTCTGGAGATTGTACTAGTAGATGATGACTATATTTTAGCCAGTTGATCATGGAGTGATGCAACCTGAGATATGAATTCTACACGCAACTCTTCAAACAATTCTTTATGGGATTCTCTGATTAAGGCAACAATGTTGTCTAATGTCACATCTTTAGATCGAGTGAAGCAGGCCATTGATGAAAATAAATGGAAGGAATGTTGTGGTGATAAGGAATTTGGGACAAATTAACAACGAAAGCACCAAATTGATACTGAAAGCAGCAAGTTGTTCTTGATAAGCCAAAACCTTAACCCGAGAATAGAAAAACAGGGAAATGAATTGAGAGTTTTCTGATTTATACTTTACTGGCCTCTAGCAATGAAATGATTGAGCTTATATAATCTACCATGAAGAGTAGTTACAATGTACCAGAAAAACTAACTGTAACTAACTAAACATAATTGAAACATCCTAACAGAACCAGTTCCATAAGCATTTCTAACTACTAATAATTACTCCTTATGATTCGTTTTGATCTTGTGCCCTGGTTGCTCTTGTGTCTTCAGTTTTCTAAAATACTTCAGCTGTTGTTTGCTCAACGTGTGTATCAGAACCATTGCTTGGCCAAATGTAACAACCTATGGTATTGCTTTTATATTTTCATCCTTTTCTGCCTCTCCCTGGAATTTGGGTTAGAGCTCCCTGGAGCCGGCACATAAACATGTTATTCATAAGGAAATTAAAAAGAAGCTCAACTTAAACCTCACCTCAGCTTCGTCACAAGGTTGCTGTAAATACTTTTGGACCTTCTTATACGATCGAAACTGTTTTCTCGTTATGGGCTTGTAGAAGAGCTGCACATATGGAGAATTTATCGAGCTACCACAATTAAGTTTTAAGTCATCATTATATATATTTAACACACAGATATATGATACGAATCAAAAGTTGATAAAATATTTTATTTCATCTTGTGTGGGAGTTTGAATGGAGAGGAAATGTTAGAACTTGGATGGGTATTCTTTATCCTTTCCTTTCATCTCTCCCTCCATCCAAAGTCCAAATAGATACACCCTTCAATTTTATTTAACCAAAAAAAGCAAACATAATACTAAATGTATATCAGGAATGTGCAGTGATGATAGTACTAGCCACTAGGAGCGAATTTTTGCTAGTTCTTGTGTACATATTATTGGTAATAATGAGTATTCTGTGTGTTTTTACCCAAACCAAAGGAAATTGATTAATGGAACAGCCCAAGAGTAACATTGCATGTAGTTTTAAGAAATTTTTTTATTATATATGTTGATTGTTAAAAGCCTGCTGCCTGTGAGAATAGATCAGAGTCTTAGTCAACTAACTCTGACACTAATACGTAAGAGTGCGTGTCTATTCAATAAATGTTTTGCTGAAAAAACTCTTTTCTTGATCCGTTTTACATGATATAATACTTTATATCATATTATCATACTACGAAGTATCTAAATAAATTTAATTTCGACAAAACTTTAGATTTGACTGTCGAAAAAAACCTTATATTAAACAATTTTTTCTCATTATTTTAAAGAATAAGAAATACATATGAAATTTTTTTACTCAATCTAATGTTGCAAAATAAAGTCATCAAATAACAAATCTCAAGATGGGAAGAAAATTCTTTTATATAATAGATGACTAAGATTACCTTCATTAAAAATATAAAATAATGTATTTTGAAGGAAAAAATTTAATAATAAAGAAAAATCTGTGAACCTATTAAAAAAATTATTATAACACCTCATTTATCACAAAGATAAATAAATATAAAACCAACCTTTTAGATTGACACGAAGAAGTAGTACTACTGACACGATAAATTAAGAACCTGGTTGATTTTGCCCCTATACTTTCTGACAGGACGGGGCCTTTTCTTAATGATCTACCCATAGGGAAATCCAACGGTGATGCCATCAGTCCATTATGATTGCAGATGGGGCCTTATATAAGGTACTATAGCAAGTGGACCAACAAATGAGTAAATTTCCTCATATATAATTTCCCTAATGGTAACCATTATTAGAGTCTACTGAGAAGTGATTATATAAAAGAATGAGTGGGGTAGTCAAGAAAATAAAAAAGTATTAGTATGAAAAATAAAGGATTACAGAGATCACAGAGGAGAACACCCGTAATGTTTTTGAGTTGTTAAGGAAGAGAGCAGCACATACGTAAAGAAAGAAAGAAATGCCTTTTCCAGAATGTGGACCTAACAATTAAATGCAAATTTCCATTTACAGTTGCCCAAATCCAAATCATAGATTTTGTGCTTTTATTACCTTATATAAGCAATTGTCGTTAACAATTCACAACAAACCTTTTATTCATTTTTGGCTAATTTTATTTGGACTACCAAAACTACGTTTCAAGACAAAATTGTATTCAACCTTTTGGTTGGCAAACCCTAAAATATACAAGACTCGTAAAATATTATTAACATTTAATTTAATCATTATAAAAAGGGAAATTATTGTGTATATATCATATATATTATGTCTTTTATTTTAGTCTTTTCTTTTTCACTTCGGTTATTTACTTTATTATATAATTAATTTCAAATGTATGTGTTGACTTTATATTGATTTCAATAATGACAAACCACTTTATTGTGCTAATAATCGCTTATCTAGTTGTCTAAAAATGTTTAAGTAAAGGGCACGCACTCTAGAAGCAAGCCACGCAATGGAATTCCACTGAGTATCTAAGTTCATCGAAGAAGTTGTAGAAGAAGAAAATAAGTCTTTTGAGAGAAACGGAAGTTCAATATGTAGATAAGGTTATTATACACCTATTTGAGATCATGACTCTTGGTATGGCACAAAAATAGTTTCATAAAACGTTTTTCTCCAAAGCAAATCCCAGAATTAAAATTGTTTAAGTCTTTAAGTAAATATTAAGTTTTTAAGCTCTCTATGGTAGGAGATTGCAACAACCCATCCCGGGTTGGCCACCTCCAAGACAGTGTCATCACATTTTGAAAATCTCAGCATGACACATATATACAACCATAAAAATAACATCAATAGAAATTTTTACATAAATTCTCAACCCCTAGCAGGGGAGATACATGAATTACATATTAACTTAAATATTTTACACAACGTAATATACATGAATATTTACAAATAAATTTGTATTTACTATTCTCATTAGTCTAAGGATGTTGACACGTACATGGCTTACAGAAAATGATTTCGTCTGACTCTCAACCCACCAGACTATTTGTCGTGTCTGCTACTTGAAATTATTGTACAATGAAGGGTGAGCTTCACAAGCTCAATGAATTAAATTTACTAGAAGTACTCAATCTGTATAAATAGTCTTTCAATATTAATTCAATTATATTTCACATAACTTGATAATTGCATTCTACTATCACTACACATAATATAAGTCTCATTCTCTATCAATCTCTTCTTTTTGTTTATTGGTTCACCTCAAGACCATCAATTATCTCATAATTACCTCGCTATGAGGTTCACATCATAACGTCTACCATTTAGATGGTTATTATCTTGTCATACTTCTAAGTTTCTTTCTCACCATAACTGTCTTTATGTGAGACTCATTCATCTATAAATAATTTCACAAATACACACAACACATCAGCATTTCAATGATGAAATCAATATTTAAAACAGATGCAACGTATGAATTATTATTAGGGAACGTCTTCCCACATGTCGACTTGTTTTTATTATCTTAGACCGGCCCCCTCCCGGTTCTTTTCTTTACAGCTTATCCCGGCTGTCACGGTATCTCTTTTATTTCCAGCAAATACTGGCTATCACAGTTTTTCAATTAGACTGGCCCCCTCCCGATTCTTTTCTTTTATTTAATACATATGCATATGAACAATGATATGAAATATGCATATGAACAATAACATAAAATAAAATAAAATAAACATGAATTCAAATATTTAAATTTAGCTATCCTGTCTTTCCTCAAATTATTATAAAAAATTTCACTAAATTCCTCTCATCATAAGACACATCAAATCATCGATCTTAGCATGTCAAGATACACTAATTTCATCTCCTCATAATTCGTATCAAAACATTAACCATAACTCATCAAGAATTTCACTTATCGCTTTTATTATTGAATCAACTTATTATTCCAAAAATAATTTTTCTCCCCTAATAATTTTTCTACATGATCAAAATTCATATCATACCTATCAATCAAATTTTTATCTACCACCAGAGCATAAGCAAATAATTTATTTAATGTTATTACTAGATAATTTCAATTTTTTTATTTAGATTACTTAAAGAAAATCTAACTCACCACGTAGCACTAAAGCTACTCATGGATCACCTCCTTACCTTTCCCAATCCTCTCAGAAATTTCCCCGGTTGCTAACCGTCAACACCCAGTATAATATTTATATTAACTTTCTAATTTATTCTTCAATTCTTCATAAACCACACCTTTTGAAAATTCACACTTTTAATTCCAGGAAATTTCATGTATGCTAAAATTCAAAAATAAACATTACGTTATTACATTCTGTTTTTCTGATAGCTTTTCGTGACTCTCTATAAAATTCCCATGTAAATCCCTTCAAAATTTTGCCGTTTCAACATTTCTTTGGGTCCCCAAGTGTTTAAAGAAATAGAGTAATTGAAGGAAAACTAAACGGGATTTGGAGATGAATAATGAAAGAAAAAAAAGCCTAAACTATTTATAAAAAAAATTAAAACATCTGCCCAACCCCCCAAACTTCTCAAGTTGCCACGCCCAGGCTACGTGGGCAGCATACAACTTCCAATTTTTCATTTGGCAGTAGGTGGCCCCTGCTGCCACGTGTTTTTTTTAGAGAAAACTATTTCTTTCTTTTCTTTATACTGTTCACGATTTTTTTTTTGAAATAATTATTTTATTCAATACTAAATCCTTCATTTATAAAAATTATTTTAATTTCATGTCATATTTATTAAATTACTTCTTTACCCTTTATTGACCCTCACCTATATTTTAATGATGACAAAACACAACTATTATTATACTAACAGTGCTATCTAAATGTATTAAGCGATAAAAGCATACAACCAGAAATCAAGGTGGAAGAAAGCAACCTGAATCAAACTCCAAGTCAAGACAAAAGATCTAGTATAGGTATAAGGTATTAAATCAAGTTGTAAAGCTCACCGGTTCAAGTAACAAGCTTGTCCAATGGCTTCTTTTGAAAAAGTTTTTTTAACAAAACTATTCATTTAAACGTTTTAAAGTCAAAACATTTTAATGAATGAAAACTGGGTTGTCTTCAACCCAGTCGACTGATATTTATACCAGAAGACTGGGATATGAGACAGTGTGTCCCTAGTCGATTGTGTGTCACATACCAGAACCCATTCGACTAATATTTATACTGGAAGACTAGAATATGGGACAGTGTGTCCCTAGTCGATTGGGTGCTACATGCCAGTCAACTGGTACTTTGGACAGAAGGTCCCCAGTCGGCTGGTAAGTCTTACCCAGTCGACTGTTACCAGTAATAGCCTTAAAGGTGAGACTTCTCACCTGACCTAGTCGATTGGTAATTCAAAAAATATGACCATTGAGACGCGAGAATTCAGCACAAAATGCACCAAAACATTCCAAGTCAGTACAAAAACGGTCATATCAATACAAGGCTATATAAACCCACTCTATTGAGAATTTAACAAAAAGAAGATTACACATTCAATCAAGTTTTTACTCATTGATACACAAAAGATTTGAAATATTTATTGTTGAACCATTCTTCAAGTTTTACCTTGAAAGAGAGATATTATTCAGTTGTATAAGCTTTCATTGTTGTCTCTCTATCATTTACTTTACATCATTTATTGTAAAGGGATTAACTTTCGAAAGGAAGAGATTAGCTTCCAAGAGGAAGGGATAAGCTTCTAGGTGGAAAGGATTAGTTATAAGGTTTGTGCAACACCCGTTAAGTTGCACGATTAAATGTTTTTAGTGGATTGCTTCAAGGAGGTTCCTTGAAGAGAGTGGACGTAGGGTCGAAATGAATCTGGTATTGCCGAACCACTATAAACTGAGTTTGCATATTCTATTCCTTAAACTTTTTTGTTTACAGCACTTTACTTGTTTATATGCTTGTGGATTAATCTGTTTTTATAAACTTGTAATTAATAAGTGAAAGTTTTTAAAAATCCAATTCACCCCCACTCTTGGGTTGAAACCTCAGTCTACAATTGGTATCAGAGCCTCGTTCTTAATTTTAGGCTTAATATCCTTGAGTTGATCCGATGGCAGCAAATAGCTATTCTGAGGGACACTTCTACACTAGGCCTCCTTTGTTAAGTGGCTCCAACTATAACTATTGGAAAAACAGGATAAAAATCTTTGTCGAGGGACATGATTATAATCTATGGAGAGTCATTGAGGAAGGACCTAGAATTCTATCAAAGGAAATAACTATTAGAGAAATCAATCATACAGTTCTTAAACTCAAAACTGAGTACAATTATGAGGATTGTAGAATGATGTCTCTCAATAGTAGAGTCACAAGTATTTTATATTATGCTTTAGATATATCTAAATATAATAAAATCTCTGCATGTGTTTCGGCTAAGGAGGGATAAATTGCAAGTTACATATGAAGGAACTAGTGAGGTTAAAAAATCAAAAATCTATATGCTAGTATCTGAATATGAATATTTTAGAATGTCTCCTAATGAAACAATTTCTCAAATGTACTCACGTTTCACAACTATTGTTAATGGTTTGAAGCTTCTTGGTAGGAACATTGAGGAGTTTGAAGTAACAAGAAAAATCTTAAGATCTTTGCCACCTACTTGGAAAGCAAAGAAGACGCCCATCACAGAGGCCAAAGATCTCAGCAAACTTGATGTTGAGACACTTCTTGGGTCATTTTTGACATATGAGATGGAAGAAATAAATCTCATTGTCAATGATAATGAGAAAAAGAAAAAGGTTATTGCTCTCAAAGCCTCTGCATGCAACAGAGAAGAGGAATCTGAAGAAAAAGTAGAGAGCAGCGAAGAAGATGGTGAGATGGCTTTGATCACTAAACGGTTTCAAAGATTCTTGAAGAAAAGAAAAAAACCTTACACAAAGGATCTCACTTCAAAAAGAGAACCACTTATGTGTTATGGATGCAAGAAGCCCAGTCACATCAATACCGATTGTATGGTTACAAGCAAATCATACAGGAGCTTTAAGAAAAAAACTATGATAGCAACCGCTTGGAGTGATGACAAAGAAGAAAACTCTTCGGATAAAGAAATTGGATATGAGGAAATTGCCAACCTATGTCTTATGGCAATCGATGATGAAAATGAGGTATTATATTCTCCCTCTTCAAAAAATAACTTTGTTAGTAGTAGTGAAGAGTTGATAGAAGTCATAAATGAAATGCATGAAGAATTTAAGAAATTTGATTCCAGTAACTCTACTCTTAAGAAAGAGGTGTCATCTCTTTCTAAAGAGATGATAAGTCCAAGAGAAGAAAAAGATAAACTATCTTCATTGCTTTATGATTCTTCTCAAGATTTTCTGAAAGATGAAAATGAAAACTTAAAGAAGAAGATAGTAGAATTGAATGGTACAATATCTAGACTCATGCTTGGAAAAGAAAAGCTTGATGAAGTGCTTTCTTGCCAAAGATTAAGTGGAGGAAAATCCGGGTTAGGATACTCTCCATTAGGCAAGCAAAAATCAAAAGAGAGCTTATTCATGAAAGCATCATGTGTGAATGAAGCCTCTACTTCAAATACCACTAACAAGGTCAAAAGGATTCCCTCAATGAATGCTAGCAAGTCTAGAAACACTAATTTTAATGCATATACAAGAATGAAACATCCTAGAAATACTCATACTTATATGTATGCTCATTCAAGAAATGCTTATACATATCCTAGGAATCACCATCATGGTTATCCTAGAAATAATATTCATATTCATAATAACGCAAGCATGTATCCTAGAAATCATCATCATACATTTTCTAGAAATGGCATGCATATTCATATTCCTCACAATAGAAACATGTATCCTAGGAACTCATATCCTAAGCATTATAGACATGCACAACTGAATCATCCTAGAAATTTCAATAACTATCATCTTAGGATTGTGCATCATCAACATGTCTATAGAACACCATATGTTGTTAAGAAAATATGGATCCCAAAAGGAACTGTATTTTCAAGGACTAACCCCAAGGACCCAAGAAATTTTGGGAACCTAAAAATGCCATTGTGTATCATTATGTGATGTAGTATGTCTCCGTACCAAGGAAAAAGGTAACTGTTGGTACCTTGATAGTGGATGCTCAAAGCACATGACCGGTGATAAAAGTGTATTCAAGGAACTAACTCTAAGAGATGGTGGACTTGTCACCATTAGAGACAGCACAAAAATAAAGATCATCAGACATGAAAAGTTGGTAATGATTTCTTAACCATAGATAATATATTGCTAGTACAAGGCCTTAAGCCAAATTTACTAAGTATTAGTCAACTTTGTGACAAAGGCAACAAAGCCATATTTGAAACCTCTCATTGTCTAGTTATAGACATCAGGAGTAACAAGATCAAGTTTGTTGTCCATAGACATGAAAATGTCTATATAGTTGATTTAAAATCATTGCATTTCAAAAATGAAAAATGTTTTCCCGCATTTAGTGAAATCCCATGGTTATGGCATAGAAGGCTTAGTCATGTGAACATTAATTTGCTTAAAATCATTTCTAGAAAAGATTTAGTCATTAGATTTCCCAAAATCAATTTTGAAAAAGACAAAGTATGTGATACTTGTCAAATGGGAAAACAAACTAGGATTTATTTTAAATCAAAGAATGTAGTCTCAACTACTAGACCATTAGAACTTTTGCATATGGACTTATTTGGTCCAATAAGTACCATTAGTCTAAGTGGCCATCAATATGCTCTTGTTATTGTTGATGACTATTCAAGATATACCTTTGTTATCTTTATTGCTTACAAGGATGAAACTTTCAAAGGATTTGAAAACTTTTACAAAAAGGTTCAAAATGAAAAATGAATTTGTATTTCAAGCATTAGAAGTGATCATGGAAAAGAATTTGAAAACCAAAGTTTTTCAAAATTTTGTGATGAGAATGGAATAGATCACAACATTTTACCTCCTAGAACTCCTCAACAAAATGGAGTTATTGAGAGGAAAAATAGAGCTCTAGAAGAATTTGCAAGAACAATGCTTTGTTAAAATAGCTTACCAAAATACTTTTGGGCTGAAGTAGTT
The DNA here is from genome assembly GCA_023935145.1 of Bretschneidera sinensis. Classification (NCBI taxonomy): domain Eukaryota; kingdom Viridiplantae; phylum Streptophyta; class Magnoliopsida; order Brassicales; family Akaniaceae; genus Bretschneidera; species Bretschneidera sinensis. The sequence goes on along the minus strand of CM043698.1, from coordinate 141,551,828 downwards.
TACATTTCTTGCTACATCTTGAATAGAATTTTAATTAGGTCAATGCTTGACAAAACTCTGTATGAATTATGAAAAGGAAAAAAGCCTAATATCTCCTATTTTCGTACATTTAGTTGTAAATGCTTCATCCTAAATAACAATAAAACTAACTTGGGTAAATTGGACTCTAAGCCCGATGAAGGGATATTTTTAGGATATTCAACCTCTAGTAAGGCTTATAGAGTCTTCAACAAGAGAACTCTAGTGGTACAAGAATCCGTACATGTAACTCTTGATGAGTTTAACCCAATTAGTAGTAGAGAAGTTTCTTTCAATGATGATGCAGATTTTATTCCAAGAACAGAAACACCTACCCCCATTGTTGACCCAAAGGAGAGCTCACCTCATACAAATGAAGAGATGGAAACTCTCAAATTGGACCAACCATCTACAAGCCGACAAGAGGATAATCTTCCCAAAGATTGGAGGTATGTAAATTATCACCTGATTGATCAAGTGATTAGTGATCTTTTACAAGGGGTAAGAACTCGTTCCTTTATTAAAAATATTTGCAATTATGTAGCTGATTTGTCTCAAATAGAACCTAAGACATTTATAGAAGCCGAAAAGGATAATGATTGGATAATTGCCATGCAAGAATAATTAAATCAATTTGAAAGAAATAATGTTTGGAATCTAGTTCCTAGACCTAAGAATCATACAATAATAGGAACTAAATGGGTATTTAGAAATAAGACGGATGAAAATGGTGTAGTAACTAGGAACAAGGCTCGACTAGTTGCTAAGGGATATAATCAGGAAGAAAGAATAGACTTTGATGAGATCTATGCTCTCGTAGCTAGATTAGAAGCTATTCGAATGTTATTAGCCTTTGCATGCTTTAATAAGTTTAAATTATTTCAAATGGATGTAAAGAGTACTTTCTTAAATGGCGAGGAAGAGATTTATGTTGAACAACCTCTTAGATTTGAGAATCTTAGTCTTCCAAATCATGTCTACAAGCTTTCTAAAGCTCTATATGGGTTGAAGCAAGCTCCAAGAGCATGGTATGAAAGATTAAGTAAATTTTTTATTGACAATAATTTTATAAGAGGTAAAGTAGACACAACCCTCTTCACAAAAACTCACATAAATGACACTTTACTAGTCCAAATATATGTTGATGATATTATATTTAGTGCTACTAATGAATCTATATGTCAAGAGTTTGCCAAGTGCATACAAGGTGAATTTGAAATGAGCATGATAGGAGAGCTTACCTACTTCCTTGGACTTTAAATCAAACAATTGAAAGGAGGTATCTTCATCAATCAATCAAAATAAACTAAGGACCTGCAAAAAAGGTTCAAGATGGAAAGCTCAAAGTCACTTGGTACACCAATGAGCACATCCACAAAACTTGATCTTGATGAAGAAGGTAAGTGTGTAGACACTAAATATTATAGAAGCATAATAGGAGCTTTACGTTATTTAACTGCAGGTAGACCTGATATAATGTTTAGTGTATGCATGTGTGCTAGATTTCAGGCTAATCTAAAGGAATCACATGTAATTGTAGTAAAAAGAATCCTTAGATATCTACAAGGAACTCAAACCCTAGGATTATGGTACTTTAGAGATTCATCTTTTAAGCTTGTAGGATATTCAGATGCTGACTTTGCTGGATGTATGTTAGATAGAAAAAGCACAAGTGGAACATGCCAATTCTTAGGTGCAATGTTAATCTGCTAGTTTTCCAAGAAACAAAACTCCATTGCACTATCAACTGCTGAGGCGGAATATGTAGCAGCTGGTAGTTGTTGTACCCAAGTATTATGGATGAAACAACAACTAGAAAACTATGGCATGAACTTTAAAGTATCACAATACATTGTGATAATACTAGTGCTACAAACCTAACCAAGAACTCTATTCAGCACTCTAGAAATAAACACATTGAAATTAGACATCATTTCTTAAGAGACCATGCTAAAAAAGGTGATATAAGACTAGAATTCATACCTTCAATAGATCAAATAGCTGACATTCATAAAAAACCTCTAAGTGAAGCAAGTTGTTGCAAAATAAGATTGTCAATGGGATTGTTAGATTATGATAAACTGTATGTCTGATTATTTCATCATTCATCATTTTGCATATTTGACATCTAGTGAAAGAGTATTAAACCTTATTTGATAACTCTCTCACTCAAGATGGCATAGATAAACAAATTTCGTGCTAAGACTCAAGACTGAAAATTTTCTTAAAGGTCCAGTCGACCGATAAGTCTATCCCAGTCGACTGGTAAGTCTCTGCCTAATCTTCCAGTCAACTGGTAAGGCTATACCAATCTTCTAGTAATCAAAAACCTTGTTTGAAGCCATTTTTTGAAAATCTGTTAACCACACCGTCGATTGGTATGAACTACCCAGTCGACTAGTATCCTTCTGCCAGTTTACCCAGTCAACTAGTATCTCGACCCAGTCGACTGGTATGTGAAACTTTTCAAATCTATAATGAACCTAGTCGACTGGTACCCTAACCCCAGTCGACTAGTATTGCAATTCTATAAATAATCCCTTTATTTTTTCCAGATTTTTACACCATTTTCAAAACCTTTAGCTTTCTTTCTCTAAAAAATTTCATTCTTTTGATCAAAAAATCCACAAAACACTTAAGACACACCTCGATCTACTCATCTACACCATCCATTTCAACTTCCTATGGTTGAAATCTTCAATTTCCACCCAAAACCTTTTTTTACCAAAAACTCACTTTCTTCCAAAATAACCGATAGAATCCGTATAAAAACCACCGTTAGGGGACCACATGCGCCTACTAGGCCAAGGTCCACCAAATCTATGGCTCTGGATTCAAGAGGAAATGGCGTAGCAGGCTCCTCGAGCAAGAAACCCATAACAAAGCTCAACGACTCTCTGTTCTTCAACCTGGCGACGAAAGAGAGGTATACATCTATTATCCGTCATAAAAATATCATGATGGGTAGATTCGTTGACTTCGAATCTATTCATCATGGTAATTTTGATGCATCACCTGTCTTTAGTGCCATTAACTTGACCCCATTAGTCAAGATTCATGAAAAATATTACCCAAGACTAATTCACCAGTTCTATGTGAACATGGTGAAACCTAGTCCACTGGCTCTGAGGTTCAGAACCAGTGTCATGGATGTGGAGTTTGAGGTCAACACTGACCTCTTGATGAGTATCCTGAGGATCCCTGTGGCAGGGATCCAATGGATTCTGGATAGATGACCAGACAATTTCAATTATAAGGAGGCATGTCAGGTAGTTAGGGTGACTCTAACTATGTGTTTCGACCCACTACATTTCTCACATGTAGTGACATGCCCCTTGACTCAAAATTGTTTAACCTCATTGTGAGTTGGACCATCCACCCGAGACTCGGGAGTCGGAGCTATCTATCTAAGATAGATATTGTATTGATTTGGTGCCTTAAAACTGGTTACCACTTCAATATCTACCTCCTACTGCTCGCCAACATGATAAACGATGAAGCGAGCGACTCTGGATGCCTTCCCTATGGGATTCTCATCACGCTCATCCTCCAGCACTTCCTAGTGCCTCTTACCACGTCTAAGGCTCAGGATATCGGCCTCAAGGACATCATCAACTTCTCCTCGCTGAAAAAGATGGGATGCAAAGTCTGAGACGGCTTCATCTATTCAAAGGCCAGGAAGAACATAAAGATGGGAGAGGATGAGAGCAGTGATGATGAGGACGAGGGTCCAGATGCTGCTGCTGCTACTATGGATACAGATGATCGAGCACCTCCTACGGATGACTCGATTGCTAGTTAGACTAGATATGATGATCTTCTACAGGTTATCATGAGCCTCCAGCTGACCATGCAGTCCGGCTTCCAAAGCTTGAGCTCTTCAGTCAATGTTATGCATCACGACCTCCGCTCTCTCCGGGATGATTTCGAGTTGCATCGTGAGTGAATCGAGGGCTCTTTGGCTGAACTTTGGATCTCACTCATGGTGGCTCTGACTCTCCTGCTCCTTGAGTCGCTATCTATCTTCTTTTTGATGTATTTATTGATGTAGTTTTTCATTGTTCTTTGCATAGACATTATTTCATCATTTACTGTAGTTTGTATCTCTTTTTTGGCTCTATGAAGCCTGTACTGTATAAACTGGTGATATATATGACTATAGTTTCTACTTGGACTTGGTTAATATACTTGTTTTACATTTATGCTATAAGATTACTTACTTTAAATCTTTCCGTATTCGGATAAATGCTTTAAACTGCTTCTACATATATGGAAACTTCTGGTTCTTCTCGGGAAAGCTTCTTAACTCCAAATGATGCCAAATTTTTGCGTACAAGTTTTTTTAAGTATGCTCTTCATGTTTATGGTATCTATATAGCTTATTTTTAGTTTACTACCCCTTTTATTACTATTGTCAAAACGGAGGAGAAATATGAGAAAATGAGAAAACTAACTATAAACTCAAAATAGTGCATAGATTTAGGGGGAGCATTGCCCCAAAGAACTTGGTGTATGATTTTATATGTTGAGTTGATTGGTTGGGTTGCATATAAACTTTTCTTTATCTTTTTTACGGGTTGGTTTTATTCAAAAAACAGAAGAAACTCTGCCCGATTTTTTCAAAAAATCCAACACTTAGTTTTTAAAACTGTTTTCTCTCATTAGTTTTGTCATCGTCAAAAAGGGGGAGATTGTTGACCCTCACCTATATTTTAATGATGACAAAACACAACTATTATTATACTAACAGTGTTATCTAAGTGTATTAGGCGATAAAAGCATACAACCAGAAATCAAGGTGCAAGAACTCAACCTGAATCAAACTCCAAGTCAAGACAAAAGATCTAGTATAGGTATAAGGTATTAAATCAAGTTGTAAATCTCACCGGTTTAGGTAACAAGTTTGTCCAAATGCTCCTTTTGAAAAAGTATTTTTAACAAAACTATTCATTTAAACGTTTTAAAGTCAAAAATATTTCAAAGAATGAAAAACTGGGTTGAAGACAATCCAGTCGACTGCTATTTATAACAGAAGACTGGGATATGGGACAGTGTGTCCCCAGTCAACTGGGTGCCACATACCAGTCGATTGGTACTTTGGACAAAAGGTCTCCAGTTGACTGGTACCAGTCATAGCCTTAAAGGTGAGACTTTTCACCTAACCCAGTCGACTGGTACTAAGATCCAGTCGACTGGTAATTCAAAAAATATAACCGTTGAGACGCGAGAATTCAGCACAAAATGCACCAAAATATTTCAAGTCCATACAAAAACGGCCATATCAATACAAGGCTATATAAACTCACTCTATTGAGCATTTAACAAAAAGAAGATTACACATTCAATCAAGTTTTTACTCATTAATACACAAAAGATTTGAAATATTTATTGTTGAGCGATTCTTCAAGCTTTACCTTGAAAGAGTGATATTATTCAGTTGTATAAGCTTTCATTGCTGTCTCTCTACCATTTACTTAACATTATTCATTGTAAAGGGATTAACTTCCGAAAGGAAGATATTAGCTTCCGAGAGGAAGGGATAAGCTTCCAGGTGGAAGGGATTGGTTGTAAGGTTTGTGCAACACCCGTTACGTTACACGACTAAAGGTTTTTAGTGGATTGCTTCAAGGAGGTTCCTTGAAGAGAGTGGACGTAGGGTCGGAACGAATCCAATATTGTCGAACCACTATAAACTAAGTTTGCATCTTCTATTCCTTAAACTCTTTTGTTTACAGCACTTTACATGTTTACATGTTTGTGGATTAATCTGTTTTTATAAAATTATGATTAATTAGTGAAAGTTTTTAAAAACCCAATTCACCCCCCCTCTTGGGTTGAAACCTTAGTTTACACCCTTACTTTACGAATACAGGTATTATAGAGATGTAGAACTCTAGTGTGTTGGGAAGAAGTGGGAGAAATAAAAATATTTGGTCTAGAACTCATAGACTTAACAACTGAAAGGATCAAACTGGACAAAGAACACCTTAGAGCAACACATAATAGATTGAATAGTTATGCTAATAAGAGATGAAAACCTCTTGAATTTCAAGTTGGTGATTGGGTTCATTTGAAAATTTCTCATTGGAAAAGAGTGTTTTGTTTTAGACAATTGGGAAAGTTGAGTCCATGGTACATTGGACCCTATGAAATTAAATGAAAGAGTCGGGCCAGTAGCATATAAACTAGCATTACCTCTAGAGTTAAATCAATTACATAATATTTTTCATGTTTCTATCTTACGAAAATATATATCTGATGAGTTACACATAATTCCATATCAATCTGTAGAACTTCAAGAAGACTTATCTTTTGTACAAGTTCCAATCAAACTTTTAGATACAAAAGAATAGGTCTTACGCAATAAATTCATTATGCTAGTTCAAGCGCTTTGGCGGAATCTATATGTTGAGAAGATTACTTGGGAACGTGATGAGAACATGAGAAAAAAGTATCCCCAACTATTTCTTGATGTAGTTAAGAAAATTTCGATGATGAAATCTTTATATAGTGGGTAGAAATGTAAGGCCCATACCCATGAAGTAAGGGTAAATTGATAAATTCCATTTGAAATTATGATTATCATGCATACATATACAAATTGATTTTAAACTCAAGTTTAAAACAATATTGAGGTAAGGATTTGAAAATATATTGAAGAAAGTGAATTAGAATGTATATAAATGGTGAAAAAAAATGAATTTTTAAGGCATTAGGAAGGTACCAGTCGACTGGTAATCTATGGGCAGTCGATTGGTAAATTATGAGCAGTATCCTACGGGTAGTCGATTGGTAATCTATGGGTAGCCGACTTGTAAATTATGGGAAGTCGACTAGCAACCAAAAATTTCAATATAAAAGGCCTTTCACGAGTAAAATTTTATTTTTTATTCATTCAAACTATCTTTTTTCTCTCTAAAACTTATTCTCTCTCTAAATTTCTCTCCAAATACTAAAGAAACTTGAGATTTTCATAAACTAGTATTGAATACAATCGATTCAATGACTGATTTCAGGAAATTTCTTAGAAAAGAATGTGAATATAATTTTTACTATTTTTGCTCTTTCAAATAAAAACTATAATTTTGAGAGTATAAATCCTTATATGCTTCTTAAAAGTATTTGAATTTTATCTAAGATAAAAAAGGAAAGGAATTTAACTGAAACTTTGAATTTGAAACTAAGATGGAGTATGCATACATATATTCATGAAATTAACCCAGTATAGGATTTGAAATAAGTTATGAGATAGTTAGATTGATAACTATATTATGGTTAGGTGGAGATGAATCGTTTGGTGGTGTCATTGAGAGGAGCGCAAAAGGAAAGGAAGTGATCTATATGTAGCATTTAATTCTTCGTTATTAGTTCACTTTATTGTTAGTAAGTGAAAAGAACTAGAAGTACGAATAAAATTTGAAATGAATTATATTATGAGAAAATTTATTGAATATATTATGAATATATTTGATTTGATTAAATATAAGATATAAATATGAATTAAATAAATTAAAAGAAATATAACTCTTAATGATGAAATGACTTGAAGTATAAAATATATGATAAATTGATGAAAATTGTATCATTGAATGGATAAGTAAATTTTATGATATTTTGAGTATGTAAAAAAATAATTTGATTTATATGATGATATGCTATGTTTTCTTGTATATGATTATACATATGCATTGTCGGGCCATAAGAGGGTGGTATTGTCCGGGGAAAGCCAGAACCATGGCTAGTCTGGATGTAAACGTTTCGACATGTAAGGAGACATCCTCGATAGTTGTACTAAAGACTGGTATGGATACGCAAAAAATGGATTAAATTACCCATAGTATAGTTGAGATGAGATGTGAAAAATAAAATAAAATGATTGTGATGAGTTTGTGATATGAAATGATAGGGCTTATATAATCTACCAAGAAGAGTAGTTGCAATGTACCAGAAAAACTAACTGTAACTAACTAAACATAATTAAAACATCCCAACAGAACCAGTTTAATAAGCATTTCTAACTATGAATAATTTTTCCACCACTTAGGTTTTCTTATGATTCGTTTTGGTCTTGTGCCCTGGTTGCTAGTGCCTTCAATTTCTTTATTTATTCTAGCTCTTGTGTCTTCATTTTTCTCAATTGCTTCAGCCTTGTGTGCTCAACGTGTGTATCAGAACCTATGGTATTGCTTTTATATTTTCCTCTTTTTCTGCCTCTCGCTGGAATTTGGGTTAGAGCTCCCTGGAGCCTTCCCACATACATGTTATTCATGAGGAAATTAGAAAAAGAAGCTCAACTTAAATTTAATTTGCAAATTGAAACCTCACTTCAGCTTCGTTGCAAGGTTGCTGTAAATACTTTTGGACCATCTTATACGATCGAAACTGTTTTGCCGTTATGGGCTCGTAGAAGAACTGCACATATGGAGAATTTATCAAGCTACCACAATTAAGTTTTAAGTCATCATTATATATATTTAATACATAGAGATATATGATACGAATCAAAAGTTGATAAAAATTTTATTTCATCTTGTGTGGGAGTTTGAATGGAGAGGAAATGTTAGAACTTGGATGGGTATTCTTTATCCTTTATTTTCATTTCTTCCTCCTTCCAAAGTCCAAATAGATATACCCTTCAATTTTTTTTAACCAAAAAAGGCAAACATAATACTAATATGTATATCAGGAATGTGCAGTGATGATAGTACTAGTCACTAGGAGCAAATTCTTGCTAGTTCTAGTATACATATTATTGGTAATAATGAGTATTCTGTGTAGTTTTACCCAAATCAAAGGAAATTGATTGATGGATCAGTCCGAGTAACATTGCATGTAGTTTTAAGAAATGTTTTGATAATATATGTGGATTGTTAAAAGCCCGCTGGAAAATAGATCTGAGTCTCAATCCTCACTTATGTAATATTTTTAAGAGTAGGAAAAGCTTTTACTGATCAACATGTGCTCTCTCGTCAACTAACTCTATCACGCTAATATATAAGAGTGTGTGTTTATTAAATAATTTGTTTTTGAAAAATCTCTTTTCTTACTCCATTTTACATGAATTAATACTTTATATTATATTATCATACTTCAAATATCTAAATAAATTTGAGTTCGACAATTTTCTAAATAAAACCTATATTAGACAATTTTCTCCCATTATTTTAAAAGGTAAGAAATACATATAAATCTTTTTTTCTCAATCTGATGTTGCGAAATAAAACCATCAGATAACATATCTTAAGAGGGAAGGAAAGTTCTTTTATACAATAGATCACTAAGATTGCCTTCATTAAAAATATAAAATAATATTTTTTGAATGAAAATATATTATAATAATAATAATAAATAAAACTCTCTTAACTTATTAAAAATGTTATTCTAATACCTCATTTATCACAAAAATAAATAAATATAAAACCAACCTTTCAGATTGACTTACAGAAGTAATACTATTGGCATGATAAATTAATTGGCACAAGAATTTTTTGACTTGAAAAGCCATATATATATATCAAAATTGAGAGATCATTGAATTAAGAACCTGGTTGATTTTTCCCCTATACTTTCCGACAGCACGAGGCCTTTTCTCAATGATCCACCCATGGGGCAATCCAATGGTGGTGCCATTAATCCATTCTGATTGCAAATAGGGCCTTATATAAGGTAATAGAGCAAGTGGACCAACAAACGAGTAAAATTCCCCATCTGTAATTTCGCTAATGATAGCCATTATTAGAGTCTACTTAAAAGTGGTTATATTAAAGAACGAGTGGGGTAGTCAAGAAAAGAAAAAGGATTAGTACGGAAAATAAAGGATAACAGAGATCAGAGAGAGAAGAACACTCGTAATGTTTTTGAGTTGTAAAAGAAGAGAGCAGCGCGTATTTAAAGAAAGAAAGAAACATCTTTTTCAAATGTGGACCTTACAATTAAATGCATATTTCCATTTACAGTTGCCCAAATCCAAATCATAGATTTTGTGCTCTTGTTACCTTATATAAGCTATTGTCATTAACAATTCACAACAACCCTTTTATTCGTTTTAGGCTAATCTTATTTGGACTACCAAAATTGTGTTTCAAGATAAAATTATATTGCATCGTTTGGTTGGCAAACCCTAAAAAATACAAGACTCGTAAAATATTACTAACATTTAATTTAATCATTATAAAAGGGAAATTATTGTATATATATATATATATCATATATATTATGTCTTTTATTTTAGTCTTTTCTTTTTCACTTCGATTATTTAATTTATTATATAATTAATTTCAAATGTATGTGTTGACAATGTCAGTGGCAATTCGGGTTGACGGGTCGTGTTCGTGTCGTGTCGAAATTGGATATAACACTAAATGGGTCGACATGAACACGACACGATTATTAATCATGTCAAAAAAACCCAATACTAACACGACATGTTTATTAAACGAGTAACACGACACAACACGCTTAACCCGTTTAATAAATGGGTCGTGTTAGACACGACAACCCGACACGACACAGCTAACATATTAGACATGACAATACGATAACCCAACACAACACGACTAACATGCTAGACACGACAACCCGACACGATTAACCAGACACAATCTGTTTATTACATAAACAAATATAAATTATATTACATAACCATCCATCTAATCAATCATATTCCAAATTCTAACATATTCATGATCCAAATACACATAAAAGGTCTAATTAATAACATAAACATTATCTTATCAACTATCATCTATATTGGGAGAGAGGAGAGAGTCTGTGATGCGTCACTATTGAATGAGTCTGTGAGAGTGTGTTTTGTGTTTGTGATGTGGTGAAAATAAGAATTTGGGTTTATTTTATACACACACTAAGAATTTATTTTTTAATGTAATAGGCAAATTTTTTAAATGGGTCATAAACAGGTCATTGGTCATAATCGTGTTAACATGACTCATCAGACCCATGAATTTAATCGCGTCATTTCGATTTGGCGTGTCAACCCACAACACGACACGATTTTTCCGTGTCCTAAACATGTTGACACGATTACGACACGAACCCGATTATACTCAACACTAACACGTTTTATTTCGTGTCGAGTTCACGTGTCGTGTCCAAAATTGCCACCCCTAGTTGACATTATATTGATTTTGATAATGAAAAACCACATTATTTGCTAATAATCTCTTGTGTAGTTGTCTAAAAATATTAAAGTAAAAGGCATGCACTCTAGAAGCAAGGCACGCAATAGAATTCCACTGAGTATCTAAGTTCATTGAAGAAGTTGTAGAAGATGAAAATAAGTCTTTTGAGAAGAATTGAAATTCAATCTCTAGATAAGGTTATAATATTCCTTTTCTAAGATAGTATGGCTCAAAAATAGTTTCATAAAACGTTCTGATTAAAACCAAATCATAGAATCAAAATTGTTTAACTCTTTAAGTAAATATTAAGTTTTTAAGCTCAAGATGTTGAACTCGAGTGTGTTGGGAAGAAGTGGGAGAAATAAAAATATTTGGTCCAAAACTCGTAGACTTAACAACTGAAAGGATCAATTTTTTCAAAGAACACCATAGAGCGGCACAAAATAGATTGAAAATTTACACTGATAAGAGACAGAGACCTCTTGAATTTCAAGTTGGTAATTGGGTTCATTTGAAAATTTCTCATTGGAAATGAGTGTTGTGTTTCAAACAATTGGGAAAGTTGAGTCTATTGTACATTTTGAAAGAGTCGGGCTTGTAGCATATAAACTGGCCTTACCTCCAGAGTTAAATCAATTGCATAATGCTTTTCATGTTTCTATCTTACAAAAATATGTACCTGATGAGTTACACATAATTTCATATCAATATATAGAACTTCAAGAAGACTTATCTTTTATACAAGTTCCGATCAAACTTTTAGATACAAAAGAATAGGTCTTACGCAATAAATTCATTCTGCTAGTTCAAGTGCTTAGGTGGACTCGAGATGTTGAGAACATTACTTGGGAACGTGAAGAGAACATGAGAAAACAGTATCCCCAACTTTTTCTTGATGTAGGTAAGAAAATTTCGATAATGAAATCTTTATATGGTGGGTAGAAATGTAAGGCCCATACCCATGAAGTAATAGTAAATTGACAAATTCCATTTGAAATTATAATTATCATGCATACATATACAAATTGATTTTAAACTCAAGTTTGAAACAATATTGAGGTAAGGATTTGAAAATATATTGAAGAAAATGAATTAGAATGCATAAAAATGGTGAAAAAATGAATTTTTAAGGCATTAGGAAGGTACCAGTCGACTGGTACTGTGGGCAGTCGATTGGTAAATTATGAGCAGTCGACTGATAACCAATCGACTATGCAGTCGACTAGTAACCTATGGGCAGTCGATTTGTAATCTATGGGTAGCCGACTCATAAATTATGGGATGTTGACTAGTAACTAAAAATTTCAATATAAAAGGCATTTTATGAGCAAAATTTCATTTTTTATTCATTCAAACTCTCTTTTCTCTCTCTAAAACTTATTGTCTCTTTAAATTTCTCTCCAAATACTAAATATACTTGAGATTTTCATAAGCTAATGTTGAATGCAATCGATTCAAGGATTGATTTCAGGAAATTTCATAGAAAAGTTTGTGAAGATAATTATTACTATTTTTTATCTTCCATATAAAAACTATAATTTTTAGAGTATAAATCCTTATATCATTCTTAAAAAGATTTGAATTTGATTCAAGATAAAAAGAAAAGGAATTTAACCGAAACTTTGAATTTGAAACAAAGATGGAGCATGCTTACATATTAATGAAATTAACCCAATATAGGATTTGAAATAAGTTATGAGTCAGTGAGATTGATAACCATATTCTAGTTAGGTGGAGGTGAATTGTTTGGTGGTGTCGTTTAGAGGAGCGCAAAACGAAATGAAGCGATCCACAGGTAGTGTTTAGTGCTTCATTGTTAGTTAATTTTATTGTTAGTAAGTCAGAAGAAATAAAAATATGAAGAAATTTGAAATGAATTATATTATGAGAAAAGTTATTGAATATATTATGAATATGTTTGATTTGATTAAATACATGATATAAGTATGATTTGAATAAATTAAAAGAAATATAACTTTTAATGATGAAATGACTTGAAGTATAAAATATATGATGAATTGATGAAAATTTTATCCTTGAAAGGATAAGTAAATTTTAATGATAAATTGAAATTTTATGTACAAAAATCGTTTGATTGATATGATGAAATGCTATGTTTTCTTGTATATAATTGTACATATGCATTGTCAAGCCATAAGAGGGGGCTGTGGTCCGGGAAACTGAGTATTGCTGAGCTTGTAAAGCTCACTTCCCATTATTTTAGTCAAATTTCATGTTGCAAGCAGAAGGTTGATAGGATTCCTTGACTTGAAACCATTATGAGTATCTAGGTGGGTCTCTAGTGTGAAAATATTTGCAAGTGAACAAAATCACAACAAATAGTAAAGTTTTAAATAAAAAAGTGTCGAACCCACAATGACTAATTATGCTATTGAGTATTGAAATTTACCAAATTATTTACTATTTGGAAATAAAACCGAAATTTTAAAGACTTTATCTCCTAAATTAAACTAAAGTGCTTGACAAAAATAAATTAAAAGAAAAAAGAATAAAACTTAAGGTTGTAGAGATAATAAAAATAAATCTAGAGTTTTTGATTTCACTTAGCTAATCCCACACAACTTATTATTCCTTGTTATAAAATTCCAATTTTTCAAGTTGATGAAAAATAAATCCCTTACTAATTCAATATTTTCTCTCGAATAACATTAGAAATATCTTCACCTAATAATTCATCATATCTCTATGTAAATTAAATTATTTGAAGATTCATTAAGTTCTTTGGATTTTTCTTAATCTAAAATCACACTAGTCGCGGTAAAGTATCTCTATCTTTCGCTCAACTAATGGTGTTTAATCCTAAAAGCTTCTAGTCACAAATTACCTCTTGGTTTCATTATGATTCAATAAATCAAACAATAATTGGCCAGAAAATTATAAGCGATAAGATCAAGGATAAACACTCAACATAAAAAAAAAAAAAAAAAAAAAAAAACTTGAAATAAAATAACTTGGAGTTTAAATTGTGTGTTCAAAGCTAGACTACATCAAAGCCCTAGAAAAATAAAATTAGTTCATAACAAATCTGAAATCAACCAAGTTCTTATTGGAATGCATCAAAAGAAAACTAAAGAGAAGAGAATAAAACTCTTTTGCTTGAAATAAGTTGATGAAGCATTCAAGATCGTTAAAGATATCTATTCATTGAGACTTGGTAGCCGCACTCATTCTCTTCTCTCTTTATTCTCTTGTCTAGGAAAAATCTGTTGTGCTTACAAGGCAAGGGCAGCCGGCCTTATATAGGCAAACTCCTAGAAAAGAAAAGGAAAGTACAATAATACTACTCCTTCTAGGAAAAGGAAAGACACTGAAATGGGAAATACTTTTACTACTAGGAAAACATGAAATTGGAAAGTAACTAAAAGGAAATATAACACAAAATACGAAAAAGTGCAGCCTAGAAAAAGGAAAGACACTGCAATGGGAAATACTTCTACTACTAGGAAAACATGAAATAGGAAAGTAACTAAAAGGAAATATAACACAAAATAGGAAAAAGTGTGGCACAAGCAAATAAATAAAAATCAAATCAAATCAAATCAAAAGAAATAAAGGAAAATTAACAATTTTAATAAGTAAAAGAGTAATAAAAATTACACTTATCAGTCCCCATGGTACCATCCTAAATAAAATAAATTAAAAAAATAAAAAAAAAATAATTGTGAAAATTGTATATGAATCTGGTACATGTACATATATATGCATGTACATTCGCACCACTGAGGTATAGCATATTCTACACTTACATTACTGTGTTTTTAAAATATATACTTACATCACTTGTCTTATTTATAGTTTGAATTTTTCTTACAAAAACACCACTGCCGTTATTTTTCAGTTAGTCAACATTATTTTTTGAGTCAAAAAGCATGACAACTCATCAATTAATTTTCAAAAACCCAAAACTACCCCTAAATATGTTTCAAACCTTTCCATTTTGACTATATATTTTCAAAACCTAGTTTGACTCCATGTTTCGTCGTTGACCGTGCATCCTTGTCATCTTTATATCAGCATATCATCTCCACCTCCATTGTTTAAAAGGCTGAAGAAAATTGGAGATCTCTTGAAGACATCTTCAGATCTAGTCCAGATTTACAGAAAATCAAATCAAAGAAATTATAATAATCTTCAATTAACGATCATAGTTTCTTTTTTTCTTTGCCACTTTTTTCTATAGCCACCGAAAATCGAAAGGACTGAAAATCGTTGTTGTAGCACCTCCTCATCATCCATCCCTTTTTATAGAGGGTTCAACCCTTCTGTATCATTATAAAAAAAAGAAATTTATATACCAAAAAAAAAGAAATTTAATATTTCAATCGATTTACAATAACTTCAAGTAAACAAATAAATTTGACTATTAGAGAAGCAATAAAAATATGAACTTCAAAAAAGCAAGTAGAATACTAATAAGACAAAATCACAATAGCTTAGGCATGAGGCCCTACGACATGACCACAAAAGAAACCAACAAAATCACAAACTGTGCAAACTCCACATTAAAAATTCAATCTAATACATGACCAAAAAACAAGAAAAATTAAAAACTTATAGAGCCCTCACTAAGGCATGAGACCCCTGTGACAGTGGCAACGACAGTGCCACTAGCATCACCAATATTTGGGGCTGCAACTAACTCTACACTACCGACGTCTATGTCATCGTCATCATGGTAGTGGTCGTTGTTATAATGGCTGCTACAAGCGTAGATTGCGAGTGCTCCGACAAAATCACACTCCCTAAAACCCCATCAAAGCCGTTGGTGAAGTCCAACTGTCATGCCAACTTCTTCACTCAAAATCAAAAGGGTCGAATCGTCGATTAGAGAGTGAAGTAGAGAGAAGGAGAGGAAAGACATAAGAGGGAGAGAGGTTAGGGACTTACCTAGTTCTTTTCAGCACTAAATCGTCGAAAACCAGCTGGACATTGACTGAGTCACTGGCAGGGACAAAGTGAGAAATATTGTTACTCAGAAGGATATAAGAGAGAATAGCGAGGAGAGAGAAGAGGAAGAGGGGAATTAAATTGGGTATGGGTAGTTTAGTAATCTTAAGTTTTATATCCGAAGTTAACAGTCAAATATGGTCCAGTGGTGTATGTGTATGTTTTAAAAACACGGTAATGCGAGTGTAAAATATGCTATACCCCAATGGTGTGAATGTAATTATCCCTAATTTTTATGAGTTGTATAGCAAATTTTTGTATCTCATCGGTAAATGAGTTGAGGAGTATATGCTGTAATTATGTCTCAAGAAGTTATAAAAAGTTGTTGCTTATAAGTCATGCTTCGTGCTGAAAGATGACGATACTATTTTGGGTTGACCCGTTCGGGATGGGTTGTTACAATCCATAAGGGGCTTAAGTGGTGTTTTTGATTTTCTGACATACATCACATGATTGAACAAATGAGGCCACTAGTTTCCTTACGCCTTTTAAGTAAAATTTTGCACTTACTCTCATAAAGGTCCTACGAACTCCAGTATGCCCACCCAATGGTGTAGAAAGGAATTCCTTGATAATTGTATCCTTGAGTTGAAAATTTTCATTCAAATAGATCTTCCTTCTATAGTACAAGATACTATTTTTTACTGAGTAAGAGAGAAAATCATTAGAAAATTCAAGGATCTGCTGTGTTAATGTACCGGTTTACTCATCTTTGGAATTTTCATTGGCAGTTTGATTGAAGATATCAAATGCAGGAAGATAAATGGCCATTAATAGAACTTCTTCTTGTTCAATACCGTGTATTCTGGATAAAGCATAAACAAGAGCATTTTCCTTGCCTGGCTTATAATTGATTTCATAGTCATACCCAAGCAACTTGTCAAGGTAATGTTGTTATTCTGGGTCTGGATTGTCTGACTAAGTGCTTCAAACTTTTTTTTATTAGTGTAAATATAGAACTTAGAACCCGGGATATGTTGTCTCCACTTCTTAACAGCAGATGTAATTGCATACAACTCTGATATATGTTGGAAGATTCTTGCATTCTATTACATAACTTTTTGCTATAAAAGGCTAGAGGATGGGCATTTTGTAATAGAACGACTCCAATTCCTATAATTGAAGCATCAGTCTAAATAACAAATGGTAGACTGGAATTAGGTAGAGCTAGGACAGGCACTGTGATCATTGCTGTCGTGAGATTTTGAAAAGCAGTTTTAGCATCGTCAGTCCACTTGAAAGCATCATTTCTCAACTGATCAGTCAAAGAAGTAGCTGTTGAAGCAAATCCATTAATAAGCTTTCTGTAGTAGCCAATCAATCCCCAAAAACTTCTCAATTACTTCTATTTAGAAGGGCTAGCCCAGCCCATTATGGCTTCCAATTTGCTTCTGTCAAGTGCCACTCCCAAAGCAGAAATAATATGACCAAAGTAACTCTGTCCAAATTGACATTTCTTGTGCTTTGCAAATAAAGAATGCTTCTAATTTTGATCTTAAATGATTAAGATGGTCTTCTATTGATTTGCTACATATCAGAATGTCATTAAAGAAAACAATGACATTTTTCTAAGAAAATCATGAAGGCTTAGTTCATAGTTGCTTAAAAGGTAGAGGGGGCATTTGTGAGGCCAAATGGAATGAAAGGAAAATCAAAGTGACTTGTATGAGTCCTGGAAACAGTTTTATGTATATCAGTAGTGTGCATTCTAATTTGATGAGAGCCTCTTCTTAAGTCTATCTTAGAAAAGATAGTGGCACCAAATATCTCATCTAACAGTTCATCCACAGTTGGTATAGAAAATTTATCCTTCACAGTTATAGTGTTGAGACCTTTATAATCCACACAGAATCTCCATGTTTCATCTTTCTTTTTCATCAATAATACTAGATAACTGTAAGCATTGTGACTTGGTTGAATAATCCTAGCTTCAAGTATTTCAATTTCCAATCTCCCAATCTCAGTTTTATGAATATAAAGATACTTGTATGGCTTTATATTGACTGGTTTAGCTATAGGATCCACTTCTATTTTGTGATCAATATCCCTTGTTGAAGGAAAGGCAGTAGGATCCCTAATATCATTATAAACAGAATTGAAATTGACAACTAAAGAAGATCAATAGTAAGATCATTTACTTCAGGAATAGAACTAGGTATTTCCAATGTCATTAGTTGAAAACATGCAACAATACCTCCATTATGTGACAACTTTTTCAATTGTTTATTAGTTATAGAATTGAGTCTAGACCCCTTATTATCCTTTAATGAATATCTTTCAATATTAAATAAAATCCATTGTTAACTAGGCATAATCTGTTGTGATAGGACCCAAATCTTGTAACCATTGTACCCAAGACTATATCAGCTCCTTGTAGAGATATGAAAAATAAATGTACTGCAAAAGTATGATCTTGAAGGGTGATTGAAACCCTAGTACACATACGTGAACATGACAGCATGACACAATTCCCAACTTGGACCGTAAAGTGCTGTGATGGTGTAATTTGAAGTTTAAAAACTGAACTACTCTTTCCTAGATGAAGTTGTGTGCGCTTCCACCATCTACCAACACCTGAAATGGATGATGGAGAACAACGCCTTAGACTTTCTGATGAACAGTTGGAGAAGGTTTTGGCAAGTCAAAGCATGGAAATTGAATTTAGGAACAATGTTGAAGTCATGTTCAGTTTTTTCCATGATCGGTTCTTGTACGTGTTCTTGATCAACTTACAGATCAGTATCCATCAATAATAAGGCTATCTTATGCTTCCACTAATGTGTGGGAGTAAACTTTTCATCACAGTTAAAACATAGGTCTTTCTCTCTTCTCGGTTGCATCCCCATGGAAGAGTCTTTTTAAGGGAACTTTATTAGGGACATTTTGATGAACAGTCGGAGAAGATTTTGGTCCCAATAAAGATGCTTGTATTGGAGGCTTAGGTGGTCAATTCTTCCAAGACCTTCATATCAATAAGTCTTTCTTCCTCTAAACGAGCCAACCCAATTGCATCGTGAATTGTAGCAGGTTTATGACCAATTACTTCTCTTCTCATGTGAGTTTTAAAAATTGATTCATTCAATCCCATTACTTTATTGGAAAGATTCTCAAACTGGGACTGATACTCCAAAACATAACCAATTTGTGTTAGTTTAGACAAGGCTCCATGAGGATCATCATAATCAAAGGGACCAAATCTTTTCTGTAAGGCCTGAACAAATTATTGCCAAGATCTGAGTTGTTTGGTATGATACATCCATTGATACCGAGATGAAATAGGTCCCTTAAGATGGAAAGAAACCAAGATGAGTTTTTGCTCCTATGGTGTTTTGTGGAACAAGAAGTACTGTTAAATTCTAAAGATCCAATCAGAAGGATCTCCCTCTGCAAAATGAGGACATTCCAACTTGATAGTCCTGAAGCTAGAATTGTTTTCAGTATGGAGCATTCCATTGATGAAATTAAATGGAAAGAATGTTGTGGTGATCAGTGTTTTCAGAGGTGAGGGCGTTGGGCGAGGTGTTTTGTCTCAATGAGGCGAGACTTAAGCCTCGAGGCGTTGGGGCGTAAGCCTTTTGAAACGCTGGGGTGTTTTGAATAAAATAATATTAATTAAATTATAAAAATACTAAAAATTAAAATAATATAAATAAATCAATTATCTATAAACTTTACTAACTTAAGTCCTATGAATGAATATTTATGAAAATATTTCATAAACACACGTTAACATCACAACACTAAACATTCTAATAGTTAATTTTTAGGTATACAATTGTATTGATTTTTTTTTTTAAAACCTTTCAAACACAGAAAATTAAGAATACTATAATATTTTAACAGTTTGCTTTAAACCACATCCATTCTTGTCACACCAATTATTCCCAATCCTTGACACAGTATTCCCACCAAAACAAAAGAAAGGTTTCCCTTTTCAGGGGAAGAAAAAGTCAGGTCCACACCCATAACTAGGACTAGTAATCCTCCATCCTTACTACATGTGTTCCCTTGCGTGTCTCCAAAAGCAGACCTTCCTCACACTTGTCACCCATCCAGCTCTAGCTACTTCACTAAATCACCTCCCTAGTAACATTCCCTGTCTCTCTCTCCATAATCTTGAGCTCTCAAGAATGGCTGACCGTATGCCTAGCCAATAGAGATCCCCAAGACCCAACCTCCCCACCACCGCATTTCTACGTAATCTCCAAGCCCATTCACCAAACTCAACCCAGCTCATTGGTTTCTTGACTCTATTAATCTCTGGTTCCATTCTCCTTGTCCTCACTGGCCTCACCGTCACCGCAACAATCCTGGGCATCATCTTTTTCACGCCTTTGATCATTCTCTTTAACCCGATATGGGTCCCTGTGGCTACTTTCCTCTTCATTGCCGTTGCTGGTTTCTTGTCGTTTTGCGGGTTCGGTGTTACTTCTGTGGCCTGTGTAACTTGAGAGCTTGCTGCCTATGAAACTTGAAAGCTTCACGCAGAGAGCACAGAGAGAAGTGAGTGTTTTCTGTTCTGACTTTCTGAATCAGAGATGCGATTTGGCCTCAGGTAGAAGACTAAGTTATGGGGCTTTGCAAAAATATCACTGGGCATACGCCCCAGGTCGCCCCGAACGCTCCATCCGAAAAGGCGTACGCCCAGTGCAAGGTACGCCCTGACAATTACACCCCTAGACGTTTTTCTCGCTCAGAAAACGTTTTTTAATACACCGGTGGTGATAAGGAATTTGGGACAAATTAACAACGAAAGCACCAAATTGATACTGAAAGTAGCAAGTTGTTCTTGATAAGCCAAAACCTTAACCCGGGAATACAAAAACAGGGAAATGAATTGTGAGTTTTCTGATGAGCCAAAACCTTAACCCGGGAATACTTTACTGGCCTCTAGCAATGAAATGATTGAGCTTATATAATCTACCAAGAAGAGTAGTTACAATGTACCAGAAAAACTAACTGTAACTAACTAAACATAATTGAAACATCCTAACAGAACCAGTTCAGTAAGCATTTCTAACTATTAATAATTTGTCCACTACTTAGGTCTTCTTATGATTCGTTTTGGTCTTGTGGCCTGGTTGCTTGTGCCTTCAATTTCTTTAGTTATTCTAGCTCTTGTGTCTTCAGTTTTCTCAAATACTTCAGCTCTTGTTTGCTCAATGTGTATCAGAACCATTGCTTGGCCAAATGTAAGAACCTATGGAATTGGTTTTATATTTTCCTCATTTTCTGCCTCTCGCTGGAATTTGGGTTAGAGCTCCCTGGAGCCTGCACATATATATACATGTTATTCATAAGGAAATTAAATAGAAGCTCAACTTGATTGATTTGCAAATTGAAACCTCACCTCAGCTTCGTCGCAAGGTCGCTGTAAATACTTTTGGACCTTCTTATACGATCGAAACTGTTTTCTCGTTATGGGCTCGTAGAAGAACTGCACATATGGAGAATTTATCAAGCTATCACAATTAAGTTTTAAGTCATCATTATATATATTTAATACACATAGATATATGATACAAATCAAAAGTTGATAAAATATTTTATTTCATCTTGTGTGGGAGTTTGAATGGAGAGGAAATGTTAGAACTTGGATGGGTATTCTTTATCCTTTCCTTTCATCTCTCCCTCCATCCAAAGTCCAAATAGATATACCCTTCAATTTTCTTTAACCAAAAAAAGTAAACATAATACTAATGTGTATATCAGGAATGTGCAGTGATGATAGTACTTGCCATTAGGAGCAAATTTTTGCTAGTTCTTGTATACATATTATTGGTAATAATGAGTATTCTGTGTGGTTTTACCCAAATCAAAGGAAATTGACTAATGGATCAGCCCAATTGCATGTAGTTTTAAGAAATGTTTTGATTATCTATGTTGATTGTTGAAAGTCTACTGCCAAAGAAAATAGATCTAAGTCTCAATCCTCTTCTATGTAATATTTTTGAGAGTAGGAAAAGTTTTTACCTATCAACATGTGCTCTCTCGTCAACTAACTCTATCACACTAATAAGCTTTTACTTTAGATTTGACTCTATCAAAAAAAATGACTTATATTAGACAATTTTCTCTCATTTTTTTAAAGTGTAAGAAATACATATGAAGTTTTTTTACTCAACCTGATGTTGCGAACTAAAGTCTTCAGATAACAGATCTCAAGAGAGGAGGAAAATTCCATTATACAATAGATCACTAAGATTACCTTCATTAAAAGAATAAAATAATATTTTTTTGAAGAAAAAAATATTATAATAATAATAATAATAATAAAACTCTATTAACTTTGTAAAAAAGTTATTCTAATACCTCATTTATCACAAAGATAAAACCAACCTTTCAGATTGACATGCAGAAGTAGTACTACTGACACGATAAATTAATTAGCACAAGCATTTTTTGACTTGAAAAGCCATATATATATATATATATATATATATATATATATATATAAAATATCAAAATTCAGAGATCATTGAATTAAGAACCTGGTCGATTTTGCCCCTATACTTTCCGACAGGACGGGGCCTTTTCTCAATGATCCACCCATGGGGCAATCCAATGGTGGTGCCATCAATCCATTCTGATTGTAGATGGGGCCTTATATAAGGTACTATAGCAAGTGGACCAACAAACAAGTAAAATTCCTCATCTGTAATTTCCCTAATGATAACCATTATTATAGTCTACTAAGAAGTGATTATACAAAAGAATGAGTGGGGTAGTCAAGAAAAGAAAAAGGATTAGTATGGAAAATAAAGGATAACCGAGATCAGGGAGAGAACACTCGTAATGTTTTTGAGTTGTTAAAGAAGAGAGTAGCACGTATTTAAAGAAAGAAAGAAACGCCTTTTTCCAAAATGTGGACCTGACAATTAAATGCATATTTCCATTTACAGTTGCCCAAATCCAAATCATAGATTTTGTGCTCTTATTACCTTATATAAGCTATTGTCGTTAACAATTCACAATAACCCTTTTTATTCATTTTTGGCTAATCTTATGTGGACTGCCAAAATTGCGTTTCAAGATAAAATTGTATTGCACCGTTTGGTTGCCAAATCCTAAAAAATACAAGCCTTGTAAAATATTACTGACATTTAATTTAATTATTATAAAAGGGAAATTATTGTATATATATCATATATATTATGTCTTTTATTTTAGTCTTTTCTTTTTCACTTTGGTTATTTACTTTATCATATAATTAATTTCAAATGTATGTGTTGACCTTATATTGATTTCGATAATGACAAATCACTTTATTGTGCTAATAATATCTTGTCTAGTTGCCTAAAATGTTATAGTAAAAGGCATGCACTCTAGAAGCAAGGCACGCAATGGAATTCCACTAAGTATCTAAGTTTATTGACGAAGTTTTTGAAAATGAAAAGAAGTCTTTTTAAGAGAAATGGAAGTTCAATCTCTATATAAGGTTATTATACTCCTTCTCTAAGATCATAACTCTAGTATGGCTCAAAAATAGTTTCATAAAACATTTTGCTTAAAACCAAAGCATAGAATTAAAATTGTTTAAGTCTTTAAGTAAATATTAAGTAGAGTGATAGTTGACTATGAGTATTTCGCAGTCGACTATCAAAGTGAACGAAACTTTTGAAAGTCGATTGGCCAAAGTGATAGTCAACTGCTAACTCGAAATGAAGATGACCAGTAGTAGAATTGTAATTAAGCAGTGGCAAAGTCATAAAATTTAAATGAATATGCAGGGTGGCAAAAATGTAAATAAGCTGTCACAAACTTAAAAAAAAAAAAAAAGAGGACAGACACATGGATGCTAGTGGACATGTGTAGCCTACACAAAATTGAATTGGCTAGAGAGCATGCATGTGAGACACGTAGGCATAGACATAGAGAATGGGAGAAGCGGACGATTTTTGTATAAAAATTAAGTTTTGTTTTGTTTAAATTGGTTCGCAAATTTCCTTATCACTCTAAATTTATATTCTCTCTTAAATTACTCTCTTTCTTTCAACACCAGGAGACTAGAAGAAAGGTTGAAAGATTGAAATCTTGATGAAGTTTATGGGAGAATTTTAAAAACAAATTCAAGTCAAGCTTTACAAAAGGTAATAATATGAATTTTATTTTTTGAAAGATTGAATATTTATAAATTATTCCTTTATACTTTAAAAAAAAGTTGCATTTGAATTTTTAGATAATGAAAATAATTTTTGTTGATAATACTGAATTTTAAAGACAACTGAAATTATGCATACATGAAATTACCCGGAATTCGATGTAGAAATTTAAAATTATGAATTATAGAAGAATTGAAGTATAAATTAGAAATTTTAATATAAATATTATGTTAAGTGTTGACGATCAACAATTGGGTGAAATTACTAAAATGAGTAGCAAAGGCAAGGAGGTGATCCACAGGTAGCTTAAAGAGCTATATGGTGAGTTAGATTTACTTTTAATAATCGAGATACATAATAATAATAATAATAATATGAATGTAAAATATTTGAATAAATTATTGAATTATAATGATTTAATGATGGATTTTCTATTATATATGATAATTGATTTATTTATTGATTAATGATTAAATAATATGTTGAATATTAATTATATAAGAATTTATAATTTTTTTAAAACGATGAATGAATAAAAAAAAATAAGTTGAGAAGTTACATGAAATATCTGAAAATATGGTTGAAAAATTAATATAATATATGATGAGACAATTTAATAAATATGATAAAAATAATAATTTTTAGAAATAGCTAGATAATGGAGTCGAATGCTTTGATGTATGCTTGCTTGTATGTTATTGCTCATATACATAAAAGGGAAGACCAAAAAAGGCAACCGGTTTGGGTAAGAAGACTAGAAAGGCAATTGGTATGGCTGAAACATGTTGACATGTAGGAAGACATTCTCAAATGATAATATGAAATGATCTGATGAGAAAGAAGAAAGATGATTTAAATTTATGCATTATAATTGTTTTAAATATTTATTATTAATGCCTAAGATGCTAAAGAATCAGTTTTGATTATTAAATGATTGATAAATAGATGAGTCTCATAATGAGACAATTTTGATGATAGATAAATAGAAATGATGACATAATAAAGAATTATAATATTGATTGTGGGTATGATGTGAACTTTGTGATGATATTAAATTGAAAATATTAAAATGATAAAATATATGAGATATATGTATTAACATAGGATAGCTTGATAATTTATTTATTAAGAGAAATTGATAAATGATTGAATTAGAATGCGAAAAGAGATAGATGGTTAATCATACTGATTTAACAACGAATGAATATAACTAGAAGTATACAAATCGAATACTTCTAGTAAATTTAATTCACTGAGCTTGTGAAGCTCACTCCTCATTGTTAAATAATTTTTGGTAGTGGGCAAGACAGAAAAATTTGTGAGCTGAGATTCATACAGAGTTATTATCTGTAAGTCTTGTGGTCCATATCCTCAAACTAATGAACAATAATTGTAGATATTCATGCATAATATGTGGTATATATTGTTTCGGATGGGATATTAACAATGTAACTCCCCTGTTGAGGGTTAAGGGTTGATGTATATATATTTTCAGTCGATGTATGTTTTTATATGGTTGTATATATGTGTCGTAATAGGACTTCAAAATGTAACGACATCGTCTCGGGCATGGCTAACCCGGGATGGGTCGTTATAGCCTTACTCCACTTTTACAAGTTAATATATATGCTTTGTTGGATGATCTTTTTAATACTTTTTACAGGTTGGTTTTATCTTAAAAACATAGGAGACTTTGTCCCTTTTTTCTGTAAAAACCCAACATAGTTTTTAAAACTGCTTTTCTCACTTTAGTTTTGTCATCATCTAAAAGGGGGAGATTGTTGACCCTTATTTGATTTTAATTATGACAAAACAGTGCTTTAACTATGTTAACAGTTTTATATAAGTGTTTTTCATTAAGCTTAAGCATCCAACTCAAGGACAAGACGTATGTCAAGCACAAAGAATAAGAGATTACACTTGAGAGACATTTAAAAGAAGATCGAAGACTAAGTTTAAATTCTAAGGTAGTTTACCTTCACATGCAAATATTTCCTTTGGTTTCTTAGCTTGATTTTGGCTAAAAAAAAAACTTTTTGAAAATGTTTTGGCCAATCAAAAACTCATTTATGTCAAAAACTGACTTAAAAGTCTAAGCTTTCTAAAACGGGCAGTCGACTGTGGCTTTTCAACAGTCGATTATCAAGTCTCTGCAACTGACCATTTTAAGAACTAAATGGACAGTCGACTATAGATAGTTGACAGTCGACTGCCCATTTAGACAGTCACAGTCGACTGCCCATTTAGACAGTCGACTGTTCAATTCTCTATAAGCTGACCATTTTGAAAACAAAATGGACAGTCGATTGTAGATCAAGGACAATAAACTGTGAAAGAGATAAAGAGTTTCATAGTCGACTACTCATTTAGACAGTCAACTTTCCAAATCATTTTAAGCCCAAAATTTCAAACTCAAGAGAGGACAGTCGACTGACTATTTTTCATAATTGACTGTCATGACGAGAAAAACGGCTAGTTTTCAAAATCTAGATGCGAGATTTGAGCAGTTAATGCTCCAAACCTACCAAATTTGTGTCTAATGGCCATATAAGGCCAAGACTATAAAAACCCCTCATGAATGAGCATTTAAACAATAAGAAAGCACATTCAATTTGAAAATCAACTGATTAATACTCTTGAAAGCTTTGAAAAATTCCTTTGAGCTATTTATCAAGATTTGTTCTTAAAAGAAAGATCATTTTCATCTTGTAAATCATTTATTGCTATCTCTCTTCATTTCCTTTACATTCAGTATCAATCATTGTAAAGAGAAAGAGTTGGTATAACTCTTAGAGTGTTTAGGATTAAATATTTCCTTGTAACCTCATTGTGGAAGAGAGTGGTTGTAAGGTTTGTGTAACACCCGTGAAGTTGCTCGACTATAATTAGTTGATTACTTCAAGGAGGTTCCGTGAAGAGAGTGGATGTAAGGTCGAAGAGATTCTGATATTGCCAAACCACTATAAACAGAGTTTGCATATTCTCTTCATTTATTCCTTTAATTTCACGCATCTTATTTGTTGTGTGCCTTGCTTGATTAAATTGTTAAAAACTTGTGTGTTAATTGTAAAAAGTTTTTAAAACTCAATTCACCCCCCTCTTAGGTTTGTACCTGGGTCTACAAAAGTGAACTCCTAAAGCATGGTATGAAAGATTAAGCAAGTTTCTACTTGATAATGGTTTTTCAAGAAGAAAATTAACATCACTTCTTTCACATAAACTCACAAGCATGGCATTCTCCTAGTTTGATGACATTATAATAGGTGCTACAAATGAGAAAACATGTGAAGATTTTTCTAAGTGTATGCAATGTGAGTTTGAGATGAGTTTGATGGGAGAACCCAACTATTTCCTTGGACTTCAAATAGGACTAACTAAGGAAGTTATCTTCATCAATCAATTCAAGTACACAAGGGACTTGATTAAGGGATTGGAGTTTGAAGATGCAAATCCATATGGAAAGCCTATGAGCACTTCAACTAAGCTTGTTAAGGATGAAAAAGGTAAAAATGTTGATATTAAGAAATATAGAAGCATGATAGGAGCTTTATTATATCTAACTTCTAGTAAACCGGATATTATGTTTATTGTTTGCATGCTTTCAATATTTTCCAAAAGAATCTCATTTGCTTGTCGTTAAAATAATTTTAATATATTTGATAGACACTCAAAACTTAGGTTTGTGATATCCTAAAGAGTCTTCTTTTAATTTGATTGGGTACTTGGATGTGGATTTTACCAGATGTAAGCTTGATAGAAAAAACACTAGTGGTACTTGTTAATTTCTTAGTTGCATGTCAACATCGTGGTTTTTAACAAAACAAAATTTGGCTGCATTATCAATAGCTAAAGTGGAATATATAGCCATCGGTAGTTGTTGTGCATAAATTTTATGGATTAAACAACAAATTGAAGATTTTAACATGTATTTTGATCATGTACCCATTATTTGTGATAATACAAATGCAATTAATCTCACCAAGAACCCAATTCAACATTCATGAACTAAACATATTGAGATTAGACATCATTTTATTCATAATCATACCAAAAAATGAGACATTAAGCTTGATTTTGTAAGTACCGATAAGCACTTAGCTTATACCATTACTAAACCTCTAAATGAAAATATATATTTTTTTTATGATTTTGCATACTAACACCGAATCTATCTAACTGCTCAATATACTTGATCATTTTCAATCTATGCTCATGGACTGATGATCTCTCAGGCATCTTAGCCCTAAAGAGGTTCTTGGAGATATGGAACCTTATAGTGCGACTACCCTCACCATAGAACTCTTGCAAGTGAAGCAACCTCACATAAGCACTTTCCATCTTCCTATTTTGTTTTTGAAGCTCGTTAGACATCGATGCTAGCATTTAGCATTCATGTCATCCTCATGCTACATCTCGAAAGTAGTAACCTCTTCTTCCAATGCATTCTCAACAACACTTGTTGAAGCATTTGATCAAGAACATATCCAATTTTCTCGAAATTGAGAATGATTCTCAAGTTTCTTAGTCAGTCCAGGAAATTGGGTTCAGTCAGTCTGTAAGTATCAAGAACTTTCAATTCTGGTTTGAGGTTGGTCGTTGTGATTTACAAATCAACAATATCATAAAATTAGCTTCTACTCAATTTTATTATCCACTAATAGATTTGGTCTTTAATCATATTGCTACCTCCAACTATTCTTTTCAAATTTCATAATCCATTGATATGAAATTTGGGTGGCCCCATTGAAAGGTCTCCTAGTGGGGATTGGGATCCCATTACTCGTTTAACATAGCCTCACATAATATTTTTTGGGCTATGATAATTCTTTAACAGGTAGATAGCACTTATCAATTACATCTCATCTAATTCTAAATCATTCCATTAGCATCTAAATTATACCATCCTCACATGATAGTTTCTTGGACAATATATTCTAGTTAAGTCAAACCCACAATTTTCACAAGTGTAGATAATTGAACCTAGGAGCCTTCACATAATAGTTTCTTGAACCATTTGTTTCCTACCTTATTATATCATATATTTATTATGATGTCATGAATCTCTCATAATGAAAGTCTTTCACGTCTGCAGCAAAACTTATGTAGAAAATAAATCTCATACAATAGTGGAAGGTCACGATAATATATTCATAATGTCTTTTTGTTACAACATAATAACCATTACTTTCATGAGGGAGTTTAATTAGTCTTTAATCTCATCATTACAATTAAACATACATCACATACATATCATACATCATATAATATCAAATAAATTATGACTCTCGCTGATTATGGACTTTTGTGCATGATTCACTTGGGCCACTAAATGAATCATTGGTCTTAATTTAGGCTTCCATAATATTATCCATCGATTCCCATATAATGGATCTTGAAATCTTCAAATAGGCCTCCATTGCTTTCTTGCACACTCAATCATCTTCTAGCTTTATATGTAAAATTCCTATATATTCCTATCACACTATTCTAACTAATTACATTGAATAATCAATAAGAATTTATGATTCAAAAATCAAGGGGAGTTAAAATAAGAGGGAGATAGAATTTTAGAACTAGAGGTGAAAGAGAAGCAATGTATACAAACCCCATTTAAAATTACATATCACAAAGATTGAGAATAAATATTACAACCCATAAAAATTACAACCATACATTAAATATTGACCAATCATATAGCTCAATTATTTGGTCTTAAGCACATAACCACTCATCCTTGAACATACAAACAATCACATTACATAAATAAATTTAAATGTAATTTATTTTAGTTATAGCTTTAATTCCAAGATTGCTTATCCTAATTAAATTAGGTTTCCAAAGACTTTTTTTTAATCTTATTCCAAATATAATTTAGATGTGTTGTTCACTAAAATTCATAATTCTAATGCAATAAGGATTTTGGAGTTCCAATTCTAAATCAAACTCTAATTTCTTAAACTTTTGATTTTTTTTTAAAAATTAAGAATAATTCATAATTAATTAAAATTATTTACTTTAAAACTTTAAGAATAAAAATTAAATAATTTACTTTAATAAAAAAATCGAGTTTTAATTTTGAACAAAATTGGAACAATTTCAAAAACTTTTGAAAACCCCGTAAGTATGATTTCTCACGTCTCGACAGTCGATTGTCTAAAGTCTCTGTCCAGTAATTCATTTAAGATCTCGATCACACAATCGATTATGCTATAGGACAGTTGAGTATCCATAAATTTCTACCCAATTTTCAATCAGGTCTATAAGGGCACAGTTGACTATCCCGAGGGGACAGTCAATTGTCCCTTCGATTTTGGCAGATTTTCATGGTTTTCACGCGAATTTTCTTCCCAAAAACATTTTTTTATTTAAAATTAAATTTTAATCAGTCTCTATTGATTTAATTCATTTGAAAAACCACCTACATAATTTTATCATCATCATCTGATAATAAACCATTCAAGAACTCTTTCTTGAATTCTTTTGACTTAGGGTTTCATAAAACCTAATCTAAATTTTAGATTATGAATATGAAATCTATAGAATTTAAAGATCCAATTTTTTACAGCCATAACAATAAACTACCATGTCCTACATAAATCATAAGGATGACTCTTATACTACTTGAGGGAAATCGATGTAGAAAATGTAATGAATTATATATATATAAATTCCTATAAACCTTAATCAACTTATGATTGCATAGAACAAATGTTTAGGGTTTAGAATTGTTACCTTTTGATTCACTGTGTTCTTGATTCCTTAGATATATTGTAGTTGAATTCTTCACCATGTCTGAATTCAAGATTCATCATTTTATTGAATTCACAACAACCACAAATCCTGAATTAGGATTTCTCTCTCAATTAACTCACTCTCTTTTGGGAAAAAGAAAACTAAAACCCTAAGAGAAATTTGTGTAGATTTTGTGCTAGCAATTTTCTGCACACTAATAAACTATTTATAGTGTAGGGTTAGCTGCAACTAACCATTAATTACAAACTAAACTCTTGAAATTATTTCCTAATTACACATTGCTCCTTTTATGTGTGAGACATTAGGTTCAAAATAATCTGGTTATTAGCCATAACTTTTATATAATTGCAATTAAAACTCTTTTAATTAATTAGAACTCCTTCTAATTAATTAGAACTCCTTCTAATTTATTTTAAATCAAAACTCTTTAATTATCCCTTTTTGTAAGAATTAATTAATTATCCATTAAATTAATTCTTATAGCTTCTACAATCATGAGTGACATCTAACAACATATCATGACTACCAAAAAGTGTGAATTTGGCTGTGAAATCTTGAACCTTTTCATTATCAATTATCGTGCAATTCAATCCTTTCATCATTCCGATTAAGCTAATTAGGGTATATATTTACTATCAATTCCTTAGCATTAATATTATGTGTCTGGATATCAAGAATATAATTCTTATGGTGAAATTAGAAACTCCTTTCTAATTCTCACCCTGATGTGATCAAGAAGCTTCCCAAATTATTTATTAGTAGATCACACAAGACATTCTCCTTTTTTACTTAAAGAGTAATAAATCTGTAAACCGATGTTCAAACCCAAGAGGGAGTGAATTGGATTTTTAAAAACTTTTGCTAATTAACTTGCAAATTTTTAAACAGTTAAATAAACAAAGCACACAATCAAATAATATGCTTAAAAGTAAAGGAGTTTAAGGAAGAGAATATGCAAACTATGTTTATAGTGGTTTGTCAATATCAAAATCTCTCCAACCCTACATCCACTCTATTCAAGGAACCTCCTTGAAGCAATCCACTAAAAATTTTAGTCGTGCAACTTCACAGGTGTTGCACAAACCTTACAACCGATCTCTTCTTCACGGAAGCTACAATGAAGTGTTTAATCCTAAACACTCTAAGAGTTATACCAACTATTTCTCTTTACAATAAATGGAATTTGCTGTAAAGTAAATGGTAGAGAGATAGAAATAAGTGCTTTTAAAAATGAACAATATCTCTCTTTCAAGAACAAACTTTAAGAATGGCTCAACAAAAAACTTTTCAAAGCTTTTAAGAATTAATGAGCTATCTTGTGAATTGAATGTGTTCTCTTCTTCTTTTAAATGCTCATTGAAGTGGGTTTATATAGCCTTTAACTAATACGGTCGTTAGACACTGAGTTGGTAGGTTTGGGGCATTAAATGCTCAAGTTCCACATCTCAAATGGTCATATTTTTGAATCACCAGTCGACTAGGTCTTTGTACTAGTCGACTAGGTCAAGTGAAGATTTTTCACTTTTTAGGATAAGGGCGAGTACCAGTCGACTGAGTCAGAGGATCAATCGACTAGGTGAAGTTACCAGTCAATCGGGTCCTCAGCACCCGTCAATTGGAAACTTTCTGTCCCATATCCCAGTCGACTGGTATAGGGATCCAGTCAACTTGGTTGTCCTTCAACCTAGTTTTCCTTTTTAAAAAATCAGTTTTGGACTTAGAAACTTTTTGTGTCTTTAGTTTTGTCAAAGTCATTTGTAAATTGAGCCACAGATCAAGCTATGTAATTGAACATAATAGATTTACAATTATTTCAATTACCTTAATGCCTATTCTAGATCTTCTATCTTGTTTTGGTGTCTGAATCGCGTTGAGTTCTTGCATCTTGTTTTTGTACTTAATGCTTATATTGCTTAAACACTTAGATAAAATTGTTAGTGCAATTAGAGTAATGTTTTGTCATTATTAAAGTCAAGTACGGGTCAACAATCTCCCCTTTTTTGATGATGACAAAACTAAATAGAAAAAAAAAAACAATTTTAAAAACTAAGTGTTGGTTTTTAGAAAAATTTGGGCAGAGTCTCCTCCATTTTTCTGATAAAAACCAACCTGTTAATCATTCAAACGCAGTTTAAATACAGTTATATCAACCCAACCAAGCAATGTAAGATAATATTACATTTTTCAACATATTTGGAGCAAAACTCCTTGATAAGAGTCATAAAATGCATCTTAATAGTATTTATTCGTTAGCATTTTAGGGTTGAATTACACATTTATGTCTTAATAATTCTAAAGTGTCATTCTTGGTTTATTGATTTATTTCGATGCATTTTTATGTATTTCGGGTTTAAAAGAGATGGAAAAGCTATCGTTGCTTGAAACACGAAGATTTCATGCACATCGGAGTGAATGAGTGGTTTCGAAACTGTTCCATGCTGCAGCGCACAAAGGCTGAGCCGCGGCCACCAGAAATATTCAGAAGCTGGAACCAACCAACCTGCGCCATAGCCTGGACCACGCTGAGCCATGAACCCTAGAGCCTCTACAAAGTCAGGATCCAAGGCTATGCCGCGACGAGGAAAGGCTGAGCTGCAGCGCGCGCGCCGTCCCCTGTTTCTGTTCACGACCTAATTAGGGCTTTAATGATATTTCGTTACCCAAAAATGCCATTGAACCTTATGGGCTATTAATAGAACACTGAGGTTTGATTGAAAATGAGGTTGGAATCAAAAGCAAACACATTCTTCTCCATTTTAGGTGATCAAGCATGAGCTTAATGTCCAACTAATCTCCAAGCAAGGCAAAAGGATGAGTTTCTAGGTGTAGTTGTTCTTATTTTTATTCTTGACTAAGTTGTATGGATTCGTTGTTAAACATTGTTTATGATTTACTCTTTGATTAAGTATGAATGAGATGATTTACTCTTAATATGGGGATTGCATCTTTCTCCTCCATATATGTCTAGTCAAGCTCTTCTTGTGTCAAGTTGTTAGATGTGATTGATTTCGGTAGATTCATCTTATAGATTTGTCCATTACAGCGGTATTGTTATTGAAATATATTGTCGTTTCTTGACAATCTATAAGATAGGTCATGTGTGCTTGAATCGGAATTAAAGAGTAATTTGTAGCAATTACATTAGGATGTTTATGTGCTTTGATTGAATATTTACCAATTGCTTGTTTGGGATGTGAAACCAGCAATCGAGATAAAACCATTGAGTCAAGATAGGGATAAGGCAATGAACTTAGGAAGGATCCCTGGAACCTTGTTATCTCTTTATTAAATCCTTCGTCATAATTTCACAACTCTCTCATAGAGCTTCATTCGTAAAACAAAGATTTACTCATTTGAATTTCATCGTTTCGTGTTAAGGTTTACACTTTCTCTTATAGTTCGTTTTTCCTTATGGGATCGACACCTTATCTATACACAATAATCGTGTGTTATTTAAGCGTAATCAAATTTTTGCGTCGTTGCCGGGGAAACACACTTAAGTACAAGGAAGATCGTCAACTTTGAGACAAGACGGTAATATTGTTCTTTGCTCTTTGTTTTGATTTTCTAATGTTTTCTGTTTTATTCATTTGCCCTCTAATTCCTTTGGGTTATGCTTAGAATGAGAGATTCGCGAGGTAGATAAATTAAAAGACCCGAAATAGAGTTACCCCCTTCTTCCACATCCGTTAGTGAAACCTCACCTAGATCAAACCATAGTGCAAACCCAAACGAGAATTTATAGGATTTTGTTAACATGGCCAACAATCACAATGAGAATGTTGCTAGGACACTTAAGGACTATTTGCATCCTAGTCGAACGGCCACACCATCTTATATTATGTTCCCCCCTAATGACCAACAACCTGAGTTTAAGCTGAGCATGATCCAATTGCTACCAACCTTCCATGGGTATGAGAATGAGAGCCCCTATGTCCATATTAGGGAATTTGAGGAAGTAATAGCAACCTTTCAAAGTAGGGCTGATATGGTAGACACCATCAAACTTCAGTTTTTCCCCTTTTCACTTGAGGAAAAGGCCAAGGTTTGGTTATACTCGTTAAGGCCTAGGTCTATAGGTAGTTTGGATGAGATGACTCAAGCCTTTTTCCTAAAGCATTTCCCAACCCATAAGACCAATAACCTCTAGAGACAAATCTCAAACTTTGCACAAAAGGAGAGTGAAACCTTATATCAAGTGTAGAAACGTTTGAAAGACCTTTTGAATTCTTGTCCACACCATTGGTATGAGAGTTGGTGGGTAGTTAGCTATTTCTATTATGGACTTCTAAGTAGAGAAAGGCAATTTATAGAAATGATGTGTAATGGAGATTTTCTTCAGAAAGATCCCGACCAAGCCATTGATTTTCTAAATGACCTATCGGAAAAAGCCCACACTTGGACAGGACCGAATGCCATAGAAAGTACTAGGAGAAATCAAACTACTGGAATTTATCAACTTAAGGAAGGGGATAGCCTTAAAGCCCGTCCTAATTAAGGAAATTGAAGTTTTAAAAACCAAGGATGTTATGGTAGAGTCTCATTAACCTTGTTTTATGTGTAATGGGGTAGATCATGTACCTAAGGAGTGTTTAGCCTATTTTGAGATGAAGGAAGAGTGTAATGCTTTAGGTATACCCTTTAGGAAACCATACTCACCCTACTCTAACACCTACAATCCCAATTAGAAGACTCACCCTAACTTTAGTTGGAGATCCGATCTACAACCTGCTGCCCACTCTAGTACCCAATGGAAACTAGAAGCAACTTCATCTAATGCACCACAACAATCTTTACCTTTGAAAGATGTTTTTAAGTCATTTTTGCAGGTACATGCCAAGAGTGTGGAAGAACAAGGCAAGATAAATCAACGGTTGCTTGAGGATTAATAAGGGATCAAAGAGGAACAAAAGGTGATAAAGAGTCAACTCACAAGTTGACTAGTTTCTTGTCGTTTTCCTTCACAGCCACAACCTAATCCAAGGGGACAACATATGGCACAAACCTCTGATCCTGATAATCAACATGTTAAAGATGTTAATGCTATGATTACTCGCAGCAGTAAGAAAATTGATGGACCCACTCTACTATCAAACTTGATTCCTAACACCATGATCAACAATGATGAAGCCCCCAAGGAACAAGATGCCCATAGTGATTCTTCACCGGTGCTTTTCCCTCAAGCACTCTTTAAACCTAAAGAGAGAAATTTAGCATTAAAATGTGAGATTCTTGAACAACTTCAGCATGTTAAAATTAACCTCCCTCTTCTTCATGTCATAAAACAGGTTCCCCACTATGCTAAAGTCATTAAGGATCTATGCACGCTCAAGAGGAGGCACAATGTGAAGAAGATGGCATTCTTAACGAAGCAAGCAAGTGCGGTAATTGATAGTAAGACACCGCCCAAATATAAAGATCCGGGCTGTCTAACAGTGGCTTGCCAAATTGGAAACAAATCTTGTGGCCAAGCATTGCTAGATTTGGGGGCTAGTGTGAACCTCATGCCATACTCCATTTACTTGCAACTCGGCCTAGGTGAGATCAAACCCACTTCAATGGTACTCCAACTAGCAGATCGATTGGTAAGAAAACCAAAAGATATTGTGGAAGATATTTTATTGCAAATTGACAAATTCTATTATCCCGTTGACTTTTTGGTTTTAGATGCCATTTCTATTGTGAATACGGAGTCAAAAATTCCTTTGATACTTGGAAGACCATTCATTGCCACCACCAATTCCCTCATTAATTGTAGGAATTGCCTAATGACATTATCATTTGGAAATATGACTCTAGAGGTGAATGTTTTTCGAGTCTCAAGACAGCCACATGAAGAGGATGAGTGTTTCGACACTTGCATGATTGATGAGTTTATTTTAGAGGATGAGTACATTAAAGATAATTCAAATTCTTTGAAATTCTTTCTTAATAATTTTTATTTTGATGATTCTTCCATTTATCCCCATGCCATTGATGTTGTTGATGTTTTTGATAAGTCACAGGGATTTATGAAGAAATCATGGCAACTATGCTTTGAGGAGTTGCCTAAAGAAAGGGAGGCACCCAAACCCTCTTCTGAGGAGACACCAACGCTTAACTTAGCTCCACTACCCAAAGGACTCAAACATGTTTTTTTTGGCCTAGGTGATACCTTTCCAGATATTATTTCCTCCGAACTTAGTGATGTGCAATACGATCAATTATTGAAATTGTTAAGAGAACATAAATCTGCACTAGGTTGGACCATGGCCGACGTAAAAAGTGTTAGCCCCTTAATTTGTTCCCATAGAATTTATCTAGAAGAAGGAGCTAACCCTCATAGAGACCCACAAAGAAGACTAAATCCAACTATGAAAGAGGTAGTTAAGAAAGAAGTCTTAAAACTATTGGATGTGGGAATTATCTATCCAATATCGGATAGTAAGTGACTTAGTCCAACCCAAGTAGTTCCTAAGAAAACCAGGGTGACCGTGGTAGAAAATGAAAAGGGGGTGTTAGTACCAAACTAAGGTAGTGACCGGGTGGCGAATGTGCATAGATAATAGGAAACTTAATTCGGCCACTGGGAAAGACCATTTTCCCCTTCCATTCATAGGTCAAATGCTAGAACAGGTGGGTGGCCATCCTTTCTATTGTTTTTTGGATGGGTATTCGGGATACTACCAAATAAGAATTGCCTTAGAGAATCAATAGAATACCATTTTTACTTGTCCTTTTGGTACTTTTGCTTCTCGAAGAATGCCTTTCAGTTTGTGTAATGCACCGACTACTTTTCAAATATGCATGATGAGTATTTTCAGTGACATGATTGAAAAATGTGTGAAAGTATATATTGATATTTAATCGTGTTTGGAACTTCTTTTGATTCATGTTTAACTAATTTGAAAAATGTTTTGTGCAGGTGTGAAAAGAAGGGGCTTGTGCTTAATTAGGAGAAGTGTCATTTTATGGTGTCTTTCGGGATAGTCTTGGGGTATATTGTGTCCGAAAAAGGGATAGAAGTGGATAAATCGAAAATTGAGTTGATCTCTTAACTACCCACTCCTAAGAATATCAAAGATGTTAGGTCTCTCTTAGGGCATGTCGGGTTTTATAGAAGGTTCATTCAAAATTTTAGTGCTATCTCTAGACCCTTATTTAACCTTTTGATGAAGGATATTGAGTTTAAGTGGAACCTCGAATGTGAGCAAGCCTTTAGAACAATTATCTCTAAGCTTACAATCGCCTTTATTATGCAATCACCGGAGTTTACCTTGCCTTTTG
Organism: Bretschneidera sinensis; assembly: GCA_023935145.1. Taxonomy (NCBI): domain Eukaryota; kingdom Viridiplantae; phylum Streptophyta; class Magnoliopsida; order Brassicales; family Akaniaceae; genus Bretschneidera; species Bretschneidera sinensis. The sequence goes on along the minus strand of CM043698.1, from coordinate 141,513,583 downwards.
AGATTATGTGTGATGTAAGTGACTATGTTGTAAAGGCTGTTCTAGGACAAATAAAGGAGCGAAAACCATTTGTTGTTTATTATACTAGTAGAACTTTGAATCATTCTCAAATGATGTACACCACAACCGAGAAAGAATTACTAGTAGTAGTATTCGCATTGGATAAATTTCGCTCTTACTTGATTGGTTCACCTATCATTATATTCACAAATCATTCCACCCTTAAATTTCTTTTGTCAAAAACGGATGCTAAGGCCCGTTTGATACGTTGGATTTTGCTTTTGTAGGAATTTGACATGACCATCAAAGACAAGAAAGGGGTAGAAAATGTTGTAGCAGACCATCTATCTTGCTTGGAATTTAAGAATGATGATGACATTTTGCCCATTCGGGAAGCCTTTCCGAATTAGAACTTATTTTCTGTCCTTAGCCACACACCATGGTATGCCGACATTGCAAACTACTTGGTTTTCCGTCCAGTCCCATCCACATGGAGTGCACAAGATAAGTGTAAGTTTTTGGCTGACGTAAAGAATTTTTATTGGAATGATCCTTATCTTTTTAAATATTGCCCCGACCAAATAATAAGAAGATGCATTCCGGATATGGAAGTTGATAGTGTGTTCACTTTTTGTCATACCTATGCTTGTGGCGTCCACTTCTCTATTAAAAATACAGCTGCAAAAATTTTGCAATGCAGTTTTTATTGGCCTACTCTATTCAAGAATGCTAATGAGTTTTGTCGATCATGTGAAAGATGTCAAAGATTAGGTTCATTTTCCCGTCGTCATATGATGCATCTCAACCCAATCTTAGTGGTAGAAATCTTTGATTGTTGGGGGATCGATTTTATGGAACCATTCCCACCTTCCTTTAGGTATCTTAACATTTTGCTTGCTGTTGATTATGTTTCTAAGTGGGTTGAAGCAATACCTAGCCGTACTAATGATAACAAAGTTGTTGTTAAATTTCTTAAATACCATATCTTATCTAGGTACGGTACTCCACATGTTATCATTAGTGATCAAGGGTCACATTTTTGTAACCGTTCTTTTGAGGCTTTAATGCACAGGTATGGAGTCACCCATAAGGTTTCTACAGCTTATCATCCACGAACCAATGGCTAAGTGAAATTAGCAAATAGGGAGATTAAGCGAATACTTGAAAAAACGGTGAATCTGAACCGAAAAGATTGGTCTTTGCGCCTATTGGATGCACTTTGGGCGTACCAGACAGCATACAAGACGGTTCTTAGAGCATCTTCTTATCGCTTAGTATTCAACAAAGTATGTCACTTTCCCTTAGAACTTGAGCACAGCGCATATTGGGCTACTCGAAATTTTAACTATGACTTAAAGTTGTCCGGTGAAGAGAGGAAAATGCAACTTTATGAACTTGCGGAGTTGCGGGATGATGCATATGACAATGCTAAGGACTTAAAGTCAAGAATGAAAGTAGTGCATGATCAGAAAAGACTCCGAAAAAATTTTGAACAAAGTAACAAAGTTTCCTTTATGACTCGCGGTTACACTTCCATTCGAGAAAATTGAGATCACGATGGAAAGGACCTTATGTTGTGAACACCGTTTTTCCCAATGGAGTAGTTGAGGTTGAAGATCCTTTCGACGGTCATGCATTTCAAGTTAATGGCCAAAGGTTGAAGCTCTGCTTGGAACATGAACATGTTAAAGATAGCCCCGAAGAGATCTCTTTAGTGGCCTTGGTTTATGCTTCTTAATCGGGTACTTTCATTCCTTTGTATAATAGTTTGAATTTTGTTAAGTCTTTGTTAATTTTCTAATTTTTGTTTTTAGTTGAGTCTATTTTAGCTTTAAGTTTAATTTTCATTTTTATTTAATTTAATTTGTAGTCTTAGGTTAATTGTTAGTAATTTTCATTTTTTATTTGCACGGCCAAGTCCACACAATTTTCCAGCCTAGCGCGCCTCACCCTACAGCACCCACACAAACTTTTCTTTCCAGGTCGCGTCCAGGCCCAGCCCAGCCCAGCGCCTCGGCCCACAGCAGCCATCAAGTTTTCGGTAGCCCAGCACATCACGGCCCAGCTTATCTTACGCCACGGCGCACAACAAAGGGGGATTTGTGAGTTAGGTCATGGAGTCGCAGCGCGAGTAAGGTTAAGTTGCGGCGCCAACCCATGACAGCCCTTTAAAAAAACCCATTTTGCTTTTTTCTTCTTCATTTACCATTGAAAAGAAACAACTCTCTTCTCTCTCTCTCTCTCTCTCTCTCTCTCATCCTCTCTCCAAATCCACCCTTATCCATCTCCTTTTTCTCACTATTTCTTCATTCTAACACAATTTCTTGAAGAATTGCTCCCTTATATTGTAGCTTTTGCTGCAAATTTCTCCAAAAAGCTTGATTCTAAAAAGATTTTGGGTTTTTCAAGAGGATTTCAAGTTTGTGGGTCTTCTCTCCAACTTTGGGCATCAAGTAAGATCAATTTCCTTCTCTTTGTTGTGGACTTGTGATGTTTGAGTGGTTGCATTTGATTTAGTTCTCTTATCTTAGAAAAATTAGTTCAAATGGCACCTAAAACTAAGAGACAAAGGGGGAAACAACCTCAAGAGTATGATGAGAGTAAATATGTTAGTCACAATGTTAGTGAGAGGTACATTAGTTTGATGCATGCTAGGAGACCCATTCCTGAAAGAGATTTCACTATCATAGAGAGGGGAAACCCAACTTTGTTTAGGATGATTAGTGATAGGAATTAGGTTGCATTTGCGAGACAACTACCTAATTCCATTACTAATGTGGTTAGAGAGTTTTATGCCAATGCGGAAGAGCATAGAAATGGCAAAGTGATTGTTAGAGGAAAAATAGTTTCCTTTAGCAATGCATCTATAAACAGATTTTATGGGCTACCTGACATAGAGAATAGTGAGTATATTGCGTATTTGTCTAATATTGACTATGAAAAGGTTTGCAATATACTCTGTATTTCGGTATGACTTGGAAGATGTCGGGTAGTACTCTTAAAACCTTGCCCGGTACTTCTCTGACTGTCAATGCTAAGGCTTGGCAATATTTTGTGTGTCAGAGGATGATGCCTGCTACGCATTACAGTAATGTTACTGTTGAGACGGTTGTACTTATATATGCCATTTTGATAGGTATGACAATTGATGTGGGTCAAATAATGTTTAATTCTATCATCCATACTATGAGACAAAAGCTCGGTCTATACTTCCCCTCTTTGATTACGCAATTATGTATCAGAGCCAGTGTCTAGTACAATACCGATGAGGAAGCACAACACCCAAAGAAACCTATCGATGATGGAATGCTCAATGTGATCAAGGCATCAAGGTCGCAAGCTCTAGGAGAGGGAGCAGCGGTTGCTGCCCCCCCCCCTCCACCTCCTAAAACTATGACTGTTGCAGAGCGCCTTAAGTGTATAGAGATTTGATTTGATGAGCATCAGAAATTCTTACATGATAGGTTTGATCGTCAGGAACGATTCTTGGCCAGGTAAGCAGATTATCAAGCCTCTTCTTTTGGTCAGATGTACCAACACCTTGCCTCCGCCACTGGTTGTGATATGGATCACTTTCCCACCTTGCCACCCTATTTGGGTTCATCTTTTAATCCAACTCCAAAGGAGGGTGAAGAGAATAAAGAGGAGGAAGAGGAGGATGATGACATGGAAGATTAGTTTTTGGGTTATTTTTGTTTTTTTCGTTTTTTGTTATTTTATTTTATTATCAGATGATTGTATTAACTTTTATATCAGATTAACTTTTTCATTATCTTTATTTTTCATACTTCATCTTTCATTTTTAATTATCTATTTAGTTTTGATGTGTTAACCTAACATTCGGTGGGAATCTTCATGTTACACTGTAGTTTCCTTCTTTTTGTTTGCTTTGATTCTATGTTAGAGATCAAAATTTCACAAAGGGGAATGGTATAGAGTTCAAATGGTTGTGCACACTTTTCAACATCCTTGCATTTTTGGTTAAAAAAGGAGTTTTCTTTACTTTTGCTTTCACATTGAGGACAATGCTTATCTTAAGTTGGGGGTGGAGGAAACAAATTTATTATATATATACCATTGAATTGCTTGGTGTCGTTTTCCCTTTGTAGTTTTAATTCGTTTTAATCCATATATATATATATATATATATATATATATATGTTTAGTGTTAGCTTTGGAGTTAATTTACATGTCAATGATATGAGTTTAATTGAGATAGCTTATAGCATTTAGAAGAAGTTAAATCTTGCTTTGGTTTGAGAATAATCTTGAGTGTCGATCTTCATTTGGTTTGAGACTCTGTTTTGCGGTAAGATTGCATGATTAGTCTAAAACATTTAGAGAAGTTTTATGTGCGTGAATACTTTTGTGGTCTTGACAAGCTCTAGAAATTATTTGATAATCTCTTGAGGCGAAATCCTAGAATGCACACTACTTAGGATATGATGTAGGCCATCTTTGGACCGTTTGAGCCCTTCAACCTTACCTTTGTTATATTTATCACTAGTCACCTGTTTGAGCCTTTTTCTTAAAAAAAAAAAAAAATTTGAGCCTTGTTTCTTTCGATAGCCCATTTACTTACCTTTAATGAGCCTAAAAATATTTTATCCTTACCTTCTTTTTAAGAGAACTTAATTTATACACATTTATTGAGAAGCACATAAGAGGAGTAAGGATAGAAATATGGAAAAAAATATATATTACTACCATAACCCAAGTACATTAAAGGTGATAAGTTGGGGGTTGTGGAAAAGAGTAAAAAATGAAAATGGAGGTGAATGGTTATGTGCCAAAATAAAATAAAATAAAAAAGAAGTGAATTATGGCAAAGAAATAAGAAAAAATGGGTGATTTATTGAGAGAAATGCTCGAAAAATGGTTGAATGAGTTGGGTGTTGTAGTAAGGTTATCTAGTGCTTAAAGTGGTTGTCCTTCCCGTTCTTTCTTGACCTTTACTTTAGCCTAACATTACAAGCTTATTAAAGACCTATTGATCCGATGTAGTGTGATTTTTCTACAATAGTGGAGAGTGATTTGAAAAGTGAGCCTATGGAGTTTGATTTGTGATTGATATCACGCAATTTAATATGTTTTTAGAGGCTAAGACTTGTATTCATGAATGTTGTGCATAAAATCATCCGGATGTTTGGATTAATGGTTTGTGGTAAGATAGATGTTAAGAGTCGATAACGATTTTGAGGTTGATGTTTGGATTGCTTTTGGACTTGGGTGGTATTTAATGATTCTATGTGTTGTGTGTTATGTGCGATTTTTGAGACAAAAAGTTGAATTACTCTTGGATTAACGCTAAAGTTGCGTTATTTTGTTTTGATTTCTAATCTAGAATTCATTTCATATCTTTTTCACTTGAATTGCTAGGGACTAGCAATAAGCTAGTTGGGGGTTATGATGAGAGTCATAAAATGCATCTTAATAGTATTAATTCGTTAGCATTTTAGAGTTGATTTACACATTTATGTCTTAATAATTCTAAAGTGTCATTCTTGGCTCATTGATTTATTTCGATGCATTTTTAGGTATTTCGGGTTTAAAAGAGATGGAAAAGCTATCGTTGCTTGAAGCACTACGATTCCCTGCACATCGGAGTGAAGGAGTGGTTTCGGAACTGTTCCATGATGCGGCACAGAAAGGCTGAGCCGCGGCCACCAGAAACATTCAAAAGCTAGAACCAACCAGCCTACGCCACGGCCCCCAGAGCCTCCACAAAGTCAGGATCCAAAGCTGCGTCGCGGTGAGGAAAGGCTGATTTGTGGCGCGCGCGTGATCCTCTGTTTCTGTTCACGACCTAATTAGGGTTTTAATGACATTTATTGACCTGAAAATGCCCTTGAACTTTATGAGCTATTAATAGAACACTGAGGTTTGATTGAAAATGAGGTTAGAATCAAGAGCAAACACATTCTTCTCCATTTTAGGTGATCAAGCATGAGCCTAATGTCCAACTAATCTCCAAGCAAGGCAAAAGGATGAGTTCCTAGGTGTAGTTGTTCTCATTTCTATTCTTGACTCAGTTGTATGATTCATTGTTAAACATTGTTTATGATTTACTCTTTGATTAAGTATGATGAGATGATTTACTCTTAATCTGGTGATTGCATCTTTCTCCTCCATATAAGTCTAGTCAAGCTCTTCTTATGTCAAGTTGTTAGATGTGATTGATTTCGGTAGATTCATCTTATAGATTTGTCCATTACTGCGGTATTGTTATTGAAATATATTGTCGTTTCTTGACAATCTATAAGATAGGTCATGTGTGCTTGAATCAGAATTAAAGAGTAATTTGTAGCAATTACATTAGGATGTTTATGTACTTTGATTGAATATTTACCGATTACTTGTTTGGGTTGTAAAACCAGCAATCGAGATAAAACCATTGAGTCAAGATAGGGATAAGGCAATGAACTTAGGAAGGATTCCTGGAAACTTGTTATCTCTTTATTGAATCCTTCGTCATAATTTCACAACTCTCTTATATAGCTTCATTCGTAAAACAAAGATTTATTCATTTGAATTTCATCGTTTCGTGTTAAGGTTTACACTTTCTGTTGTAGTTCGCTTTTCCTCGTGGGATCAACACCTCATGTATACACAATAATTGCGTGTTAGTTTGAGCGTAATCACTCCCCCTAAATTTATGCTCTATTCTAAGTTTACATACAGTTTTCTCTTTTACATTGATTTTTCTTCTTTTTCTCCCCTGTTTTGACAACAACATAAAAGAGGGTGTAAACCCAAAATATAAGTAAAATAAACACCACAGCCATGAAGATAAGGCAAAAAAAAAATTTGTTTTCAAAAACTAAGCATGATTCGGAATTGGGAAGACTTTCCGAAAAGAATCAAAAATTTCCACACTAGTATTGGCAGTTAAAGCATATAGTCAAGTATGAATAGTTTAAACCAAGGAAATGTATAGCATAAAAGTGACATACATATATGAGCTAAAGTTTAAAAACATAAACCAATGCAAAGATTATGTCTGAGTATAACACAAAAAAAAAATGAATGTTCGTGCTAAATATATCTAAGAACTGTATATAGAAAATCTAAATGATAAAACTAAGGATCTCAGTGAGCGGGGGAGTCGAATTCGTCACGAAGAAGATCTTGAATCTCAGCCATAGAGCTCTTTGTGTGCTCCTGGTGCAACTTGAAATCGTCTCCGAGTGTACGGAGGTTATGACGCATAGAATCAAATGAAAAGCTCAAGCTTTGGAACACAAATTGCATAGACAGCTGAAGGCTCGCAATAGCCTGTAGAATGTCATCATAGCTAGCCTAACCATCACTAGAGCCACCATGTTGTGGACTAGGTGCTCATTCATCAGTGTCTATAGTAGTCGGAGGAGCTGCTTCACCTGGCATCTCGTCGTCCTTCTCGCTGCTGTCACCATCGCCAATCCTAATGTTCCTCCCAGCCTTAGAGTAGATCATACCTTCTCGGATCATGCATCTTATCTTCTTCAGAGAAGAGACATTGATGATGTCTTTAGGGCCAATCTCTTGAGCCTATGGGGTGGATAGGGGGACATTGAAATGTTGGAGGATCAAGGTGATGAACATCCTGTATGGGAGGTATCCAAAGTCACTCGCTTTGCCATTAATCATGTTGGTGAGAAATAAGGGGTAGATATTGAAATGGTGTCCGATTTTGAGACAAGATTCAACCACCCCCAAAGGAACAATGATACTGTAAATTTTCCAAATGAATACATGTTTTCCTCTGGTGGGCGGATAATGGTAAAGATTGTGAGTGTTGAGCTCAATGACATGTCATTAGCTCAAGCACATCGTTATGTGTTGCTACATAATGATAAACTTTCTGACCTTCGAAAGTTAGTATCAATAAAGGAACTTAATTAGTAATCGTGTGTTTAAATTGAGTTTTTATTATCTGTTGTTATCACTGTGATGCCTAACAGTTACATAAAAATATCAATTACTGCAGTGAATTTTTGGCTGCTCAAAGACTAACCAACCATTCCAATCGACCAATACAAAGTCTCGAACAGAAGTGGTTGGTTGAGAAATTTCTCTCATGGCTTATGAGACAGGTTAGGCATAATAACAAGAGTCTTCGAATGATATAAGTGTCTTCAATTAAACATTGAATGTTGTAGTCTCATATTAATTGTTGGAAAATGTTTAGGTGCCATGGATGGTGGATAACAATTATTCAGATGAACTAATTACCTTTGCTTGAGGTCTGAATAATTTTGCTAGGAGATTCAATGGATTCAACATTAACGGCTTTAAATTCCACATGAAGGAACGTGAGAGGTGTAGATGATCTCAAAATTCGAGAGTTATGGTTGAAGTGGATGATAAAATGTATTATGGTGTGCTCAACGATATCATCGAGTTGGATTACTATGGGATGTTTAAGATTGTGTTGTTCCATTGTGATTGGGTGGATATTAATTTACCAAGGGGTTTAAAGAAAGATGCAACTGGGTGCATTCTCGTGAACTTGAATAAGTTAATACACACTGGTCAGTTATTGAAGGATGACTCGTTCGTACTTTCATCTCAAGTGAAATAAGTGTTTTATGTGCAAGAACCAACAATAAAGGAATGGTATCATGTTGTGATCACAAAGCCAAGGGACCTATATGAAATGGGAGAAAAACGCAGGAAGAGAATGATGACACTTACAATCAGTGCATGCCTTCTAATGTAGTGGTAGATGATCAATTAGATTGTATCTCAACTTGGGCTAGGATGGACATTAACAAAGATACCAACTAGTTTTATGTGCATTTCTGTGTAATTATATTTGGATGTGTATTTATGTGATGGACATGTGTGTCAAAGAGTTTTGTAAGGTTTTATTGTAATCTATCGGGTTACTGTTGCTTTGTATCACACATAACAAGAGTCTTAAACTTTTTTGCGTACTGTTTGTGGAATGCTACTTTAGAATGTCGTAAATTTATGTTTTGGTTGTATCATTGATTATTGCTTGTTCTTTAAATCCTATTTGAATCACTTATTTGTTCATTTGTTCTCAGGTACTCCGAAGTTATTGATTGCTGCATTTGCTGCGACCCCTTGACCATTCCTATCTTTCACGTGTGGTTCTTCTAATTCTTGTTAACTTTTAATGCATTCTTGATAGCGTGAGATATAATCATTTTAATGTTTTTATGTGTACAGATTGCAAGATGTTTAGATTAAAAAATATCCCTCAATCAGTGAGAGATAACATGTCAAACCAGTATGCAGCTGAGTCTTCACACCATCAAGAAGATATTCAGCATGAGCATGAGTATCACCTTGATGATGATCATGACTCTCAAAATGATTTTGAGACCGATCCAATAACAACGGGAAGTGATCACAGTGACAGTGAACAATATGAGATAATTGGTAATATTTGTAGTAGAATACATTCTCTCTATAACTGTATTTTTACCATATTGTTATACTACTTATAAAATTTATGTTTTCAATGTATAGATTCTGAAGGGAGGGTGAGGAAGCAAACACGTGTCCTCAGAACCTCACAAGTGTGGTCCCTTGAACGTGGGGAAAAAATTGTGGTCCACTTCAATGCACGTCATCAACCTATTAAGAAAGGTGGCCAAATGTTAAGTAGCTGGTTGGGCAAGGTTGCGAAGAGAGGGAACCTTTGTCTGCTTAATTAAATGGATTGGAAGAAGGTCCCTTCTAGCTACAAGAAGGACCTTGTTATATTGATTCGAGTTAGTAACAACTTAATAACCATTGATCGCCTCCAATGTTTTTTGTATTTGTGGTGTTGTACATGCATAATTCCTAACACCAATAATGCTTATTTGACATCGATTTCCTTTCTTTGTGGTAGAGGAAGTTCCATTACCCTACGATTGAGGCGATAGACAACATTTTGTTGAGGATGATAAGGAAAAAATGGAGGGACTACCGATATGTGCTGAAGAGGGACTACGTGAGGAACAAAACTAAACAACAAGTTTTGACCAATGATGTTCCAAAAGGCGTAGATCAAGACCAGTGGAAACAACTGGTGAACTACTGGTTCTCTGACCAGAGTGAGGTTGTTTTAAGATAATTATGTTAATTTGGATTACCATTGTTTCTATTTTTCTAATAATGACTGATTATTCAATAGGTTTATTATTGGTGTAGAAATATTCCAATATAGGGATAGCGGCATGTGAAAGACAACAATGTCCTCACACATCCAGTTCAAAGAGTTTTGCTAGATGACGGGATGAATATGTGAGTTAATTTGCTTCATTCATTCAATCTTTTAGGTTGCTGCTGTAGTGTATTGAGTCACAATTTTAACTCTTTTCATACATGGTAGGAGATGACACATGGGAATGAGCCCGAGTGCGTAGAGTTTTTTGCTGAAACTCATAAACGCAAGGATGGGACTTTTATTGATGATGCATCACAACAATTTATGGTAAGTTCACTGTACAATTTATGGTAATTTGATTTGTAAACCAACGTGTCTTATTATTGTGATTTATGAAGAGCTAGACTGGAATATGAAATTAGGACTTTATTTTTTATTTGTGAGTGTTCTGTTTTTATTTTGTGGGTTAATTAAGTTGGGTTTTCCCTCAAATCCTTTTTCTATTTGGTTTTGAAAAGTCTTGAGACTTTGCTATTTTGTAGAGCTACTTGTTCTAGTAGTAATCAATTTTTATATTAATTAGCTTCTTTTCCTAATATTAGGAATCTTCCTCTCTATATAAAGGAGGTCCTCATGAAGAATCGAGGTAAATCCATAAGTTCAATAGACGGTGATTTTAGAACTAGAGCTAGGTTTTGAGTGTAAAGAAGGGAAAAAAACAACTATGGCTTTGGCTGTACCAAATAAAGAGGATGGAAACATGGTATTTGGAGGATCGGATAAGTTAATTGCCGGAGGGGGGAAATAGGGTATTTGATTCTTGATATAGCATTATAGCATTATATGCATTATATGTGAGTGCAAGGAGTGAGGAATAAAAGGAGAGAGGAAGAGTGTTTCCTAGAGCAAAATTACTTAACTTAGTTTGTGATGGATCTGATCACCTTCTTATTCTTCTTAACACAAATCCTCTCCAGTTTCAGTCTAACAAGATCTTTAGGTTTTAAATTTTTTGGACTCTAAATGAGTCATTTACTCAGCTGGTTAATGATGTTTGGTGTTGGCCAGTTCAAGGCTCTCCTAGTTACTGCCTCTATTAGAAGAGTATTAGGTTAAAACACTGCATAAAATACTTTAAATGGGATAAATTTTCTGATCTAAAGCATCAAATTATTCATACTAAAATTGAACTAGGTAATATATAGTCGCTTAGAGAGTCCCCTAATTATCCCAATCTCATTTCAAAGGATATTGAAGTCTCTCGAAAATATCTCAGTTTGCTGAAACAAGAAGAGACTTACTGGAGACAAAAAGCAAAGGTTAAATGGATTGCAGATGGGGATAACAACACATCATTCTTTCATGCCCAAGTTAAGCAGAAAAGAAAATCAAATTTAATACATGCAATTTTTTTATCCAAATTTAGGCTGGCTGATGGAATATGAGGAGATCAAGCAACTATATTACTCAGTTTTATACTAACCTCTTTAGAACTAATAATAATACAATTATTGAGTTACCCCAGATCCTTTGGCTCAAAAATTAGATAATAAGGATCACGATGTTCTTCAACCTTTCACTAAAGATGAAATTAAAGAGCTAGACCGGAATATGAAATTAGGACTTTCTGTATTTGATTGTAAGGTTTTAAGATTTGATTGGTTGGTTTTATAACTAGTTTTAAGCTTTTACTGGCCTTTTACAGTTCTATTGATACTTTTATCTCTTATCCAATGGTTTGGCATGGTTCTTTTAAGTCTAGGTTGTGTTTCGTGTTTTTCCGTTATTATTTGTGGTTTTGGAGCCTAGCAGTGCTACTAGGATTGTGGAATTGTGTTTCTGTTGAGATTTGTTATGGGGAAATTAGTGCCTTGTAATGTTTCCTATAGATTGCTCTTGAATGTGGCTGTGCTTGGCTGGGTTTTGGGTGAGAGAGTGTTCCAGCTCTCAATGTGTGTATTGATTGCTCTTGAGGCCACTACAGTTCTTATCTCTGCTGTATAGTCTTCATAATTCAGGGACAGAATCTTATCGTTGATTGCTTGCACCAAGGTGAAAAATGATGCAACTGCCAATCAACAAATATTAACCTAAGATTATAGTTAAACTTGTCCATTCAATTTCATTAAATTTAGCAGAAAAGTCTATTAAATATCAAAGTTTTCTAAAACAAGCGCTAATAATAGCGGCTGCAAAGAATGGTAGATACACTTTCAAGTGGCTACTAGTATCTTCATTTTTCAAAACAGTGTTGCTGCAACTAGAGTGTAATGTACATGTGTTAAGCAAGAAAAAGATGCCTACAATGAATAGCTGCAGATACACTACAGTGGCTGCAAAGTTCAAGGAGGTGCTCATTTCAATAGTTTAAAGAAATCTATCTTTTTCATATACACTTACGGCATTATATGCAAGTAGTATGACATAGATTGCGTATTCTCATCAAACAAAAATTTTTAAAGTTCGATATACTTGCAAGTATATAATAAAGTTGTGTGTGAAGCTGTGATCAGTGTGTACTAATAGGGGTGTGCACTGCTTGTGTTGGGTCAAGTTAAAAACCATGATGATTTTGTAACTTGCACCATTCAACCTGCTGAATTTCACTGTTATTATGAAGAGAGCTTATTCTTTCTAACACCCGAATTTCACTGATCATTGAATCAGAAGCTGACTCTTTACACTTCTTGCACGGCTACTACACTGCTCAAAGGACTTCTTCCTGTTTTGGTCGACTATGCTAGGAATCCTAACTTGAATTCTTTGAATGAAAGTAGATTTACTCATAAAACTAGAGGAGTGGTATGCATACAAGTTCTTCTACATCTGTTAAAGCTTTTGTGGTATTTTTAAATTAACTTCTAAACATAGCCTATGTAACAAATCATTAATTGCAAGATGTCACAAGAGACATTCTGTTGATTTTGATAGGAAGATTGTCTCTAATGCAGATTTGGATTTCTTTATTGATGATGTATGTTTTTTTTTTTCCTTTTTTGGTTACACTGTTAGTGATATATTCTCTTACATTCATGTATGTGGGTAGTCTTTAGATTATATTGCCTTGATTGTAGAGTTTCCGTGGTTATAGTTGTTGACTGTATAATCTTTTTCAACATCGATGTTTGGATTATATATTTGTTAAGTTGTGAATTGGCAACTTTGTTTGGATTGTATATTTGTTTTTCTTTTGCAAGAGGTTTTATGGAAAAATAGGAAAAATTTTGCCCATTTTTCTATAAAATATGATAAGCACCTTTTGCTTTATGTAAATATAGCTGTAATTAGCTACTAAATATTCGAAGAAGTTTAATCATTTATTGTTTCCTAATTGTAGGTGACAGTTGAAGTTCGTGTTGCTGAACTTGTTGCAGCTTCCAGATCCTTTGATGCTAGCAATAATCTAGCAATACAAAATGATGTCCAATACAAAATGAAGTCTTCACCGAGCTTATGCGTGAAGAGAGTTTCGGTCGTGTCCGAGGTAAGGGTTTTGGAGTTACACCATCTGCTGTGTTTGGAATTTCAGCTCAAATGAGGAATGAAATGGGATACCATGGGGCTTATGCTGAAGAGATAAATAGTCTGTGAGCACAAATGGAAGAAACCAATCAACAACATACGCATCAGATTGAACAGTATGCACATCAGATTGAACAACAGTCGCATCAAATTGAATAGTAGTCGCATCAGATTCAAGAAATTACAGCTAAGCATGATGATCAAATGAACAGTATGCAATCCCAAATGGATGAGCTGAAGTCTTTATTAAAACAATTAGTTAGCAGAGGACCTCAAAATTGATGTCAACTGTGATGGTAACTATGATTGTTTTATTTCTTGTACATGAGATGACTTTAATTTGTACTGAGTTAAAGAATTTTTTTGGATGATGTTTTATATATTGAAGAACATTTTGAAATTTTATGGTAAATTTTATATATTGAAGAACATTTTAAATTTTATGGTACATTCTATTTACTTATTGGTTCATTTTATTGTATAATATTAAACCAGTGTGAAAAAAAAATTAAAACAGTTATATATCAGCGCTTAGAAGCGCCGGTATATTTAAAAGGGCCGACATAAGCACCGGTATATTTATATGTATATTGCGATATTGCCGGTATATTGCGGCGCTTAGAAGCGCCGGTATATTGCAGTGCTTCTAAGCGCCAAAAAAATAGGCACATTGCGGCGCTTTCCCTAAGCGCCGGTATTTGCGCTTCGACACTACACATACCGGTGCTTGTAAAAAGCGCCGAAAATTCATATTCTGGCTCTTTGAAGCACCGAAATATGCAAAATAAAGCGCCAGTGATAACCTTTTATCTTGTAGTGAAGGAACACAAAACCTGAACTATCTATGTAATCAAGCAATGTGTCTGTGTCCAAAAGGACATGTAAATCAATTTCCAAGAGTTGAAAACTATAAAGTTATATTTAAATGGGAATTTTAAAATGAAGAGGATTGAATCCCCTACATAAGGTATTCTTTCTCAACCCTTCTGTTTATTCCATTAAAACTAAAACAACAGAACCCATGAATCAACTTCTTAAGAATACAAGTGCCAAAGCAACCAAAGAAACACCAAAAGTCATCATTATATATGCATTCATTTTATTTTTGAATGATCAGTATAAGAAGAAAAAGGAAGGAATTTTAATTAAATTGGATAAAAATATGGAATTTATAAAGTGCCTAGATTGAAAATCACAAAGATGAGATTATTGGTAGCATGTGGATGAGCAGATTGTGGCCTTGAGTGGTGGAGTTATTGGACTGGGTGAGATCTGATGGCGGTGCAGGTCGCGTTATATATAGTAGGCTACGGTTGCATGGTAGGTCATGGTTGTGGAGTTACCAGGAACTCTGTACACATGGTTCGCAGTATGAATTCAAGAACGTGATACGTTACCCACCTCATTCACGATACAATGGGGATTAAACTAAAATGGGATTATAATATATAAGTAAATATATAAAATTTGGATATTAAATGTATTTATGAGTATAAATTAAATAGAGTTGTCTACAAAATAATAGTTTAGAAGATCAAATGAGTTTGGACAAAATAGTAAAATCAATAAACATAAATTTAAAAATAAAGTATAAGCAATCTCTTATTCCTTTAAAACCACTTCAGACAAGGGAACAAACTATCAAAACATCAACTACGATCCAGGATATGAAACGTGTAATAAGATCTGCTAGATCCTACTAATTAATTAAGACTTAAGCCTAAATAAGAAGTTGAAATAAAGAACATGAAACATTCTAATGGAAACCAATGATTTATCCAAATATTTCGACATTATTTGCACTCCCTCCAACAATAATCCAAAAATTCATACTCAAGTTTGCAGCAACTAGGCAACAAATGAAACGAGCTTCGAAATGTAGTTAAAGGATTAAAGAGTGAACAGAAACAATGACTCTTCAAAAGAAGAATCACATCACGATAAATTAAATAATTATTTATTTGAATAGCCAAAAACTGAAATTTTGAAAATTCCCTAATTCACCCACCAAGAGAAAAATGATGATCAATCACAATAATAATCAACTAATAGCTTAGCAACTAGCAATCTAATGCAAAATCTAGTAAATAAGAGAGAGAGAGAGAGAGAGAGAGAGAGAGAAACATGTCAAAATTAGGAATTAGGAAAAGGATAGAAGATACCATGAGCAGGGTAGGGATATGTATACTTGGGGTCACTCATCTTTGCCAAACAAACAGAATATAGATGAATTTTTAGCTTCAAATTGTAGAGTTAAAAAAGGAACAATGTAACTGAGTGTCTTTGTGATAAGTGCTTAAATATTCATATTTAAGCCCCCTTATTTACATTTGTTAGGTCCTTAATTACGTTTATTTGGTCTCTTTTACTCTATTTGTGTGTTTTACATGTTTTTATAGGGTTTTGGAGAAAAGAAGCAGTTTTGGCACTTAAAGGAAGAAAGCTGGAATCCCTGGAGCATTCTCTGGACAAATTGCGATCGATCGCGCCATGCAATGCGATCAAGCGCACATTGCGATCATGCGCACACATGAAGGATCAAGTGCACACTGCGATCGAGCGCACATGTACGGGCGTGAACAGTAAACTGCAGAACCCTATTTTGGAAATAAGAGAATTTTCGTTTTAGGAAGGTTTAGGAACTCATGGGTCTCTTAGGACTTCTCAAAGACTTATAAATACACTTGTAACTCACACACATAAGACCTGAGATAGAAAACACTTTTCTCTTTTCTTTTACTCGGAGTTGAGAGCTTGGGAGAGAATTGACGCCTCTTCTCTCGGGTTTATTCTTCTCCCTTAATGTTTAGTTTATTTATAATGTTTACTTCAGATAGTATGTGTAACTAACTTTCTTATAGGGCTCGATTGAAGCCCTAGTTATGCATTCCTATATTTATATTCATTGATAAAATCTTTGCCAATAGCTTATATTATGTTACTTAACTTGATTAATGCCTGTGTTTATTTAAATTCCTCATATGTATGTGTAAGGCCAACGTATGCATGTGGTATGGATAGGTTAGTTAGATCAATTTGGATGATCGAGTCCTGGGTCTAACATTAGTAATAAGGGATATCTTATCCGGATACCCGGGTTAATCAACATGGGAAACTGGGAGTAGATACCATACCCTAGGTCTCATGTGGTTGTCGATTTCTATAGTACTTATGTTTTCTTAAGGAACAACTCAAGCAGATACCATGTTGAATCCCTTAAGGAAGAAAAGAGTTAGAGTAGATACCATGCCTAACTCGTTGCTTAGTGAAATCAATAGCTTAAGGAGTAGATACCATGCTCTTAGGTTGGCAACCAGTAGGTATACATAATAAAGCTAGTGCACTGATACCTTATACAAATTGGGAAAGTATGACTAGTGGTGGATATCAAAGCCCTATGTCTTTATTATTATCAAATTACATTCCAACAGTTATTTATCTCTTTTTACTTTAGAGAAACTGATTCTAAAAGCAACTTTACCAATTCCTGTGGAGATGACCTTGCTTTTGCACACTAGACTACACTGATGACCTTGTGCACTTGCAAGTATAACTAGTACGATTATTCACCTATTTATTTAGGTAGATAAACGCACAACACTTTGCTAAGGGAAGAAGTTGATGTAATCTTTTGTTGGGTTTTCGATCAGAATAAAATATTATATAGGAATAATTAACACTGCTAGAAATCTAGTACCTTCTACACATTTTCATTGGATTTCATTTGTATTTTTACAGTGTCATAAAGTTGTTCTCTATCTCTCTCTCTTGTTCTTTTTCTTCTTTATTTTTTCTATTCACTCTGGCAACTAAAACCAACTAAGAAACTCATAAAATAGCTAAAAAACTACACTTGATACCGTATACCCAAAAATATCCAGATCTGCAATCCATTTCAGTCAAACATGCTGAAAAAACAACCTGCTTAGCTAAAAAGAGCACCAGAAAGAAATGCAATAGGTGAATAAAGCTTAATATCCTCTATTGAAAAGAAAAAACTTAGCAAAAAACAGAAAGAAACAGCAACCAAATGAATCAGGCAAATTGAAAAAAAAAGAACCAGCAAAAGTTTCATTCACTAACAAATCAAATTAACGACTAACCCTTACCACAAATTGTCTTGATGCTTCATCAATAAAAGTTTCATCCTTGCGTTTACGAGTATCAGTAAAAAACTCTACGCGCCCGGGCTCATTTCCATGTTTCATCTCCAACCATTTATGAAAAGAGTTCAAACAATGACTTAATACACTACATCTCAAATGAAAGATTGGATGAATAAGCAAATCAACTCACATATTCATCCCTTTTTCTTGCAAAACTCTTTGATCCGGTCGCGTGAGGACATTGTTGTCTTTCACGTGCTGCTGTCCCTATTGTAGAATATTTCTACACCAACGATAAACTAATTGACTAATAAATCATTAAAAGAAAATAGAAACAATGAGAATTCAAATGAACATAATTATGAAAAAACAACCTCACTCTGCTCAGAAAACCAGTAGTTTATATGTTGTTTCCACTGGTCTTGATTTACTCCTTTTGGAACAATATTGCTCAAAACTTGTTGTTTTGTTTTGTTCCTCACGTTCTCCCTTTTAAGCACATACCTATAGTCCTTCCATTTTTTCCCGATCATCCTTAATAATATTTTGTCAATCGCCTCAATCATAGGATAATGAAACTTCCTTTACCACAAAAAAAATAAATAAACAAATAAATCCACGTCAAATAAGCATTTTTGGTGTTATGGAGTATATACATGTACAATACCACAAAAAAAGGAAGAAAACCGAAATTAAGTTGTTGTTACTTACCCGAATCAATAAAACAAGGTCTTTTTTTGTAGTTAGAAAGCACCTCCTTCCAATCCGTGTAACCAAGCGGACAAAGGTTCCCTCTCTTTGCAACTTTACCCAGCCAGCTACTTAATATTTGTCCACCTTTTTTCACAGGTTGATTACGTGCATTGAAGTGGACAACAATTTTCTCCCCACGTTCCAAGGACCACACTTGTGAGGTTCGCATGACACATGTTTGCTTTTTCACCCTCCCTTCAGAATCTATACATTGAAAACATGAATTTTATAATTAGTATAACAATGTGATATCAAACTAGTTATAAAGAGAATTTATTATAATACAAAAATTACCAATTATCTCATATTGTTCATTATCATTGTTTTGACTTTCAGTTGTTATTGGCTCGGTCTCAGAATCACTTTGAGAATCACGATCATCATCAAGGTGATACTCATGCTCATGGTCAATATCTTCTTGATAGTGTGAAGACCCAGCTAGAGACTGGTTTGACATAATATCTCTGACTGAGGGAGGAATATATTTTGACCTAAACATGTTGCAATCTATATACATAAAAACATAAACATGATTATATCTCACATGTCCATCAAACACTGGCCTAAAGTAAACAAGTCATTGACCAAAGCAAATTTATAGGTGCAGGTGCAGGTGCTGGTGCTGGTGCTGGTGCTGGTACTGGTGCTGCACCAGCCCCTGTGCAAGTGATGGTGCAGCATCAGCCCCTTATACTTTCAGGCTCAGCTCCAATTATTATATTTTTTAAAACATATGTTAACGTTGAGAGAGGGGTCTTACCTCTCTAGCAGTGGGCTAGCTGGCAAAGGGACTGAGAACGAAGGCCATAAACGGCTAGCATAAAAATAGGAAGCATTAGTAAAGAAATCAAGGATACAAAAGAAATCATTAGTAAAGAAAATTAAGAATGCGTCACCAAGACAAAATTTTGTCCTGGCTTTTGCTATGGTATTTAAAGCAGCATTTCCCAACAATCTGCCATGCTAAACTGACACTTTACGGCATACGCAAAATTATACTACAACGCCAAAAACTGAAAACCAACAAGTGCATGAAAAAGTAAACAAGTAAAAGTATTGTTTTTGTCTATCCCACCTCACATTTTTATTTCCCTTTTTAGTTTACTTCCAGAGATTCTAATATAGAAATTGTCCACGTTAAGTAGTAAGGATCACAACGTACCATCTTTTTCATTCTCAGTGGAACCGTAAAATGCATAAGTTAATCAGTAAGAACTGTGAAAGCCTAATGCATCTAAGAATGGCCTAGGCAGAACAACCAATTATGATAGAAATCTCTATATTAAAATAAGGAAGAAGTAATTTGTAATTTAAGATTACCAAGGAGGCATTGCCTCAATGGCTAAGGTTAAGGCCATGGGTTCTAAAAGTCTCAGGTTCGAGTAGTGTGTGCGTGTGTTTTACCAATAAAAAAATTTTAATTTAAGATTAGCAAACTATAGAGCATAAAACTAGTTGTTAATGTTAATACCTAAACAAACCTTGTGTTTCACTTTTGTCCAGAATGGTTGGGTGGCCACACAATGCAAGAAACTAAATTAGAGATGACCTTAGTTAGATTGCTTCAAATGAATCAATGCTATGGTACTCTCATCACAAAGCTAACCTACCTTCCGGAAGAATGTTATTGGCAGCTGACCAAGAGGAGACTGACGATTTCTAATGTTGCAGTACAGTATATGTACAAGATAATAAGAGCATTAATATTATATTGAGACAAATAGAACTTCAAGAAGTGATTAAACTCAGGGCTCCTTGAAGTCAAATGAATATGTGAAGGTTATTAGTTTTTACTAGGACTATCATCACTTAACAAAAAACACTATATGATAATTACTACAATACAGAATGAAAGCAACATCTAGCAAACAGGATAGCCTAAATCATCACGGTCCACTAGATAAATAAAAACCTTTATAATTTTTTTAGTTTACTCAACTATTTGACTTTCAACTATAGTCACTAATTCTTTATAAGAGTAGCATAACATGATTATCAACTATTTATCGAAGTATCAGCAGAAGTAACGCAATCTCTAAAAAGAGCAACCTACTAATGCCCCGAAAAGAACAGCACTGGAAATATCTACTTCATATAAAACATTGAAAAATTAAACATACATCATCAAAGGGATGAGTCTTTGTTAGCCTGTAATTCCTGTTGCAATCACTGTGACACACGCATCTGAAAAGTGTCTGAAAAGAAGGGTGACACTTGTACCCGAGACCGAGTAACATAGAAAAAGTTAAGTAAATCTTGTCCTACATAATTTGCAGTCACAGGCTGACACAAGCCTCCTCAACAGTGCAAAAGGTTAAAATATCATTTATAAAAGTTTAGTAACTTTACCTTCTATCAAAAAATTTAGTAAATTTTCCAATTAAATTCAATGATACTTTTCAGCTAAGTGATTTCTCAATAAGAACTAACAATAACCATAGCAATAGTAATAACAACTACAAAAATAATTTTACTAAACTTTTATAGCAGCAAGCAAAAGAAGAGAATTGATAATTGTAGCAACAAGTAAAAGAAGAGATTTCTTCTTCTTCTTCTTCTTTTTCTTCTTCTTTTGGGGATCTTTGATATTCCTCAGTCTATTGAGTATAATTTTTAAGGAATTTATTGTTGATGATAAGAGAGGCAGAGGGAAACTGGTAAGTACACGTCCAGAAATGCAATCACGATTTAGAATACAAACCTCAAGGACTGGCTAATGCAGGAAGCACTTCAGAGTACCTGTGAACAAATGAACAAATAAGTTCTTTAAATAGGATTTAAAGAACAACAAATAAGCAATCAGACAACTAAAACAAAAATTCATTACTCTTGAACTATGTGATACAAAGCAACAGTAATATGAAAGAATACAATAAAACATTACAAATCTCCTTGACACACATGTGCATCACATAAAAACACATCCAAATACAAGTACATGGAAATGCACATATAACTAATTTGTATCTTCATCAATGTCCATCCTAGCCCAAAGTTGAGATACAATCTAATTGATCATCTACCACTACATTAGAAGGCATGCACTGATTGTAAGTGCCATCATCCTCTTCCTGCTTTTTTACCCCATTTCATATAGGTCCATTGGCTTTGTGATCACAACATGATACCATTCCTTTCTTGTTGGGTCTTTCACATAAAACACTTGTGTCGCTTGAGATGAAATAACGAACGGGTCATCCTTCAATAACTGACCAGTGTGTATGAACCTAGACAAGTTCACGAGAATGCACCCACCTGCATCTTTCTTTAAACCCTTGGGTGAATTAATATCCACCCAATCACAATGGAACAACACAATCTTAAACGTCCCATATTATTCCAACTCGATGATATCTTTGAGCACACCATAATACATTTGATCATCCGCTTCAACCATAACTCCCAAATTTTGAGATCGTCTAAACTTCTCAAGTTCCTTTGTGTGGAATTTAAAGCCATTGATGTTGAATCCATTAAATTTCCTAACAATATTATTCGGACCCCGAGCAAAGGCAATTATTTCATCTGAATAATTGTTATCTACCATCAATGGCACCTAAACATTTTCCACCAATTAATATGAGACAACATCAGTCAATGTTTTATTGAACCCACTTATAACATTTAAAGACAATTGATATTATGCCAAACCTGTCTCGTAAGCCATGAGGGAAATTTCTCAACCAACCACTTCTGTTCGAGACTTTGTATTGGTCGATTTGAACGGTTGGTTAGTCTTTGAGCAGCCAAAAATTCTTTGTAATGATTGATGTTTTTATCAAACTGTTAGCCCTCACAGGGATAACAAAACATAATAACTACTCAATTTAAACAAATGATTACTAAGTTCCTTTATTGATACTAACCTACGAAAGTGAGAAAGTTTATCATTATAGAGCAACATATAACGATGTGCTTGAGCCAATGACATGTCATCGAGCTCAACATTTACAATCTTTCCCATAATCCGTCCACCCGAGGAAAATATGTATTCATCCGGATAATTTATAGTATCATTGTTCCTTTGGGGGTGGTTGAATTTTGTCTCTACACCATTGAAGTATTGTGAGCAATATGTTAGACACTCTTCCCCATTGTACCCTTCAACAATTGACCCCTCGGGTTAACTTATATTACGTACGTAAGATTTCAAGTGCACTAAATACCTTGCAAAGCCAAAAAATTAAAAGATAAATTTACTAGCCATTAATATACAAATTAAGTATTCACAAATGAGATTTGAACATCTAACCTCTCAACAGGATACATCCACTTGTAGTGTACGGGCCACCAAGTCTAGCCTCGGAGGCTAAGTGAATGATAAGATAAACCATCATGGTAAAGAAACCAGGGGGAATATTTTCTCTAAATGGAAAAGTGTCAAAGCAACACGCGACTCTAATATGTCAAGCTCCTGGGGATCAAGGGCTTTAGAGCATAAAGCTTTGAAAAATGATGATAACTCAAAAACAACTACTACAACATGTCTAGGCAAAGATGCTCTTAAGGCAATAGGAAGGATTTCTTGCATCAAAATGTGACCGTCATGACTCTTTAGGTTTGACAGCTTACGATCCTTTAGGTTGACACATTTTAAGATGTTTGATGCATACCCATCAGAAATTTTAAGATTTGCCAAAACTGTCAAGAAATTGTGCTTCTCCTTCGTAGACATAGTGTAGCATACTGGAGGCAAGTGATCTCTTCCATTAGGAAGAACAACTAAATGGAGGTCTTTTCTAATACCAATTTCCTTGAAATCAAGGCATGCCTTTTTATTTTCTCTAGTCTTACGATCTATATTCAAGATTGTTTCAATCAAATTATCACATACATTCTTCTCTATATACATCACATCTAGATTATGACGCAAGAGATTGTCTTTCTAATAAGGTAAATCAAAAAAAATAATTCTTTTTTTCCATAAAATATCTACAACTTCCTCATCCATGAGAAGATCCTCCTTATCAAAATTTTCTAGGAAATCATCCACACCCTCAAAAAGGTTATCAACTTCATCCACTAGTACTTGCCCCGTAGAGGTACCAACTTCCTCTCTTGCCCTCTTCTTAGAAGGCTTCGAGGATTTACCATAGATGTAGTTTTCACCCTCTAGTTGTCTTAAAACATTGTGTCCAGATAGTGGAACAGGAGCATATCCCAACTCTATAGTGCCATCAATCTGATCCTTTTGAAAACGAAACTCATAGTTTTCTTCTAACCATCGACGATGACCCATATAGCAAAACTTTCCCCCATGCTTTAACCATATAGAATGCATAGAGTCCCCATAACATGGAGAAGCAACACGGCCCTTGCGCTCCAATCATATAAGTTTGCATATGCTGGAAAATCATTAATGGTCCAAAGAAGAGAAGGGCGCAGATTAAAGCTTTGATGGGCGGACGCATCAAACGCATCAACACCATCCCATAATTGTTTCAACTCTTCCATTAGAGGCTGTAAAAAGATATCAATATCATTACCAGGGTTTTTCTCACCAGGAATCACCATTGAAAGGATGAATGATGTTTGCTTCAAGCAAAGCCACGGTGGCAAGTTGTATGAGACCAAAAGAATGGGTCATGTGCTATAAGTAGAACTCATTGTTCAAAAGGGATTGAACCCGTCACTAGCTAGGCCAAGCCTAACACTACGAGAATCAGTTGCAAAATCGGGACACAAAGTATCAAATTCATTCCAGGCTAGTTCATCCGCTGGGTGTCTTAAAATCCAATCCTTTGTCTGATCTTTATCATGCCATCTCATCAACGAAGCCGTTTTAGATGACATATATATCCTCTTCAATCTCGATATTAGAGGAAAATAACATAATACTTTAGCTGGCTTTTTCTTTTTAGATTGACCAGCCCTCTCATTCAACGGATCCTCATCATCAGTATTGTTTTTAACCCATCGTGGCACAACACACGCATGACAAAATTCATCATTCACATGCTCACCCCAATACAATGTGCAGTCATTAGGACAAACATGAATATTCTTATAGTGAAGATCCAATCCTTTGATAATCTTCATGGCTTCATAATAATTTGATGGCAATGGAGCACACATCGAAAATGTTATATTGATAAACTCAAGCAACATAGTAAGAGATTTACCAGACCACCCATTCAAACATTTGATGTGTAGTAGGTATAACATAAAAGTTAACTTTGTAAAATTCTGACAACCTGGATAAAGTTCATTATTATAATCTTTCATCAAATTGCGATACTGAGTCGTCTCATTAATAGCAGAACGAACTAGATATTCGGCGTGTGAAGGATCACCACAATTATTGAACTCAAACACACCATGGGCCTGTTGCTCTTCACCATGCTCATTTGAAGATCCCACTTCGATTCCTACACTTAATGGTTTATTGTTTTGGTTTTCACAAGTCACCTCAAAGGCACCTCGGAGCAAACCCAACACGTCATCTCGTCCAATGTAGCCAACAGGAACACTAGTGGGTTCTAAACTAGTGTGAGTGTGGTCTATACGAGAGACTTTCTCCCCATGAAAAACCCACTCAGTGTAACCTGGACTAAACCCATTATACAATAGATGCTCCTAAACAACTTCTGGTTCGAATGAAGAACAATTACCACATCTCCTATATGGACAAATAATACTACCACGACCACAAGCTTTCTGACACGCAAATATAATGAAGTTTGCAACACCATCCATATAGGCTTTACTCGACCTCGGTTTATCTATCCAACTTTTATCCATTTTAAGATGACGCCAATAGACTTTCCTAAAACAATATTAAGAAAGTCATAAATGAACTATTTTTGGCAAAAGAAGGCATAATCACAAACTTAGATTTGATTGCTAAGTTGATGAACTGAAATTGATAACAACAATGAACTGTTGCTCCTTGAATAGCCAATGCCCCTGTTCAGGTGCTTGTGCATCAGCAACCCCTGTGCAGGTGCTGGTGCAGCACCAGCACCTCTGCAGATAAAATGAACAAACAACGTTGACTAAATCACAATAAAATAACGCAGGTTCCTAAAATAGCAGGGCACTGGAGTACCTATATACAACATTTTTTTAAGTACTTATATAAAACAGTATTAGATATAAAAACTTCTTGCTGCTCCTATTAGGCCGCTTCAAACATTGGAACAACATAACAAACATAAAAAAAATAAATAACATGCAAAAACACAAAAACAAAAACTCTTAAAACTGGTCTTTCTATAAAAAAAAAAAAAAAAAAAAAAAAAAAAAAAAAAATTGGAGGAAAACACTTATCCAATGAAGTTATTAGCACAGTTAAATAGGTAAAATCTCAAAAGAAACTGTTCAATGTGTGGATAACAGGAGAGGAAGGAAAATTTCTTTTGTCTCTATCTCTTTTAGATTAATGTTAAATGACTAATATATCCTCAATCTAATGTTAAATCTGATTATTTCTATTGTTCTTTTGTCTAATTAATAGTATAAATGCTATTAGTTTGGTTTGGGAAGAGGAAAAAACAAAAGTTTAGAGTATAAATTACAAGTGTTTCACTATAAGCAACTAAAAAATGAAAACATTAAGTGCTTTTTAAAGAAAAAGTTTAAACAGTTTAGAACTTAAACATGGATATTTGATTAGATACAAGTATAAATGAAAACAAAAAATAACATTATTTAAATGACAAATGGCACTTATTTAGGCTCCCAAATGTCGAAAGCTAAAGGGACTGTCGTCAAAATCTCCATTTTTATATAACAAGCATATAACTGAATTCTCAGTTTTGTTCATAGCTTAGTAGTACAATAAAGTTCCCTAATCTTTAACTCATTCTTATCAACGATTCAAGTGACCAGTCACCACTTCATTTGGTTCATCACCAAAGAGATTTGGAGGAAAAAAGAATAAAAGAGTAAGGAAGAGAGGTAAAGGGTGAAGAAATGTTCATGTCTTTTAATGTGTTCATATTGAATTTTTTTATTACCAATTTGTTCATATGGAATAAAGTGCAGAGAAATTAATGGAAAAGAAATGATGGAGGCCCTGTGAAACTCTTCATGAAATAATAGCACTTTGTCCTGTAATTTTGTTTTCAAATTTTGCCCAAAGGGCAGAATCAGCAGACCTATAGTCTTAAAACCATTCAACAAAAATCCAGGTACTTCATGATTTAACAACTGTAGGTTCTTTTCATCCCAGTCCTGAACAAAGGAGCAGGGACTTGTCATCACCTCTTACGAGTATGAATCCTTAAATTTCTTTTTTCTTTGAGAAAAAAGTGCCAAGGTATTCCCTACCAATGACATCCACATCAAAACCCAACTATAATGAAAAATGGGAAAGAATTGACTACGGTGTTCACCAAAAGCAACTCAGTCTAAAGAATCTGTAGCCAGTTTCTACTTTCTTGTGATAGTATCTATCTAACATCTTATTACTACAGATACAAGAATTGGAGGAGAGTGCAAGAAAATTATTCCTAATAAACCTCTTTAATGCATCGAATTACCAGTAAAGCCTCCAGACAATTACTAATGAAGTTACATGCGCCCACTCACTATCCAATGCCCCAAACACAAAATATATATATAACGCTGAAGTAAATTCCAAAAAAAACTATGAATTCATTTAAATCAATTTGAGTAAAAGAAAATTCCAACTCAAAAAAGCCAGTAGTAGAGCAACAGTTACCCCATCTCTTCATAATTTCCCCCCAATTACCTATAGAACATCACCACAGTGATAATATGCTCAACTTTTCTAATCTCTACCAACTCAAAACTCTAACTAACTGCGAACGATACAAGTAAGAAATCAAGAACAATGGCATAATTATAGCAAAGCGGTTGATACTCAACAACCTACAACAGGCTGCCATTAATAATCGATCCAGCATATAGTCAATTCTTCCTACATATGAATTCATCATATATATGGGAGAATTTTGAAACCAAAATACTCTGTTCTAAATGCAATCATAAAACAAAACCCAATTGAACAAAACAACAAATTTATGGGTGAGAAAGAGTCGGTAAGAACACAGGTTCCACAAACCACAGTCAGTAAGATTTGACACAGAAATGCAATAAAACAAAATTACAGAAATTTACCAGATTCTAAGACCTCACATGTATATACAAAACAAACATTTGAACACAAAAAAACATACAGGTGCTTGGCCGTCGACAGTGGAACTGGTTTGTGAGAGAAAGAGAATTAAAAGGGAGAGGAAATAGAGGCTTACTTGTAACGGTGGTGTTCTTGCAGTGGAAGCTCAACGTAGAGAAGAGAGAGGTTGAATCGAGGGAGTAGTGAGCAGGGAGAGAGCGCGACGGTGAGAAATTGGGCCTAAGCGCGCGTATCACCGGCTATTTTAACTCATATTTCGACGTTTTAAAGTGCTGCAAGGATTACAGTGCTTCAAAGCGCCGTTATATGTGAACTCTATTGCCTATTTCGGTGCTTGTAAGCGCCAAAATATACCGACGCTTGAAAGCACTAGAATATGAAATGAGTTTCTGCATATTGCGACGCTTGTAAGTGTTGTAATTTGCTCGAACCCATCATAGTGCGACGCTTGAAAGCGCCAAAATGTGAAGTGGGTTTCGAGCATATACTGGTGCTTTATGAAATAGGTTTTGATCATATTCCAGCGCTTTCAAGCACCGGTATATGATCTTTGAATATTGTGGTGCTTTAAGGAAGCGCCAGCGCATGATATATTATGGCGCGTGTATGAAGCACCGGAAATAAAGTGCTGACAGGTGTCATTTATCTTGTAGTATATACTTTACAAAATTTGATTTAAGGTCTGGATATTACCAAGCGCGTATAGTCAAATGAGACAAAGAAAAAAAACATGTGTCACAAGATACAAATCCTTCGAATTTCTGGTCATGTCGTTCGGACTTACAAATGCACTAGCCACATTTTGCTCTCTCATGATCAAAATCTTAGTCCCTTTCCTAAAATTATTTGTGGTGGTATATCTTGACGACATCGTCATTTACAGCCAAACCTTGGAAAATCACGTAAACCACTTGGCAAGAGTCTTCCAAATAGAAGGACAACGAGTTATATGTCAAAAGGGAGAAATGTTTGTTTGCACAAGAGGAGATAGAGTTTCTCAGTCATATAGTAGGGCGAGGCTGATATGCATGGATGTAACCAAGATCCGAGCTATACAAGAATGGGAGCCACCCACCAAAGTAACCGATTTACGGTCCTTCCTTGGGTTAGGAAACTATTATCGCAGGTTTATCAAGGGATATTCAGCTATCACAGTACCATTGACCGATTTGTTGAAAAAAAATGGTGTCCCTGGAATTGGACCAAAGAATATGCACGCACTTTTGATAAACTAAAAGTGGTCGTTACAACAGAACCAATCCTAGAACTTCCCGACTATACCATACCCTTTGAAGTCTACATGAATGCTTTGGATTTTATAATTGGAGGGGTACTAATGCAAGACGGTCATCATATTGCATATGAAAGTAGGAAACTCAACAACACCGAGAAAAGATACACGGTTCAAGAAAATGAAATGAAAACAGTAGTGCATTGCTTCTAAGTATGGAGGCATTATCTTTTTGGAAACCGATTTATCATCAAGACAAATAACATTGACACCAGCTATTTTCATACTCAAAAGAAGTTATCAGCAAAACAAGCACATTGGCAAGACTTTTTAGCTAAGTTCAATTATGTGATGTAATACAAGCCTGAGAAGCCTAAAGAAGTCACAGATGCACTGAGTAGGAAAGCTGAATTTGCACCAACACTTTAGAACCAGGACTTCCAATATATTAAAGAGTATGGGGTGACGAGAACGTCACCAAATCCAATGGGGGAGAATGTCACAGATCAAGTTATACTTAAACGCATACTACGTCCAGCATCAGAACAGGCCTCGAAGCCCAATCCATTTATGCGCACAAGTCCTAAAAATCACACACTAGGAAAAAACGCTAGAACAATTGTCACGAACCATTTTATGACCTTGCGCCTGATGTGCCCAGATAAAGGACCGGTCCAGAAGCTCCAATCATCAACGCGCATGGACTACGGCGATGGCTCACTGAATCTGGACCCAGACACAGCATCGCCAATAGGCCCACGATGCACCAGCCCAACATCGGGTCCGCCTAGCACGGCCTCAACTCAGTGTGCACAGACAGAACTATGCATGCAGGACTTTTCCTTATATTAGTAGGATTTCCATAATTTTCTTTTTTCATTATTACTGGTACTAGTAGTTTTAGTATTTCTTATTACAATTAAGAGTAGGAATAAGTTACTTTCCTTTTTGTTTCTAGTTTAGTAGCCTATATAAAGGGGGCTATCACCATTGTACTCACTTAATTCACAATTTTGATCATTAATAAAACCTCTCCATCCCACCTATATTCTTATTTTTGTCTTTGCATCTTTCTTCTTTAAATAAGCTTTGCTTAAGCTGAGGGTTTGAGCACACTTAAGGCTTACTTGTCAAGATCAAACGGGTTGTTCTTGACTAGTGCCGCACAGTAGGATCAAGGATATTCAACCCATACCAAAGTGCATCCAATGATGGAGGCCTCACAATACCTTGTTGCTCTTTATTTGTTGGTTGCCTATTAGTGGGATTACTCATATTAGCAAGTGCACTTACTAAAAACCTTTCGAATGACATTGGTGGGTCATTGTTTCGCCAACGGTAAGAACCCATGTTATTGCCTTTGATTTTCTGTTCTTTCGAGGTCTCTCTCTTAAGTTTGGCGTAGGGCTTCCCGGAGCCTGCACACATACAAGTCATTCATAAGGAATTAAGAGAATAAGAAGCTCAACTTAAGTTAGATTTGCAAATTGCAACCTCACCTTAGCTTCGTCCCCATGTTATTGTAATGTATGAAGTGCTCTTTGCTCATAAATCTTTTTTTTTTCTAAATACCTCATGACCGCCTTCAATGATCTAAACAAATCTGAATTTGACAAAAACCCTAGATTAGACGAATTTCTCTTTTCTTTTTTAATAAAAGGGTAAGAACTATAGATGAATTGTTTTTACTTAACTGATGTTGCAGAAAGTCAATAGGTAACACATCTCAAGATGGGAGGAAAATCCCTTTATACAGTCGATAACTACAATTGCCTTCATTACAAAAAAAAAAAAAAAAAATTACTAGAAAAAAGCAACTTTTCAGGCATATTTCTTCGATCTTGTTATTCTCTTAGCTAATAGAGTTGCTTTTGCTGTTCTTTGGACCTGTTTATCTGGATGGATATGGGAGTTGTCACCATTTTTTTGTTCAAATCCTAGTTTAGTAATTATTATCAAACATGAGTAATGTAATCATATTTTACCAAAAAATAATAATAAAAAAAGAAGAAGAGATAAATGGATATTTTGAGAGTAACAACATTTAAAGTGGGATTATTTTTAAAATGAATAGATGTTGTTTTAAATAAGTGGGTATAATAGTATGTTTTGTTACTACCATACAAATTTTATTGTGGATAGAGCAAAGAGTGCCGTGTATATAGCATCACCATATAACTATAATTCCATTCCTCTTTAAATTCACCAATACCCAAAACTTGACAAAAATCTCTCTTATATTCTTGCTTACCAAAATCCTCTTTTCACATAAATCTTCATATTAAAAAAGTTGCTACAAATTTATCAACATGAATGCAACAAGAAAAGCTTGGATTGTGGGAGCTAGTATTGGTGCAGTGGAGGCATTGAAGGACCAAGGCATATGCAGATGGAACTATACTATAAGGACAATTCACCATCATGCCAAGAACAATATCAAATCATTTACTCAACCCAATATCTTGCTTTCTTCTCCTACTTCTTTATCCATTGAGATTTCTGATCAGACTAAAAATGAAAAGATGAAGAAATCAGAGGTGCGAATGGAAAAGGTTATGCATTTGAGCTGCTGGGGTCCTAATACAATTAAATTTTAGATTACAAAGATTGTAGTCTGAATCAAAAAATTTGATGAAATATATAGTACTTATTTTCTCCATTTCTTTACTGCCTTGAAGGTTTTTTGTATCGGGATATGAGAAGTCCTTGGTGGCCTCGCTGGACTACTAAGCCAGCTGCGAGATTTTGTGTAAAGGTGGTTAATACGGTGTCTCTGGTAAAAGAAAATATAATTTTGTTTTTTATTTTTATATTTTGTTATAAAAATATATATATTTGATGGTAAATTTGTACTTTCGATGGTAATGATAAAAATATTTATAATAAAAAATTTACTATCAAAAGGATAAATTTATCATTAAATATATACGTTCTACATATGTTTTATCATAAAATATATAAAATATAAATCATCTTTTATTTTTACAAAGGAACCTTAGAATCTACCTTGTGTAAGTTTGTAATGTAACTTCTAATTTTATTTTTACATGTATATATATAAATAATCTCTCCTTCTTGGCAAAAATTTTATATTGCCTTGTTAGTCTATATTTTTCTTTATGTATAAAAAATGTCTGAAGAGTTGGGTATTCGTGTTTTTAAGGTTCATATGTGAATATATTCCATATAAAAAATGGTGTATAAATGAAGGACAAGTATATGATGGTGAAATCAAAATCAATAAATTTAAGTTTTTAAATTTAATTGGTGTCAGATATCGTATATTTGATAATTGATGATTACTCTTCAAAGTCACTTGAGCCGATGCTTTAGGGGTGTTGTTAGAAATTTTTTTGCATTTGAGCAGTTGGTTTTCAATTAGATTAGTAAAAAGATGTAATGATGCTATTTGTGAAGTGATTTAAATAAACTTAAATAAACAGCTTGTTTGAGTTTTTTAAATCAACTTGTTTTGAAGATATTTAAACAAATTGATTTAAGTTTATTTAAATATCTTCTCGAACGGCGTCAATATCAATCTAAAATTTTGATTAATTAAATACATTCTTTTTTCCTTCAATTCTATATTGCTCTTCTCTCTAACTTTTTTGCTTTATTTAAGTTAAATATATATACTATGAGGTTTGGAAACAGATTTATTTAATAAATTGATATAACCATCAAAAGTATTATTTCAAAGTCATAAAACAAGAGAATGACGACATAATTATGCGTGCTTGGCATAAAAGCGAAAAAAAAAATATTCGTGGTGTAAGTCTGCTTCTACAGTATTTTTTAATATAAAAGAAAACTTTTGGTATCGGAAATTTTATTTTACAAAGAGTTTGTCGTGAAAGCAGGAGAAATTTTTGTTTGTACTAGATATAAAACTCATTTTTGCACCAAGGTGAAAACTTAATTAGTAATTTTGGTAAGCTTCACTAGTAACTCCATATATACTTAATTAATGTTATCAATAAAGTTCTCAAAAATTATCAATCAAGTTTTCACCTCAGCGCAAAAATGAGATTTGCACCTGATGTAGGTAAGAATCTCTGAAAACAGACTTATCTCCCATGGAAATAAATCCACTCTAAAAAAGAAATATATGCTTTTTTATTTCACACTAGGGATGAAAATTTTGTTCAAAACCGTGGGTCTTACCCCGCCTCGCCTTGCGCCGATTTGGGAAAAAATCCCCTCCCCATTTGGGAACGGAGACGGAGATGGGGAAAATTTTTCCCCATTACACTAAATGATAAATGGCAGACGCTAGCCTTTTTTTAGCATATTTCGGCGCTTTAAAGTGCCGCAATATGCGATAACAGCACTTATGGCAAGTGCCGGTATGTGTAATGTCGCAGTGCCAGAACTGGCGCATACTTTAAGCGCCGAAATGTGCATTTTTTTGTGGTGTTTTGAAGCACTGCTATATTTCGGCGCTTCAAAGCCCAGTATATTACGACGCTTAGAAGCACCACAAAATTATGCATATTGCGGCACTTCATAGTGGCGCTTCCAAGCACCGCAAATTAGTGGCATTAAAATTCGCTGCAGACACCAAATATTGGCATTTTTGTGACACTTTAAAGCGCCAAAATACACCTAGCTTGCATTTTTACACTATTTTAGGTTTAATATCAACACCTACTATAAAGCCCATGTTCTTCAATATATATACCATCAAATCTATAAAAATTCAAATATCAATACCAAAGTCATTTCATTTACACAAAAAAAAACATTCATAGTTAACATATAAATTTATACACAACCACGTAATTGAATGAAGTCTGAAAAATCATTTTACCATTACACTTGAAATCAAATATGAGATCCTTCATTAACCAACCGTTGTAGTAAGACTTGAGCTCATCCATTTGGGACTGCATACTGTTCATTTGATCATCGTGCTTCGTTGTTATTTCTTGAATCTGATACTCATGCTTTTGATTGAGTTCTTCTATTTGTGCTTTCAAATTATGTATCTCTTCAGCATAAGTCCCATTGTATCCCATATCATTCCTAATTTGAGCTGAAAATCCATATATGGCTAAAGGTGTAACTCCTAACCCTTGACCTCGTACACGTCCAGAACTCTCTTCACCCATAAGCTCGATGAAAACTTCATTTTGTATTTGTAAATTATTGCTAGAATCAGAAGGTCCTGAAGCAGCAATAAGTTCGGCCACACGAGCTTCAGCAGTCACCTACAATTACGAAACAACAAATATTAAACTCCCCCGAAGATTGAGTAGCTATTTTGCAGCGAAAGTTACATAAAACAAAAGTTGCTTATCATATTTTATAGAAAAACGGGCGGAATGTCCCTTATTTTTTCATAAAACCTCCTGCAAAAAAAAAAACAAAAATACAATCCAAACAAAGTAGCTAGAGTTGCAAAGATCTCTTGTTACTATAAACAAGCCAAAACAGACAAAACATGACTAAATCACCCGTGACGGGCTTGACCACTTCCATCTATATTGTAAAGTAGGGTACTATATATATATATATATATAGTCATATGGCAAAACCCATACAGAATCTCACAATGCTTTCACATTACTTACGTAAAATGGCGTCAAATCCGAATTAACTAATTGTAATATAATCCAGTGAGTGTTTGGTATACCGGATTAAGAGGAACATAAGATTAAGAGAATGACAAAATTAATTAATTTCATCTCATCATACATTTGATATTAAAAAAATAATATTACCTCTCTCATTTATAAAAATTATTTCATCTTATCCTACTCTTAATCTTATCATTTTTTTAATTTGATGAACCAAACATACACTAAAGTTTTAAACTCAAGTAATCTTATCATTAACCTAATTAATGAAGATATAAGACATCTCCTAAATTATATTCAATCACAACTTGGTGGATGAGCTGACCTAAATAAAAGGGTAATGAAAATGTAGAAGAAAATTTGCAGATGGATATCCATAGAGTACTATAAGCAAATTAACCTCAAAAATGGAAAAGTATATCACATCAATCACATGCATGCAGGGGCCGAACTAGTTTTGTTGAACTTACCACAAATTGTCTTGATGCTTCATCAATAAAAGTTCCATCCTTGCATTTATGAGTTTCAATAAAAAAAAACTCTACGCATCCGGGCTCATTTCCATGTTTCATCTCCTACCATTTATGAAAAGAGTTCAAACAATGACTCAATACACTACATCTCAAATGAAAGATTGGATGAATGAAGCAAATCAACTCACATATTCATCCCTTTTTCTAGCAAAACCCTTTGATATGATCGTGTGAGGACATTGTTGTCTTTCACGTGCGCTGCCCTATCGTAGAATATTTCTACACCAACGATAAACCAATTGACTAATAAATCATTAAAAGAAAATAGAAACAATGAGAATTCAAATGAACATAATTATGAAAAAAACAACCTCACTCTGCTCAGAAAACCAGTAGTTCACAAGTTATTTCCACTGGTCTTGGTCTACTCCTTTTGGAACATTATTGTTCAAAACTTGTTGTTTTATTTTGTTCCTCACATGGTCCCTTTTAATCACATACCTGTAGTCCTTCCATTTTTTTTCGATCATCCTCAATAATATTTTGTCGATCGCCTCAATCATAGGATAATGAAACTTCCTCTACCACAAAGAAAAGAAATAATACAAATAAGCATTTTTGGTGTTAGAGAGTATATGCATGTACAACACCACAAAATATTGGATGAAAAACCCAAATTAAGTTGTTCTTAATTACCCGAATCAATAAAACAAGGTATTTTTTGTAGTTGGAAGGCACATTTTTCCAATCCGTGTAACCAATCAGACAAAGGTTCCCTCTCTTTGCAACTTTGCCCAACCAGCTACTTAATATTTGCCCACCTTTTTTTACAGATTGATTACGTGCATTAAAGTGTACAACAATTTTCTCCCCACGTTCCAAGGACCACACTTGTGACATTCGCATGACACGTGTTTGCTTTCTCACCCTCCTTTCAGAATCTATACATTGAAAACATAAATTTTATAATTAGGATAGCAATGTGATATCAAACTAGTTATAAAGAGAATTTCTTATAACACAAAAATTACCAATTATCTTGTATTCTTCATTATCATTGTTTTGACTTTCCGTTGTTATTGGCTCGGTCTCAGAATCACTTTGAGAGTCACGATCATCTTCAAGGTGATACTCATGCTCATGTTCAATATCTTCTTGATGTTGTAAAGACCCAACTAGAGATTGGTTTGACATAGTAGCTCCGACTAAGGGAGGAATATATTTTGACCTAAGCAGGTTGCAATCTGTATACATAAAAACATAAACATGCTTATATCTTTCAAAAAAGAGACATCAAAGAGCTATACATATGGCGTTAAAATAGAATAAATGAGGTGTAGTGCTGCTACTCAATACCATACATGTCAAGAACCATAAAAATTTGATGTGCAGCTGCTGCAGTAGCAGCCCTTGCACTGGGGCTATTGCACCATTCCCTGTGTAGGTGCTGGTGTAGCACCAGCTCCTGTGCAAGTGCTGGTGTTGGTGCAGAATAAGATTGTTTACCTACCTTAGTTCATTGTAAATTTCATGCTACATGAAGAGGATTCAGGTATAAATTGTACAAAGAAACAACGTAACAAAATAAATGTTGATTGTATAAGGCAATAAATTTCAATTCATCAAGCAACCAAACCAAGTACACACACTGCCTACTCATGTAACTAGGTCAAAAAGAAAATGCAACAAGAGAACCAAAAGAACCAGAGATTAAATTAAAGATTAGTATCTTCATCAATGTCCATTCTAACCCAAGTTGAGATACAATCTAATTGATCATTTACCACTACATTAGAAGGCGTGCACTGATTGTAAGTGTCATCATCCTTTT
Source organism: Bretschneidera sinensis (assembly GCA_023935145.1). NCBI lineage: Eukaryota > Viridiplantae > Streptophyta > Magnoliopsida > Brassicales > Akaniaceae > Bretschneidera > Bretschneidera sinensis. The sequence goes on along the minus strand of CM043698.1, from coordinate 141,476,880 downwards.
CCTGCGTTTTTTCCCCCATTTCATATAGGACCCTTAGCTTTGTGATCACAACATGATACCATTCCTTTCTTGTTGGGTCTTGCACATAAAACACTTGTTTTGCTTGAGATGAAATAACAAACGGGTCATCCTTCAATAACTGACTAGTGTGTATGAACCTAGACAAGTTCACGAGAATGCACCCACTTATATCTTTCTTTAAACCCTTAGGTGAATTAATATCCACCTAATCACAATGAAACAACACAATCTTAAAAGCCCCATAGTAATCCAACTCAAAGATATCTTTGAGCACACAAAAATACATTTGATCATTCGCTTCAACCATAACTCCCGAATTTTGAGATCGTCTAAACTTCTCACATTCATTTGTGTGGAATTTAAAGCCATTGATGTTGAATCCATTAAATTTCCTAACAACATTATTCAGACCTCGAGAAAAGGCAATTATTTCATCTGAATAATTGTTATCCACCATCCATGGCACCTAAAAATTTTCCAACAACTAATATGAGACAACATCAATCAATGTTTTATTGAACACGCTTATAACATTCAAAGACAATTGATATTATGCCTACCCTGTCTCATAGGCCATGAGGGAAATTTCTCAACCAACCACTTCTGTTCGAGACTTTGTATTGGTCGATTTGAATGGTTGGTTATTCTTGAAAAAATCGAAACTGCTCTATATTAACTTGCCAGAGACGTGGGTATTCTCATTCATATATATAACCAAAGTTGTTACAGGAGATAAGATTTACAAGAATTTAAATACAAGGATAAAGAGAACTGCCAAAGACCAATGTGCAGAGGAAACAAAGGAATTACACCAAGTACCAAACTGCAGTATGTTCGGCAAACTATGTAGTTTGAATATCTGTTGTAACAGATTGATGTTTATCTTTATCAAGCTATGCAGTTTGAATATCCATTGTAACAGATTGATGTTTATCCTTATCATTCCCCTACAAATCAGTAGGGAGATCCGACACAGAGAGTTTGTCTCGGAGGTAGTAGAAACGATCAGCCGTGTGCCCTTTGGTAAGTATATCTGTCGGTTGTAGGGAAGTAAGAACGTGTTGGAGAATTATATCACGGTTGGCCACCTTTCACGGAAAAAGTGGTAGTCCACTTCAATATGCTTAGATCGTGCATGAAAAATTAGATTGGAGGCAAGAGCTAACGCACTAATATTATCACACCAAGAAACTAGAGCAGAATCAAGAGAGACCTTGAGCTCACACAAAAGCATGCGCAACTAATAAACCCCAGCCGTAACAAGGGCTAAACTTCGGTATTTGGCCTCAGTACTCGATTTGGAAACCACAGGTTGCTTCTTAGCTAACCAAGAGATGAGATTAGGTCCAACATAAACACCATAACCACATGTTGATCGTCTATCGTCAGGATCACCAGCCCAATCCGAGTCACAATAAGCATTAATAGCAAAGGAACCAGGTTTGTAGAAAACACCAAAGTCAAGCGTATTCTTCAAGTACCGTAGCACATGTTTGGCAGTTGTCCAATGAGCTGAGGTTGGAGCTTGCATGTGTTGGCAGAGTTGATTTACTGAGTATCTGATGTCGGTACGTGTGAGAGTAACATACTGCAAAGTACCAACCGTTTGTCGATATTCAGAAGGATCAGGAAGAAGTTCTCCATCAAATTTGGACAATTTGGAACCCGAGACATAGGGAGCACGATACAGTCGAATACCAAGAAGTTTCACACGGTCCAAAAGATCAATAATATACCGTGTTTGTCGAAGATGCAAGCCAAAAGAATTGCGTGTAGCTTCAATACCCAGGAAATATGACACCTGGTCGAGGTCCTTCATAGCAAACTCAAGTTGCAATTTAGAAATAAGAGAGGTAATAAAGTCCTGATCATTTGAGGTGACAAGAATGTCATCGACATATACTAATAAAAATACATGGACTGTCGCAAGATAATAAGTAAAATATGAAGGATCAACCTGTGAACTTTGAAAACCAAGCGCCAAAATAGCAGCTGAAAGTTTATTAAACCAAGCCCGAGGGGCTTGTTTCAACCTATAGAGAGATTTATGAAGCTTACAAACGTACTGAGGGTGAACCAGATCCTCAAAGCCTTTCGGTTGTGTCATATAGACCTCTTCTTCTAAAATGCCATTGAGAAATGCGTTAGAAACATCAAGTTACCTAATGTCCCAGTTGAAAGTAACAGAAAGAGCAAGAACCATACGAACGGTAGAGGGTTTGATGACTGGGCTGAACGTGTCATGAAAATCAATACCACTTCTCTGGATATAGCCAACAGCGACTAGCCTGGCCTTGTGACGTTCAATACTGCCGTCAGGACGTCGTTTGAGCTTAAAGACCCATTTGCAAGGCACCACATTTTTACCAGGAGGACGTGCACATAATGACCATGTTTCATTCTTTAATAATGCTTGAAATTCACTGTCCATTACTGCATTCCATTTGGGTATAGATACCACTTGAGCATAGGAACGAGGTTCAGAGATAATCATACTTGTATGTAACGCTTAAAGAGGGTGACAAGTGGAATATAACTTAAAATCGGGAAAACTACGGGGCTTAAGATTACCATTTTGGGATCTAGTAAGCATACAGAAGGGAGGCACAGGAGTAGACAAGACACTGACTTGATGGTCAGGAGATGCACTGTCTTGGTGAGCAGAGAGATGACTAATAGAAGGTGTACTGGAGGAGGGAGAGGGAACAGAGGTCTCGGGTTAGACAAAATGTAAAGCTAGGATAGAGGAGTGAAGATGGATAACGAGCGAAATAGGGGCACCATGAGGAATATTTGGTGAAGAAGACGATGGGGTATTGGACAAAACAGGGGAAGAAGGATAAAGAAGTGAGGGAGGAGCAAAAAACAAACCTGGAGAATTACCTGAGGAGCATACGTAGCTGGCAGGATCGGTGACAATGGATTGTACATAAGCAGGAAATTTCCCTTCGTCAAAGATCACGTTCCGAGATATATAGACACGCCTGGAGGAAGGATCAAAGCACCGAAAGCCTTTGTGATTAGAACAATAACCAATGAAAATACAAGAGTGCTACGATATGACAATTTATCTTTAGTGTAAGGTCGGAGACATGGAAAACATTGACAACCAAATGCTCGAAAATATGTGAAGTCAGGAGGAAGATGAAAAAGACATTCATAGGGGGATAAATAATTAAGAACCTTGGTAGGTAAACGATTAATTATAAAAATAGCGGTTAGAAACACATCAACCCAAAATTTCTTAGGTAATCCGGATTGAGCGAGAAGAGTAAGTCCCATGTCCATAATATGATGATGTTTCCTCTCAGCGAGGCCATTTTGTTGAGATGTATGAGGACATGAGAGGCGACAAAAAATTCCATTGGCACTCAAAAATTGATTAAAAATGGTAGAACAATATTCACCACAATTATTACTTTGAAATTGTTTAATGGGGAAATTAAATTGTTTTTCCACTAAAAGCTTGAATTTAACAAATGTAGAGTAAACATCAAATTTATTTGAAATAGGAAATAGCCAACCAAAACGAGTAAAGTCATCAATGAAAATTACATAATAACAACAACCACTTAAAGAAGGAGTGAAAGTAGACCAGACATCGGAATGAATTATTGCGAGAGGGGCAGTTGATTCGCTTGAAGAGTCAGAGAAAGGTAACTGTTTAGACTTGCCAAGTTGACAAGACACACAAATAGACTGGTTATTAATTGAATCACTAACTGGAAGGGAAAAACTAGAAATGACATGATGAAGAATAGCTGAGGAGGGATGTCCCAAGCGGCAGTGCCAAATGGAGGCAGAAGCCTTGACGCCAACAGTCATTGTGAGAGCATGATGTTTTGGTGGAGATAGTTGACGAAGGTTGATCGGGTACAATCCATTATCACTTGGTCCCGTCAGGAGCGTGTCCCCGTCAGGATGTCCTTCACAGAAAAAGCAGAACCAGTGAGCTCAAAAACAACATTATTATCTTGACAAAATTTATTGATAGATAGAAGATGAGCAGAAGCTTGAGGTCAATAAGCAACATTATTTAAAGCAAGCATAGAAGAAGAAGTTTTAATGGAAGCATTACCAGTGCGAGATATGATCAAACCTATCCCGTTACCTACACCCATGGAATCATCACCTTCGTAAGGTTGAGAAGTTGCAAGATTAGTAATATCTGAGGTAACATGAATATTAGCACCACTGTCGGCATACCATTGATGCTGATTTAAATAAGTCGTATTAGCCTCAGCAACCATATTAGCTAACTCAGTAGGAGGATGACGTCCCTGAAATGAGCAGTTCATGTGGTTAAAATAGTCTAAGCCTAGTGTCCCTCTCGTTTGTAGATCTGACATGGAGATTGAGAACATGAAGCTGAAGGAGCATGGGCAGCTAAAGAAGAGGACGATAGGTGAGGTAAGGGCTGTCGAAACTGGGAAGAAGTAGGACCCAAGCCTGTAGATGCCCCTAAGAAGCGCAACTTATTGTTGGAGTGACGAGAACCTGGTTTAGACCCAGGTTTATGTGAGTAGAGCGCATAAGGACCGGCCTCAGAGTGAAGGGACTGGCTATGAAATTGTTGCATAAGATCATTAGTTTAGCAATTCTGCATGAAAATCCGAAAATGGCATGGATTTCTCCTTAGCAAGGAGCATATACGTTGTCACAAAGGATGAAAATAAGCATTAAGACCATTAAGAACAGATAGAATTAAATGAGAGTCATCAATGGGTTTCCCAACAGTAGATAATTCATCAGTAAGAGACTTAACTTCATCCAAAAAAATTTGGCAAGAAAAGGAGCCTTGCTGTACAGATTGCAATTTCCTCTTTATCAGAGAAATACGAGATGTCGAGGGTGCAGTAAATCGTGCGCCAAGAGCTTGCCAAGCAAGTCGAGAAGTCTTAAGTCCATAAATGGTGGAGACCACCGTAGGAGACAAAGAAGAAATAATCTAGCCAATCACCGTTTGGTTCTTATACTGCCAAACCATATAAGCAGAGTTAAGAACACCTTGGGCCTTTTGTTCATCGCTGGAAAATTGAGGAGGACATAGATCGAAACCATCAACAATTCCCATGAGTCCATAGCTCCGAAATAGAGGAAGCAACTGAGCACTCCAGGTAAGAAAATTAGTTCCATCAAGTTTGATGGAAAAAACTTGAGCTGGAAGATGAAATGCAGCGGAAGACGATGAAGAGTCCATAGAAGCAGCCATAGGATCGATAGAAGCGTAAGCTATAGAAAGCTCTGATACCATGAAATAATCGAAACTGCTCTAGATTAACTTGCCAGAGACGTGGATATTCTCATTCATATATATAGCCAAAGTTGTTACAGGAGATAAGATTTACAAGAATTTAAATACAAGGATAAAGAGAACTGCCAAAGACCAATGTGCAGAGGAAACAAAGGAATTACGCCAAGTACCAAACTGCAGTATGTTCGACAAGCTATGTAGTTTGAATATCTGTTGTAACAGATTGATGTTTATCCTTATCAAGCTATATAGTTTGAATATCCATTGTAACAGATTGATGTTTATCCATATCAATTCTTTGAGCAATCAAAAATTCGCTGCAATGATTGATGCTTTTATCAAACTATTAGCCCTCACAGGGATAACAAAACATAATAACTACTCAATTTAACCACATGACTAAGTTCCTTTATTGATACTAACATAAAAAAGTGAGAAAATTTATCATTATGGAGCAACACATAATGATGTGCTTGAGCCAATGACATGTCATCGAGCTCAACACTTACAATCTTTCCCATAATCCATCCACTCGAGGAAAATGTGTATTCATTCGGATAATTTACATTATCATTGTTCCTTTGGGGGCAGTTGGATTTTGTCTCTACACCTTGGAAGTATTGTGAGCAATATATTAGACACTCTTCTCCATTGTACCCTTCAGCAATTGACCCCTCCGGTCGACTTCTATTACGTATGTAAGATTTCAAGCGCAATAAATACCTTGCAAAGCTAAAAAATTAAAAGATAAATTTTCTAGCCATTAAAATACAAATTAAGTATTCACAAATGAGATTTGAACATTTAACCTCTCAACAAGATACATCCACCTATAGTGTACAGGACCACCAAGTCTAGACTCCGAGGCTAAGCGAATGATAAGATGAACCATAATGGTAAAGAAACCATAGGGAATATTTTCTCCAAATGGCAAAGTTTCAAAGCACTCCAATATGTCGAGCTCCTAGGGATCAAAGGCTTTAGAAGATAAAGCTTTGAAAAATGATGATAACTCAAAAACAACTGCTACAACATGTGTAGGCAAAGATGCTCTTAAGGTAATAGGAAGGATTTCTTGCATCAATATGTGACCATCATGACTCTTTAAGCTTGACAGCTTACGATCCTTTAAGTTGACACATCTTAAGATGTTTAACGTATACCCATCAGGAACTTTAAGATTTGCCAAAACTGTCAAGAAATTGTGCTTCTCTTTCATAGGCATAGTGCAGCATGCTGGAGGTGAGTGATCTTTTCCATTAGGAAGAACAACTAAATGGAGGTCTTTTCTAATACCAATTTTCTTGAGATCACAGCGTGCCTTTTTATTATCTTTAGTCTTACCATCTATATTCAATATTGCTCCAATCAAATTATCACATACATTCTTCTCTATATGCATCATATCTAGATTATGATGCAAAAGATTATTTTTCTAAGAAGGTAACTTTAATACCCATAATCCTAAAGTAAGGGTAAAGAAGTAATTTAATAAATATGACATAGAGTTAAAATAATATATATATACCTAATTGTGAAAAGTCAACTTTTTTTATAAAAAAAGAAATAATAATAATAATTTTTCTAAAAAAATTTCTGGACGTCCAGCAAAAGAAAAAAAAACATATTATATTTTTTTCTTTAAAAAAACCCCAAAAAATGTGGCAGCGGGTGCACTTGCTGCCAACTTAAGGAAGTTGGGTACATGTGTGACACCTGGCCAAAACGTGGAGATTTGTGGAAGAGTAAAAATGCTGAGAATGCTTGGTTTTTGGGCTGCCAGTTCATGTGTTTCTTCTATATATATTTAACATAATTTATACTTATACGTACCAAATTTCGTTTAGTCTCCTTTCAAATTAATTTATTTCTCTAAGCACTTTGGGACCCAAAGAAAGATTGAAATAGCAAAATTTCTGAAGGGATTTACGGGGGAATTTTATAGAGAGTCAAGAGAAGCTATCATAAAAATATAAGGTAATAGTGTAATGTTTATTTTTGAATTTTTAGCATTCATGAAATTTCCCGAAAGTCAAAGTGAGAATTTTCAAAGGGTATGGTTTCTGATGAATTGAAGAATAAATTAGAAATTTAATATAGATATGATATCAAGTGTTGACGGTCAGCAACCGAGGAAAATTTCTGAGAAGAACAGGAAAAGGTAAAGAGGTGATCCACGGGTAGTTTTAAGTGCTATGTGGTGAGTTAGATTTACTTTAAGTAATATAAATAAAAAAAATCAAATATCTAGTAATAATATTAAAATAAATTATTAGTGTATGCTTTGATGGTAGATGAAAAATTGATTTATAGGTATGATAGGAATTTTGGACATTTAGAAAATTATTAGGTGAGAAATAATATTTTGGAATAATAATTTGATTTAATAATAAAAGCAATGAGTGAAATTCTTAATGAGCTATGGTTGATGTTTTGATACGAATTATGAGGAGACGAAATTTAATGAATCTTGACAAGTTTTGATGGATGATTTTATGTGATTTATGATGAGAGGAATTTAGTATAAATTTTTATATAATTTGAGAAAAATCAGGATAGCCAATTTAAATATTTGAATTCATGTTTGTTTTTTTTTATGTTATTGTTCAGACACATATTTCATATTATTGTTCATATGCATTTGCATTAAATAACATAAAAGAACCAAGAAGACAGCCGGTCTAATTGAAAAACCGTGACAGCAAGTATGTTCTGGAAATAAAAGGGACACCGTGATAGCCGGTATATGCTGGAAATAAATATTGTGACAGCCGGGACAAGTTGTAAAGAAAAGAAAACGGGAAGGCAGCCGGTCTAAATGAGAATGAAAGAATCAGGAAGGCAACCGGTCTAAGATAAAAACATATCGACATATGGGAAGACGTTCCCTAATAATAATTCATGCATTTCATTTGTTTTACATGTTTATGGTATTACTGAAGTGTTGTTGATTTTATGCATTTATTTTATAAACATATGCTGGAAAATCATTAATGGTCCAAAGAAGAGAAGCGCGCAGCTTAAAGCTTTGATTGGTGGACGCATCAAGCATATCAACACCATCCCATAATTGTTTCAACTCTTCCATCTGTAAAAAGATATCAATATCATTATCGGATTTTTTCTCACCAGGAATCACTATTGAAAGGATGAACAATGTTTGCTTCATGCAAAGCCACGGTGGCAAGTTGTATGGGACCAAAAGAACGAGCCATGTGTTATAAGTAGAACTCATTGTTCGAAAGGGATTGAACCCGTCACTAGCTAGGCCAAGCCTAACACTACGAGAATCAGCTACAAAATCGGGATACAAAGTATCAAATTCATTCCAAGCTAATCTATCCGTTTGGTGTCTTAAAATACCATCATTTTTTCGATCTTTATTATGCCATCTCATCAACGAAGCCGTTTTAGATGACATATATATCCTCTTCAATTTTTGTATTAGAGGAAAATAATGCAAATACTTTAGCTGGCTTTTTTTTTTTAGATGGAGCATCCCTCTCAATAAACGGAACCTCATCATCAGCATTGTTTTTAACCCACCGTGGCACACCACACGCATGACAAAATTCATCATGAACATGCTCACCCCAATACAATGTGCAGTCATTAAGATAAACATGAATTTTCTCATAGCCAAGACCCAATCATTTGATAATCTTCATGGCTTCATAATAATTTGATGGCATTGGAGCACACATCGGAAATGATATGTTGATAAACTCAAGCAACATAGTAAGAGATTTACCAGACCACCCAATTCAAACATTTGATGTGTAATAGGTATAACATAAAAGTTAACTTTATGAAATTCTGACAACCCAGATAAAGTTCATTATCGTAATCTTTCATCAAATTGCGATACTGAGTCATCTCATCAATAGCATAATGAACTAGATGTTCGATATGTAAAGGCTCACCACAATTATTGAACTCAAACACACCATGGGCATGTTTCTCTTCACCATGCTCATTTGAATATCCCACTTTGATTCCTTCACTTAATGGTTCATTGTTTTGGTTTTCACAAGTAACCTCGAAGGCATCTCAGAGCAAACCCAACATATCATCTTGAACCATAAAGCCAACTGGAACACTAGTAGGTTCTAAACTAGTGTGAGTGTGGTCTATACGAGAGACTTTCTCCCCATGAAAAACCTACTCGGTGTAACCTGGACTAAACCCATTATACAATAGAAGCTCCTAAATAACTTTTGGTTCGAATGAAGAACAATTACCATATCTCCTACATGGACAAACAATACTACCACTACCACTACCACAAGCTTTCTGACACGCAAATATAATGAAGTTTGCAACACCATCTATATAAGCTTTACTCGACCTCAGTTTATCTATCCAACTTTTATCCATTTTAAGATGATGCCAATTAGGGGTGGCAATTTTAGACACAACACGTGAACCCGACACGACACGACACGACACAAAATAAAGCGTGTTAGTGTTGAGTATAATTGGGTTCGTGTCGTAATCGTGTCGACACGATTATGACACGGAATAATCGTGTCGTGTCGCGAGTTGACCTGCCAACCCGAAATGACACTATTATAACGCGATTAATGAGTCGCGGGTTGATGGGTCGTGTTGACACAAATATGACCCATGACTTGTTTATGACCTATTTAAAAAAAATTATATATTAAATTTTAAAAAAAAACTTAGTATATATATAAATAAACTCTAACTACTAATTTTACAAACTAGAAAGCCAAAACACTGCCGCCTCTCCATTTCTCTCTAGATCTCTAGTCACCGACCACGCCGTTGCAGCGGTCCAGTCGCCGATCACGCCACCTAACCGGTCCAGTCATTGATCCTCTTTCCCCTTCTCTTTCGTACCATCATGGCTTGGAAAGCTCTTACTTCAACATGGTTACACTGTCAAAGCTACTGTTCATGACCCAAGTTGAGTTCTCTCTGCTTTAGTCTCTGGCTCTTAAATTATGGTCTTGCAGTTTTCTTATAGCAATACTATCCTTATAAATTCTCCATCAACTTGATTTCTTCTGGATAAACTCATATAACAAGCGATAAATGTCTCCCTTTTTGTTATTCTTTGATTTCTTTTTCCTGAAATAGTTTACACTGTCAAAGAAACGATCATCTCCTCCGCTCAATCGGGCATCTCCGATCTCCCTCAACCTCCGGAGCAGCCGCCAGAAGTTGCTCCGAAGGTTTCACAGTGGAAATCGCTGAGGTTTCTCAAGTACGGACTCATTGGTGCCCTTACAATAGCTATCGCTGCTGCTGGTTACGTCACTTATTTGGCTCTTTGTTTTTGAAACTGCTTTTGTTGTTTCTGGAAGCAATTTTCTCTTCTTCGCTATGGCTTTTTGCTGGAATAATGATGCGATCACTTAAGGAAATAAAATTTTGAGGGTAAATAGCGAAATGTAAGGCTATGTGATTGATGACTATCTAGCATTTGCTTCAGTTTGCTTTTCCAAATCAAAAAGTTAATGCTTTTCCAAATTTGTTTCAGCTACATCATGTTTTTGATCCGACTATTTGGCTTAATTAATTTTACTATTTTTTTTGTAATTGTATTGCAGCATACACTTTAGATGAAGTAGATGAGAAGACAAAGGCGTTTCGAGAATCAGTTAAAAAAACAGCTGCTAATGATGCATCATATATTGATGTGAGTTGAGGTTAAAGCTTTGCTTTAAAATTTAGTTTTATATGCCTTGTGTTTTAGTAACTGAACAGTGATGTTTAGATAACACTGTATGCTACTATGAAACCAAATGAACTTTGCTTACATTTCTTATGAATTTCGTTTTAATATTTCAAATGTGACTTTGTTTGAGTAAAAATGATGCTTATATAGTTATATAGCCTTATAATATTCTATGAATTTTGGATGAATAAATACTGTGTTTTAAGTAGGGCCATAATTCTTCTAACTCATCAATTAGTGTATAAGAGGTATTACTAGTATAAATATGATGCAGCTGCAGATTGGGCATGACACCATATATTCACTGCTTCGGTGCATACATAATAATTGCATAACATTTAAATTTTTTCTTTTTGAGGCAAAGTAGTTTGAATGAGATTGAATTTGCTTCACAGTTAATTAAAGCATCCACTTACTTTTCATGTTCAATTTACTCGTTCTGCTTACATTATGATATAGATGACCCAAAGAAAACAGAACACTTACTTGCCCTTGATGGAGCTAAGGAGAGACTTCATCTGTTCAAAGCAAACTTACTGGAAGAAGGATCTTTTGATCCTATAGTTGATGGCTGTGAAGGAGTTTTTCATACGGCATCCCCTATAATTCTATCAACCATTGACCCACAAGTTTATTCCTTGCTCTTTTTATTGCCTTCTTGAGATCTTATTATTTCAATATGCCTTTCCATATTGGCACCAACATTTGACTCCTTGGTTTTAGATTATTGACATTTGGTTGCTCATGTCGACTTATATTAGGTGGGAGAAATTGGAAATGCATGACTTTTTTATTTATTTATTTAGCTCCACAGTCTTACTTATGTTTGATTATATGTGTTTGTTTTTGAAATCTCTAATGTGTTGCTTTACATGTAGATCGATGGGGGATAAAGATGACATTATTGTTGAGGCTTGTGATAGCATGGATGTGCTTGATGAAGAAGAAGTAATCACAAATAATCTTATTGATAAGACCATGCTAATATCTTTTTTTATATTTCTAATTTCTCTAGTGTTTTTTTTTTGCTTATATTATATTCAAATTTGCAAAGACTCGTGGCTTGCTTGTTTTAACATTTATTTTATTTTTGTTTTTTGTAGAAATGGCCGTAAAAGAAATGGAGGAGCTTACTTCTGATGTAATGGATATCAATATCAATAAGAATGAGAATGAATCACTCGCACCTCCATCTGAGGGTTCTGCTGCTAATTTGGTTGGCTAATGTTGTAATATTGTGTACTTGTAATTGGATGGCTTATGAATTATAACTTATAGTGTTATTGTTTTTTTTTTTTTTTTTTTTTTTTTTTTGCTTATGGTTGAACCAATATGGATAATAGTTGACAAGATAATGTTTATGTTATTAATTGGACATTTTTTTAATATATATTTGGATCATGAATATGTTGAAATTTGAATTATAAATGATTAGATGATAACTTATATTTGCTTATGTAATAAACATGTCATAGCGGGTTAATCGTGTCGTGTTGTCGTGTCGGATTATGAAAAATTAGGCGTGTCGTGTTGAGTATAACATGACCCGTTTATTAAACGGATTAAATGTGTCGTGTCTAACATGACTCGTTTATTAAACGGGTTAAGTGTGTCGTGTCGTGTCATGTCGAGTTTAACACGACTCGTTTATTAAACGGGTTAAGCGTGTCGTGTCGTGTTACCCGTTTAATAATCATGTCGTGTTAACGTTGGGTTTTCTTGACACGATTAATAATCGTGTCGTGTTCGTATCGACCCATTTAGTGTTACCCCCAACTTCGACACGACACAAACATGACCCGTCAACCCGAATTGCCACCCCTAACGCCAATAGACTTTCCTAAAACAATATTAAGAAAGTCAAAATTGAACTATTTTTGGTAAAAGAATGCATAATCACAAATTTAGATTTGATTACTAAGTGGATGAACTGAAATTGATAATCACAGGTGCTACTGTGTAGAAGCCCCTGTCCCCCTCACAGGAGCTACTATGCAGCAGCGCCCTCACAGGTGCTGCTGTGCAACCGCTCCTGTCACAGGTGCTGCAGCAGCCAATATTTCTTAAAACAATAAAATTGTCTTCCTAATCAGGAGATTGAATTGCCGCGCAAGTGAAAGTTACATATGTCAAATCATTATTACGTAGCTTCATAAATTTCTCCTTGGGAGAAACTGTCTTCAATATAACCTCAAACAAACAATCAAGGCATAAGTCAAATTTCCGCAAGACCATTAAATACTGAACACAACAGATCAACCACAATAATACTCTAAGGGATTAGGTTAAATGTCTTGACTGAGTCGTTTAAGATGAGGGAAGAATGAAGACACTTTCACTAATATATAGCTCCAAAAAGATATAAAATGTAATACCATATACACCTGTGTCTCTTATTTTTCTTATAAATAAGAAGAAAATATTAATCAAAAAATTTCATGAGATCAACATCTCAGCATACTTTTCTCCCATTTCCAAATACCCTAAATGTTTCCTACATGTGCCCCTAGGCCTGTAATAAAAGGGGTGTGGTGAATGGTGTACAAAAAGGAAGCAAAAAGAAAAGAACTATAATAACCAAGTGGAAGCAGATGCTTAGTTTACTTATTTTGTTATTCAACTTTTACACTAGAAGTCAATAATTAATATAGAAATTGTGCCCAATATGTTTTATCCCTATGTTGTAGCTTGTCCATAAGTTAATAACCATACTATATATAGTACATTGGCTATTGTATTCTATGGGTAAGCAAGTAAGAATTAAACATTGGAAGCACAATCAAACCCGGACACTCTTAAGTGAAGATCGAGTGGAAATATTTCTTTTAAACCCATTTTCTACATCACAAACAGTTTTGAGTTCTAAAAATTGACTCAAGAACAAGAACAAACATAAACAAAACATTATGTGACTCCAGGAGATTTCAGAGCATATATTTTCTTTGACTTGCTAATTCTAGAAGTCGTATCACTAAGTTCATTTTAATTCTCTGTTTTTGGATGCTGAATTGAGGATATTCACAAACAAACAGTGCCCTTCGTATCGGCTTCATCTTCTTTTTAACATTTTTCTTTTGGGTTCTTCCATTGTATCTGTATGAGTTTTTTTTTCTTGTTAATAATTGTTTTCCAATCAATGGTTATGTAGAAAGGTTTGTCTAGAATCACCTGCTAATTAATGACATTTTTCAGCATTTGCATTCTTTAACCATTCTAGCTACTTGATTTCTATCTCCATTGTTTAGATATGTTTACTAGCTAGGATCCAGATTGTGAAATTTAAGTTACAGCATATCTAAGTTCAACATGGAATCTTCTAAGAATCAAGTGTTCACACTTATAAAATTACAGTTTCACAATACAACTAATACCAAGTAACTAATTTCAATGTCCCATGCCCAATCCAAACAACATAGACAATCACACCAAAGCCCAAAATACTAATAATACTTGGTAATGGACATATTCAAAAAAAATTCTAAAATATCCACAATACATATAAAGTCTTTCCAGCTTCTTCTAGAGATCTTTCGCATTCTTCTCTCCAGAAATGTTTATCAGGACAGAATTGGTCAGGCACAATCGAATCAGACTTTGTGCTTTCTGATCGAACTTCTCCCACTTCGTGATGATCGTTGAAGATGATGCCGAAACCACCACCGGCGATCCCACCTCTATTGTGGATGGTTTCGACATGCTCATCGTATTCTTCGACATCTGATCGACTATCACCATCCATAGATCCCTATCCAAAAGTAGTTCATCCATCTTCAGTTTTCATAACTCAAAACTTTTCTCTCCAAACTTATCGATTTCAATATGTGATCTAATCGGCATCTCTAATCGTTAATCTTTGAACACAAGGCTCTAACTCCAATTGAACGATTCAAGACCTGCCAATCACTCGAATTATAAATAGAAAGAAACTAAGACACAATATACCCAGGTTCACCTCATAATAGGGCTACGTTCTGCCAGAAGTTTCACTATAATCAACCTCACATATCTCTCATTACAATGTGCACTCAATACATTGAGAGAATTTATAAGAAACTTAAGGCATCCTAATTAGGGTTTCCGCCTTACTGCAAAACCACGGCTATTCATCAGCCCAAGCCCAAACCGCCAAACAAAAACCCAAACCCAACTCATATACGTGGTCATCTTGGGTTCTACAGATCTGGACCCGTTGAAGTATGCACCAACTTTAACAAAAACTTTAGCATGATGAAGTTAAGGTGTTGCCTGTTAAGAATAAAACTACAGAAAATAAATTGACACAAAAATTGATGTGATTCTGAGTTAAAGCTCTTACCCCACAGGTGATGGTGAGAGAGATTTCACTATTATGAATGGAATACAAATAGATATAAATTGAACTCTCCAAAACCTTAATCTCCAATATATCTAAATTTTGGCTACACAATAAACTAAATGGGGAAAAATCCGAAACCTGTCACCGCATTGCACTCAGTTTTGTTAAGTACCAATAAACGCCTTATTGATACTGGGTTTAAAGCTAAAGAATTTAAATCATATTTAACATTGCTGTTGACAATTAATTGAGTTGGAGTTATGGTATCAGCTTCAAAAGAGAATTCTTTGACTAAGCAAAAGACCAAAGATTGAAATAAGATGAAATGAAGACACTTCATTTTCATTTCTCTAAAGGAAAAACAGTTCAAATTAACATGAATATGAACCTATGAATCACCTTTTGACCTGTGAAACTGTATTACGTTAATATTGACCATGGACTACTAATGGCCATAGAATTGTGGCAAAATAGAGTAGTCTTTGTAAGATAACTGCATATATCTTTGTTTTTATCCATCACTGACTCATTATAAAATTGATTAATCAGGGTAAGCACACTTTTCTTGTTGGGATATGTTGGAAATCACCTTGACAAGAAGCCTAGGTGGTGATCTTCCAAACACCCAAGTCTTGAATGACTTGTAGAAATAATTTCAGCAATCGAATACAAGAACAGAAAATCAAAGAATGAAAGATGACAAGTAATTGTTATCGAGGTTCGGCAATGTGTCTACGTCCTCGTGAGTTCCTCTGAACTCTCTACACTATCCCAATGGTTCTTACAAAGTTACAACAATCCCCTTCAAGAAACCAAGTTCTTGAAGAAACAAGAAGAGAAGGAAGAAGATGAGAATTCAATAATGTTCTCTAACTATTCTAGACTTCTCTATCTTATACACTCAACCTTACTACAAAGAGTCCCTCTTATGTTTGTCACTCTCACATAATTATCTCTTGTGTTTACAATGATCTTACAATGTCACAAATCTATTTTGTATGTGTGTTGTATTGTGTTGTAGAAAATGAGGCTTGAGAACCCCTTTTATAGCCCTACAATTCTTGGACATTCTTGAGATTCAATCTTCACCCTTTGATCATGATCATTGCTTAATATTGGCCTTTCATCATCCTCCAAGTGGTTCTGTGCATTTTGGTATTGCACACACACTTTCGGAGGGTCTTGATGCATGCTGCCCAAGTGTGCCTGCAGTGTGCCTTGCAGTGCGCCCCTCAGCAGGAGCGGTGCGGCGCTGAGGCAGAGTGTGCTTATGCGCACTCTATGCGGTGCGAGGCTGTACCTGCATGGCACGCCCTAGGTACTATCCTACCTGTGTGCCATGCTGTGCGCTGTGGTGCTGGGCGTGCGCAGCGCGCCCAGACCTGATGCTGCTTGTGCGCACACCTTCTTGCCTGTGTGCAGAATTGCGCACACTAGTGCGCATGGCCTTCCCATGCTCCAAACTTAAGCACACACATGTGTGCAGCCATTAGACTTGCTGAACTTTGATACTCTGCATTTAGTTTGGATATTAACCAAACTTAGACCATGTTTGGACATGTTTGAAACTTAGACAAATAACAACAATCTCTACCTTTGTCTAAGTGTTCAAAAAACCTGAACCATTTGTGCAGAAAGCTTCGGGATCCAAACTCATCTTGAGTTACCAATCAACCAACTCCAATCCTAAGTAATTCAAGGCAATGATTGAACTTACTTAGAGGTAGAACCTTGGTTCCTAAATCTACAGGACTTTTCTCTGTGGTCTTCTTGTCAACATGAATGCATCCTTTCGTACCATTTTCCAGAATGTAATGATACCGAACATCCATATGCTCCATCCCCTCATGGAACACCAGATTCTTCCACAAGTGCCCTATACTTTAGCTATCCAAAGATACCACCACCTGCTCTTTTAGGACCTCTCACTTGTCTAACTACCCTTTGCACCCCATAGCCTCCTTTATGGCTTCCGTAGCTGCTATGCATTCTACCCCAGTTGTTATGAGTGCTACCACCGGCTGCAACTGAGCCTTCATGTACCTCAGCAACCACTTCATCCCAAGCCAAAGCTCATTTCCGGGATTACTCACACATTTGCTGAAAATACTAATTGCCCAAGAAACCCTCAACCGGCTTCTCTCTTTTTCATGGATGATTCTCATCCCAAGGATATTTTGTGCAAGGCTGAGATCCTTCCTCTCGAACTCTTCACTGAGTTGAGATATAAACCTTTCCATCCTCTTCCTGTTGCTCCAAACCAACAGCCCATTAATGACATAGATGAGGATACTCACCATCTTCTCCACCTTGTGTCCAGGTGAGAAAGTTTATGTGAAATCTATGTCTTCTCTTCTTGTGAACCCATTTGCCACTAACCTAGCCTTGTTCCGGACTTCATCTCCTAAAGGGTACCCTTCTTTGATCTTGTAAGTGCACTTACATACCACAACTTTATGATTTTCTAGAATTTTCACCAATTCCCAGAAGTTGTTCTTCTTCAAAGAATCCATTTCTTCCTCCATAGCCAACTGCCACTTTGACGAGTCCTTACACTCCATAGCATCCGTGTAAGTTTTTGGTTCAACCTCTACTTCTCTCCAAGGAGCTGCTACATTAGCATTTTTAAACCCATATCTCAAGGGTGGTCTAACCACTCTCCTTCCCCGGTCACTTGTGAACTAGTAGTTATTTATTGCATCAACCTCTTCTTGTTCAGCCTCTTCTTGAATTTCTTGAGCTTCTTGGCCTTCATCCAAGGGCTCTACCAGGTCTGAACCCTCTTGCCTCCTCTGCTCTACCTGAACTGAGTTCTCCTTAATGCTATGCTCCACAACTTCTAGACTGGTTTGCTCACTAGCCCCTACAAGGTTAGTTTTCTCCAAGTAGGGCAATAATGATTCATTAAAGATAACATCTCTACTTATAATGAATTTCAGTCCTTCCTTCTCTAAGGACCACAACCTATACCCCTTAGCCGCTTCCCCATATCCTAGAAATAGACATTTTCTATGGGCTAAGTCTATCATCCTTTTGTTGTGCATACGCAGCATACCCAAAATTTTTAAGGTTGTCCAACTCAGGGGATTTTCCACTCCACATTTCTTGGGGAGTCTTTCGGTACACAATCCTAGAGGGTGATCTATTCACCAAATACGCAGTAGTAGACATCACTTCCCTCAAAAAACATTTAGGTAATCCGGATTCATTTAACATGCACCTAACCTTTTCCCTAAGGGTCTCATTCATCCTCTCAGCAACTCCACCTTGCTGAGGGGTTTCCACAACCGTCCTATGTCTCAGAATGTCATTTAAGCTACAGAATTGATCAAGTTCTTGGTTAAAAATTTCTAAGCCATTATTGGTTCTTATCCCCTTAACTACTCTACCCATTTAAGTCTCTACCAGCCCTTTCCACACCACTAATTTATTCAAGGCATCTGATTTATTTCTAAGCAAATAAACCCAATTCTTCTTGAATAATCATCAATTAAAGATAGAAAGTAAAAGTTACCTCCTTGTGTTGGTATCCTTGCTGGTCCCTAAAGGTTCGTATGAATGTAGTCAAGAATGCCCTTAGACTTGTGTACTCCGATGTTGAAGCTGACCCGATGTTGCTGCCCAAGAACACAGATCTTGCAGAAATCGAGTTTCTCCATCTCAGCCATCAAGCTTGCTGCTTGATTCTTGATGTCTGTGTCTCCGATCATCTTATAGAGTCCACCATTTCTTGCTGCCTTTATCATTACCAAAGATCCCTTGGCCACCTTGATCTTTCCTCCTTCTACTTTGCACGTGTAGCCCATGGAATCCAGCTCCCCCAATGAGATCAATTTTCTCTTCAAATATGGAAGATACCTTACATTTTCCAATAGCCTTGTGATTCCATCAAACATCCTCACTTGGATGTCTCTCATGCCTCTCACTTGGTAAGAAATTCCATTCCCCAAGAAAACTCTTTCATCATTGGTTTCCTTGAAATTCTTGAACCAACTCCGGTGAGGACACATGTGATGAGTGCACCCAGTATCCAAGATCCATTTCTCGCTGCCTTCTTGCCCCTTGCTCATACTTGAGCACACAACAAGAACCTTATCACCTTGCTATTCTTTCTTGGCAACCGAAGCCTCTCCATTCTTGGTATGGCTTCCTCCTCTATCCCTTGTCATCTTCTTGCAATCTTTCATGACATGACCCTCTTTATGGCAGTAGTAGCAACTCTGCCCTCCAAATCTTAGTTTGGAATGCATTCTCCCATGGCTCTCTCCTCTACCTCTGTCCCGGTAGTAGCCATGTATGCTGCTGTGCACTCCCTAATGGCTTTCTCTTTTAACTTTGTCCTGGTAGTAGCCATGGCTGCTGCCATACCGAGTAGCTGGCCTTCTTTTAAAGAACAACCCTTTACCACTTGATGCGCTCCTTTTCTTGGCATCAAGATTATCTTGCAACTCTTTCTTAGGATCAAATTTAAAAGAAAATATTTGTTTACGAAGATACCTCTTATCCAGGAGAGTCTTGGCAAGAAACAACTCATTTTGTTTTTTCTATATTGTAGCTGGATCTTCCGAGTATCCGCACTCCCTTGTGACATTATCTGACATGTGTAAGAAAATGGTGTTGTAAGCCATCTTCTTCATCTCAATCCGCTGGTCCTCCGTGGTACTTGCTGGAAAAGCATCATCTTCTCCAAGTACCAAGTCAATTTTTTATTGCACTAGAACCTCCTTGGTCTTTCACTTCCACAGGGAAAAATCTCCCTTTCCACCAAACTTCTCAATACCGAAATTTGAACTCATCTTGCGGAGATAATCCCTTGATTTATGCAGTACCCACAATTGATTTCTTCAACCTCAAGAACACAGATCGAAGATGGATCTTAACCGTTCTTGAATCACCCTCAAGAACACGACCAGATCTTGATATTTCACTATTTTTGAATTACCCTCAAGAACACGATCACATATTGATCTTAACACCGTTCTTGATTTACCTCAATAACACGATCAGATATAGATCTTAACACCGTTCTTGAATCACCCAAGAAGTTAATCTTTGATTCTTGGAGTCTTGGCTCCGTCACCTTCTACTTCTTGCTTCGATAACCAGCTGTGCAGCTCTGATACCACTTTCCAAAGCTCTAATACCACTGTTGGAAATCACCTTGACAAGATGCCCAGGTAGTGATCTTCCAAACACCCAAGTCTTGAATGACTTGTAGAAATAATTTTAGCAATCGAACACAAGAACAGAAAATCAAAGAATGAAAGAAGACAAGCAATTGTTATCGAGGTTCGGTAATGTGCCTATGTCCTTGTGAGTTCCTCTGAACTCTCTGCACTATCCCAATGGTTCTTACAAAGTTACAGCAATCCCCTTCAAGAAACCAAGTTCTTGAAGAAACAAGAAGAGAAGGAAGAAGATGAGAACTTGACAATGTTCTCTAACTATTCTAGACTTCTCTGTCTTATACATTCAGCCTTACTACAAAGAGTCCCTCTTGTGTTTGTCACTCTCACACAATTCTTTCTTGTGTTTACAATGATCTCACAATGTCACAAATCTATCTTGTGTGTGTGTTGTAGAAAATGAGGCTTGAGAACCCCTTTTATAGCCCTTCAATTCTTGGACATTCTTGAGATTCAATCCTCACCCTTGATCTTGATCATTGCTTAATCTTGGCCTTTCATCATCCTCCAAGTGGTGCTGTGCATTTTGGTATTGCGCACACACTTTAGGAGGGTCTTAATGCATGCTGCCCAAGTGTGCCTGCAATGTGCATTGCGGTGCGCCCCTCAGTAGGCGCTAAGGTAGAGTGTGCCTGTGCGCACTCTGTGTGGTGCGGTGCTGTGCCTGCGTAGCGCATCCTAGGTGTTGTCCTTCCTGCGTGCCATGCTGTGTGGTGTGGCACTGGGCATGCGCGGCGCGCCCAGACCTGATGCTGTTTGTGTGCACACCTTCCTACCTATGTGCAGAATTGCGCACACTAGTGCGCATGGCCTTCCCATGCTCCAAACTTAAGCACACACATGTGTGCAGCAATTAGACTTGCTAAAATTTGATACTTCACATTTGGTTTGGACATTAACTAAACTTAGACCATGTTTGGACATGTTTGAAACTTAGACAAATAACAACAGGATATGAAGATAATGATATTATAAACCAGATCCAAATACGAGACTGAAACCAAAGGAAAGAAAAAGCCAAACAAGGATAATCACGTAGAATAATTCAGATATAGATTGTCATGACCACTAGAAAAATGTCCTATATGTTCAATTAAAAATCTATAAACATACTCAGGCTACTTTTCTGAGATTGAAATCCAATTGCCGAATGCAATACTCATCGAGGTTCCATAATTGAGATTGTTACATCATTCATAGAACATATTTCTGCCATGCTATTACCTTGATTTGGATCCAAAACATTTCTCACATTTGAGAAGGCTGGTTGGTTTGGTGAAGGCAGAATCACAATTTCATTACTTAGCATCAAGGCAACATTAGACATGATAGGCCTGTCAGCTGCAGTTTCTTGGACGCAAAGAAGCGCTATGTTAATGTACCTCGATGCTGCATTAGCAGAAGAAATATCACTAAGGATTGGATCCATAAGCTCCAACGTCAGATTACTTCTCCACAAATCCCATGCCTTTAGAAGTAAACAGAAAATATAAGATCACATATCATCCTTGATTTTTCATCTAATAGTTCTTGTCTAAGACAATTATTGCATTTTCAGAAAACTATAATGCACTTTTTCAACTGTTAGAAAAGAAATGTGGCTCCTTATAAAAAATAGAATTGGAACACGATTAGACAAAAAAATTTTGAGAAAAATTAAATATTGAGAACTTTAGGGGTTTTAGACACTTACATATCCAAGAAGATTGAGGGAGTTGGTATTATAAAAACCAGTGTTCTTCTTGCCACTCAATATCTCTAACAACAAAACCCCAAAGCTGAAGACATCGGATTTTATAGAGAAGATGCCGTCTAAAGCATATTCAGGAGCCATGTAGCCACTGCACCTCATTGTCAAATCAAAGTCTTCAATGTCTGAAAATATGAAACAACATGTTACTTATACAAAAGGCATATAGATTCTACTTACTATGTTCCAACTATCCGATTAGTTGCCTGTGACCCACTCCCTCCAAATATTCTTGCCATTCCAAAGTCTGAAATTTTAGGGTTCGTATCTTTATCCAACAAAATGTTGTTGCCCTTCAAATCTCTATGAATAATTTGTAACCTAGAAAACTGATGGAGATAAAGAAGTCCTTGAGCAATCCGTTCAATGATGCTGACACGGGTTCCCCAATCAAGTATTCTATGTTTGGTTGGATCTGTTCCAATTATAAATAAGATACATAGAAATAGAACAAAGAAACCAATAACCAAATTTCTAACCATGGACAAGAACTATAGTGAACAAAAGGTGTTTTTATGTAATTGAAATGAGAGAAATTACAAACCAAAGATAAAAAAAAGTCCAAACTTTTGTTCGGCAAATACTCATAGACAAGAATCTTTTCATCTCCTTCAATGCAACAGCGTAGTACTTTCACGAGATTCTTGTGTTGCAGTTTGGCTATGAGCATTGCTTCATTTTTTAATTCATCCCATCCTTGTCCAGATCTTTTCGAAAGCCTTTTCACAGCTACCTCAGATCCATTCAGTAATTTTCCCTGAAGTAGAAGTTTGAGCTTAGTTTATAATGAACACATGAAAAAGTTACTGAAAATACTTCTTGAAGTGGCATCTTATTTCTAGTTCCATACCAATTTTTATATTCCAATTGGGGATTCATCGAGTAGAATATCATGCATAAATTTAATGCTTCTCTTTTCAAGGGATTGCGAGTGGTCTATGAATCTTACCTTATACACAGGGCCAAAACCACCCTCTCCAAGTTTATTTACAGCAGAAAAGTTGTTGGTAGCAGTTGATACACTAGAAAAACTGAAAAATGGAATTTCTACGTCCTTTGTCCAAATAGAAGCACTCAGATCAAATAATAGTAAGTCCTCCCCTTCTTGAAGAAGAAAATAAAAAACCACAAGAATGCATTAGAAATTATCTTATTTCAACTTTAATGCTTTTAAGCTCACAGGAAACTAATAAGCTCTACTTAGTGCTATGGAAAACAAAATAAACGCCTTTCATTTCCATTTTCCATATCAGTAATCATATTTTTGTTGCTAATGAGAAATACATACCTTTTTTCTTGTGGTTTTTCCTCCGCATCCAGCAAGTGAATAAGGCTGAAGTGAGAACAACCAGAGAAAGAGTCAGAGGAATGACAATCCACAGCTTCCTGTTAATTTTATCTGTTCCATAAATAGACAACTAATTAAATTGGGGCCACTAGTTTGTATACTTAAAGTAACCATCTACAAGAAAGAAAAATATTGCTAAACAAAATTATAAAATGTAATCACCAAGAGAGACACTCTATTACAATTTTCTCCAGTAAATAACTCAGAAGCAGCAAGTTTAAGATAAAAATCTGTTCCATTCGTGTCATTATCTGAGAGTTGTTGCAGATTAAGAACATTGCCAACCCATATTGAACAGCTAGCATTGCTGTAAGTATTAGCAGTACAGGAGCAGTTCCGCAAGCAAACAAATTTGCAGTTGTCATTTCCCCAAACTTTAACAACCACTGAACTTCCAGGCAGTGCTACTTTAGACAGTGTTATAAACCTAACCTCAGCTCTATTCGCTTGACTGTTATTGGTACACATAAAATTGGTTTTCCTCACACACCCTCCGGAATAATTCTTGTAATTCCAATTTTCAGTTGAGCGTGGTTCAAATCCTGGCAAACAATCACATGGTTGAGTTAAATTCAAACTGCAACTTCCAAAACCCCCACAGTAACCATTGAGTTTACAGTGATCTTTCGGTAGCGAGATGAACAAATTCCATTTCTTGAAATTTTCCAGCCATGTCAACTGCTTGATTTGCCCTGACACATCGATTACAAATCTACTAAGAGTATTGTTGCTATAGAGATCATATGTGAAATAATTCATGGTATCAGTGTTATAATAGCTATAATTTGCATTGCTTAAACGGGTTTCAGAATAATTCATCTCATTCAGAGTCGAACTTGACCAATACTTTTGTTTCCCATTCATGATAAGAACATTCTCTGTCCCATTACGATTGAGCTCCAGGGAGAAAACTCCAGCACTAGGATCTTCAGGACTTCTCCAAGAAACATATGACCAAGTTTTTCCCATCCTTTTACTATATCCAAGCTTCATTCCAGGCAAGAAAGTATCCGAAGGAAATTCAAAACTCTGCCATAAGATATTCAAGTTTTCATCTCTGATAACAAGATTCCCTGAATCCAACGGCGTTGCACTAGCATTCTTATTCACAGAAATGTTATTCACCATGTATGAAATTTTACCATCCAAAATCACAAGGTTGCCATCGCTACTGATAGTAAGAGCTGCAGATGAACCAGTAAGCGGGTATTCTCGGTTTCCTACCCATACAATAGTTTGTTCTAAAACTTTATAGTACCATATTCCCAAGTAGTACTTTGTCGAGTTCCTAGGACGAAAAAACCCTAGTTCAAAGTTGTAACCAGCTGAAATGATTGTTTTGAAATATGTGACATCTTGTCCACGTGAGATAGTGTCGCTTGCAAAATGAGAGAACTTGAAGCCACAACATAAGAATATCAACAGGAAAACAGAATAAGCAAACCCGGTTGTTGAAATATCTTTGTAAGCCATCAGCTATTAATATGCCAGCACAACTTGTTCAATTGGAGGATCAATATTCTCTGTAATGAAAAAAATTACTATAAATATAAATTACTATAAAATTTAGTGTGAATACAAAACAATATATTCATATGAAGTAAGTGAATTAAGTCATTTTCCTGAACCTTGTGGCTTAACACAGAATTTTAGTATCAGATGCTATGCTTTCATCACAATGCTACATAAGCTCTTGTTAAACAAAACACCCAAAACTAATTTAAAATGAAATTATTTAAAAATATATTTAAAATATATATATATATTCCACTAGTAAAATATATCAAGTTTCAAAGAAGATATCAACTGAGGAAACTTCTTTTTCCAGGAATTTGGAGATGAGTGACTCAAGGGCATTACCATTTCAACTTTTCAAGGAGAAACTTTGAGGGACTAGTTATTCAAGATCTTCCGTGTGGCAAATCGCAAATGGCCCATTTTGTTATGACTTATGAGTAAAATTATAAAGTCTTCAAGTTTATACCACATCATATTTGATTTAATAAAATAAAATAAAATAAAAAATAAAAAAGAACATGGATGCTAGTTGAGCTCTTATCCAACTTTTTTGTTGTTATTAAGGTAACTGAAAAGCAAGTTATCTCATCAATTAAACTAAATGAAAGCAGATCAACAGATTATCACCAGCAGTTCAGAGTCAAACTATTTAAAAAAGGAACAAAGAATCAACCTCTGGAGCTACAATAATCATATGATGATGAATTAATGATAGAGGAAACTAAACTATTAAATGATCTGGAAAATTTACCTGAAGCGAAGAAACACAACTTGAGTAAATATTGTCAATTTTCTGCTGCTAAATAATGAGGAAACTAAACTATTAAATGAATCATATCAACAACGGTGGAAGCAGAAGATGTAGAAACTGTCTGCTTTAACATAAGTTAGCCGCCAGAAGTAGAAAAATGGGAGAGAAACATTTGCAACCAAGTATCCCTTATCAACAGACTCATGTTGATGTAAATTGTGAGTAGTGCTTTATTCATCCTTCCACACACGACTGTTATCAGTTAGCCGCCGAAGCAGAAAAATGGGAGAGAAACATTTGCAACCAAGTATCCCTGGTCAACAGACTCATGTTGATGTAAATTGTGAATAGTGCTTTATGCATCTTTGTCAAACTTCCACACGTTAAAGCACAACTTTTGTTACTACATCAATTATATATGATAGAAGTTTGACACTTTGACAGGCTTCCCCTGATCGTGAGAAGTGTTTTCCTTTTACCACTCAATTTCGAGCTGTAAAAGTTTAAACAGCTCAAAACATCTGGTCACTGCCATGTATAAACAGCTCAAATCCATTTTGTTATGCATCTGCCCGGTCAAAAAAAAAGGATAAGATGATTTTTCTTCTTGTTTTATCATTAAAAAAAATATATATATATATGTTAAGATGGCTTGAAATTTGGAGTAATAAATAAAAGAAACAGAAGGCAAAACATATATGACCAAAAAGAGTATTTCTCTTTTTGACCCCAAGTATATATATGTGTCTATTTTTCTTCTTTCAACCAGAGACAATCGTAGAACAAATAAATTCCCGTGAACGGTTGAAACTTCTTTTCTTCTAAACTATTGTATTTTCCCAATTAAATTTGTGATAGCCTAGAATTTGAGGTATTTGGGATTTGGGCTTAAAGATTTTTATCTCTCTTGATTTGTACTTCAATTTTGATTATAATAGAATCTTTCACCATCACCGTGGACTTAAGAGTTTTATCTCTAAACCACGTAAATTTTCTCTATGTTTATTTTTTTTATGTTTTATTCTTAACAAACTGGTATAAGAGCTATTGTTAAAATCGATTTGAGCACGATCTCTTCTACCACTTCGTACGAGGTACAAAAGTTTGATAGAACTGGAAGATTTAATCTTTGACAAGTAAAAATACAAGCCGAATTAACGTAGAATGGTTTGAAAATGATCTATTGGGGAAGGAGAAGATGCCTAGTACGATAACGTATGAACAAAAATTGGATATGGATGAGAAGGCATTGACTGCAATTCAGTTGTGTTTGTCAGATGGAGTCTTTAATGGAATTGTTAGAGAAAAAACCACTGCTAGATTATAGAGTAAATTAGAATCTCTGTACATGATAAAATCTCTCACCAACAAATTGTTCTTGAAACAGTAATTATATTTGTTGCATATGGCAGAAGGTACGTCAATGAAATCTCATGTTGATGAATTTAATTTCGTTATTACTAATTTGAATTCAACGGAAGTTAAATTATATGATGAGGATCAGGCTATGCTATTGTTGTGTTCCCTACCTGTAACGACCCATCCCAGGTTGGCCACCCCCTGAGACGGTGTCATCACATTTTGAAAATCTCAGTATGATACATATATTCAACAATAAAAATTTATCAACTGCAATTATTTACATCAATCCTCAACCTTTAACAATGGGAGATACATCATTCAGATCTCAACTTAAACATTGTATACAACATAATATGCATGAATATTTACAAATATTTTTTTTCTCATTAGTCTGAGGATGTGGACCACTTGGCTTACAGATAATAAATCTGTCTGAATCTCAGCTCACCAATTATCTATCCTGCGTGCTGCCTGAAATCATTTAATATTGTGGGATGAGCTTCACAAGCTCAATGAATTAAATTTAATAGAAGTATTAAATTCGTAAAAATAGTCTTTTAACACTTAATCATTTATATCTCATATAATTTGATAATAGCATTCTATTATCACTACACATATTATAAGTCTCATTCTCTATCAATCTATTCTTCTTATATATTTGTTCACCTTACTAGCATCAATTATCTCATAATTACCTCATTATGAGGTTCACAGCATATAGTCTACCATTTAGATAGTTCTTATCGTATCATACTTCTATGTTTCTTTCTCACCATAACTGTCTCTGTGTGAGACTTATTCATCTATAAATTTAAAATAACAAACAGCACTTCAACATTTCAGTAATACAATCAATATTTAAAACAGATGCAATGCATGAATTATTATTAGGGAACGTCTTCCCACATGTCGACTTGTTTTTATCTTAGGCCGACTGCCTTCCCGGTTCTTTTATTTCATTTAGACTGGCCCCCTCCCAATTCTTTTATTTCCAGCATATACCAGCTGTCACGGTTTTTTTATTTATTTTCAGCATATACTGGCTATCATGATTTTTCATTTAGACTAGCCCCCTTTCGGTTCTTTTATTTCATGCATATGCATATGAACGATGATATGAAATATGTATATGAACAATAATATAAAAATAAGCACGTATTAAGACATTTAATTTAGCTATTATGCCTTTTCTCAAATTACTATTTGATCAATTTCACAAATTTGTTCTCCTCATATATCACATCAATTTATCAATCATAAACCGTCAAGAATCTCATTTATCACCATCATTATTAAATCGACTCATTATTCCAAAAATATTACTTCTCATATAATAACTTTCCACATATTAATTATACTTATCATACCCATCAAACAACTTTCATCTATTATCAAATCATAGGTTAACAAGTTATTCAAATATTATCACTATATATTTCATATTTATGTTGATTAATTAAAGTAAATCTAACTCACCACGTAGCACTTAAAGCTACCCGTGGATCACCTCCTTGTATTTCCTGCTCATTTCAATAATTTTTTTCAGTTGTTGATCGTCAACACCTGACATAATATTCATATTAAATTCTAATTTATTCTTTAATTATTCTATAATTCACACCCTTCTAAAATTCCCACTTTGAATTCCAAGAATTTCATGTATGCTAAATTTCAAAAATAAACTTCACGTTATTACCTTATGTTTTTCTTAGAGCTTCTCGTGATTCTCTATGGAGTAACAGTGGCCTCTATGGAAGGCATATAAGGACTGGAGAAATTGGTCTCATCGTTGTGTCTTGTGCCCTAATAGACACACATTACACTGCAGCATCGTGTCGACAAGCCACAGTCGTGGAGGTAGCTTGGATTGGCTGGCCGCAGTGTTATGCCTGTCGGCATACTAGCCAGCGCACATGTCTGTGATGATCTCTGCCAGAGCAAAGGACTTCGACTGCTCCTCGATATATGTGTCTTTAGGAGGGGACTCATCTGTGCAATAAAGAGCAGCAGCGATATCGGCACTAGTCACCTCGACGGGTGTGCCCCGGACTGAAGAGGTGAGGACTCCTGGTCTGCTGCAGTCGAATGATTTGTGCGTATAAAACTGGACTACGAGCTTGGAGTAAGCAGTGGAACACACGGGCTTAAACAACCGCTTCAACCCTCGATGTCGGAATGCTTGGACCGCCCATTGAGTGGCGTCCATATGCCAGAATACATCATCGATGGCGAATGAGGTCTCAAATAAAAGCTCTCGCTGCTCGATGCTGGGTCGAGATGACGAAGCACGGCCGCTGGATGCACCGGAAGTGGAAACAGACGGTCGGGATATGCTTGAGACTGGTTTCTACCAAATTTATGATCGATCGTGAATGAGTGTGCTCGATCGCACACTGGCTATGCACTCAATCGCAAATGTCGTGCGCTTGATCGCACACGGTTAGGCTTTTCGTCGAACAGCTTGTGTGCACCAAAAAAATAAGCTGTGGTCGTGGGAGTTGGAATGTGATCCTAACCTCTTGCAAATAAACAAGCACACAATCACACACAAGATAACATATATGTATAATGAATTGTACAGATAAAATATTAAAATTCGTGTGTGTGTGTGAAGATTACCTTGTGGATTAATGGGGACGAGAATACGGGGTGGTGACAGTGGAGATAATGGTGATTGACGGTGATGGGAGCAATGGAATGGTGACGGAGGATGGTGGAGATGGAAGTGATGGTGAATGATGGTAGAGTGTGAGCATGAGAGATGTTGGCAGACGGGAAGAGCGAGTGAGAGAGAGAGTGTAAGGGTGCGAGTGAACACAATGAGGGAGTGTGAGTGCATGAGTGAAGGTTTGCATATTTATAAATGTTTCTGCCACGAGTGCGCTCGATCGCACTTGTGTGCTCGAGCACGTTGAAAGACATGCTCAATCGCACACTTGCGCTCGATTGTATTGGATGATGCGATCGATCGCAGGCAGTGTGCATAGACAGAAATAACAACTTACCTGAGCTGAAAAAAAAATGATAAATTTTGAAACAATACAACCTTACCATTTGTTAGTGGCCTCAGTACCACTAACCTTAATAGATGTGCTTGAGCTTAATGGGTGAATAAATTTAACTTTGCTCAAGCACTCTCTTGCTACCATGCTAGTTGTTTGGAGGGAGGCACTTAGAGTCCACCTCTTGGAGCTCTAGTGCTTGTGTTTTAGCTGTATACTGTACTGATTCAAGTGCCAAGTCTTCATCTCTTGGAGGAAATTTAATATCGAGGTAAGGCTTGGCTCTGTGTCCATTTATTGTAAAGGGTTGATTTCCGTTAGGGCCACAGACTTCTAATGCACCATAAGGGAAGACCTTGGTGACCATGTACGGACCGTACCATCTGAATTTGAGCTTGCCTGGGAACAGTCTCAATCGTGAGTCATATAGCAGCACCTTTTGTCCTATATGGAACTCCTTCCATACTAGTTGTTTGTCATGATAAGCTTTTGTCCGTTCCTTGTACAACTTTGCATTCTCATAGGCATCATATCTCAATTCTTCAAGCTCATTTAGATGCAGTTTCTTTTTTTCACCCGCTTGCTTCATGTCGAAGTTGAACTGCTTAATAGCCCAATATGCTCGATGTTCTAATTCCACCAGGAGATGGCATGCTTTTCCAAAGACTAGGCGGTAGGGAGACATGCCAATTGGAGTCTTATAAGCTGTCCTATATGCCCATAGAGCATCATTTAAGCGTAGAGACCAATCCTTCCGATTAGGCTTTACTGTCCTTCCTAAGATTCCCTTGATTTCCCGGTTGCTTATCTCTACTTGGCCACTGGTTTGAGGATAATATGGAGTGCCAACTCTATGAGTAATCTTATATTTTCGGAGTAGTTCGGAAAAAGAACGATGATGAAATTGGCTGCCCCCATCACTGATGATTGCTCTTGGAGTCCCAAACCTTGTAAAAATTTTAGCCTGTAGAAACTTTACAACTATTTTGTGATCATTATTTTTTGAGGGGACAGCCTCAACCCATTTGGACACATAATCTACACCCACAAGAATATATAAATAGCCAAATGAATTAGGAAAGGGTCCCTAAAATCAATGCCCCATACATCAAAAAGTTCTACTACATGAATATTTTGTAAGGGCATCTGATTTCGAGAAGAGATGTTACTTGTCTGCTGGCATCTATCACATAAGCTGTAAAAGGAGAAAACATCTTTAAATAGATTAGGTCAATAGAAACCAGATTGGAGTACCTTAAGAGCTGTTCGTTTTGCTCCAAAATGACCTCCACAAGCAAACTAGTGTCAATGTTGCAACAAGCTCGAGTGCTCATCTTCTGGGATACATTGTCTGATGATTTGATCAGGGCAGACCTTGAAAAGGTATGGATCATCCCAATGGTAGTGTCTTGACAGAGATATTAGCTGTTTCTTTTCTTGAGTGGTCATGCCTGGGGGAAAAACTTTAACAGTTAGATAATTAACTATATCAGTATACCATGGAAGTTTTACCTCTAGTGCGAATAGTTGTTCATCGGGGAAGTTCTCATTCAAAGGTAACTCTTTATCATCACTCTCATAGGGAAGTCTTGACAAATGATCCGTAACTACATTCTCACTACCTTTTTTATCTTTGATCTCTAAATTGAATTCTTGGAGTAGGAGTACCCATCTGATTAGCTTAGGCTTTGCATCTTTCTTAGAAAACAAATATCTAAAAGCAGCATGGTCAGTGAATACAATAACTTTAGAACCAATAAGATATGATCTAAACTTCTCTAAAGCAAAAATAATAGCTAACAATTCTTTTTCAGTAGTAGAATAGTTAAGCTGAGCATCATTTAACGTTCTAGAAGCATAGTAAATAGCATGAGGTACCTTATTGATTCTTTGACCTGAGACAGCTCCCAAGGTGAAGTCACTGGCATCACACATTAATTTGAAAGGGAGATTCCAATTTGGTGCCATCATTATTGGGGTAAAGGTGAGAACATTCTTCAAGGTGTTGAAAGCTTGCATACAATCATCATTCCATTCAAACTTGGTATCTTTAGCCAATAGTGCACAAAGAGGTCTCGAGATTTTGGAGAAGTGCTTGATGAATCTTCTATAAAAACCGGCATGTCCAAAGAAACTTCTAATGCCCTTGATTGTGAGAGAGGGAGGCAGCTTTGAAATGATGTCAATCTTAGCCTTGTCTACCTCAATACCTTTGTTTGAGATGGAGTGACCCAACACAATACCTTGTTGAACCATGAAGTGACATTTCTCCTAATTCAGCACTAAATTACTCTCTTTACATCTCCTTAGGATATTTTCTAAATGATTCAGGCACTCATCGAAATTAGATCCAAAGACACTAAAATCGTCCATGAACACCTCAATGTATTTCTCTACCATATCGGAAAAAATACTCATTATACATCTTTGAAAAGTGGCTGGTGCATTGCATAAACCAAATGGCATTCTTCTATAAGCAAATGTACCGAAAGGACATGTGAAGGTAATCTTTTCTTGATCCTCAGGTGCTATGACAATTTGATTGTATCCACTATATCCATCCAAGAAACAGTAATAACTGTGTCTGGCTAACCTTTCTAGTATTTGATCAATGAATGGCAGGGGAAAATGGTCTTTTCTAGTTAGTTTGTTTAATTTCCGGTAATCAATGCATACTCTCAAACCCGTTGTTTTTCTTGCAGGTATGAGCTCCTCATTTTCATTCTTTACCACGGTAATCCCACTCTTTTTAGGAACGACTTGGACCGGACTCACCCATTTGCTATCCGATATAGGGTAGATGATGCCAACATCTAGTAGCTTTAATACATCGGCCTTTACTACGTCCTTCATGTGTGGGTTAAGTCTTTTTTTAGCATCTCGAATGGGCCTTGCTTCTTCTTCAAGATAAATGTTATGCATGCATTTTGCTGGACTTATACCCTTAATGTCAGCAATGGTCCACCCAATGACAGATCTATGCTCCCTAAGAACTCTTAACAGCTTTCCTTCTTCTCTACTACTTAAGTTAGCAGCTACTATCACTGATAAGGTCTTCTTTTCTCCCAAGTAGGCATATGTTAAATGCTCTGGTAGCTTCTTTAGTTCTAATGTTGGTGCTTGGACAATGGATGGAAGAAGAGTAGTATTAGTGGGTATGAGAGATACAAAGGGAGGAGGATACTTACTGGAGTATTTTGGAGAGGTCTCAATGAGGTGCACAGCTGTGATGATGTCATCAGTAACATCTTTATATTCTTGCTCAATATCCATCTCCGTGAAGCTATGGGTGAGAGTAGTCTCCAATGGATCAATGTGTTGGACCTGAAAAGCTTGCTCAACAAAGTTTTGTATCATACAAACATTAAACCATTCCAAGTCATCTTGAGGAAGTTTCATTGCATCAAATATTTTAAACTCTATTTTCTCACCATTAATTTTCATACTTACTATACCTTTTTTCACACAGATCTTAGTGTCGGTAGTTCTCATGAACGATCTCCCTAATATGATAGGCAAAAGCAATGGCATAGGGCATTCCTCCATGTCTAATACAATGAAATCAGCAGGTAAAATGAACTCACCAACTTTCACTAAGACGTCATCGAGAATACCCCTAGGTCTTTTAATACTCCTATCTGCCAACTGTAAGGTATTAGAAGTCGATTGTAGCTCCCCCAAACCTAGGGTTTCGAATACAGTGTAAGGTAGTAAGTTTACCCTCGCTCCTAAGTCTAGTAATGCCTTGTCAAATAGCTGATCACCTATTCTACAGGGAATAGTAAAACTCACGAATCTTTCAGTTTTGGTGGGAGTTTTCTTAGTAGTACAGCACTTACTTCCTCAGTTAATGCTACAGTCTCATGCTCTTGAAATTTCCTTTTATGAGTGCAACAATCTTTTAGGAATTTAGCATAGGCAGGTATTTGGTGAATTGCATCTAGTAATGGAATATTAATTTCAACTTTCCGCAAGGTTTCAAAAATATCAAGTAGTTTATTGTCTTTCTTTTGTTTTACTAACCTTTGCGGGAAGGGTGGTGCATTAACCTTCTCTGTCTCACTTACCCTTGATGCCGATGGTGTTTCTTTGGATGCTGCTACAGAATCCTCGGATCCAATCACTTTGCCATTTTTCAAGGTTGTGATAGCCTTTAGTTGTTGATGCCCTCCAGGGTTGGGTAGTGTTTGAGCTGGGAGCTCTCCTTGCTTTCTGCCACTGAGCTCTTTAGCTAGTTGTCCCATTTGTACCTCTAGTGTTTGAATTGCTTGCTCATGTGCTGCAGTGGTTTGTTTTTACTAAGTCATGAATTATTGTTGTGATGTCACTAGTTGTCTTACTAGACTTTCAAGGTCGTTTTTCTTTGGTTTGGGGGTAGTATGAGTAGTGGGTTAGGGGTTTCGTTGCTGTCCTTGATTGTTCTGGTTGTTGCTCCATGAGAAATTCGGGTGATTCCGCCATCTGGGGTTGTAGGTGTTTGCAAACGGGTTATTCTTTGGCGGATAGTTGTTTGGTCCCACATAATTTGCTTGTTCCAGATCTGCGGATAGAGGACAAGTATCAGTATTATGATCATATTGGGAGCATATTGCACATACCTGTAGTGGTGTAGCTGGTAGGCTAGATGAGGCAGTTTGAGCAGCCATGGCTTTTACCAATAAGTCTAGTTTCCTTTCCATCGCTGCCATTTGAGGGGAAGATCCTCCATTCAGATTTACCTCATACACACCTTTACCTTTGGTTACATGTCTACCTCAAGAGGAGAACTGCTGAGTGTGTTCGCTGAGGGTTTCGAATAACTCCATCACTTCTTCGCTGCTTTTCTCCATCAGCAGTCCTCCACAACTTGAATCAACAATACATTTGTTAGTATCATTTAAGCCTTCATAGAATGCTTGTACCAGTTCATCTTGAGGCAGGTTGTGATGGGGGCATTTGAGTAGCAATTCGTTGAAGTGTCCCCATGCTTCGAAGAAGAGGTCCCCATCCTTTTGTTGGAAGGACTGGATCTCCTTCCTCATTTGTCTCGTCTTTTGGGCTGGGAAGAACTTCCTCAAGAACTTGCTTGCCAACTCCTCCCAAGTGTGAATGGAAACTGCAGGCAGAGAATTATACCATAGTTTAGCATTATCTTTCAAGGGAAAAGGGAACAGAATTAACCTTATTCCTTCTTGGTCTAGGCCTTGTATGTGCTGAAACTTGCAAAGATCGAAAAATTCTCGGAGGTGTAAGTGTGGATCTTCATTAGGAGTTCCCCTAAAATGAGTTAAAGCATTTAATATTTGCGGAGATATGTAATAGTTTCCCGCTGCCTCAAGTTGATATGCGATGCATGATGGTTGATCAATGTTCCGAGGGATGAAGGAGTGCTTCATTGGTACTCGTGCAGGTGGTTGCTGGTTTTCCAGCTTTTCCGCCATTGGTGTTTCGTTCTCAACTTCTTCTTCATTCTCCTCAAAGTTGTCCCTAAGCCTTTGTCGGATGGTCCATTCAAGCTCGGGATCGAGAGGAAAGAATGTTGGATGTCGGGATCGAAGTCCGTGCATAAATAAGAAAAACCGGCTTCAGTGCAGCAGTTCAACTCTGCTGCTCGGGTACTTTCTGCCCTAATTACGTTCGATCGCACAGAAGGCTGCGATCTATCGCAAGTATCACAGAAAGTGTGATTTAAGGTTTTATGCGCCTGAAACAGAAAACAACTTGATTAGGTTTTGAAAAGATGGTAAACAAAAATAATAATAATAATAATTAACCGAAAGTAATTCTAAAGAAACGGCACCAAAAACTTGTTGGGCGATTTTCCTCCTAAATAAATATGTAAATAATCGCACTCGCTTTTGCTTGCAAGTGCACAAGGTCAACAGTGTAGCATAGTGTGCGAAAGCAAGATCATCTCCACAGGGATTGGTAAAGTTCGGTTTTAGAATTAGTTTCTTCAAATTAAAAAGAAATAAATAACTGTTTGTATGTGATTTGATAATAATAAAGACATAGGGCTTTGATATCCACCACTAGTCATACTTTCCCAATTGTAAAAGGTCAATGCACTAGCCTTATCATGTATACTTAATGGTTGCCAACCTAAAGGCATGGTATCTACTCCTTAAGCTATTGATTTCCCTAAGCAACGAATTAGGCATGGTATCTATTCTATCTCTTTTCTTTCTTAAGGGATTCAGTATGGTATCTACTTGAGTTGTTCCTTAAGAAAGCATAGGTTTTGGTGGAAATCGACAACCACATGAGACCTAGGGCATGGTGTCTACTCCTGGTTTCCTATGTTGATTAATCCAAGAATCCGGTGTAGATATCTTTTGTTACTAATGTTAGACCCAGGACTCGGTCATCTAAATTGATCTAACTAACCTATCAATACCACATGCATACGCTGGCCATACACATACATATGAGGAATTTAAATAAACACAGGCATTAATCAAGTTAAGCAACATAATAAAAGCTATTGGCAAAGATAATCATTGAATATATATATATGGGAAAGCATAACTAGGGCTTCAATCGAGCCCTATAAGAAAGTTAGTTACACATGCTATCTAAACTAAACATCATATATAAACTAAACATAAGAAGAAGAATAAACCTGAGAGAAGAGGCGTCAATTCTCTCCCAAGCTCACAATTCTAAGTAAAAGAAAAGAGAAATGTTCTCTATATGAGGTGATGTCTTTTGTGTGTGCTTTACAGGTGTATTTATAGGTCTTTGAGAAGTTCTAAGAGGCCCATGAGTTCCTAAAACTTTCCTAAAAACAAAACTTTTTTATTTCCAAATTAGGGTTCTGTAGTTTACTGTTCACGGCCGTACATGTGCGCTCGATTGCATGTGTCTTGCGCTCAATCGCAGTTCTGCGCTCGATCCCTCTTGTGTGCGCATGATCGCAATGTGCGCTCGATCGCATAGCATAGTGCGATCGATCACAATTTGTCTAGAGACTGCTCAAGGGATTCCAGATTTCTTCCTTTAAGTGCCAAAACTGTTTCTTTTTCTCCAAGACCCTATAAAAACATGTAAAACACACAAATGGAGTAAAAGAGATAAAATTAACGTAATTAAGGACCTAACAAATGTAAATAAGGGGGCTTAAATATGAATATTTAAGCACCTATCAGTTCTCAACCTTAGCTTTGTAAGCCTTGAACACATCGAGTGATTAGGACTTATTATGAATGAGATATAGGTAGCCATAATGTGAGTAATCGTCTATGAACGAAATGAAATATTGTTGACCATTCTAGGAAGCCGTAGGGAATGGTCCACAAATATATGTATGCATTAGTTCTAAGACATACGTAGCTCTATTGGCACCTAACCTCCTTATGTTTGTCTGTTGTCCCTTAATACAATCAACACAAAGATCAAAGTCTATGAAATCAAGGGAATCAAGAATCCCATCAGACACAAGCCTCTCAATTCTCCTTTTGGATATATGACCTAAACGCTTGTGCCATAGTGAAGCAGAATTCTCATTGGTCAATTTGCGTTTTGTACCACGTGAATTTACATGCAAGGTTTCGTTAAATGAGACAACCGTATTAAGTAGATATAGGTTATCATATAGAGATAAAGAACCAGTACCAACAATATTTGAATTCAAAGAAAGATTAAACTAACTATTTCCAACCAAATTTGTCCAAAACAGAAATAGAAACCAAATTCAGTCTAAATGGCGGTACAACATATGTCTCTTTCAAATCCAAATAATATCCAGTCTTTAACAATAACCCAAAGGTCCCTATGGCCTCAACTTCAACCTCAACTAATTTACCATCGCCCAGATAGATGTATCTTTCACCATCACTTGGCTTTCGGCAACTCAGGCAACCTTGCATAGACACACTTATGTGAGTAGTAGCACCAGAATCTATCCATCAAGTGTATCTTCGTACTGAAGCCAAATTAACCTCAAAACAAACCAAAGTGAGAAGCATACCTTTCTTTGCACGCCAAGCGTGATATTTGGTACAATCCCTCTTCATGTGGCCAGGAGTCTGACAAAAGTAACAGCCAAATTCATCATCTTGTTTCTTTTGCTATTTCTTTTGAGCTAGACCACCTGCAGCTTCTTATTCTTTTTCTTTTTCTTGTCCTTAAAAGTACTTACCAAGTGAGCACTTTCAGTCTTCTCTTGCTTCAATCTCTCTTCCTCTTGCACACAATGAGAAATGAGTTCATTAAAAGATCATTTGTCCTTTTGGTAGTTGTAACTGACCTTAAATTGACTGAATTGTACTGGAAGAGAGATCAAAACCAAATGCACGAGCAGGTCCTCAGACAGCTCTAGTTTTAGTGTCTTTAGTTTTGAAGCAAGATGAGACATCTCCATGATGTACTCCTTTATATTTCATTTTCCCTTATATCTCATCGAAATCAAGCTTACCAAAAGCATGCTTGTTTCAGCCTTATCATTCTTAGTGAAACGCTTTTCAATTTCCTCAATGAATTTTTTAGCAGTAGTAACCTTTTCGGACATAGCACCCCTG
Source organism: Bretschneidera sinensis (assembly GCA_023935145.1). NCBI lineage: Eukaryota > Viridiplantae > Streptophyta > Magnoliopsida > Brassicales > Akaniaceae > Bretschneidera > Bretschneidera sinensis. Next base: position 141,438,168 of record CM043698.1, on the reverse strand, counting down.
AATACTTCTGGAATACCTCGCTTCACGTTCATAAAACTCATGCGATTTGAACGATCTCACCGCTCAAAGTCCCTTTTTTCCTTAGTGGAATTTTTATCTATAAGAGTAGCGAGTTATCCAACCCTTAGCGCAAGGTCTAGATCCATGCAGCCAAGAACTATTATAAGGTTCTTTTTCCAGTCCTTGAAGTTGGTCCCATTTAAGCATGGGAATAGAATTGATGTTGGAAGATATGGTAGAAGCAGATGCATTAACTGAATAGAGAACAAAACAACATGTTCACATAAGAATCCATATCAATCAATTAATAAATTCAAACAATAGTGGTCCCCATCACAAGATACCTAGCACAACATTGACATTTAGTCTTTGGACAGAAATATCAACTTGTAAATGGTACTCTTGCTGTAGTAATCAAATACTGACAATAAATCTTGTCAAACAACAAGCCTTCCTTTGAGCCGACTTATTGTTCACATGGAACACCTAATAATTATCATATATTTATTACCACAAGTGCATATGTAATCCAGCCAAATATTGATCTTCCTTTGAGCCGATCAATATCCGCATGAATCACATACACACAACCATCTTAATATTCCAAATAAATCAATCTACACAAGAGAGGTTACTTTGGTAACATATTGCTTCGATCAATCCATTTTAAAATATTAGACATCCAAAAGAAATAATCAATACCAAATTTTGAATTTAAATGAAATTAAATTACCAAAATGTTGCCTTTACAGCGCGCGCCTCCTGATCCGCGGTGCTACCGCCCTGCACAAATCCGTGCTTGGGTGCTGCAGTTCCGAAAATCGGCGCTACAGCCCCGTCACGGTTTCCAGAAACCTAAAATCGAATATTAGGGTAGAAAAATCGCATTCCAAAGCCAAAATTGCAAATTTTAGCCCTAAAATTCATTCTTTATGTCCTTAATCCTTAACATAACATCATTGAATCATGAATAAAACCCAAAATAAAACAAATCTAGATTTTAATAAACTACCAACATGAACACAACCTTAAAAACAAATATGGAAATTTTGGAAGAACAAAAACCAAAAGGATTCACGACCGTTCCCAAACGATTTTTGAAAGAAAACTTAATTCTCAATGGCTTAACATGGAGAGGCTCTGATACCACTTGATGGGATTAAACCAAAGTCAAAATCATCGAGAAGAAAACCTAAACAACCAAGATCCTCCATGTCAAATCACCGAGAACGAATAGAGCGGAAGCATACCTTGATCCATGAGAACGAGATGGCTGTGGGTTTCGGATCTTCCAATTCGATACATATTCCTTTGAGAAATATCCCTTGGATTCTTTCTGATGATGGGATGTCAGAAAGAACGGGAATGAAAAGATACATATGAATTGGGGACCACAACCCCTAATATAACTCTCCATATTCAGTGAATTATAACTTTTCATATTCAAAGAATTATAACTCTCCATAGTCGATGAATTATAACTCTCCATATTCAGTGAATTATAACTCCCCATATTTCTATTTTGGCCCATCATAAAAATAGGAATATGAAAACAACTCTCTACACATAAATATGCTCTTACCATAATAGATACCTATAACCCCAATATTATTACTCTTATTAGATCACTTTAATTGGGTTAAACTTTAAAATAGCCTATAACACACAATTAATTACATATGTAGGCCCACATGACAAATTATTTTCCAACAAGAGCCACACCAAAGGAAAGGCTAGACCCACCGTTGCTAAAAATTCTTATAGTGAGACTTTTCCCCAAAACAAATCGAGATTTGCATGCTTTATTTGTGACGGGCCTCATCATGCTCTTGAATGTCCAAACCGCATCAAAATAGTGGCCATCATGTCCAGTGAGGAGAAACAGGTGGAAGAAGATCTTGGGAGCCATCAAGGCTTTTGCAAGTGGTTAAGAAGCCAATGACCATGGAAAACTGTGAATTATAGGCCTATTTCTATTGTGGTAATTGCACAAGAGGTATCCATTAGTATTGGATAGTGGAGAGGGGATATGGACATATCCGTAGTGACAATGGACGACTACGACCTCATTATTGGAATGGATTTTTTGGAAAAGGTGAAGGCCCTTTTAATACCGCACACAAACGTCATGTGCATCCTAAAAGAAAGAAGACCATGCATAGTACCTATCAAGAGGGAGGAAAGCAATACAAATACTATATCAGCTATCCATCTATCTAGAAGGATACAGAAGAATGAACCCATCTTTCTGGCCACTCTAAAGGTACAAAAAAGAAACAGGTCTGAATATGGAGAAGGTGTCTAGGGTCGTACGAGCCATTCTGGACAGATTTAAGGAAGTGATACCCGAAAAATTGCCCAGCCATTTGCCACCAAGAATAGAAGTAGATTAGGAGATTGAGTTAGAGATAGGAAGCAAGCCTCCCGCAGCTGCTCTTTACAGAATGGCACCCCCCGAACTTGAAGAATTAAGGAGACGGTTAAAAGAGCTGCTGGACGCAGGTTATATTCAGCCCTCCAAGGCCCCTCTTGGTGCACCAGTTTTATTTCAAAAGAAGAATGATGGATCATTACGCTTATGCATCGATTATCGTGCTCTCAATAAAATCACGGTAAAGAATCCGTACCCTATTCCTTTAATTACAGATTTATTTGACCAGCTTGGTGGTGCTATATACTTTACAAAACTGGATTTAAAGTCCGGATATTACCAAGCGAGTATAGTCGAAGGAGACAGAGAAAAAAAAAACGTGTCACGAGATACAGATCCTTCGAATTTCTAGTCATATCATTCGGACTTACAAATGTACCAACCACATTTTGCACTCTGATAAACAAAATCTTAGCCCCTTTCTTAAACTTATTTGTGGTGGTATATCTTGACGACGACGTCATTTACAGCCAGGCCTTGGAAAAGCACGTAAACCACATAGCAAGAGTCTTCCCAATAGAGGGACAACAAGTTATATTTCAAAAGGGAGAAATGTTTGTTTGCACAAGAGGAGATAGAGTTTCTCAGTCATATAGTAGGGAGAGGTCGATATGCAAGGATGTAATCAAGATCCGAGCTATACGAGAATGGGAGCCACCCACCAAGTAACCGATTTACGGTCCTTCCTTGGGTTAGTAAACTATTATCGCAAGTTTATCAAGGGATATTCAGCTATCACAGTACCATTGACCGATTTGTTGAAAAAAATGGTGTCCCTGGAATCGGAACCAAAGAATGTGCACGCACTTTTGATAAACTAAAAGTGGTCGTTACAACAGAACCAGTCCTAGAACTTCCCGACTATACTATACCCTTTGAAGTCTATATGAATGCTTTGGATTTTACAATTGGAGGGGTACTAATGCAAGACGGTCATCATATTGCATATGAAAGTAGGAAACTCAACAACACCAAGAAAAGAAACACAGTTCAAGAAAATGAGATGAAAGCAGTAGTGCATTGCTTCCAAGTATGGAGGCATTATCTTTTTGGAAACTGATTTATCATCAAGACAAATAACATTGACACTAGCTATTTTCATACTCAAAAGAAGTTATCAGCAAAACAATCACGTTGGCAATATTTTTTGGCTGAGTTCAATTATGTGATGTAATACAAGCCCGAGAAGACTAAAGATGTCATAGATGCACTGAGTAGGAAAGCTGAATTCGCATCAACACTTTAGAACCAGGACTTCCAATATATTAAAGAGTATGGGGTGACGAGAACGTCACCAAATCCAATGGGGGAGAATGTCACAGATCAAGTTATACTTAAACGCATACTACATCCAGCATCAGAACAGGCTTAGAAGCCCAATTCATTTATGCACACAAGTCCTAAAAATCGCACACTAGGAAAAAAAACACTAGAACAATTGTCACGAACCATTTTATGACCTTGCGCCTGATGTGCCCAGATAAAGGACCGGTCTAGAAGCCCGAATCATCAACGCGCATGGACTATGGCGATGGCTCACTAAATCTGGACCAAGACACAGCATCGCTAATAGGCCAACGACGCACCAGCCCAACATCGGGTCTACCTAGCACTGCCTCAACTCAATGTGCACGGACAGAACAATGCATGCAGGACTTTTCCTTATATTAGAAGGATTTCCAGAATTTTCTTTTTTCGTTATTACTTGCACTACTAGAATTAGTATTTCTTATTACAATTAAAAGTAGGAATAAGTTACTTTCCTTTTTGTCTCTAGTTTAGTAGCCTATATAAAGGGGGTATCACCATTGTACTCACTCAATTCAAAATTTTGATCATTAATAAAACCTCTCCATCTCACCCATATTCTTATTTTTCTCTTTGCATCTTTCTTCTTTCAATTTGCTTTGCTTAAGCTGAGGGTTTGAGCACACTTAAGGCTTACTAGTCAAGATCAAACGGGTTGTTCTTGATTAGTGCCGCATAGTTGGGTCAAGGATATTCAACCCATACCAAAGTGCACCCAATGATGGAGGCCTCACAATACCTTGTTGCTCTTTATTTGTTGGTTGCCTATTAGTGGGATTACTCATATTAGCAAGTGCACTTACTAAAAACCTTTCGAATGACATTGGTGGAGTCATTGTTTCGCCAACGGTAAGAACCCATGTTATTGCTTTTGATTTTCTGTTCTTTCGAGGTCTCTCTCTTAAGTTTGGGTTAGGGCTCCCTGGAGCCTGCACACATACAAGTCATTCATAAGGAATTAAGAATAAGAAGCTCAACTTAAGTTAGATTTGCAAATTGCAACCTCACCTTAGCTTCGTCTCCATGTTATTGTAATGTATGAAGTGCTCTTTGCTCATAAATCTCTTTTTTTTTTTTTCTAAATACCTCATGACCGCCTTCAATGATCTAAAAAATCTGAATTTGACAAAACCCCTGTATTAGACGAATTCCTCTCTTCTTTTTTAATAAAAGGGTAAGAACTATAGATGAATTGTTTTTACTTAACCGATGTTGCAGAAAGTCAATAGGTAACACATCTCAAGATGGGAGGAAAATCCCTTTATACAGCCGATCACTACAATTGCCTTCATTACCAAAAAAAAATAAAAATAAAAAATTACTGGAGAAAAGCAACTTTTCAGGCATGTTTCTTTGATCTTGTTTATCTGGATGGAGTTAGTCACCTTTTTTTGTCCAAATCCTAGTTTAGTAACTATTATCAAACATGAGTAATGTAATCATATTTTACCAAAAAAAATATTAAAAAGAATAAGAGATAAATGGATATTTTGAAAGTAATAACATTTAAAGTGGGATTATTTTTAAAATGAATAGATGTTGTTTTAAATAAGTGGGTATAATAGTATGTTTTGTTACTACCATACAAATTTTACTGTGGATAGAGCAAAGAGTGTCGTGTATCACCATATAACTATGATTCCATTCCTCTTTAAATTCATCAATACCCAAAACTTGACAAAAATCTCTCTTATATTCTTGCTTACCAAAATCCTCTTTTCACATAAATCTTCATATTAAAAAAGTTGCTACAAATTTATCAACATGAATGCAACAAGAAAAGCTTGGATTGTGGGAGCTAGTATTGGCGCAGTGGAGGCATTGAAGGACCAAGGCATATGCAGATGGAACTATACTACAAGGACAATTCACCATCATGCCAAGAATAATATCAAATCATTTACTCAACCCAATATCTTGCTTTCTTCTCTTACTTCTTCATCCATTGAGATTTCTGATCAGACTAAAAATGAAAAGATGAAGAAATCAGAGGTGCGAATGGAAAAGGTTATGCATTTGAGCCGTTGGGGTCCTAATACAATTAAATTTTAGACTACAAAGATTGTAGTCTGAATCAAAAAATTTGATGAAATATATAGTACTTATTTTCTCCATTTCTTTACTGTCTTGAAGGTTTTTTGTATCGGGATATGGAGGATTAAACAAAGTTATTATTATTATTATTATTATTATTTGATATTAGGTTGGATTTATCTTTTTAGATAATTCATATTTATCATGGGTTAGGATTTTCATAGTTTTATTATTTTGTCATTATCAGTTAGAGGTTTGGTGTTATCATGTTACCTCATCACAGCTATTATAAATAGTTGGCCTCAGTTCATTGTAAATCACAATTCAATAAACAGTTCTTCAGAAAATTCTCTTGTGAGTAAGATTTTACAGGATATAAGAAGTCCTTGGTGGCCTCGCTGGACTACTAAGCCAGCTGCGAGATTTTGTGTAAAGGTGGTTAATACGGTGTCTCTGGTAAAAGAAAATATAATTTTGTTTTTTATTTTTACATTTTGTTATATATATATATATATATATATATATATATATATATATATATATAGGATAGTAAATTTGTACTTTTGATGGTAATGATAAAAATATTTATAATAAAAAATTTACTATCAAAAGGATAAATTTACCATTAAATATATACATTCTACATATGTTTTATCATAAAATATATAAAATATAAATCATCTTTTATTTTTACAAAGGAACCTTAGAATCTACCTTGTGTAAGTTTGTAATGTAACTTCTAATTTTATTTTTACATGTATATATATAAATAATCTCTCCTTCTTGGAAAAAATTCTATATTGCCTTGTTAGTCTATATTTTTCTTTATGTATAAAAAATGTTTGAAGAGTTGGGTATTCGTGTTTTTAAGGTTCATATGTGAAAAATTCCATATAAAAAATGGTGTATAAATGAAGGACAAGTATATGGTGGTGAAATCAAAATCAGTAAATTTAAGTTTTTAAATTTAATTGGTGTCAGATATTGTATATTCGATAATTGATGATTACTCTTCAAAGTCACTTGAGCCGATGCTTTAGAGGTGTCGTTAGAAATCTTTTTGCATTTGAGCAGTTGGTTTCCAATTAGATTAGTAAAAAGATGTAATGACACTATTTGTGAAGGGATTTAAATAAACTTAAATAAGCAGTTTGTTTTAGTTTTTTAAATCAACTTGTTTTGAAGATATTTAAATAAATTGATTTAAGTTTATTTAAATCTTTTTTCGAACGGCATCAATATCAATCTAAAATTTTGATTAATTAAATACATTCTTTTTTCCTTCAATTCTATATTACTTTTCTCTCTAACTTTTTTTGTTTTTTTAAGTTAAATATATATACTATGAGGTTTGGAAACAGATTTATTTAATAAATTGATATAACCATCAAAAGTATTATTTCAAAGTCATAAAACAAGAGAATGACGACATAATTATAAGTGCTTGGCATAAAAGCGAAAAAACAAATACTGTGTAAGTCTACATCTACAGTATTTTTTAATATAAAAGAAAACTTTTGGTATTGAAAATTTTATTTTACAAAGAGTTTGTCGTGAAAGCAGGGGAAATTTTTGTTTTTACCGGATGTAAAACTCATTTTTGCACCAAGGTAAAAACTTGATTAGTAATTTTGATAAGCTTCACTAGTAACTCCATATACACTTAATTAATGTTATCAATAAAGTTATCAAAAATTATCAATCAAGTTTTCACCTCAGTGCAAAAATGAGATTTACACCCGATATAGGTAAGAATCTTTGAAAACAGACTTATCACCCATGAAAATAAATCCACTCTAAAAAAGAAATATATGCTTTTTTATTTCACACTAGGGATGAAAATTTTGTTCAAAACCGCTGGTCTTACCCCGCCCCGCCTCGCGCCGATTTGGGAAAAAATCCCCTCTCTGTTTAGGAAAGGAGACAGAGATGGGGAAAATTTTTCCCCATTACACTACAAGATAAATGGCAGATACTAGCCTTTTTTTAGCATATTTTGGTGCTTTAAAGTGCCGCAATATGCGATATCGGCACTTATAGCAAGCGTCGGTATGTGTGGTGCCGCAGTGCCAGTACCGACGCTTTCTTTAAGCGCCGAAATATGCATTATTTTGTGACGCTTTGAAGCGCCGCTATATTTCGGCGCTTCTAAGCGCCAGTATATTACGACGCTTAGAAGTGCCACAAAATTATGCATATTGCGGCACTTTTAAGCACCACAATATAGTGGCGCTTCCAAGCGCCGCAAATTAGTAGCATTAAAATTCGCTGCAGACACCAAATATTGGCATTTTTTGTGACACTTTAAAGCGCCAAAATACACCTAGCTTGCATTTTTATACTATTTTAGGTTTAATATCAACACCTACTATAAAGCCCATGTTCTTCAATATATGTATCATCAAATCCATAAAAATTCAAATATCAATACAAAAATCATTTCATTTACACAAAAAAACATTCATAGTTAACATATAAATTCATACACAACCAAGTAATTGAATAAAATCTGAAAAATTATTTTACCATTACACTTGAAATCAAATATTAGATCCTCCATTAACCAACCATTGTAGTAAAGACTTGAGCTCGTCCATTTGGGACTGCATACTGTTCATTTGATCATCGTGCTTCGTTGTTATTTCTTGAATCTGATGCTCATGCTTTTGATTGAGTTCTTCTATTTGTGCTCTCAAATTATGTATCTCTTCAGCATAAGTTCCATTGTATCCCATATCATTCCTAATTTGAGCTGAAAATCCATACATGACTGAGGGTGTAACTCCAAACCTTTGACCTCGTACACGTCCAAAACTCTCTTCACCCATAAGCTCGATGAAGACTTCATTTTGTATTTGTAAATTATTGCTAGCATCAGAAGATCCTGAAGCAATAACAAGTTCGGCCACACAAGCTTCAACAGTCACCTACAATTACAAAACAACAAAGATTAAACTCCCCCGAAGATTGAGTAGCTATTTGCAGCGAAAGTTACATAAAACAAAAGTTGCTTATCATATTTTATAGAAAAACGGGCAGAATGTCCCCTATTTTTCCATAAAACCTCCTGCAAAATAAAAATAAAAATACAATCCAAACAAAGTAGCCAGAGTTGCAAAGATCTCTTGTTAATATAAACAAGCCAAAACAGATAAAACATGACTAAATCACCCCTGACAGGCTTGACCACTTCCATCTATATTGTAAAGTAGGGTACTATATATATATAGTCATATGGCAAAACCCATAGAGAATCTCACAATGCTTTCACATTGCTCACCTAAAGTGGCATCAAATTCGAATTAACCAATTGTAATATAATCCCGTGAGTGTTTGGTATACCGGATTAAGAGGAATATAAGATTAAGAGAATGATAAAATTAATTAATTTCATCTCATCATACATTTGATATTAAAAAAATAGACATAAAATAATATTACCTCTCTCATTTATAAAAATTATTTCATCTTATCCTACTCTTAATCTTATCATTTTTTTAATCTGATGCACTAAACATACACTAAAGTTTTAAACTTAAGTAATCTTATCATTAACCTAATTAATGATGATCTAAGACATCTCCTAAATTATATTCAATCACAACTTGGTGGATGAGCTGACCTAAATAAAAGGGTAATGAAAGTGTAGAAGAAAATTTGCAGATGGATTTCCATAGAGTATTATAAGCAAATTAACCTCAAAAATGGAAAATCATATCACATCAATCACATGCATGCAGGGGCCGAACTAGTTTTGTTGAACTTACCACAAATTGTCTTGATGCTTCAGCAATAAAAGTTCCATCCTTGCATTTATGAGTTTCAATAAAAAAAAAACTCTACGCACCCGGGCTCATTTCTATGTTTCATCTCCTACCATTTATGAAAAGAGTTCAAACAATGACTCAATATACTACATCTCAAATGAAAGATTGGATGAATAAAGCAAATCAACTCACATATTCATTCTTTTTTCTAGCAAAACCCTTTGATCCGATTGTGTGAGGACATTGTTGTCTTTCACGTGCTGTTGTCTCTACCGTATAATATTTCTACACCAACAATAAACCAATTGACTAATAAAACATTAAAAGAAAATAGAAACAATGAGAATTCAAATGAACATAATTATGAAAAAACAACCTCACTCTGCTCAGAAAACCAGTAGTTCACAAGTTGTTTCCACTGGTCTTGGTCTACTCCTTTTGGAACATTATTGCTCAAAACGTGTTGTTTTATTTTGTTCCTCACATGGTCCCTTTTAATCACATACCTATAGTCCTTCCATTTTTTTTCGATCATCCTCAATAATATTTTGTCGATCGCCTCAATCATAGGATAATGAAACTTCATCTACCACAAAGAAAAGAAATAATACAAATAAGCGTTTTTGGTGTTAGGGAGTATATACATGTACAACACCACAAAAAATGGATGAAAAACTCAAATTAAGTTGTTGTTAATTACCCGAATCAATAAAACAAGGTTCTTTTTGTAGTTAGAAGGCATATTTTTCCAATCTGTGTAACCAATCGGACAGAGGTTCCCTCTTTTTGCAACTTTGGCCAACCAGCTACTTAATATTTGCCCACCTTTTTTTACAGGTTGATTACGTGCATTAAAGTTGACAACAATTTTCTCCTCACGTTCCAATGACCACACTTGTGACATTCGCATGACACGTGTTTGCTTTCTCACCCTCCCTTTGTGTAAGCCAGCTGCGAGCTTTTGTGTAAAGGTGGTTAATATGGTGTCTCTGGTAAAAGAAAATATAATTTTGTTTTTTATTTTTACATTTTGTTATAAAAATATATACATTTAATGGTAAATTTGTACTTTTGATGGTAAAGATAAAAATATTTATGATAAAAAATTGACTATCAAAAGTATAAGTTTACCATTAAATATATGCGTTCTACGTATGTTTTATTATAAAATATACAAAAAAATAAATAATCTTTTATTTTTACAAAAGTACCTTAGAATCTACCTTGTGTAAGTTTGTAATGTAACTTCTAATTTTGTTTTTACATATATATATATATATATATATATATATATATATATATAATCTCTCTCCTTCTTGGCAAAAATTTTATATTGCTTTGTTAGTCTATATTTTTCTTTATATATAAAAAAGGTTTGAAGCGTTGGATATTTGTGTTTTTGAGGTTCATATGTGAATATATTCCATATAAAAAAAAGTGTGTATAAATGAAGGACATATATATGGTAGTGAAATCAAAATCAATAAATTTAATTGGTGTTTGGTATCGTATATTTGATAATTGATGATTAATCTTCAAATTCACTTAAGCCGATGCTTTAGGAGTTTCGTTGGAAAAAATTTTGCATTTGAGCCGCTGGTTTCCAATTAGATTAGTAAAAAGATGTAATGACGCTATTTGTGAATGGATTTAAACAAATTTAAATAAGCAATTTCTTTAAAAAAAATTAATCGACTTGTTTTGAAGATATTTAAGCAAATTAATTTAAGTTTATTTAAATCTTTTCTCAAACAGCATCAATATCAATCTAAAATTTTGATTAATTAAATATATTCTTTTTTCCTTCAATTCTATATTGCTTTTCTCTCTAACTTTTTTCTTTTTTTTTTTTAAGTTAAAAATATATACTACGAGGTTTGGAAACAGATTTATTTAATAAATTGATATAACCATCAAAAGTATTATTTCAAGGTCATAAAACAAGAGAATGACGACATAATTATTGCATGCTTGGCATAAAAGCGAAAAAATTACTCGTGGTGTAAGTCATTTGTTACTATAAAAGAAAACTTTTGATATCAAAAATTTTATTTTACAAAGAGTTTGTCGCGAGAGTAGGAGAAATTCTTGTTTGCATCAGGTCACCAAAGTGAAAACTTAATTAGTAATTTTGGTAAGCTTCACTAGTAACTCCATATATACTTAATTAATGTTATCAATAAAGTTTTCAAAAATTATCAATCAAGTTTTCACTTCGGTGCAAAAATGAGTTTTGTACCCGATGCAGGTAAGAATCTCTGAAAACAAACTTATCTCCGATGGAAATAAATCCACCCTAAAAAAGAAAAATATATTTTTTTATTTCACACTAGGGATGAAAATTTTGTTCAAAACCTGGGTCCCACCTCACCCAGTCCCGATTTGGGAAAAAATTCCATCCCTGTTTGAGAAAGGAGACGGAGATAGGGAAAATTTTTCCCTATAACCTTAGCGGGACCGAGACGGGGATATAGGTCCTCGTCCCGAGTCATAATCTTAGAGGAGGAGTATTATAACCTTATCTGGAGATTGAATTTCAATTTCTCTCAAAAGACTTATTTTTATCTTCTACAACTTCTTCAATGAACTTAGATACCCAGTGGAATTCCATTGCATGCCTTGCTTCTAGAGTGCATGCCTTTTACTTTAACATTTTTTGACAACTATACAAGAGATTATTAGCAAATAATGTGGTTTTTTATTATCAAAATCAATATAAGGTCAACACACACATTTGAAATTAATTATATAATAAAGTAAATAACCGAAGTGAAAAAGAAAAGACTAAAATAAATGACATTATATATATATGATATATATACAATAATTTCCCTTCTATAATCTATTATGTGTTGCTCTATGGTGTTCTTTGACCGGTTTGATCCTTTCAATTGTTAAGTCTATGAGTTATGGACAAAATATTTTTATTTCTCTCACTTCTTCCCAACACACTGGAGTTCTACATCTCCTACCACACAGAGCTTAAAAACTTAATATTTACTCAAAGACTTAAACAATTTTAATTCTGTGATTTGATTTGGAGAAAAACGTTTTATGAAACTATTTTTGCGCCATACCAAAGTCACGATCTCAGAGAAGGTGCATAATAACCTTATCTAGAGATTGAACTTCCATTTCTCTCAAACGACTTATTTTCTTCTTCTACAACTTCTTCAATGAACTTAGATACTCAGTGGAATTCCATTGCGTGCCTTGCTTCTAAAGTGTGTGCCTTTTACTTTAACATTTTTAGACAACTAGACAAGAGATTATTAGCACAATAAAGTGATTTGTCATTATTGAAATCAATATAAGGTCAACACATACATTTGAAATTAATTATATAATAAAGTAAATAACTGAAGTGAAAAAGAAAAGACATAATATATGATATATATATATATATATATACACAATAATTTCTCTTTTTATAATGATAAAATTAAATGTTAATAATATTTTACGAGTCTTGTATATTTTAGGGTTTGCCAACCAAGCCGTTGAATACAATTTTGTCTTGAAACGTAGTTTTGGCAGTCCAAATAAGATTAGCCAAAAATGAATAAAATGTTTGTTGTGAATTGTTAACGACAATTGCTTATATAAGGTAATAAGAACACAAAATCTATGATTTGGATTTGGGCAACTGTAAATGGAAATTTGCATTTAATTGTCAGGTCCACATTTTGGAAAAGGCATTTCTTTCTTTCTTTACATGTGTTGCTCTCTTCCTTAACAACTCAAAAACATTACGAGTGTTCTTCTCTCTAATCTCTGTTATCCTTTATTTTTCGTACTAATCCTTTTTTCTTTTCTTGACTACCCCTCTCATTCTTTTTTATAATCACTTCTCAGTAGACTCTAATAATGGTTATCATTAGGGAAATTACAGATGAGGAATTTTACTCATTTGTTGGTCCACTTGCTATAGTACCTTATATGAGGCCCAATCTGCAATCAGAATGGATTGATGGCACCACCGTTGGATTGCCGTATGGGTGGATCATTGAGAAAAGGCCTCGTCCTGTCGGAAAGTATAGGCGCAAAATCGACCAGGTTCTTAATTCAGTGATCTCTCAATTTTGATATTATATATATATATATATATATATATATATATATATATATATGGTTTTTCAAGTCAAAATATTTTTGTGCTAATTAATTTATCGTGTCATTAGTACTTAAAGGTTGGTTTTATATTTATTTATCTTTGTGATAAATGAGGTATTAGAATAATTTTTTTAATAGGTTAATAGATTCTTCCTTCAAAAAATATTATTTTATGTTTTTAATGAAGGTAATCTTAGTGATCTATTGTATAAAGGAATTTTCCTCCCTTCTTGAGATTTGTTATTTGATGACTTTATTTCGCTACATTAGGTTGAGTAAAAAAAATTCGTATGTATTTCTTACCTTTAAAAATAATGGGAGAAAATTGTCTAAATAAGGTTTTTTTCGATAGAGTCAAATCTAGGGTTTTTGTCCAACTCAAATTTATTTAGATATTTCGTAATGTGATAATATGATATGAAGTATTATATCATGTAAAACAAAGCAAGAAAAGAGTTCTTTCAGCAAAAATTTATTCAATAAACACACTCTTACATATTACTGTGATAGAGTTAGTTGACGAGAGAGCATGTGTTGATCGGGAAAAGCTTTTCTTACTCTTAAAAATATTATATAGGATAATACTAAGACTCTGATCTATTCTCACAGGCTGGCTTTTAACAATCAACGTATATAATCAAAAAAATTCTTAGAACTACATGCAATGTTTCTCTTGGCCTGTTCCATCAATCAATTTCCTATGATTTGGGTAAAACCACACAGAATACTCATTATTACCAATAATATGTATACAAGAACTAGCAAAAATTTGCTCCTAGTGGCTAGTACTATCATCACTGCACATTCCTGATATACATATTAGTATTATGTTTGCTTTTTTTGGTAACAAAATTGAAGGGTATATCTATTTGGACTTTGGATGGAGGGAGAGATGAAAAGAAAGGATAAAGAATGCCCATCGAAGTTCTAACATTTCCTTAGCATTCAAACTCCCACGCAAGATGAAATTAAATATTTTATCAACTTTTGATTCGTATCATATATCTCTGTGTATTAAATATATATAATGATGACTTAAAACTTGATTGTTGTAGCTTGCTAAATTTTCCATATGTGCAGTTCTTCTACGAGCCCATAACGAGAAAACAGTTTCGATCGTATAAGAAGGTCCAAAAGTATTTACAGCAACCTTGTGACGAAGCTGAGGTGAGGTTTCAATTTTCAAATCAAACTTATGTTGAGCTTCTTTTTCTAATTTCCTTATGAATAACATGTATGTGTGCAGGCTCCTGGGAGCTCTAACCCAAATTCAAGCGAGAGGCAGAAAAAGAGGAAAATATGAAAGCAATACCAGAGGTTCTTACAGTAGGCCAAGCAATGGTTCTGATACACATGTTGATCAAACAAGAGCTGAAGCAATTGAGAAAACTGAAGACACAGGAGCTGAAGCAATTGAGAATAGCTAATGAAATTAAAGACACTAGCAACCAGGACAAATTATTACTAGTTAGAAATGCTTATTGAACTGGTTCTGTTAGGATGTGTCAATTATGTTAGTTAGTTACAGTTAGTTTTTCTGGTACATTGTAGCTACTCTTCTCGTTAGAGTATATAAGCTCTATCATTCATCGCTAGAGGCAAGTAAAGTAATAATCTGAAAACTCCCAATTTATTTCCCTGTTTTCCTATTCTCGGGTTAAGTTCTTGGCCTATCAAGAACAACTTGCTACTTTCAGTATCAATTTGGTGCTTTCATTGTCCCAAATTCCTTATCACCACAACATTCCTTCCATTTATTTTCATCAATTGCCTGCTCCACTAGATCTAAAGATGTGATATTAACAACATTGTTGCCTTAAGCAGAGAATCCCATAAAGAATTGAGTGAAGAGTTGCGTGCAGAATTCATATCTCATATTGAATCACTACACGATCAACTGGCTAAAATATACTCATCATCTACCAGTACAATCTCCAGAGGCATTAATTCTTTTCTTGTTGAATGCTTGGATACTGAAAACAATTCTAGCTTCGAGACTATCAAGTTTGAATGTCCTTATTTTGCAGAGGGAGATCCTTCTGATTGGATCTTTAGAGTTGAACAGTACTTCTAAGGCGTTGTTCTGCATCAACCATTTCAGGTGTTGGTAGATGGTGGAAGCACACACAACTTCATCTTGGAAAGAGCAGTTCCGTTTTTAAACTTCAAATTACACCATCACAGCATTTTACAGTACAAGTTGGGAATGGTGCCATGCTGTCATGTTCAGATATGTGTACTAAGGTTTCAATCACCCTTCAAGATCATACTTTTATAGTATATTTATTTGTCATATCTCTACAAGGGGCTGATATAGTCTTGGGCTACAATGGTTACACGATTTGGGTCCTATCACAACAGATTATGCCCAGTTAACTATGGATTTTAGTTGGTAAGGAAAGAAATTCATTAAAAAGTAGTAAGGGGTCTAGACTCAATTCTATAACTAATAAACAATTGAAAATGTTGTCACATAATGGAGGTATTGCTGCATGTTTTCAACAAATGACATTGGAAATACCTAGTTCTATTGATTCTTCTTTAGTTGTCAATTTCAATTCTGTTGATAATGATACTTTGCATGTTCTTAATGAGTTCCCACAAGTCTTTAGGGATCCTACTACCTTTCCTCTAACAAGGGATATTGATCCCAAAATAGAAGTGGATCCTATAACTAAACCAGTCAATATAAAGCCATACAAGTATCTTTATTTTCATAAAACTGAGATTGAGAGATTGGTAACTGAAATGCTTGAAGATGGGATTATTCAACCAAGTCACGCTGCTTCCAGCTCTCTTGTATTATTGATGAAAAATAAAGATAAAACATGGAGATTCTGTGTGGATTATAAAGGTCTCAACACTATAACTGTCAAGGATAAATTTTCTATACCAACTGTGGATGAACTGTTGGATGAGATATTTGGTGCCACTATCTTTTCTAAGATAGATTTAAGAGCAGGGTTTCATCAAATTAGAATGCACATTACTGACATACATAAGACTGTTTTCAGGACTCATACAAGTCACTTTGAGTTTCCTTTCATTCCATTTGGCCTCACAAATGCCCCCTCTACCTTCCAAGCAATTATGAACTAAGCCTTACATGATTTTCTTAGAAAAATGTCATTGTTTTCTTTAATGACATACTGATATATAGCAAATTAATGGAAGACCATCTTAACCATTTAAGATCAATCTTAGAAGCATTCTTTATTTGCAAAGCACAAGAAATATCAATTTGGACAGAGTTTAACAGAGTACTTGGGTCATATTATTTCTGCTTTGGGGTGGCACTTGACAGAAGCATAGTGGAAGCAATAATGGACTAGGCTAGTCCTTCTACACAGAAGCAATTGAGAAGTTTTGGGGGATTGATTGGCTACTATAGAAAGTTTATTAATGGATTTGCTTCAACCGCTACTCCTTCGACTGATTAGTTGAGAAATGATGCTTTCAAGTGGACTGATGATGCTGAAATGCTTTTCAAAATCTCAAGACAGCAATGATCACAGTTCCTCTCCTAGCTCTACCTAATTCCAGTCTACCATTTGTTTTTGAGACTGATGCTTTAAGTATAGGAATTGGAGTCGTTCAATTACAAAATGCCCATCCTCTAGCCTTTTACAGCAAAAAGTTACGTAATAGAATCCAACAATCTTCAACCTATATTAGAGAGTTTTATGCAATTACATCTGCTGTTAAGAGGTGGAGAAAACATCTCCTGGGTTCTAAGTTCTACATTTACACTAATAAAAAAAGTTTGAACCACTTACTCAGGCAGACAATCCAGACCCCAGAATAACAACATTACCTTGCCAAGTTGCTTGGGTATGACTATGAAATCAATTATAAGCCAGGCAAGGAAAATGCTCTTGTTGATGCTTTATCCAGAATACACAGTATTGAACAAGAAGTTCTATTAATGGCCCTTTATATTCCTACATTTGATATCTTCAATCAAATTGCCAATGAAAATTCCATAGATGAACAAACCAGTACATTAATACAACAGATCCTTGATTTTCCTAATGATTTTCTCTTACTTGGTGAGAAATGGTATCCTGTACTATAGAGGGAAGATCTATTTGAATGAAATGTCTCAACTAAAGGATACTGATGAGCCTTAAATATTGCATATTTTAGACCCTTAATTATATTTGTTATGCTCTTAATTAGTAGTATTTTACTTTATTTTACGTTTTTCTTGTGTTTCGTGTGTTTTTACAGGTTTGTGGAGAAAATGAAGCATTTCAGGAGATTTGCAGCTTCTGGAGACATTGCGCTCGATCGCACCAGATATGCGATCGAGCGCACCTGCGCTCGAGCGCACCTGCCTATGATTGAGCGCAAGGTCATCTATCCCACATCGAAATATTTGAAGTTCAATGCATCTGCGATCGATCGCAACAGACATGCGATCGAGCGCACATGCGATCGATCGCACCATTCTGCGATCGAGCGCACACGGGCCTGTATCCCACATCGTTTCTGCAAGCCACTTTACTCCGGGTCTCCCCCTATATAAACACCACCTGACTTCATAATTCCAGTGTACAATTCTTGAGCCACTTTGGTGTTTACCGGTGGACGTCCGCTAGCATTCTGGTGGATCCTGAAGGCATTGCTACCACGAGGGGAAGCACCGCCCGTCAGCGAGTGGAATTTCTCTCATGTAAAGTTTTTTTTTATTTATTTCTTTATATTCAGTTGTTTTAGTTTAAATGTTTAGCACTTGTTATTATAGTTTTATAGTTATGAGTGGCTAGACTCTTTAGCTAAGGTTGAAGACGAAGCCCCGCCGTTGTTTGGCGTAGTAGTTCAGATTTGCTTGTACAAATCTGACAATTTTTAGTATAAATGTTCTGTCAATTATTTGAGTTAATCTTATAATTGATTGAGTTTAAATTGTCTGTTGGATTTTCTTTGTGTTTCATCTGATGGATACATTGAATGCTTTTCGATTAAATTGGATTCCCTTTGTGATTTGTTAAGAGCGGATACATCGGGTGCTTTTGGTTTAGTTGGGATATTCTTTGTTTTTTGTCTTATAGTTGGATTCATTGAATGCTTTGATAGGCTATATTTTTAGAACATGTATGCTTAACTTCAGTGGGGTGGATTCGGAAACCTTAGTGCTTTTTATTATTATTAGATTTTAAATCAATTTAATTTAGTTTTAATTTATTTTGCAAATATCATTTAAAATTCGGAACTAGGTTAAAATAGAGTTAGTTTAGATTGAAAATATAATTTCACAACGCAATTCCCTGTGGATTCGACCTCGCACTTGCACAACGCTATACTGCAAACGACTCGTGCGCTTGTGAGTAATTTAAAACTCACAACAAGTTTTTGGCGCCGTTGCCGGGGAATTGTTTTATTTGTGAAAATTTTTGGTCTGAATTGGTTTTATTTTTCTACTAGTTAGTTTAAATTGTCAAAAAAAAAATTTATTTTTTGCTTTATTCTGTTGCTTCTGCTGGTTAGTATCTCATTATTTTTCTGATAGTGTATGCTTGGTCGGAGATCCTTGAACTTAGATTTGACACATTTAGATCCCGACTTAGAAAGAACTCTCAGGAGGCAGAAAAGAGCACTAGTTGAGAGAGAGACTGTTGAGATGGGAGAAAATTTTAATCATCCTGAACATGTAGAGCAACCTAGAGCTTGGAACGTGGACTCCACTACATCCCTTAGGGATTTGTTCGCACCCGTTGCGACTAACTCATCTTCCTGCATAGTGTTGCCACCAACCAATGCCACACACTTTGATTTGAAGCCACATGTTATCCAACTCCTACCCTCATTCCATGGCTTAGATCTTGAAAATCCCTATAGTCATGTGAAGAAGTTCAAAGACATTTGTGCTACATTCAAATTCCAGAACTTCTCTGAGGAGTCAGTCCATCTTCGACTCTTCCCTTTCTCCCTTCACGATAGAGCTAGGGCGTGGTTGGACTCCAACACGTTCGGGTCTATTACATCTTGGGAAAACTTGCTTAGCAAATTTTATCATAAGTTTTTCCCAATGTCTAGAGTGAATGAGTGTCGAAAGGAGATTAGCTCTTTCACTCAGGACGAGGATGAGAAGTTCTCTGAAAGCTGGGAGCGTTTTAAAGAGTTACTGATCAGATGCCCTCCACATGGATATGAGAAGTGGAGACTCGTTCAATTCTTCTACCAAGGGTTGACTCAACCCAACCGTAGTATGATTGAGGCTATGAATGGGGGGGCATTCTTGAGTCTGACAGGAGACGAAGCATATATGGCGTTGGACAAGTTGTCCGACAACTCACAGCAGTGGGATTTTTCAAGCTGTCGAGATAAGTCCATTCGTGCTCCTAAGAGGGGAGGCATCTATGAGGTCAAAGAGGACGCTGATTTGAGGATAAAGTTAGATGCCCTCACCAAGAAGATTGACGCTCTCACTGTGAGCCAATCCATCAATGCTGCCAACACATTCAATGTTGAAAGCTGTTCCATCTGTGCTAGTCCCATGCATCTAGCACAGAATTGCCCATCAATGCCGGCTTGTGCCGAGTATCCTATTGAACAAGTAAATGCTTTCAATGACTTTCGAAGGCAGTCACATGGATCGTACTCCGAGACGTACAATCCAGGGTGACGGAACCACCCAAATTTTTCATGGAGACAGAACCAACCAATGAATCAGGGAGGATCCTCTCATCATGCTCAAAATCAATATCCTCCCGGATTTGATCCACAAATTCCTAATCATGGTCGTTCTGCCCATCCAGCACCTTCACCTGCTTACCATGCACCCACCCAAACACCAGCGCCAGTTTCACAGTCGCTTGAGGACACCCTCAAGGATTTCATGAAGGCGACTAGCCAAAATATGAGCGATGTGAGGAGTGCAACAATGGTAAACACCCAAGCAGTTGCCAAGCTGGAGAGTCAAATAGGGCAAATTGCAAGTCACTTGGGTGAGAGAGAGAAAGGAAAGTTCCCCAGTCAGCCCGTGCAAAACCCAAAAGGACAATTTATGGTTGAGAGTTCATCAACTCCTACGCATGGGGAGGAACAAGTACAGTCGATTGTCACACTGAGGTCTGGGAGACAAGTGGACAATCGAGTGAAAGAGAGCCCTGCTATGCAGCAAGGGCAAGGGAGTGGCAACACAGAGAAGAGAGATGCTGAGCCATCTACAGCCACACCTACTGAGAAAGACCCTCCTAGGTTGTTTGTACCTAGAGCGCCCTACCCCGAGAGATTACAGGCGCCCAAGAAAGGAGGGAAGTATGAAGAAATTCTGGAGGTATTCAAGCAAGTCCATATCAATATCCCATTTTTGGATGCCATCCATCAAGTGCCATCATATGCCAAGTTTTTAAAGGACTTGGTCACTATTAAGAGGAGGACGAATGTCCCAAAGAAGGTATTTTTGACTGAGCAGGTCAGTTCAATCCTTCAGTGCAAGCTACCCATCAAGTATAAGGACCCGAGGTGTCCTACCATCTCTTGCACGATATGAGTCAGCCACATTGAGAGGGCTCTTTTGGTTCTAGGGGCGAGTGTGAATCTTCTACCCTACTCAGTCTATGTGCAGTTGGGGTTAGGAGAATTGAAGCCCACATCCACAACGCTTCAATTGGCTGACAGGTCAGTGAAAAGACCATGGGGGATAGTTGAGGACGTCTTGATAAAAGTGGATAAGTTCTATTTCCCCGTGGATTTTATTGTGCTTGACACAGAGCCGGTTCAGAATGTAGGGATTCAAATACCGGTGATTCTAGGGCGACCATTCTTAGCCACAGCTAACGCTTTAATCAATTGTAGGACAGGGGTGATGAAGATCTCCTTCGGAAATATGACAGTGGAGTTGAACATTTTTGATATCACTAGGCAACCACTGGAATATGATGAAATGAGAGATATATGCTTGATAGAGGAGATTCTTGAGGATACTGTGGATGAATCAAGCATTGAGGATCCCATGGAGGCATGCTTTGCTCACTTTGGAGAGGACTTGGGTTTAGATAAGTTACTCGAGGAAGTAAATGCCATTTTGGAGTCTGATCCTCAAGAAAGCAAGGAGGAGGAGGAGAAGGTGTCACCCGAACCTCAACAGAAGGAACTTAAGCCTTTACCGGATAATCTTAAGTATAAGTTCCTGGGTCCAGCATACTGTTTGCCTGTGATAATAGCTTCAGATTTGGGAGAGGCTCAAGAGGAGAAATTATTAGATGTTTTAAGAGAGCACAAGGAAGCTATCGGCTGGACCATTGAGGATATTAAGGGAATCAGCCCCTCGGTGGTGATGCACAGGATACATTTGGAGGAAGATGCTAAGCCATCGAGGGAGCCGCAAAGAAGGCTCAACCCTGCTATGCAAGAGGTTGTGAGGGCAGAGGTTATTAAGCTGTTAGATGCAGGGATCATTTATCCCATCTCTGATAGCAAGTGGGTGAGCCCCATTCATGTCGTGCCCAAGCGAGCTGGATTAACGGTAGTAAAGAATAAGGACGACGAGTTGGTGCCAACTCGTGTGCAGTCTGGGTGGAGAGTGTGTATAGACTACCGTAAGCTGAACATTGCCACAAGGAAGGATCACTTTCCACTTCCATTTATTGATCAAATGGTGGAGCGTTTGGCTGGGCACGAGTATTATTGCTTTTTGGATGGTTATTCTGGATATAACCAGGTCCCCGTGGACCCCGAAGATCAGGGGAAGACGACATTTACCTGTCCTTTTGGGACCTTCGCCTACCGTCGCATGCCCTTTGGATTATGCAATGCACTCGCCACTTTTCAGCGGTGCATGGTCAGTATATTCTCTGACATGGTAGAGCGGTTCTTGAAGATTTTCATGGACGACTTCTCCATCTTCGGTTCAACATTTGAGGAGTGCCTGCACCGTCTCTCTTTGGTTTTGGTGCGGTGCAAGGAGAAGAACCTGGTGCTTAATTGGGAGAAGTGCCATTTTATGATCAAGCAAGGAATTGTACTGGGGCATATCATATCTCATCGAGGGATTGAGGTCGACAAAGCGAAGGTGGATTTGATTTCCAGCCTTCCACCCCCACGTACGATGAAAGAGGTTCGATCTTTTCTGGGCCATGCAGGTTTCTATAGGTGATTTATCCAGAATTTCAGCAAAATCGCCAGGCCCTTGTGCAAGTTGTTGCAAAAAGATGCCCCATTTCTATTTGATGAGGATTGTAAGAAAGCATTTGGGGATCTGAAGAAAATTCTGACGTCCACACCCATTATTCAGCCACCTAACTGGGATGTGCCTTTTGAGATTATGTGTGACACATCAGACTATGCTGTTGGAGTTGTTTTAGGGCAGCGTGTTGATAAACTTCCCCATGCTATCTATTACGCAAGTCGAACTCTAAACGACGCACAACTCAATTATTCTACCACTGAGAAGGAGTTGCTTGCAGTTGTTTTTGCACTAGACAAGTTCAGATCCTACTTTTTAGGATCTAAAGTCATTATCTACTCGGACCATGCTGCATTGAAGTATCTTTTCTCTAAAAAAGATGCTAAATCTCGTCTTATCCGATGGATCTTGCTACTTCAAGAGTTCGACATTAAGATTCGGGATAAGAAAGGTTCGGAAAATGTGGTGGCGGACCATTTGTCTAGATTGATTGTGGAATTCAGTGAGGCTGCCACTCCCATTTCTGAGACCTTTCCTGATGAGCAATTGATGCACATTGCTCACAGTCCCACACCATGGTTTGCTGACATAGTGAACTATCTTGTCACTAGACACATGCCCTTGTATTGGGGGAGGTAAGATAAATCAAAATTTTTGGCCATGGTAAAACACTTTTTCTGGGACGATCCTTACTTGTTCAAGTATTGTCCTGATCAGATCATTAGACGATGTATTCCTGAGCATGACCAATCTAATGTCATCGCCTTTTGTCATGATCATGCATGTGAAGGCCATTTTAGTGCTAAAAAGACCGCTGCAAAGATTTTGCAGTGTGGATTTTATTGGCCTACCCTGTTCCGGGACTCTCACACCTACTGTATATCTTGTGAGCGTTACCAAAAGCTAGGGAGTCTTTCTAGGAGAAATATGATGCCCCTCAACCCTATTCTGATTGTTGAGATTTTTGATGTGTGGGGCATTGATTTTATGGGACCATTCCCAAACTCCTTTGGCTACTTATACATTTTAGTTGCTGTGGACTATCTGTCCAAGTGGGTGGAGGCCGTTGCGTGCAAGACCAATGACCACAGAGTTGTGGTCCAGTTCTTGAAAGACACTATTTTTGCTCGTTTTGGTACGCCTCGAGCAATCATAAGTGATGGAGGTAAGCACTTTTGCAACAAGATCTTTGAGCAGTTGATGAAGAAATATTGTATCACGCACAAAGTTGCCACCCCATATCACCCACAGACGAGTGGTCAAGTGAAAATTTCAAATCACGAGATCAAACATATTTTGGAAAAGACTGTGAACCCTACTAGAAAGGATTGGTTTCTGCGATTGACGGATGCACTGTGGGCATATCGGACAGCCTTCAAGACGCCAACTGGCATGTCTCCCTATCGCATTGCATACGGAAAGGCATGTCACCTTCCGGTTGAATTAGAGCATCGTGCGTATTGGGCTGTCAAGCAACTAAATTTCAATCTTTCCAAGGCTGGCTCACAACGGAAGCTCTAACTCAATGAATTGGAGGAGCTGCGGAATGATGCATATGAGTGTGCCCGATCATACAAAGCACAAATGAAGAAGACTCATGACCAAAATATTTTGAGACGAGCTTTTGAGCCGGGTCAGAGAGTTCTTCTTTATAATTCGCGCCTGCATCTTTTTCCAGGAAAGCTCAAATCCCGATGGTCAGGCCCATTCATTATTCGATCGGTTTTTCCTCATGGGGCCATCGAGATTGAGGATCCTAAGAATGGTAATACTTTCAAGGTAAATGGACAGAGGCTAAAACCATTCTTAGAGTTGAGGAGTCCGGACATTGAGACGATACTGTTGGAAGATCCTAGTTACTCAGATTGAGTGTAGTATTCTAGGGAGAGTCTGGCTGAAGACGTAAAACTTAGTGATCATGGGAGGCACCCCACAGCTTATCTTTTCTTTTGTTTATTTATTATTTCGCATTTTTATGATTAATGTTTGTTTCCAGTATTTTTTGTTTTCCAGTTTTTATTTTTCAGGGACAAAGCATACTTCAGTTCAAGTTTGGGGGTATGCTATGAGCCATACCAGTCCAGATAGTTCTCCATATCTCAGGTCAGCTCTTTCCATATTAGTCACACATTGGAGTCAATGTGTAATTTAAGTTTGGGGGTATGGGAGACACATCACACACTTTGTCCTAATTTGTTGTCTTTTCGTCATAGAGATGAATGCATGCTCATGTTATCGTGAAATTTTAGTTGATCTAAACATTTTCTGTGATGTGATGTCATTGGTGAGCTTAACATTTTGAACACATGATCTGGTGATAAATTTTTAAAATTTAGTTACTTACTTTAGGCATTTTGAGAATTCACATGTTTGATCTAATCTAACACGAGCACAAATTATGTGAGGTATGACATGTGATTTTAATGTGTATTTTTCCTTATCTTAACTGAAACTGGATGACTTGTTGGATGAACTCTTGGGCATAGGAAAATATATATATATATATATATATATATATATATATATAATAAAAAAAAATTATTATCAATAAACTTTTCACTGAGTAACTAGACCTCTTACCTCAGTAAGCAGTGAGTGTTCACGTCAAAAGGTGGAATTTTGCTTGGTAATATTAAGGTCGGTTTAATTTCGTAGCCTTTTTGACTCGAGTTAGTAAGTTCTTAGGGGTGTCTTTACACCTAATGCCCTAAAACCACCTGGTTTGGGAGTCATTGACTTAACACTCGCTACATGGGTCAACTAGAAAGCTTAAGGGAACTAAACATAACCGTGCCTTATTATAAAAAAATAAAATAAAATAAAATAAAAACTATGCCTTTTCGTTCATTTTTGATGGGAAATTCGGTGAATCTTGAGACATGGAGACCTTACACATTAGAGTTACTTGGAAGCTTCATTTTTATATGCTAATTCACCTTACACTGATTCAAGCTTGTGATGCCTTATCCTGCCTTTTGTAAGTAATTAGATTTTAACATTTCTATTCATTGTGAAGATGGGTTTATCTTTTTAAGCTTGCTTATGAATGAATATCATGGTGATGTGTGCTCCTTAAATTTTTGGATACCCTGAATGATGACTTTATCTTTATGTTCTTTGTTTTTCATTGAGTCTTTTATTTTGTTTTGCTAAGGGACTAGCAAAATATAAGTTTGGGGTTTTTGATGAGTCTTAAATATTGCATATTTTAGACCCTTAACTTATATTTCTTATGCTCTTAATTAGTAGTATTTTACTTTATTTTACGTTTTTCTTGTGTTTTGTGTGTTTTTACAGGTTTGTGGAGAAAATGAAGCATTTCAGGAGATTTGCAGCTTCTGGAGACATTGCGCTCGATCGCACCAGATATGCGATCGAGCGCACCTGCGCTCGACCGCACCTGCCTATGATCGAGCGCAAGGTCATCTATCCCACATCAAAATATTTGAAGTTCAGTGCATCTGCGATCGATCGCAATAGACATGTGATCGAGCGCACATGCGATCGATCGCACCATTCTGCGATCGAGCGTACACGGGCCTGTATCCCACATCGTTTCTGCAAGCCACTTTACTCCGGGTCTCCCCCTATATAAACACCACCTGACTTCATAATTCCAGTGTACAATTCTTGAGCCACTTTGGTGTTTACCGGTGGACGTCCGCTAGCATTCTGGTGGATCCCGAAGGCATTGCTACCACGAGGGGAAGCACCGCCCGTCAGCGAGTGGAATTTCTCTCATGTAAAGTTTTTTTTTATTTATTTCTTTATATTCAGTTGTTTTAGTTTAAATGTTTAACACTTGTTATTATAGTTTTATAGTTATGAGTGGCTAGACTCTTCAGCTAAGGTTGAAGACGAAGCCCCGCCGTTGTTTGGCGTAGTAGTTCAGATATGCTTGTACAAATCTGACAATTTTTAGTATAAATGTTCTGTCAATTATTTGAGTTAATCTTATAATTGATTGAGTTTAAATTGTCTGTTGGATTTTCTTTGTGTTTCATCTGATGGATACATTGAATGCTTTTCGATTAAATTGGATTCCCTTTGTGATTTGTTAAGAGCGGATACATCGGGTGCTTTTGGTTTAGTTGGGATATTCTTTGTTTTTTGTCTTATAGTTAGATTCATTGAATGTTTTGATAGGCTATATTTTTAGAACATGTATGCTTAACTTCGGTGGGGTGGATTCGGAAACCTTCGTGCTTTTTATTATTATTAGATTTTAAATCAATTTAATTTAGTTTTAATTTATTTTGCAAATATCATTTAAAATTCGGAACTAGGTTAAAATAGAGTTAGTTTAGATTGAAAATATAATTTCACAGCGCAATTCCCTGTGGATTCGACCTCGCACTTGCACAACGCTATACTGCAAACGACTCGTGCGCTTGCGAGTAATTTAAAACTCACAACAGATACAATTATCATGGAATTCCTTTCTACACCATTGGGTGGTCATGCTGGAGTTCATAAGACCTTTATGAGAGTAACTGCAAAATTTTACTAAAAAGACCTAAGGAAATTAGTGGCCTCATTTGTTCAATCATATGTATGTCAGAAAATCAAAAACACCACTTAAGCCCCTTATGGATTGTAACAACCCATCCCGGGCGGGCCAACCCAAAATGGTATTGTCACCTTTCAGCACGAAGCATGACTTATAAGCAACAACTTTTTATAACTTCTTGAAACATAATTACAACATATACTCCTCAACTCTTTTACAGATGAAATACAAAAATTTGGTATACAACTCATTAAAATAACCATTGGTGTATAACGTACTCTACACTCGCATTACCGTGTTTTTAAACCATACACATACACCATTGGACCATGTTTGACTGTTAACTTCGGAAAAAAAAATTAAGATTACTAAACTGGCCATACCCAATGCAATTCCTCTCTTCCTCTTCTCTCTCCGCGCTCCTCTTTCTCCTCTCCTTCTGTGTAACAATTTTTCTCACTTCGTCCTTGCCAGCAACTCAGTCACAACCCAGCCGATTTTCGGTGATTCGGCGCTGAAAAGGACTGGGTATGTCCCTAACCTCTCTCCCTCTTCTCTCTCTCCTCTCCTTCTCTACTTCCCTCTCTAATCAGCTATTCAAGCCTTCTGATTTCGGGCGAGGAAGTTGGCACAACAATTGAACTTTATCGGCAGCTTTGGTAGGGTTTTGGGGAGTCTGATTTTGTCGGAGCACTCGCAATCTAAGCCTGCAGCAGCCACTACAACAATGACCACTACCACAACGACGGTGATGCTGACGTCGGTAGTGCAGAGCTAGTCACAGCCCCAGATATTGGTGATTCTAGTGACGTCATTGCCACTGTCGTAGAGGTCTCATGCATTAATGAGGGTAGTGTAAGTTTTTGATTGTTTCTTGTTTTTTGGTCATGTATGAGATTGAATTTTTAATGTGGAGTTTGCACAAATTGTGATTTTGTGGGTTTTTTTTTGTGGTCATGTCGCAAGGGCCTCATGCTTAAAATATTGTGATTTTTTCTTATTAGTATTCTACTTGCTTTTTGAAGTTCATATTTTTGTTGCTTCTCTAATAGTCAAATTTAGTTGTTTAGTTGAAGTTATTGTAAATTGATTGCAATGCTAAATTTCTTTTTTTTATAATGATACTAGAGGTTGAAACCTCTATAAAAAGGGATGGATGATGAGGAGGTGTAACAACAAAGATTTTCAGTGCCTGCGATTTTTGGTGGCTATAGAAAAAAAAAAGGGGGGGGGGGGGGGAGGGGCAAAGAAAAGAAGCAGATATGATCGTTAATTGAAGGTCATTGTGATTTCTTTGATTTGATTTTCTGCAAATCTGGAATAGATCTGAAGATATCTTTAACATATTTGTAATTTTCTTCAACTAAAGCTTCTAAAAATGGAGATGGAGATTGTATGTTGATATGAAGAAGACAAGGACGCACGGTCAACGATAAAACATGGAGTCAAACTAGGTTTTGAAAATATATAGTCAAGATGGAAATGGTTAAAACATATTTAGAGGTAGTTTTTGAAAATATATATTTAGTTTTTGGTTTTATTTATTTATTACTTACCAAATTCTGTTTGGTTTTCTTACTTTTTCAATGCAAACTATTATATATCTTTAAACACTTAAGAATTGAAAGAATAAAATTTTGAAGGAGTTTACGTGAGAATTTTAAATAGAGTCATGGGAAACTATAAGAAAAACAAAAGGTAATAACATGAATTTTATTTTTGAAATTTAGCATACATGAAATTTACCAGAATTCAATGTGGGAATTTTCAAAGGATGTGAAGTATGGAATAATTGAAGAATAAGTTCAAAATTTTAATATAAATATTTTGTCAGGTGTTGACAATCAGCAATCGAGGAAAATTGCTGAAAATATCAGAAAATGCAAGGAGATGATCCACAGGTAGCTCTAAGTGCTACATGGTGAGTTAGATTTACTTTAAGTAATCAAGATAAATATGAAATATATAGTAAAAATATTTGAATAAATTATTAACTTATGATTTGAGGATAGATGAAAGTTGGTTGATGGATATGACAGGAATAACTGATATGTAGAGAATTATTATATGAGAAGTAATATTATTAGAATAATGAGTTGAATTAATAATGATGGTGATTAATGAAATTCTTGACGAACATGGTTAATGATTTGATATGCTATATGAGGGGAGGAATTTAGTGAAATTGATCAAATAATAATTTGAGAAGTAGGATAACTAATTTGAATGTCTGAATACATGCTTGTTTTTATATTGTTGTTCATATGCATATTTCATATCATTATTTATATGCATATACATGAATTAAAAGAATTGGGAGGGGCCAGTCTAAATGAAAACCGTGACAGCCGGTATATGCTAGAAATAAATGAAAACCGTGATAGCCGGTATATGCTGGCGAGAAATGAAAAACCGTGACAGCTGGTATATGCTAGTGAGAAATAAAAATCGTGATAGCCAGTATATGCTGGTGAAAAATGAAAACTGTGACAACTCATATATGCTGGTGATAAAAGAACCGGGAAGGTAGTCAGTCTAAGATAAAAATATGTCGACATGTGGAAAGATGTTCCCAATAATAATAACATTTAAATTCACACCATGCATTTGCTTTAAATATTAATTGTTATTGCTTGAGATGCTAAAGTGCTATTCATGATTGTAAATTCATTAATAGATGAATGAGTCTCACTGATAGACAAATACGCTAAGGAAGAAATATAGAAATATGATATGATGAGAATTTTCTGGGTGACTTATTATATGTTGTGAACCTCATAATGAGGTTATTATGAGACATAATTGATATGTCTGATGGGTAACTTAAGAAGAGATTGTGTGATGGGGGAATTATGAAATTGAGTAGTGATTTCAGAATATTGTTATTGAATTATTTGAGGAAAGAGATGAATGAATATCGAAAGATTATTAGAAGTAATTGAATTATAAGATGTGATTGGGAGTATATAATCGAATACTTCTAGTAAATTTAATTCACTAAGCTTGTGAAACTCATCTCTCATTGTTCAATGATTTCAGGTAGCGAGCAGGACAGATAGAATTGTGGGCATAGTTTCATACTAAATCATTTTCTATAAGCTACGTGGTCCACATCCTTAGACTAATGAGAAAAAAAATATTTGTAAATATTCATGCATATTATGTTGTATAAAATGTTCAAGTTGAGATATGAATGATGTATCTCCCCTGTTAAGGGTAGATGATTGATGTAAATAAGTGCAATTGCTATATTTTTATTGTTGCATATGTGTATCGTGCTGGGATTTTCAAAATATGACAACACCGTCTCGAGTGTGGCCAACCTGGGATGGGTCGTTACACCTAGATACTCACAAGAGTTTCAAGTCAAGGAATCCTATCAACGTCCTGCTTGCAATATGAAATTTGATTAAAATAATGGGAAGTGAGCTTCACAAGCTCAGTGATGCTCAATTTACTAAAACTATTTGACTTGTATACTTCAGTTCTTAATTTTAATCACAATTCATATATAAATCAATATAATTTCATTCAATCATATTATATTTCATGTATTTCCTTCAACATGTAGATCACTCTAGATATCTAATTAATTATTTTTCTTATCACAAGATTCACAATTATGTCATCACAAGTTTCACAATCATTTTGATGTATTAACATCTCGATAAATATAAATGAATGGAAATGCATAATCCTCCCTTCTTACTTCCATATCTCATCATATCACAACTCATCACAATCATTTTATTTCATTTTTCACATCTCATCTCATCCATACTATTACAAGTACGTGTAATTTCATCCATTTTTGGGTATCCATACCAGTCTTTAGTACAGCTGTCGAGGACGTCTCCCCACGTGTCAATACGTTTACATCCAGATCAACCACGGTTTTGGCCTTCCCCAGACCGCACCCCACTTTTATGGCCCGACAATGCATATATACAATCATATACAAGCAAACATAGCATATCATCATATAAATCAAATGATTTTTTTACATAAAAATTTACTTATCCTTTCATGGATACAATTTTCATCAATTCATCATATATTTTATACTTCAAGTCATTTCATCATTAAGAGTTATATTTCTTTTAATTTACTCAATTCATTCTTATATCATGTAGTTAATCAAATCAAACATATTCATAATATATTAAACAATTTTTCTCATAATATAATTCATTTCAAATTTTATTCATATTTCTAGTTCTTCTCACTTACTAACAGTAAAGTGAACTAATAACGAAGCAATAAACGCTACTCATGGATCAATTCCTTTCATTTTGCGCTCCTCTCAATGACACCACTGAACGATTCACCTCCACCTAACCAGAATATGGTTATCAATCCCACTATCTAATAACTTATTTCAAATCCAATACTAGGTTAATTTCATGAATATATGTATGCATGCTCCATCTTACTTTCAAATTCAAAGTTTTGGTTAAATTCTTTTCCTTTTTATCTTGAATCAAATTCAAATCCTTTTAAGAAGAATATAAGGATTTATACTCTCAAAATTATAGTGTTGTATAAGGAAGAGCAAAAATAGTAAAAATTATCTTAACAAGCTTTTCTAAGAAATTTCCTTAAATCAGTCCTTGAATCAATTGCATTCAACACTAGTTTATGAAAATACCAAGTTTCTTTAGTATTTGGAGAGAAATTTAGAGAGAGAATAAGTTTTAGAGAGAGGAAAGTAAAAAATGAAATATCTCGTGAAATGCCTTTTATATTGAAATTTTTTGTTACTAGTTGACTTCCTATAATTTACTAATCGACTACCTATAGATTACCAATCAACTGACCAGTCAACTGCTCTTAATTTACTAGTCGACTGATACCTTTATGATGCCTTAAAAATTCGTTTTTCAACATTTTATGCATTCTAACTCATTTTCTTCAATATTTTTCAAATTCTTACCTCAATATTGTTTCAAACTTGAGTTTAAAATCAATTTGCATATGCATGCATGATAATCATAATTTAAAATGGAATTTATCAATTTACCCTTACTTCATGGGTATGGGCCTTGCATTTCTACCCACCATATAAAGATTTAATCATCAAAATTTTCTAACCTACATCAAGAAATAGTTGGGGATACTATTTTCTCATGTTCTCTTCATGTTCCCAAGTAATCTTCTCAACATATCGATTCCGCCAAAGCGCTTGAACTAGCATAATGAATTTATTGCATTAGACTTATTCTTTTGTATCTAAAAGTTTGATTGGAACTAGTATAAAAGATAAGTCTTCTTAAAGTTCTACAAATTGATATAGAATTATGTGTAACTCATCAGGTATATACTTTTGTAAGATAGAAAAATGAAAACATTATGTAATTGATTTAACTCTAGAGGTAACGCTAGTTTATATGCTATTGGCCCGACTTTTTCAATTAATTTCATATGGTCCAATGTGACGTGGACTCAACTTTCTATTTTGTCTGAAACACAACACTTCTTTCCAATGAGAAATTTCCAAATGAACCCAAGCACCACTATAAGATAAGTGGATTTTTCTAGCACTTTATTTTCGGTGCTTACTAAAAGCGCCACCATAAGTCCTCTACCAGTGCTTCATTTATAGAGCTTCCATGAAGCGCCGCAATGTCCAAAGAACATATATCGATGCTTCAAAGCACCGTTATATGCAAAATCTATTGCCTATTTCGACGCTTCTAAATGCCGCAATATTCTGGCACTTACAAGCGCTGAAATATGATCGAAACCCATTCATATTCTGGCACTTGGAAGCCCCACAATATGATGATTTCAAGCATACTGCGGCGCTTGTATTTGAGCATATTGCAGCACTTACAAGCGCTACAATATGCAGAAACCCATTTCATATTCCAGCCCTTGGAAGCGCCGCAATAGGATGGGTTCGAGCATATTGCAGCACTTACAAGCGCCGTAATATGCAAAACCCTTGCGGCACTTTAAAGCACCGAAATAAGAATTAAATAGCTGGTGATTTGCACACTTAGTGTAATTTCTCAGACTCTTATGTGCAACCAGTTGGTGTCAAAATAGCTGGTGGTTTTCTCTCGTGACTCCTTTTTCTTTCTCGCATCTCTTCTTCCTCATCTTCTTTATCTCTCTCTCATCAAAATTTATGCGTGGGTATATTTCACTCCTTTGTCACATGCTTAGTGTTGTGAGTTTTAAATTACTCGCAAGCGCACGAGTCATTTGCAATATAGTGTTGTGCAAGTGCGAGGTCGAATCTACAAGGAATTGCGTTGTGAAAATGTATTTTATCTAAACTAACCTTATCTTAACCTAGTTCCGAATTTTGAGTTGTATTTTTGGAAAACAATTAAAACTAAACTGAATTGATTTAAAACTAATAATAAAGACACTAAGGTTTATGAATCCACCCCACTAAAGTTAAGCATATATGTCCTAAAAAAATAGCCTATCAAAACATTCCATGAATCCAACTATAAGACAAAAAAAATTTAATCAAAAACAATTCACAAAGGAAATCCAATTTAATCGAAAACAATTCGATGTATCCATCAGATGAAACACAAGGAATATCCAACAGAAAAATTTAAACTCAATCAATCACAAGATTAACTCAAATAATTGACAGAACATTTATACTAAAAAAATATTAGATTTGTACAAGCAAATTTGAACTACTATGCCAAACAACGGCGATGCTTCATCTTCAACATTAGCTGAAGATTCTAGCCACTCATAATTATGAACTACAATTCATAATAAAAGTGCTAAACATTAAACTAAACTAACTAAATAAAAGGAAATAAATAACTTTACATGGGAGAAATTCCACTCGCTAATGGGCAGCACTTCTCCTCGTGGTAGCAAAACCTTCGAGATCCACCAGAATGCTAGTAGACGTCCACTAGTTAACACCAAAATGGCCTAGGAATTGTACACTGAATGATGAGGTCATATGGTGTTTATATAGGGGGAGTCCCGGAGTAGCATGGGTTTCAAATTCGATGTGGGATACTACCCGAGTGCACTCGATCGCAAAATGATGCGATCGATCGTATGTCTTGTGCGTACGATCGCATGTGCACTGTACTGCAAACATTTTGATGTGGGATTGTTGACCATGCACTCGATCACAGCATAGTGCGGTCGATCGCTATTGCTCCTTAAGCTTCACATCTCTTGAAATGCTTCATTTTCTCCACAAACCTATAAAAATACACAAAACACAAAAAAAAAAACATAAAATAAAGTGAAATACTACTAACTAAGAGCATAACAAATATACGTTAAGGGTCTTAAATATGCAATATTTAAGACTCATCAAATACTCCCAAACTTATATTTTGCTAGTCCCTTGGCAAAACAAAATAAAAAACTAAATGAACAACAAGGATTATAAAGATAAGTTCAGTATTCATGGTATCCAAAAATTTAAGGAGCATACAAAATCATGAGATTCATTCATGAGCAAGCTTAAATAAGTCGAACCCATCTTCACAATGAATAAGAATTTAAAACTAATTACTTACAAGAGGCATGGTAAGACATCACAAGCTTGAATCAGTGTAAAGTGAATTAGCATATACAGATGAGGTTTCCAAATAACTTCAATGTACAAGGTAATTCAAGTCTCAAGATCCACAGAATTTCTCATCGGAAATAACAACGATGGCATAGTTTATATATATATATATATATATATATATATATATATATATATATATATATATATATATATATATATAAGGCTCTACTACGTTTAATTCCCTTAAGCTTTTTAATTGACCTATGTAACGAGTATTGAGTCAATGACTCCCAAACCAGATGGTTTTAAGGCTTTAGGTGTAAAGGCACCCCTTACTAACTCGAGTAAAAAAGGCTACAAAATTAAACTGGCCTTAATACTACCAAGAAAAATTTCCACCTTTTGACGTGAACACTCACTGCTTACTAAGGCAAGAGGTCAAATTACTCAGCGGAAAGTTTCGCAATGATCATTATGAATAAAATTCCCACATTTTGACGTGAACACTCACTGCTTACTAAGGCAAGAGGTCCAGTTACTCAGTGAAAAATTTATTGATGATGATTATTATAAATATTAGTAGTTTTTTTTATTTTATATATGCCCAAGTGTTTATCCAACAAGTCATCCAGTTTCAGTTAAGACAAGGAAACGTATACATTCAACTCACATGTCATACCTCACACAAATATGTGCTAATGTGCTCGTGTGAGATTAAATCAAACATGTGAATTCCCAAAAATTCCTAAAGTAGTAACTAAAGTTTAAACTCTATCATTAGATCATGTGTTCAAAGTTTTAAACTCACCAATGAAATCACATCACAATTTTTCAGATCAACCAAAATTTTTAGACGAACATGAACATGCATTTATCTTTACGACGAAAAGACAACAAATTAGGACAAAGTGTGTGGTGTGTCTCCCATACCCCCAAACTTAAATTACACATTGACCCCAATGTGTAACTAATATGGAAAGAGCTGACCTGAGATATGGAGAACTATC
This sequence comes from Bretschneidera sinensis, assembly GCA_023935145.1. Lineage (NCBI taxonomy): Eukaryota > Viridiplantae > Streptophyta > Magnoliopsida > Brassicales > Akaniaceae > Bretschneidera > Bretschneidera sinensis. The sequence goes on along the minus strand of CM043698.1, from coordinate 141,402,355 downwards.
TGGACTGGTATGGCTCATAGCATACCCCAAAACTTGAACTAAAGTACGCATTGTCCCTGAAAAATAAAAACTGGAAAACAAAAAAAATACTGGAAACAAACATTAATCATAAAAATTAAGAAATATACAGAAAAGATAAGCTGTGGGGTGCCTCCCATGAGCACTAAGTTTAAAGTCTTCAGCCAGACTCTCCCTAGAAAATTACACTCAATCCGAGTAACTAGGATCCTCCAACAGTATCGTCTCAATGTCCGGACTCCTCAACTCCAAGAATGGTTTTAGCCTCTATCCATTTACCTTGAAAGTATTACCATTCTTTGGATCCTCAATCTCGATGGCCCCATGAGGAAAAACCGACCGAATAATAAATGGACCTATCCATCGAGATTTGAGCTTGCCTGGAAAAAGATGCAGACACGAATTGTAAAGAAGAACTTTCTGACCCGGCTCAAAAGCTTGTCTCAAAATGTTTTGGTCACGAGTCTTCTTCATTTGTGCTTTGTACGATCGGGCACACTCATATTCATCATTCCGCAGCTCCTCCAATTCATTGAGTTGGAGCTTCCGTTGTGAGCCAGCCTTGGAAAGATTGAAATTCAGTTACTTGATAGCCCAATACGCACGATGCTCTAATTCGACCGGAAGGTGATATGCCTTTCCGTACACAATACGATAGGGAGACATGCCAATTGGCATCTTGAAGGCTGTCTGATATGCCCACAGTGCATCAGTTAATCGCAGAAACCAATCCTTTCTACTAGGGTTCACAGTCTTCTCCATAATTTGTTTGATCTCGCAATTTGAAATTTCCACTTAACCACTCGTCTGTGGGTGATACAGGGTGGCAACCTTGTGTGTGATGAAATACTTCTTCATCAACTACCCAAAGATCTTGTTGCAAAAGTGCTTACCTCCATCGTTTATGATCACTCGAGGTGTACCAAAACGAGCAAAAATAGTTTCCTTCAAGAATTAGACCACAACTCTGTGGTCATTAGTCTTGCATGCAACAGCCTCCACCCACTTGGACAGATAGTCCACAGCAACCAGAATGTACAGGTAGCCAAAAGAGTTTGGGAATGGTCCCATGAAATCAATACCCCACACATCAAAAATCTCAACAATCAGAATAGGGTTGAGGGGCATCATATTCCTTCTAGAAAGACTCCCTAGCTTTTGGCAACGCTCACAAGATACACAGTAAGTGTGAGAGTCCCGAAACAGGGTAGGCCAATAGAATCCACACTGCAAAATCTTCGCAACGGTTTTTTTAGCACTAAAATGGCCTCCATAAGCATGATCATGACAAAAGGTGATGACATTAGATTGGTCATGCTCAGGAATACACCTTCTGATGATCTGATTGGGACAATACTTGAATAGGTAAGGATCATCCTAGAAAAAATGTTTCGCCATGGCCAAAAACTTTGATTTATCTTGTCACCCCCAATGCAAGGGCAGTTAACTGGTGACAAGATAGTTCACTATATCAGCGAACCACGACACGGGATTGTGAGCAATGTGCATCAATTGCTCATCAGGAAAGGTTTCAGAAATGGGAGTGGCAGTCTTAGTGAATTACACAATCAATCTAGACAAATGGTCTGCCACCACATTTTCTGAACCTTTGTTATACTGAATCTCAATGTAGAACTCTTGAAGTAGCAAGATCCATCGGATAAGACGAGATTTATCATCTTTTTTAGAGAAAAGATACTTCAATGCTGCATGGTCCGAGTAGATAATGACTTTAGATCCTAACAAGTAGGATCTGAACTTGTCTAATGCAAAAACATCGCAAGTAACTCCTTCTCAGTAGTAGAGTAATTGAGTTGTGCGTCGTTTAGAGTTTGACTTGCATAGTAGATAACATAGGGAAGTTTATCAACACGCTGCCCTAAAATAATTCCAACAGCATAGTCTGATGCGTCACATATAATCTCAAAAGGCACACCTCAGTTGGGTGGCTGAATAATGGGTGTGGACGTCAGAATCTTCTTCAGATCCCCAAATTCTTTCTTATAATCCTCATCAAATAGAAATGGGGCATCTTTCAGCAAAAACTTGCACAAGGGCCCGATGATCTTGCTGAAATTCTAGATAAATCGCCTGTAGAAGCCTGCATGGCCCAGAAAAAATCGAACCTCTTTCACCGTACGTAGGGGTGAAAGGTTGGAAATCAAATCCACCTTTGCTTTGTCGACCTCAATCCCTCGATGAGATATGACATGCCCCAGTATAATTCCTTGCTTGACCATAAAATGGCACTTCTCCCAATTAAGCACTAGGTTCTTCTCCTTGCACCGTACTAAAACCAAAGTGAGACGGTGCAGGCACTTCTCAAATGTTGAATCGAAGACGGGGAAGTCATCCATGAAAATCTCTAAGGATTACTCTACCATGTCAGAAAATATACTGACCATGCACCGCTGAAAAGTAACAGGTGCATTGCATAACCCAAAAGGCATGCGACGGTAGGCGAAAGTCCCAAAAGGACAGGTAAACGTAGTCTTCTCCCGATCTTCGGGGTCCACGAGGACCTGGTTATATCTAGAATAGCCATCCAAAAAGCAATAATACTCATGCCCAGCCAAACGCTCCACCATCTGATCAATAAATGGGAGTGGAAAATGATCATTCCTTGTGGCAGCGTTCAGCTTACGGTAGTCTATACACACTCTCCACCCTGATTGAACACGAGTTGACACCAATTCGTCGTCTTTATTCTTTACTACCGTCAGTCCAGCTCGCTTGGGCACAACATGAATCGGGCTCACCCATTTGCTATCAGAGATGGGATAAATGATCCTTGCATCTGACAGCTTAATAATCTCTGCCCTCACAACCTCTTGCATAGCAGGGTTGAGCCTTCTTTGTGGCTCCCTCGATGGCTTAGCATCCTCCTCCAAATGTATCATGTGCATCACCACCGAGGGGTTGATTCCCCTGATATCCTCAATGGTCCACCCGATAGCTTCCTTGTGCTTTCTTAAGACATCTAATAATTTTTCCTCTTAAGCTTCACCCAAATCTGAAGCTATAATCACAGGCAAACTATCGGCTGAACCTAGGAACTTATACTTAAGATTATCTAGTAAAGGCTTCAGTTCCTTCTTGGGGGTTTTAGGTTCGGTGGTCTCCTCCTTGTTATTGCTCTTCCGAGGAGGAGACTCCAAAATGGCATTCACTTGCTCAAGTAATTTATCTAAATCTAAATCCTCTCCAAATTGAGCAAAACATGCCTCTAGAGGGTCCTCAATGCTTGATTCATGAACAGTCTCCTCAAGAATCTCCTCTATCAAGCATACATTTCTCACTTCATCATATTCCAGTGGTTGCCTAGTGATATCAAAGATGTTCAACTCCACTGTCATATTTTCGAAGGAGATCTTCATCACCCCTGTCCTACAATTGATTAGGGCGTTAGCTGTGGCTAAGAATGGTCGCCCTAGAATCACCGGTATTTGAATCCCTACATTCTGGACCGGCTCTGTGTCAAGCACAATAAAATCCACTGGGAAATAGAATTTATCCACTTTTATCAAGACGTCCTCAACTATTCCCCGTGGTCTTTTCACTGACCTGTCAGCCAATTGAAGCGTCGTGGATGTGGGCTTCAATTCTCCTAACCCCAACTGCAAATAGACTGAGTAGGGTAGAAGATTCACACTCGCCCCTTGATCTAAAAGAGCCCTCTCAATATGGCTGATTCCTATCATGCAAGAGATGGTAGGACACCCCGGGTCCTTATACTTGATGGGTAGCTTGCACTGAAGGATTGAGCTGACCTACTCGGTCAAAAATGCCTTCTTTGGGACATTCATCCTCATCTTGATAGTGACCAAGTCCTTTAAAAACTTGGCATATGATGGCACTTGATGGATGGCATCCAAAAATGGGATATTGATTTGGACCTGTTTGAATACCTCTAGAATTTCCTCATACTTCCCTCCTTTCTTGGGCGCCTGTAGTCTGTCGGGGTAAGGCGCTCTAGGTACAAATGACCTAGGAGGGTCTTTCTCAGTAGGTGTCGTTGTAGATGGCTCAGCATCTCTCTTCTCCTTGTTGCCACTCCCTTGCCCTTGCTGCATAGTAGGGCTCTCTTCCACTCGATTGTCTACTTGTCTCCCAGACCTCAGTGTGACAATTGACTGTACTTGTTTCTCCCCGTGCGTAGGAGTTGATGAACTCCCAACTATAAATTATCCTTTCGGGTTGGGAACGGGCTGACTGGGGAACTTCCCCTTCTCTCTCCCACCCAAATGACTTGCAATTTGCCCTATTTGACTCTCCAGCTGGGCAATTGCTTGGGTGTTTACCATTGTTGTACTCCTTACGTCACTCATGGATTAGCTATTCATTTTCATGTATTCCTTAATGGTGTCCTCTAGTGACTGTGAAACTAGTGCTGGTGTTTGAGTGGGAGCTTGGTAAGTAGGTAATGGTGCTGGATGGGCAGAACGACCATGACCAGGAATTTGTTGGGCAAATCTGGGAGGGTATTGATTTTGAGCATTATGAGGGGCTCCTCCTTGATTCATTGGTTGGTTCTGCCTCCATGAAAAATTTGGGTGGTTCTGCCACCCTGGATTGTACGTCTCGGAGTACGATCCATTTAACTGCCTTCGATAGTCATTGAAAGTATTTACTTGTTCCATAGGATACTCGGCACAAGCCAGCATTGATGGGCAATTATGTGCTAGATGCATGGGACTAGCACAGATGGAACAACTTTCAACATTGAATGTGTTGGCAGCATTGATGGATTGGCTCACAGTGAGAGCGTCAATCTTCTTAGTGAGGGCATCTAACTTTATCCTCAAATCAGCGTTCTCCCTAACCTCATAGATGCCTCCCCTCTTAGGAGCATGAATGGATTTATCTCGACAGCTTGAAAAATCCCACTGCTGCGACTTGTCAGACAACTTATCCAACGCCATATATGCTCCATCTCCTGTCAGACTCAAGAATGCCCCCCCATTCATAGACTCGATCATGCTACGGTTGGGTTGAGTCAACCCTTGGTAGAAGAACTGAACGAGTCTCCACTTCTCATATCCATGTGGAGGGCATCTGATCAGTAGCTCTTTGAAGCACTCCCAACTCTCAAAAAAATTTTCATCCTCATCCTGAGTGAAAAAGTTAATCTCCTTTCGGCACTTATTCACTTTAGACATTGGGAAAAACTTACGATAAAATTTGCTAAGCAGGTTTTCCCAAGATGTAATAGACCCGGGCGTGTTGGAATCCAACCACACCCTAGCTCTATCATGAAGAGAAAAAGGGAAGAGCCGAAGATGGACTGACTCCTGAAAGAAGTTCTGGAATTTAAATGTGGCACAAATATCTTTGAACTTCTTCGCATGACTATAAGGATTTTCAAGATCTAAGCCATGGAATGAGGGTAAGAGTTGGATAACATGTGGCTTTAAGTCAAAGTAGGTGGCATTGGTAGGTGGCAACACTATGCAAGAGGATGAGTTAGTCGTAACGGATGTGAACAAATCCCTAAGGGATGTAGTGGAGTCCACATTCCAAGCCTAGGTTACTCTATATGTTCAGGATAATTCTCTCCCATCTCAGCAGTCTCTCTCTCAACTAGTGCTCTTCTCTGTCTCCTAAGAGTTCTTTTTAAGTCAGGATCTAAATGTATCAAATCTAAGTGCAATGATCTCCGACCAAGCATACACCAACAGAAAACAATGAGGTACTAACCAGCAGAAACAACAGAATAAAGCAAAAATAGCAAACACACTACTCACAAAACTTAACAAAATTTTAATTTTTTTTTTTAGAAAAAAAATTGATAACTAACTAGCAGAAAAATAAAATCAATTCAAACCAAAAAATTTTACAAACCAAATAATTCCCCGGCAACAGCGCCAAAAACTTGTTGTGAGTTTTAAATTACTCACAAGTGCACGAGTCGTTTGCAATATAGTGTTGTGCAAGTGCGAGGTTGAATCCACAGGGAATTGCGTTGTGAAAATGTATTTTATCTAAACTAACCTTATCTTAACCTAGTTCCGAATTTTGAGTTGTATTTTTGGAAAACAAATTAAAACTAAACTGAATTGATTTAAAACTAATAATAAAGACACTAAGGTTTCCGAATCCACCCCACCAAAGTTAATAATATATGTCCTAAAAAATAGCCTATCAAAACATTCGATGAATCCAACTATAAGAAAAAAAAAACAAAGAATATCCCAATTAAACCAAAAGCATCAAATGTATCCGCTCTTAACAAATCACAAAGGAAATCCAATTTAATCGAAAACAATTCGATGTATCCATCAGATGAAACACAAGGGAAATCAAACAGAACAATTTAAACTCAATCAATCACAAGATTAACTCAAATAATTGACAGAACATTTATACTAAAAAAATATCAGATTTGTACAAGTAAATCTAAACTGCTATGCCAAACAACGGCGAGGCTTCATCTTCAACCTTAGCTGAAGATTCTAGCCACTTATAACTATAAATCTACAATTCATAATAAAAGTGCTAAACATTAAACTAAAACAACTAAATAAAAAGAAATAAATAACTTTACATGGGAGAAATTCCACTCGCTGATGGGCGGCACTTCCCCTCGTGGTAGCAAAGCCTTCAGGATCCACCAGAATGCTAGCAGACATCCATCGGTTAACACCAAAATGGCCCAGGAATTGTACACTGAATGATGAGGTCAGATAGTGTTTATATAGGGGGAGTCCCGGAGTAGCATGGGTTTCAAATTCGATGTGGGATACTGCCCGAGTGCTCTCGATCACAGAATGATGGGATCGATCGCAAGTGCCATCGATCGTATGTCTTGTGCGCACGATCGCATGTGCACTGTACCGTAAACATTTTGATGTGGGATTGTTGACCATGCGCTCGATCGCAGCATAGTGTGATCGATCGCTATTGCTCCTGAAGCTTTACATCTCCTAAAATGCTTCATTTTCTCCACAAACCTATAAAAATACACAAAACACAAAAAAGACATAAAATAAAGTGAAATACTACTAACTAAGAGCATAAAAAAATATAAGTTAAGGGTAAGACTCATCACTTAGTTTCTCTATGAGTATATATTCTATAAACTGTGATTGTTAGGGTTGATGATGACCTAGGTTCTGGGTTTTGTGTTGTTTTCCTAATTGGGTGATTATTATTGCGTGAAATCTCATTTTCATGTGATAAAGGCTGCTGCATAGCAGCACTTGTGAGGAGGCTGCTGCACAGTAGCCCCTGTGAGGTGCCCTGCCAGGGGGCTGCTACTGCATTGTTAGATACAGCATGAAGTAACTTTTTTTTTGGAGTAATTAGTATGAAGGAACTCTAGCTGCTATCTTAAAATTTTCCAGTTTTTGTAGGTTGTGTTGGTGTTTGTCTAAGGAATAAACAGGTTGGAAAATGAAGGTTCAGTAGCTTCAACATCAGGTGTGCGCTGCAGCACAGGTGGTATGCATCGCAGACACCAGCAAAGGAGAAATTCTAGAAGTATTCCCTTCCAGGCAGCACCACGACTCAGTCCTTGGGCATTGCGACCTCCAGCAAGGATGAGAGTTGTGCTCTGTTATGCGCCGCAGCCTGCCATGTTCTGAGCCGCGGTGCCAGGCACACCTGGAGCATGGTTTTCAACCTCTTGTGATGGTGCGTGGGACTTGGTTAAAACATACAGGATTACTTAGACTCTTGGAGAACCATAAGTCTTTGGTTCTTGAGATCTAAGGGTTGAGATTGATCTCAAAGATTGGATGAGGAAGTCATTGCTCTATATAAAGGGTCTTCTAACAACAAATGAAGACATCATCTCTACAAGAGAGGATGACATGTGAATGTGTGTGAAATAGAACATATGGTGTGTGAGAGTGCAAAGACACTAAATACAAGAGAGACTCATCCAAGAGAGGTTGGTTGTTTAGAGAGAGAGTAATATAGATTGGGGATTCAATGGCTTTGTAATTGGAATTTTATTAGGGAGTATTCCAAGGAAACACTTAGTCCTTATCACTTTCTTTTCTCTTCTTTTGTTCTTCAAGAACAAGAGGTTTCTTGAAGAGGTGTTTCTATAATTGTAAGAACTCCATTGATTTAGTGTAGAGAGCTTGGAGGAGCTCATGGGGACGTAGGCACATTGTCGAACCTCGATAACAATTGCTTGTGTTCTTTCTTTGATTAGTCTGATTGCTGTTTATTACAAGTCATTCTAGACTTGGGTGTTTGGAAAGATCACAACATGGGATTCCACAAGAAGGTGATTTTCCAATAGTGGTATCAGAGCTCAGTTCCAAGAATCAAAGGATTCTTTGATGGTGATACAGTGGGCATCCAAGCAAGAATCAAAGAAAACTTCTTGGGAGATTCAAGAACGGTGTTGAGATCAAGAGTTGATCTTGTTCTTGAGGTTCAAGAATGGTGTTGAGATCAAGATTTGATCATGTTCTTGAAGTTTAGAAGTTGGAAAGCAATTGTGGGTGCTGCATAAATCTGGGATTTTCTCCGCAAGATGGGTTCAAACTTCATTGTCGAAAAGTTTGATAGAAAGGGAGACTTTGCTCTTTGGAAGCAAAAAATCAAGGTTGTTCTTATGCAACAAAAGGTGGACTTGGCGATTGGAGAAGATGACGATTTTCCAGCAAGTTTCACAGAGGTCCAGCGAAATAAGATGAAGAAGATGGCATACAGCACCATCTTTCTACACATGTGGGATAATGTCATAAGAGAATGTGGAGACATGAAAGATCTAGCTGCCATTTGGAAGAAACGAGATGAGTTATTTCTTACCAAAACTCTCCCTAATAAGATATATCTTCTGAAATGAATCTTCGCTTTTAAAATGGATTCTGATAAAGAGTTGTAAGATAATCTTGATGCCAAAGATGAGGGAAGCATCAAGTGGAGAAGGGCTGTTCATTAGAGGAATGCCAGCAACGCGGTATAGCAGCAACATATATGGCTACTACTAGGACAAACCACAAGGTTGAGGACAAAGCCATGGGAGAGTGCACTCTAAATCGAGATTTGGAGGAAAAAGATGCTACTACTGCCATAAGGAGGGTCATTTCAAGAAAGATTGCAGAAAGATGATAAGGGATGAGGGAAGAAGTCATACCAAGAATGGAGAGGCTTTGGTTGCCAAGGAAGAACAGCAAGATAATGATGTTCTTGTTATGTGCTCAAATGTGAGCAAGGGGTAAGAAGGCAGCGAGAGATGGATCTTGGATTCTGGGTGCACTTACCATATGTGTCCTCACCAGGATTATTTCAAGAATTTCAAGGAATCGATGATGGAAAGGTTTTCTTAGGGAATGATACTTCTTACCAAGTGAAGGGCATGGGAGACATCTAGTTAAGGATGTTTGATGGAGTTACTAGGCTGCTGAGGAATGTGAGATATCTTCCAGAGTTGAGAAGAAATTTGATCTCATTAGAGCAGCTAGATTCCATGGGGTACACATATAAAGCAGAGGGAAGAAAGATCAAGGTAACCAAGGGATCTTTGATAGTAATCAAAGCAGCAATGAAGGATGGTCTCTATGAGATGATCAGAGACACGGACATCAAGGATCAAGCAGCAAGCTTGATGGCTGAGATGGATAAAGCAGCTCTTTGGCACAATCGCTTAAGACAGATAAGCAAAAAGGGTCTGCAAGTTCTTAGCAAGAATGGTTTACTTGATGGTTACAAGGTAGAAAAACTTGATTTCTGCACAAGTCTAAGGGCATTCTTGACTAAATTCATGCCGATCTTTGGGGGCCAGCAAGAACACCAACACAGGGAGGTAATCTTCACTTTTTGTCTTTAATTGATGATTATTCTAGAAAGGTTTGGGTTTATTTGCTTAAAAATAAATCAGATACTTTGAATAAATTTGTGGTGTGGAAAAAGCTGGAAGAAACTCAAACGGGCAAGGTAGTTAAGGTGTTAAGAACCGATGATGGCTTAGAATTTTTTAACAAGAAACTTAATCAATTCTGTAAGTTAAATGGCATTCTAAGACATAGAACGGTTGTGAAAACCCCTCAGCAAAATGGAGTTGCTGAAAAGATGAATATGACCCTTCTGGAAAAGGTTAGTTGCATGATTATAGGATTCGGATTACTCAAATGTTTTTGGGGGGGAAGTGGTGTCTACTGCTGCGTATTTGATTAATAGATCACCCTCTAAGGATTTAGACCTTAAGATTCTCGAGGAGATGTGGAGTGGAAATCCCCCTAAGTTGAACAACTTTAGGACTTTTGGATGTGCTGCTTTTACAAAACAAAAGGATGATAAACTTAGCCTAAGATCTAGAAAATGTGTGTTTCTAGGATATAAGGAAGGGAGTTAAGGAGGATTTAAACTCATAATAAGTAGGGATGTCATTTTTAATGAGCATTTATTTCCCTATTTGGAGAAAACTAACCCTGTAGGGGATAGTGAGCAAACCAGTTCGGTATTTGTGGAGCATAGCATCAAGAAAAATTCAGTTCAGGTAAAGCAAGGAAGGTAAGAGGGTTCGGACCAGGTAAAGCCCATTGATGAAGGCCAAGCTCAAGATACTCGAGAGGAGGCTGAACTAGAAGGGGATGATGCAACAATTCAAAATGACTATCAGCTTACAAGGGACCGGGAAAGAAGGCTGGTCAGACCACCTTTGAGATATGGCTTTGCGGCTACAAATGCAGTAGCTCCTTGGTCAAAAAGAGGGATAAGTGAACCAGAAACTTAAATTGATGCCATGGGATGTAAGGATTCGTCAAGATGGAAGTTAGCTATAGAGGAAGAAATGCATTCTTTGAGGAAGAATAACTCTTGGGAATTAGTGCACATTCCAGGAAAACAGAGAGTTGTGGATTGTAAGTGGATTTACAAGATCAAATAAGGGAACCCTCCAGGGGATGAAGTCCAGTACAAGGCTAGGCTGGTGGCGAAGGGGTTAACGTAAAGAGAAGGCATAGATTTCACAAAAATTTTCTCACCTGGACACAAAGTGCAGGAAATGGTGATTATCTGCATCCTATGTCGATGATATGTTGTTGGTTGATAACAGCAGGGAGAGGATAGAAAGGTTGAAATCTCAACTCATTTTGGAGTTTAAGAGGAAGGATCTTGGCCTTGCACAAAAAATCCTTGGGATGAGAATAATCCAGGAAAGGGAGAGAAACAAGTTGAAGGTTTCTCAGTCTTCTTACATAGAAAAGTTGATGTATAAGTTTTCTATAGAAGATGGTAAACCAGTGAAGATTCCTCTTGGTGGTCATTTCAAGTTCTCTAGCGAACAATGTCCTGGAACAGATGAGGAGAAGAAGAAAATGGGAAAGGTCCCTTACTCTAGTGCTGTTAGATTAGTCATGCTCATGATGGTAAGCACTAAACCCGACATTTCTCAGGTAATTAGTGTTCTCAGCAGATTTGTGAGTAATCCCACAAAGGAGCTTTGGCTTGGGATGAAGTTGTTACTGAGGTAGTTGAAGGCTCAGTTGCAGCCGATGGTAGCACTCTTAGCAACCGAGGCAGAGTACATAGCAGCAATGGAAGCCATTAAGGAGGCTATGTGGTGCAAAGGGTTGTTAGAAGAGTTGAAGGTCCTAAACGAGCAGGTGGTGGTGTATTTGGATAGCCAAAGTGCATTGCACTTATGTAGGAATCCAGTGTTCCATGAGAGGACTAAGCATATAGATGTTCGGTATCATTTTATTAGGGAAAATATTACGAAAGGATGCATTCATGTGGACAAAGTCACAATGGAAGAAAATCCTGCAGATTTAGGTACTAAAGTTCTACCTCTAAGAAAGTTCAATCATTGCCTTAGACTTCTTAGGATTGGAGTCAGTTAATATGGTAACTCAAGTTGAGTTTGGATCCTGAGTTCTCTGCATAATGGGTTTGGGTTTAATAGCTTAGACAAAGGTAGAGATTTTTGGTATTTGTCTAAGGATTAAACGGATTGGAAGAATGAAGGTTCAGTAGCTTCAGCATCAGGTGTGCGCCACGGCACAAGTGTTGTGTGCTGCAGCCACAAGCAAATGAGTAATTCTGGAAGTCCTCCCCTCTAGGTCGCACCACAGCTCAGCCCCTGGGCGTTACAGCCTCCAGCAAGGATGAGAGTTGTGCTCTATTGTGCGCCGAGGCCTGCCCTGTTCTGAGCCGCAGCGCCAGACACACCTAGAGCATGGTTTCTAGCCTCTTGTGATAGTGCATGGGACTTGGTTAAAACACACAGGATTACTTAGACTCTTAGAGAGCCATGAGTCTTTAGTTCTTAAGATCTAAGGGTTGAGATTGATCTCAAAGATTGGATGAGGAAGTCATTGCTCTATATAAAGGGTCTTCTAACAACAAGTGAAGACATCATCTCAACAAGAGAGGATGACATATGAATGTGTGTGAAATAGAACACATGGTGTGTGAGAGTGCAAAGACACTAAACATAAGAGAGACTCATCCAAGAGAGGCTGGTTGTTTAGAGAGAGAGTAGTATAGATTAAGGATTCAAGGGCTTTGTAATTGGAATTTTCTTGGGGAAAATTCCAGGGAAACACTTAGTCCTTATCACTTTCTTTTCTCTTCTTTCGTTCTTCAAGAACAAGAGGTTTCTTGAAAAGGTGTTGCTATAATTATAAGAACTCCATTAATTTAGTGCAGAGAGCTCGGAGGAGCTCATAGGGACGTAGGCACATTGCCGAACCTCGATAACAGTTTCTTGTGTTCTTTCTTTGATTGGTCTGATTGTTGTTTATTACAAATGATTCTAGACTTGGATGTTTGGAAAGATCAAAACCTGGGATTCCGCAAGAAGGTGATTTTCCAACAGGTTGTATCGTACCCAACTTTTTGTTTTAAGTCATTTACAACTGAGTAATCAAACTAAAAAACTTCAAAGGAAAGAAAATGGAGAAGAAAAATCTATCAAGGTATTATAAGCAGGTTATGTTAATTAAGACTAAGAGCTCCACATTTAAAAATTATCCCTAGGGTTCTTTAATCCACTATAAGCCTTGATTGTAAAATAAAAGTGAAAATATAGAAGTACAATTAAATGTGGGTTGGGAGGGAGTCAGGGAATGCTTTATTTCTTTTTCTTTTTTTTATTCATTTTATGATATGAGGGAATGGTTGATTTATTTTTTTTTTCGTTTTTTTGATAAGTGGGAATGCTTGATTCTTAGAAGATGCTATGTTGAACTTAGATATGCTGTAACTTAATTTTCACTATCTGGATCCTAGCTAGTAAACATATCTAAACAATGGAGATAGAATCAAGTAGCTAGAATGGTTAAAGAATGCAAATGATGAAAAATGTCATTAATTAGCTAGTGATTCTAGATAAATCTTTCTACAGAACAATTGATTGGAAAACAATTATTAACAAGAAAAAAAATCTCATACAGATACGATGGAAGAACCCGAAAGAAAAATGTTAAAAAGAAGAAGCCGATACAAAAGGCACTGTTTGTTTGCGAATATCCTCAATTCAGCACCCAAAAATAGAGAATTAAAATGAACTTAGTGATACGACTTCTAGAATTAGCAAGCCAAAGAAATGAAAAATAAACTTCTCTAGTTAATACCAAACACTTCACAGAATCATTCACAAACACTCATGTCTTTTTTTGGGTTGATATGATTCACTTTCAACATTGCATACTATCCAAATACAACTGGTCTAAGGAGCTGAGGCCTTTTATTTATTTATTTATTCATTTTAATTCATAGTACCTTTTGTTTAGAGGGACACAGAACCTTCCAAGTAGAAGCAATTTAGAGACTCCAAATAAACTACTATAAAAGTTCAACTTTCTGCAACACGCAATGAAGACTTGATGATTGTTATTAGGTTTTTTTGCTGTATTTTCACTTTAGAAGAAGACTTATTGTGTCTCTAGCAAATTAACTTTACGGACGAAATATTTTCTGTTACTTTATTGACCGAAGAGATAAATTTTGTGGAATAAGCAATCATTTCATATTCTCCTCACTAAAGTAATCAGGAGAAAAGAGGTTTCAAAATCTAGAGATCAATGATATTTTCTTGTTATATCATGTTTAAATTTGTTGGTGTCTGTATGAGAATTGAAGAGAGTAAAGAGATGAGAATAAATAGAAGCAAGGGTTTGATTGCAATAGTGAATATTTACAAGAGAGAAATGTGGGTTTACATAGGAAACAACATAGACTATTCTAACCTTATTGATAATACCAAATGACTAATTAACCAAATAATAAACCTAATCTCTAACAGCCCCCCTCAAATTCACGATGCGGCAGTAAGAAGCATCGTGAGTTTGTCAACAAAGAAACAAAACCACTAAACAATTTGAGACTTTGTGAAGAAGTCAGCTATTTGCATGGACGAAGATATAAATGGCAATGTAATCATCCCATGCTGTAATTCTTGCCGAGTAGTATGACAATCAATATCAATATGTTTAGTCCACTCATGAAAAACTGAATTATGGGCAACTTGAATTGCACTCTTGTTATCACAATAAAGCAGAGTAAGAGTAGTAATTGAGACCCCTATATTTGCCAAAAGCCAACGCAACCAAACTATCTCATTTGTGGTAGTTGCCATTGCACGGTATTTGGCCTTTGTGGAGGAGTGAAAAATAATTTGTTGCTTCTTACTCTTCCATGAAATAAGAGAGCCACTTAAGAAGATGCAAAAGCCAGTAGTAGACTTATGATCATTGGGGTCACCAGCCCAATCAACATCAGAATATGCACAAAGATCCAAAGAAGAATTGGAGGGGAAAATAAGACTCTGACAAAGAGTACCTCGTAGATAGCGCAAAATACGAAGAACAGCAGCCCAATGAACTGTAGTGGGAGATGCAATAAACTAACTGAAAATGTGGACAACATAAACAATATCTAGTCAGGTGATAGTGAGATAGATTAAGCTATCATCCAAGGTCTGGTACAAAGTGGGATCAGGTAATGGAGTACCATTTATAGGGCCATATCGAGCATTAAGTTCTAAAGGTGTATCACATGTCCGAGTATCGGTAAGCTGAGCTCGCTGATGGATATCTGCTATATATTTTGATTGAGATAGAAGATAATCTTTAGGAGAAAGGGTAACCTCAATACCCAAGAAGTAACGTAAAGGGCCTAAATCTTTCATGTCAAACTGATGAGTCAATTCTGCCTTCAGGAATGCAATACCAACAACATCATCACCAGTAATAATCATGTCATCAACATAAAGCAAAAGAAGAATACAACCAGTAGAGGCGGACTTAACAAAAAGAACTGAATCATGAGGACTAGAGGAAAAACCAAGAGAAGTAACCACGGTAGAGAACCTCTTAAACCAAGCATGAGGGGCTTGTCTGAGACCATACAACGCCTTTTGAATTCTGTAAACTTCCCCTGGATTATGAGACATGCCAGGAGGAGGTACTATATAAACTTCTTCTTTAAGATCCCCATTTAAAAAGGCATTTTTGACATCCATCTGAGAGATATGCCATTTGCGGACTGAAGCAACCGCAATGATAGCACGTATAGCGGTTATCTTGGTAAGTGATGCAAAAGTCTCCTCGTAGTCCATGCCATATTTCTGAGCAAAACTCTTTACAACTAACTTGGCTTTGTAACGCTCAACTGAACCATCTGACTTTGTTTTGATCTTATAAACCCAACGAGAACCAATAGCACTCTTACTAGGTGGAAAAGACACCAAATCCCAAGTATCAGTCCGATGTAGAGCAACAAGTTCCTCAGCCATAACCTATTGCCAGTTGGGTTCAAGAACAGCTTCTGTATAGGAGATGGGCTCACAAAAATTGTGAAGAGACATTAAAATGAAGTAAATGAAGGTAAATAACAAGAATAAGCAAAATCAGGTAACTAAGTGGACTTACGAGTGTGCTTTGGATAACGTGATGATGTAGGATCTGCAATCACAGGAGGTGCTGAGATGACCATAGGAAGAGATGGAAGATCATCATCTATGGAAGATGGAGCATCAAAAATATCATGAGTTGCACCATCAGTAGCTACTTGAGTCCTGCGAGAATAATGATAAGGAAAAGGCGGTATTGGAGGAAGGTAAACATCAGCTGATGAAAAGGAGCTAATAGAGGGTGGAAGGTGAGGAGGATCATCTAAGAATGGATCAATGCTTATGAGATCAGACTTAGATAAGGTATATGGCATGGTAGAAATAGAGAAGAAAGGAATATGTTCAAGAAAAAAGACATGATGAGAGACATATAACTTTTGAGCCACAGGATCATAGCAACAATAGCCCTTTTGGCCTGCACCATAACCAAGAAAAACAAAAATGGTGGAATGAGAAGATAACTTTTTTGTGCTCGACATGGGGACAAATAACAAAGCAAGTGCAACCAAACACTCGTAAAGAAGAGTAGTCAGGAGAGTGGCCATGTAATTTTTCATAGGGAGACAAACCTGAAATATGAGTTGTAGGAATTCTATTGATCAAGTGCATAGTAGTGAGAACAGTTTTACCCCAAAAAGGACTTAGGACACCAGCAGATAAGAGAAGGGAGCAAGTGGTCTCAACAATATGCCTATATTTTCTTTTAGTAACTCCATTATGTTGTGGAGTATCAGTACAAGAGGATTGGTGCAGAGTACCATCAAAAGTGAGTAATTGGGAAAATGATGTAGATGTATATTCCCTACCCAAATCATAATGAAAGCACTTTATCATAGCAGAGTGCTGAGTTTTAGCCAATGAGCGAAAAGAAATGTAAATGTGTAAAAAGTCAAATTTACACTTCTTTAGATAAACCTAACAATATCTAGTATGATCATTAATAAAAGAGATATAATATCTGGACCCTCCTTTTATAGCAACAATAACCAAAATTATAAAGCTGACTCACAGATACAAGATTCATAGTAAGTTTAGGAATGCAATAAACATTAGAGAGAGACAGATGAGGTGTGCATATAGAACCAGCACCTGCTAAAGGCATGTGAGTTCCATCAGGAGTCATAACAGATGCAGAGGAAAGAGAGTAGGATATAGATACAAAGGATGATGAAGAAGGTGACATATGATGAGATGCACCGAAATCTAAGACCCACAAGGAAGAAACTTTACCTGCAGTGTAAGGAGAAGTCAAACCTGATGAAGATGGAGCAGATATGGCATATGGCTGTGACGATGACTGTGTAGCAAGGAACTTCTGAAACTGCTCTACAAGGGATGTCATATTGGGTTCTGAAGATGGTGCCACTTCAGGCACAAAAACTGCAGTATTAGACTGTGGTGGCCATAAGGTCGCTGCTGAGATTGACCACCAGGATGCCAATGCAGTGGAGATGGTGGTGGGCACCACTGTGGATGCTATTGTGGTTGTGTCGACGAAGACTGCTGATATGCTAGAGCTCTGGACAAAAGTTTAGGACACTGAGCCTTTCAATGTCCTCTCTCGTTACAAAAGTTGCGCTCATCAATACCAACTTATGCAGGTTGTTTAGGTTGATACTTCAAGATAGGTTTATTAGGAACGGCTAGAACAAATAGGTTAGATGTTGGGGAAGAGGCTTTTTTTGCTTGTATCTTGAGGAGAGTCTCTTCAGCCAGAAGTTCACTTACCACTGTATCAATAGAGGGATGGGGCTGATGATGCAAAATATTTCCCTGAAGTCCCTCAAAATCATCACAAAAAGCCATTAAGAATTGAACAAGACGTTGCCCCTCTCGATGAGCTATATAATCAACATTATTCTGAAGAGACTTAGGTTCTGTGAGTGCCAGCTGATCCTAAAGATTAGATGTTGTGGAATAAAATTCTTGAATGCTAATATCCTTTTGTTAAACTACCCGTATATCATATTCCAATTGATAATATTTTGTAAAGTTTGATTCTATGTATAATTGTGCCAAATGATCCCAAACCTGTTTTGCAGTCTCATACTTGGCCAGTTGTATTCCAATAGAATGCTCAACAGAATTATTAATCTAAGTCAAAATTTTTAAATTGTTTGCTTCCCAAGCATTTAAAAGTTTAACATACTCTTCTTCTTTATCATTTGTAGGTTTACTCGAAATACCACTGACATAACTCCACATATGTTTTCCTTTTAAGAAATTTCTCATAATATAACTCCAATATGAATAATTATTTCCATTTAATCTAACATTAATAGATTGAAGAGTGTCGAAAATCACCTTGACAAGATGCCCAGGTGGTGATCTTCCAAACACCCAAGTCTAGAATGACTTGTAGAAAGAAATACAGCAATCGAAAGCAAGAAAGAAAAGAAGACAAGCGATTTGTTATCGAGGTTCGGCAATAGCCTATATCCCCGTGAGTTCCTCTGAACTCTCCTCATTAAATCAATGGTTCTTTATAATACAACAACCCTCTCTAAGAAACCTCAAGTTCTTGAAGGAACAAAGAAGAAAACAAGAAAGACTTTATCACTTTCTATACTTAATCTCTCTTCTTTACAACTAGCCTCTCTATAATGAGTCCCTCTTGTATGTCTGTGTCTTTTCACTCTCACACAATTCTCTCTTGTATGTCTATCACACACACACTTATATCTTGTATAACAATGTGTTTCACATCTTATGTCATGAGATTGAACCTAGGTGACCCTTTATATAGTGCACCAACTTCTTGTCCAATCTTGTGTGTCATTCTCTACCCTTAGATCTTGATGACCACTTAACTATGGCCCTCCATCAATCTTAAGTGGTGCTGTGCATTTTAACCTTGCATCCATGCACCTAAGAGGAGGTTTAAACAAGCTGTCCATGTGTTCTTCAGCTTTGTCTAGCACCTAGGCGCTGAATAGGGGGCGGTGCGGCGCTGGGTAGAGCACCTTTGCACCATATTCTAGATGGTGTGGCATTGCCTTGCTTCCAGCTGCATCCTTGCTGGGCGGTGAGGAGCTAATGAAGGAGCAGTGAGGTGCACACTGATGCTGTCTTTCACACAGCAGTGCACACAACTTTGCTTTGTTGATTAGGGGTGTGCACACACACCCAAATGGATGCACACATATGTGTGCACTCCTTTAACATGCTTTATTTTAATCTTCCAACCTTGGTTGAGACTTTAACCATCTTTGAACCATGTCTAGACATGTTTAAACCTTAGACAAATACCAACAATCTCTACCTTTGTCTAAGTGTTTAAACCCGAACCATTATGCAGAGAACTTTAGGATCCAAACTCATCTTGAGTCATCATTAACCGACTCCATTCCTAAGATGTCCAAGGCAATGATTGGACCTTCTTAGAGGTAGAACCTTGGTGCCTAAATCTGCAAGACTTTCCTTTGTGGTCTTCTTGTCAACATGAATGCATCCTTTCATATCGTTTTCTGGAATGTAATGATACCGAACATCCATATACTTCGTCCCTTCATGGTACACCGGATACCTCCACAAGTGCCACGCACTTTGGCTATCCAAATACATCACTACCTGCTCTTTTAGGACCTCCCACTTGTCCAACAACCCTTTGCACCCCATAGCCTCCTTTATGGCTTCCGTAGCCGTTATGCATTCTACCCTAGTTGTTATGAGTGCTACTACCAGTTGCCACTGAGCCTTCAAGTACCTCAGCAACCACTTTATCCCAAGCCAATGCTTCTTTCCGGGACTACTCACAAATTTGCTGAGAACGCCCATTGCCCAATAACCCTTAACCAGTTTCTCTCCTTTTCATGGATTATACACATCCCAAGGATCTTTTGTGTAAGATTGAGATCCTTCCTCTCAAACTTCTCACTGAGTTAAGATGTAAACCTTTGCATCCTCTTCCTGCTATTCTAAACCAGCAACACATCAATGACATAGATAAGGATACTGACCATTTTCTCCACCTTGTGTCCAGATGAGAAAGTTTTTTGTGAAATCTATGTCTTTTCTTCTTGTGAACCCATTCGTCACTAGCTTAGCCTTGTTCCGGACATCATCTCCTGGAGGGCACCCTTTTTTGATCTTGTAAGTCCACTTACAATTCACAACTCTCTGATTTCCCAGAATGTGCACCAATTCCCAGAAGTTGTTCTCCCTCAAAGAGTCAATTTCTTCCTCCATAGCCAGCTGCCACTTTAATGAACCCTTACACTCTATGGCATCCATGTAAGTTTCTGGTTCAACCTCTCCTTCTCTTCAATGAGCTGCTACATTAGTATCCGTAAACCCATATCTCAAAGGTGGTCCGACTAGCCTTCTTTCCCGGTCTCTTGTGAGCTGATAGTCCTTCCGACTCCCTGCATCATCAACTTCTAGTTCAACCTCCTCACGAGTGTCTTGAGCTTGGTATTCATCAATGGGCTCTACCTGGTTCGAACCCTCTTGCCTTCTTTGCTATACCTGAACCGAATCTTCTTTGATGCTATGCTCCATAAATACTGAACTGGTTTGCTCACTAGCCCCTGCAGGGTTAGTTTTCTCCAAATAAGAAAATAAGAATTCATTAAAAATAACATCCCTACTTATAATGAGTTTCAATCCTTCTTTCTCTAAGGACCACAACCTATACTCCTTAGCCCCTTCCCCATATCCTAGAAACACATACTCTCTAGATCCTGGGCTAAGCTTATCATCCTTTTGTTGTGCATACGCAGCACACCCAAAAGTTCTAAGGTTGTTCAACTTAGGGGGTTTTCCACTCCACATCTCTTTGGGAGTCTTGAGCTCTAAAGCTCTAGAGGGTGATCTATTAACCAAATATGCAGCAGTAGACATAGCTTCCCCCCAAAAACATTTGGGTAATCTGGATCCATTTAATATGCGCCTAATCTTTTCCATAAAGGTCTTATTCATCCACTCAACTCCACTTTGCTGAGGGGTTTCCATAACCGTCCTATGTCTTAAAATCCAATTTAACCTACAGAATTGATCAAGTTCTTGGTTAAAAATTTCTAAGCCATTATCGGTTCTTATCCCCTTAACTACTCTACTCATTTGAGTCTCTACCAGCCCTTTCTACACCACTAATTTATTCAAAGCATCTGATTTATTTTTAACCAAATAAACCCAAACCTTTCTTGAATAATCATCAATTAAAGACAGAAAGTAAATGTTACCTCCCTATGTTGGTGTCTTTGCTAGTCCCCAAAGGTCTACATGAATGTAGTCAAGAATGCCTTTAGACTTGTTCACTCCGGTGTTGAAGCTGACCTGGTGTTACTTCTCAAGAACATAACACTGGCAGAAATCAAGTTCCTCTACTTTTTTTCCACCAAGTAGGCCATCCTTGTTGAGAACTTGCAAGCCCTCTTCGTTCATATGTCCCAAGCGAGTGTGCCAAAGGGCTGCCTAATCCATCTCAGCCATCAAGCTTGCTGCTTGATCCTTGATTTCCATGTGTTCGATCATCTCATAGAGTCCATCCTTCATTACTGCTTTGATCACTACCAAAAATCCCTTAGCTACCTTGATCTTTCCTCCCTCTATCTTACATGTGTATCCCATGGAATCCAGCTGCCCCAATGAGGTCAAATTCCTCCTCAAATCCGAGAGATATTTCATATCTTTCAGCAAACTTGTCATTCCATCAAACATCCTCACCTGGATGTCTCCCGTGCCCCTCACTTGGTAAGAAATATTATTCCCCAAGAAAACTCTTTCATCATTGGTTTCCTTAAAATTCTTGAACTAACTCCGATGAGGGCACATGTGATGAGTGCACCCGGAATCCAAGATCCATTTCCCGCTGCCTTCTTGCTCCTTGCTTACACTTGAGCACATAATAAGACCATCATCATCTTGCTGTTCTATCTTGGCAACCGAAGCCTCTCCATTCTTGGGATGGCTTCTTCCTCTATCCCTTGTCATCTTCTTGCAATCTTTCTTGACATGACCCTCCTTATGGTAGTAGTAGCAACTCTTCCCTCCAAATCTCAATTTAGAGTGCTCTCTCCTATGGCTCTCTCCTCTATCTCTGTCCTGGTAGTAGCCATGCATGTTGCTATGCACTCTCCCATGGCTCTCTCCTCTATCTCTGTCCCGGCAGTAGCCATGCATGTTGCTATGCACTCTCCCATGGCTCTCTCCTCTATCTTTGTCTCGGTAGTAGCCATGGTTGCTACTATACCGAGTTGCTGGCATTCTTTTAAAGAACAACCCTTTACTACTTGATGCACTCCTCATCTTGGCATCAAGATTATCTTACAACTCTTTCTTAGGATCAAATTTAAAAGCAAAGATTCATTTATGAAGATACCTCTTATCTAGGAGAGTCTTAGCAAGAAACAACTCATGTAGTTTCTTCCAAATTGCAGTTGGATCTTCCAAGTCTCTGCACTCCCTTGTGACATTATCCAACATGTGCAAGAAGATTGTGTTGTATGTCATCTTCTTCATTTCATTCCATTGGTCCTCCATGACACTTGCTGGAAAAACATCATCTTCTCCAATAGCCAAGTCCACTTTCTGTTGCACTAGAACCGCCTTGATCTTTTGCTTCCATAGGGAAAAATCTCCCTTTCCATCAAACTTCTCAATACCGAAATTTGAACCCATCTTTCAGAGAAGATCCATTGATTTATTCAGCACCCATAAATGCTTTCCAATGTCTTCTAAACCTTAAGAACATAGATCAAAGATGAATCTTAATACCGTTCTTGAATCACCCTCAAGAACACGATCAAATCTTGATCTTTACTCCGTTATTAAATCACTCTCAAGAACATGATCAGATATTGATCTTAACTCCATCCTTAATTCACCTTAAGAACACGATCGGATATAGATCTTAACTTCGTTCTTGAATCACCCAAGAAGTTGACCTTTGCAGTCTTGCTCCAATACCTTCTGTTCTTGCTCCGATACCCAGCAGTGCAAGCTCCTCCGGCTTTGATACCACTGTTGGAAATCACCTTGACAAGATGCCCAGGTCGTGATCTTCCAGACACCCAAGTCTATAATGACTTGTAGAAAGAAATACAACAATCGAAAGCAAGAAAGAAAAGAAGACAAGTGATTTGTTATCGAGGTTCGACAATAGTCTACGTCCCCATGAGTTCCTCCGAACTCTCTACCCTAAATTAATGACAACTTGTTTAAACCTCCTCTTAGGTGCATGGATGTAAGGTTAAAATGCACAGTACCACTTAGGATTGATGGAGGGCCATGGTTAAGTGGTCATCAAGATCTAAGGGTGGAGAATGACACATAAGATTGGACAAGAAGTTGGTGCACTATATAAAGGGTCACCTAGGTTCAATCTTATGATATAAGATGTGAAACATATTGTAATACAAGACACAAGTGTGTGTGTGATAGATATACAAAAGAGAATTATGTGAGAGTGCAAAGACACAGACATACAAGAGGGACTCATTGTAGAGAGGCTGGTTATAAAGAAAAGAGATTAAGTATAGAAAGTGATAAAGTCTTTCTTGTTCTCTTCTTTGTTCCTTCAAGAACTTGAGGTTTCTTGGAGAGGGTTACTGTATGCTTCAGCTTTGCCTAGCTCCTAGGCGCTGAACAAGGGGCGGTGCGGTGCTGGGCAGAGCACCTTTGCACCATGTTCTGGACGGTGCGGCGCTAGTGGAGGGGTGGTGTGGCACCGCCTTGCTTCCAGCTGCATCCTTGCTGAGTAGTGAGGCACTGGTGAAGGAGTGATGAGGCGCACACTGATGTTGCCCTCCACACAGCAGTGCGCACAACTTTGCTTTGTTGATTAGGGGTGTGCACACACACCCAAATGGATGCACACACATGTGTGCAATCCTTTAACATGCTGTATTTTAATCTTCCAACCTTGGTTTAGACTTTAACCATCTTTGAACCATGTTTAGACATGTTTAAACCTTAGAAAAATACCAACAAAGAGAGTCATTCCTTTCAGCAGCCATTATCAACTAACAGATAAACCACAAAATACTGGAATATAGTGCAAATAAAACAAAGCAAACAGAGATACTAATTGAGCAAACCTCCAAAACAAGTGCAAATCTTCGAGTTTATTGATGAAATCCCTCAAATTGCTCTAAATCTGCTTGCAAAAGGGCTGTGCAAGAAACCCCCAAATATCTAAATTCCCCCAAATCTACGTGCGAAATACCTCCAGATCGATAGATTCATAGACTTCGAACTCCTGATTGCAAGCAGATCATGCTCATCGTGAGCAGTACCCAAAAAAAATCAGGAATCTTCAATCAAAGATCCCATGATCTTGCTCTGATACCATGTGAGAATTGAAAAAGAGTAAAGAGATGAGAAGAAATAGAAGCTAGGGTTTGATTGCAATAATGAATATTTACAATAGAGAAATATGGGTTTATATAGGAAACAACAAAGACTATTATACCCTTATTGATAATACCAAATGACTAATATAACCAAACTAATAAACATAATCTCTAACAGTCTGTTTTCATGAGAGGAGGATTAGGAGCAATCTTATTTTGGATGTCTGATTACTGTACTTAAGAAATTTGTGAAATGTTGTATTGTAGTTTTTGGATCTTTCGACTTTTGTGTCAAGATGCTTCTGCTACACGTAGAGAGTTCTTAAGTTTTACTCCAATTGCAAATAATGGGCATTGATAAATTTCTTGGATATTTTGCCTTGGTAATGCTTGTAACTATGTTTTGACTTAATAAAATATTTTTTTGGCTGTTTAAAAAAAAAATCTATCATAAGACTTAACTAAAATTCATTTTAAGAATTACAGCCAATGTTAATAGCAAATCCCACTATAAAATAATTCTGATGTGACAAGGTACACCAATAAAAATTAATACAGCAGCATCTGTGAGGGGCTGTTGCACAGTAGTATCTATGAGGGGGCTGCTGCACAGCAGCACCTATGAATGGGCTGCTGCACAGCAGCACCTGTGAGGGGCTGCTGAACAGCAGCACCTGTGAATGGGCTTCCCCTCGGTTGTGTCTGACTAGAACATCCTCTATCAGCTATTGCTCCTTGGCCTTGAGCTCTATCTTGTACACTCCCTAATCCACCACCTTTTCTTGACTAACCTCTCCCAACACCCCCAATAGTGACCACATTGGCTAGTTTAACTCTCAATGGACAATTCATACTTCCATTTGCACTTTGTCCACAAACAAAACAAACCAAAGTAGGGTAATCCTGAGATAAATGCCCTACTTGATTACACCTATAACATGCCCTGTTTTCCTTATATGATACCACATTACCACCTCCTCTAGCTACCACACTCTTACCTCTACTAAAAATTCTTGGTACCATAGGTTGTCCTCCCAAACCTAGGAGTTCCTCCTACTGAACTTTGAGCAACAGAAGTCACTGACCCACTCTGCCTCTGCTGACTTGGAACAATAAGTCCATGTGAAAAGAAATGACTTCTCTATAGAAGATAGCCTTCCTGCATCCCAAAACCAAGACTATCTTCTCTAGTACCCTCAGATCTACTCCTCTTTAGTCATTCTCTAATTCCTCTAGACGCAAATATGTATTTCTTCCTTTAAAGCAACATATCCACCAATGCAACATAATTTGTATGCATCAAATAAGAAATTTAGAATGTATCTCAAAGTTCAACCCATCTAGAAACCTCCTACACTACCTCTCTTCAGTATTTACCAATTCAAGTACAAACCTAGACGAAGCCACAAATCTCCCATCATATTATACTACATTCAACATTTTTTGCCTCACATGATTAAATTCTCTCTCCTATTAAGATCTAAATGTATCAAGAAAATGTTTAGCAAAGTATACTTCTTTAAACCTACTCCAAGTTAAGGGTTGTTCTATATCCATACTTAGTCTAGGAAATATATCATCCCATCAATTAGAAGCCTCACCCTCTAATCAAAATTATGCAAAGGCAACATTCTACCTATCAGTAACTGGTAATACTCTAAATAAACACTCAATTCATTTAATCCACAACTCTGCTTCAGATGGGTTCTCAAACTCTTTAAAGGAAGAGGGTTTTAGTTTAATAAATCTAGCAAAACAGTCTCCATGCATTTCATTAACAAAACCACCCTCTCTCAACTGGACATTATGAACCTTTGGAGCTCTCATAGGGTCTACTACTAGGGCTGGTGATGAGTCTTAAATATTGCATATTTTAGACCCTTAACTTATATTTGTTATGCTCTTAGTTAGTAGTATTTCACTTTATTTTACGTCTTTCTTGTGTTTTGTGTATTTTTACAGGTTTGTGGAGAAAATAAAGCATTTCAGGAGATGTGAAGCTTCTGGAGACATTGCGATCGATCGCACGAGATATGCGATCGAGCGCACCTGCCTACGAACGAGAGCATGGTCAACATCCCACATCGAAATATTTGAAGTTCAATGAATCTGCGATCGATCGTAGTAGACATGCGATCGAGTGCACATGAGATCGTGTGCACAAGACATGCGATCGATCGTACCTGCGATCGATCGCACCACACTGCGATCGAGCGCAAACGGGCAGTATCCCACATCGAATCTGCAACCCATATTGCTCCGAGTCTTCCCCTATATAAACACCATCTGGCTTCATCATTCAGTGTACAATTCCTGAGCCACTTTGGTGTTTACCGGTGGACGTCCGCTAGCATTCTGGTGGATCTCTAAGGCATTGCTACCACGAGGGGAAGCGCCGCCCGTTTGCGAGTGTAATTTCTCCCATGTAAAGTTGTTTATTTATTTATTTTTATTTAGTTGTTGGAGTTTAATGTTTAGTACTTTTATTATGAATTATAGTTTCATAGTTATGAGTGGCTAGACTCTTCAACTAAGGTTGAAGATGAAGCCCCGCCGTTGTTTGGCGTAGTAGTTCAGATTTGCTTGTACAAATCTGACAATTTTTAGTATAAAATGTTCTGTCAATTATTTGAGTTAATCTTATAATTGATTGAGTTTAAATTGTCTGTTGGATATTCTTTGTGTTTCATCTGATGGATACATTGAATGCTTTTCGATTAAATTGGATTTCCTTTGTGATTTGTTAAAAGCGGATACATTGGATGCTTTTGGTTTAATTGGGATATTCTTTGTTTTTTATCGTAAGTTGGATTCATGGAATGTTTTGATAGGCTATATTTTTAGAACATATATGCTTAACTTCGGTGGGGTGGATTCGGAAACCTTAATGCTTTTTATTATTAGTTTTAAAATCAACTTAGTTTAGTTTTAATTTATTTTGCAATATCATTCTGAAATTTGGAACTAGGTTAAGATAGAGTTAGTTTAGATTAAAAATATATTTTCACAATGCAATTCTATGTGGATTCGACCTCGCACTTGCACAACGCTATACTGCAAAAGACTCGTGCACTTGCGAGTAATTTAAAACTCACAACAAGTTTTTGGCGCCATTGCCGGGGAATTATTTGGTTTGTGAAAATTTTTGGTTTAAAATGATTTTATTTTTCTACTAGTTAGTTATTTTTTTTGTTTAAAAAAAATTTATGTGGATGAATCCAGCGCCGGTTTCACAGTCTTTAGAGGACACCATTAAGGAGTACATGAAAATGATCGGCCCGTCCCTCAATGCTGCCAACACATTCAATGTTGATAGCTGTTCCATCTGTGCTAGTCCCACGCATCTAGCACAGAATTGTCCATCAATGCCGGCTTGTGCTGAGTACCCCATGGAACAAATGAATGCTTTCAATGACTGTTGTTTGGAATCAAATGGATCTTACTCCGAAAAATACAATCCAGGGTGGTGGAACCACTCTAATTTTTCATGGGAGCAGAACCAACTAATGAATCAGGGAGGAGCCCCTTATAATCAACACCCTCCCGAATTTCCTCCACCAATACCAAGTTATGCCTATCCAGCACCATCACCCGCTTACCAAGCTCCCATTCAAGCGCCAGCGTCGGTTTCACAGTCATTGGAGGACGCTCTCAATGATTTCATGAAAACGACTAGCCAATCTATAAGTGAAGTGATGAGTGCAACCATAGAAAACACCCAAGCGATTGCCGAACTAGAGAGTCAAATTGATCAAATCGCAAGTTACGTGGGTGAAGGAGAGGAAAGAAAGTTCCCCAGTCAACCTGATCCTAACCTAAAGGAACAGTTTGCGGTGGGAAATTTATCAACTCCTATACAAGGGCAAGAAAGTGGCAACAAAGAAAAGAGAGATGCTGAGCCATCTACAGCCACACCTATCATTAAGGATCTCCCTAGGTCGTTTTTACCTAAAGCGCCTTACCTTGAGAGATTACAAGCGCCCAAGAAAGGAGAGGAGTTTGAGGATCCCTTGGAGGCATGCTTTGCTCACTTTGGAGAGGACTTGGGCTTAGATAAGTTACTAGAGGAAGTGAATGCCATTTTGGAGTCTGATCCTCAGAAGAACAGTGAGACGGAGGAGACTATGGATGAATCACGTATTGAGGACCCCCTGGAGGCATGCTTTGCTCAATTTGAAGAGGATTTGGGCTTAGATAAGTTGTTTGAGCAAGTAAATGCTACTTTGGGGTCTGCTCCTCTAAAGATCAGTGAGACGGAGGAAACCACAACACCTGAACCCCCCAAGAAGGAACTTAAGCCTTTATCAGACAATCTTAAGTATAAGTTCCTAGGTCCAGTAGATTCTTTGCCTATAATTATAGCTTTAGATTTGGGTGATGCTCCAGAGGAGAAATTATTGGATGTCTTAAGAGAGCATAAGGAAGCTATAGGCTGGACTATTGAGGATGTCAAGGGAATCAACTCCTCGTTGGTAATATACACGATACAGTTGAAGGAGAATGCCAAGCCATCGAGGGAGCCACAAAGAAGGCTCAACCCTGCTATGCAAGAGGTTGTGAGGGCAGAAGATATTAAACTGTTAGAGCCAGGGATCATTTATCCCATCTCTGATCGCAAGTGGGTGAGCCTGATTCCAGTCATGCCCAAACGTGCTAAATTGACGGTAGTAAATAAAGATGACGAGTTGGTCCCAACTCGAGTGCAGTCAAGATGGAGAAAGTGTCTAGACTACCGTAAATTGAATGCTGTCACTAGGCCTGATCATTTTTCATTCCTATTTATTGATCAGATGGTGGAGCACTTAGTTGGGCATGTTTACTAATGTTGGGTCTGGCTGAAGACGTTAAACTTAGCGCTCATGGGAGGCACCCCACAGCTTATCTTTTCTTTTGTTTATTTATTATTTCGCATTTTTATGATTAACGTTTGTTTCTAGTATTTTTTGTTTTCCAGTTTTTATTTTTCAGGGACAAAGCGTACTTCAGTTCAAGTTTGGGGGTATGCTATGAGCCATACCAGTCCAGATAGTTCTCCATATCTCAGGTCAGCTCTTTCCATATTAGTCACACATTGGGGTCAATGTGTAATTTAAGTTTGGGGGTATGGGAGACACATCACACACTTTGTCCTAATTTTTTGTCTTTTCGTCATAGAGATAAATGCATGCTCATGTTATCGTGAAATTTTAGTTGATTGTTGTGCGAAAATATACCTAAATAAATGGGTAAATAATCGCACTTGTTTTACTTGCAAGTGCACAAGGTCAATAGTGTAGCATAGTGTGCGAATGCAAGATCATCTCCACAGGGATTGGTAAAGTTTGATTTAGAATTATAATTGCAATGTAAAAAGATAGAAATAATAAACTGAAGGGTGATTCGATAATAATAAAGACATAGGGCTTTGATATCCACCACTAGTCATACATTCCCGATGTTGTATAAGGTATCAGTGCTCTAGCCTTATTATGTGTACCTACTGGTCGCCAACCTAAGGGCATGGTATCTACTCCCTAAGCTATTGATTTCCCTAAGCAACGAGTTAGGCATGGTATCTACTCTAACTCTTTTCTTCCTTAAGGGATTCAGCATGGTATCTGCTTGAGTTGTTCCTTAAGAAAACATAGGTACTGTGGAAATCGACAACCACATGAGACCTAGGGCATGGTATCTACTCCCGGTTTCCCATGTTGATTAACCCGGGTATCCGGATAAGATGGTCCCTTGTTACTGATGTTAGACCCAAGACTCGGTCATCCAAATTGATCTAACTAACCCATCCATACCACATGCATACGTTGGCCTTACACATACATATGAGGAATTTAAATAAGCACAGGTGTTAATCAAGTTAAGTAACATAATAAGCTATGCAAAGATTTAATCAATGAATAAAAATATGGGAATGCATAACTAGGGCTTCAATCGAGCCCTATAAGAGAGTTAGTTACACATACGAACTGAAGTAAACATAATTAAACAAAACATAAGGGAGAAGAATAAACCCGAGAGAAGAGGCGTCAATTCTCTCCCAAGCTCTCCACTCCAAGTAAAAGAAAAGAGAAAAGTGTTTACTATCTAAGGTGTGTTTTTGTGTGTGAGTTTACAAGTGTATTTATAGGTCTTTGAGAAGTCCTAATAGACTCATGAGTTTCTAAGCTTTCCTAAAACACAAAACTCCTTTATTTCCAAAATAGAGTTATTTCCAAAATAGGGTTCTGCAGTTTACTATTCACGCCTGTACATTTGCGCTCGATCGCATGTGTCCTTGCGCTCGATCGCAGTGTGCGCTCGATCCTACAAGTGTGCGCACGATAGTATGTGCGCTCGATCGCCTTTTGTCCAGAAAGTGCTCCAGGGCTTCTAGATTTCTTCTTTAAAGTGCCAAAACTGCTTCTTTTTCTCCAAGACCCTACAAAAACATGTAAAACATACAAATGGAGTAAAAGATACCAAATTAACGTAATAAAGGATCTAAAAAGTGTAAATAAGGGGGCTTAAATATGTATATTTAAGCGTCTATCACACCCCCAAACTTACATATTGCTAGTCCCTTAGCAATACTAAATTAAAAACTAAAACGAAAATATAGATAAATCCAATGTTCATAGTGTCAATCAAAAATATAGATTTTACACAAAACTATGATGGGCATTCATGAGCAAGCTTAACAAGTGTAAACATATATCTGCAATGAATAAGAGTTTTAAACGTAAATCATATTCACGAGGTATTTTAAGATATCACAAGTTTGACTTTGGTGTGTGGTGACTAGCACATAAAAGATTGAGTTTCCAAGATATTCAAATGGGTAGTGTTTCGATGACTCAAGATTCACCAAACTTCCTATTAGAGTCAACAAATATGGCATAGTCTTTTATTTGCGAGATTTTTGCCAGGTTAGTTCCCTTAAGCTTTCTTGTTGACTCGTGTAACGAGTGTTTAGCCAATGACTCCCAAACCAGATGGTTTTAGGGCATTAGGTGTAAAGACACCCCTAAGGACTTACTGGCTCGAGTCAACAAGGCTACGAAACTAACTGATTTTTATGCTACCATTTAGAATTTTCCACCTTT
Source organism: Bretschneidera sinensis (assembly GCA_023935145.1). Lineage (NCBI taxonomy): Eukaryota > Viridiplantae > Streptophyta > Magnoliopsida > Brassicales > Akaniaceae > Bretschneidera > Bretschneidera sinensis. Next base: position 141,371,153 of record CM043698.1, on the reverse strand, counting down.
TGACGTGACACTCAATGCTTACTGAGGCAAGAGGGCTAGTTACTCAACGAAAAATTCCTTTTTAATGATCACTTAAGATTTTCCACCTTTTGACGTGACACTCAATGCTTACTGAGGCAAGAGGGCCAGTTACTCAGCGGAAGATTTGTTTTTATTGATCATTAGGAGCATTTTTTTCTTTTTGAGAATGAATCAATCTTTTCTATTTTTATATGCCAAAATATCAATCTAATAGGTCATCTAGTTCACAGTCAAGCAAAAGAAACATACCAATCCAAATAACATGTCATACCCCACACAACTATGTGCTAATGTGCTCGTGATAGTTCAAGTTAAACTTGTGAATTCTTAAATGCCAAAAGGGCAGTGATCTAGGTTCAAAACTTGTTTATTGACCTATATGTTCAAAGTGTTAAGCTCACTGATGAAGACAAATCATAACATTTTGTTTAGATCATAAAAAGTTTATTGGACATAATGAACAAGCATTTATCTATGAAAATAATATCAAAACAACAACAACAAACAAAAAAAAATGTGGGACATAGTGACATAGTGAGTGTGTGAATGTGTCCCCATACCCCCAAACTTAAATTGCACATTGTCCCTAATGTGTGAATAGCATGGAAAGAGCTGACCTGGGAGATGGAGAACTGATGGCTGACATAGCTCATAGCACACCCCCAAACTTCAACTTGATGCACTCATGTTGTCCTCGAAAAAAAAAAAAAAAAAAAAAGGAAAAACAGACATAAAATGGAAAACAAGTAATAAACAATAATAGAAAAGTAGACTATGAAATACTAATAATAAACTATGAAAAGGATATGCTTTGGGGTGCCTCCCATGAGCGCTAAGTTTAACGTCTTCAGCCAGACGTGGTACCCTCTCACTGCTGGTCTCCAAGTGGTGCAGTCGAGAAGGAACCGGGTGTAGGAGGTGGAGGTTGACAGTTTAGGCATCATGGCAAGTTGCTGTCCAATGTGCGCTCGATTGCACTGTGAAGTGCGCTCGATCGCACTTGTGGCAGAGAGTGCGTACTCAAGGGTCTTACTGCCACTGACCTCAATAGAGGCACTTGAGCTACACGTTTATCAAAGTCTGAACTGCTCAAATGCTCTCTATAGTAGCTTCATCATTTAGTCTTTTGGCAAAGAGTACTTAAAATTCACTGCATGTGGCTTAGGTGCTCTGGTTGCTGTTGCATACTGAACAATTTGGGGTGTTAAATCTTCATCCCTTGGTTGCACTATAATTTCTGAGTGTGGTGTGACTTTGTGTCCATGTACTGTGAAGGTTTGATTTCTTGCAGGCAACTGCTGTAATTCTAAGTTTGGTGCCTGGACAATAGATGAGAGAAAAGTAGTATTAGTATGCTCAAGATTTTCAAACCGAGGAGTGAACTTACTTGGATACTTTGGAGAGGCTTCAAGGAGGTGCACGGCTTCAAAAATGTCATCATAGACAGTTTCTAATGCTGGCTCAATATCAGGTCCTGTGAAGCTATGGGTGAGGGCGGCCTCCAATGGATCAGTGTGATAGACCTGAAAAGCTTGCTTGATAGCACTTTGCAAAATAAATTCATTAAAACATTCATCATTATTATCATCTTGGGGTAATTTCATTGCATCAAATATCTTAAATTCTATTGTCTCACCATTTACCGTCATACTTACAATACCCTTTTTTACATTAATTATTGTATCAGCCGTCCTCATGAAGGGTCTTCCTAAGATGATGGGCAGAGGTAATGGCATAGGGCATTCTTCCATATCTAACACAATGAAGTCAGCAGGCAAAATAAACTCTCCTACCTTTACCAAGGCATCTTCAAGTATACCTCTAGGTCTTTTGATGCTTCTATCTGCCAATTGCAAAGTGATAGAGGTTGGTTGAAGCTCCCCCAAATCTAGCTTTTCAACTACTGTGTATGGTAGCAAATTGACACTTGCTCCTAAATCTAGTAATGCTTTCTCAAACAATTGATCACCTATCCTACAGGGAACAGTAAAACTACCAGGATCTTTTAGTTTTGGTGGTAGTTTTCTTAACAAAATCGCACTTACCTCTTCAGTTAGAGCCACTGTTTCATGTTCTTGAAACTTTCTTTTATTAGTGCAACAATCTTTTAAAAATTTAGCAAAGGAAGGGATTTGTTTAATTGCATCTAATAAGGGAATGTTAATTTCTACTTTTCTCAAAGTTTCAAAGATATCAAACAATTTATCTTTCTTTGGTGTTACTAACCTTTGAGGGAAGGGTGGTGCATTCCACTTTTCTACTTCACTTACCTTGGATGTGGATGGCTTAGCTTAAGATGCTTGAGATGCTTGAGCTGGCTCATTAACTCCTATGATCTTCCCATTCCGGAGAGTTGTAACAGCTTTCAGCTGCCGATGTCCTCTTGGATTTGGTAGTGTTTGTGCAGGAAGTTTTTCTTGCTGTCTTCCACTTAACTCCTTAGCCATTTGCCCCATTTGTACTTCCAGCCTTTGGATGGTTTGCTCATGCTTTTCAATTGTTTGTCTTTGCTGATCTTGTGAAGTTATCAATGTTGCCATTAGTTGTTGTTGCTGAATGGCCAATTGTTTTACAAGACTTTCTAGATCATCCTTCTTGGGTTCTGGAACTGGTTGGGCTGCTTTATGACAGTTTCCTTGTTGCCCTTGAAGGTTCAAGTTGCTTTGATTGTTGCTCCATGAGAGGTTGGGGTGGTTCCGCCATTTAGGGTTGTATGTATTTGCATATGCATTGTTCGATCCCACATAGTTCACTTGCTCGGGATCTGTAGATGAATACAAATGGCAGGTCTCAGTAGTGTTATCAAATTTAGAACATAATGCACATACCTCGCGTTGTGTGACTTGTGGAATCGGTGAGGTGTTCTGAGCAGTCATGGCTTTTACAAGCATATCTAGTTTCCTCTCCATTCCATCTATCTGAGTTGGAATTCCACCAAGTAAGTTAACTTCATACATGCCCTTGCTCTTTACTCCTTGTCTCCCTCTCGAGGAGAATTGCTGGGTGTGCTCACTTAAAGTCTCAAACAGCTCCATGGCTTCTTCACTAGTCTTCTCGATCAGCATACCTCCACAACCAGAATCCACTATACTTTGATTTATGCCACTCAAACCTTCATAGAAAGCCAGGACCAGCTCATCTTGAGGTGAGTTGTGATGTGGACATTTGAGTAGCAGCTCATTAAAGTGTCCCCATGCCTCGAAAAAAAGGTTACCATCCCTCTGTTGGAATGATTGAATCTCCTTCCTAATCTGCCTTGTCTTTTGGGCTGGAAAAAATTTCTTTAGAAATCTATTGGATAGCTCTTCCCAAGTATGGATGGAGTCTGCAGGCAATGAATGATACCATATTTTAGCATTATCTTTTAATGAAAAAGGAAAAAGAATTAACCTGATTCCTTCTTGATCTAGGCCTTGAATATGCTGGAACTTGCAAAGATCGATAAATTCTCGGAGGTGCAAGTGTGGATCTTCGTTAGGAGTGCCCCTATAATGAGTCAAAGCATTCAAGATTTGCGAAGATATGTAATAATTTCCTGCCGCTTCAGGTTGATATGCAATGCATGATGGTTAATCAATGGTCCGAGGGGTGAAGGATTGCTTCATCGGAACTCGTGCAGGTGGTTGCTGGTTCTCGAGCTGTTCAGCCATTTGTGTTTCGTTCTCGATTTCTCCTTTTTTCTCCTCAAAGTTGTCCCTAAGCCTTTCTCGGATGGTCCGTTCAAGCTCGGGATCGAGGGAAAAGAATTCCGGATGTCGGGATCGAAGTCCGTGCATAAAGCAGAAAAACCAGTTTTAGTGCAGCAGTGCAACTCTGCTGCTCGGGTACTTTCTGCCCTAAATGCGCTCGATCATACAGGAGCTTGCGATCGATCGCAAATTCCATAGAAAGTGCAAGTAGGGTTTCGTGCCTGAAACAGAAAACAACTTGATTTAAGTTTTGATAAAAGATGGTAAAAATAAAATAATAACAATGATAAAATGAAAGTAATCCTAAAATGAACTTTTAGACCAATCCCCGGCAACGGCGCCAAAAACTTGTTGTGCGAAAAATATACCTAAATAAATGGGTAAATAATCACACTTGTTTTACTTGCAAGTGCACAAGGTCAATAGTGTAGCATAGTGTGCGAATGCAAGATCATCTCCACAGGGATTGGTAAAGTTCGATTTAGAATTATAATTGCAATGTAAAAAGATAGAAATAATAAACTGAAGGGTGATTCGATAATAATAAAGACATAGGGCTTTGATATCCACCACTAGTCATACATTCCCGATGTTGTATAAGGTATCAGTGCTCTAGCCTTATTATGTGTACCTACTGGTCGCCAACCTAAGGGCATGGTATCTACTCCTTAAGCTATTGATTTCCCTAAGCAACGAGTTAGGCATGGTATCTACTCTAACTCTTTTCTTCCTTAAGGGATTTAGCATGGTATCCGCTTGAGTTGTTCCTTAAGAAAACATAGGTACTGTGGAAATCGACAACCACATGAGACCTAAGGCATGGTATCTACTCCCGGTTTCCCATGTTGATTAACCCGGGTATCCGGATAAGATGGTCCTTTGTTACTGATGTTAGACCCAGGACTCGGTCATCCAAATTGATCTAACTAACCCATCCATACCACATGCATACGTTGGCCTTACACATACATATGAGGAATTTAAATAAGCACAGGTGTTAATCAAGTTAAGTAACATAATAAGCTATGCAAAGATTTAATCAATGAATAAAAATATGGGAATGCATAACTAGGGCTTCAATCGAGCCCTATAAGAGAGTTAGTTACACATACTAACTGAAGTAAACATAATTAAACAAAACATAAGGGAGAAGAATAAACCCGAGAGAAGAGGCGTCAATTCTCTCCCAAGCTCTCCACTCCAAGTAAAAGAAAAGAGAAAAGTGTTTACTATCTAAGGTGTGTTTTTGTGTGTGAGTTTACAAGTGTATTTATAGGTCTTTGAGAAGTCCTAATAGACTCATGAGTTTCTAAGCTTTCCTAAAACACAAAACTCCTTTATTTCCAAAATAGAGTTATTTCCAAAATAGGGTTCTGTAGTTTACTATTCATGCCTGTACATTTGCGCTCAATCGCATGTGTCCTTGCGCTCGATCGCAGTGTGCACTCGATCCTACAAGTGTGCGCACGATCGTATGTGCGCTCGATCGCATTGCATGTGCGCTCGATCGCCCTTTGTCCAGAAAGTGCTCCAGGGCTTCTAGATTTCTTCTTTAAAGTGCCAAAACTGCTTCTTTTTGTCAAAGACCCTACAAAAACATGTAAAACACACAAATGGAGTAAAAGATACCAAATTAATGTAATAAAGGATCTAACAAGTGTAAATAAGGGGGCTTAAATATGTATATTTAAGTGTCTATCATTGATCTAAACATTTTCTGTGATGTGATGTCATTGGTGAGCTTAACATTTTGAACACATGATCTGGTGATAAATTTTTAAAATTTAGTTACTTACTTTAGGCATTTTGAGAATTCACATGTTTGATCTAATCTAACATGAGCACATTAGCACAAATTATGTGAGGTATGACATGTGATTTTAATGTGTATTTTCCCTTATCTTAACTGAAACTGGATGACTTATTGGATGAACACTTGGGCATAAAGAAAGAAAAAAAAATTTAATTACTACAACTTTCCGCTGAGTAACTGGGCCTCTTGCCTCAGTAAGCAGTGAGTGTTCACGTCAAAAGGTGGAATTTTGCTTGGTAGTATTAAGGCCGATTTATTTTCGTAGCCTTTTTGACTCGAGTTAGTAAGTCCTTAGGGGTGTCTGTACACCTAATGCCCTAAAACCATCTGGTTTGAGAGTCATTGACTCAACACTCACTACATGGGTCAATTAGAAAGCTTAAGGGAACTAAACATAGTCGTGCCTTATTATTGTTAAAAAAATAAAAAGAAAAAAGAATAAAATAAAAACTATGCCTTTTCGTTCATTTTTTATGGGAAATTCGGTGAATCTTGAGACATGGAGACCTTACACATTAGAGTTACTTGGAAGCTTCATTTTTATATGCTAATTCACCTTACACTAATTCAAGCTTATGATGCCTTATCCTGCCTTTTGTAAGTAATTAGATTTTAATATTTCTATTCATTGCGAAGATGGGTTTACCTTTTTAAGCTTGCTTATGAATGAATATCATGGTGATGTGTGCTCCTTAAATTTTTGGATACCATGAGTGATGAATTTATCTTTATGTTCTTTGTTTTTCATTGAGTCTTTTATTTTGTTTTGCTAAGGGACTAGCAAAATACAAGTTTGGGGGTATTTGATGAGTCTTAAATATTGCATATTTTAGACCCTTAACTTATATTTGTTATGCTCTTAGTTAGTAGTATTTCACTTTATTTTACATCTTTCTTGTGTTTTGTGTATTTTTACAGGTTTGTGGAGAAAATAAAGCATTTCAGGAGATGTGAAGCTTCTGGAGACATTGCGATCGATCGCACGAGATATGCGATCGAGCGCACCTGCGCTCGAGCACACCTGCCTACGAACGAGCGCATGGTCAACATCCCACATCAAAATATTTGAAGTTCAGTGCATCTGCAATCGATCGTAGCAGACATGCGATCGAGTGCACATGAGATCGTGCGCATAAAACATGCGATCGATCGTACCTGCGATCGATCGCACCACACTGCGATCGAGCGCAAACGGGCAGTATCCCACATCGAATCTGCAACCCATATTGCTCCGGGTCTTCCCCTATATAAACACCATCTGGCTTCATCATTCAGTGTACATTTCCTGAGCCACTTTGGTGTTTACCGGTGGACGTCTGCCAGCATTCTGGTGGATCCCTAAGGCATTGCTACCACGAGGGGAAGCGCCACCCGTCTGCAAGTGGAATTTCTCCCGTGTAAAGTTGTTTATTTATTTATTTTTATTTAGTTGTTGGAGTTTAATGTTTAGCACTTTTATTATGAATTATAGTTTCATAGTTATGAGTGGCTAGACTCTTCAACTAAGGTTGAAGATGAAGCCCCGCCGTTGTTTGGCGTAGTAGTTCAGATTTGCTTGTACAAATCTGACAATTTTTAGTATAAAATGTTCTATCAATTATTTGAGTTAATCTTATAATTGATTGAGTTTAAATTGTCTGTTGGATATTCTTTGTGTTTCATCTGATGGATACATTGAATACTTTTCGATTAAATTAGATTTCCTTTGTGATTTGTTAAAAGCGGATATATTGGATGCTTTTGGTTTAATTGGGATATTCTTTGTTTTTTGTCGTAAGTTGGATTCATGGAATGTTTTGATAGGCTATATTTTTAGAACATATATGCTTAACTTCGGTGGGGTGGATTCGGAAACCTTAGTGCTTTTTATTATTAGTTTTAAAATCAACTTAGTTTAGTTTTAATTTATTTTGCAATATCATTCTGAAATTTGGAACTAGGTTAAGATAGAGTTAGTTTAGATTAAAAATATATTTTCACAACGCAATTCCCTGTGGATTCGACCTCACACTTGCACAACGCTATACTGCAAACGACTCGTGCGCTTACGAGTAATTTAAAACTCACAACAGCTGGATTCTGTTTAATCTACCCATCCAGCCTACATTTCATATCATCAACTCTACCCTCTACCTAATTCAATCTACAAGGGCTTGAGTGAGAAATCCTCTTAACTCATCTATCTCAACCTTAGAACTTCACACTACACTATTAGTACCAGATGCAATATATAAATGTTCCCTACTAGAAACCATAGAATCAACATCAACCTCTACCTCCTCTCTTCTAAACAAATGAGGTCTCTCACGCTCTCTTCGTCCTACTACTTTAGCTCTAGGTCTATAACGTCCACAAAGCAGCCTCAAACCTATATCAAAAGAATTTTGCTTTTTAGACACCACATTACCAATTTTTAAGTTGTCTAAAGAATCTTAAACTTATAACTCTGATACCAAAATTGTAACGACCTATCCTGGATTAGCCCACCTAAGATGGCATCGTCACCTTTTAGCATAAAGCACAACTTGTATGCACAAAAAATAATTTATAACTTCTTGAAACATAATTACAACATATATTATTAAACTTATTTATAGAGGAGATACAAAAATTTGCTACATAACTCATAAAAATAATTACATCCATGTATGCACTTGTACCAGACTCATACATAATTTTTACGATTATTTTTTTCTTTTATTTTCTTTTTTCTTTTTTTTCTAAGGGTGCTACCATGGGGACCCACCTAGATACTCACAATGGTCTCAATTCAAGGAATCTTACTAGCCTCCTGCTCGTAACCTGAAATTTGATTAAAATAATGAGAAGTGAGCGAAGTATTTGATTTGTATAATTCAATTCAAAATTTTAATCAAAATTCATATATAAATCAATATAATTTCATTCAATCATATTTTCTCATATCATATTAAATTTCATGTATTTCCTTCAGCATGTAGATATCACTCTAGATATCTAATTCATTATTTTTCTCATCTTATCACAAGTTTCATAATCATTTTGATGTATTAATATCTCAATAAATATAAATGAATGCATGTGCATAATCCTCCCTTTTTGCTTCCACATCTCAACATATCAATATTATTACAATAATTTTAATTCATTTTTCAAATCACATCACATCTCATCCTTACTATCACAAGTATAGGTAATTTCATCCTTTTTTGGGTATTCATACCAGTTTCTGGTATAGCTGTATGGGATGTTTCCCCATGTGTCGACATGTTTACATCCAGACCAACCATGGTTATGGCCTTCCCTGAATCACACCCCCCTCTTTGTGGCCTGACAATGCATATGTATAATCACATACAAGAAAACATAACATATTATCATATAAATCAAATGATTTTTTTTACATAAAATCTTAAATTGTCATAAAAATTTACTTATTCCTTCAATGATACAATTTTCATTAATTCATCATATATTTCATACTTTCAGTCATTTCATCATTAAGAGTTAAATTTCTTTTAATTTATTCAATTCAAACATATACCATGTATTTCATCAAATCAAACATATTCAACAACTTTTCTCATAGTATAATTCATTTCAAACTTTATTTATATTTATATTTCTTCTTGTTTGCTAACACTAAAGTGAACTCACCATGAAGCACTAAACACTACCCGTGGATCACTTCTATTCCTTTTGTGCCCTTCTCAACGACACCACCGAATGATTCACCTCTACCTAACCAAAATATGGTTATCAAGCTCACTATCTCATAACTTATTTCAAATCCTATACTAGGTTAATTTCATGAATATATGTATGCATGCTCCATTTTAATTTCAAATTCAAAGTTTCAGTTAAATTCCTTTCATTTGTATTTTGAATCAAATTCAAATCCTTTAAAGAAGAATGGGTATTTATACCCTCAAAATTATAGTTTTTATATGGAAGAACAAAAATAGTATAGATTACCTTGACAAGCTTTTCTTATAAATTTCTTGAAATCAATCCTTGAATTGATTGAATTCAACACTAGTTTATGAAAATCTCAAGTTTCTTTAGTATTTGGAGAGAAATTTATAAAGAGAATAAGTTTTAGAGAGAGAAAAGAGAGTTTGAATGAAAAAGAAATTAAAATTTTCTCGTGAAAGACCTTTTATGCTAAAAAACTTTGTTACCAGTCGACTGCCCATAATTTACCAGTCACTTTTCTATTTGGAGAAAATATTCCCCCCTGGTTTCTTTACCATTATGGTTCATCTTATCATTCACTTAGCCTTGTAGGCTAGACTTGGTGGTATCGTACACTACAGATGGATGTATCATATTGAGAGGTTAGATGTTCAAATCTCATTTGTGAATACTTAATTTGTATTTTAATGGCTAGTAAATTTATCTTTTAATTTTTTGGCTTTGCAAGGTATTTAGTGCACTTGAAATCTTACGTACATAATAGAAGTCGACCCGAGGGGTCAACTACTGAAGGGTACAATGGAGAAGAGTGTCTAACATATTGCTCACAATACTTCAATGGTGTAGAGACAAAATTCAACCGCCCCCAAAAGAACAATGATAATATAAATTATCTGGATGAATACATATTTTCCTTGAGTGGACGGATTATGGGAAATATTGTAAGTGTTTAGCTCGATGACATATCATTGGCTCAAGCACATCGTTATGTGTTGCTCCATGATGATAAACTTTCTCACTTTTGTAGGTTAGTATTAATAAAGGAACTTAGTCATGTGGTTAAATTGAGTAGTTATTATGTTTTGTTATCCCTGTGAGGGCTAACAGTTTGATAAAAACATCAATCATTGCAGCGAATTTTTGGTTGCTCAAAGACTAACCAACCATTCCAATCGAACAATATAAAGTCTCGAGCAGAAGTGGTTGGTTGAGAAATTTCTCTCATGGCTTATGAGACAGCTTAGGCATAATATCAATTGTCTTTGAATGTTCTAAGTGTGTTCAATAAAACATTGACTGATGTTGTCTCATATTAATTATTAAAAAATGTTTAGGTGCCATGGATGGTGGACAAAAATTATTCAGATGAAATAATTGCCTTTTCTCGAGGCCCAAATAATGTTGTTAGGAAATTTAATGGATTCAACATCAATGGCTTTAAATTCCACATAAAGGAACGTGAAAAGTTTAGACAATCTCAAAATTCAAGAGTTATGGTTGAAGTGGAGGATCAAATGTATTATTGTGTGCTCAAAGATATCAGTGAGTTGGATTACTATGAGGTATTTAATATTGTGTTGTTCCATTATGATTGGGTGGATATTAATGCACCCAGGGGTTTGAAGAAAGATGCAAGTGGGTGCATTCTCGTGAACTTGTCTAGGTTCATACATACTGGTCTGTTATTGAAGGATGACCCATTCGTTATTTTATCTCAAGGGAAACAAGTGTTCTATGTGCAAGACCCAACAAGAAAGGAATGGTATCATATTATGATCACAAATCCAAGGGACCTATATGAAATAGGGGGGAGGGGGGAAACGCAGGAAGAGGATGTTGACACTTACAATCAATGCATGCCTTCTAATGTAGTGTTAGAAGATCAATTAGATTGTATCTCAACTTGGGCTAGGATGGACATTGATGAAGATACCAATCTTTAATTTAATCTCTGGTTCTTTTGGTTCTCTTGTTGCATTTTCTTTTTGAGCTATTTACATGAGTAGCCAATGTGTTTACTTGGTTTGGTTGCTTGATGAATTGAAATTTATTGCCTTAGGCAATCAGTATTTATTCTGTTGTGTTGTTTCTTTGAATAATTTTTACCTGAATTCTCTTCATATAACATGAAATTTACAATGAATTGAGGTAGGTAAACAATCTTATTCTGCACCAGCAACTGCACAGGGGCTGCTTTTGTTCATTTTTAATTGTCAATATCTTTTGCTTGATTGTGATGTGTGTGTGTGCATATTGAATTTTTATATAAACTTTGTGCATGATGTGCAGTGCCTTATCCTGTGTAGGTAAAAGAATCAAATTAAAAGATTTATTACTTCAAAGTGATAAAATATTGTCTTGTTTATAGAACTTAGGCATCTTACAGATAAAATATTCTTGGTGTACTCAGTTTTACTTATTGCCTTGTTTAAGTTTTTCAATTTCACACTTTCACCTGTTTGTCATATGATCTTAGAATGCTATAGGAAATACTGGTTTTACTGTTGTGAATGATGAAATTTGTTATTGACAATTAAGAGAAGAAGAAATGATTACTAAAAAAATCTTTTCGTATTCATATTGAGGAGATATAATGTGGTTTATTTTTATTGTGTGGTAGACTAATTAATTGGTTTAGAAACAATAAGAAAGATTCACAAACCGAAGTATTCTCTCCTTACAAGGAAAGAAAAAAGAAAGGGAAAACATTTATCTATAATTTTACTTATCAGAAAGAAAATCTGTATAATCAAAACTGGTGTGCCATAAGTGTATGACATAGCCCTTTGCGTGATGTTGTGTTGGGTTTAGAAAAAAAAATTAAAATATCATATATAGATATTTTGATGTATTAAGGATAGTTTTTCGATGTATTAAGCACCTGAACAGGGCATAGTGATAGACGCTTAAATATACATATTTAAGCCCCCTTATTTACACTTGTTAGATCCTTTATTACATTAATTTGGTATCTTTTACTCCATTTGTGTGTTTTACATGTTTTTATAGGGTCTTGGAGAAAAAGAAGCAGTTTTGGCACTTTAAGGAAGAAATCTAGAAGCCCTGGAGCACTTTCTGGACAAAGTGCGATCGAGCGCACATGAAGTGCGATCGAGCGCACATACGATCGTGCGCACACAGCTAGGATCGAGCGCAACTTGCGATCGAGCGCAAGGCCACATGCGATCGAGCGCAAAGATACGGGCATGAACAGTAAACTGCAGAACCTTATTTTGGAAAATACAAGATTTTCGTTTTAGGAAAGTTTAGGACTCATGGGTCTATTAGGACTTCTCAAAGACCTATAAATACACTTGTAACTCACACACAAAAGGATACCTTACACCTTAGATAGTAAACACTTTTCTCTTTTCTTTTACTTGGAGTGGAGAGCTTGGGAGAGAATTGACGCCTCTTCTCTCGGGTTTATTCTTCTCCTTTATGTTTAGTTTAATTATGTTTACTTCAGTTAGTATGTGTAACTAACTCTCTTATAGGGCTCGATTGAAGCCCTAGTTATGCATTCCCATATTTTTATTCATTGATTAAATCTTTGCATAGCTTATTATGTTACTTAACTTGATTAACACCTGTGCTTATTTACATTCCTCATTTGTATGTGTAAGGCCAACGTATGCATGTGGTATGGATAGGTTAGTTAGATCAATTTGGATGACCGAGTCCTGGGTCTAACATTAGTAACAAGGGACCATCTTATCCGGATACCCGGGTTAATCAACATGGGAAACCGGGAGTAGATACCATGCCCTAGGTCTCATGTGGTTGTCGATTTCCACAGTACCTATGTTTTCTTAAGGAACAACTCAAGCAGATACCATGCTGAATCCCTTAAGAAAGAAAAGAGTTAGAGTAGATACCATGCCTAACTCGTTGCTTAGGGAAATCAATAGCTTAAGGAGTAGATACCATGCCCTTAGGTTGGCAACCAGTAGGTACACATAATAAGGCTAGAGCACTGATACCTTATACAAAATCGGGAATGTATGACTAGTGGTGGATATCAAAGCCCTATGTCTTTATTATTATCGAATCACCCTTCAGTTTATTATTTCTATCTTTTTTACATTGCAAATATAATTCTAAATCGAACTTTACCAATCCCTGTGGAGATGATCTTGCATTCGCACACTATGCTACACTATTGACCTTGTGCACTTGCAAGTAAAACAAAGTACGATTATTCACCTATTTATTTAGGTATATTATCGCGCAACAAGTTTTTGGCGCCGTTGCCGGGGATTGCGCTAAAAGTTCCTTTTAGGATTACTTTCATTTTATCATTATTATTATTTTATTTTTACCATCTTTTATCAAAACTTAAATCAAGTTATTTTCTGTTTCAGGTACTTCACGAAACCCTACTTGCACTTTCTGTGGAAATTGCGATCGATCGCAAGCTCCTGTGCGATCGAGCGCAAATAGGGCAGAGAGTATCCGAGCAACAGAGTTGCACTACTGCACTAAAACTGGTTTTTCTGCTTTATGCACGGACTTCGATCCCGACATCCGGAATTCTTTTCCCTCGATCCCGAGCTTGAACGGACCATCCGACAAAGGCTTAGGGACAACTTTGAGGAGAACAAAGGAGAAATCGAGAACGAAACACAAATGGCGGAACAGCTCGAAAACCAGCAACCACCTGCACGAGTTCCAATGAAGCAATCCTTCATCCCTCGGAACATCGATCAACCATCATGCATCGCATATCAACCTGAGGCAGCGGGAAATTATTACATATCTCCGCAAATCTTGAATGCCTTGACGCATTTTAGGGGAACTCCTAATGAAGATCCACACTTACATCTTCGAGAATTTTTTGATCTTTGCAAGTTCCAGCACATACAAGGACTAGACCAAGAAGGAATAAGGTTAATTCTATTCCCTTTTTCCTTAAAAGATAATGCTAAACTTTGGTATAATTCCTTGCCTGCAGTTTCCATCCACACTTGGGAGGAGTTAGCAAACAAATTCTTAAGGAAATTCTTCCCAGCCCAAAAGACAAGACAAATGAGGAAGGAGATCCAATCCTTCCAACAAAAGGATGGGGACCTTTTCTTCGAAGCATGAGGACACTTCAATGAATTGCTACTCAAATGCCCACATCACAACCTACCTCAAGATGAACTGGTACAAGCATTCTACGAAGGTTTAAATGATACTAATAAATGTATTGTTGATTCAGGTTGTGGAGGAGTCCTTATGGAGAAAAGCAGCGAAGAGGCAATGGAACTGTTTGAAACCCTTAGCGAACACACTCAGCAATTCTCCTCTCGAGGTAGACATATGACCAAAGGTAGAGGTGTGTATGAGGTAAATACGAATGGAGGGTCTTCCCCTCAAATGGCTGCAATGGAAAGAAAACTAGATTTGTTGGTAAAAGCCATGGCTGCTCAAACTACCTCAGCTACACCACTACAGGTATGTGCAATATGCTCTCAATATGATCACAATACTAATGCTTGTCCTTTATCTGCAGATCCGGAGCAAGCAAATTATGTGGGACCCAACAACTATCCGCCAAAGAATAACCCATATGCAAACACCTACAACCCTGGATGGCGGAATCACCCAAATTTCTCATGGAGCAACAATCAAAACAACCAAGGACAGCAACGAAATCAGCAGCCCACTGCCCATGCTAATTCTGAACCAAAAGGAAACGACCTCGAAAGTCTAGTAAAACAACTGATGACATCGCAAGAACAGTTCATGACTCAGCAAAAACAAACCAATGCGGCACATCAACAAGCAATTCAAAGACTAGAGGTACAAATGGGACAATTAGCTAAAGAGCTCAATAGCAGAAAGCAAGGAGAGCTCCCAGCTCAAACACTACCCAACCCTGGTGGGCATCAACAACTAAACGCTGTGATATCTCTGAGAAATGGCAAGGTGATAGGGTCCGATGAGCTTACAGCACCGTCCAAAGAGACACCATCAGCATCAAGGGTAAGTGAGACGGAGAAGGTGAATGCTCCACCCTTCCCGCAAAGGTTAGTAAAACAAAAGAAAGTCAATAAACTAATTGATATTTTTGAAACCTTGCGGAAAGTAGAGATTAATATTCCTTTGTTAGATGCCATTAAACAAATCCCTGCATATGCTAAATTTCTAAAAGAATATTGCACTAACAAAAGGAAATTCCAGGAGCATGAGATGGTAGCCTTAACTGAAGAGGTAAGTGCTGTGCTTTTAAGAAAATTACCACCAAAACTAAAAGATCCGGGTAGTTTTACTATTCCTTGCAGGCTCGGTGACCAGCTGTTCGAACGTGCACTATTGGATCTAGGAGCGAGTGTCAACCTGCTACCATACAGTGTATACGAGACACTAGGTTTGGGGGAGCTTCAACCAACCTCCGTCACTTTGCAACTAGCTGACCGAAGCATCAAACGACCAAGAGGTATCCTTGAGGACGTGTTGGTAAGAGTAGGAAAATTCATTATACCTGCTGATTTTATAGTATTAGATATGGAAGAATGTACTTTGCCATTACCTCTCCCCATCATCCTAGGACGCCCCTTTATGATAACTGCTGACACTAATATTAGTGTAAAACGGGGCATTATCACAATGAGAGTAAATGATGAGGAAATACAATTTCAAATGTTTAATACATTAAATTCAACCAGTAATGATGATAAAAATTCTAATATGAATTTCATGCAAAGTGTTTGTGAGAAAGCTTCTCAGGTCCATCGCACCACTACGTTGGAGACTCTCCCCTACCATGAAAACACAAGAGTAGACACTAGGCCGGAGGAGGATAATGTGATTAAAGATGTGCATCTTTTCAAGGACACACCAAAACCTTCAAGTAAGTGTGCTCTACAAATTAAACCTCCTGCACTTACTCATACTACTTTTCCCCAGATGTCAAGATGGGAGATGAATACACTATCAACAGCACTTGAATCAGTCCAGGATACAGTCGAAACACAGGCACTAGAGCTCCACGAGGTGGGCTCTAGGTGCTTCCCTCCGAACAACTAGCACGGTCGCCGAAGAGAGTGCTTGAGCAAAGTAAAAATTTTTTTCTTCATCTATTAAAGCTCAAGCACCTCTAGTAAGGTTAGTGGTACTGAAGCCACTAACAACTGGTAAGGTTGTATTGTTTCAAATAGTCATTTTTTAAAAAGTAAGTTTTTAATTATACTTATATGCCACACTTGCGATCGATCGCACTCTTAAGTGCGATCGAGCGCAACAGTGCGATCGAACGTGTCCTAAAAACACGAGCGAGCGCACGAGTGCGATCGCGCGCACCATGTGCGAGCGAGCGCACACGTGCGATCGAGCGCTACTGTGTGCGATCGAGCGCAATCGAGGCAGACTCATTAATAAATTTGAAACTCACTCACTCACTCACTCACTCACTTCCCTCATTCACGTCACTCGCCCCCTGCCCATTGGCTCTCCCTCTCACTCGCACACAACTCCACCACCCACATCACCTCATCCTCACACCCAACCACCACAACACCTCATCATCACCTCCACCAGCACCGCCGTCCTCCACCAGCACCGCCGTCAACCCCCCTCCCTAGTCACATTCCGTCATACATTGCACAAGGTATTCTCCACATAAACGAATTTTATATAAAAACTATGTTTTCCTTTTACATATACATTGTTGTGTGTTTGATTGTATGATTGTTTGGTTGCAGGAGGGGTAGGAACGAGTTCCACATTGAACAGATTATAGCTTGCCTGTTTGGTGCACATAAGCTGTTCGACGTAATTCCTGACCGAGTGCGATCGAGCGCAAGGTTTTTGCGATCGAGCGCATAGCCAGTGTGCGATCGAGCGCACATCACTGGGATCGATCGCAAATCAGCCAGAAGCCAAGCACCAGCATGTCTCGACCATCTGTTTCCACATCTGGCGCCTCCAGCAGTCGTGCCTCCTCATCCCGGCCCAGCATCGAGCAACGGGAGTTGTTGTTCGAAACGGCTTTCGCTATCGACGACATATTCCGGCACATGGATGCCACTCAATGGGCCGTCCAAGCACTCCGACTCCGAGGGCTGAAGAGGCTGTTTAAGCCGGTATGCTCCACTGCCTACTCCCAGCTCGTAGTGCAGTTTTATGAGCACTTATCTTTCGACTGCAGCAGACCGGGGGTCCTCACCTCTTCAGTTAGGGGCACGCCCATCGAGGTGACCAGTACCGATATTGCCACTGCTCTTCATTGCGCGGATGAGTCCCCTCCTGATGGCACTGATATCGAGGAGCAGCCGGAGTCCTTTGCCCTGGCCGAGATCATTATGGATATGTGCGCTGGCCAGTATGCCGACAGGCATAATAATGCGGCCGGCCGATCCAAGTTGCCCCCCAGACTATGGCTCATCGATACGATCCTCCAGCGGAATGTGTGTCCATTGGGGCACAAGACACAGCGGCGAGACCAGTTTCTTCAGACATTATACGCCTTCCATAGAGGCCACTGGTACTCGATCCCGTCTGTCATTTGGAGCCAGCTGCACAAGTTCTGGGATCACGTACATGGCCGTCAGACTTCCACGGCCAATGCTTGGGGACTCCCTTTCCCGTTCCTACTCACCTCCATCCTCAAGAAGAAGGGGATTAAGGGGACCCACAGTGACGGGCCAGTACGAGAGCATCCTATCTTTGGGCGGGCTCAGTGGACACAGAGCATATCACACATGCCACGAGGACCCCCAGTCGCTGCTCCAGCAGCTGAGCGAGTAGAGGAGGATCACATGGAGACCGAGGCCCCTGTCATGAGCCCGGTACGGGAGGACGACCATTCGGATATGGGACCCACCGAGTCCCAGCACTTCTTAGCTGAGCTATCCTCCTTCCGAGGAGAGGTCGCTGCTGCCACCACTCTTGTACATCAGCGCATCGACAGTTTGGAGGCACGATTTACACGCCAGGAGGCCATGCTGCAGGCCATACTTGATCGTCTACCTCCAGCACCCGGTACCTCTCCGACTGCACCACCTGACGATCAGCAGTGAGAGAGTACCACGTCTGGCTGAAGACGTAAAACTTAGCGCTCATGGGAGGCACCCCACTGCATATCCTTTTTATAGTTATTAGTATTTTACTTGTTTATTATTTTGTTCTTAATACTTGTTTTCCATTTTATGTTTACTTTTCTTTCTTTTTCAAGGACAGTGTTAGTGCATCCAGTTGAAGTTTGGGGGCGTGCTACAAGCCATGCCAGCCATATAGCTCTCCATCTCCCAGGTCAGATCTTTCCATGCTATTTACACATTGGGGACAATGTGCATTTTAAGTTTGGGGGTATGAGGACACATCCACACACTACACTATGTCCTACATTTTTAGTTTTGTCGCTATTTTCATAGATAAATGCATGTTCATTCTGTCCAATAAACTTTTTTTTTTTTTGGATCTAAACAAAATGTTATGATTCGACTTCATCAGTAAGCTTAACACTTTGAACATATAGGCCAATAAACAAGTTTTGAACCTAGATCACTGCCCTTTTGGCATTTAAGAATTCACAAGTTTAACTTGAGCTATCACGAGCACATTAGCACATAGCTGTGTGGGGTATGACATGTTATTTGGATTGGTATGTTTCTTTTGCTTGACTGTGAACTAAATGACCTATTAGATTGACATTTTGGCATATAAACATAGAAAAGATTGATTCGTACTCAAAAAGAAAAAAATGCTCCTAATGATCAATAAAAACAAATTTTCCGCTGAGTAACTGGCCCTCTTGCCTCAGTAAGCATTGAGTGTCACGTCAAAAGGTGGAAAATCTTAAGTGATCATTAAAAAAGGAATTTTTTCGCTGAGTAACTGGCCCTCTTGCCTCAGTAAGCATTGAGTGTCACGTCAAAAGGTGGAAAATTCTAAATGGTAGCATAAAAATCAGTTAGTTTCGTAGCCTTGTTGACTCGAGCTAGTAAGTCCTTAGGGGTGTCTTTACACCTAATGCCCTAAAACCATCTGGTTTGGGAGTCATTGGCCAAACGCTCGTTACACGAGTCATCAAGAAAGCTTAAGGGAACTAACTTGGCAAAAATCTCGCAAATAAAAGTCTGTGCCATATTTGTTGACTCTAATAGGAAGTTTGGTGAATCTTGAGTCATCGAAACACTACCTGTTTGAATTTCTTGAAAATCCAACCTTTTATGTGCTAATCACCACACACCAAAGTCAAACTTGTGATATCTTAAAATACCTAGTGAATATGATTTATGTTCAAAACTCTTATTCATTGCAGATATATGTTTACACTTGTTAAGCTTGCTCATGAATGCGCATCATTGTTTTGTGTAAAATCTAGATTTTTTATAGACACTATGAACATTGAATTTATCTATATTTCTGTTTTAGTTTTTAATTTAGTATTGCTAAGGGACTAGCAATATGTAAGTTTGGGGGTGTGATAGACGCTTAAATATACATATTTAAGCCCCCTTATTTACACTTGTTAGATCCTTTATTACATTAATTTGGTATCTTTTACTCCATTTGTGTGTTTTACATGTTTTTATAGGGTCTTGGAGAAAAAGAAGCAGTTTTGGCACTTTAAGGAAGAAATCTAGAAGCCCTGGAGCACTTTCTGGACAAAGTGCGATCGAGCGCACATGAAGTGCGATCGAGCGCACATACGATCGTGCGCACATACGATCGTGCGCACACAGCTAGGATCGAGCGCAAGGCCACATGCGATCGAGCGCAAAGATACGGGCATGAACAGTAAACTGCAGAACCTTATTTTGGAAAATACAAGATTTTCGTTTTAGGAAAGTTTAGGACTCATGGGTCTATTAGGACTTCTCAAAGACCTATAAATACACTTGTAACTCACACACAAAAGGATACCTTACACCTTAGATAGTAAACACTTTTCTCTTTTCTTTTACTTGGAGTGGAGAGCTTGGGAGAGAATTGACGCCTCTTCTCTCGGGTTTATTCTTCTCCTTTATGTTTAGTTTAATTATGTTTACTTCAGTTAGTATGTGTAACTAACTCTCTTATAGGGCTCGATTGAAGCCCTAGTTATGCATTCCCATATTTTTATTCATTGATTAAATCTTTGCATAGCTTATTATGTTACTTAACTTGATTAACACCTGTGCTTATTTACATTCCTCATTTGTATGTGTAAGGCCAACGTATGCATGTGGTATGGATAGGTTAGTTAGATCAATTTGGATGACCGAGTCCTGGGTCTAACATTAGTAACAAGGGACCATCTTATCCGGATACCCGGGTTAATCAACATGGGAAACCGGGAGTAGATACCATGCCCTAGGTCTCATGTGGTTGTCGATTTCCACAGTACCTATGTTTTCTTAAGGAACAACTCAAGCAGATACCATGCTGAATCCCTTAAGAAAGAAAAGAGTTAGAGTAGATACCATGCCTAACTCATCAATAGCTTAAGGAGTAGATACCATGCCCTTAGGTTGGCAACCAGTAGGTACACATAATAAGGCTAGAGCACTGATACCTTATACAAAATCGGGAATGTATGACTAGTGGTGGATATCAAAGCCCTATGTCTTTATTATTATCGAATCACCCTTCAGTTTATTATTTCTATCTTTTTTACATTGCAAATATAATTCTAAATCGAACTTTACCAATCCCTGTGGAGATGATCTTGCATTCGCACACTATGCTACACTATTGACCTTGTGCACTTGCAAGTAAAACAAAGTACGATTATTCACCTATTTATTTAGGTATATTATCGCGCAACACATAGTGCTACATCAACACCTGCACAGGGGTTGCTGCTGCACCAGCACCTGCACAGGGGATGGTGCAGTAGCTCCGGTGCAAGGGTTGGTGCTGTAGCACCTACACAGCAAAACTTTTAGGGTTCTTGACATGTATGGTATTGGGTAGTAGTAGTACACCTCATTTATAGATATTTAACCCCATGCGTATATATCTTTGACATCTCTTTTTTTAAAGATATAAGCATGTTTATGTTTTTATGTATACAGATTGCAACATAGTTAGGTGAAAATATATTCCTCCCTCAGTCAGAGATACTATGTCAAACCAATCTCCAACTGGGTCTTCACAACATCAAGAAGATATTGAACATAAGCATGAGTATCACCTTGAAGATGATCGTGACTCTTAAAGTGATTCTGAGACCGAGCTAATAACAGCAGAAAGTCAGAACAATTATAATGAAGAATACGATATAATTGGTAATTTTTTTTATTATAAGACATTGTCTGTATAACTAGTTTGATATCACAGTGTTATCCTAATTATAAAATATATGTTTTCAATGTATAGATTCTGAAGGGAGGGTAAGAAAGCAAACATGTATCATGCAAACGTCACAAGTGTAGTCCTTGGAACGTGGGGAGAAAATTGTTGTCCACTTCAATGCACGTAATCAACTTGTGAAAAAAGGTGGGCAAATATTAAGTAGTTGGTTGGGCAAAGTTGCAAAGAGAGGGAACCTTTGTGTGCTTGGTTACACAGATTAGAAGAAGGTGCCTTCTAACTACAAAAAGAACCTTGTTTTATTGATTTGGGTAGTTAACAACAACTTAATTTGGGTTTTTCTTTCCTTTTTTGTGGTGTTGTACATGCATATACTCCCTAACACCAAAAATTCTTATTTGTATTATTTCTTTTCTTTGTGGTAGAGGAATTTTCATTATCCTATGATTGAGGCTATTGACAAAATATTATTGAGGATGATCGAAAAAAAATGAAAGGACTATATGTATGTGCTTAAAAAGGACCACGTGAGGAACAAAACAAAACAACAAGTTTTGAGCAATAATGTTCCAAAAGGAGTAGATCAAGACCAGTGGAAACAACTTGTGAACTACTGGTTTTCTAAGCAGAGTGAGGTTGTTTTTTCATAATTATGTTCATTTGAATTCTCATTGTTTCTATTTTATTTTAATGATTTATTAGTCAATTGGTTTATGGTTGTTGTAGAAATATTATACGATAGGGACAGCAGCACGTGAAAGACAGCAATGTCCTCACACGACCGGATCAAAGATTTTTGATAGAAAAAAGGTATGAATATGTGAGTTGATTTGCTTCATTCATCCAATTTTTCATTTGAGATGTAATGTATTGAGTCTTGTTTGAACTCTTCTCATAAATGGTAGGAGATGAAACATGGAAATGAGCTGAGGTGCATAGAGTTTTTTACTAAAACTTATAAATGCAAGGATAAAACTTTTATTGATGAAGTATCAAGACAATTTGTGGTAAGTTCAACAAAACTAGTTCAGCCCCTACATGCAAGTGATTGATGTGATCTGCTTTTCCATTTTTTAGGTTAATTTGCTTTTAGTGCTCTATGGAAATCCATCTGTAAATTTTCTTCTACACTTTCATTACCCTTTTATTTAGGTTAAGTCATCCACCAAGTTATGATTGAATATAATTTAGGAGATGTCTTAGATCATCATTAATTAGGTTAATTATAAGATTACTTGAGTTTAAAACTTTAGTGTATGTTTGGTGCATCAGATTAAAAAAATTATAAGATTAAGAGTAGGATAAGATGAAATAAATTTTATAAATGAGAGAGGTAATATTATTTTCATGTCTATTTTTTAATATCAAATGTAAGATAAGATGAAATTAATTAATTTTATCATTTTCTTAATCTTATGTTCCTCTTAATCCGGTATACCAAACCCTCACGGGATTATATTACAATTGGTTAATTCAAATTTGATGCCACTTTAGGTGAGTAATGTGAAAGCAGTGTTAGATTCTCTATAGGTTTTGCCATATGACTACATATATAGTACCTTACTCTACAATATAGATGGAAGTGGTGAAGCCCATCAGGGCTGATTTAGTCATGTTTTGTCTATTTTAGCTTGTTTATAGTAACAAGAGATCTTTGCAACTCTAGCTACTTTGTTTGAATTGTATTTTTGTTTTTCTTTTGCATGAGGTTTTATGGAAAAAGAGGGGAAATTCTGCCCTTTTTCTATAAAATTTGATAAGCAACTTTTGTTCCTTTTGTTTTATGTAACTTTCGCTGAAAATAGCAACTCAATCTTCGGGGGAGTTTAATCTTTGTTATTTCGTAATTGTAGGTGACTGCTGAAAGTCGTGTGGCTGAACTTGTTGCTACTTCAGGATCTTCTGATGCTAGCAACAATTTACAAATACAAAATGAAGTCTTCATCGAGCTTATGGGTGAAGAGAGTTTTGGACATGTACGAAATCAAGGGTTTGGAGTTACTCCCACAGCTGTGTATGGATTTTCAGCTCAAATTAGGAATGATATGGGATACAATGGGGCTTATGCTGAAGAGATACATAATTTGAAAGCACAAATAGAAGAACTCAATCAAAAGCATGAGCATCGGATTCAAGAAATAACGACGAAGCAAGATGATCAAATGAACAATATGCAGTCCCAAATGGATGAGCTCAAGTCTTTACTACAGCGGTTGGTTAATGGAGGATCTCATATTTGATTTCAAGTGTAATATTAAAATAATTTTTCAGACTTCATTCAATTACTTGGTTGTGTATGAATTTATATGTTAACTATGAATGTTTGTTGTGTAAATGAAATGAATTTTGTATTGATATTTGAATTTATATGGATTTGATGGTACATATATTGAAGAACATGGGTTTTATAGTAGGTGTTGATATTAAACCCAAAATAGTGTAAAAACATAAGCTATGTGTATTTTTGCGCTTTAAAGTGTCACAAAAATTGCCAATATTTGGTGTATTGTGGCGAATTTTAATGCCACTATATTGCAGTGCTTGGAAGCATCACTCTATTGCGGTGTTTCAAAGTGCCGCAATATGCATAATTTTGTGGCACATCTAAGCGTTGTAATATACCAGCGATTTGAAGCGTCGCTATATTGAAGCACCGCAATATACTGGCGCTTAAAAGCGCATGATAAGTGCTTAAATAGTCATATTTAAGCCCCTTAATATACACTTGTTAGGTTCTTTGTTTATCTATTTTAGTAGATTCTACTTCATTTTCATGTTTTCTTTGTTTTTCATAGGTCTTTGAAGAAAAGAAGACATTTTGGAGCTCTAAGGAATAAAAAGTGAAGATCTGCAAACCAGCAACGTGCGCTTGATCGCACCTCTCTTGTGATCGAGCGCACAGGCACTCGTGCGCATACTTAGAGTGATCGAGTGCACCCATGCGCTCAAGTGCAGAAGCTCGCGATCGAGCGCACACTCACAGAGAGGCGGCAGAACCAATTTTGGAAAGAAGTCTCCGGTTCTCAAATTGGAAATTAGGGTTTCAGGGCTCCCTTGAACCCTATATATAGACTTGTAAAACACAGAAAACATACTTTTGATTAATTGGGGATTTTACCTTTTGATTTGGCTTGAAGTTGTAAGCTTGGAGAGGAATTGATGACTCGTCTTCACAGCATTCTTCGGGTTTTATCTTTCTCTTTAGTTTAGTTATGGTTATAATGTTCAGAATACTTAGCATGTGTAACTAAACCCTAGTAAGGGCTTGGTTGAAGCCCTAATTATGTTTAATCAATAATTCAGTATTGGCACCTTTGCAATATTTATACTGTGATTCTTGATTTGATTAATGCCTGTGTTTATTTAAATTCCTCATATGTGTGTGTCTGATCAACATATGCATGTGGTATGGATTAGTTAGTTGAATTAATTTGAATGACCGAGTCCTAGGTTCAACAATAGTAACAAAATATATCTTATCCGGATTCTTAAGTTAATCAACATAGGAAACCAGGAGCGGACCAAGCCCTAGGTTTTGTGTGGTTGTCGATTTCCACAGACCTTATGCTCTCTTAAGGAACAACTCAGTACACACCATGTTGAATCCCTTAAGAGAGAAAAGAGTTAGAGTATACACCATACCTAACTCGTTACATAGGGAAATCAATAGCCTAAAGAGTGGACCAAGCCCTTAGGTTGACAACCAGCAGGTGTTCATAACATGAGTAGAGCATTGGCATATTGTTTTGTTGGGGTAGCATGATTAGTGGTGGATACCAAGTCCCTACACCTCTATCATTATTCTTAATCTAGACTCAATATTTCTATCTATTTTTACTTTGTGAAATTAATTCTAAATTGAAATCCACCAATCCCTGTGGAAATGATCTCGCACTTGCACACTATACTACTGTAGACCTTGTGCACTTGCAAGTAAAACAAGTTTGGTTATTTTCTAATTAATTTAGGTAGATAAACGCTCAACAAGTTTTTGGCACCGTTGCTGGGGATTGCACTAAATTTCTTTCTATAATTATTTTCGTTTAGTTTAGTAATTTTTATTTATTTATTCTGTTTTAATTTTTCTTTTAAGTCTCTATTATTCACCTTTATTTTTGTTTCATCAAAAACCTAATCTATTTCTTTTTCGTTTTCTATTTTAGGTACTACAACAGAACTCTCTGTGCCACTTGCGATCGAACGCACTTGAGGCAGAGAGTTACCCGGGCAGCAGTGTTGAACTGCTGCACTAAAGCAATTGTTACTGATTCATGCACGGGCTTCGATCCAGACATCCAACATTCTTTCCCCTCGATACCGAGCTTGAGCGAACTATTCAACAAAGGCTTAGAGACAACTCTGAAGAGGTAAAATAAGAAATCGAGGGAGAAGCAGCAATAGCAAAACAGTTTGGCAACCAACTGCCACCTGAGTGAAGACCTATGAAGTAATCCTTCATTCCACAGAACCTCAACCATCCTTCATGCATTACATATCAACCTGAGGCAGAGGGTAGCTATTACATATCCTCGCAGATACTCAATGCTTTGACTCACTTTAGGGGTACACCTGCAGATGATCCACACTTGCACCTTCGGGAATTCTTTGATCTCTGCAAGTTCCAGCACATCCAGGGCCTAGACCAAGAGGGAATCAGGTTAATTCTTTTCCCTTTTTCATTAAAAGATAATGCTAAATTATGGTATAATTCATTGCCTGCAGTGTCCATTCATACGTGGGAAGAACTATGATAACTCTGTGATAAGAGCCATAAAATGCATTATAATCGTACTTATTTGTTAGCACTTTAGGGTTGATTTAGGTCTTAATTGCATTTTTATTCATTAACAACTCTAAAGTGGTATTTTTGGAGCATTAACTTATTTCGGTTCATTTTTTAGGTATCTTGATTTAAAAGAGATGGAAGAGCTATCATTATTTTAAACATGAAGCTCCATTGAACACTCAAGCAAAAGAATGGTCGTGGAAGAGCCAAGATGAAGAGAAACTAAGAAAGGAGTTTTCACTAAGTTGTTGGAGTTGCCATACGAATCAACCATTTTTACAAATTAAACTTTATTGATGTAGGAAGAACCAGGAAGTGTGCCTTATATTCTCAGAAATATCTGGAAGTCTACTTTCTGGAGGATTTTACGGTTCATTAAAATCATTTTTCTAGAGAAAGTTATGGTGATTTTAGCGGACAGAGGTCAGACCTCCTGGTTCAGCATCAGCCGCACCTCACAGCACCAAAATGCACAGAGAGGACAGAAACTCAAGGCTGCAGCACCAGGATGTTGGCGCTGCAGCGCTGGTAGCTTACACAAAGAAGAATTTGGACAGAAATTTGGCGCTGCAGCGCCAGAAAGTTGGAGCTGCAGCGCCAGAATTAGGGTTTCTTTATGTCTTGGCGCTGCAGCGCTGGGATGTTGGCGCTGTAGCGCCAGCCCATGAATTTTGAATGTTATAAATTGAAACCCTAGCTGAAGAAGAAGGGGATCTGGAAAGGAGGCGGAAAAGAGAAGAAAGAAAACAGAATTTGGAGGAGAGGAGACACGAAAGGAGGCTTAGAGACACTCCGGGAGGCTGCGCATCAAGCTTTTAATCATTCTTCTCCGGTTTTGTATTCTTTTATTCTATCTATGTTGATGTTTTATAATATGAACATGGGTTGTTTGAACATGATTATGGAGTAGATATTTTTGTGTTAAGGATAGATGGATCCTAAACCTTTACCTTGAGTTGTTGTTTGGACAAGTGGAATTTAATGTGTTTTTCAAAGAGTGTGTTTTATTGTTCTTAATGCTTTTTATTATTTTGATTCCTTCTTTGGGCATGGTGATGTGTCTAATAGAGAAGCGATGCTCTTATGAATGGTTGAACTAATAAATATGATATTGGATTTTTATGTATGCAAAGGCCAGGGTAAAACATGCCATGAATGGAATAGGAGTAACCGAATAGGGATTCTAGGAAGTTCATGTGGTCCGTTTAAATCGTAACCGAATAGGGAGATTTAACTTAAAGGAATCCAAAAACACTTAATGCTTCTCAATTTGAGTTAATCTAGAATAGACCTGGAATACGGATATTCGAAGTTAATGATTCTTGAGATTGTGGTTAGACCCGAAATATGGATAACCAATTTATTGGGGAATCTGCCATCTTGGAAAACATATTAAACGAAACTTGTCCATTCGAAACTCTTGTCAATTATGGTTTAGGTGAAGTCGAGTCCTTAGCACGTTAGTTCATAAGAGTTTTCATTCCAAAATTTGCTAATCTTCCATTATTTACTATTGCATTCTGTTTTTCCTTAGTTAATTGTTAGTAAATCTTGCCCCTACAATTATTCGTTTGCTCAAATAATAGTAAAAGTTAAGTCATAATTTTTGTAGTATTTGATCAGTCCTCGTTGGGAACGATGTTCACTCATCATTTTATTACTTGAACGATTAGTGCACTTGCTAGTGTGAATTTCATCGCATCAAGTTTTTGGCACCGTTGCCGGGGACTGAAATAAACTATTACTTTTATTGTGATTCAACTTGTTAATTTGAGAGTTTTTTTTTTTAATTTGGTTTTTAAGTCTATTTTGCAGGGTTTTCGTTTCTAGTGCATGAATACTTGTGGAATTAAATCCAGAGATTGAGCGCACGGTTCACTCTTTGAGAAGAGCAGCACCAGTAACAATTAATACAATGGCAAAAGGAAACAATGCAGAGGTGCAACGTGCACTGTGGGATTATGCCATGCCAAAGATGGATGGTGTTGAATCCAGCATTCGGCGACCACCTATACAAGCGAACAATTTTGAAATTAAGCCTGCCATCATCCAGATGATTCAGCATTCAGTACAATTTGGGGGCTTATCGCAAGAAGATCCGAATGTTCACTTGGCGAATTTCCTGGAAATTTGCGACACATTCAAGCATAACGGAGTATCGGAGGATGAAATTCGTTTAAGGCTTTTCCCATTTTCATTAACGGATAAAGCAAAAAGCTGGTTGACTTCTTTGCCTGCCGGATCCATAACAACATGGGCAGAATTGGCACATAAGTTTTTAGGGAAGTACTTCCCTCCTGCAAAAACTGCAAAGTTACGTAATGAAATTACTATGTTTTTGCAGGTTGATCGAGAGTCACTCTATGAGGCATGGGAGCGCTTTAAAGACCTGTTGAGAAGATGTCCTCATCACGAGTTGCCCACCTGGATGAAGGTACAAACTTTTTATAATGGTTTAACTAATACAACCCGAAACATGATTGATGCAGCTGCAGGAGGCACTATCATGAGAAAAACTCCAGAAGAAGCCATCGAATTACTAGAAGAAATGGCTACCAACTCTCATCAATGGCCAATTGAAAGGTTACCTATCAACAGAGCCCCAAGATTGCACAATGTAGATGCTGTTATAGCTCTAACAGCACAAATGGAGACTCTCAACAAGAAGATTGATGGATTTAATCCCCACTCACATTCAATATGTGAATTGTGTGGTGGTAGTGGCCATCATAGCAGTAGTTGTCAAGGTAATCAGTTTACATGTAATTCATTTGCTGAACAAGCTAATTTTGTTTCAAATTTTCATAGGCAGAACAATCCATACAGCAACACATATAATACGGGATGGAGGAATCATCCAAACTTCTCATGGAATCAAAGCAATGCAAAGCAACCTCATCCTGAATACACTCCTCAAGAAAAGAAGTCCAACTTGGAGGATATGATGGCCAAATTTTTAAGTACAGCAAAAACAAGATTCCAAAATCAAGAAGCATCCATAAAAAATCTGGAAGTTCAAATCGGTCAACTAGCAAACATAATTTCTGGACGTGCACAAGGTTCCCTCCCGAGCAGCACAGAAAAGAATACTAAGGAGGATGTCATGGCCATAACACTAAGAAGCGGCACACAATTGGAAGAGCCACAACCTAAAGAAATCACTCATCAAGAAGGGGAGAAAGAAGAGACCACACAAAAAGAACATGTTTCAGAAAAGAAGTCTACTGGTAAAGAGGCTCTATCACAGATGCCTAGTTACACTAAATTTTTGAAGGAAATTTTGTCTAATAAACGAAAGCTTGAGGAACATGGAACGGTGATGTTAACTGAAGAGTGCAGTGCCATATTGCAAAACAAGCTACCTCCAAAATTGAAAGATCCAGGGAGTTTTACTATACCTTGTACTTTAGGAAATTCATTTTTTGATAAAGCTTTATGTGACCTTGGTGCAAGTATCAATCTTATGCCTCTTTCAGTTTTCAGGAAACTTGGATTAGAAGAAATCAAAACAACAACAGTGTCATTGCAATTAGCTGATCGATCTATTAAGAGACCACGGGGAATTATAGAAAATGTACTGGTAAAGGTCGATAAATTTATATTCCCTGTAGACTTCATTATTCTCGACATGGAAGAGGATTGTGAGGTACCTCTTATACTTGGATGTCCATTCCTTGCTATAGGGAGAGCCCTGATTGATGTACAACAAGGGAAATTGATTTTGAGAGTCAATGATGAGCAAGTAGTTTTTGATATGTATAAAATTATGAAATACCCTTCTGGCTTATCTACTTCATCTTGTTTTCATGTGGATATTGTTGATAACCAATTTGAGGAGTTTCAGGAGAAAACATTAAATGAAGATACTTTGGAGAGATGTATCATGGAAACAGGAACTAATACCACTGAAAAACTCATCATCGAAGAAGAAGCAAGGAACTTTGAGTCTGAAATGGGAAAAAAAGTGCCAGAAGAACAAATAATAATAACTGAATTGAAAACTTTACTTGCTCATTTAAAATATGCTTATTTAGAGAAAAATATTTTCCCTGTGATAATATCTTCTTCGTTGATAGGTAAAATGGAAGAACGGTTGCTGGAAATCCTAAGAAGGCACATATTTTCGGGAAAGCTGAAATCTCGGTGGACTGGACCGTATACCATGATAAGTGTCTCACCTTTTGGTGTCGTTGAGGTTCCACAGTTAGGGCACTCTAAAATTTAATTCCCAGCTGCTCTCCCTCTCCACTACCACCATATCCCGATCATAGTAGTAATCATAAGGATGAGGACATTGACAAAGACAATTGATTCGACCTCCGACTAATCAGGGGAGTTCTCTTCTCTTACTTTATAATTCAAATTCTATACATTGTGGACAATGTATTATTTAAGTTTGGGGGTGGGAACTTTATCTGAATGTGTGCACTGCTTATGTTTCTAGTTATTTTTCTATTTGTGTTTTCTGAGTGCTTTCTATTGTTTGATTTTGATTTTGCCAATGATGAGAAATAGATTGACTTGATTATAGCCATTGAAAATTTGAAAAATGTTGCGTTTGTCTGTGTGCTTGAATTTGTTGTTTGGATTTATTTTACATCGAACTCTTTGAACTCAATGAGCACTTACACCTAAGCACTTTGTTGTCTTGCTGTTTCGGAGAGTGTTTATGTGAGCAGTGTAGTCTTGTGATCTCTTGGACTCTAGAACTTGTTTGAAGACCACTCGAGGCGAAATCCTAGGTAGTACAGTACCAAAGAAAGGATCCAGGCCATGTTTGGAAAGTATGAGCCATTTTAGCCAACCCTTGATATGTGAATATCCTTAGTATTCCCCTTTTGAGCTTGGATACATATTGTTTTGTCACCCAATCATATAACCTATTTCCCTTTCAAATATATATATATATAAAAAAAAAAATTTATCTCCACCTTTTCACCTATAAGCACATTGATTAATAAAGGGACTATTTTCTTAAGTGGTGACAGAGGATTGAGCAAGAGGAAGTGGCTTTCCCTTGGCTATGAATGTGTTACATATTTCCCATCGAGAGAGACCAAGGAAAAGATCGAAGTCAAAAAGGTTTACCACATGAACTATTTGATAAAGTTGTATTCTGCCTATCACAGGCAGCTGGCAAAGCTGTGTTTGATCGTCATGTACATGCTATGCTATAGTTTCAGTAATGCACACGGAAACAAATACTAGTGCTACTATAGTACAAGCATACAAAAAAAAAAAAAAGAAGAAGAATATGTGACAAGAGAAAAAGTATCGGAAGTATTCCATGATAACTGAGGGAAAGTTTGAAAAAAAATATTTATTGGTTGATGTGCTTAAGGTGATGTGAACCTTAAATCAATCTTTCACCATACCTTAACCTTAGCCAAAGTTATAAGCTGAATAAAGTCCTGGTGATCTCGGGTATTGTCATGGCCTACATTAGTGGAGAGTGGTGTGAAAAGTAAGCTTATGGACTTTGAAAGATTGGCATTATCCTACTTGCTTGCATAAACCGATCAGAGTGGCGAGACAATTAAGTTTATAATGGTGTTGCACACACACACGTTTGAAGAATTTGATGTAAGATAAGGCTAGCAATAAATTTGAAATTCTAGACATTGGCAGCATTTGGAAAGTTTTTTGTGCGTTATAATATTTATGCAATCTTTGAGGCATGCTATATCAAATCTAATCAAACCATCTCGTACTCTTAGGATGTGTGTGCATAGAATTTTGTTCTAGTTTGCTCGAGGACTAGCAAAAACGTAAGTTTGGGGGTGTGATAAC
The DNA here is from genome assembly GCA_023935145.1 of Bretschneidera sinensis. Taxonomy (NCBI): domain Eukaryota; kingdom Viridiplantae; phylum Streptophyta; class Magnoliopsida; order Brassicales; family Akaniaceae; genus Bretschneidera; species Bretschneidera sinensis. Next base: position 141,339,154 of record CM043698.1, on the reverse strand, counting down.
TCTGTGATAAGAGCCATAAAATGCATTATAATCGTACTTATTTGTTAGCACTTTAGGGTTGATTTAGGTCTTAATTGCATTTTTATTCATTAACAACTCTAAAGTGGTATTTTTAGAGCATTAACTTATTTCGGTGCATTTTTCAGGAATCTTGCTTTAAAAGAGATGGAAGAGCTATCATCATTTTAAACACGAAGCTCCATTGAACACTCAAGCAAAAGAATGGTCGTGGAAGAGCCAAGATGAAGAGAAACTAAGAAATGAGTTTTCACTAAGTTGTTGGAGTTGCCATACAAATCAACCATTTTTACAAATTAAACTGTATTGATGTAGGAAGAACCAGGAAGTGTGCCATATATTCTCAGAAAGATCTGGAAGTCTACTTTCTGGAGAATTTTTAGGTTCATTAAAATCATTTTTCTAGAGAAAGTTATGGCGATTTTAGCGGATAGAGGTCATACCTCCTAGTTCAGCATCAGCCGCATCTCACAGCACCAAAATGCACAGAGAGAACAGAAACTCAAGGCTGCAGCGCCAGGATGTTGGCGCTGCAACGCTGGTAGCTTACACAAAGAAGAATTTGGACAGAAATTTGGCGCTGCAGCGCCAGAAAGTTGGAGCCGCAGCGCCAGAATTAGGGTTTCTTTATGTCTTGGCGCTGCAGCGCTGGGATGTTGGCGCTGCAACGCCAGCCCGCGAATTTTGAATGTTATAAATTGAAACCCTAGTTGAACAAGAAGGGGATCTGGAAAGGAGGCAGAAAAGAGAAGAAAGAAAATAGAATTTGGAGGAGAGGAGACACGAAAGGAGGCTTGGAGACACTCCGGGAGGCTACGCATCAAGCTTTTAATCATTCTTCTCCGGTTTTGTATTCTTTTATTCTATCTATGTTGATGTTTTATAATATGAACATGGGTTGTTTGTCAAAGAGTGTGTTTTATTGTTCTTAATGCTTTTTATTATTTTGATTCCTTCTTTGGGCATGGTGATGTGTCTAATAGAGAAGCGATGCTCTTATGAATGGTTGAACTAATAAATATGATATTGGATTTTTATGTATGCAAAGGCCAGGGTAAAACATGCCATGAATGGAATAGGAGTAACTGAATAGGGATTCTAGGAAGTTCATGTGGTCCATTTAAATCGTAACCGAATAGGGAGATTTAACTTAAAGGAATCCAAAAACACTTAATGCTTCTCAATTTGAGTTAATCTAGAATAGACCTGGAATACGGATATTCGAAGTTAATGATTCTTGAGATTGTGGTTAGACCCGAAATATGGATAACCAATTTATTGGGGAATCTACCATCTTGGAAAACATATTAAACGAAACTTGTCCATTCGAAACTCTTGTCAATTATGGTTTAGGTGAAGTCGAGTCCTTAGCACGTTAGTTTATAAGAGTTTTCATTCCAAAATTTGCTAATCTTCCATTATTTACTATTGCGTTCTGTTTTTCCTTAGTTAATTGTTAGTAAATCTTACCCCTACAATTATTCGTTTGCTCAAATAATAGTAAAAGTTAAGTCATAATTTTTGTAGTATTTGATCAGTCCTCGTTGGGAACGATATTCACTCATCATTTTATTACTTGAACGATTAGTGCACTTGCTAGTGTCAATTTCATCGCATCAAACTATCCAGTAAGTTCCTAAGGAAATTTTTCCCAGCATAAAAGACAAGACAGATGAGGAAGGAGATTCAATCTTTCCAACAGATAAATGGAGACCTTTTCTTTGAAGCATGGGGACACTTTAATTAGTTGCTTCTCAAATGTCCACATCACAACCTACCTCAAGATGAGCTGGTACTAGCCTTTTATGAACATCTAAATGACATGAATAAAGGTATTACTGATTCAGATTGTGGAGGTGTGCTGATGGAAAATAGCAGTGAAGAAGCCATGGAGTTGTTTGAAGCATTGAGTGAGCACACCCAAAAATTCTTATCCAGAGGGAGACAAGGAGTAAAGAGCATGGGCATGCATGAAGACAACTTAATTGGTGGAATTCCAATTCAGATGGCTACTATGGAAAGGAAGCTAGATATGATTGTAAAAGCCATGAATGCTCAGAACATCTCACCTCAACCACAGGCTACACAACGCCAGGTATATGCTTTATGTTCTCAATTTGATTACACTACTGAGACTTTCCATTTGTATTCATCTGCAGATCCAGAGCAAGCAAGCTATGTGGGACCAAACAGTTATGCTTTCAAGGGCAATCTGTATGCAAATACCTACAATCTTGAATGGCGGAACGACCCCAACTTCTCATGGAACAACAATCAGAATACCCTGAACCTTCAAGGGCAACAAAAGATCTTCCACTAAGCAGTCCAACCAGTTCAAGAGTAAAAGAAGAGTGACCTAGAAAGTATTGTAAGGTAACTGATAGCATCACAAGAACAGTTTATGGTAGAAGGACAGAAAATTCAAACTGAGCAAATACAAACAATTATAAAGCATGAGCAAACCATCCAAATACTGGAAGTATAAATGGGCCAAATGGCTAAAGAGCTAAGTGGATGAAAGCAAGGAGAATTTCTAACTCAAACAAGCCCTAATCCTAGAGGACATCAGCAACTGAACGCCGTTACAACTCTCAGAAATGGTAAGATCATAGGAGTTAATGAGCCAGCACAAGCATCTCCAGCTAAGCCATCCACATCCAATGTAAGTGAAATGGAGAAGTGGAATGCACCACCTTTCCCTCAAAGGTTAGTAAATCTAAAGAAAGATAAATTGCTTAATATTTTTGAAACTTTGAGAAAACTAGAAATTAACATTCCCTTATTAGATGCAATTAAACAAATTCCTACTTATGTTAAATTTTTAAAAGATTGTTTCACTAATAAAAGAAAGTTTTCAAGAGCATGAAACAGTGGCTCTAACTGAAGAAGTAAGTGCGGTATTGTTAAGAAAACTACCACCAAAGCTAAAAGATCCAGGTAGTTTTACCTTTCCTTGTAGGATAGGTGACTAGTTTTTTGAGTGTGCACTATTGGATTTAGAAGCAAGTGTCAATTTGCTGCCATACATGGTAGTTGAAAAGCTAGGTTTGGGGGAACTTCAACCAACCTCCATCACTTTGCAATTGGCAGATAGAAGCATCAAAAGACCAAGAGGTATTCTTGAGGATGTCTTGGTAAAAGTAGGTGAATTTATTTTACTTGCTGATTTTATTGTACTAGATATGGAAGAATCTCCTATGCCAATACCTCTGCCCATCATCTTAGGAAGACCCTTTATAAGAACTGTTGATATAATAATTAATGTGAAAAAGAGTATTGTAAGTGTGACGGTAAATTGTGAGACAATAGAATTTAAGATATTTGATGCATTGAAATTACCCCAAGATGATCATGATGATGAATGTTTTAATAAATGTATGATGCAAAGTGCTGTCAAGAAAGCTTTTCATATCCATCACACTGATCCATTGGAGGCCACCCTCACCCATAGCTTCACAACTTCGGATGTTAAGCCAGAATCTAAAGATGATACTGATGACATCATTGAAGCTGTGCACCTCCTTGAAGCCTATCCAAAGCATCCAAGTAAGTTCACTCATCTGTTTGAAACTCTTGAGCATACTAATACTACTTTTCTCTCATCTATTGTTCAGGCACCAAACTCGGAATTGCAGCAGTTACCAGTAAGGAAACAGACATTCACAATACATGGACACAGAGGTACACCACACTCTGAAATTACAGTGCAACCAAGAGATGAGGATTTAGCACTCCAGACTGTCCAGTATGCAGCAGCAACAAGAACACTTGAGCCAAATGCGGGGAACTTTAGGTACTCCTTTCCAAAAGATTAGCGCTGAAGCTACTATAGAGAGCGTTTGAGCACTCCAGACTTGATACACATGTAGCTCAAACGCCTCTATTGAGGTCAATGGTACTGAGGCCACTGAGTACGAAACATAGTGCGTGCATTAAGTTTAAGTTTGGGGGCATGCTACGAGCCATGCCAGCCATCTAGTTCTCCATCTCCCAAGTCAGATCTTTCCATGTCACTCACACATTGGGGACAATGTGTATATTAAGTTTGGGGGTAGAGAAAGACACTTGCACATACATGCACACACTATGTCTCAATTTCTTTTTTTAAAAAAAGAAGACAAATATATGTTCATTTTGTGTTGAAATTTTAGTTGATTTAAAACAAATATGATAAAATTTCATTAGTAAGCTTAAAATCTAGAACACATAGCCTAGTAATAAAAATTTTAAAAGTTTAATTACCTACCTCAAGGCATTTAAGAATTCACGAGTTTGATCTAGATCTGACACGAGCACATTAGCACGTAATTGTGTAGGGTATGACATATAATTCTTATGTATATATTTCCATGACCTAATTGTAATCGGATACCTTATTAGATGAACACTTGGCATAGAAAAATAAAGAAAAATGTCCATCATGCAAAAAGAGAAAATAAAATGCTTCTAATGATCATTAAATAAACTTTTCACTGAGTAACTGGACGTCTTACCTCAGTAAGCAGTGATTGTCACGTCAAAAGGTGAGAATTAAGCATTTAATGATCATAAAAATTTCCACTGAGTAACTGGACCTCTTGCCTCAGTAAGCAGGGAGTGTTCACGTCAAAAGGTGGGAATTTCACTTGGCAGCATTAAGACCTGTTAGTTCCGTAACCTGTTTTACTCGAGTTAGTAAGTTCTTAGGGGTGTCTTTACACCTAATGCCCTAAAACCATTTGGTTTGGGAGTCATTGGCTAAACACTCGCTACAAAGGTCAATTAAAAAGCTTAATGGAACTCAACATGGCAAAAATATCATGGTGAAAGAAAAAAAAAAGTAAAAACTACGCCATTATTGTTCTTTCTGATAAGGAACACGAATAAGGTTTGGACACCGAAACACTATACATTAAAATTATTTGGAAGCTCCATCTTCTATGTCCTAATTCACCACACACAAAATCAAACTTGTGATGCCTTAAACCAACCTTGGGTAAGTATCATGAACTTTTAAAATCCTTATTCACTACAAAAATGTGTTTTTATTATAAGCTTACTCATGAACAATCATCATGGTTTTATGTGCAACCTGGATTTTTGGATATCATGAAGAATGAATTTATCTTTGATTTTGTTTTCATATAGTCTTTCATTCTGTATTGCTAAGGGGCTAGCAATATGTAAGTTTGGGGGTGTGATAAGTGCTTAAATAGTCATATTTAAACCCTTTAATTTACACTTGATAGACTCTTTGTTTATCTATTTTAGTAGATTATACTTCATTTTCGTGTTTTCTGTGTTTTTCATAGGTTTTTGAAGAAAAGAAGACATTTTGGAGTTCTAAGGAATAAAAAGTGAAGATTTGCAAACTAGCAAGGTGTGCTCGAGCGCACCTCTCTTGTAATCGAGCCCACAGGCACTCGTGCACATACTTAGAGTGATCGAGTGCACCCATGCACTCGAGTGCAGAAGCTCGCGATCGAGCACAGACGCATAGAGATGCGGAAGAACCAATTTTGGAAAGAAGTCTCCCGTTCTCAAATTGGAAATTAGGGTTTCGACACTCCCTTGAACTCTATATATAGACTTGTAAAACATAGAAAATATACTTTTGATTAACTAGGGATTTTACCTTTTGATTTTGCTTAAAGTTGTAAGCTTGGAGAGGAATTGATGACTCGTCTCCATAGCATTTTTCGGGTTTTATCTTTCTTTTTAGTTTAGTTATGGTTATAATGTTCAGAATACATAGCATGTGTAACTAAACCCTAGTAATAGCTTGGTTGAAGCCCTGATTACGTTTAACCAATAATTCAGTATTAGTGCCTTTGCAATATTCATGTTGTGATTCTTGATTTGATTAATACCTGTGTTTATTTAAATTCCTCATATGTGTGTGTCTGATCAACGTATCCATGTGGTATGGATAAGTTAGTTGAATCAATTTGGATGACCAAGTCCTGGGTTCAACAATAATAATGTTGGAGTGATTATCTACCTAAATAAATATGCAAATAACCATCCGAGTTTTACTTGCAAGTGCACGAGGTCTGTGGTAGCATAGTGTTCAAGTGCGAGATCATTTCCGCAGAGACTGGTGAATTTTGTTTTGGAATTAGTTTCTTCAAGTTAAAAAGAGAAATAACATATTTGATTTGTGAGTAAACAATAATAATGAGAACATAAGACTACGATATCCACCCTAATTATACTTTCCCACTAAATAAAGTGTCAATGCTCTAGCCTTATCATGAATATCTAATTGTTGCCAACCTAAGGGCTTGGTCCACACCTTAGGCTATTGATCTCCCTATGCAACAAGTTAGGTATGGTGTATACTCTAACTCTTTTCTCTCTTAAAGGATTCAGCATGGGTGTATATTGAGTTGTTCCTTAAGAGAGCATAAGGGCTATGGAGATCGGTAACCACACGGGATCTAGGGCTTGGTCTGCTCCCGGTTTCCCATGTTGATTAACCCGAGAATCTGGTGTGGATATCCCTTGTTACTAATTTCGAATCCAGGACTCGGTCATCCAAATTGATTCGACTAACTTATCCATACCACATGCATATGTTAATCAGGCACATATATATGAGGAATGTAAATACAAACAGGTATTAATCATGTTAAATATTCTAACAAGGCTATAGCAAAGATAATCAATGAATGAACATGTGGAAAAACATAACTAGGGCTTCAATCGAGCCCTATAAGAGTTTAGTTACACATACTAAGTAAACTAAACATTCTAAACATAATGAAATAAAAACATAATACTAAAATTGAAGAAGACTCAGGAGACAAGTCGTCAATTCCTCTCCTAAGCTCTCTACTTCGAATCTAGAACAAAATGTGTGGTTTATGTGTTTTACAGGGCTATTTATAGGGTCTTCATGGTGTCCCGAAACCCTAATTCCTTTTTGGAGTCAGAAGACTTCTTTCCATATCTAGCTCTGCCGCCTCTAGAGTGATTGTGCACGAGTGTACGTGGGATGCACTCGAGCGCAAGTGTGCGCTCGAGCCTTCTTCAAGTGCACTCGTGCTCTTGTGCGCTCAATCTCAATGGGGTTCTCTTGAGCGCACCTTGCTGGATGGTAGATCTTGACTTTTGCTCCTAAAATCTCCAAATTATCATCTTTTTGTCAAAGTCCTGTGAAAAACACATAAAACACGAAAATGAAGTAGAATCTAGAGAAATAGATAAACAGATAGCCTAACAAGTGTAAATTAAGGGGCTTAAATATGACTATTTAAGTACTTATCACACCTCCAAACTTACATATTACTAGTCCCTTAGTAATACAAAACTAAAGACTATATTAGAACAAAATTTAAAGATAAATTCATTTCCATGATACACAAAGATAAAACTATGATAACCGTTCATGAGTAAGCTTAAAATAAAAAAACATATTTTTGTATTGAAAAAGGATTTTCAAAAGCTCGTGTTGCTTACCTAAGGCTGGCCTAAGGCATTGCAAGTTTGATTTGTGTGTGATGATTTAGCACATATAAGATGAGGTTTCCATATAATTTTAGTGTATAGTGTTTTGGTGGCCAAACCTTTATCAAATTCCTTATCAAAGAGAACAAAAATGGCATAATACTTACTTTTTTGTTCTTTTTCTTTTATCATACTATCTTTGCCATGTTGAGTTCCATCGAGCTTTCTATTTGACCCGTGTAACGAGTGTTTAGCGAATGACTCCCAAACCAGATGGTTTTAGTTCATCAGGTGTAAAGACACCCCTAAGGACTTACTAACTCAAATAAAAAAGGCTACGAAACTAACATGTTTTAATGCTTCTAAATGAAATTCCACCTTTTGACGTGAACACTCAATGCTTACTGAGGCAAGAGCCCAGTTACTCAGTGGAATTATGTTATTATGATCATTAAAGGCTTACTTCTCACATTTTGACGTGAACACTCAATGCTTACTGAGGTAAGAGGCCCAGTTACTCAATGGAAAGTTTTTAATGATCATTAAAAGCTTTTTAATCACTTTTTTCATAATGAACATTTTTCTTTATTTCTCTTATGCCAAAGTGTTCTTTTCAACAAGTCCTCCGATTACAGTTAGGTTATGGAAATATATATAAAAGAATTATGTGTCATACCCCACATAAATGCGTGCTAAATGTGCTTGTGCAAATTTGGATCAAACTTGTGAATTCTTTGTTGCCTTGAGATAGGTAACTAACTTTGTAAAATTCCTAATACAAGACTATGTGTTCTAGTTTTTAAGCTTACTAATGAAGTGTTGTCAACTTTCTAAATCAACCGAAATTTTTGTTATCAAATGAACATGCATTTATCTTTTCTGAAGAAATTTTTTTTTAAAAAATTGGGGACTTAGTGTGTGCATGTGTTTCAAGTGTGTGTGTAATAGTATCTAGTATCTCCAACTACCCCCAAACTTAAAATACACATTGTCCCCAATGTGTGTGTGGCATGGAAAGATCTGACTTGGGTGATGGAGAACTAGGTTGCTTGCTTGCTTGCTTGTACACGCCCCCAAACTTGAACTGGATGCACGGACTAAGTACCTGACAAAGAAAAGTAAACATTGTTCCGGAAAACAAAATATAAATAATAGACATGTAAATATAACTATAAACAAACGAAAAGTACTGAAAACGAAAAAAAAAAGATGTCTGAGGTGCCTCCCATGAGCGCTAAGTTTTACGTCTTCAGCCAGATGGGGTATCCTCTCACTACTGATCATCTGTGGGTGCAGTCGAAGAGGTTCTAGATGCAGGAGGTAGCTTAAATGCGTTCGATCACAAGAGGTATATGTGCTGGATTGCAATGCCTCAAATAGTGACGTTATGGGCTACAGAAACTGGGATTTCAAATGTTTCAGGTGTCCGAGGATCTGATATATATTGTACATATTCAAGTGTTAAGTCCTTGTTCTGAGGAGGCATAGTGAGATTGAGGTATGGTTTGATGCGATGTCCATTGACTGTAAAAGTCTGATTGCTGTTTGAGCTATGAATTTCCAAAGCCCCATGAGGAAAAACCTTGGTGACCACATACGGACCAGCCCAATGGGACTTTAGTTTGCCAGGGAACAACCTTAACCTTGAATTGTAGAGTAGCACCCTTTGTCCTACGTGAAACTCTTTCACACTAGTTGTTTGTCATGATAGGCCTTTGCCTTTTCCTTGTAAAGCTTGGCATTCTCATATGCATCATTCCGTAATTCTTCTAGCTCATTTAAGTGCAGCCTCCTTTTCTCACCCGCTTGTTTCATATCGAAGTTAAATTGTTTAATGGCCCAATAGGCTCTATGTTCTAGCTAGACGGGTAAGTAGCAAGCTTTGTCGAAGACTAAGCAGTATGGAGACATCCCAAGTGGTGTCTTATAAGCTGTCTGGTATGCCCACAAAGCATCATTGAGTCATAAAGACCAATCCTTACGATTAGGATTCATGGTTCCTTCAGGATTCTCTTAATTTCTCGATTACTGATCTCCACTTGGCCACCAGTCTGGGGGTGATACGGGGTGCCAACCTTATAGGTGATTCCATATTTTCTGATGAGTGCGACAAAAGAATGATGATGGAAGTGGCTACCTCCGTCACTGATGATTGCTCTTGGTGTGCCGAACCGGGTAAAAATGTTATCCTGTAGAAACTTCAACACCACTTTGTGATCATTAGTCTTTGAGGGGACTGCCTCGACCCATTTTGACATATAATCCACACCCACAAGAATATATAAATTACCAAAGGAATTGGGGAAGGGACCCATGAAATCAATGCCCCATACATCGAAAAGTTCTACTATGAGGATATTTTGTAGGGGCATTTGGTTTCGGGATGATATGTTACCGGTCCGTTGGCATCTATCACATGAGCTGCAAAATGTGAAGGCGTCTTTAAACAAATTAGGCCAATAAAAATCGGATTGTAGTTCCTTAAGTGCTGTTTTCTTGACCCCAAAATGTCCTCCACAAGCAAACTAGTGGCAGTGTTATAATAAGCTCAAATGCTCCTCTTCCGAGACACACCGTCGAATGATCTGATTGGTACAAAATTTGAAAAGGTAGGTATCATCCCAATGGTAGTGTCGAGACATAGATATTAACCGTTTCTTTCCTTATGTTGTCATACCTGGGGGAAAAACTTTAGCAGTTAGATAATTGACAATATCAGCATACCATGGGAGTTTTACCTCTAGTGTGAACAATTGTTCATCAGGGAAGTTCTCATTTAAGGCAACTCATTTGTATCATTCTCATAGGGTAGCCTTGATAAGTGGTCTGCATCCACATTTTCACTACCTTTCTTGTCTTTGATTTCCAAGTCGAATTCTTGCAATAGGAGCACCCATCTGATTAACCTAGGCTTTGCATCATTTTTAGAAAACAAATATCTCAAAGCAGCATGGTCAGTGTATACAATGACTTTAGAGCCAATAAGATATGATCTAAAATTTTCTGAAGCAAAGTAACAGCTAACAATTCTTTTTCAATAGTAGAGTAGTTAAGCTAAGCATTATTTAAAGTTCTAGAAACATAGTAAATAGCATGAGGTACCTTATTAACTCTTTGACCTAGGACAGCTCCCAAGGTGAAATCACTAGCATCACACATTAACTCGAATGGAAGGCTCCAATCTGGTGCCATCATTATTGGGGTGGAGGTTAGAAAATCCTTCAATGTGTTGAAAGCTGTCATACAATTATCAGTCTACTCGAATTTGGTATCTTTAGCTAACAATGCATACAGAGGTCTTGAAATCTTGGAGAAGTCCTTGATGAATCTTCTATAAAAATCGGCATGCTCGAGAAAGCTTCTAACACCCTTGACTGTGAGAGAGGGAGGTAGCTTTGAAATAATGTCTATTTTAGCCTTGTCTACCTCAATACCTTTGTTGGAGATGGAGTGACCAAACACAATGCCTTGTTGAACCATGAAGTGACATTTCTCCTAGTTCAGCACTAAGTTACTTTCTTTACATCTCTTTAGGACACTTTCCAAATGACCTAGGCATTCATCAAAATTGGAACCAAAGACAATGAAGTCGTCCATGAATACCTCAATGTATTTCTCCACCATATCGGAAAATATGCTCATCATACATCTTTGAAAAGTGGCTGGTGCATTGCATAATCCAAATGGCATCTTCCAATAAGCAAACATACCAAAAGGGCATGTGAAGGTGGTCTTTTGTTGATCTTCAGGTGCTATAGAAATCTGGTTGTATCCACTGTACCCATCCAAAAAGCAATAGTAGTTGTGGCGAGCTAATCTTTCTAACATTTGATCAATGAATGGCAAGAGGAAATGATCTTTTCGAGTAACCTTGTTTAATCTTTGATAGTAAATACATACTCTCCAACCAGCTGTTTTTCTTGTGAGTATGAGCTTTTCATATTAATTCTTCACTAATGTGATCCCACTCTTTTTAGGAACAACTTGAACCGGGCTTACCCACTTACTGTCAGAAATAGGGTAGATAATGCCAACATCTAAGAGTTTCAATATCTCGGCCTTTACTACCTCTTTCATGTGTGGGTTAAGTCTTCTTTAAGTGTCTCGAATGGGTCTTACTTTAACCTCAAGGTATATATTATGCATGCATTTGGACGGACTTATTCCCTTAATGTCAGCAATGGTCCATCCAATAGTGGTTTTATGCTCCCTTAGAACTCTTAATAATTTGGCTTTTTCTCCAATACTCAAATTTGCAGCCACAATTACCAGTAATGTTTCCTTTTCTCCCAAGTAGGCATAAGTTAAATGTTCTGGTAGCTGTTTCAATTCCAAAGTAGGTGCCTGGACAATAGAAGGAAGGAGGGTAGTATTAGTAGGCATTAGAGTTTCAAATAGAGGAGCATACTTACTTGAATGTTTTGGAGAAGCTTCAAGGAGATGCACAATTTTCATGATGCCATTAGTGCTATTTTTCGGTTCTTACTCAATATCCACAATTGTAAGGCTATGGGTGAGAGTAGTCTCCAAGGGATCGATGTGCTGGACCTGAAAAACTTGCTCAACAAAATTGTGTATCATACATATATTAAAACATTCCATATCATCTTGAGGTAATCTTAGTGCATCAAATATTTTGAATTCTATTTTCTCTCCATTTACCTTCATACTTACTGTACCCTTTTTCACACAAATCTTCGTATCGACAGTTCTCATGAAGGGTTTTCCTAAAATAATGGGCAAGGGTAATGGCATAGGACATTCCTCCATATCTAATATAATGAAATCCACAGGCAGAATGAACTCACCTACCTTCACTAGGACATCCTCAAGAATATCCCTAGGTCTTTTTATACTTTTATATGCTAACTGCAAGGTAATTGAAGTTGGTTGTAGCTCCCCTAATCCTAGGGTTTCAAATACGGTGTATGGTAGTAAATTTACCCCCGCTCCTAAATCTAGTAATGCTTGCTCAAATAACTGATCACTTATCCTATAGGGAATGGTAAAACTGCCCGGATCCTTTAGTTTTAGTGGGAGTTTTCTTAACAGTACAACACTTACCTCTTCAGTTAGAGCTACAGTTTCATGTTCTTGAAACTTCCTTTTATAAGTGCAACAATCCTTTAGAAATTCAGCATAAGTTGGTATTTGTTGAATAGCATCTAACAAAGGAATGTTTATTTCAACTTTTCTCAAGGTTCCAAAAATATCAAGTAATTTATTTTCTTTCTTTTGTTTCACTAACCTTTGCGAGAAGGGTGGGGTAGTCACTTTCTCTGTCTCACTTACCTTTGATGCTATTGCAGATTCATCGAACCCTATCACCTTACCATTTCTGAGGGTCATGACAGCTTTGAGTTGTTGATGTCCCCTAGAGTGTTGAGCTGAAACCTCCCTTTGATTTCTGCTACTCATCTCTTTAGTCATTTGTCCCATTTGTACCTCTAACCTTTGGACGGCTTGTTCATGTTTTGATGTGGTTTGCCTTAATTCAGTCCAGAATTACCTTTCTTCTGCCATGAACTGATCTTGTGAAGTCATGAGTTTTTGCTGTAGAGATGCTAGTTGCCTCACAAGACTTTCTAGATCATTCTTCTTTAGTTCATGAGCGGATTGGGTTGCTGGTTGGAAGTTTCTTTACTACCCTTGACTGTTTTGGTTATTGCTCCATGAGAAATTTGGGTGATTTTGCCATCCAAGGTTATATGTGTTGGCATAGGGGCAGATAATTATTTGGTCCAGGGTTGGCTTGCTCATGATCTGCAGATGAATATAAAGGACGCATATCAGTATTATAATCAAATTGTGAGCAAATGGCATATACCTGGAGTGGTGTAGCTGGTGGGTTTGTTGAGGTGTTTTTAGTGGCCATGGCTTTAACTAATAGATCAAGTTTCCTCTCCATAACAACTATTTGAGGAGATAATCCTCAATTTAAGCTTACCTCATACATACCTTTATTTGGTTATCTATCTACCTCGAGAGGAGAACTGTTGCGTATGTTTGCTCAGGGTTTCGAAGAGTTCCATAGCTTCTTCGGTACTCTTTCCATCAGCACTCCTCCACAACCTAAATCAACAATATTTTTGTTAGAATCACTTAAACCTTCATAGAAAGCTTGTACCAGTTCACCTTGGGGTACGTTGTGGTGTGGGCACTTGAGTAGTAGCTCGATGAAGTGTCCCCAGGCCTAGAAGAATAGATCACCATCCTTTTGTTGGAAGGATTGAATTTCTTTTCTCATTTGCCTCGTCTTTTGGGCTGGGAAGAACTTCCTTAGGAATTTGCTAGCCAACTCCTCCCAAGTGTGGATGGAAACTGCAGGCAAAGAATTATACCATAATTTAGCATTATCTTTCAAGGAAAAAGGGAAGAGAATTAACCTTATTCCTTCTTGGTCTAAGCCTCAGATGTACAAGAATTTACAGAGGTCGAAGAACTCTCGAAGGTGCAAATGTGGATCCTCACTAGGTGTACCCATAAAGTGAGTCAGTGCACTGAGTATCTGTGGGGATATGTGATGAGTCTTAAATATTGCATATTTAATCCTTTTAATTTATATTTGTTAGGTTCTTAATTTGTATTATTTCACTTTATTTTATATGTTTTCTGTGTTTTCTGTATTTTAATAGGTTTGTGGAGAAAATAAAGCATTTCGGGAGATGTCAAGCTTCAAGAGCATTAACGATTGATCGCACCGTGCTGCGATCGAGTAAATGGTCAATATCCCACATCAAAATCTTTGCAGTGCAGTGTTCTTACGATCGATTGCACCTCACTCATGATCGAGCGCACAGGCGATCGTACGCACAAGACCTGCGATCGAGCGCACAAGACCTGCGATCGAGCGCACTCGGGGCAGTATCCCACATCGAATCTGAAACCTATAATGCTTCAAGACTCCCCCTATATAAACACCATCTGAATTCATCATTCGGTGTGCAATTCCTGGGCCATTTGGTGTAATTAGGTGGACGTCTGCTAGCATTCTGGTGGATCCCGAAGGCTTTGCTACCACGAGGGAAAGCGCCGCCCAACAGTGAGTGGAATTTCTCCCATGTATAGTAATTTATTTCTTTTTATTTAATTTTAAAGTTTAATGTTTAGCACTTATATTGTGAACTTTAGTTCAATAATTATGAGAGGCTAAAATCTTCAGCTAAGGTTGAAGATGAAGCCTTTCCTTTGTTTAGCATTATATTTTCAGATTTGCACATGACAATTCTGATGTTTTTAATATAAATGATCTGTTCAATTATTTGAGTAGATCTTATGATTGATTGCTTTTAATTGTTTAAATTGGATATTCCTTGTGTTTCATCTGATGAATACATCGAATCATTTTCGATTAAATTGGATTTCCTTTGTGATTTGTTAAAAGCGGATACATTGGATGTTTTTGGTTTAATTGGGATATTCGTTGTTTTTTGTTTAAAGTTGGATTCATGGAATTTTTTGATTACTTTTATATAGAACATGAAAATATATGCTTTACGTTGACGGGGTGGATTCAGAAACCTTAGTCTTTTTATCATTTGCTTTAAAACAATTTAGTTTAAGTTTATATTTCTTTTGCAAAAATACAATTCAAAATTCGGAACTAGGTTAAGATAAAGTTAGTTTAGATAAAATTATATTTTCACAACACAATTCTCAGTGGATTCGACCTGGCACTTGCACACACTATATTGCAAACGACTCGTGCACTTGCGAGTAATTTAAAACTCACAACAAGTTTTTGACGCCGTTGCCGAGGAATTGTTTGGTTGGTGAAATTTTTGTCTGAATTAATTTTATTTTTCTACTAGTTATTTAGCAATATTGTTGTTTGATTTTTCTGTTTGCAATTTTATTTGTTTCTATTTGTATTTTTAAATAAAAAAATAAAACATTTTTTTGCAAATTTCTGCTGGTTAGGTTATTTTAGTGCTTTTTGTGCGGTGTATGCTTGGTCAAAGATCCCTGAATTTAGATTTGATACATTTAGATCCCGACTTAGAAAGAACTCTTAGGAGACAGAAAAAAGCACTAGTTGAAAGAGAGACAGTTGAAATGGGAGAAAATTTTAGGAATACAAATCATCCGGAACGTGTAGAGCAACCTAGAGCTTGGAACGTGGAGTCCACTACATCCCTTAGGGATTTGTTCGCACCCATTGCAACTAATTCATCCTCTTGCATAGTGTTTCCACCTACCAATGCCACCCATTTTGATTTAAATCCATATGTCATCCAACTCCTACCCTCATTTCATGGCTTAGATCTTGAGAACCCTTATACTCATGTGAAAAAGTTCAAAGATATTTGTGCTACATTCAAATTCCAGAACTTCTCTGAGGAGTCTGTCCATCTTCGACTCTTCCTTTTTTCTCTTCACGATAGAGCTAGAGCATGGTTGGATTCCAACATGCCCGGGTCTATCACATCTTGGGAAAACTTGCTTAGTAAATTTTATCATAAGTTTTTCCCAATGTTGAGAGTGAAAGAGTGCTGAAAGGAGATTAGTTCTTTCACTCAGGATGAGGATGAGAAGTTCTTTGAGAGTTGGGAGCACTTCAAAGAGTTACTGATCAGATGCCCTCTACAGGGATATGAAAAGTGGAGACTCGTTCAGTTCTTTTACCAAGGGTTGACTCAACCCAACCGTAGCATGATCGAGTCTATGAATGGGGAGGCATTCTTGAGTCTGACGGGGGAGGAAACATACAAGGCGTTGGACAAGTTGTCCGATAACTCGCAACAGTGGGATTTTTCAAGCTATCGAGATAAATCCACTCGTGCTCCCAAGAGAGGAGCCATCTATGAGGTAAAGGAGGACACTGACCTGAGGATGAAGTTAGATGCTCTCACTAAGAGGATTGACGCTCTCACTGTGGGCCAGTCCATCAATGCTGCCAACATATTCAATGTTGATAGTTGTTCCATCTATGCTAGTCCCATGCATCTAGCATAGAATTGTCTATCAATGCCGGCTTTTGCTGAGTATCCTATGGAACAAGTAAATGCTTTCAACGACTATCGGAGGCAGTCGAATGGATCGTACTCCAAGATGTACAATCCAGGGTGGCAGAACCACCCAAATTTTTCATGGAAGCAGAACCAACCAATGAATCAGGGAGGAGCCCCTCATCATGCTCACAATCAGTATCTTCCAGGATTTTCCCCACAAATTCCTAGTCATGGTCGTTCTGCCCATCCAGCACCATCACTTGCTTATCAAGCACCCACTCAAACACTAGCGCCAGTCTCACAGTCGCTAGAGGACACCCTTAAGGAGTTCATGAAGATGACTAGCCAAAATATGAGTGATGTGAGGAGTGCAACAGTGGTAAACACCCAAGCAATTTCCAAGCTGGAGAGCCAAATAGGGCAAATTACAGGTCACTTGGGTGAGAGAGAGAAAGGAAAGTTCCCCAGTCAACCCATGCCCAACTCGAAGGGACAATATATGGTTGGAAATTCTTCACATCTAGCACGGGGAGGAACAAGTGCAATCGATTGTTACACTAAGGTCTGGGAGACAAGTGGACAATCAAGAGAAGAGACCCCTGCTGTGCAGCAAGGGGAAGAAGGTGGCAATAAGGAGAAGAGAGATGCTGAGCCATCTATAGCCACACCTACTGTGAAGGACCCTCCTAGGTCATTTATACCCAAAGCGCCCTACCCTGAGAGATTACAGGCACCCAAGAAAGGAGGGAAGTATGAGGAAATTTTGGAGGTATTCAAGCAAGTCCAAATCAATATCCCATTTTTGGATGCCATCCATCAAGTGCCGTCATATTCCAAGTTTTTAAAGGACTTGGTCACCATCAAGAGGAGGACGAATGTTCTGAAGAAGGCATTTTTGACCGAGCAGGTTAGCTCAATCCTTCAGTGCAAGCTACCCATCAAGTATAAGGACCCGGGGAGTCCTACCATCTTTTGCACGATAGGAGTCAGCCAGATCGAGAGGGCTCTATTGGATCTAGGAGCAAGTGTGAATCTTTTACCTTACTCAGTCTATCTGCAGTTAGGGTTAGGAGAATTGAAGCCACAAACACAACGCTTCAATTAGCTGACAGGTCAGTGAAAATACCACGGGGAATAGTTGAGGACATTTTGATAAAAGTAGATAAGTTCTATTTCCTCGTGGATTTTATTGTGCTTGACACAGAGCCGGTTCAGAATGTAGGGATTCATATACCGGTTATTCTAGGGTGACCATTCTTAGCCACGGCTAACGCCCTGATCAATTGTAGGATAGGGGTGATGAAGATTTCCTTCGAAAATATGGCAGTGGAGTTAAACATCTTTGATATCACTAGGCAACCACTGGAGTATGATAAAGTGAGAAATGTATGCTTGATAGAGGAGATTCTTGAGGAGACTGTGAACGAATCAAGCATTGAGGATCCCCTGGATGCATGCTTTGTTCACTTTGGAGAGGACTTGGGCTTAAATAAGTTACTTGAGCAAGTGAATGCCATTTTGGAGTCTGATCCTCGGGAGAGCAATGAAACGGAGGAAACCGCAGCACCTGAAACCAAGAAGGAACTTAAGCCTTTACCAGATAATCTTAAGTATAAGTTCCTAGGTCCAACCGATTGTTTGCCTGTGATTATAGCATCAGATTTGGGTGAGGTTCAAGAGAAGAAATTATTAGATGTTTTAAGAGAGCACAATGAAGCTATCGGCTGAACTATAAAGGATATTAAGGGAATCAGCCCCTCGTTGGTGATGCACAAGATACATTTGGAGAAGAATGCCAAGCCATCGAGGGAGCCACAAAGAAGGCTTAACCCAGCTATGCAAGAGGTTGTGAGGGCAGAAGTAATGAAGTTGTTAGATGCAGGGATCATTTATCCCATCTCTGATAGCAAGTGGGTGAGCCCAATTCACGTCGTGCCCAAGCGAGCTAGATTAACGGTAGTGAAGAATAAGGACATCGAGTTGGTGCCAACTCGTGTTCAGTCAGGGTGGAGAGTGTGTATAGACTACCGTAAACTGAACGCTGCCACAAGGAAAGGTCATTTTTCACTCCCATTTATTGATTAGATGGTGGAGCGTTTGGCTGGGCACGAGTATTATTGCTTTTCGGATGGTTATTTCGGATATAACCAGGTCCCTGTGGACCCCGAAGATCAGGAGAAGACGACGTTTACCTGTCCTTTTGGGACATTCGCCTATCGTCACATGCCCTTTGGGTTATGCAATGCACCCGCTACTTTTCAGCGGTGCATGGTCAGTATATTCTCTGACATGGTAGAGCGGTTCTTAGAGATTTTCATAGATGACTTCTCCGTCTTCGGTTCAACATTTGAGGAGTGTCTGCACCGTCTCACTTTGGTTTTAGTACAGTGTAAGGAGAAGAACCTGGTGCTTAATTGGGAGAAGTGCAATTTTATGGTCAAGCAAGGTATTGTACTGGGACATGTCATATCCCATTATGGGATTGAGGTCGACAAAGCGAAGGTGGACCTGATTTCCAACCTTCCACCCCCACGTACAGTGAAGGAGGTTCATTCTTTTCTGGGCCATGCAGGATTCTATAGGCGATTTATCCAGAATTTCAGCAAGATCGCCCGGCCCTTGAGCAAGTTATTAATGAAGGATGCCCCATTTGTATTTGATGAAGATTGTAAGAAAGCATTTGGGCATCTGAAGAAGATTCTGACGTCCACACCCATTATTCAGCCACCCAACTAGGGTGGGCCTTTTGAAATTATGTGTGACGCATCAGACTATGTTGTTGGAGTTGTTTTTGGGCAGCATGTTGATAAACTTCCCTATGTTATCTATTATGCAATTCGAATTCTAAACGACACACAACTCAATTACTCTACCACTGAAAAGGAGTTGCTAGCAGTCATTTTTGCATTAGACAAGTTCAGATCCTACTTGTTAGGATCTAAAGTCATTATCTACTCGGACCATGCAGCATTGAAGCATCTTTTCTCTTAAAAAGATGCTAAATCTCATCTTATCCGATGGATCTTGCTACTTCAAGAGTTCAACATAGAGATTTGGGATAAGAAAGGTTCCAAAAATGTGGTGGCGGACCATTTGTCTAGGTTGATAGTGGATTTCACTGAGGCCACCACTCCCATTTCTGAGACCTTTCTTGATGAGCAATTGATGCACATTGCTCACAATCCCGCGCCATGGTTTGCTGATATAGTGAAATATCTTGTCACCGAACACATGCCTTTGCATTGGGGACGGCAAGATAAATCAAAGTTTTTGGCCATAGTAAAACACTTTTTCTGGGACGATCCTTACCTGTTCAAGTATTGTCTCAATCAGATCATCAGAAGGTGTATTCCTAAGCATGACCAATCTAATATCATCGCCTTTTGTCATGATCATGCCTATGGAGGCCATTTCAGTGCTAAAAAGACCGCTGCAAAGATTTTGCAGTGTGGATTTTTTTGGCCTACCCTGTTCCGAGACTCTCACACCTACTGTGTATCTTGTGAGCGTTGCCAAATGCTAGGAAGTCTTTCTAGGAGGAATATGATGCCCCTCAACCCTATTCTGATTGTTGAGATTTTTGACGTGTGTGGCATTGATTTTATGGGACCGTTCCCAAACTTCTTTGGCTACTTGTACATTCTAGTTGTTGTGGACTATCTGTCCAAGTGGGTGGAGGCCGTTGAATACAAGACCAATGACCACAGAGTTGTGGTCCAGTTTTTGAAGGACACTATTTTTGCTCGATTTGGTACGCCTCGAGCAATCATAAGTGATGGAGGTAAGCACTTTTGCAACCGAATTTTTGAGCAGTTGATGAAAAATTATTTCATCACACACAAGGTTGCCACCCCATATCACCCGCAGACGAGTGGACAAATGAAAATTTTTAATCGCGAGATCAAACACATTTTAGAGAAAACTATGAACCCTAGTAGAAAGGATTGGTCTCTGCGATTGACTGATGCACTGTGGGCATATCGAACAGCCTTCAAGACGCCAATTGGCATGTCTCCCTATCGTATTGTGTATGGAAAGGCATGTCACCTTCCAGTTGAATTAGAGCATAGAGCCTATTGCGCTATCAAGCAATTGAACTTCAATCTTTCGAAAGCTGGTACACAAAGGAAGCTCCAACTCAATGAATTAGAGGAGCTACGAAACAATGCATACGATTGTGCACGGTCCTACAAGGCACAAATGAAGAAGACTTATGACTAACACATTTTGAGACGAGCTTTTGAGCCGGGTCAAAAAGTTCTTCTTTACAATTCACGCTTGCATATTTTTTCAGGCAAGCTCAAATCTCGTTGGATAGGATCATTTATTATTCGGTTAGTTTTTCCTCATGGGGCCATCGAGATTGAGGATCCAAAGATGGTAGCACTTTCAAGGTAAATGGATAGAGACTAAAACCATTCTTGGAGTTGAGGAGTCTGGACATTGAGACAATATTGTTGACGGATCCTATTTACTCTGATTGAGGGTCATCTACTAAGGAGAGTCTGGCTGAAGACTTTAAACTTAGCACTCATGGGAGGCACCCCACAGCTTATCCTTTTTGTTTGTTTATTATTTTATTTTATTATTTTATATATTTATGATTAATGTTTGTTTCCAGTATTTTTGTTTTCCAGTATTTATTTTTCAGAGACAATGCGTACTTCAATTCAAGTTTGGGGGTATGCTACGAGCCATACTAGTCCAGATAGTTCTCCATATCCCAGGTCAGCTCTTTCCATATTATTCACACATTGGGGTCAATGTGTCATTTAAGTTTGAGGGTATGGGAGACACGTTACACACACTTTGTCCTAATTTATTGATGTTTTTTCTTCGTGAAGATAAATGCATGTTCATGTTCGTCTGAAAATTTTCATGTTCGTTTGAAAATTTTGGTTGATATGAAAAAATTGTGATGTGATTTCATTGGTGAGTTTAAAACTTTGAACACATGATTTGCAGATAGAGTTTAAACTTTAGTTACTTATTTTAGGCAACTGATAATTCACATGTTTGAGCCAATCTAACACGTGCACATTAGCACACATTTGTGTGAGGTATGACATGTGATGTTAATGTGTATGTTTCTTATCTTAACTGAAACGGGATGACTTGTTGGATAAACACTTGGGCATATATAAAAAAAAATGAAAAAAATGATCATCATTAATAAACTTTTCATTGAGTAACTGGACCTCTTGCCTCAGTAAGCAGTGAGTGTTCACGTCAAAAGGTGTGAACTTTATTCATAATGATCATTGCGAAATTTTTCACTGAGTAACTGGACCTCTTGCCTCAGTAAGCAGTGAATGTTCACGTCAAAAGGTGAAAATTTTGCTTGGTAGCATTAAGGACAATTTAGTTTTGTGGCCTTCTTGACTCGAGTTAGTAAGTCCTTAGGGGTGTCTTTACACTTAATGCCCTAAAACCATCTGGTTTGGGAGTCATTGACTCAACACTCGTTACATGGGTCAATTAGAAAGCTTAAGGGAACTAAACATAGCAGAACCTTATATAAAATAAATAAATAAATAAAACTACGCCATCATTGTTTATTCTGATGAGAAATTCTATGAATCTTGAGACATGGAAACATTGTACATTGAACTTATTTGGAAACTTCATCAGTATATGCTAACTCACTTTACATTGATTCAAGCTTGTGATGTCTTAGCATGCCTCTTATAAGTAATTAGGTTTTAAATTCTTATTCATTGTGAAAATGGGTTAGATTTTTTAAGCTTGCTCATGAACGAATTCCATGATTTTGAGTGCTTCTTAAATTTTTGGATAACATGAGTGATGAACTTATCTTTATGTTCTTTGTTTTTCATTTAGTTTTTTATTTTGTTTTGCTAAGGGACTAGCAAAATATAAGTTTGGGGGTATTTGATGAGTCTTAAATATTGCATATTTAAGCCCTTTAATTTATATTTGTTAGGTTCTTAATTTGTATTATTTCACTTTATTTTATGTGTTTTATGTATTTTTATAGGTTTGTGGAGAAAATGAAGCATTTCGGGAGATGTCAAGCTTCAAGAGCATTAGCGATCGATCGCACCGTGCTGCGATCGAGTGCATGGTCAATATCCGACATCGAAATCTTTGCAGTGCAGTGTTCTTACGATCGATCACACCTGACTCACGATCGAGCGCATAGGCGATCGAGCGCATAGGCGATCGAGCGCACAGGCGATCGTGCGCACAAGACCTGCGATCGAGTGCAAATGTGATCGATCGCACTATTCTGCGATCGAGCTCACTCGGGGTAGTATCCCACATCGAATCTGAAACCTATAATGCTTCGAGACTCCCCCTATATAAACACCATCTGACTTCATCATTCGGTGTGCAATTCCTGGGCCATTTGGTGTAATCCGATGGACGTCTGCTAGCATTCTGGTCGATCCCTAAGGCTTTGCTACCACGAGGGGAAGCGCCGCCCAACAGCGAGTGGAATTTCTCCCATGTACAGTAATTTATTTCTTTTTATGTAGTCTTAAAGTTTAATGTTTAGTACTTGTATTGTGAACTTTAGTTTCATAATTATGATAGGCTAAAATCTTCAGCTAAGGTTAAAGATGAAACATTTCCTTTGTTTAGCATTATATTTTCAGATTTGTGCATAACAATTCTGATGTTTTTAGTATAAATGTTATGTTCAATTATTTGAGTAGATCTAATGATTGATTGCTTTTAATTGTTAAATTGGATATTCCTTGTGTTTCATCTGATGGATACATCGAATCATTTTCGATTAAATTGGATTTCCTTTGTGATTTATTAAAAACGGATACATTGGATGCTTTTGGTTTAATTGGGGTATTCGTTGTTTTTTGTTTAAAGTTGGATTCATGAAATTTTTTGATTACTTTTATATAGAACAAAAATATATGCTTTACTTTGGCGGGGTGGATTCAGAAACCTTAGTCTTTTTATCATTTGCTTTAAAACAATTTAGTTTAAGTTTATATTTCTTTTGCAAAAATACAATTCAAAATTTGGAACTAAGTTAAGATAAAGTTAGATTAGATATAATTATATTTTCACAACACAATTCCTTATGGATTCGACCTCGCACTTGCACACACTATATTGCAAACGACTCGTGCACTTGTGAGAAATTTAAAACTCACAACAATATGTAGCAGTTCCCTTTTGCCTCAGGTTGATACGCGATGCACGATGGTTGATCGAGGTTCTGCGGGATGAAGGATTACTTCATCGGCCTCCACTCAGGTGGTTGCGGTTCGGCTATCTGTTCTGCCATTGGTGTGTCTTCCTCAATTCCTCCTTTGTCCTCTTCCGAGTTGTCTATAAGTCTTTATCAGATAGTTCTCTCTAGCTCAGGATCAAGGGGAAGGAATGTTGGATGCTTGGATCGACGTCCGTGCATGAATCGGTAGCAATTACTTGAGTGCAACAGTCAAACACTGCTGCTCGGATTACTCTCTGCCTCAATTGTGCTCGATCGCACAGAAGGTGTGCTCAATCGCAAGTGGCACATAAAGCTCTCCTTGAGTACCTGAAACAGATAAAAAAGAAATTGATTAAGGTTTTTAATGAAGCAAAAAATAAGATAAACACAATAATTAAGAATCGAATAAAAAGGAAATAACAATAATTAAATTAAATGAGAAATTAATTCTAAAAGAAATTTTAGTGCAATCCCCGGAAACGGCGCCAAAAACTTGTTGGAGCGATTATCTACCTAAATAAATATGCAAATAACCGTCTGAGTTTTACTTGCTAGTGCACAAGGTCTGTGGTAGCATAGTGTGCAAGTGCGAGATCATTTCCACAGGGATTGGTGAATTTCCTTTTAGAATTAGTTTATTCAAGTTAAAAAGAGAAATAGCAGATTTGATTTGTGAGTAAACAACAATAATGAGAACATAGGACTACGATATCCACCCTATTTATACTTTCCCACTAAATAAAGTGTCAATGCTCTAGCTTTATCATGAATATCTAATGGTTGCCAACCTAAGGGCTTGGTCCACACCTTAGGCTATTGATCTCCCTATGCAACGAGTTAGGCATGGTGTATACTCTAAATCTTTTCTCTCTTAATCTCTCTTAAGGGATTCAACATGTGTGTATACTGAGTTGTTCCTTAAGAGAGCATGAGGGCTGTGGAGATTGGCAACCACACGGGACCTAGGGCTTGGTCCGCTCTCAGTTTCTTATGTTCATTAACCCAGGAATCCGGTGTGGATATCCCTTGTTACTAATGTCGAGCCCAGGAGTCGGTCATCCAAATTGATTCGACTAACTTATCCATACCACATGTATACGTTGATCAAGCACATACATATGAGGAATGTAAATACAAACATGTATTAATCAAGTTAAATATTCTAACAATGCTATAGCAAATATAATCAGTGAATGAACATGTGGAAAAGCATAACTGGGGCTTCAATCGAGCCCTATAGGAGTTTAGTTACACATACTAAGTAAACTAAACATTCTAAACATAACATAATAAAAACAGAAAACTAAAACCGAAGAAGACTCGGGAGACGAGTCATCAATTCATCTCCTAAGCTCTCTACTTCGAATATAGAACAAAAGGTGTGGTTTATGTGTTTCACAGGGCTATTTATAGGGTCTTCATGGTGTCTCGAAACCCTAATTCCTTTTTGGAGTCGGAAGACTTCTTTCTATATCTAGCTCTGTCGCCTCTGAAGTGATTGCGCTCGAGCGTACACGGGATGCACTCGAGCGCAAGTGTGTGCTTGAGCCTTATTCAAGTGCGCTCGATCTCAATGGGGTGCGCTCGAGCGTGCCTTGCTAGATGGCAGATCTTGACTTTTGCTCCTAAAAGCTTCAAATTATCATCTTTTTGTCCAAGTCCTGTGAAAAACACATAAAACATGAAAATGAAGTAGAATCCATAGAAATAGATAAATAAAGAGTCTAACAAGTGTAAATTAAGGGGCTTAAATATGACTATTTAAGCACTTATCAAGTAACAAAATATATCTTATCCAGATTCTTGGGTTAATCAACATGGGAAACAGGGAGCAAACCAAGCCCTAGGTCTCATGTGGTTGTCGATTTCCACAGACCTTATACTCTCGTAAGGAACAACTCAATATACACCATGCTGAATCTCTTAAGAAAGAAAAGAGTTAGAGTATACACCATACCTAACTTGTTACATAGGGAAGTCAATAGCCTAAGGAGGGGACCAAGCCCTTAGGTTGACAACCAGCAGGTATTCATAGCATGAGTAGAGCATTAGCATATTGTTTTGTTAGGGTAGCATGATTAGTAGTGGATACCAAGTCCCTACACCTCTATCATTATTCTTAATGTAGACTCAATATTTCTATCTATTTTTACTTTGTGAAATTAATTCTAAATCAAAATTCACTAATCCCTGTGGAAATGATCTTGCACTTGCACACTATGCTACTGTAGACCTTGTGCACTTGCAAGTAAAACAAGTTCAGTTATTTGCTTATTAATTTGGGTAGATAAACGCTCAACAGCGCCGAAATACAGCAGTGCTACAAAAAAATGCATATTTCAACACTTACTTTAAGTACCAGTACTGGCATTACGACACCACACATACCAGCATTTTATCTGCTTGCCATAAGCACCGGTATCGCATATTGCGGCACTTTAAAGCGCCAAAATATGCTAAAAAAGCGCCAGCATTTGCCATTTATCTTGTAGTGCACCAACTTGAAATTCAAGATGTCTCCATCTCTTATCCGCATAATTTTTCTACCTATTTTGTGATGCTCTAAGGTGTTCTTTGACCAATTTGATCCTTTCAGTTGTTAAGTCTATGAGTTCTAGACCAAATATTTTATTTCTCCTACTTCTTCCAAACACACTAGAGTTCTATATCTCCTACCATACAGAGCTTCAAATGGTGCCATCCTAATACCAATTTGAAATTGGTTTTTATATGCAAATTCTATTAGAGGTAAATAAGCATTGCAACTCCCTAAGAAGCTCATTACACCCACCCTCAACATATCTTCTAGTATTTGAATAACTCTCTCAATTTTCCCATCTGTTTGAGGATGAAAATAAGTGCTAAACTATAATCGAGTAACCATGACTTGTTAAAAGCCTCTCCCAAATCGAGAAGTAAATCTAGCATCTTGATCTATCACAATGCTCAATGGCACTCCATGAAGTTTTACAATCTCTGCTACATACAATTCAACCAACCTCTTTAGACTTCAAGTTGTTCTAATAGGAAGAAAATGAGAAGATTTGGACAATCTATCTATAATTACCTAGGCAACATCATAACCTCTCTGAGTACAGGAAACCCTGTAACAAAATCCCTACCACCAATAGTTTTGTTTCAGACCCTTGTACATCTTATTATTTTTTGAGTTCATCGAATAAACTGCATCATGTGCATCCCTTATAATTTTTTTCCTCAACTCTACATCATTTGGAACACAAATTCTATGTCCTAATATTACCATTCCATCTTTTTTTATTCTGAACTCTGATTGATTTCCATTTTCTTGCTTTATCCTTTCTATCACCTCATTTTTACCTTAAGCTTACAAAAGATGATCTACAATAAATGACTGCACAATCATATTGGCTAATTATCCTCTACTCTCACCTATCTTCAATTCCATTCTCATACTTCCCAATTCCACCATCAAATTCACATTATGACTCTCTATAGTAGCTAATCTTCCTGTTGATTTTCTACTTAAAGTATCAGCTACTACATTTGCTTTCCCTAGATGGTAAAGAATGGTACAGTCATAATCACTTATTAATTCCATCCATCGCCTGTCTCAGATTCAATTCTTTATGAGTGGGTAAATAGGTAAGAATCTTATGATTAGTGTATATGTCAGAAGTGGCTCTATACAGATGGTGTCTCTAAATTTTCAATGCAAAGACTATGGAAGCCAACTCTAAGTCATGTGTAGGGTAATTTCCTTCATGATTCTTCAACTACCTAGATGCAAAAGCTACTACCTCCCCATACTGCATCAATACACATCCCAACCCTTGATGCAAAGCATCATTCTACACTACAAATCTCCCATCTCCATAAGGAAGTATTAATACTGGTGTAGTAGTTAACTTCTTTTTCAACAATTTGAAACTCCTCTCATGCTCTCCAGACCATTCAAATTTTACTTTTTTTCTTGTTAATCTGGTTAAAGGTGTTGCAATTATTGAAATTTTTTGGATAAACCTCCTATAATATCCAACTAACCCTAAGAAATTTCAAATTTCTATTACATTGGTAGGTTTCTCCCAATTCAACATTACCTCAACCTTATGTGGATCTACTTTTATTTATCTCCTGATACTACATCCTCCAAGAATGTTACTTCACTCAATCAAAATTCACACTTAGAAAATTTTGCGTACAATGTCTCCTTTCTAAGAATTTCTAACACAATCTCTAAGTGTTTCACATGTTCCTCACTCCTATATTACACCAAGATATCATCAATAAACACTACCATAAATTTATCTAAGAAGGGTTTAAATACTCTATTTATCAAATCCATAAAAGTAGCTGGAGCATTAGTTAAACCAAATGGCATTACAAGAAATTCATGGTGACTATACATAGTCCTAAAAGCAGTTTTAGGAACATCTCCCTCTTTAATTCTCAATTTTTTATACCTTAATATCAAATCTATCTTAGAAAATAACCTAACTCTATGTAATTGCTTGAAACAAATCATCCATTCTAGGTAAAGGGTATTTATTTCTATTTGTTATCTTGTCTAATTGCTTGTAATTTATACACAGCCTCAAGATACCATCTTTCTTCTTGACAAATAACATTGGGGCTCACCATGGTGACACACTAGGGTGGATAAATTATTTATCTAACAACTCTTTTAACATAGATGGTGTCATTCCATAAGGTGATATGAAAATGGGTGTAGAACTAGGAATTAGATTAATGGATAACTCAATTTCCCTACTAGATGGTAAACCATATAATTCTTTAGAAAATACTTCTAGATACCACTGATATTTCTTCCAACTTCCTACCTTCCTTACTAGAATCCACTATATAAGCTAAGTACCCTTCATAACCTTTCCTCAACCACTTACTAGCTGTCAAGGTAAAAATAAGACAATTAGAAAGTATTTTACGTTCTCCTTGAAAGCTAATCTCTTTCTACCCAGATATACTAAAAATTACATTCTTTCTAAAACAATTAACCCAAGCAAGATATGCAAACAACCAATCTATTTCCAATATCATATCAAAGTCTACCATATTTAAAACTAATAAATCTGCTTCAAATTCTCTATCTCCTATATGAATAACACATTCCCGATAAACCTTTTTTTATTACAACTCCATCTCCAGTAGGAACCTTAACAATTATATCATTATAAAAAAGACTGATAGGTGCATCTACAGATTTTATAAAAGAAATAGATGTAAAAGAATGAGTTGCGTCTGGATCAATAAATATTTTGGTATTATATCAAGCAAAGATATTTTACCTACTATGATATCAGTTGTAGCTTGGGCATCCTGCTGGGTAAGGGTATACAGTCTGCTTTCCATCGGTTGTGTCTGAGTAGAACATTCTCTATCAGCAATTGCTCCTCAGCCTTGAGCTTCATCTTGTACACTCCCTGATCCACCACCTCTTCTTGACTAACCTCTCCCAACACCCCAACAGTAACCACATCGGCTAGTTTTACTCTCAATGGACAATTCATACTTCCATGTTCACTTTGTCCACAAACAAAAAAAACCAAAGTAGGGTTATCCTGAGATAAGTGTCCTACTTGATTACACCTATAACATGCCCTACTTTCCCTATATGATACCACATTACCACCTCCTCTAGCTGCCACACTCTCACCTCTACTAAAAATTCTTGGTACCAGAGGTTGTCCTCCCAAACCTAGGAGTTCCTTCTACTGAACTTTGAGCAACAGAAGTCACTGACCCACTCTGCCTCTTCTAACTTGGAACAATGGGTCCATGTGAAAAGAAATGACTCCTCTATAGAAGATAACCTTCCTGCATCCCAAACCCAAGATTATCTTCTCTAGTACCCTCAGATCTACTCCACTTTAGTCATTCTCTACGTCCTCTAAACTCAAATATGTATTTCTCTCTTTGAAGCAACATATCCACCAATGCAACATAATTTGTATGCTTCAAATAAGAAATTTAGAATGTATCTCAAAGTTCAACCCATCTAGAAACCTCTTACACTACCTCTCTTCAATATTTACCAATTGAGGTACAAACCTAGATAAAGCCACAAATCTCCCATCATATTGAGCTACATTCAACATTTTTTACCTCAAATAAATAAAATTTCTCTCCTATTGAGATCTAAATGTATCAGGAAAGCTTTTGCAAAGTATACTTCCTTAAACCTACTCCAAGTTAAGGGTTGTTCTATATCCATACTTAGTCTAGGAAATATATCATCACATCAATTAGAAGCCTCACCCTCTAACCGAAATTATGCAAAGGCAACATTCTGCCTATCAGTAATTAGTAATACTCTAAAAAAATGCTCAGTTCATCTAATCCACAACTCTACTTCAGATGGGTTCTCAGACTCTTTAAAGGATGAGGGTTTTAGTTTAATAAATCTAGCAAAACAGACTCCATGCATTTCATTAACAAAACCACCCTCTCTCAACTGGACATCATGAACCTTTGGAACTCTCATATGGTCTACTACTAGGTCTGGATTCTATTTAATCTACCCATCCAGCCTATGCTATAGATCATCAACTCTACCCTCGACCTAATTCAATCTACAAGAACTTGAGTGAGAGATCCTCTTAACTCATCTCTCTCAACCTCAGAACTTCTCACTACACTGCTAGTACTAGATGCACTATATAAATGTTCCCTATTAGGAACCATAGAATCAACATCAACCTCTATCTCCTCTCTTCTAAACAAAGGAGGGCTCTCATGCTCTCTTAATCCTACTACTTTAACTCTAGATCTATCACGTCCACACAGCATCCTCAAACCTACATCAAAAGAATTTTATTTTTTAGACACCACATTACCAATTTTTAAGTTGTCTACAGAATCTTAAACTTATAACTCTGATACCTATCCCAGACGAGCCCACCCAAGATGGTATCGTCACCTTTCATTATAAAGAACGACTTATATAAAAAAAACACTAATTTATAACTTCTTGAAACATAATTACAATATATACTCTTCAACTTATTTATAGGGGAGAGACAAAAATTTGCTATATAACTCATAAAAATAATTACATCCATACATGTACTTGTACTAGACTCATATACAATTTTCACAATCATATTTTCTTTTATTTTCTTTTTTTATTTTTATTTTTCTAAGGACACTACCAAGGGGACCCACCTAGATACTCACAATGGTCTCAATTCAAGGAATCTTACTAGCCTCCTACTCGTAACCTGAACTTTGATTAAAAAAATGGGAAGTAAGCGAAGTATTTGATTTGTATAATTCAGTTCATAATTTTAATCAAAATTCATATATAAATCAATATAATTTCATTCAGTCATATTTTATAATATCATATTAAATTTCATGTATTTCCTTCAGCATGTAGATATTACTCCAGATATATAATTCATTATTTTTCTCATCTCATCACAAGTTTCATAATCATTTTGATGTATTAATATCTCAATGAATATAAATGGATGCATATGCATAATCCTCTCTTTTTGCTTCCGCATCTCAACATATCAGTATTCATCATAATTATTTTATTTCATTTTTCAAATCACATCACATCTCATCCATACTATCACAAGTATAGGTAATTTCATCTTTTTTTGGGTATCCATACTGCTAGTCTCTGGTATAGCTGTATGGGATGCTTTCCCATGTGTCGACATGTTTATATCCAGACCAACCATGGTTCTGGTTTTCCCCGAAACACACCCCCCTCTTGTGGCCCGACAATGCATATGTATAATCACATACAAGAAAACATAGCATATTATCATATAAATCAAATGATTTTTTTACATAAAATCTCAATTTGTCATAAAAATTTACTTATTCCTTCAAGGATACAATTTTCTTTAATTCATCATATATTTCATACTTTCAATCATTTCATCATTAAGAGTTATATTTCTTTTAATTTATGATCAATTCATACATATACCATGTATTTCATCAAATCAAACATGTTCATAATATATTCAACAACTTTTCTTATAATATAGTTCATTTCAAAATTTATTCATATTTCTAGTTCTTCTCGTTTACTAACACTAAAGTGAACTCACCACGAAGCACTAAACACTACTTGCGGATCACTTCCTTTCCTTTTGCACTCCTCTCAATGACACCACCGAATGATTCACCTCCACCTAACCAAAATATGGTTATCAATCTCACTATCTCATAACTTATTTCAAATCCTATACTAGGTTAATTTCATGAACATATGTATGCATGCTCCATCTTAATTTCAAATTCAAAGTTTCAGTTAAATTCCTTTCATTTGTATCTTGATTCAAATTTAAATCCTTTTAAGAAGAATTAGGATTTATACTCTTAAAATTATAGTTTTTATATGGAAGAACAAAAATTGTAAAGATTACCTCGACAAGCTTTTCTCATAAATTTCCTGAAATCAATCCTTGAATTGATTTCAACACTAATTTATGAAAATCTCAAGTTTCTTTAGTATTTGGAGAGAAATTTAGAGAGAGAATAAGTTTTAGAGAGAGAAAAGAGAGTTTGAATGAAAAAAAATGAAAATTTTCTCGTGAAAGGCCTTTTATACAAAAAAATTTTGTTACCAGTCAACTACCCATAGATTACCAATCGACCGCTCGTAGGTTACCAGTCAATTGGTACCTTCCTGATGCCTTAAAAATTCACCTTTTCAACATTTTTATGCATTTTAACTCATTTTCTTCAATATTTTTTCAAAGTCTTACCTCAATATTGTTTTAAACTTAAGCTTAAAATCAATTTGTATATGTATGCATGATAATCATAATTTTAAATGGAATTTATCAATTTACTCTTACTTCAAGGGTATGAGCCTTACATGGATCAACCTCGTCTAATTCCCAACTAAATTTGGGAGGATATCAGTATGAATTTTGTTACTAATTTACCATCCTCTCAAGGAATGACAACAATAATGGTAGTAGTGGATAATTTTGGTCCATTACCTTTTCACTTTAATGCCGTAAAGGTTGCTTACCTTTTATGAAGCTGATTTATTTCTTACATGGCATTCCAAGATCTATGGTACGTGATAGATATCCAGTTTTTTAGAGTCAGTTTTGGAGATAGCTATTCAGATTACAAGAAATTGAACTGTTAATATGAACTATTTATACCATTCCCAAACATATGGCTAGACTGAAGTCACTAATAGATATCTTAAGCAGTTTTTGAGGGTTTTATAACTGATCAACCTCAATAGTGGTTAAATACCTCCATCTTGCAGAATTAGATTATAACACAATATGCCATTCTTCTATAGGAAAAACTCCATTTGAAGTATTCTATGGTAGACTCTCTCCCAGCATATCACATAGGCACTATTTCTCTAGAAGCAATTGATCATGATCTTGGTACCCGAGCAAAGATTCTTCAACAAGTCAAATATCATCTTTAACAAGCACAAAAAAGATTGAAGCAAGTTGTAGACAAACAAAACTCAATTTCAATCCTAATGATATGGTACTTCTCAAATTACAGCCTTACTGATAAGTTATAGTGGCTAGTAGGTCTTCTCATAAGTTAAGCAAAAAGTATTTTAGTCCCTTCAGAGTTCTTAAAAAAATTAGTTCAGTTTCCTATAAGCTTGAACTTCAACCTGGACCTAATTCATCATGTGTTTTATGTCTCACTCGTTAAACCATATCATGGTACTCAGAGTAATATTACTTCATTGCCTCTCCTAACCAGTTATCACAATAATAAACCCCACTTCTTTCCACTGAGTAACTGGACCTCTTGCCTCAGTAAGCAGTGAGTGTTCACGTCAAAAAGTAGGAATTTTATTCATAGTGATCATTTAGAAACTTTCCGCTAAGTAACTGGACCTCTTACCTCAGTAAACAATGAGTGTTCATGTCAAAAAGTGAGAATTTTTCTTGGCAGCAATTAGGCCAGTTTAGTTTCGTAGCCTTTTTTACTCGAGTTAGTAAGTCATTAGAGGTGTCTTTACACCTAATGCCCTAAAACCATCTGGTTTGGGAGTTATTGACTCAACACTCACTACATGGGTCAATTAGAAAGCTTAGGGAACTAAACTGGTTCTTCCTGGATCAATACAGTTTAATTTGCAAAGATGACTGATCTGTACGAGAAATTCTGGCAATTTAGTGAAACTCCTTTCCAACTTCTTGTGAAGCTTCACTCCGGTGTTCATCGAGTCATTGTGCTCCTAGTAATGATAGCTTTTCCATCTCTTTTGAACTTAAAGTACCTAAAAATGCATTAAAATAGATCAATGATCCAATAATATCACTTTAGAGTTATTAACATATAAAAGTGCAATAAAGACACAGATCAACCCTAAAATGCTAACAATTAAGTACTATAAAGATGCATTTTATGACTCTTATCATAACCCTTAACTAGCTTATTTCTAGTCCCTAGCAATTCAAGCGAAAACAAGAGATGAATTATACGGTGGGAATCAAAACAAAGTAAAGCAATGTTAGTGTTAAACCAAGAGTAATTCACTTTTGTCTCAAAAATCGCACATAACAGATGGCACATAGAATCATTAAATTTCACCCAAGTTCAAAAGTAATCTAAACATCAATCTTAAAATTGTTATCGACTCTTAACATCCATCTTACAACAATCCCTTAATCCGAACACCCGGATGATTTTATGCATAAGATTTGTGAATACAAGTCTTGGCCTCTAAAACATGATAAATTTCGTGACATCAATCACAAAAAATAGGCTCCATAGGCTTACATTTCAAACCACTCTCCACTATTGTAGAAAAATCACATTTTATTGGATCAATAGGTCTTTAATAAGCTTGTAATGTTAGGCTAAGGTAAAGGTTAAGAAAGAATGGGAAGGATTTACAAGTAAAAGAACTCAATCTCTTAGCTTTAAACACAACCACTTTTAAGCACTAGATAACCTTACTTTATCACTCAACTTTTTCAACTATTGTTCGAGAATTTTTCTCAAATCACCACTTTTCCTTTCTTTTCTTCTTTCTTTACTATAATTCACTTCTTCTTTTTTTTTCCTTTTCTTTTGTATTTTGGCATAAGACCATTCACCTCCTTTTTCATTTTTATTTTCTTTTCCATAACCCCTAACTTATATCTTTTAATGTACTTGGGTTATGGTAGTGATATTTTCTCATATTTCAATCCTTACTCCTTTTGAGTGCTTCTCAACAAATGTCTTTGACTAAGTTCTTTTAAAAGGAAGGTAAGGATAAAATATTTTAGGATCATAAAGGTGAGTAAATGGGCTATTGAAAGAAACAAGACTCAAATTCTTTTTCAAGAAAAAGGTTCAAATGGGTGACTAGTGATAAATATAGCAATGGTCAGTTCGCAAGGCTCAAACGGTCCAAAAATGGCCTATATCATATCCTAAGTAATGTGCATTCTAGGAATTCGCCTCAAGTGGTTATCAAGTAAGTTCTAGAGCTTGTCGAGACCGCAAAAATATTCACAAAATAATCACACATAAAGCCTCTCTAAATGTTTAAGACTAATCATACAATCTTACCACAAACTAGAGTCTCAAACCAAATCAAGATTGATACTTAAATTAATTTCAAACTGAAGCAGAATTTAACTTCTTCTAAATGCTATCTACTATCTCAATTAAGTTCATATCATTGACATGTGAATTAACTCAAAGGTAAACACAAAGCATGCTAAAAACAAACGAAAAGGAAGAACGACACCAAGGAGTTCAATGGAAAAAACAATGTATGGAAATAAAGAATATGGAAACAAAGAGATGCGTTTCCTCCACCCCAACTTAAAAATTACATTGACCTCAATGTAAAAGAAAGAGTAAAGGAAACTTCTTTTGTAGCCAAAGGTGCACAGAAGCTGAAAATTGTGCTCCACCATTTGAACTGCTTCATATATTTGTCCCTGAAAAAGAAATACTAAGTTAATACTGGAAAACAGAAGAAAAAAAATGCGAACAATAAACAAGAAAAAGAAATATGAAAAAAAGTAAAAAAGATAATCTGTGGGGTGCCTCCCATGAGCGCTAAGTTTTACATCTTCAGCCAGATGCTCTTATTCTCTCCTAGAAAAACATAGGTTGGATGCACCAGCCATTGCTTCAATGCAAAATTTTGTGCTTGTATTTTTTAGCGAGGCCTTAAGGATGTCATCAGTAACATCCACAAATTTTGGCTCGATATATGCTCTTGTGAAGCCATGTGTGAGCGTGGACTCCAATGGATTAAGGTGCTGGACTTTTTCTATGAATGACTCAATCATGTATGCTTAGTGGTTTTCGTCCGCATCTACTATTTTTTCATTGTTGGGATGTGTACTGACTTACCACTTTGTGTCACAATGGCATTCACCTCCTTCAAATTATTTTGTGCTAGGTGTTGACCATGGAACGTGGACTGAGCTTGAGAAGGGAACTTACCTCACTCAGTCACACTTAAGTAGCTCATCAACTTGGACACTTGGCTTTTTATTTCTTTATGTTCTTCAACAACCTGCGTAATTAAAGATTCAAGTCTTTGATTAGTCTTACCCTGTGCCTCAATAAAAGCATGCAAAGTGTCTTCTAAAGGACTCTTAGAAGATACAGGTGCATGATATGGTGCAGGGGGTTGTGCAAGCTGTTGGTTTTCAGATTTCCAGCTGAAATTGGGGTGATTTCGCCATCCCGGATTATAGTTATCAGAGAAGGGTGCCAAAGACTTCTTGTAAATGCCTAATGCGTTACATTGTTTCTCATACATCCCTCTCATCTCAGCAAATGTGGGGCACTCTTGGGCAAGATGATCTACCCCGTCACACACAAAACATGGTTCAAAATATTTTGCATGATTAGCTACGTGTGTTGGCTTTAAGCTCTTAATCTTTAACACCTCTAGTTCCCTAGTGAGCATCTCGACCTTGGCCTTAAGGTTATCCTCTTCCCTAAGATAGTAAAATCCACCACCATTTGGGTTCCCTACAGGTTGTGACCTATTTGTGCTTTCAGTAGCACTAGGTCCAATCTAAGTGTGAGCTTTTTCAGCAAGTTCATTGAGGTAATCTATGGCCTCATTAGGATCTTTCTCCAAGAATTCACCATTACACATCATCTCTAAAAATTAGTGCTCCCTGTATGTAAGTCCCTCATAAAAATAGCTCACTATGCGCCAACTCTCATACCCATGGTGAGGGCACATACTCAACAACTCCTTAAATCTCTCCCAAGACTGATACAAAGTCTCGCTGTTCTTTTGTGTAAAGGTAGAGATTTGCCTTTTTAAAGCATTGATCTTATGTTGGGGAAAGTATTTATTAAAAAAAATTCGAGTCGTCTCAGTCCACGACCCAATAGATCGTGGTCTTAGTGAGTATAGCCAACTCTTGGCTTTATCCTTCAAAGCGAAAGGAAAAAACTCAAGTTTCACAATATCATCGGTTTTATCTTGACTATGAAAAGTCGCAACTACTTCCTCAAACTCTCTAATGTGCATATCTGGGTTTTCATTGTCCAAGCCATGAAATGTAGGGAGTAATTGTATCATCCCTGTTTTAAACTCTAATTGGCGAGTATTGGCTGGAAACATAATGCATAATGGTGTGGTCGTGCGTGTAGAGTGGAGGTAATCCTGAAGTGTCCTAGCAACATTCTCAAAACTCTCTAAATTCTCCTGTGGGGGTGTAATATGGTTTGATCTAGGCAAGGTTTCATTAATGGACGTGGAAGGAAAGGGTAATTCTAATTCGGGTCCCTTAATGAATACACCTCGCGAATCTCTCGGTCTAAGCATACACCAATTGAGTTTAAAGGGGAAATAAATAAACAGAATAATAAAAGAAAATCAGAAAATCAAATCAAAGAGAAAAGAACAATAATAAATAAAAATACTATAAAAAGAAAGAAGATAATTTTTTTTTTTGCAGTAAGCTAAAAGAGGGAACGAAGTTACCGCCTTTACAAACTGCTGAAAGAAAAACTATCTACAAATCTTCTACCGTCTTGTCTTAGAGTTGACAATCTTCTTTGTACTTAAGCGTATTTCCCCGACAACGGCGCCAAAATTTGATTACGCCCAAAACATAACGCGGTAGTTGTAGCACAGCTTTGAGGTGTCGATTCCATAGGGAAACAAGATAACTACAAGAAAAAGGTGTAAACCTTAACATAAACGATAAAGGATTAAATGAAAGAATCTAAATTGTGAAGTGGTGTGAAATAATTGTGTAAAAATAATAGAGAACAACAAGGGTCTGGGAATCCTCCTTAGATTCATTGCCTTATTCTAATCTTCATTCAGTTGTTTTCATCTCGATTGCATGTTTCACATCCCAAACAAGCAATCAACAAATATTCAATTAAAGCACATATATAAACCCTAATGTAATTGTTATGAAATACTCTTTGCTTTCAAGCATACATTACCTAACTTATAGATTATCAAGAAACGACAATATATCATAATGACAATACCGCAGTAATTGACAAATCTATAAGAGAAATCTACCGAACTCAATCACACTTCAACAACATCATATAAGAAGAGCATGACTAGACTTATATGGGGGAGAAAGATGCAATCACTGGATTAAGGGGAAATCTTCTAATTAGATTAAAAAGTAAATTATAACAATGTTTAATGATAATAAATCCAAACTACAATGAATCAAGACTATAAAATAAGAACAACTACACCTAGAGATTCATCCCTTCGCCTTGCTTGGAGATTAGTTGCCCATAGGGGAGAATGTGGCAGCTTTCATGATGTTTTCTCCGGCCTCCAGCCTCTCTAAAAGATGATTTGAATGATTATAATATCAAACCCTAAGTGACCTATTTAAAATCACAAAGTCCAAGGGTGTTTTAGGGTTTAAAAAGTCATTAAAATCCTAATTAGGTCAAAACTCGGAGAAGGAATTTCGTGTGTGCGCTACAGTGTTGCTCTATGGGTGCTACGGTGCTAGGGATAATTTGGCTGGGTGAGCTTCTGGGCACCACGGTCCTGACTGGGGAGCACTGCAGTGCTGACTGGGGAGCACTGACTGGTGCTGTTTTGGAGGCCTAACCTTTGTCCACTAAAACTGCCATAACTTTCTTTAGAAAAATCATTTTTACGAGCCTTAAAGTTCTCCAAAAAATAGACTTCTGGATCTTTCTAAGCATATATGGCTCATATCCTAGTTCTTCCTGCATCAATACAGTTTAATTTGCAAAGATGACTGATCTGTATGAGCAATTCTGGCAATTTAGTGAAACTCCTTTCCAACTGCTTGTGAACCTTCACTCCGGTGTTAATCGAGTCATTGTACTTCAAGTAATGATAGCTTTTCCATCTCTTTTGAACTTAAAGTACCTAAAAATGCATCGAAATAGATCAATAATCCAATAATATCACTTTAGAGTTATTAACATATAAAAGTGCAATAAAGACCCAGATCAACCTTAAAATGCTAACAATTAAGTACTGTAAAGATGCATTTTATGACTCTCATCAGCTGTACTATTAAGGAAATTACCAGCAAAACTAAAAGATTCGGGTAGTTTCACCATTCCTTGCAGGCTAGGTGACCAGCTATTTGAGTATGCATTATTGGATCTAGGAGCAAGCATCAATCTGTTGTCATACAGTGTATTCGAGACACTAGGTTTGGGGGTGCTTCAACTGACCTCCATCACTCTGCAATTAGTTGATAGAAGCATCAAACAATCGAAAGGTATCCTCGATGATGTTTTGGTAAGAGTAGGTAAATTTATTTTACCAGCTGATTTTATCGTCTTAGATATGGAAGAATGTCACATGCCATTACCCCTCCCCATCATTTTGGGAAGACCCTTTATGATAACTGTTGACACCAAAATTAATGTAAAAAGGGGCATTGTCGCTATGACAGCAAATGATGAGGAAATAGAATTCCAAATATTTAATACATTAAAATCAACCAAAGATGATATGCAAGTATTGTTAAGAAAGTTTCTCAGGTCCATCACACTGTTCCCTCGGAGACCATCCCCAACCATGAGGACACAAGAGTGGACATTAGGCCGGATGATGATGATGTGACTAAAGACATCAATAGAACTATGCACCCCATAAAGAACACACCATAGCCTTCAAGTAAGTATAATCCTCTAGTTGAAAATCCTAAACTTATTAATACTGCTTTCCTTATTTTATTAACCAGATACCAAGATTAGAGATGCAGCAGCTACCAAGAGCACTTGAACCACCTGATGTGGGCTATAAGTGCCCCCTTCAACGGAAGTAGCATTGTATCAAGACAGTGCTTGAGACGTTTCACATTTGCCAATCATGTAAACTCAAGCGCCTCTACTGAGGTTAGTGGTACTGAGGCCACTAACGCATGGTAAGATTGTATTGTTCTAGCTTTATCATTCCAGCCCTGGTAAGTTTTTATTTTGTCCATA
The DNA here is from genome assembly GCA_023935145.1 of Bretschneidera sinensis. Lineage (NCBI taxonomy): Eukaryota > Viridiplantae > Streptophyta > Magnoliopsida > Brassicales > Akaniaceae > Bretschneidera > Bretschneidera sinensis. Next base: position 141,299,167 of record CM043698.1, on the reverse strand, counting down.
CATACTACTTTGCGATTAAGCGCATCATTCAGTGTGTTCGAGCGCAAGAGTGCGATCAAGCGCACTCGTGGCAGACAGTCTCGTGATAGATTTAAATATTGCACTCTACTATCACACTCTCACCCACACTCTCTCACTCGCACTCCCCCTTCTACAACCACCAATCTCACACTCTCGACTCTGACATTCCACCATGCTATCCACCATCACCATCATACCACCATCACCACCCTACTGTCACCACCACGTCCCCTTCCCCATTGCACATTCACTCCGTACACAAGGTAAACCATTTTTTTTCTCACACACGAATTTTAATATTTAATTTACATTTTCATTATATATCTGTGTTATCTTGTGTGTGATTGATTGCTATTATGTTTACAGGAGGTTAGGAACAAACTCAGAACGACAACACCATAGCTTAATTTTATGTCGCCCACAAGCTGTTCGACAAAAATTCTGACCGTGTGCGATCGAGCGCACGACATTTGAGATCGAGCACAAATTCTAGTGTGCGATCGAGCGCACATATTCGTGATCGATTGCAATTTTGACAGAAACTAGAATCCACATGTCAAAACACTCCACTTCCACCTCCCGTGCTTCGAGCAGCTGTGCCCAATCATCCCAGCCAAGCTTCGAGCAAAGAGAGCTCTTATTCGAGACCACTTTTGCCATCGATGAAGTCTTCAAGCACATAGATGCCACTCAATGGGTGGTCCAAGCATTTAAACACTGGGGGTTAAAGAGGATTTTTCAAACCAGTCTACTCAACTACTTACACCCAGCTGGTAGTCCAGTTCTATGAGAGCCTGTCTTTTGACTGCAGCAGACCAGGAGTATTGACTTCCTCAGTCCAAGGCACATCCATCGAGGTGACTAGTGCCGACATAGCCGTTGCTCTTCATTGCTGTAATGAGTCCCCTCCGGAGGACACCAATATCGAGGAGCAGTCGGACCGTTTTGACTTGTCCACGATCATTGAGGACATGTGCGCTGGCCAGTACGCTGATAAACACGATAACGCAGTGAGTCGGTCAAATTTACCTCCACGGCTTTGGCTCGTGGACACCATTCTCCAGTGCAATGTGTGTCCATTGGGGCACAAGACACATAGGAGAGACCAGTTTCTACAGACATTGTATGCCTTCCACAGAGGCCACTGGTACTATCTCCCAACTGTTATGTGGAGCTAGCTGCATAAATTTTGGGATCATGTCCATGGTTGTCAGACCACCACGGCCAATGCATGGGGGCTCCCATTCCCATTCCTACTCTCATACATCCTCAAGAAGAAAGGCATTAAGGGGACCACTAGTGACGGACCAGTGCGAGGGTATCCCTTCTTTGGGAAGGCCCAGTGGACACATAGCCTCTCGCACATGCCTCGAGGACTCCCAGCTCCTACACCTGCAACTGAGAGAGTTAAGGAGGATCATATAGAGACAGAGACCCCTACAGTTAGTCTATTATGAGAGGAGGACCATCCAGACATGGGACCCACACCTGCACTTTCTTGCTGAGTTGTCCTCTTTCTGAGGTGAGGTCTCTGCAGCTACATCACTCGTGCACCAGTGCATAGATAGTTTGGAGGCATGGTTTGCATGACAGGAGGCGATGCTACAGGCCATCCTTGATAGCCTACCTCTGACTCCTGATACCTCTTCGACTGCACCACCCGACAATCAGCAGTGAGAGGATACCCCATCTGGCTGAAGATGTTAAACTTGGCGCTCATGGGAGACACCCCACAGCATATCCTTTTTATTTTTTGTATTGTCTTTCATTAATAGTTAGTCTTTACTGTTTCATATTAGTATTCCTTATTTTTTCGGTTTTATGTTTTTTTCTCTTTTTTTCAAAGACAGAGTGAGTGCATCCAGTTGAAGTTTGGGGGCATGCTACGAGCCATGCCAGCCATATCGTTCTCCATCTTCCAGGTTAGATCCTTCCATGCTTCTCACACATTAGGGACAATAAGAAATTTAAGTTTGGGGGTATAGGGACACACTCACACAGACACTATGTCCCAATTTTTTGATGTTTTTATAGATAAATGCATGTTCATTCAGTTCCAAAATTTTTTTGGGTGATCTAAACAAACAATATGATTTGACTTCATAAGAGAGCTTAACACCTTGAATATATAGGCCAATAATTAAGTTTTGAACCTAGATCACTCACTTTTAGGCATTTAAGGATTAACAGGTTTGACCTAAACTAACACGAACACATTAGCACATAATTGTGTGGGGTATGACATGTAATTTTAATATGTATGTTTCTTTGGCTTGATTGTGAGCAAAAAAGATTGTTATTGCTCAAAAATAAAAATGCTCCTAATGATTATTAAACAAACTTTCCACTGAGTAGCTGGCCCTCTTGCCTCAGTAAGCAGTGAGTGTCATGTTAAAATGTGGGAATTTTGCTCACAATGATCATTAAAAAGAACTTTCCAACGAGTAACTGGCCCTTTTGCCTCAGTAAGTAGTGAATGTCACGTCAAAAGGTGGGAATTCTGATTGGTAGTATTAAGACCAGTTAGTTTCGTAGCCTTTTTGACTCGAGTTAGTAAGTCCTTAGGGGTGTCTTTACACCTAATGCCCTAAAACCATCTGGTTTGAGAGTCATTGACTAAACACTCGCTACATGAGTCAAATAGAAAGCTTAAGGGAACTAAACTTGACAAAAATCTCACAAATAAAAGAAAAAAAGAAAAACTATGCCATCTTTGTTGATTTTAATAGGAAATTTAGTGAATCTTGAGACATCGAAACATTACACTTTAGAATTATTTGGAAACCTAATCTTTTATATACTAGTTCACAACACACTAAAGTCAAACTTGTGATGCCTTAAACTGCCTCATGAAAGTGATTTGCATTCAAAACTTTTATTCATTGCAAAGATGTATTTATATTTGTTAAGCTTGCTCATGAATACACATCATAGTTTTGTATGATACTTAAACTTTTTGTGGGCACCATGAATATTGGATTTATCTGTATGTCGTTATTTCTTTCATTTTAGTTTTTAATTATGTATTGATAAGGGACTAGCAATATGTATGTTTGAAGGTGCGATAGGTGCTTAAAAATTCATATTTAGGTCCCTTTATTTACATTTGTTAAGTCCTTAGTTATGTTAGTTTAGTCCATTTTACTTCATTTCTGTGTTTCACATGTTTTTATAGGGTCTTTGAGAAAAAGAAGCAACTTTGGCACTCAAAGGAAGAAATCTAGAAATCCTAGAGCAGCTGCTGGTTAAAGTGCTATCGAGCGCACTATTTGGTACGATCGAGCGCATCAGCGCTCGTTCGCACACAAAGAAGGATCGAGCGCAGCCTTGTGATCGAGCGCACATGTATGGGTGTAAACAGTAAAACGGCAGAACCAGTTTTGGAAATAGAGAAGGTTTTATGTTTTAGGAAACTTAGGGTTTCCAGAGTCTTCTAGGGTTATTCAACCCTTATAAATACACTTGTAAACACACACAAAAGAGCCCTTTTTTTTATCTTTTGCTTGGTTCGGAGTTGTAAGCTTTGGAGAGGATTGACAACCCGTCTCCACAGTATTCTTCAGGTTTTATATTTTATGTTTAGTTTATGTTATGATGCTTATCTTAGACAGCATATGTAACTAACTCCTTATAGGGCTTGATTGAGGCCCTAATTATGCTTTCCCATATATACATTCATTGATTATCTTTGCAATTGCCTTGATTATGATGTTTAACTTGATTAATACCTGTGTTTATTTAAATTCCTCATATGTGTTTGTCTGATCAATATGTGCATGTGGTATAGATTAGTTAGTTAGATCAATTCGGATGACCAAGTCCTAGGCCTGACAATGGTAACAAAAGATATCCACACCAGATTCTTTGATTAATCAACATGGGAAACCGAGAGTAGATACCATACCCTAGGTCTCATGTGGTTGTCGATTTCCATAAATCTTATGCTTTCTTAAGGAACAACTCAGTAGATACCATGTTGAATCCCTTAAGAAAGAAAAGAGTTAGAGTAGATACCATGCCTAACTCGGTGCTTAGGGAAATCAATAGCTTAAGGAGTAGATACCATGCCCTTAGGTTGGCAACCATTAGGTATTCATAGTAAGGCTAGTGCATTGACATATTACTCATTGGGAAAGTATAATTAGAGGTGGATATCAAAGCCTTATATTCTTATTATTATTAAAACACACTCAACAGTTATTGCTATCTTTTTATCTTGAGAAACTGATTCTAAAAATGACATTCACCAATCCCTGTGGAAATGATCTCGCACTCGCACGTTATGCTACCATTGACTTTGTGCACTTGCAAGTAAAACTGTACGATTATTTACTTAGTTATTTAGGTAGATAAACGTCCAACATAAAGGTTAAGAAAGAACTGGAAGGATTAAACAAGTAAAAGAACTCAGTCTCTTAATTTAAATACAACCACTTTAAGCACTAGATATCCTTACTTCGACACCCAACTCATTCAACCATTTTTCGAGCATTTTTCTCAAATAATCACCATTTTTTCTTCTTCTTTCTTTCCCATAATTCACTTCTGTTTTCATTTTTTTTTCTTTTCCACAACTCCCAACTTATCTCTTTTAATGTACTTGGATTATGGTAGTAATATATATATTTTTTTCATATTTCCATCCTTACTCCTCTTAAGTGCTTCTCAACAAATGTGTATAAACTAAGTTCTCTTAAAAGGAAGGTAAGGATAAAATATTTTTAGGCTCATAAAGGTAAGTAAATAGGTTTTTGAAAGAAACAAGGGTCAAATTTTTTTTTCAAGAAAAAGGCTTAAATAGATAACTAGTGATAAATATAACAAGGGTAAGGTTGAAGGGCTCAAACGGTCCAAAAATGGCCTACATCATATCCTAAGTAGTGTGCATTCTAGGATTTCACCTTAAGTGATTATCAAATAAGTTCTAGAGCTTGTCAAGACCACAAAAGTATTCACAAAACAATCACACATAAAACTTCTCTAAATACTTTAGACTAATCATGCAGTCTTAATGCAACCCAGAGTCTCAAACCAAATGAAGATTGACACTTAAATTATTCTCAAACCGAAGCAAGATTTAACTTCTTCTAAATACTATATGCTATCTCAATTAGGCCCATATCATTGACATGTGAATTAACTCCAAGGCTAACACAAAGCATGCCATAAACAAAAAGGGAAAGTGACGCCAAGCAGTTCAATGGAAAGAAGAAATGTGTTTCCTCCACCCCTAACTTAAAAATTGCATTGACCTCAATATGAAAGAAAAAGTAAAGAAAGCTCCCTTTGTAATCAAAAGTGCATAGAAGCTGAAAATTGTGCACCACTATTTGAACTGCATGCGAGTCTTCTTGTTGAAATTTTGATCAACTTGAAAAACCCAAAATCTTCTTAGAACCAAGCTTTTTGGAGAATTTTTCAGTAAAATCTGCAATTTGAGTGTGAAATCATTCAAGAAATGATGTTAGAATCAAAAAATAGTGAGAAAAAAATGAATGGGTAAGAAAGGGTTTGGAGAGAGGATGAGATAGAAATGAGTGTGCTGCATTTTCTCAAAGTGAAAATGAAGAACAAAACTGCAGAAAGAGTTTTTAAAGTGTGCAGAAACAGGTGGCAGCTGGTGCCGCGGCTGGGCTGAGGGGACGCCGCGGCTTAAAAGTGTGGGAGTGCTCTGCTGGTTTGCTACGCGGTGCAGCGTGGGATAAGCTGGGGCGCAGTGTGCTCTGCTCGTGCTGGACGCTGTGGGCTGAGGCACGGTCTGCTAAGCTTAGGCGCGGCCTGGATCTGTTTCTAGAAAAAAAAAAAAAAACCTTGTTTTTGCCAAATAAAATTACAAAAATAGCAAAATAAAATTAATAAAAAATAATCTTTAAACTAAAAATTAGATTAAATCAAACTAGAAAAAACTAAAAATTAAAATTGAAATAAACTTAATTAAAAACAAACAAAAGAAAAATAAATAAAAACATACCTTTGTGGTGTGGTCAAGGTGAATAGACCGGATCCATAAGTTGAATGTTTTCCACTTCCGGATCTTGCCTATCAATTAAGATTTTGAGGCGTTGACCATTTACTTTAATGATCCGACCATCTCTAGTATCTTCTATTTCTACCACCCCATTTGCAAAAACATTATTTACTACAAAAGGGTCGGTCCACCTCGATCGAAGTTTTCTTGGGTGCTTATGGAGTCTAAAATCATATAAGAACACCCAATCATTAGGCTTAAATGTTTTCCTCAAAATTTTGTTATCATGAAACAATTTCATTTTAGCCTTATAGATTCTAGAGTTATCATAAGCATCATTTCTCAACTCCTCTAGCTCGGTCAACTGAAATTTCCTAAGCTTACCTGTTTCTCGTCAAAGTTGAAATGCTTGATGGCTCAATAAGCTCGATGCTCGAGCTCCACAGGTAAGTGGCAAGGCTTTCCAAAAATAAGCCTAGTTTTGAAAGCTGTACGGTAAGCCTAAAGTGCATCAACTAGTCTCAAATACCAATCTTTGCGATCCGGGTTGACTATTTTTTCTAAAATTTGCTTAATTTCCCTGTTTGTAAGTTCTACCTGTCCACTTGTTTAAGGATGGTAAGTAGTAGAGATCTTATGTAACACCTCATATTTTCTCATTAAAGCTTCAAAAGAACGGTTTCAAAAATGCATACCCCGATCACTAATTATAGCACGTGGTGTAACAAATCGAGATAACATATTTTATTTAAGAAATTTAATTACCGTTTTATTATCATTACTCTTACAAGTTGTTGCCTCTACCCATTTTGACACATAATCTATTGCCACAATGACATAGTGATATCCGAAAGAGGGAGAAAATAGTCCTATAAAATCAATGCTCTAACAATCAAAGATTTCAATCACTAAAATTGGGTTTAAGGGCATCATATTACGACGAGACACAGCTCCTAACTTCTGACACTGTTCATATGAGCGACAATAGATGTTTGCATCTTTAAACAAGGTGGGCCAATAAAATCCACACTGTAAAATATTTGCAGCGGTTTTTTTCATTGAAAAGTGGCCCCCACAAGCTTGGGAGTAACAAAATTCCAAGACGCTGGCAATCTCTTTATTAGGGATGCAACACCTTAAAATTTGGTCAGGGCAGTATTTGAAAAGACAAGGGTCATCCCAATAAAAATTACGTACCTCATTCATGAACTTCCTCTTATCCTGAGTGCTCCAATCCATTGGTATCTCATCGGTAGCTAAATAATTCACTATATGAGCAAACCATGCTAGAGAAGTAATACAGAATAAATGCTCATCGGGAAAATCATCCCTGATTGGCAGGTCATCGGAGATGTCTTCAAATGTGAGCCTTGAGAGATGGTTAGCCACTACATTCTCTACTCCTTTCTTATCTTTGATGGTGATGTCAAATTCTTGCAAAAGTAAGATCCACCGTATTAGTCGTGCCTTAACATCCTTCTTTGTAAGAAGGTACTTAAGGACTACATGGTTTTTGAAAATAAGAGTAGGAGAACCAATCAAATAAGCATGAAACTTGTCCAAAACAAACATTGCAGCTAGCAATTCTTTTTCAGTGGTGGAGTAATTCATCTGAGCACTATTTAGAGTTTTACTAGCATAGTAAATGACAAAAGGCTTCCCCCTCCCTTCATTGTCCAATAACAACACCTACAGCAAAGTCACTAGCATCACACATGATCTCAAAAGGTAAAGTTCAATCAGGGGACTACATTATAGGTGCTGAAGTAGGCTCACCAATTAGCATTTTAAAGGCCTCTTGACAAGCTTGTGTCCACTCAAATGGGGCATCTTTAACTAGGAGGGCACATAGTGGTCCAGATATGGTGGAAAAATTTTGTATGAACCTTCTATAAAAACCCACATGACCAAGAAAGGATCTCACATCCTTTATGGTCTTAGGTGTAGGCAACTTAAAGATTAATTCAATCTTAGATTGGTCAACCTCTATCCTCTTAGAAGAAACAATATGCCCTAAGACAATACCTCAAGGTACCATGAAGTGGCATTTTTCCCAATTTAAAACTAATTCCTTCTCCTCACAACGAATCAATACTCTCTCAAAATTCAATAAGCATGCATCAAATGAAGATCCAAAAACAGTCAAGTCATCCATAAAAACTTCCATGCAAATTTCAACCATGTCACTAAAAATGCTCATCATGTAACATTGAAAAGTAGTAGGTGCATTACACAATCCAAAGAGCATTCTACGAAAAGCATAAGTACTAAAAGTACAAGTGAAAGTGGTTTTATCTTGGTCTTCTGATGCAATTTCAATTCGATAATAACCAAAATAACCATCCAAGAAACAATAAAAAGGATGACCTGCTACACACTCAAGAATTTGATCGATAAAAGGGAGTAGAAAATGGTCTTTCCGGGTGCCAGCATTTAATTTTCTGTAACCAATGCACATCTGCCAGCCAGTCACAAGTTTTTTAGGGACTAACTCTCCTAGGTCATTTTTCACCACAGTGACACCTGACTTTTTAGGAATGACCTGTGCAGGACTTACCCATTTACTATCAGCTATGGGATATATAATTCCCACATCTAATAGTTTCAACACTTCATTTTTCACCACTTCTTTCATAGTAGGGTTAAGCCTACGCTGGGGGTCTCTACGAGGGCTAGTTCCTTCATCCAACTTAATTTTATGAGAACAGACCAGGGGACTAACACTTTTTAAATCAGCCATACTCCAACCTAAGGCTGATTTATGTTCATTTAGGGTCCAAATTAATTTCTCACCTTGAGACTCAGACAATTCAAACGAGATAATAATAGGAAAAGTATCACTTGGACCAAGGAAAACATGTTTTAAACCCTTAGGTAGAGGCTTCAATTCAACTTTGGGTGCTTCCACACTTGAGGGAATTTGTTTCTTGCTCCTCTCAAGCAACTCCTCAAACTTTAGTTGCCATGCTCGAGTGCCATAATCCTGAGATTTATCAAAAATAGCACAAATATCAATTACATCAGATTTATCATTAATAGAATCAAACTCAGAATTAACAAGAAAATACTCAAGAGGATCAAAATTGTGAGCTATAAAAACTCCCCTATCGATGAGCGACTCAATCACGTATAACTGGTGGCTCTCGTCATCATCTTCTGGCTGTTTTGCAACATTGAAGATGTTCACCTCGAGGGTCATGTTTCTAAAGGACAACTTTATGAGTCCATTCCTACAATTAATAAGAGCATTTGCAGTGGCAAGGAAAGGTCTACCCCAAATCAAAGGAAATTTAGAGGTAATGTCAACAGCAGAGGTATTGTCAAGAATTAGGAAATCAACAGGATGATAAAATTTATCAATTTGAATTAGAACATCCTCTACCATGCCTTGGGGTACTTTGACTGAACGGTCAGCCAATTATAACACCAAAGCGGTGGGTTTTATTTCTCCCAACCCTAGCTGCAAATAAATAAAAAATGGCATTAAATTCACACTAGCTCCTAAATCTAGCAATGCTTGTCCAACCTCATGATTTCCAATTCTATATGTAATGGTTGGATAGCCAGGATCCTTGTATTTGGGAGCAATCCTCTGCTCAATTAGAGCACTAACTCGCTTTGTCAGGAACTCTGTCTTCTTCACATGGTGCTTCCTCTTAACTATACAAAAATCCTTGAGAACTTTTGCATAAGTAGGAACTTGTTTAATCACATTCAAAAATGGAAGATTAATTTTTACTTGCCTCAGATTCTCTAGGATTTTATTGTTTGGGTCTAGAGTTTTTTTGTTTGATTTTAAGGCTTGAGGGAATGGTGCCCTAACAGGACTCTTAGTAACCTCAGGGTCTTTGGGCAGCTTGGCATCACTACTACCTTGACTGTTGGTGTTTGTCTAAGGTTTAAACAAGGAAAAATCAACATCAAGTGCACACTAGTGTGCGCCGCGGCCGAGCTCATTCCAAGGTGCGTCACCCAACATGAAAGAGCTCTTGGCCAGGTGTGCACCATGGCTCAAACTTCCCCAGGCCGCAGCGCCCAGAAAGATGAAGAATGGTGAGGTTTTCAGGCCTACTTCAGGCCGCAGCTTGCCCTGTTTTGGGCCGCGGCTGGAAGGCACACTAATGCATACTGATTTAGCAATTCAAAGGGTGCGTGAGGCGTGTTTAAAATGCACAGCTTTTCTAAGGATTGATGAAGGGATATGGTTGATTGTTCTTCAAGAACTAAGGGTGGATATTGACCCTGAAGATTGGTCATGAAGTTGGTGCACTATATAAAGGGTCACCCAGCTTCATTATGACATAAGTGGTGATAACTTGTGATTAAAAGTGAGATTAATTATAAGAGTCCAAAGACGCAAAACAAGAGAGACTCATTTGTAAGGTTGGTTGTTTAGAAAGAGAGAGTATAATAGAAATGGGATTCAAGGGCTTGTAAGTGGAATTTTCTTAGGAAAATTGGGAAAATTCAAGGGCTTCTTCTTCTTCTTCTTCTTCAAGAACTTGTGAGTTCTTGGAAGGGTGTTGTTGATTGTAAAGAACTTCATTGATAAGATAGTGCAGAGAGCTCGGAGGAGCTCACGGGGACATAGGTACATTGCAGAACCTCGATGACAAATTGCTTGTGTTCTTTCTTGCTTTCGTTTGTTGTTTCACTTAATTACAAGTCAAATCATGCCTCATACCGCAGTGCCCATAGAGCAACACTGCAGTATGCACACGGGATTGTATCTCCGAGTTAGACTTTAATTAGGGTTTTAAACATTAGATTAAACCCAAGAACACCCTTAGACCCTTGTACTATAAATAGGTCACTTAGGGTTTAAGAGAAAGGGGATCTTGAGTGGAGAAAAACCCAAAAAACTCAAGGCAGCAGCTCTCATCCATAAAACTATTTAGTCATGAACATCATGGCTAACTAACTTTCAAGCAAGGCGAAGAGATGAATCCCTAGGTGTAGTTATTGCTATCTTCTCTTATTTGATTAAGTTGTAATAAGAATTTATTGTCAAAACATTGCTATGATTTACTTCTTTATCTAATTGTAAGATCTTATCTATTTCGGTGATTGTATCTTTTCTTTCCTTGATATAAATTTAGTCATGCTTCTCTTATGTCGAGATTGATTGGGTATAATTGAGTTCGGTAAATCTAGCTTTTAGGTTTGTCCATTACTGCAATATTGTCAATAAAGACATATTGTCGTTTCTTGATAAACCTATAGGATAGATCATATGTGTATGAATAAAAAAAAGTATTTCATAACAATCATATTAGGGTTTATATATGTACTCATTGAATACTTGCCGGTTGCATGTTTGGGATGTGAAACTTGCAACCGAGATAAAAATAACTGAATCAAGTTAGGGATAGGGCAACGAACCTAGGGAGGATTTCTGGATCCTTGTTATCTTCCTATTATACTTTACAATCTATTTTACACAATTACTTTATTACCAAAAGTTCATATCTTCTCACGTAAATCTTTATCGTTTGTGTTATGGTTTACACCTTCATTTGTAGTTAACTTGTTTCCCTGTGGAATCGACACCCCAAAGCCATGCTACAACTACCGTGTTACACTTTAGGCGTAATCATGATGCTTTTCCAATAAGTATCACGGAAGACCAGTGGATTGAGATGAAGGAGATAGCCTACAGCACCATTTTCTTGCACATTTCAGATAGTGTCATGCTATCATATGGAAGAAACTAGATGAGTTGTTTCTTACCAAAACTCTCCCTAATAAAAATTTTCTTCTTAAAAGAATCTTTGCTTTTAAAATGGATCCTAATAAAGAAATACAAGATAATCTTGATGTGTTTAACAAACTAGTTCAAGATTTGGGTAGTTGTAGTATAAATTCCCAGATGAACAATTGGCTGTTATCTTGTTGAATTCTCTTCCTGATTGCTTTGATAATTTGATTAATGTTATTGAATATGGAAGAGATACTTTAACAAAGGAAATTATAATAAATGCCATAAAGGCTCATGATTTCAAAGCCAAGATAAGGGAAGCATCAAGTGGAGAAAGGCTGATCATTAGAGGAAGACCAACAACTCAAAATGAGAGTAGCATTCATGGCAACTACCAGGAGAAATCAAGAGGTAGAGGGCAGAGCCATGGGAGAGCACATTCCAAACTAAGATTTGGAGGAAAGATATGCTTCTACTGCAACAAGGAAGGCCATTTTAGGAAAGATTGTAAGAAGAAGATATGGGATGAGAGAGGAAGAAGCCATACCAATAATGGAGAGGATTCGGTTGCCAAAGGAGAATATCAAGATGATGTTCAAGTTGTGTTCTCAAATGTAAGCAGGAGGCAAGGCAGTGAGAAATGGATTCTGGATTTCGGGTGCACTTATCACATGTTCCCTCACCGGAATTGGTTCAAGAATTTCTAGGAAACCAATGATGAAAAAGTTTTCTTGGGGAATGACACTTCTTGCTAAGTGAGGGGGATAGGAGACATCTAGCTAAGGATGTTTGATGGAGTCATAAGGCTGCTACCGAATGTGAGATATCTTTCAGATTTGAAGAGGAATTTGATCTCATTGGGGTAGTTAGATTCCATGGGGTATTCATACAAAGCATAGGGAGGAAAGATAAAAGTGAACAAGGGATCTTTGATAGTGATCAAAGCAGCAATCAAAGACGGTCTCTATGAGATGATCAGAGAAACAGAAATCAAGGATCAAGTAGCAAGCTTGATGGCTAAGATGGATAGGGTAGCCCTTTGGCACACTTGCTTGGGACATATGAGCGAAAAGGGCCTACAAGTCCTTAGCAAGGATGGTCTACTTGGTAGTGACAAAGTAGAGAAATTGGATTTCTGTGAGTGTTGCATTCTTGGGAAGCAACATCGGGTTAGCTTCAACATCGGAGTGCATAAGTCTAAGGGCATTCTTGACTATATTCATTTAGACCTTTGGGGACAAGCAAGAACACCAACACAGGGAGGTAACTTTTACTTTCTGTCTTTAATTGATGATTATTCAAGAAAGGTTTGGGTTTATTTGCTTAAAAATAAATCAGATGCTTTGAATAAATTTACGATGTGTAAAAAGTTGCTGCAGACTCAAACGGGTAAGGTAGTTAAGGCCTTACGAACCGATAATGGCTTAGAATTTTGCAATAAGTATTTTGATAAATTTTGTGAGTTAAATGGAATTATAAGGCATAGAACGGTTGTAAAAACACCTCAACAAAATGGAGTTGCTGAGAGGATGAATATGACCCTTATGGAAAAAGTTAAGTGCATGTTAATAAGATCCGAATTACCAAAATATTTTTGGGGGGAAGCTGTGTCTACTGCTATATACTTGGTAAATAGATCACCCTCGAGAGCTTTAGAGCTCAAGACTCCCATGGAAATGTGGAGTGGGAAACCACCCGAGTTAAGCAACCTTAGGACTTTTGGGTGTGCTGTGTATGCACATCAAAAGGATGATAAACTTAACCTAAGATCTAGAAAATGTGTGTCTCTAAGGTATAGTGATGGGGTTAAGAGGTATAGGTTGTGGTCCTAAAAAACCTAAAGGAATTTATGGAGCATCACATCAAGGAAAATTCAGTTCAGGTAGAGCAAGGAATGTAAGAGGGTTCAGACCAGGTAGAGCCCATTGATGAAGGCCAAGCTCAGAGCACTCAAGAGGAGGCTGAACTAGAAAGGGTTGATGCAGCAAGTTAGAATGACTACCAGCTCATAAGGGACCGAGGAAGGAAGGTCATCAGACTGCCTTTCAGATATGGGTTTACGGATGCTAATGTAATAACTCATTGTACAGAAAAAGGGATGGATGAACCAGAAACTTACATGGAAGCCATTGAATGTAAGAGTCGACAAAGTGGCAGCTGGCTATGGAGGAAGAAACGGATTCTTTGAAGAAGAACAACTCTTGAGAATTGGTGCCCAAACCAGAAAAATAGAGAGTTATGGATTTTAAGTGGATATACAAGATCAAAGAAGGGAACACTCAAAGGGATGAAGTCTGGTATAAAGCTAGGCTGGTGACGAAGAGGTTCACACAAAGAGAAAACATAGATTTCACTGAAATATTCTCACCAGTTATGAAATACAGACGATGCAGATAGTATTGGCTATGGTGGTCCAATTTGATTGAAAAATCGAGCAAATTGATATAAAGACAGCATTTTTACATTGAGAGCTTGATGAGACCATCTACATGAGGCAACCCGAAGGCTATGAAGAAGAAAGGCAGGGAGAGTTAGTGTGCAAATTGAAGAAATCTCTCTATGGCCTGAAGCAATCACCTCGACTAAGAGGTTCGATTCCTTTGTAACAAGCCTGAGTTTCATGAGGAGCTACTATGATTCATGCTTGTATTATAAAGGGCACAAGGTGGAGAAAGTGGTGATCAACCTGATCTATGTTGATGATAAATTGCTGGTTCGGAGCAGCATGGAAAGGATAGGAAAATTAAAGTCTCAACTCAACGAGGAGTTTGAGATGGAGGATCTTGGCTATTCACAGAAGATCTTTGGGATGTGTATAATCTGAGAAAGGGAGAGAAACAGATTAAAGATCTCTCAAACTTCCTACATAAAGCAGAAGATATCTAAGTTCTCTATGGAATATAACAAACCAGTGAAGGTTCCCCTTGCTGGTCATTTCAAGTTCTCCAGCGATCAATGTCTGAGATCAGAGGCAGAGAAGAAGGAAATGGAAAAGGTCCCTTACTCTAGTGCAGTTGGTTCAGTTATGTTCACCATGGTAAGCACTAAACCTGATATTGCTCATGCAATAAGTGTCCTCAGTAGGTTTATGAGTAATCCTGAAAAAGAGCATTGGCTTGGGATGAAGTGGTTTCTGAGGTACTTGAAGGGAAGCCAAGAAGTAGGGCTGATTTATGAGAAGAGGGGTAAGTCCATCTATCTTGAAGGTTATGCGGATTCGAACTATATAGTAGACCGGGATAAAAAAAAGATCGATTACCTCCTACTTCTTCAACTTAAACGTATGTTGTACAATTTGGAAGGCTCAGTTGCAGCAGGTGGTAGCACTCTCAATAATCGAGGCTGAGTACATAACGGCTATAGAAGCCATCAAGGAGGCTATGTGGTGCAAAGGGTTGTTGGAAGAATTGAAGGTACTAAAGGAGCAAGTGATGGTGTATTCGGATAGCCAAAGTGTTTTGCACTTGTGTAAGAATCCAGTGTTCCATGAGAGGACAAAAAACATGGATGTTCGGTACCATTTCATTCGGGAAAATGTTACAGAAGGTTGCATTCATGTGGATAAGGTGGCCATGGAAGAAAACCCTGCGGATTTAGGCACCAAGGATCTACCTCTAAATAGTTCAATCATTGCTTTGGACTTCTTAGGATTGGAGTCGGTTAATATAGTGACTCAAGATGAGTTTGGATACTGAGTTCTCTGCACAATAGGTTCGGGTTTAAACGCTTAGACAAAGATAGAGATTGTTTGTGTTTGTTTAAGGTTTAAACAAGAAAAAATCAGCATCAAGTGCACACCAGTGTGCGTCATAGCCCAGCTCATTCCAAGGTGCGGCGCCCAGCATGAAGGAGCTCCTGGCCAGGTGTGCACCATGGCTCAGACTTCCCCAGGCCACGACGCCCAAAAAGGTGAAGAATGGTGAGGTTTTCAGCCCTGCTTCAGGCCGCGGCTTGCCCTATTTTGGGCTGCAGCTTGAAGTCACACTAATGCACACTGATTCAGCAATTCAAAGGGTGCATGAGGCATGTTTAAAATGTACAGCTTTACTAAGGATTGATGAAGGGCTAGGGTTGATTGTTCCTCAAGATCTAAAGGTGGATATTGACCCTCAAGATTGGTCAAGAAGTTGGTGCACTATATAAAGGGTTACCTAGCTTCATTATGACATAACTTGTGATTGAAAGTGAGATCAATTGTAAGAGTGCAAAGACACAAAACAAGAGAGACACATTTGTAAGGTTGGTTGTTTAGGAAGAGAGAGTAGAATAGAAAAGGGATTCAAGGGCTTGTACGTGGAATTTTCTTGGGAAAATTCTAGGGTTAGTTCTTATCACTTTCTTTTTCTTTTTCTTCTTTTGTTCTTCAAGAACCTGTGAGTTCTTAGAAGGGTGTTGCTTATTATAAAGAACTCCATTGATAAGATAGTGCAGAGAGCTCGGAGGAGCTCACGAGGACGTAGACACATTGCTGAACCTTGATAACAAATTGCTTGTGTTCTTTCTTGCTTTCGTTTTCTATTTAATTTCATTATAAGTCATTCTAGACTTGGGTGTTTGGAAGATCATCACATGGGCATTCTTGTGAGGTGATTTCAACATTGACCCTTTTCCACATCCTCTTATTTGTTCATTGTTAGGATGTGTAATGTCTTACCACTTTGTGTCACAATGGCATTCACATCTTTCAAATTTTCTTGTGCCATGAGTTGACCATGGGGTGTGGACTGAGCTTGAGAAGGTAACTTACCTCGCTCATTCACACTCAAGGAGCCCATCAATTTGGACACTTGGCTCCTTATTTCCTTGTTTTCTTTAACAACCTGTGTAATCAATGCTTCACATCTTTGGTTTGTCTGACCCCGTGCCTCAATAAAAGCATGGAAAGTGTCTTCTAAAGAACTCCTACAGGATGAGGGTGCATGATATGGTGCAGGATATGATCTAGAGGGTTGTGCAAGTTGCTGGTTTTCAGACTTCCACCTGAAATTCGGGTGATTATGCCACCCTAGATTATAAGTATTAGAGAAGGGTGCCAAAGGCTTCTTGTACATACCCATTGTTCCTCATACATCTCTCTCATATCAATAAATATGGGACACTCTTAGGTGGGATGACCTACCCCGCCACGCACAAAACATTGTTCTAAAGATTTGGCATGATTAGCCACGTGTGTTGGCTTTGAGCCCTTAGTCTTTAACGCATCTAGCTCCCTAGTGAGCATCTCGACCTTAGCCTTTAGGTTGTCCTCTTCCCTAAGATGGTAAATTCCACAACCATTTGGGTTTCCTACAGGTTGTGACCTATTTGTGCTTTCAGTAGCACTAGGTCCAGTCCAAGTGTGAGCTTTTTCAACAAGCTCATTGAGGTATTCTATGGCCTCATCTAGATCTTTTTGTAAGAACTCACCATTACACATCATCTCCACAAATTGGCGCTCTCTATATGTAAGTATAGACTGAGGTTTCAACCCAAGAGGGGGAGGGGTGAATTAGGTTTTTAAAACTTTCACAGAATAAACACAAGTTTATAAAAACATATAACCAACAAGCAATTAAACAAGTAATATGCTATAAATAAAGAGTTTAAGGAGTAGAGAATGCAAGCTCAGTTTATGGTTCAGCAATATCGGATTCGTTCCGACCCTACATCCACTCTCTTCAAGGAACCTCCTTAAAGTAATCCACTAAGAAACTTAGTCATGCAACTTCACGGGTGTTGCATAAACCGAACACAAGCAACTTACGGGTGTTGCTCAAACCGTACAATCCCCTTCCTCTCAGAAGTAATCCCCTTCCTCTCGAAAGTAATCCCCTTCCTTTTGGAAGTAATCCCTTTCCTCTTAAAAGTAATCTCCTTTCTTTTGGAAGTAATCCACTTCCTTTCAGAAGTAATTCCCTTCCTTTCGAAAATAATCTCTTTACAATAAATGTTGTAAAGTAAATGGTAGAGAGACAGCAAATG
Source organism: Bretschneidera sinensis (assembly GCA_023935145.1). Classification (NCBI taxonomy): domain Eukaryota; kingdom Viridiplantae; phylum Streptophyta; class Magnoliopsida; order Brassicales; family Akaniaceae; genus Bretschneidera; species Bretschneidera sinensis. Next base: position 141,281,519 of record CM043698.1, on the reverse strand, counting down.
AAAGCTTATACAACTGAATAATGTCTCTCTTTCAAAGTAAAGCTTGAAAAATTGCTCAGCATGAATATTTCAAAGCTTTTTTGTGTTTCAAAGAGTAATTAACTTGATTGTGTGTGTTCTTCTCTTTTTGAATGTCTCTTCCCCTCTCTTGAATACTCAATAGAGTGGGTTTATATAGCCATGTATTAATATGGCCGTTAGACTTTAATTTGAAATGTTTGTAACTTTGAAAGCTCAGATTTCGAGTCCCAACGGTTGATGAGTCTTAAATATTGCATATTTAAGACCCTTAACTTATATTTGTTATACTCTTAGTTAGTATTATTTTACTTTATTTTACGTTTTTCTTGTGTTTTGTGTGTTTTTACAGCTTTGTGGAGAAAATGAAGCATTTCAGGTTGATTTGAAGCTTCTGGATACATTACACTCGATCGCAACAGATATGCGATCGAGCGCACCAGCGCTCGAGCGCACCTGCCTTTGAACGAGCGCAAGGTCAACATCCCACATCGTTTCTGCAACCTGTTTTACTCCGGGTCTCCTCCTATATAAACACCATTTGGCTTCATAATCCAATGTACAATTCCTAAGCCACTTTGGTGTTTACCGGTGGACGTCCGCTAGCATTCTGGTGGATCCCGAAGGCATTGCTACCACAAGGGGAAGCGCCGCCCGTCAGTGAGTGGAATTTCTCCCATGTAAAGTTTTTTATTTATTTCTTTATATTCAGTTGTTTTAGTTTAAATGTTTAGCACTTTTTATTATAGTTTTATATTTATGAGTGGCTAGACTCTTCAGCTAAGGTTGAAGATGAAGCCCCGCTGTTGTTTGGCGTAGTAGTTCAGATTTGCTTGTACAAATCTGACAATTTTTAGTATAATTGTTCTGTCAATTATTTGAGTTAATCTTATAATTGATTGAGTTTAAATTGTCTGTTGGATTTTCTTTGTGTTTCATCTGATGGATACATTGAATGCTTTTCGATTAAATTGGATTCCCTTTGTGATTTGTTAAAAGCGGATACATCGGGTGCTTTTGGTTTAGTTGGGATATTCTTTGTTTTTTGTCTTATAGTTGGATTCATTGAATGTTTTGATAGGCTATATATTTAGAACATGTATGCTTAACTTCAGTGGGGTGGATTCGGAAACCTTAGTGTTTTTAATTATTAGTTTTTAAATCAATTTAATTTAGTTTTAATTTATTTTGCAATATCATTCTGAAATTTGGAACTAGGTTAAAATAGAGTTAGTTTAGATTAAAAAAATATATTTTCACAACGCAATTCCCTGTGGATTCGACCTCGCACTTGCACACGCTATATTGCAAACGACTCGTGCGCTTGCGAGTAAATTAAAACTCACAACAAGTTTTTGGCGCCGTTGCCGGGGACTTGTTTGGTTTGTGAAAATTTTTGGTCTGAATTGATTTTATTTTTCTACTAGTTAATTTAATTTTTAAAAAAAAAAAATTTGCTTTATTCTGTTGCTTCTGCTGGTCCGTATCTCATTATTTTTCTGATAGTGTATGCTTGGTCGGAGATCCTTGAACTTAGATTTGACACATTTAGATCCCGATTTAGAAAGAACTCTTAGGAGGCAGAAAAGAGCGCTAGTTTTGAGAGAGACTACTGAGATGGGAGAAAATTTTAATCATCCTGAACATGTTGAGCAACCTAGAGCTTGGAACATGGACTCCACTACATCCCTTAAGGATTTGTTCGCACCCGTTGCGACTAACTCATCTTCATGCATAGTGTTGCCACCAACCAATGCCACACACTTTGATTTAAAGCCACATGTTATCCAACTCCTACCCTCATTCCATGGCTTAGATCTTGAAAATCTCTATAGTCATGTGAAGAAGTTCAAAGACATTTGTGCTACATTCAAATTCCAGAACTTCTCTGAGGAGTCAGTCTATCTTCGACTCTTCCCTTTCTCCCTTCACGATAGAGATAGGGCGTGGTTAGACTCCAACACGTCCGGATCTATTACATCTTGGGAAAACCTGCTTAGCAAATTTTACCATAAGTTTTTCCCAATTTCTAAAGTGAATGAGTGCCGAAAGGAGATTAGCTCTTTCACTCAGGACGAGGATGAGAAGTTCTCTGAAAGCTGGGAGCGCTTTAAAGAGTTACTGATCAGACGCCCTCCACATGGATATGAGAAGTGGAGACTCGTTCAATTTTTCTACCAAGGGTTGACTCAACCCAACCGTAGTATGATCGAGTCTATGAATAGGGGGGCATTCTTGAGTCTGACAGGAGACGAAGCATATATGGCGTTGGACAAGTTGTCCGACAACTCACAGCAGTGGGATTTTTCAAGCTGTCGAGATAAGTCCATTCGTGCTCCTAAGAGGGGAGGCATCTATGAGGTCAGAGAGGACGCTGATTTGAGGATAAAGTTAGATGCCCTCACCAAGAAGATTGACGCTCTCACTGTGAGCCAATCCATCAATGCTGCCAACACATTCAATGTTGAAAGCTGTTCCATCTGTGCTAGTCCCATGCATCTAGCACAGAATTGCCCATCAATGCCGGCTTGTGCCGAGTATCCTATGGAACAAGCAAATGCTTTCAATGACTTTCGAAGGCAGTCAAATGGATCGTACTCCGAGACGTACAATCCAGGGTGACGGAACCACCCAAATTTTTCATGGAGACAAAACCAACCAATGAATCAGGGAGGATCCTCTCATCATGCTCAAAATCAATATCCTCCCGGATTTGCCCCACAAATTCCTAATCATGGTCGTTCTGCCCATCCAGCACCTTCACCTGCTTACCATGCACCCGCTCAAACACCAGCGCCAGTTTCACAGTCGCTTGAGGACACCCTCAAGGAATTCATGAAGGTGACTAGCCAAAATATGAGCGATGTGAGGAGTGCAACAATGGTAAACACCCAAGCAATTACCAAGCTGGAGAGTCAAATAGGGCAAATTGCAAGTCACTTGGGTGAGAGAGAGAAAGGAAAGTTCCCCAGTCAGCCCACGCAAAACCCGAAAGGACAATTTATGGTTGAGAGTTCATCAACTCCTACACATGGGGAGGAACAAGTACAGTCGATTGTCACACTGAGGTCTGGGAGACAAGTGGACAATCAAGTGGAAGAGAGCCCTGCTATGCAGCAAGGGCCAGGGAGTGGCAACACAGAGAAGAGAGATACTGAGCCATCTACAGCCACACCAACTGAGAAAGACCCTCCTAGGTCGTTTGTACCTAGAGCGCCCTACCCCGAGAGATTACAGGCGCCCAAGAAAGGAGGAAAGTATGAAGAAATTCTGGAGGTATTTAAGCAAGTCCATATCAATATCCCATTTTTGGATGCCATCCATCAAGTGCCATTATATGCTAAGTTTTTAAAAGACTTGGTCACTATCAAGAGGAGGACAAATGTCCCAAAGAAGGCATTTTTGACCGAACAGGTCAGTTCAATCCTTCAGTGCAAGCTACCCATCAAGTATAAGGACCCGGGGTGTCCTACCATCTCTTGCACGATAGGAGTCAGCCATATTGAGAGGGCCCTTTTGGATCTAGGGGCGAGTGTAAATCTTCTACCCTACTCAGTCTATGTGCAGTTGGGGTTAGGAGAATTGAAGCCCACAACCACGACGCTTCAATTGGCTGACAGGTCAGTGAAAAGACCACGGGGGATAGTTGAGGATGTTTTGATAAAAGTGGATAAGTTCTATTTCCCCGTGGATTTTATTGTGCTTGACACAGAGCCGATTCAGAATGTAGGGATTCAAATACCGGTGATTCTAGGGCGACCATTCTTAGCCACTGCTAATGCCCTAATCAATTGTAGGACAGGGGTGATGAAGATCTCCTTCGAAAATATGACAGTGGAGTTGAACATTTTTGATATCACTAGGCAACCACTGGAATACGATGAAATGAGAGATGTATGCTTGATAGAGGAGATTCTTGAGGATGCTGTGGATGAATCAAGCATTGAGGATCCCATGGAGGCATGTTTTGCTCACTTTGGAGAGGACTTGGGTTTAGATAAGTTACTCGAGGAAGTAAATGCCATTTTGGAGTCTGATCCTCAAGAAAGCAAGGAGGAGGAGGAGAAGGAGTCACCCGAACCTCAACAGAAGGAACTTAAGCCTTTACCAGATAATCTTAAGTATAAGTTCCTGGGTCCAGCACACTGTTTGCCTGTGATAATAGCTTTAGATTTGGGAAAGGCTCAAGAGAAGAAATTATTAGATGTTTTAAGAGAGCACAAGGAAGCTATTGGCTGGACTATTGAGGATATTAAGGGAATCAGCCCCTCGGTGGTGATGCACATGATACACTTGGAGGAAGATGCTAAGCCATCGAGGGAGCCGCAAAGAAGGCTCAACCCTGCTATGCAAGAGGTTGTAAGGGCGGAGGTTATTAAGCTGTTAGATGCAGGGATCATTTATCCCATCCCTGATAGCAAGTGGGTGAGCCCCATTCATGTCGTGCCCAAGCGAGCTGGGTTAACGGTAGTAAAGAATAAGGACGACAAGTTGGTGCCAACTCGTGTGCAGTTTGGGTGGAGAGTGTGTATAGACTACCGTAAGCTGAACACTGCCACAAGGAATGATCACTTTCCACTTCCATTTATTGATCAGATGGTGGAGCGTTTGGCTGGGCATGAGTATTATTGCTTTTTGGATGGTTATTCTGGATATAACCAGGTCCCCGTGGACCCTGAAGATCAGGAGAAGACGACATTTACCTGTCCTTTTAGGACCTTCGCCTACCGTCGCATGCCCTTTGGGTTATGCAATGCACCCGCCACTTTTCAGCGGTGCATGGTCAGTATATTCTCTGATATAGTAGAGCGGTTCTTGGAGATTTTCATGGACGACTTCTCCATCTTCGGTTCGACATTTGAGGAGTGCTTGCACCGTCTCTCTTTGGTTTTGGTACGGTGCAAGGAGAAGAACCTGGTGCTTAATTGGGAGAAGTGCCATTTTATGGTCAAGCAAGGAATTGTACTGGGGCATATCATATCTCATCGAGGGATTGAGGTCGACAAAGCGAAGGTGGATTTGATTTCGAGCCTTCCACCCCCACGTACGGTGAAAGAGGTTCGATCTTTTCTAGGCCATGCAGGTTTCTATAGGCGATTTATCCAGAATTTCAGCAAGATCGCCAGGCCCCTGTGCAAGTTGTTGCAAAAAGATACCCCATTTCTATTTGATGAGGATTGTAAGAAAGCATTTGGGGATCTGAAGAACATTCTGACGTCCACACCCATTATTCAGCCACCTAACTGGGGTGTGCCTTTTGAGATTATGTGTGACGCATCAGACTATGGTGTTGGAGTTGTTTTGGGGCAGCGTGTTGATAAATTTCCCCATGCTATCTATTATGCAAGTCGAACTCTAAACGATGCACAACTCAATTATTCTACCACTGAGAAGGAGTTGCTTGCAGTCGTTTTTGCACTAGACAAGTTCAGATCCTACTTGTTAGGATCTAAAGTCATTATCTACTTGGACCATGCTGCATTGAAGTATCTTTTCTCTAAAAAAGATGCTAAATCTCGTCTTATCCGATGGATCTTGCTACTTCAAGAGTTCGGCATTGAGATTCGGGATAAGAAAGGTTCGAAAAATGTGGTGGCGGACCATTTGTCTAAATTGATTGTGGAATTCAGTGAGGCTGCCACTCCCATTTTTGAGACCTTTCCTGATGAGCAATTGATGCACATTGCTCACAGTCCCGCACCATGGTTTGCTGACATAGTGAACTATCTTGTCACCGGACACATGCCCTTGCATTGGGGGAGGCAAGATAAATCAAAATTTTTGGCCATGGTAAAACACTTTTTCTGGGACGATCCTTATTTGTTCAAGTATTGTCCTGATCAGATCATTAGACGGTGTATTCTTGAGCATGACCAATCTAATGTCATCGCCTTTTGTCATGATCTTGCATGTGGAGGCCATTTTAGTGCTAAAAAGACCGCTGCAAAGATTTTGCAGTGTGGATTTTATTGGCCTACCCTGTTCCGGGACTCTCACACCTACTGTATATCTTGTGAGCGTTGCCAAAAGCTAGGGAGTCTTTCTAGGAGAAATATGATGCCCCTCAACCCTATTCTGATTGTTGAGATTTTCGATGTGTGGGGCATTGATTTCATGGGACCATTCCCAAACTCCTTTGGCTACTTATACATTCTAGTTGCTGTGGACTATCTGTCCAAGTGGGTGGAGGCCGTTGCATACAAGACCAATGACCACAGAGTTGTGGTCTAGTTCTTGAAAGACACTATTTTTGCTCGTTTTGGTACGCCTCGAGCAATCATAAGTGATGGAGGTAAGCACTTTTGCAACAAGATCTTTGAACAGTTGATGAAGAAATATTGTATCACGCACAAAGTTGCCACCCCATATCACCCACAGACGAGTGGTCAAGTAGAAATTTCAAATCGCGAGATCAAACATATTTTGGAAAAGACTGTGAACCCTACTAGAAAGGATTGGTCTCTGCGATTGACGGATGCACTGTGGGCATATCGGACAGCCTTCAAGACGCCAATTGGCATGTCTCCCTATCGCATTGTATACGGAAAGGCATGTCACCTTCCGGTTTAATTAGAGCATCGTGCGTATTGGGCTGTCAAGCAACTAAATTTCAATCTTTCCAAGGCTGGCTCACAACGGAAGCTCCAACTCAATGAATTGGAGGAGCTGCGGAATGATGCATATGAGTGTGCCCGATCATAAAAAGCACAAATGAAGAAGACTCATGACCAAAATATTTTGAGACGAGCTTTTGAGCCGGGTCAGAGAGTTCTTCTTTATAATTCGCGCCTGCATCTTTTTCCAGGCAAGCTCAAATCCCGATGGTCAGGCCCATTCATTATTCGATCGGTTTTTCCTCATGGGGCCATCGAGATTGAGGATCCTAAGAATGGTAATACTTTCAAGGTAAATGGACAGAGGCTGAAACCATTCTTAGAGTTGAGGAGTCCGGACATTGAGACGATACTGTTGGAGGATCCTAGTTACTCAGATTGAGTGTAGTATTCTAGGGAGAGTCTGGCTGAAGACGTAAAACTTAGCGCTCATGGGAGGCACCCCACAGCTTATCTTTTCTTTTGTTTATTTATTATTTTGCATTTTTATGATTAATGTTTGTTTCCAGTATTTTTTGTTTTCCAGTTTTTATTTTTCAGGGACAAAGCGTACTTCAGTTCAAGTTTGGGGGTATGCTATGAGCCATACCAGTCCAGATAGTTCTCCATATCTCAGGTCAGCTCTTTCCATATTAGTCACACATTGGGGTCAATGTGTAATTTAATTTTGGGGGTATGGGAGACACATCACACACTTTGTCCTAATTTGTTGTCTTTTCGTCATAGAGATAAATGCATGCTCATGTTATCGTGAAATTTTGGTTGATCTAAACATTTTCTGTGATGTGATGTCATTAGTGAGCTTAACATTTTGAACACATGATCTGGTGATAAATTTTTAAAATTTAGTTACTTACTTTAGGCATTTTGAGAATTCACATGTTTGATCTAATCTAACACGAGCACATTAGCACAAATTATGTGAGGTATGACATGTGATTTTAATGTGTATTTTTCCTTATCTTAACTGAAACTGGATGACTTGTTGGATGAACTCTTGGGCATAGGAAAATATAAAAAAAAAAAAATGTTATCAATAAACTTTTCGCTGAGTAACTGGACCTCTTGCCTCAGTAAGCAGTGAGTGTTCACGTCAAAAGGTGAAATTTTGCTTGGTAATATTAAGGTCGGTTTAATTTCGTAGCCTTTTTGACTCGAGTTAGTAAGTCCTTAGGGGTGTCTTTACACCTAATGCCCTAAAACCACCTAGTTTGGGAGTCATTGACTTAACACTCGCTAAATGGGTCAATTAGAAAGCTTAAGGGAACTAAACATAGCCGTTCCTTATTAAAAAAAAAAAAAGAGATTAAAATAAAAACTATGCCTTTTCGTTCATTTTTTTTTATGGGAAATTCGGAGAATCTTGAGACATTGAGACCTTACACATTAGAGTTACTTGGAAGCTTCATTTTTATATGCTAATTCACCTTACACTGATTCAAGCTTGTGATGCCTTATCCTGCCTTTTGTAAGTAATTAGATTTTAACTTTTCTATTCATTGCGAAGATGGGTTTACCTTTTTAAGCTTGTTTATGAATGAATATCATGGAGATGTGTGCTCCTTAAATTTTTGGATACCATGAGTGATTACTTTATCTTTATGTTCTTTGTTTTTCATTGAGTCTTTTATTTTGTTTTGCTGAGGGACTAGCAAAATATAGGTTTGAGGGTATTTGATGAGTCTTAAATATTGCATATTTAAGACCCTTAACTTATATTTGTTATGCTCTTAGTTAGTATTATTTTACTCTATTTTACGTTTTTCTTGTGTTTTGTGTGTTTTTACAGCTTTGTGGAGAAAATGAAGCATTTCAGGTTGATTTGAAGCTTCTGGAGACATTGCGCTCGATTGCAACAGATATGCGATCGAGCGCACCAGCGTTCGAGCGCACCTGCCTTTGAACGAGCGCAAGGTCAACATCCCACATCGTTTCTGCAACCTGTTTTACTCCGGGTCTCCTCCTATATAAACACCATTTGGCTTCATAATCCAATGTACAATTCCTAAGCCACTTTGGTGTTTACCGGTGGACGTCCGCTAGCATTCTGGTGGATCCCGAAGGCATTGCTACCACGAGGGGAAGCGCCGCCCGTCAGCGAGTGGAATTTCCCATGTAAAGTTTTTTATTTATTTCTTTATATTCAGTTGTTTTAGTTTAAATGTTTAGCACTTTTTATTATAGTTTTATATTTATGAGTGGCTAGACTCTTCAGCTAAGGTTGAAGATGAAGCCCCACCGTTGTTTGGTGTAGTAGTTCAGATTTGCTTGTACAAATCTGACAATTTTTAGTATAAATGTTCTGTCAATTATTTGAGTTAATCTTATAATTGATTGAGTTTAAATTGTCTGTTGGATTTTCTTTGTGTTTCATCTGATGGATACATTGAATGCTTTTCGATTAAATTGGATTCCCTTTGTGATTTGTTAAAAGCGGATACATCGGGTGCTTTTGGTTTAGTTGGGATATTCTTTGTTTTTTGTCTTATAGTTGGATTCATTGAATGTTTTGATAGGCTATATTTTTAGAACATGTATGCTTAACTTCGGTGGGGTGGATTCGGAAACCTTAGTGTTTTTAATTATTAGTTTTTAAATCAATTTAATTTAGTTTTAATTTATTTTGCAATATCATTCTGAAATTTGGAACTAGGTTAAAATAGTTAGTTTAGATTAAAAAAATATATTTTCACAACGCAATTCCCTGTGGATTCGACCTCGCACTTGCACACGCTATCAAAACATTCAATGAATCCAACTATAAGACAAAAAACAAAGAATATCCCAACTAAACCAAAAGCACCCGATGTATCCGCTTTTAACAAATCACAAAGGGAATCCAATTTAATCGAAAAGCATTCAATGTATCCATCAGATAAAACACAAAGAAAATCCAACAGACAATTTAAACTCAATCAATTATAAGATTAACTCAAATAATTGACAGAACATTTATACTAAAAATTGTCAGATTTGTACAAGCAAATCTGAACTACTACGCCAAACAACGGCGGGGCTTCATCTTCAACCTTAGCTGAAGAGTCTAGCCACTCATAAATATAAAACTATAATAAAAAGTGCTAAACATTTAAACTAAAACAACTAAATATAAAGAAATAAATAAAAAACTTTACATGGGAGAAATTCCACTCGCTAACGGGCGGCGCTTCCCCTCGTGGTAACAATGCCTTCGGGATCCACCAGAATGCTAGCGGACGTCCACCGGTAAACACCAAAGTGGCTTAGGAATTGTACATTGGATTATGAAGCCAAATGGTGTTTATATAGGAGGAGACCCGGAGTAAAACAGGTTGCAGAAACGATGTGGGATGTTAACCTTGCGCTCGTTCAAAGGCAGGTGCGCTCGAGCGCTGGTGCGCTCGATCGCATATCTGTTGCGATCGAGCGCAATGTCTCCAGAAGCTTCAAATCAACCTGAAATGCTTCATTTTCTCCACAAAGCTGTAAAAACACACAAAACACAAGAAAAACGTAAAATAAAGTAAAATAATACTAACTAAGAGCATAACAAATATAAGTTAAGGGTCTTAAATATGCAATATTTAAGACTCATCAAATACCCCCAAACTTATATTTTGCTAGTCCCTTAGCAAAACAAAATAAAAGACTCAATGAAAAACAAAGAACAACGGTTATATTTTTTGAACTACCAGTCGACTAGGTCTTGATACCTGATAAGAACCATAAAATGCATCTAAACAATGCTTATTTGTTAGCATGCTAAGGTTGATCTAGGGTTTTGTTACTCGTTTTTGCCTTAATAATTCTAAAGTACCCTTTTTGGATCATTGATCTATTTCGCTGCATTTTCAGGTGCTTTGAGTCCAAAAGAGATGATAAAGCAATCTATGTTTAAAGCGCCAAAAGTTCTTGCATGTTGATGTTGGTATTTGTTCAAGGTTTAGACATGTCTAAACATGATTTAATGATTATTTTCGTCTAAATCAAGATTGGAATAATAAATTACAATGAGTCAGAAGACTGCACACAAGTGTGTGCATCACTTTGGAGCAAGTTAAGGGTAGGCACACTAGTGTGTGCACTTCTGCATACAAGCTGACACTAAATTGCCAGAATTTCTCGTACAGATCAATCAACGTTTCAGATTAAACTGTATTGATGTAGGAAGAACCAGGAGATGAGCCATATACGCTTAGAAAGATCCGGAAGTCTATTTTCTGGAGAATTTTATGGTTCATAAAAAGGGTTTTTCTAGAGAAAGTTATGGCAGTTTTAGTGGAAACAGTTCAGGCCAGCACAGCAGGCCCAAACGCACAGCAGGCCCAAACGCATAGCACGGCCCACTCGCCTCTTGACCTGATTATGGCGAGCAAGTGCCATTTTTACAAGACCAAAATACCCCTAGCTACTACTTGTAATCTATAAATACCTCCTTAAGGAGTGTGCAGCTGGGCATTCAAAGAATTGAAGAGAGAAAGCAAGGAAAAGAGAAAAAAAGAGAGGATCCAAGGGATCCAAATCCAGCATTCTTCCATTTTCTTTCTAAGTTTCTTGAGGGCTAGAAATCAAGGGGGGAGAGCATCCATATTGTTCTTCCACCTTGAACTCTATGGCCAAATCAAGGAGAGAGCATCCTTATTGTTCTTCCACCTTGATTTCCATGGCCAAATAGTCTTCACACAAGGAAAAAGGATGAATCCTTAGGAATTTATTGTTCCTTATTTTCTTCTTAATTCAGTTGTATAGATTTAATGTTGAATATTGTTTTATGAATTATTCATTGATTAAGTAAGAAGGATTTGAGCTCATGTGATAGATGCACTTTTTATTCTTCTTCTTTTAGATTTTCTTAATCCGGTGATTGCATCCTTCTCCTCCATTGAGGTTGTTTGGATGTGATTGATTCCGGTAGATTTATTTTGCTGATTTTCCATTACTGCGATATTGTCATTGTGATATATTGTCGTTTCTTGATAATCTTTAAGATCGGTCATGTGTGCTTGAACCAAAATCAATGAGTAATTTGTAGCAATTATATTAGAGTTATAAATGTGCTTGATTGAATATATTTCGATTGTATGTTTGGGATGTGAAACTTGCAATCGAGATAAAATCAATTAAATCAAGAGTGGAAATAGGGAACGAACCTAAGGAGGATTCCTGAAACCTTGTTATTTCTCATTTATATTTCATTTACAATTACGCAATTTTTCTTACATTATTTCACCATCAAAACTCTAAAAAAATATTTAGTTTAGCTTTTATCGTTCTTTTAAGGTTCACATATTTTCCTTTGTATTTAACTTGTTTCCCTGTGGAAATCGACACCCCAAAGTTGTACTACAACTACCGTGTTATACTTTGGGCGTAATCAATACCAGTCAACTGGATCCACTTTAAAATCTTATTTTTAAGGCTATGGTGGTACCAGTCGACTGGGTTGGTCTTACCAGTCGACTGGGGACTGTCTGTCCATTTTACTAATCGACTGGTATGATTCACCTAGTCGACTGGGGACACACTGTCCCATATACCAGTCTTCTAGTATAGGTACCCAGTCGACTGGGTTGTCTTCCAACCCAGTTTTTCTGTTTCAAAAAGTGTTTAACTTAAAATCGTTTGTTTAAAAAACTTTTTGTGTGTGAGCCATAGGAAAAGCTTTTCAATGTACAAGTGAGACTTACGCTTTGTTTTATTACCTTAGACCTATACTAGTTCTTCCGTCTTCACTTGAAAATTTGATTCGGTTTGAGTTCTTGCACCTTGATCCTTTGTTGAATGCTTTTGTTGCTTACTACACTTAGATTGCACTATTAGTTTAATCACAGTTGTATTTTGTCATCTTTAAAACATAAGTGAGGGTCAACAATATCCCCTTTTTTGATGATGACAAAACTAATTAAGAGAAAATAGTTTAAAAATTAAGTGTAAGGTTTTTGAGAAAAATCGAGTAGAGTTTCCTTTGTTTTTTAGTAAAACCACCCTGTAAACAAGTAAACGCAGTTTATATATGCAACTCAACCAATCAATGAATTATACACCATATTCTTTGGAGCAGTGCTCCCCTTAAATCTATGCACTGGTTTCTGTTTACTTTGTTTTTCTCGTTTTCTCATATTTTCTCCCCCGTTTTTCCAATAGCAATGAAAGGGGCTAGAAACCAAAAAAATAAGCTACTTAGCTATCACGCTCATCTAGAGTATGATTAAACAAACTTGTATGCAAAAATTTGGCTCCATTCGGAGTTCGAAAGCCTTCCCGAGAAGAACCGGAAGTTTCCATACAAGCATAAACAGTTTTAAAGCATAAATCCGAATATAAGTAGTTATAAAGCATGCAAGCACATCACAAATAAGTAAAATAGATGCACGACATATGTCTAATCATAGATAAGTGATAGATACATTAGTACTTATACAAAACAAGGCTTCGTAGAGCCGAAACAAAAGTATGAATACACTAAAATATATCCGTGCTACGAGCTAAGAACAAAAAAAATACTAAGTACATAAAAATAAGTGATGGTGACTCACGGAGCGGGAGAGTCAAAGTTGTCATGAATAAGATCCCGAATCTCAGCTAAGAAACTCTCGTTACACTCTTTATATAACTCAAAATCATCTCGGAGGTACTCGATAGAGGAGCTCAACGTTTGGAACTTGGACTGCATGGTCAGCTGGAGGCTCGTGATAGCTTGTAGTAAATTTTCATACCCAGCCTGACCAGTACTTGAGTCACCCATAGGAGGTGCTCGGGTGTCTGTATCCATGTCAGCAGTAGCAATAGCAACATCCTCATCCTCATCATCACTGCCCTCATCCTCCCAAATCCGTATGTGCTTCCCGGCCTTCGAATAGATGAAGCCATCACGGATAGTGCATCCTATCGTCTTCAGCGATGAGACGTTGATGATTTCCTTCAGCCCTATATCCTGAGCCTCAGAGGTAGGGAAAGGTACCCAAAAGTGCTGGAGTATGAGTATGATGAGCATCCCATAGGGAAGACACCCAGAGTCGCTCGCTTCGCTATTAATCATGTTGGCGAGCAGTATGGGTATATATTGAAGTGGTGCCCCGTTTTAAGGCACCAAATCAATACTATATCTATCTTAGATAGATACCCTCGATTCCCTAGTCTCAAGTGGATGGTCCAACTCACTACGAGGTTGAACAATTTCGAGTCTAGGGATATATCACTACATGTGTGAAATGCAGTGGGTCTGTACACATAGTTAGGGTTTCTCCTGACTATCTGACAAGTCTTCTCGACATCAAAATTGTATGGCCATCCATCCAGACTCAATTGGATCCCTCCCATAGAGATCCTCAAGATGCTCACTAGGAGGTCAGTGTTGACCTCAAACTCCACACCCATGACACTGGTTCTGAATCTCAGAGCCAGTGGACTGGGTTTCACCAAGTTCGCATAGAATTAGTTAATAAGTCGTGGGTAATATTTTTCATGCACTCTGACCAGTGGAGTCAAGTGTATCACCTCAAAGGCTTGCAAGATACCAAAGTAGAGTTGAAGTCGATAACTCTACCCGTCATAATCTTCTTGTGGCGAATTATAGAGTTATACCTCGCTTTTGTCGCAGGAGTGGAAAACAAAGACTCATCAAGCTCTGTTCTGGGCTTCTTGCTTGATAAGCCCACCATGCCCTTCCCCCCTGACTTTGGATCCATAGCTTTGGTGGACCTTGGCCTTGTAGGCGCATTTGGTCCCTCGGTAGTGTATTTTACACGGATTCTTTTGGACATTTTGGGAAAAAAGTTGGTTTTTGGGGAAAAAGGGCTTTTGGTGGAAATGAGATATTTCAACCATAGAAAGTTGAAAATAAGGTTTTGGATGAGTAGATCGTTGTGTTTAGGTGTTGTTTTGATGGTTTTTGAATCAAAATGGTGAAATTTTGTAGAGAAAGAAAGCTAAGTTTTTCGAAAATGACGTAAAAATCTGAAAAAAAAAATGAACAATCTATATATAGAATCGCGATACCAGTCGACTGGGTAAGGATACTAGTTGACTGGTTCCTTTTGAAAAGATGAACATTTTTCATACCAGTTGACTGGGTCAGTGTACCAGTCGACTGGGTAAATGGACAGTAAGATACTATTTGACTGGGTAGTTTTTACCATTCGACTGGATGATAACTGAATTTCAAAAAAATTGGCTCTAAACAATGTCTTGATGTACCAGTCGACTAGATAAGACTTACCAGTCGACTGGAAGAATAGGCAGTGACTTACCAGTCGACTGGTACATACTTACCAGTCGATTGGACCCTTAAGAAAATTTCCAGTCTTGAGTCATAGCACGAAATTTGTTTATCTATGACATCTTTGAGTGAGGGAGATATTTAAACAATGATTAATACTCTTTCACTAGATGCTAAATATGCAAATGATGAATGATGAAGCAATCAGACATTCAGTTTATCATAATCCAGCAATCCCATTAACATTCTAATCTTACAAAAACTAGCTTCACTTAGATGTTTTGTAAGAACGTCAGCTATTTAATCTTCTGAAAGTATGAATTCTAGTAATATATCACCTTTTTTTAGCATGGTCTCTTAAGAACTAATTTCTATGTGTTTAGTTCTAGAGTGCTGAATAGGGTTCTTAGTTAGGTTGATAACTCTAGTATTATCAAAAAATATTAGAATGCCTTTGAGGTTCATGCCATAGTCTTCTAGTTGTTGTTTCATCCATAACACTTGGGCACAACAACTTCCAGCTGCTATATATTCCGCCTCGGCGGTTGATAGTGCAACAGAATTTTGTTTCTTGAAAAACCAAGAAGTTAACATTGCACCTAAGAATTGGCATGTTCCACTTGTACTTTTTCTATCTAACCTACATCCAGCAAAATCAGCATCTGAATATCCTATAAGCTTAAAAGATGAATCTCTAGAGTACCATAATTCTATGGTTTGTGTTCCTTGTAGATATCTAAGGATTCTTTTTACTGCAACTACATGTGATTCCTTAGGTTTAGCCTGAAATCTAGCACACATGCATACACTGAATATAATATCAGGTCTGCTTGCAGTTAAATAAAGTAAAACACCTATCATGCTTCTATAATATTCAGTATCTACACATTTACCTCCTTCATCAAGATCAAGTTTTGTAGAAGTGTTCATAGGTGTACCAAGTGGTTTTGAGCTTTCCATCCCGAACCTCTTTAGTAGGTCCTTAGTGTACTCTGATTGATTGATGAAAATGCCTCCTTTTAGTTGTTTTATTTGAAGTCCAAAGAAGTAGGTAAGATCTCCCATCATGCTCATTTCAAATTCACCTTGCATGCACTTTGCAAACTCTTGACACATAGATTCATTAGTAGCACCAAATATAATATCATCAACATATATTTGGACTATAAGAGTGTCATTTTTGTGAGTTTTTATGAAGAGAGTTGTGTCTATTCTACCTCTTACAAAGTCATTGTTAATCAAAAATTTGCTTAGTCTTTCATACCATGCCCTTAGAGCTTGCTTCAACCCATATAGAGCCTTAGAAAGCTTATAGACACGATTTGGAAAACTAGGATTTTCAAATCCAAGAGGTCGCTCAACATAGACTTCTTCTTCTATAAAGCCATTTAAAAAAGCACTTTTTACATCCAGTTGAAATAACTTGAACTTATTAAAGCATGCAAAGTCTAATAACATTCGAATAACTTCTAATCTAGCTACGGGAGCATAGGTCTCATCAAAATCTATTCCTTCTTCTTGATTATATCCCTTAGCAACTAGTCTAGCCTTGTTTCTAGTTACTATTCCATTTTCATGCATCTTATTTCTATATACCCATTTAGTTCCAATTATTGAATGATTCTTAGGTCTTGGAACTAGATTCCAAACATTATTTCTCTCAAATTGATTTATTTATTCTTGTATTGCAATTATCCAACCATTATCCTTTTCAGCTTTTATAAATGTCTTATGTTCTATTTAAGATAAATAAGCTGTGCAATTGCAAATATTTCTAATAGAGGAACGAGTTCTTACCCCTTGTGAAGGATCACCAATCACTTGATCAATCAGGTGATAATTTACATACCTCCAATCTTTGGTGAAGACTATCCTCTTGTTGGCTTGTAAATGGTTGATCCAAATTGTGAGTTTCCATCTCTTAATTTGCTTGAGGTGGACTCTCATTTGGGTCAACAATGGGAGTAGGAGTTTCTGTTCTTGGAATAAAATCTGCATCATCATTAAAGGAAACTTCTCTACTACTAACTGGGTTAGACTCATCAAGAGTTACATGTATGGATTCTTCTACCACTAGAGTTCTCTTGTTGAAAACTCTATAAGCCTTACTTGATGTTGAATATCCTAAAAATATTCCTTCATCAGTCTTAAAATCAAATTTACCCAAGTTAGTTTTATTGTTATTTAGGATGAAGCATGTTGTGAGTTTTAAATTACTCGCAAGTGCACGAGTCGTTTGCAGTATAGCGTTGTGCAAGTGCGAGGTCGAATCCACAGGGAATTGCGTTGTGAAAATACAATTTTTAATCTAAACTAACTCTATCTTAACCTAGTTCCGAATTTTGAATGATAATTTATAAAATAAATTAAAACTAAATTAAATTGATTTTAAAACTAATAATAAAAAGCACTAAGGTTTCCGAATCCACCCCACCGAAGTTAAGCATACATGTTCTAAAAATATAGCCTATCAAAACATTCAATGAATCCAACTATAAGACAAAAAACAAAGAATATCCCAACTAAACCAAAAGCACCCGATGTATCCGCTCTTAACAAATCACAAAGGGAATCCAATTTAATCGAAAAGTATTCAATGTATCCATCAGATGAAACACAAAGAAAATCCAACAGACAATTTAAACTCAATCAATTATAAGATTAACTCAAATAATTGACAGAACATTTATACTAAAAATTTTCAGATTTGTACAAGCAAATCTGAACTACTACGCCAAACAACGGCGGGGCTTCATCTTTAACCTTAGCTGAAGAGTCTAGCCACTCATAACAATAAAACTATAATAAAAAGTGCTAAACATTTAAACTAAAACAACTGAATATAAAGAAATAAATAAACAACTTTACATGGGAGAAATTCCACTCGCTGACGGGCGGCGCTTCCCCTCGTGGTAGCAATGCCTTCGGGATCCACCAGAATGCTAGCAGAAGTCCACCGGTAAACACCAAAGTGGCTTAGGAATTGTACATTGGATTATGAAGCCAAATGGTGTTTATATAGGGGAAGACCCGGAGTAAAACAGGTTGCAGAAACGATGTGGGATACAGGCCCGTGTGCGCTCGATCGCAGTGTGGTGCGATCGATCGCAGGTACGATCGATCGCATGTCTTGTGCGCACGATCTCATGTGCGCTCGATCGCATGTCTGCTGCGATCGATCGCAGATGCACTGATCTTCAAATATTTCGATGTGGGATGTTGACCTTGCGCTCGTTCAAAGGCAGGTGCGCTCGAGCGCTGGTGCGCTCGATCGCATGTCTGTTGCGATCGAGCGCAATGTCTCCAGAAGCTTCAAATCAACCTGAAATGCTGCACTTTCTCCACAAAGCTGTAAAAACACACAAAACACAAGAAAAACGTAAAATAGAGTAAAATAATACTAACTAAGAGCATAACAAATATAAGTTAAGGGTCTAAAATATGCAATATTTTAGACTCATCAAAGCATTTACAACCAAAAGTACGAAAATATGAGACATTAGGCTTTTTACCTTTCTATAGTTCATATGGAGTTTTATCAAGCATGGGCCTAATTAAAATTCTATTTAAGATATAGCAAGAGGTGTTTACCACTTCAGCCTAAAAGTATTTTGGTAAACTATTTTCACAAAGTATTGTCCTTGAAAATTCTTTTAGAACTCTGTTTTTCCTCTCAACTACTCCATTTTGTTGAGGAGTTCTAGGAGCTAAAAAGTTGTGATCAATTCTATTTTCATCACAAAATCTTGAAAAACTTTAGTTTTCAAATTCTTTTCTATGATCACTTCTTATGCTTGAAATACAAATTCCTTTTTCATTTTGAACATTTTTGGAAAATTTTTCAAATTCTTTAAAAGCTTCATCCTTGTAAGCAATAAAAATAACAAAGGTATATCTTAAATAGTCATCAACAATAACAAGAGCATATTGGTGACCACCTAGACTAACAATACTTATTAGACCAAATAAGTCCATATGCAAAAGTTGTAGAGGTCTAGTAGTTGAGACTATATTTTTTTTATTTAAAAGAAATCCTAGTTTGTTTTCCCATTTGACAAACATCACATACTTTTTCTTTTTCAAAATTGATTTTGGGAAGTCCAATGACTAAATCTTTTCTTGAAATGATTTTCAGGAAGTTCATGTTTACATAACCAAGCCTTTTATGCCACAGCCATGGATTTTCACTAATGGCAGGAAAACATTTTTCATTTTGAAATATAAGAATTTCAAATCAATTATATAGACATTTTCATGTCTATGGCCAACAAATTTGATTTTGTTACTCTTGATGTCTATAACTAGACAATGAGAGGTCTCATATGTGACTTTATTGCCTTTGTCACGAAGTTGACTAATACTCAGTAAATTTGGCTTAAGGTCTTATACCAACAATACATTATCTATGGTTGAGAAATCATTACCAACTTTTCCATGCCCGATGATCTTTATTTTTGTGTTGTCTCCAATGATGACAAATCCACCATCTCTTAAAGTTAGCTCCTTGAATACACTTTTATCACCGGTCATGTGTTTTAAGCATCCACTATCAAAGTACCAACAGTTACTTTTTTCCTTGGTGTGAAGACATATCTACATCACATAAGGATATACAATCACACTTTTAGGTACCCAAAATATCTTGGGTCCTTTGGGGTCAGTCCTAGAAAATACGGTTCCTTTTGGGACCCATAATTTATTAACAGTATATGGTGATCTATAGATATGCTGATGATGCACAGTCTTAGGATAATAGTTACTAAAATTTTAAGGATTTCTTAGTTGTGCATGCCTATAGTGCTTAGGATATAAATTCCTAGGATACATGTTTCTATTGTTAGGAATATGAATATACATGTCATTTCTAGAAAATGTATGACGATAATTTCTAGGATACATGCTTGTATGCACATTATTTCTAGGATGATGGTAACTCTTCGTTTGTTCATTGTGCATATTCTGATTATGCATCTTGTTCCTAGAATGCACATGATGATTATTCCTAGAATGTGTAAAAACATTTCTTGAATGAGCATACATATAAGCATGAGTGTTGTTGGACGATTATTTACTTAAATAAATATGCAAATAACCGTTCTAGTTTTACTTACAAGTGCACAAGGTCTGTGGTAGCATAGTGTGCAAGTGCGAGATCATTTCCACAGGGATTGGTGAATTTCGTTTTAGAATTAGTTTCTTCAAGTTAAAATGAGAAATAGTATTTTGATTGTGAGTAAATAACAATAATAAGATCATAGGGCCACGATATCCACCATTAATTATGCTTTCCCACTAACTAAGGTTTCAGCTCTCTAGCCTTATCATGAATATCTAATGGCTGCCAACCTAAGAGCTTGCCCACACCTTAGGCTATTGATCTCCCTATGCAACGAGTTAGGCATGGCGTATACTCTACTCTTTTCTCTCTTAAAGGATTCAACATGGGTGTATACTGAGTTGTTCCTTAAGAGAGCATGAGGACTGTGGTGATCGGCAACCACATGGGACCTAGGGTTTGGTCCGCTCTCGGTTTCCCATGTTGATTAACCTGGGAATCCAGTGTGGATATCCCTTGTTACTAATGTCGAACCCAGGACTCGGTCATCCAAATTGATTCGACTAACCTATCCATACCACATGCATACGTTGATCATGCACATACATATGAGGAATGTAAATACAAATAGGTATTAATCAAGTTAAATATTCTAACAAGGCTATAGCAAAGATATCAATGAATGAATATGTGGTAAAGCATAACTAGGGCTTCAATCGAGCCCTATAGGAGTTTAGTTACACATACTAAGTAAACTAAACATGCTAAACATAATTAAATAAAAACAGAAAGCTAAAACCGAAGAAGACTCGGGAGACGAGTCGTCAATTCCTCTCCTAAGCTCTCTACTTCGAATCTAGAACAAAAGGTGTGCGTTATGTGTTTTTACAGGGCTATTTATAGGGTCTTCATGGTGTCCCAAAACCTTAATTCCTTTTTGGATTCGGAAGACTTCTTTCCAATTCTGGCTCTGCCGCCTCTGGAGTGATGATAAGTGCTTAAATAATCATATTTAAGCACCTTAATTTACACTTGTTAGACTCATTACTTATTTATTTTAGTAGATTATACTTCATTTTTGTGTTTTATGTGTTTTTCACAGGACTTGGAAAAAATGATAACAAAATGGAGCTTTTAGAAGCAAAAGTCAAGTTTTTCCCTCCAGCAAGCGCACCTCCCTTATGATCGAGCGCACAAGCACACGAGAGCACTTGAAGAAGGCTCGAGCGCACACATGCGATCGAGTGCATCCCACATACGCTTGAGCATAATTTTCTAGAGGTGGCAAAGCCAGAATTAGAAAGATGTCTTCTGACTCCAAAACGGAATTAGGGTTTTGTGACGCCATGAAGACCCTATAAATAGCCCTATAAAACACATAACACACACCTTTTGTTTTGAGACTCGAACTAGAGAGCTTAGGAGAAGAATTGACGACTCGTCTCCCGAGTCTTCTACAGTTTTAGTTTTCTGTTTTTAGTTAGTTATGTTTAGCATGTTTAATTCTCTTAGCATGTGTAACTAAACTCCTATAGGGCTCAATTGAAGCCCTAGTTATGCTTTACCACACATTTATTCATTGACTATCTTTGTTATAGCCTTGTTAGAGTATTTAACTTGATTAATACCTGTTTATATTTACATTCCTCATATATATGTGCCTGATCAACGTATGCATGTGGTATGGATAGATTAGTCGAATCAATTTGGATGACCGAGTCCTGGGTTCGACATTAGTAACAAGAGATATCCACACGGGATTCCCGGGTTAATCAACATAGGAAACCAGGAGCGGACCAAGCCCTAGGTCCTGTGTGGTTGCTGATCTCCACAGCCCTTATACTCTCTTAAGGAGCAACTCAGTATACACCCATGCTGAATCCCTTAAAGAGAGAAAAGAGTTAGAGTATACACCATGCCTAACTTGTTGCATAGGGAGATCAATAGCCTAAGGTGTGGGTCAAGCCCTTAGGTTGGCAACCATTAGATATTCCTGATAAGGCTAGAGCATTGAAATCTTAGTAAGTGGGAAAGTATAATTAGTGGTAGATATCATAGCCCTATGTTCTCATTATTGTTATTCACTCACTATCAAATGTTATTTCTCTTTTAACTTAAAGAAATCAGTTCTAGATAGATATTCACCAATCCTTATGGAAATGATCTCGCACTTGCACTCTATGCTACCACAGACCTTGTGCACTTGCAAGTAAAACTAGAACGATTATTTGCCTAATTATTTAAGTAAATAAACGTCCAACAAGTTTTTGGCATCGCTGCCGGGGATTGCGCTAAATTTCTTTTAGAATTAAATTCTCATTTAGTTACCATTATTTCTTATTTTATTATGTTTTATCTTATATTTTTCGTTTTACTAAAAACCCTAATAAATTCTTTCTCTGTTTTAGGTACTCCAAGAAGCCTTCTGTACCACTTACGATCGAGCGCACTCTATTGTATAAATGGCCCGGTTAGTGACCATCTATTCTTTAGGAGAGCACAGTGGAGCCTCAGCTAGTCAGACATACCCCGAGGACCCTAGGCATATATACCAGCCGCCGAGCCTATTGTAGATGATCTGATAGAGGCCGAGCATCCATCGGTGAGCCCTTCATGAGAGGAGGATCAGACAAACATAGGATCCATGGAGTATCAGCACCACCTAGATAAGCTATCCTCCTTCCGCTGTGAGCTATCCGACATTCGCCGAGAGGATCATGAGGTAGCTCATCTGATCCATCAGCGAATCGATGGGTTAAAGGCACAATTTACACGACAGGAGGCCATTCTACAAGCTATCTTTGACCACCTACCTCCTGTACCTGGTACCTCCTCGACTGCACCCACTGATGATCAGCAGTGAGGAGATACCCGTCTGGCTGAAGACGTTAAACTTAGCGCTTATGGGAGGCACCCCAGACATATCTTTTTTATTTAGTACTTTTCTTTTTATAGGCATATTTTCATATCTATTATTTTGTTTTCCGGAACAATGTTTATTTTCCTTTGTCAGGTACTTAATGCGTGCATCCAGTTCAAGTTTGGGGGCATGTACAAGTAAGCAAGCAACCTAGTTCTCCATCTTCCAGGTCAGATCTTTCCATGCTACACACATTGGGGACAATGTGCATTTTAAGTTTGGGGATAGTGGGAGATACTAGATACTATCACACACGCACTTGGAACACATGCACACACTAAGTCCCAATTTTTTTTTTTTTTTAGGAAGATAAATCCATGATCAATGGGTAAACAAAAATTTTGATTGAATTAAAAATTTGATAACACTTCATTAGTAAGCTTACAAGCTAGAACACATAGTCTTGTATTAGGAATTTTACAAAGTTGAGTTAACTACCTCAAAGCACCTAAGAATTCACAAGTTTGATTTAAAATTGCACAAGCACATTTAGCACGCATTTGTGTGGGGTATGACATATAATTCTTTTGTATATGTTTCCATAACCTAAATTGTAATCGGATAACTTGCTGAAAAGAACCCTTTGGCATAAGAAAAATAAAGAAAAATGTTTATCATGCAAAAAGAAAAATCAACAAGCTTCCAATAAACAACTTTCCACTGAGTAATTGGGCCTCTTGCCTCAGTAAGCATTGAGTGTTCACGTCAAAAGGTGAAGGTTTCATTAAGAAGCATGAAAAAAAAATCTGTTAGTTTCGTAGCCTTTTTTACTCGAGTTAGTAAGTCTTTAGGGGTGTCTTTACACCTAATGCCCTAAAATCATCTGGTTTGGGAGTCATTGGCCAAACACTCGTTACAAGGATCAAATAGAAAGCTCGATGGAACTCAACATGGCAAGAATCGCATGATAAAAGAAAAAGCAAAAAGGAGCAAGTATTATGCCATTTTGTTCTCTTTTATAAGAAATTCGATGAAAGTTTGGGCACCAAAACACTATCCACTAAAATTATGTGGAAACCCCATCTCATATGTGCTAATCCATCACACACAAATCAAACTTACGATGCCTTAAGCCAACCTTAGGTGGTTAACATAAAACTTTTGAAAGTCCTTTTGCAATCCAAAATGTGTTTTTATTATAAGCTTACTCATGAACGGTTATCATCGTTTTATGTACAACCTAAATTTTTGAATATCATGGAAATGAATTTATCTTTAAAAAAAAAATTTCAACATAGTATTTGGTTTTGTATTGCTAAGGGACTAGCAATATGTAAGTTTAGGGGTGTGATAAGTGCTTAAATAGTCATATTTAAGCCCCTTAATTTACACTTGTTAGACTTTTTACTTATCTATTTTAGTAGATTATACTTCATTTTTGTGTTTTATATGTTTTTCATAGGACTTGGACAAAAAGATAACAAAATGGAGCTTTTAGAAGCAAAAGTCAAGTTCTGCCCTCTAGCAAGGTGCACTCGAGCACACCTCCCTTATGATCGAGCGCACAAGCACACGAGCGCACTTGAAGAAGGCTTGACTGCACACATGTGATCGAGCGCATCCCGCATACACTCGAGCACAATTACTCCAGAGGTGGCAGAGCCAGAATTAGAAAGATGTCTTCCGACTCCAAAACAGAATTAGGGTTTTGTGATGCTATGAAGACCCTATAAATAGCCCTGTAAAACACATAACACATACCTTTTGTTTTGAGACTCGAAGTAGAGAGCTTAGGAGAAGAATTGACGACTCATCTCCCAAATCTTCTTCGGTTTTAGTTTTCTGTTTTTAGTTAATTATGTTTAGCATGTTTACTTCTCTTAGTATGTGTAACTAAACTCCTATAGGGCTCGATTAAAGCCCTAGTTATGCTTTACCACACATTTATTCATTGACTATCTTTGTTATAGCCTTGTTAGAGTATTTAACTTGATTAATACCTGTTTATATTTACATTCCTCATATATATGTGCCTGGTCAACGTATGCATGTGGTATGGATAGGTTAGTCGAATCAATTTGGATGACTGAGTCATGGGTTCGACATTAGTAACAAGGGATATCCATACCAGATTCCCGGGTTAATCAACATGGGAAACCAGGAGCGGACTAAGCCATAGGTCCCGTGTGGTTGTCGATCTCCACAGTCTTCATGCTCTTTTAAGGAACAACTCAGTATACACCCATGCTAAATCCTTTAAAGAGAGAAAAGAGTTAGAGTATACACCATGCCTAACTCGTTGCATAGGGAGATCAATAGCCTAAGGTGTGGGCCAAGCCCTTAGGTTAGCAACCATTAGATATTCATGATAAGGCTAGAGCATTGAAACCTTAGTAAGTGGGAAAGTATAATTAGTGGTGGATATCATAGCCCTATGTTCTCATTATCGTTATTCATTCACTATCAACTGTTATTTCTCTTTTAACTTAAATAAATTAGTTCTAGATAGAAATTCACCAATCCCTGTGGAAATGATCTCGCACTTGCACACTATGCTACCACAGACCTTGTGCACTTGCAAGTAAAACTAGAATGATTATTTGCCTAATTATTTAAGTAAATAAATGTCCAACAAGTGATTACACTCGAGTGTATACGGTATGCGCTCAAGTGCATGTGTGCGCTCGTGCTCTTATGCACTCGATCTTAAGGGAGGTGTGCTCGAGCACACCTTGTTGGATGGCAGAACTTGACTTTTGCTTCTAAAAGCTCCAAATTATCACCTTTTTGTCCAAATCCTGTGAAAAACACATAAAACACGAAAATGAAGTAAAATCCATATAAATAGATAAATAAGTTACTTAACAAATGTAAATTAAGGGGCTTAAATATGACTATTTAAGCACTTATCACACCCCCAAACTTACATATTGCTAGGCCCTTAGCAATACAAAATTAAAGACTATGTTAGAACAAAATTTAGAGATAAATTAATTTCCATGATACTCAAAGATTTGGGTTGCACATAAAACTATGGTAACCGCTCATGAGTAAGCTTAGAATAAAAACACATTTTAGATTGCAAAAGGACTTTTAAAAGTTTTAAGTTACTTACCTAAGGTTGGCTGAAGGCATCGCAAGTTTGATTTATGTGTGATGAGTTAGCACATATAAGATGGAGCTTCCACATAATTTTAGCGTA
The DNA here is from genome assembly GCA_023935145.1 of Bretschneidera sinensis. Lineage (NCBI taxonomy): Eukaryota > Viridiplantae > Streptophyta > Magnoliopsida > Brassicales > Akaniaceae > Bretschneidera > Bretschneidera sinensis. Next base: position 141,255,572 of record CM043698.1, on the reverse strand, counting down.
TAGGGTTTCGATGCCCAAACTTTTATCCAATTCCTTATCAAAGAGAACAAAAATGGCATAATACTTACTTCTTCTTTTTTTTCTTTTTATCATGCGATCTTTGCCATGTTGAGTTCCATCGAGCTTTCTATTTGATCCTTGTAACGAGTGTTTAGCCAGTGATTCCCAAACCATATGGTTTTAGGGCATTAAGTGTAAAGACATCCCTAAGGACTTACTAACTCCAATCAAAAAGGCTACAAAACTAATTGGTTTTTATACTTCTTAATGAAATTCCCACCTTTTGACGTGAACACTCAATGCTTACTGAGGCAAGAGGCCCAGTTACTCAGTGGGAATATTTAGTATGATCATAAAGGTTTTCTTTCCACCTTTTGATGTGAACAGTCAATGCTTACTGAGGTAAGAGGCTCAGTTACTCAGTGAAAAGTTTTTACTGATCATTTAGAAGCTTTTTGATCACTTTTTCCATGATGAACATTTTTCTTTATTTCTTTCTTCTTTATTTTTCTTATGCCAAAGTGTTCCTTTCAACAAGTTATCCGATTATAGTTCGATTATGGAAACATATACAAGAGAATTATATGTCATACCCCACACAAATGCGTGTTAAATGTATTTGTGCAAATTTGGATCAAACTTATGAATTCTTAGGTGCCTTGAGGTAGATAACTAAACTTTGTAAAATTTCTATTGCAAGACTATGTGTTCTAGCTTTTAAGCTTACTAATAAAGTGCTATCAAATTTTTAAACCAACCAAAACTTTTGTTTATCAAAAGAACATACATTTAGCTTCCTAAAAAAAAATTGGGACTTAGTGCGTGCATTTATTTCAAGTGCGTGTGTGATAGTATCTAGTATCTCCCACTGCCCCCAAACTTAAAATACACATTGTCCCCAATGTGTGTGTGGCATGGAAAGATCTGATATGGGAGATGGAGAACTCGGTTGCTTGCTTGCTTGTCCATGCCCTCAAACTTGAGCTGGATGCACGCATTGAGTACCTGATAAAGAAAAATAAACGTTGTGCCGGAAAACAAAATATGCAAACTAAACATGAAAATATAATTATAACTAAAAAAAAGTACTAAAATGAAAAGGATATGTCTGGGGTGCCTCCCATGAGCGCTAACTTTAACGTCTTCAGCCAGACGGGGTATCTCCTCACTGCTAATCATCTATGGGTGCAGTCGATGAGGTACCGAGTGTAGGTGGTAGGCGATCAAGGATGGCCTGTAGTATCATCTCTTGTCGTGTAAATCGTGCTTCTAACCCATCAATCCGCCGATAGATCAAATGGGTTACCTCACGATCCTCCTGAGAGATGTCAGATGGCTCACATCAAAAGGAGGATAGCTCATCCAGAAGATGCTGATACTCCATAGAACCCATATCTGGCTGGTCTTCCTCCCATGAAAAGCTCACTGATGGATGCTCGGCCTCCATCTGATCATCAGCCATAAGCTCGACGGGTGGTATCTGTGCCCGGGGTCCTCGAGGCATGTGCGACTGGCTGAGGCTCCACTGGGCTCTACCAAAGAAAGCGTGGTCACTAATCGGGCTGTCTATAGAGGATCCTCTAAGCCCCTTCTTCTTGAAGATATGACTAAGCAAGAAGGGGAAAGGAAGACCCCAAGCATTAACTGTGGTCGTCTGTCGGTTATGCACCCCATCCCAGAATTTGTGTATCTGACTCCATATGATTGCTGGGATGGAGTACCAATGACCTCAGTGGAAAGTGTAGAAAGCTTGCAGAAACTGATCCCGTCTCTGTATCTTATACCCCAAAGGGCACACATTACGCTGCAAAACTGAGTCGACGAACCATAGGCGGGGAGGCAGCCTCGACTGGCTCCCGCATTGTTGTGGCAATCGACGTACTGACCTACACATAAATCCTCAAGGATGTGTGGGAGAGGGAACGAGTCAGGCTGCTCTTCTATGTGGTTGTCCTCCAGTGGAGACTCATCAAAGCAGTGTAAAGAGTTGGCTATGTCAGTGGCGGTCAGCTCTGTAAATTGGCCCAAGATCTTCGGCTTGGTGTAGTCATAGGTTAGGTTTTCATAGAAACTGACCACGAATAGAGTGTATGCTGTCGAGCAGACCGGCTTAAATAACTGCTTGAGAACCCGGCTCTTGAATTCTTGGACCGCCCATCTTGTGGTGTCCAAAGTCTTGAAGTCCTCTTCTACGTTAAATGTTGTCTCGAACAGTATTTCACACTGTTTGAAACTAGGCCGGGATGTTTGGTGATGGCTATTAGAAGCATGGGATGTGGAAGCCATGTGTTGTGGACAAATAGTAGTGCTTCTGGTGTGATTGCACTCATATGCAGTTGCTGGGGCGCTCGATCGCTACTACCAAGCGCTCGATCGCACTCGGTCAGGCAATATGTTGAACACCTTATGCGCACCAAAAACCTGAAGATGTAGAATGCATACACCCTTGATCCGAAACCTCTTCCAAATGGAAAACTATCCAATCAATACACACGAATAACATATATAGATTATGTATATGTAAACTAAAGATCAGAACGGTGTGTGTAAGTATCAAAAAACAAAAACATGTGTGTACCTTGTGTATGTGTGTAAGGGAGAAAGAAAATGTATTTGCTTAGTGGTTGGCGTGGTTCTATGGCGAGGAGGTAGTGGTGTAGAGTGTTGGATGAAGGTTGAAGGTCGGGTTTTTACTATCTGTGATGGTTCATGCGAGAGAGAGATGTCAGAAATGCGATTGAGGGTAAGTGAGCGAGGAAGAGGGAACTTTTTATAATTTGCACGTGACTTCTCTGCCCCAAGTGCGCTGGAGCGTATTTGTGAAGTGCACTCGATCGCATAATGCGCAAGTGCGTAGTGTAATGCGCTCGTGCGCAATGCAGGGCAAGGCAGTGCTTAAGCGCATGGGGTGTGCGCTCGATCGCATGGTAGAAATTTGTTAAATATTGAAAGGAGTATAAAGAAATGAATTAAGGTAAAAATAGGAACGATATAGTCATACCATTTGTAGTGGCCTTAGTACCACTAACCTCGATAGAGGCACTTGAGCTATATGTTGAGCGAGTGGAATTGCTCGAGTTCTCTCTATGGTAGCTTTAAGGCTACGTTCTTTGAATGAGGCACTTAGGGCCCCTATCAGGTAGTTCTAGTACTTTTGACAACTGCTTTGTCTCCAATTTGGGTGCTTGGTAGATAAAACATTCTAGGGTAGTACTAGCAAGTACACAATTTTTAACTTGAGGATTATACTTACTTGAAGGTTTAGGTGTGCTCTTGATGGTGTGCACAAATCCATGGAAATCTTTAATCACATTATCCTCTAGCCCAATTTCCAATCTCATGTTATCATGGATGGTCTTCAATGGAACAGTGTAATGGACTTTAGACACTTCCTTATCAATACCTTGTATGAAACTCACATTGTGACACTCATCATTAGTTTTAATGGAGTCTAGTGTATTAAAGATTTTAAATTCTACTTCTTCATCATTTACTCTTATTGTGAAAATGCCTCTTTTTACATTAATGTTCATGTCAGCAGTGATCATAAATGGTCTCCCTAGAATGATAGGGAGTGGTACAGGCATATGGCATTCCTCTATGTCTAATACAATAAAATCGGTAGGTAAAATAAATTTACCTACTCTTACTAAAACATCCTCGAGGATACCTCTTGGTTGTTTAATGCTTCTGTTAGCCAATTGTAATGTAATGGAGGTTGGTTGGAGTTCCCCCAAACCTAGTGTCTCGAATACACTGTAATTTAGCAAATTGACACTTGCTCCTAGATCCAATAATGCGTGCTCAAAAAGCTGGTCACCTAGCGTGCAAGGAATAGTAAAACTACCCGGATCTTTTAGCTTGGGTGGTAATTTTCTTAATGATACAGCACTTACCTCTTCCGTCAAAGCTACTGTCTCATGCTCCTGAAACGTTCGTTTCTTAGTGCAACAATCTTTTAAGAATTTAGCATAAGTAGGTAGTTGTTTTATTGCCTCTAATAAAGGAATATTTATTTCTACCTTTTTCAGGGTTTCAAATATGTCAATCATTTTAGTTTCCTTTTTAGGCTTCACCAACCTTCGAGGGAAGGGTGGAGGTGTATTTACCTTTTCTATCTCTCTTACCTTAGATGTGGAGGTTTGATCTGGAGACGCTTATGTAGGCTCATTGGTGCCGATGACCTTTCCACTTCTTAAGGTCATTATGGCATTCAGTTGCTGGTGTCCTCTTGGATTAGGTAATGGCTGGGATGAGAACTCGCCTTGCTTTCTGGTACTCAATTCCTTGGCCAACTGTCCCATTTGTACCTCTAGTCCTTGAATGGCTTGATTGTGTTTGGCAGTGATTTGCCTCGTTTTAGTCCGAATTTGCCTTGACTTTTCCATAAATTGTTTATATTTATTCAGGATTTGTTGTTGCTGAGTCGCTAGTTGTCTCACAAGGCTTTCGAAGTCATTCTTCTTTGGTTCAAGAACTGTTTGGGCTGTTGGTTGGAAATTTCTTGGCTGCCTTTAACTGTTTTGGTTGTTGCTCCATGAAAAGTTCGAGTGATTCCGCCATCCAGGGTTGTATGTGTTTGCATAAGGGTTGTTCTTTGGCAAATAATTGTTTGGTCCCATAAAGTTGGCTTGCTCATGATCTGCAGATGAATATAAGGGATACATATCAGTATTATGATCAAACTGTGAGCAAATGGCACATACCTGTAGTGGTGCAGCTGATGGGTTAGCTGAGGTGTTCTGAGTGGCCATGGCTTTAACTAATAGGTCATGTTTTCTCTCCATAGCAGCCATTTGAGGAGATGATCCTCCATTTAAGCTCACCTCGTACATACCCTTACTTTTGGTTATATGTCCTCCTCGAGAGGAGAACTGTTGCGTGTGTTCGCTCAGGGTTTCGAAAAGTTCCATTACCTCTTCGCTGCTCTTCTCCATCAGCACCCCTCCACAACCTGAATCAACGATGTTTTTGTTAGAATCACTTAAACCTTCATAAAAGGCTTGTACCTGTTCGTCTTGGGGTAGGTTATGGTGTGGGCACTTGAGTAGTAACTCGTTGAAGTGTCCCCATGCCTCGAAGAACAGATCTTCATCCTTTTGTTGGAAGGATTGTATTTCTTTTCTCATTTGCCTTGTCTTCTAGGCTGGGAAGAACTTCCTTAGAAATTTGCTCGCCAACTCCTTCCAAGTGTGGATAGAAACTGCAGGCAAAGAATTATACCATAATTTAGCATTATCTTTCAAGGAAAAAGGGAAAAGAATTAACCTTATTCCTTCTTGGTCTAAGCCTCAGATGTGCTGAAATTTGTAGAGGTCGAAGAACTCTCGAAGGTGCAAATGTGGATCCTAACTAGGTGTTCCCCTAAAGTGAGTTAGTGCACTGAGTATCTGCGGGGATATGTAATAATTTTCTTTCGCCTCAGGTTGATATGCAATGCATGAAGGTTGTTTGAGGTTCTGCGGGATGAAGGATTGCTTCATCGGCCTCCGTTCAGGTGGTTGTTGTTCAGCTATCTGTTCTGCCATTAGTATCTCTTCCTTAAATCCTTCTTTTATCTCTTCTGATTTATCTTTAAACCTTTGTCGGATAGACCTCTCAAGCTCGGGATCAAAGGGAAGGACTGCTAGATTCTTGGATCGTCGTCCGTGCATGAATCAATGGCAGATATGTGAGTGCAGCAGTTAAATACTGCTGCTCGGATGACACTCTGCCTCAATTGCGCTCGATCGCACAAGAGAGTGCGCCCGATCGCAAGTGGTACAGAGGGCTCTCCTGGTGTTCTTGAAACAGAGAAAGAGAAATTAATTAGGATTTGAAGCGAAAAATAAGATAAACAGAATGATTAAGAATTGAATTAAAAGGAAATAACAATAATTAATTTAAATGAAAAGTTAATTCTAAAAATAAATTTAACGCAATCCCCGGCAACGGCGCCAAAAACTTGTTGGACGATTATTTATTTAAATAAATATGCAAATAACCATTCTAGTTTTACTTACAAGTGCACAAGGTCTATGGTAGCATAGTGTGCAAGTGCGAGATCATTTCCACAGGGATTGGTGAATTTTGTTTTAGAATTAGTTTCTTCAAGTTAAAAAGATAAAATAGTATTTTGATTGTGAGTAAATAACAATAATGAGATCATAAGGCCACATATCCACCACTAATTATGTTTTCCCACTAACTAAGGTTTCAGTGCTCTAGCCTTATCATGAATATCTAATGGCTGCCAACCTAAGGGCTTGGCTCACACCTTAGGCTATTGATCTCCCTATGCAACGAGTTAGGCTTGGTGTATACTCTAACTCTTTTCTCTCTTAAGGGATTCAACATGGGTGTATACTGAGTTGTTCCTTAAGAGAGCATGAGGGCTGTGGAGATCGGCAACCACATGGGACCTAGAGCTTGGTCCGCTCCCGGTCTCTTGTTACTAATGTCGAACCCAGGACTCGGTCATCCAAATTGATTCAACTTAACCTATCCATACCACACGCATACGTTGATCAGGCACATACATATGAGGAATGTAAATACAAACAGGTATTATTCAAGTTAAATATTCTAACAAGGCTATAGCAAAGATATCAATGAATGAATATGTGGTAAAGCATAACTAGGGCTTCAATCGAGCTCTATATGAGTTTAATTACACATACTAAGTAAACTAAACATGCTAAACATAATTAAATAAAAACAGAAAACTAAAACCGAAGAAGACTCGGGAGATTAGTCGTCAATTCCTCTCCTACGCTCTCTACTTCGAATCTAGAACAAAAGGTGTGTGTTATGTGTTTTTACACGGCTATTTATAGGGTCTTCATAGTGTCCCGAGACCCTAATTCCTTTTTGGAGTCAGAATACTTCTTTCTAATTCTAGCTCTGCCGCCTCTGGAGTGATTGCGCTCGAGCATATGCAGTATGCACTCGAGCACATGTGTGCGCTCGTGCTCTTGTGCTCTCGATCTTAAGGGAGGTGCGCTCGAGTGCACCTTGCTGGATGGCAGAACTTGACTTTTGCTTCTAAAAGCTCCAAATTATCACCTTTTTATCCAAGTCCTGTGAAAAACACATAAAACACGAAAATGAAGTAAAATCCATAGAAACAGATAAATAAGTTACTTAACAAATGTAAATTAAGCGGCTTAAATATGATTATTTAAGCACTTATCAAGTATTTCTAGGATGCTTCACTTTTATATCTGCATTAGAATTAAAGTTTCTAGACATGTTAGAACTTATTGGTGGTGTGATATTGACCTTTGAAGTAGAGGCTTCATTCACACATGAGGCTTTCATGAACAAGGTCTCTTTTGATTTTTGCTTGCCTAATGGAGAGTATCCTAACCCAGATTTTTCTCCACTTAGTCTTTGGCAAGAAAGCACTTCATCAAGCTTTTCTTTTCCAAGCATAAGTCTAGATATAGTGCCATTTAATTCTAATATCTTATTCTTTAAGTTTTCTTTTTCATCTTTTAGGAAATCTTGAGAAGCATCATATAGTAATGAAGATAATTTATCTTTTTCTTCTCTTAGACTTGTTATCTCTTTAGAAAGAGATGATACCTCTTTCTTAAGAGTTGAGTTCCTAGAATTAAATTTCTTCAATTCATCATGCATTTCATTTATGACTTCTAACAACTCTTCACTACTACTTACAATGTTATTCTTAGAAGAATGAGAAGATGATACCTTATTTTCATCATTGATTGTCATAAGACATAGGTTGGCAATTTCCTCGTATCCGACCTCGTTGTCCGAGGATTCTTCTTCTTCGTCATCACTCCAAGTGGTTGTTATCATGGCTTTCTTCTTGAAACTCTTGTATGGTTTGTTTGAAATCATACAGTCAGCCCTGATGTGACCGAGCTTCTTGCAGACATAACACATAAGTGGTTCCCTTTTCGAGGTGGGATCCTTTGTTTAAGGTTTCTTGCTTTTCTTCAAGAACCTATGAAATCATTTGGTGATTAAGGACACTTCACCATCTTCTTCATTGCTCTCCACTTCTTCTTCTGATTCCATTTCTTTGTTGCTCGTAGAAGCTTTGAGAGCAATTACCTTTTTCTTCTTCTCATCATTATTGACAATGAGAGTCATTTTTTCCATCTCATATGTCAACAGTGACCCAAGAAGTGTCTCAACATCAAGTTTGTTGAGATCTTCGGCCTTTGTGATGGCCGCCTTCTTTGTTTTCCAAGTGGTTGGCAAAGATCTCAAGATTTTTTTTTTGTTAATTCAAATTCCTCAATGTTCCTACCAAGAAGCTTCAAACCATTTACAATAGTTGTGAAACGTGAGTGCATTTGAGAAATTGTTTCATTAGGAGAGATTAATATTCGGAAGCTAGCATATAGATTTTTTATTTTTTAACCTCACTAGTTCCTGCATATGTAACTTGCAATTTATCCCATATCTCCTTAGCGAAAACACATGCAGAGATTTTATTGTATTCAGATATCTAGAGCACAATATAAAATAATTGTTGCTCTATTATTGAGAGACATCATTTTACAATCCTCATCTTTGTACTCAGTTTTGAGTTTAGGCATTGTATGATTGATTTCTCCAATAGTTATTTCCTTTGATGGAATTCTAGGTTCTTCTTCAATGGCTCTCCACATATTATAATCTTGTCCTTCGACAAAGATTTTCATTTTATTTTTCCAATAGTTATAGTTAGAACCATTGAACAAAGGAGGCCTAGTATATGAGTGTCCCTCATAATAGCTATTTGCTGCCATCGGATCAACTCAAGGATATTAATCCTAAAATTGAGAACAAGGCTCTAATAATAATTGTAGACTGAGGTTTCAACCCAAGAGGGGGGTGAATTGGGTATTTAAAAATTTTGCAGAATAAACACAAGTTTATAAAAACATATAACCAACAAGCAATTAAACAAGTGACATGCTGTAAATAAAGAGTTTAAAGAGTAGAGAATGCAAACTTAGTTTATAGTGGTTCGGCAATATCGGATTCGTTCCGACCCTACGTCCACTCTCTTTAAGGAACCTCCTTGAAGTAATCCACTAAGAAACTTAGTCATGCAACTTCACGGATGTTGCATAAACCAAACACAAGCAACTTATGGGTGTTGCTCAAACCCTACAATCCCCTTCCTCTTGGAAGTAATCACTTTCCTCTCGGAAGTAATCCCTTTCCTCTCGGAAGTAATCCCCTTCCTTTCGGAAGTAATCCCTTTGCAATAAATGCTGTAAAGTAAATGGTAGAGAGATATCAAATGAAAGCTTATACAACTAAATAATGTCTCTCTTTCAAAGTAAAGCTTGAAGAATAGCTCAGCATGAATATTTCAAAGTTTTTCTGTGTTTCAAAGAGTAATTAACTTGATTGTGTGTGTTCTTCTCTTTTTGAATGTCTCTTCCCCTCTCTTGAATGCTCAATAGAGTGGGTTTATATAGCTATGTATTAATATGGCCGTTAGACTTTAATTTGAAATGTTTGTAGCTTTAAAAGCTCAGATTTCGAGTCCCAACAGTTATATTTTTTGAACTACCAGTCAACTGGGTCTTGATACCAGTCTACTGGGTCCACTTTAAAAATCTCATTTTTAAGGCTATAGTGGTACTAGTTGACTGGGTTGATCTTACCAGTCGACTGGGGATACACTATCCCATATACCAGTCTTCTGGTATAGGTACCCAGTCAACTGGGTTGTCTTCCAACCCAGTTTTTTTATTTCAAAAAGTGTTTAACTTAAAACCGTTTGTTTAAAAAAGTTCTGTTTAAAAAACCTTTTGTGTGCAAGCCATAGGACAAGCTTTTCAATGTACAAGTGAGACTTACACTTTGTTTTATTACCTTAGACCTATACTAGTTCTTTCGTCTTCACTTGAAAGTTTGATTCAGTTTGAGTTCTTGCACCTTGATCCTTGGTTTAATGCTTTTGTTGCTTACTACACTTAGATTGCACTGTTAGTTTAATCAGAGTTGTGTTTGATCATCATTAAAATATAAGTGAGGGTCAACAGTAAGTCCCTCATAAAAATAACTCACTAAGTGCCAATTCTCATACCCATGGTGAGGACACATACTCAACAACTCCTTAAATTTCTCCCAAGACTGATACAAAATCTCATTGTCCTTTTGTGCAAAGGTGGAGATTTGCCTTTTTAAAGCATTGGTCTTATGTTGAGGGAAGTATTTATTATAGAAGACCTAAGTCATCTCATTCCATGACCCAATAGATCGTGGTCTCAGCGAGTATAGCCAACTGATTACGCTCAAAGTATAACGCGGTAGTTGTAGCACGGCTTTAGGGTGTCGATTCCACAGGGAGACAAACTAGCTACAAGAGAAAGTGCAAACCTTAAAACGAACGATAAAAGTTAAACAAGAAAATCTGAGTTTGAAATAGTGTGAAATAATTGTGTAAATATAATAGAGAACAATAAAGGTCTGGGAATCCTCCCTAGGTTCGTTGCCTTATTCTAATCTTGATTCAGTTGTTTTTATCTCGATTGCAAGTTTCACATCCCAAACAAGCAATTGGCAAATATTCAATTAAAGCACATATATAAACCCTAATGTAACTGTTATAAAATACTCTTTGCTTTCAAGCACACATGACCTAACTTATAGATTATCAAGAAACGACAATATATCATAATGACAATACCACAATAATGGACAAATTTATAAGAGAAATCTACCGAACTCAATCACACCTCAACAACATCACATAAGAAGAGCATGACTAGACTTATATGGGGGAGAAAGATTTAATTACCGAATTAAGGAGAAATCTTCTAATTAGATTAAAAAGTAAATCATAACAATTTTTAATGATAATAAATCCAAACTACAATGAATCAAGACTAGAAAATAAGAACAACTACACCTAGGGATTCATCCATTCGCCTTGCTTGGAGATTAGTTGGCTATGGGGCTCGTGCTTGATGGAGTTTTCCCTTGGCCTTCAGCCTCTCAAAAAGATGATGTTTTTCACAAATCTTAAGTGGTCTATTTATAATCACAAAGTCTAAGGGGTGTTTTAGAGTTTAAAAAGTCATTAAAAGCCCTAATTAAGTTGTAACTCGGAGACAAGGTATCAAGGTCGCGCCACAGCTCAGATTGGGTCAGGCTGCGGCTCATAATCTTCAGGCTTCTTACATTTGAACAAATGTTTATGAAAAGATTTGAACTCAAATATTTTAAGTTGAGGTGTAAATTTTTTAATATAAAATCAAAAGCTTGTTGATTTCTTTGTTTTTTGGATGAAATATGTTTTTGATAAAAAAAAAATTCACAGCCTATTTGAAAGTCTAATTAAGGACTTGACATGCCTACAACTTCTAATGATTTTCAAGAAAGAACAAATAATTATATATTAAAAAAGGGTAACATTAAGGCAAACAGCAAATAGATGAACAAAAAAAGACAGTCAATATATTCGACCTCTCTAAAAAACGGAAAGAAAGACAGTAACTCATCGTTATTGCAAATTTGTCGAGATAGAGACTTGGTTGTTACACACCCATCTATTCTTATCGTCATTGATGCATGTACGCTATAAATAGCTAGCAGTCTAGAAAGTGTTAACGGACAGGAAAATTTTCACGGAATTACGTATTGGGGAGAGAAAAAGCAAAACAGATAGAAGTTGACAGAGGATGGTGATATCAAGGGTTCGTCGAAAAAAATTATTAAAAATTATAGAATAATTAAATAATAATTTTAATATTTAATTTTTTCAAAAAATTATTATTATTTAATTTATTTATAATTACTAATAAACTTTCGGTTATGTAATAATTCACAAAGAATTGAATTTCTAGTATACCCTTTTTATATATATATATATATATATATATATATAGATGCTGTTTTTATTATTTGTTTGCATTATCTTGTAAGCACGTGCACACCAATCACCAAAGAGGATCAAAAGTAAAACTCTTGTTTAGTAAAAAAACCCGGAACTTCACATTGACAAAAAAAATCAAGACGATGCATAATTCAACAAAATTAAGGTACGTTTGGGTAACAGTTTCTGTTTTCAATTTTCGAAAGCTGTTTTCGAAAATAAAAATTGAAAACAGTTTTCTGATGTTTTTTGAAGAAAACATGTTTGGATAACTGTAATTCGAAAACTATTTCAAAAACGAAAAATAATAAATTGTTATTTGGATAAATTTATTTTGAAAACTGTTTTGATACTCCTTATAATTATTTTTAGTTTTGAGTTTAAATTTAAAATCTATATTAATTTTATTTTTCATATTTATTAAATACTTAAAAACAATTAATATTATTTTATTTTCAAAATTTTAATATTTTTATATACCATGAAAGAATAATGAAACAGATAAATAAACATTGATTTTAGGGTTATTTTCGAAAATTATGTAAGAAAACACCAATTTGGAATTTTTAGAAAACTGTTTTTAAAAACTGTTTTCGAAAATCACTTTTGAAAACTGTTTGCCAAACATAGAAAAGAGTTTCCGAAAACTGTTTTCAGTTTTCATGAATACAGTTTTCGGAAACCCGAAACAAAGATGCCCCTAGCTACCAAAATTTTCGTAAAAAAAAAATAAACTACAAAATTAATATAATAATAATATTTAACAGATGAAATAGAGAGACACGGAAGACCACCCTATCATGCAGCCACCAAAAAACATGGCCTGAACCCACCCAACCTTATACTTATCACCGCAGACCAACCCCCACTGAGCCACCGTCGAGCTCCCAGGACCACCGTTCCATTCCCACGAACCTGGTTCAAACCCACAAACAACCAGACCCAATACACCGCCAACCCGGATCCCGGTCGGCGAATATCATAACCATGGTGTGGAATGCATCCGAAGCCCACGCCAAGGTCGTCAAAATAAAGTGCCTCAGCTGCCACGACCCGAATTCGACGCAGTACTTTTGTAGCATATCGTCTATGCATAGCTTCCCGATTCCGAGCTCCGAACCGGTTTCCAAAAAGAGTGACCGGATCTCAGAAAAGAGATCTGATGCTGACAAGGCATGCATCTATTTTAGTTTTTAGTTTTTTTTTTTTTTTTTTGGTCTCACTTTCTTCTTTGGGTTGTTTGATTAAAATTAGTTTGCGTTGATTTTTATTTATAAATGCAGAATTAATCTACACGTTATATATAGGGGTTGATGACTTGTTTGTTTAAGGTGTACGTCTTTTTTCTTTTCCTTTTCCTTTTCTGAATCTGATTCTTCTATTTTAGTTTGTGGTAGTCTTGCATGGTTGGACAGGTGGGGAATCTACAAATTATTGAGATTTTGACACGTGGATGGTGATCTAGCCATTGATTGAAGAAAAAATGGGTAAATTCTCAGTACATAAGAGTAGATTCAATTAGATCTTGACCTGCATTGAGAATTTTTCATGAAAAAGAGTGTGTGACCCGTAAGAATCTCTACTTACAAAGAATTTGTTTTAGAATAGGTTAATTTGGATCGAGTTGATTTAAATATTCAATTCAATTATATCAGGATGAAAAAATTTTCTCTAAATGTACTGTACATGATGTATTTGAATTGCAAGGAAATTTTCTTTCAACAGAAGATTTACGAGGTCTGTTCTCATCACGAGAATGTGAGGTACTGCTTATACATTAATTTTGGGTTTCATATCTTTTACATAACATGAACACTGGTACTGTTTATGATATCACCAATGGTGTTGTCTTTGCCTACATTCACCAACAACTTCACTATTTTATTAATTTTCAACTACAACTTTAGTAAGAGCAGAGTTGTCAAACTCTTACCCCAAAGTCTCAATACAATAAAAGCTCTTAACCTAACTCTAGTTATAAGTGTCATCTCTACTTGACAAACCAAAACCCCAATACACCCAAAGCTCTCAGCCTACCTCTAGTAGTTAACCCCTCTAGTTTACAATGTATATGAGAATTATGGGTGTGCTTTAAATCTTATCTGGGACCCTTTTCATACAGGGGAGATTTTTCTAATACTAATAGGAAAAAACCAACAACATAGGAGACTATTATTATAACTCCTATTAGAATAAGCAACTACAAATTATGAAACCGCTTTTCCCAAACGAATTAGAATTATTTTTTGTAGGGAATTGACCCAAAATCTTAACAAATCTCCACCTTGACTTAAATTCTCAACCTCAATATCAAATTTAACTTTCTTTTTTGGTAGGTGTGATCATTCCTTTTGGTCTCTCTATCTCATCCGCTTACTCTTCAAAGCAATCACCCTCGCGTTCAACATGTATAAGCTTTCTTCATTCATGGTATCTATCGTCACTGTCTTTGAAGGATCAAGAACTTGCATCTCATCATCCTCAATAGCCTTTCTATTATCACTTTGCTTCATTCTACTCAACTCTTTCAAGTCCTTCATCGTGACCTTATTTTGCAATTGTGTGTGTTCCTCTTCCTTGTTGTAGATGCACTACTTATTTGAAAACTCCAAAGACTTGGATCTTGATCTTTCCTCCACATTCCTTGAAGTGTTCCACTCACTCACTCTACCTAGCTCTTTTCTAGATATAATCACGAATAATTCTTCAACCTCGAACACACTTGACCTCTTCAATTTATCTTTCTCTAGAGGTACCATGGGAACTTTTCCATCCATCCAAACTTTCTTGCCCACCATTAACATCGTGACTATGTCATCTTCTTCTGGTGGCAATAACTTCGGCTCTATCAACATACTTCTTAACAAATTAGTGATAACGGAATTGAAAAAAGGTAATATTCATCATACCTTCTTCCATATTCAATTCATCAAATAGTTCAAATTAATTATGTCCTTTTTTTGTATTTTATCCATCATAACCATAGCTCTGACATCACTTGTTGGGATTTCACCCCAATAAAATCTACCTACTCAAATTTTAGGCAAAAACATAACCAGAACAATTAAATAGGCAAATAAAATAAAGAGTAATAACACCAAGAATTAAAGTGGTTCGACAACCTCTTTGCCTACATCCACTAACAACTCCACAATTTTATTTAAGAACAAAGTTATCAAACTCTCACCCCAAAATCCCAGTACAACAAAAACTTTTAACCTAGCTCTAGTTTTAAGTGTCATCTCTACTTGAAAACCCAAAACACCAATACACCCAAAGCTCTTATCCTAACTCTAGTAGTAAACCCCTCTAGTTTACAATGTATATGGAAATTATGAGTGTGTCTCAAATCTTCTCTAGGATCCTTTTTAGATAGAGGAGATTTTTCTAATACTAATAGGAAAAGTACAACAACATAGGAGACTATTACTACTACTCCTATTAGAATAAGTAACTACAAAATATGAAACCATTTTTCTCAAACCAATTAGAATTATTTCTTGTAGGGAATTGAGCCAAAATCCTAACAAATGGGAATACAGAGATCAATACAAACACAAGAAATCCAGGTCAAGCATTCTACTCAAATTAAAAAGATTAATGCAAAGCATTCTATTCACATTGAAGTAATCCAGTCCAAGTATACTATTCAGATTCAAGAACTTACGTGTAAGCATGATGATCAGATGAGCAATGTACTGTCTCAAGTGGATGAACTCAAGTCTTTAATTCTGGGGTTTGTTCATGGAGTATCTTATATGAAAGTCCATCCTTCTAGTGACAATTAAAAGATTGGTTAAGACTTAATTTTGATTTATTACTTGGTTGCATTTGAATTTATATGGTTATGAATATTTTTTGTTTTATGAAATAAATTTTTAAGAATGGAAATGGGTTTGATTAATACTTGGATGTATATAGATACGTATGAAAAATAGGGAAATATGGATATTGTAAAGGATTAGAAGATCTTTTAAGGTTTCAAACGAAATATTAAAAAAATTTGACTGCACATAACTGCGCTTCAAAGTGCCACAAAGTGAACTTTAGCGCATATATATTAGCGTTTAGAAGTGTTGAAATACATTCCTTGTGGCATTTTAAAGCGTCAGTATAAGACTGTTGAATTCAATGTTCCAAGCTACTTGGACTATTGCAGCACTTGAGAGTGTCAGTATGTGTATTTTGGCACCTTGAAACACCGATAAGCACATTTTGACGATAGGCTAAGCACTAGTTTTTGCATTTTGACACTACACATTTCGATGTTTGCATTGGCACTTGGTTAACGTGCTGAAAAGTCATTGCGGCACTTGGAAGCATAGGAATGTACTAAATAAAGTGCCGGCACAAGCAATATTTCTTGTTGTGTAGGTTTATGAAAAGGGATAGATAAAAAAAAAAATTAATAAATTTAATAAATGGATGGATTTGATGCTACAAAGTCTTGATTAGATATCATTTAAGATGGATACCATGACTACTACTTTGGTCAGTGACCTTCTTGCTACGGTATATATGTTGGGACTCATTCAAGATAAAGCCCAAAAGTAGGTTTGAACCTCATTCTTAAATGCTTTTCCACATATTAACCAAAAAAAAGTTTGAGTTGCAATATATAATGGTAGTTATTTAGTATTTCCCAAATGATGATAATAATTAAGTAGAAGCAACATAAATTTTTATTGTGAACTTTTTAATAGTTAATTATTAGGGAGCCCACTGTATATACTCTAAAAAAAAAAACTTTTTAGAAATATCCCATCACATAGGCCAGTCCGACCCAGAAGATTTGTTGTACATCCAACCCAATAGGATACTAAAATATTTAAGTGTGTAAGTTGCCTCCTGTGTAATTGGCTTGGGCTTGTTTTGATTCGTTTTATCCAGGATGGTGTATGCTTGTTTTATTTGATAGTGTTAAAGTGGCTTGCAATTAAGTAATACTATTTGGAGTAGGAAACAAAGCCAATTAAGTTATTGTACTAGTCCTAATCAAATTAAAAGAAAGGAAAAGCTAGTGGCGACAGCAAAGTTGTAGTACCAGTTGGAAAGGAAGAGTTACTCTCATTGTAACTGAATCTATAAATAAGTGTTTTGGTTCTATTCATTTGACTGAGCAGTACAACAAAAAAAGCTGAAGAGGTAGAAATTTAATACATGAGTGGTCAAAACTTTTTTTTTTTTTTCTAGACTATTGTATTTTTTCAAATTAAATTTGTGGTAGCTTAGATTTGAAGGTATTTGAGATTTGGGTTTAGAGAGTTTTATCTCTTTTAATTTATAGTCGAATTTTGATTATAGTGGAATCCACTACAAGATAAATGACATTTGCCAGCTCTTTATTTCCGGCGCTTGACAAAAGCGCCGCAATATATTAACTGCCAGCGCTTTATTTTCTGTGCTTCCTTGAAGCGCCGCAATATTCAAAGCACATATAACGGCGCTTTGAAGCGCTGTTATATGCGAATCTGATTACATATTATATACCAGCACTTTAAAGTGCCGAAATATGAAAGGAGCATATTCCGACGCTTTGAAGCGCCGAAATATGAAATGGATTTTGAGCATATTTCGGCGCTTTAAAGTGCCGAAATATGAAAAGAGCATATTCCGACGCTTTGAAGCGCCGGAATATGAAATGGGTTTCGAGTATATTTCGGTGCTTTAAAGCGCCGGTATATGCTTGAAACCCATTTCATATTCCGGCGCTTTGAAGTGCCGAAATATGAAAGGGATATATTTCGGCGCTTTGAAGCGCCGAAATATGAAATAGCATTTTAAAGTGTCGAAATATGAAAGGAGTATATTTCAGTGCTTTACTCATTTCATATTCCGATGCTTTGAAGTGCCGAAATATGAAAGAGACATATTCCGATACTTTAAAACGCCGAAATATGATAAAAAAAATTTCACAAATGAGGCAGTTCTTTGCGGCGTCCCTGTTTTGCCCAAACTCATTTCTCTCTCTCTTCATCTCATTCAAAGGGCGATTTCCTCTTGCTTCCTCGCAATACTTTCATTGTTAATTTTTTTATTGTTGCTTCCAGAAAACATGTAACTGCTTCAACTTTAAACTGTGCTCATCTTAACAGGTTAGTTTTTGAGTTAACGTTAGTTTCATCAATGTGTTACTGTTTTTTGTTTTCTCAAGCATGTTTTTGCTTCCAATTTCTGGTCTCGATTGCTGATGTTTTCATTTACTTGATCTGTGGATATGAAATTTGTTTTAGTTTTCTTTTCCTTTCTCTCTTTTTCTTTTGTTGATTTCTTCTTTGCCTCTGTTTGGTTTCTGAGAAACCTGAGGAAAGAAAAAGAAAGGCATAAAAGAGGAGAAAACAAAGAGACGAACTCTTTTAACTCAGTCAAAAGTTGTTTGTTTTAGTTAGGTGCAACCTTTTGTTTTTGGGACTTTTGAGATTTATAATTCCATCTATTTTTTCTCCTTTTTCCTGAGTTTTCTTAGCAACCAAACAGATCTTAAATGCGCTAATCGTTGACAGATTTTCCTTGACTCTAGATTTCTTTTGCTATGAAGAATTTTCTTTAGTTTTATGTTTTTTAATCTATAAGCAGAAACCTTTAGTATTAGATGCGTAGTTTCATGATTTTTGTCAGCACTAATCAGATAATATCATCTTTAAAAATTTGACTAATGGTAATTAGATCAAGCAAATCCTCTTTCAAGCTTGAGTAAATCAACAATTTGCTACTGTATCTTAATTGATCCAGCTCTCTCTTTTTTAATTTTTATTGTTGTTATGCTGTTTTATCATTTTTATTAAAGTTAAATGTTTGATGAAGTTAATGTAAAGGAAATATTTGTAGTTAGTTGGATTTATGTTGCTATTATTGTATAAATTACTTAACGGCAAGCTTCTGTTGAATTGTTTTCACAATGTGACTATTCTATTTGAACAGTGAATTGTTGTTTAATGTTTTCTTGCATTTGATATTGATCTCCGTTTGACTTTATTCATGGCTATGAATGCATTCCGAAGAAGTTCTAGATTTTGACTTTATAATTGTCAATTTTACAAATAGAATACAAGTAGAATTTTGACCCGGTATTATGCTTGCAGCTGTGTAAATGGACCGGATGCTTGAATAGCAAATAGTAAAATCACAAAAATGAAGGAGGAGTCATCTGGGCTGATCATTGGAATCTCCATAGGAGTGGTGATTGGAGTGCTTTTGGCTATTTTGGGTTTGTTTTGTATTAGATACCATAGGAAGCGAAAATAGCAGTTCTAGAAGGGCTGCAACTATCCCTATCCGTGCAAATGGCGAAGTATAAATACTTCATTTAATGGCACTGCGTTTTTTAAAGAATATAATAGTGATATCAATTCTGGTTTTCTTGTGCTAAGTGTGAAGTATAAATACTTCATTTAATGCTTTAATAGCCCAATTAATGGCTGAGTTTGAGAAACTAGTTATGTTTTGATAGTCATCGGTGGTTTTAATGTGTTTTTAGTTTTCAATAATTGATGTCATGGACACTGTGAATCAGGTGGTTCAAACAGATGGAGGAGTTTCACTGACTAAAGAACAGCACAAAGAAGTAGATGAAGTGGCCAAACAACTGCAGAAATATTGTGTAAATGAACCAGTGAAATGCCCTCTTATCTTCGGAGGTAAAATAAAATTTATACCATCGAATCCGAGAACTTCATGTTTGTTTATTTAGATTACTCTCTTTGCATTGTCAATGTTAATTTCACTTGATATTAAGCTGATAAAGAAGTACTAAAATGATAGTAGCAATTAACTTCCAGAGACCTCTTATTTTTTCCTCCTTTTCTTTTGTTAAATTGATTTGTTGCCACTGGTTTTTTCCATCTCAGTCAGACAGCTATTTTCTTTATTGGAATCAATTAAGCAGCACCTAAATCTATACATTCTATAGTTAGTTATTCTATAATGACCCAACATTTGATCTATGGGTGAATTGGACAATTAGGCTATTGGATCATGCTTTTGAGTTGATGATCAGGCTGGGATACCTTTAGAATATGTTGGATTAGATTGCTCACCCAGTCCTCTTTGTAACCTGAAACTTTTTTGACATGTACTAAGTTGTTAATTTACATTTTCACCCCTGCTCAAATTATGTTTCTATTGATTTTGTTCACATCTTGGCTCATATGTGCTTGTACAGGAAAGCTGAAAGCTTTGGACAATGAATGGATTCAAGTTATATTTGAGGCACCTGAACTTAAGGTTGGAGGAATGGAGTTCAAATATGGCAGTGAGAGTGAAGTTAAGCTGCAGATTACATATGTTGATGAGAACATCATGTTGGGAAATGGAATTTTACATGTTAACTATGATTATTTTTTTTGTAAATTAGATGAATTTTGTATTGAATAAATGAATTTTTATGGATATTTGATGGTACATTTTATATATTGAAAAACATTTGAAATTTTATGGATTTGATGGTACATTTTATTTATTGAAGGGTATTAGTGTTGATATTTAAGCCAAAATAATGTAAAAACACAATTAAAACCACTTTTAACGGCGCTTAAAAACAATTTTTAGCGGCGCTTCTGAGCACCGGTATATAACGAAATATACCGGTGCTTAGAAGCGCCGAAAAAATATGCATATTGCGGCGCTTTCTTTAAGTGCCGGTATTTGCGCTTCGACATTACATATACCGGCGCTTTATCCGGCACTTGCAATAAGCGCCAGTAATGCATATTGCAGCACTTTAAAGCGCCGAAATATTCAAAAAAAAGCGCCAGCGTTGACCTTTAATCTTGTAGTGATCTCTCACCATCTTCCATGGACGTAGGAGTTTTAGCTTTGAACCACGTAAATTTTTTGTATCTATTTATTTTTTCGCTACTTTGTTCCTAACAAACTAGTATCCAAGCTATTGTTAAAATCGATCTGGAAAAAATTCTTCTACCATTTCGTACGAGATACAAAAGTTTGATGGAACCGATAGTTTTAATATTTGCCAAGTAAAAATGCAAGTTGTATTAACCCAAAAGGGTTTTAAAAAGGCATTGCTTGGGAAGGAGAAGATGCCTAGTATGATGACAAATGAACATAAACTAGATATTGATAAGAAGGCTCTGACTGCAATCCAACTGTGTTTGTCAGATGGAGCCTTTCGTGAAGTTTTTATAGAGAAAATCATTGTTGGCTTATATAGTAAGTTAGAGTCTCTGTACATGACGAAATCTCTCTCCAACAAATTGTTCTTGAAGCAGCAATTGTATTTGTTGCGTTTGACAGAAGGTTTGTCAATGAAATCCCATGTTGATGAATTTAATTCCATTATTACTTAGTTGAATTCAATAAAAGTTAAATTAGATGATGAGGATCAAGACCTACTATTGTTATGTTCTCTACTACCATTGTTTACACACTTTAGGGAAATTTTTCTGTTTGGTAGAGATACAATTTCTTTAGAAGATGTTAAAACTTCAATATTTTCTAAAGAATTGCTTGAGCGACATATGTTTGGGAATAATTATGAGAAATAGAGTCAATGTGATGCCCTAGTCACTAGAGGTTCTAAAGGCAGATCTAGATAAAATAGTTAAGGTAACAGTAGCAAGAAATTCTAATCTAAGTTCAGAAATAAGAATGTGACCTGCCATTACTGTAAGAAAAATGGACATTACAAGTCTATGTGTTGGAATTTGAAAAAGAAAATTCAAGAAGAAAACAATCAGAATCAAAGTCAAAATCAAGGTCAGAATCATAATTGGGATAGGGATCAGAAAAAGAAACAACTTGAAGCTAATGGTAGTGAAGAAGACTCTGATGATTATGATTATGTACTTGATGTCAGTGGTAATGTCTTCTTTATGTCTAATTGGATTATGGATTCATCTTGTTCCTACCACCTTTGTCAAAATAGGGATTGGTTTTCATAATATTAGCCTTATGACGGAGTTGTCTTGCTAGGTGATGGTGTAGCTCAAAAAATTATTGGTATGGAAACTATCTAGACCAGAATACACAATGGTGTAATAAGAACCTTGACAGAAGTTAGACATATTCTTGCGTTCAAGAAGAATTTGATTTCTCTTATTACTCTTGATGTCAGAAAGTATAAGTATTCATATGAAAGTGGAGTTATGAAAGTCAGTAGATGTGCTCTGATTGTCATGAAAGCAAACATTACATCGCTAAATTTGTATGTTCTACAAGGTTCTACTGTTACTGGTTCAACAACTGCTTCTACTATATCAAATTATGAGGTTAAAAAATTGTGGCATATGAGACTGTGATACATTAGTGAAAAAGAATTAACTTTGTTGAACAAAAGAGGTTTGCCTTGTGGACAAAATACAAGTAAAATGAAATTCTGCGAGCATTATGTTTTTTGGCAAACAAAAGAGAGTTAGCTTTAATACAATGATTCACAAAACCAAGGGTACTGTAGATTATATTCACTATGATATTTGGGGACCCTCACGTGTTCCATCTAAGGGTGGTGCCAGGTATATACTTACTTTCATTGATGACAACTCAAGAAAAACTTGGGTATATATGTTGAAGACCAAGGATGAGACATTCAAGAATTTTAAATAATGGAGAACCATGATTGAGAAGCAAACATGGAAGTTGATTAAGAGGCTGAGGACAAATAATGGTTTGGAATTTTGTTCAAATAAGTTTGATGAGTACTATAAGGATGAATGTATTGTTAGACACAAAACAGTCAGAGGTACACCACAACAGAATGTGGTTATTGAGTGAATGAACAAAACTCTTTTGAAGAGAGCTCATTGTATGCTCTCAAATGCTGATTTGACTAAGGAGTTTTGGGAAAAGGCGGCGTCCATTGCGTTTATTTGGCGTCCACATCGTTTATTTGCTAAAGCTATAGAGTTTAAAACTCTATATGAGGTATGCTTTGGTAACCCTCTTGATTATTCTATGGTGAAAATATTTGGGTGTTCTGCATATGCATATAGTAATGATGAAGAACAAACTCAATAGATTCAGGATGAACCTTACAATATTGCCAAACATAGACCGAGAAGACATACTAGGCTACCATTGAGGTACAATAATATTTTTTTTCTAGTAATACTGATGTGATTGCTTATGCATTGTCGATTGCACAAGAACTTGCAACTGTTAAATAGTAATACTGATGTGATTTAGGCTACCACTTGTTGGAATTTTCCCCCAATAAAATCCACCTACTCAAATTTTAGGCAAAAACATAATCACAACAGTTAAATAAACATAACCACAACAGTTAAATAGGCAAATAAAATAAAGAGTAATAACACCAAGAATTAATGTGGTTCGACAACCTCTTTGCCTACATCCGCCAACAACTCCACTATTTTATTTAAGAACAAAGTTGTCAAACTCTCACCCCAAAGTCCCAATACAACAAAAACTTTTAACCTAGCTCTAGTTTTAAGTGCCATATCTACTTGACAACCCAAAACCCTAATACACCAAAAGCTCTTATCCTAACTCTAGTAGTAAACCCCTTTAGTTTACAATGTATATGGAAATTATGAGTGTGCCTCAAATTTTCTCTAGAAGCCCCTTTATATTGAGGATATTTTCCCAATGCTAATAGGAAAAGAACAATAATATAGGATACTATTATTACCACTCATATTAGAATAAGCAACCACAAAATATGAAACCACTTTTCCCAAACCAATTAGAATTCTTTCTTGTGAGGAATTGAGCTAAAATCCTAACAGATGGCAATACAGAGATCAATACAAACAAAAGAAATCCAGGCCAAACATTCTACTCAAATTGAAGAGATCAATGCAAAACATTCTACTCACATACTATTCAAATTCAAGAACTTATGTGTCAGCATGATGATCAGATGAGCAATGTGTTGTCTCAAGTGGATGAACTCAAGTCTTTAATGCAGGGGTTTGTTCATAGAGTATCTCATATGAGAGTCCATCCTTCTAGTGACAATTAAAAGATTGGTTGCGACTTGAATTTTGATTTAATACTTGGTTTCATTTGAATTTATATAGTTATGAATATTTTTTGTTTTATGAATTAAATTTTTAAGAATTGAAATGGGTTTGATTAATACTTGGATGTATATAGATATATATGAAAAATAGGGAAACATATATGTTGTAAAGAATTAGAATATCTTTTAAGGTTTCAAACGAAATATTAAAAAAAATTGACTGCACATAGTTGCGCTTCAAAATGCCACAAAGTGAACTTTAGTGCATATATATTGGCGTTTAGAAGAGCTGATATATATACCTTGTGGCGCTTTAAAGCGCCAGTATGAGACTGCTGAATTCGGTGTTCCAAGCTATTTGGACTATTGCAGCGCTTTAGAGTGTCGCTATGTGTATTTTGGCACCTTAAAGCGTCGATAAGCACATTTCGACGCTTAGGCTAAGCATCAGTTTTTGCATTTTGACACTACACATTTCGACATTTGCATTGGCGCTTGGTCAACATGTTGAAAAGTCATTTCGGCGCTTGGAAGCACTGGAATGTGCCAAATAAAGCATCGGCGCAAACAGCATTTCTTGTTTGTGTAGGTTTATGAAAAGGGATAGGTAAAAAAAAATTCAATTAAATAAATTTAATATATGGATGGATTGGAGTCTATAAAGTCTTAATTGATTAGATATCATTTAAGATGGATACCATGACTATTACTTTGGTCAGTAACCTTCTTTGCTACGGTACATATGTTGGGGCTCATTCAAGATACAGCCCAAAAGTAGGTTTGAACCTCATTCTTAAATGCTTTTCCACATATTAGCCAAAAAAAAAAAAGTTGTAGGTCCAGGCTTAATGAAGCATTTCGTAAAAAAAATAAATTTGAGTTGCAATATATAATGCCAATTATTAAGTATTTCTCAAATGATGATAATAATTACATAGAAGCAATATAAATTTTTATCGTGAATTTTTTGATAGTTAATTATTAGGGAGCCCATCGTATATACTCTAAAAACTTTTTAGAAATACCCCATCACATAGGCCAATCCCACCTAGAAGATTTGTTGTACATCCAACCCAATAGGATACTAAATAAACGGGCTAAAAGTATTATATTACACTTTGAATAACGACCTAACCGGAAACATTTTTTGTTAGCTTTAGTTAAGGGTGTACACAAGTGATTGGGCTGGGTTACATTTAGATTTTCTGCGACTGAAAATTAGAGCCATTCTCCCGCTGATAACATCTAATTGCGACGGGATCCTTTTGTTGAAGTCCTCGCATATAATTTAATCTAAATTTTTGTTAAATTAAATGCGTAGATCAAGACATGCGTAAACGGCAAAGAGGCAAGTTTAAGACTAACACTAGACTTTTTGAAGTAAAACTATTATCATTGAGAAAAAAGAAGAAATGAAAATTGTTCAAAAAAAAACTGAAAATCAAGACGTGAGGGAGAGAAAAAAGAGAAAAAAAATAAGAGAGAGCCTATGATGGATTGCTGCAGTTGCCAAAACTGTCTGTGCAGTCATGCTGAAGAAGTTTGATTATTTGATTGAAAATAGGGATATTAGTTTGGGTTTTCTATACTGAGGAGAGAGATGAGAAGACGGAGAGATTAAATGTGAATAGAATAACTCACACAATAAAAGAGAGAGAGAATTGATTATTATATGTGGACAACTTAATTATCTTATGTTTTTCGATAGAAATTAACAATCAAAGTTTGATCAAATGAGATTTACATAGGTTTGCAAACCATAGTGTGGTAAGTGTACATTACCCCAAACCTAAGTGAGATTACAGTAGTTTTTTCTTAATTTAAATTAACTCAATATGAGAGATAATAAAAGTTTATTGATTTTAACTCGGAACAAAGGTCACAATACCATGAACCTTAAATAAAGGCATAATTACAAGAAACACCCCCCTTCAAAACCACATTAATTTGCAAGGTGAACAAACAACAAAAATGAACTTTAAATTGTGTTCAACACACTTTATTTAGAAACCACAAATTTCCTAGTTGGTAAACTTGTAGTCTAAATTTATTTTAATGGTCCAAGCAAACAACTAAATCTGATCGACCTCGTATAGAAACAGGGTCAATGAGCACAGAAGTTATGAAATCTTTGAGCTCAATGTCAACATGTGTGTAACCATCGATATCTTTGTAAAAGACATCTATTACACGTGTGAAATTCAAAACTCGCACGAGAATTGGCATAGGGACTGAAATTGGGTAGAGACATTCCTCATTTATATCCTTCCATGCTTCTATAATATGTTTGCGAAATTCATCAACTGCTTCTTGTTCTGTGGCGTTATACTGTTTCATGTAACATTCGATGCTTGAAGCTACATGCCCTCTTTCTTGCTCAAACTATATATGCATGTAGAAAAATAAAATTTAAATGCAAATTAACCATATTACATTGGTTAAACAAAAAAAAATGAAGGAATAAAAGTTCTTGTAGTGAAACAGGTTAGTACCTTATGAGATACTATGTCATTCACGAGTCTGGAAATTATTAAAGAAGCAGTAACCATCTTAGGGTGACTGAGTAACCACTCAAAGGCATCTTTGGTTACAATATCTCCCATTCCAACCAACGACGTGATTTGCAGCATTTTGTAGCCAGAGGTTACTAATGCAACATGCATGTACTCATCGAGTGTCGGTCCATATTGAAAGTGGAACCATTTTGCTTCAACAAAATAAGCTTTAACTTGATTCTTCATCTGAGAAACCAAGTTATTAATCTATAATATATATATATATATATATATATATATATATATATATAGACAAACACACACAGACACATAAAATGAGTAATCTCTTAATTGTGGTTGAGCCATGTAGACGGCCACGTTAATTAGTAGTTAAAAAATATTTGCAAATGAATTATAAAAAAAATATTTGCAAATGAATACTAGGGTAGAGTCATTGCCTTATAAATGATATTATATTGATTAATCAATTTTTCCCTTATTATTTATGACTTATGTATTAATGGTTGTAACAAGTGAATACCAACTCCCAAGATATTGTATAACATTCTCTTTGATCCTCACTTACAGAACATATCAATTCATTGTAAATATTAAAAGTTAGCCTTTTAGTTTTTTAAGTAAAAAGTTGTCTCTTAGTTATTTTATACTAATATT
The DNA here is from genome assembly GCA_023935145.1 of Bretschneidera sinensis. Classification (NCBI taxonomy): domain Eukaryota; kingdom Viridiplantae; phylum Streptophyta; class Magnoliopsida; order Brassicales; family Akaniaceae; genus Bretschneidera; species Bretschneidera sinensis. The sequence continues at coordinate 141,228,634 of CM043698.1, read as the reverse complement.
TTGTAAGGACTTAGTTTATAATATTAATCTACTTCAAATTTTATTTTCATGTATCCAAATCATCCAAAAGTATTCTACTTAATTGGACAAAGAAAAGATCATATTTTGAGATTTTTTTTGTTTATTTTTCTGAGATGAAGATTTGGTTGTGGAGAATTTTGATTCATGAAAGTAAAAATCATTGGTGTAATATTATGATTATCGTTATTTTTTGTTGTTATTTGTGATCTTCTTTATTGTGTTATTGGTACATGCTTTGAAAAATGTTAAATTCCAAAAGCTAGAACGTGATAGATCAAGTAAAAGTATAAAAAAAATTATTTAAGTTGAAATGTTTCAAAGGTCTTATCTAACTTTAAATGAGTTTGAAGTTTTATATAATGGATTATTTTGAGCCTTTAAACTTTATTGCTTACTCGGCTTTGAATATATTTGTATATATCTAAATATTATGCTTAGTGAGTCGATTATGTTGGTATTGAGATGACTAGAAGGCGAAGCTGGGTTTTATTGGCTCAATTTCCATTTTTATCAGGAGAGGTTTGTTTTGATTGGGTTTATGCAGGGCAATTGATCGATAAAAGAATTTAGAGAAGCTTTTTTGAAAATAAAATTCTGCTGTTATTGCTTTTTCTGTTTTGCTGGTTTAGTGGAATTTGCTGTTAGTAGGGCTGATGGAAGGGCTTTCTGCTTGTTTTGTTTATGAAGCAGAGGGTGTCTGTTAGTCTGGGGTCTTATCTTAGGGGGAAGAGCCTCAAGAGCAGTTCTTGAAGGTTTTTTGCAGTATGCCTTTTAGTTGCTTTTTGAGGAACAATGTTTGTTGATCTCGGCTGGTCAGAGAGTGTGAGTCGATTGTTCTTCTACACTATCTGTAAGGTCAAAGCCTCGGTCTCTTAAGAGTCAGTTTTTGTTCCTTCAATGGAGTAGAATCATCAGCAGATGAGTCCACAATGTTCTGCAAGAGTTCATCGCAATTGTGCCAAGAAACTTCAATTTTTCCTTGGCCTGATCTGGTGGTACTGGTATATAGAGAAGAAAGGGAAGACAAAGAAGTCGAAGAAACTAGAAAAGAACGCGGTGGTAGTGGAGGACGAGTAGGAGGTACTGGTGGTGATGGATTTAAGATTGGTGATGGTGTAGCAAGTGATAATTAGCAACATGAGTATAAGTCTCGTGTGCTCCTAAGTGATTCTATCAACTAAGCTAGTTGAAACTCACGATAACTATTTTTATTTATAAATAATATATTACTATTATTTAAAGAGCAAATTATTAAAGGAAACTCACCTCTTCTTTAGCATAAGAGTCTGTATAATTTTCCTTCATTAGCCATTTTTTCCTCAATTTCAGCATAAACATCTAAGAGTGCCTTGTAAACCACTTTCATGTACTCTGGCAATTGTTCAATGGCATTAATATCCCACCTGAAAAGTAAGGTAAACCAAATCATAAGAATAAGAATACAATAATAATCTTTTAGTATAGAGTGAAAAAAGTAGAGGAAGTTTATTTTTCTGATTGAATACCACTGAATTGCATTGGTGAAGAGCTCAAGTTCTTCAGTTGTTCCATACAAATCATACACGTCATCAATAATGGAAGTCATAGCGAACACTTTGGTTAGTATCATTCTAACCGGTGAATATTTCGGCTCGAAGTATACCGCCAATATCCAAAAATAGCATTCTACCACTCTGTCTCTAGCAAAAGGTAGCTTGTTTGCAAAGTCTAAATCTTTCCACCACCTAATAATTACCATAATTAAACATCATTTATTTATATGTTTAGACTAATTAATTAAATTGTATTGAAGATTATAAGCTTGGAATTTTTACTAACCTTGAAATTTCACTGATTTCTTTCTGGTGGAATTTCATTAAAATGTTAAAATCTAACTTTGCAAATGATAATAAAGTTTCATTATGTGAAGCATCCTCTTCATAGATAGAGATGTAATGCCTTGCCTCTACCCTTTGTATGCCCATGTAGAGTGGTTGCTTCAAGGCATGAGTAATTTGGGCAGCAAGGTGTGGACTTAATTGGGTTAAAGCCATGGATTCAAGGTGAGTAGTAGTAAAAGAAAGTGCTTTCTCTAGTATATCTTTCCTGTGAACCCTCAAATGTGTTGCTTCATACAAACTTAGCATTCCTCTAACATCGCTGATAAGAGATTTCTTGAAGCCTCTTTCATTGTCTTTGAACTTGTTAAACACATCTGCTTGAATTTTTATTGTGCAAATAGAGGGATAAGAGAGCTAATCATACAAATGTAATAAGGAACAAATAATTAAGAGTTATGAACATACCACTTGAAGTTTTATAACCTTGTTGTCTAATTAACCGAAATTGGAGAGAAAGTGTATGAAGGTCATTGTCACAGATCTCCTTTTCAGTGTCTCGTTCGTTTTGGGTCTCATAAATTTGTTTCACCAATTGATCAATCTTACTTTCAAAATGGTAAGATACGCCTAAACGTTGAATTGCATCAATCATGTTAAGTTTCTTTGAAAGGTTGTCATCTACCACAGCCATTAGCATTCTCTCAACTTCATCCTTCAATTTTTGATGCTCTATTTCGTCATCAGTTTCCTACCCAAGATAGACAAAATTATAAGGGATGCAATGCTAGCTATAGCAAAAATATGTGATCAACTTTTTTTCTATATATATTCCCTCACAGAATATATATATATATATATATATATATATATATATATATAGAGAGAGAGAGAGAGAGAGAGAGAGAGAGGTTCCTTATCATGTAGAGTGGCCAAAAGTTGCAATATAATTACCTTGATTAAATTAGATGCATATGAAAGAAAATGTTCACCCCAAAGGCTGGGATGATAATTTGCTGAGCGACGATTGGTGGTTTGAGATGGAGCTGGAGCTGCAACTTGATCAGACATTTTGGTTTCCTAGATTTGTGAGTTTTGGGTTATGGAAGTGAAATCGTATAGTGTAGCAATTGTTATTGGTTTAGTTTTTATAGACATAGATGATCAATACCAAAGGATCACAAAAATGTGATCCACATGGATAGTACTGTATTTCTAATTATCTGTAGAGTAAAATGACAATTTTGTCAACTAATTTATCCATAAATTACGTTATAGCCCTCCTTTATTTTGAAACTTTATTGGTAAAAATTCACTTATATGATTGATTACACAACTAACTTAAAGACACATCTTTTTTGATGTAAGATTAAAACTTTTTTGTTTTTTGGTTCATTTTCATATTTTTAGAATTTATTCAAGAAACACATATGAAAGAGAAAATGAGATAATTACATATTATTATATATAAAACATTTTGAAGGCACTGTTGTTTTCAATAATTTTTAAAATAGACATTCTCACTCTCAATTAATGTATTTTAACTCTAATGAATGATTATTTATCAATTAATCGTATTTAAAACTTGATTTGTAGTAATTTTTATTAAGCTTAAGTTAATATTCCATGATGATTTTTATATCTTATATTTTTACAGGCACTTGATATAATATAATTAATAATATTATTTTTATGTGCCAACACTACAAGGAAACAGCTCATCACAAATGGATTTTTTTTCTGTCGGTTAAAGTCTTTCTATCCTTGCTAATGGTTATCACCGATTGGATGAATCATTCAATTGATTGCATCAATGATTTTTCAATTTTTTAATTTTTTTTAAAAAATTTATTACTGATGGATAAAGAATAAAGAATTGAAAAATATTATTACCGAGTGATAGATCCATCGATAATAGAGTTTTTTTTAAATAAAAATTAAAAAAATATTTTTCCTTAAAAATTACTATTACCGAGGGATATCCCTCGATGATAACAATTAGTTTTTAAAATATTTTATTGATTTTTCCCTGTTAAAACTTACTCAACCTGTTTAAAATGCTTTTAAAAAATATAAAATAAAATAGATTTGAGAATACAAAACATTTCGTAAATTAATAAAATATTATTTAAGAATAACCTTCACAGTCAGCATGAGTAAAATGTAGAAAGCTCTTAACCTGTTGAAGGGGTAAGAAAAGAATACTACCCAGAAACAGATCTGTTTCTAGAAAAACTAGAGAAGTAATATTATTTGCACAGTTTGAAATAAGTTCTTGTTTCTTTTATGTATTTCACTTTGATGTCAGTTTCTCTAAAATTGTTTGAAATGGTCAACATTGTTTTTTCAACCCTTGTGTCTATATTCAATGGATATCAATTGTGTGATCCACAATCATTCAGTAGAAGTGATGCTTTTATATATTTCACTTTGATATCTGTTTCTCTAAAATTTTGTTTTTTATGAGGACAAAGTAAGATAGTTTCTCTAAATTAACTGTAGAAATGATGAAAACGTGAGATATGTCATTAACATCATAATAGTTATACAGTGGGTTATATGAGCTATGTAATTGATTTGCACATATATTTTTTTTATTTATAATTGTGTATATAAATTATACATGGCTAGGGTATATTTGAAAATTCAAATCAAACATTGTATTACTTGAAAAATAATTTTTTAAAGACACCCGGGGTTAATCAAATTCCACATAAATTCAAATGCATAAGCATTTCATTAAAATATTAAATGCAAGAAAAGATACTTTTGTATCTTTTAATTCAATGTTTCCATGGATGAAAATGTTAGGTACACCGATTTGCATAAGTTTTGAAATGTTGACTGTACGTTTTTTTGTGGAATTTTTTTATTATTTTAAAATATAATATATAATAAATAAATTCAGTCAAGAAAGGAAAATATAATAAAAATTAAAAATTATTGCAAAGCATAAAAAATGAAATACATATCAAATATTTTGTTTCCATTACCATGTTGAGGATTTTTTGTTAAATGGTTGATAATTTATTATATTTGTTGATGCCAAAAACGTGCTGAACTAGAGGTCGCACTGTGGTACCTGCACAGGGAAAGAGAGAGAGGCTATGGGGTCGACGGAGGGGGTGCCTCCGAGGATACTCCGATGCTTAAGTTAGGGCAAAATTAAGTGTGTATCGGGTTAGCTGAAAATGAATCTTCTTTCTTTGAATGCTAACCTGGTTCTTTTTATAGGGTTTCCGAAGCGGTGTTGGGCCTAGGGCGGCAGCGACACGGTATCCCAACTGGGTTGGGTAATGATGCCTAGGAGGCCCAGCTAGGTGGCTAGGGGCCGTTCGCTGGGGCTTTTGCCTTGCTGGCTTGATCACCTGACATCCCAACTTGGTTTCGCAATGATGCCTAAGAGGCCCAGTTGGGTAACTGGGGGCCGTTCGTTAGGGCTTGGCCTCGATGGCTGATCATGAGCCGTTAACGTGTTTGGAGCAGTCTGCCGACCTGACACCCAACTTGGTTGGGCAATGATGGCTTGGTAGGTGGTGGTGACGTGGAGGCCCAGCGAGGGGCGGCGGAGCCTTGAAAGCCGGTTATGACCTAGAGGCTGAGCTGCCCGGTCGGGGATCGTCCACGTGTCTTCTTGTGACCTGCTGTCAAGAGGATCTACGAGCCGTCTTCCTATTGGAGGGGTATTTTTTGGTTGTATCAGAGGCCCCCCACTTCCTTAAGTGCAGCACTGTGGTTGAGGAAGTAGCAAGACTTGGTGGGAATTTGTACATCCATGGGGTCGAGGTCGAAGATGTGGCCTAAGGGAAAAGAGAATGGGCCGAGGACTTATGGAACGATCCATCTCCTTGGCCAAGAACACCGTCGGTCCGAGGACAAGTTAAACAAGCCATCTCCTCGGACCTTGAAGAGAATGGGCCGAGGACTTGTGGATCAATCCATCTCCTCGGCCAAGAGCACCATGGGTCCGAGGACAAGTGGAGCAATCAATCTCCTCGGACCTTGAAGAGAATGGGCTGAGGACTTATGGATCAATCCATCTCCTCAGCCAAGAACATCATGGGTCCGAGGACAAGTGGAGCAATCCATCTCCTCGGACCTTGAAGAAAATGGGCCGAGGACTTGTGGATCAATCCATCTCCTCGACCAAGAGCACCATGGGTCCGAGGACAAGTGGAGCAATCCATCTCCTCGGACCTTGAAGAGAATGGGCCGAGGACTTGTGGATCAATCCATCTCCTCGGCCGAGAACACCATGGGTCCGAGGACAAGTGGAGCAATCCATCTCTTCGGACCTTGAAGAGAATGGGCCGAGGACTTGTGGATCAATCCATCTCCCCGGCCAAGAACACCACGGGTCTGAGGACATGTGGAGCAATCCATCTCCTCGGACCTTGAAGAGAATGGGCCGAGGACTTGTGGATCAATCCATCTCCTCGGCCAAGAGCACCATGGTTCCGAGGACAAGTGGAGCAATCCATCTCCTCGGACCTTGAAGAAAATAGGCCGAGGACTTGTGGATCAATCCATCTCCTCAGACCTTGAAGAAAATGGGCCGAGGACTTGTGGATCAATCTATCTCCTCGGTCAAGAGCACCATGGGTCCGAGGACAAGTGGAGCAATCCATCTCCTCGGACCTTGAAGAAAATGGGCCGAGGACTTGTGGATCAATCCATCTCCTCGACCAAGAGCACCATGGGTCCGAGGACAAGTGGAGCAATCCATCTCCTCGGACCTTGAAGAAAATGGGCCGAGGACTTGTGGATCAATCCATCTCCTCGGCCAAGAGCACCATGGGTCCGAGGACAAGTGGAGCAATCCATCTCCTCGGACCTTGAAGAGAATGGGCCAAGGACTTGTGGAGCAATCCTTCTCCTCGGCTAAAAACACCAGGGGTCCGAGGACAAGTGGAGCAATCCATCTCCTCGGACCTTTAAAACAATAGGACTTTCGTCTCCATAATGGTGACGGGACTGACACGTGGCTGTATTTAGTTTAAAATGGCAGAGCATAGCAATGATAGTTTTCCCTTGGGAACTGAGAAGCCATCTTAGGGAAAACGGCGGTTGCTTCGGGGAATGGAATGTTTTTTAGGGAAGTGTGAAAGTTTGCCTTGGGCTTCCCAATAGTCTCCTATTTTTTCGCCCGAATTAAATACTCATCGTTTACCGTGTTACATTTCCTATATAAGGAGGTTTTGGCTCTTCTCCCCTCATTCATTTTCAATCTGAGTTATCTAGTTTTGAGAATAGTTTCTTGAAAGTCCTCGTCCGCGCCCTAGTTTAGAGTAATTTCTTGAGAGTCCTCATCCTTGCCCGCAGTCTTTTCCTTCAGCACTAGGGTCTGTCTCGGTGTTAGTGTTTCGTGGTTGTGCTGAGGTCGTGAGGAGAGAGTGTCTTTCAACAACTTTTGGAAGCTTAGGAGGCGCTTAAGTCTAAATTCTTCGGACTTTGGTGAGTTCGTCTTCCCTTTTCTTTACTCATGTCTTCAGTTGAAATTTATCGTGATAAGTCTAGCGGTAGCAGTACTAGTAGGAGTAGTATGGAAAGTACTCGTCATAGTTGTAGTACCGAGGATGGGGAGATATCCTCGTCCTCATCGACGGAAGAACGTCCTGAAGGGACCGGGCCATCTCCAGGTCCTTGGGCCTTAGTGCCATATGTCCCTCTGGGGGAAGGGTCTGGGTCTGAAGGGAGCCCTTCCTCAGGAGAGAGAGAGGTCAGGGTTTTAACAGATAGGGATAGGGCTTTGACTGAGATTAGAGAGACCTCGGCTGGGAAGGAGCGAGAGGAATGGCACTATGCTGCAATAGAGGTCCCCAGTCAGATCAAGGGAGAAGACTTAGCAGTGATTCGGAAGACGTACCAGATTCCAGACGAGTACGCTCTCCGGCTACCTAGAGTAGGGGAGAGGGCTTATGATGTTCTTCCAGACCGAGCCCCTTACGAGTTTTGCGTCTATGAACATCAGATGCAAGCCGGGCTGCGGTTCCCTCTTCATCTCTTTTTCCAAAGTATCCTCCGATATTTTGGTATCGCGCTATGTCAGATTGTACTAAATTCGGTGCGGCTGATCATAGCGTTCCTCTATGTTAGCGGGGCAGTAGGTAGACCGTTGACTATGGATATGTTCAAAGCTCATTTTCTCATTAGTAGGCACGGTCAGACCGGTTGGGTAGTGTTTAGTACTCGGCCGAGAAGAAGGTTGTTGCATAAGACACCTTCATCCATTAAGAGATGGAAGAAGAATTTTTTCTTCATTCAGTCGGATAAGGACTTTGGCCTTCCTCGATCCTAGAGTATGGACCGGACCGGGAAGTGCAAAAAGGTGGGTCTTCGCCCCTATGAACAGGAGACTGTAAATGCAATGGTGGGCTCACCTTTTGACGTCCAAGTCATCTATGACAATGAGGCATTGGCTCGGCGAGGTCTCTGCCCCCCTGTCCTGGGCCTTCTCTCGAGAGTGGTACACTTTTTGTTCGTTACTTTTCCCTTTCTAGCTTATTTGTCTATGCTTCACACTTTTTTGACACTTTTTCCTTATTTATGTGGGCAGAGATGGAGGCCGCGGCTCGTGCGAAGGAGTATACCAAGAAGGTGGCCCTAGAGAAGTGGAGGGCTGCCCGGGCTGAGAAACAGTAGGCTTCTGGGTCAGGAAGCAGGAAGAGGTCGCGGTCCCAGCCCCCTATACCCATAGAGCTAGAGACTCCGTCGAGGTCCCAGTCTCAGCCAGAGATAGTTTCTGATCCTATTGCTCCTCCACCAGACTCACCCATGGTCAGGCCTATCCTGGCTCCAGCTTTAGCTCCGAGTCAGAGGACTGCTGCTGAGGCCTCTACGTTCATACCGAAGTGGGACTTGAGGTCAAACGACTCCATTTTTGCGCATCCCCGAATAGCACTTGAACATCTAACGAAGGGGACTCTCCCTCGAGATGTCGCGGAGCTAGAGCAGAAGACCATCGAGTCCCTCTGTGCAGCTGCTGAGACAGTAGCGTCCCAGGTATGTTTTTTGCTTTATCAGTTAGTCCTTTAAATATCTCGTTCTCACATTTCTAGTTTTTATTTCCTAACACTTTTTTGATGGATATCAGATGGGAGCCATCATGGGCGCGATCGCTCGTCGCTGTATGAAGATAGCTGAGCTTCTTGGGCGGGCTCAGGGCTAGGTAAAGGAGAAAACCGAGGCAGTATTCCATCTTCAGGCTTTGTTGGAATCTGCCATTCAGGCTCGGTCCGATGCTGAGGCCCGTGCTCAGAAGGCTGAAGCCCGTACTCGGGCTGTCGAGAAGGAGACCGAGTCTCGCATTCAGGCCACTGTGGAGGGGGCAGAGGCTCGTGTGCAAGTGGCTATGGAGTAGGCTCTGGCTTTGTTTAAGGAGTCGGAGGCATATCAGTCGGTTGTTGTCGCTGAGGGGGGCCAACAGTACTACTCCGGGTTTATGGACGCGAGTGGGAAGGCTGAGGCTCTATACCCTGAGCTTGATTTTTCCTGCCTGGACTTACTGGGTCCTGAAGACAATGAGCTAAAGGTTTTGGACGAGGATCAGGAAGAGGAGCAGGAGCAGCATGGGGATCAGGAGGAGCATCCAGGCACCAGGTCTCCGGCGTAGGGTGATGCGCCTTTAGACTGACCGGGCTCTTCATCTGACCCTAACTAGAAGTTTTAGCCAGTTTTGTATTTCGGAGCCAATAGTGCTTCTTTTGTTTTTGTATGGAAATGCTAACACTTTTTGTATCGAACTCCAAACTTTATATATATATATATATATATATATATATATATATATATATATATATATATATATATATATATATAACGGCTATGCTTTTACTTTGGTTGTTATGCTTTTACACTTGTGTTTTATTGAAAAAAAACGTCGAAGGTGTTCAGCGTTCCACGTTCTGGGAATGGGCTTCCCACCGAGCTCCTCGAGCTCAAAAGTTCCAGGGCGACATACCCTTTTGATTCGATAGGGCCCCTCCCAGTTAGGGACCAGTTTGCCTGATTCTCGAGGTCTAGATACTTCGTTCTTTCGTAAGACGAGGTCATGGAGACAGAAGTTCCTTACTTTAACTCTTGAATTGAAGTACCTGGCAGCTCGCTGTTGATAAACGGCAAGTCGAATTTGGGCTTTATCCCGGGCTCCATCGAGAAGATCGGTGTTCATGCAGAGGACTTCCTCATTGTTTCATTCCTCGAAGTTCTGTACTCGCAAGGAAGGCACTCCTATTTCCAAAGGGATCACTGCCTCGTCTCCATAAGTCATGAAGAAGGGGGTTTCCCCCGTGGGTGCTCGAGCCGTGATTCGATATGCCCAAAGTGTGTTGGGTAGATGGTTTGTCCACTGCTTATCTACTTCATCTATTCGCCTCTTGATGCCTTACAGGATCGTTCGGTTGGTAACTTCGGCTTGTCCGTTAGCTTGTGGGTATCCAACCGAGGAGAACTGATGGTCGATGTGTAATTCATCGCAAAATATTTTGATCCGAACACTATCGAACTGTTTGCCGTTGTCTGTTACTAATACTTGGGGTACGCCAAACTGATATACGATTGACTTCCATACGAAGGCTCAGGCTTGAAATTCGGTGATGCTGGCTAAGGGCTCAGCTTCCACCCATTTTGTAAAATAGTCTATTGCAACTATGAGGTACTTTCGCTGGCCAGTTGCTCCAGGAAAAGGCCCGAGAAGGTCCATTCCCCACATAGCGAAATGAAGTGGACTGACTATTGGTGTTAAAAGGTTTGTTGGTCGATGTGGCACAGCGACATACCGCTGACAGCTTTGGCATTTGGTTACCGGCTCCATGGCCGCTTCCCTCATCTTTGGCCAATAGTGTCCTTGACGAAGGATCTTGAATGCCAAGGCACGTCCCCCAAGGTGATTTCCACATATACTTTTGTGGACTTCTCGGAGGGTGTAATTAGCTTCGGTTGGGTCAAGACATTTCAAGTAGGGCATTGTCAGCCCTCACTTATACAAGTGATCGTCCAGAATTACATATCAGGTGGCTCGAGACACAATCTTTCGGGCTTCGCCTTTTTCGTCGGGAAGAAGACCGTCATGCAGATATTCCAGGATAGGACTCATCCATGTTCTCTCGCCAACCACAGGTAAGACCTTTATTTCATCAATACTAGGTATGGTTAAGGTTTCGAGGTAGACTGCTCGTCTTGACTCGAGCTGGCAAGATGATGCAAGCCGGGCCAATAAGTCGGCCTTCGTGTTTTCCTCCCGCGGAATCTGGTTTACGAAAAATACTTCAAACTGTGCGGCTAGTCTTTTTGCTACTGCTAGGTAACGTGCGATTTTTTCTCCCCGGGCCTCAAACTCACCGTTCACCTGGTTTACCACTAGTTGGGAATCGCTATATACATGCAAATTCTGTACAGAAATTACCTTGGCTAATTTCATGTCGGCGAGTAGAGCTTCATACTCGGCCTCGTTGTTGGATGCTGGGAATTCAAACCTCAAAGCGTACTCAATGGTGAAGTTGTCAGGACCACTCAGGATGAGCCCGGTGCCGTTTTCAGAGTCAGTGAAGAATCCGTCGATATGGAGGGTCCACTGTGAAGACGGGCTAGATTTGTTAACAGCCTGAGGAGACTCTCCTTCCGTTAATGGCAAAGTAGTTTCTATGACAAAATCAACTAGGGCTTGGGCTTTGATGGCTGTCCGAGGCTGATAGCGAATGTCGAACTCGCCCAAATCTATTGACTATTTGACCATTCTGCCAGAAACATCTAGCTTGTGGAGTATTTGTCGCAGGGGCTGGTTGGTGAGGAGTGTGATGGTATGGGCTTGAAAATAGGGCCGGAGCTTTCGGACCGAAATCAACAGAGCATACGCCATTTTTTCTGTAGGAAGATATCTTATCTTGGCATCGTGAAGTACCTTGCTGACATAATACACTGGTTTCTGTGCGCCTTCCTTCTCCCGAATTAGGACAGAGACCACTACTTCAGGTCCGACCAAGAGATACAAGAAAAGTTCTTCGCCGACTATGGGTTTGGTAAGTACAGGGGGTGTCTCCAGATATTTTTTCAGCGCCCTGAATGCTTCGTGACAATCTTCGTTCCACACAAAGTTTTGGGTCCGACGAATGACTTAAAAAAAGGGTAGGCACTTCTCGGCAGACTTCGACATGAATCGGCTGAGAGTGGTTATCCTTCTAGTGAGTCGCTGGACTTCCCTCACAGTCCGAGGTGGGCTCATGTTAAGAACAGCATCGATCTTCTCTGGATTGGCTTCTATACCTCTGTGGGTTACTATAAAGCCGAGGAATTTCCCCCCAGTGACTCCAAAGGCACATTTCGTGGGATTCAACTTCATGTGATGATGGCGGAGGATATCAAAAGCTTCTTGGAGATCAACCTCGTGGTATTTTGATTCGATGCTTTTGACCAGCATGTCATCTACATATACCTCCATATTCCAGCCTATCTATCCTTTGAATATCTTGTTCACCAACCTCTGGTAAGTGGCCCTAGTATTTTTCAGACCAAATAGCATGACTCTATAACAATAGAGGCCTTGTTCTGTGACAAACGCCGTTTTTTCTTGGTCAGGCTGGTGTATGAGGATCTGGTTATACCTGGAGTAGGCATCCATGAATGTTAACAGTTCATGGCTGGATGTTGCATCAACGAGTTGATCAATCCGGGGCAAAGGAAAACTGTATTTTGGATAGGTTTTATTTAGATCTGAAAAGTCTATACAGATTCGTCACTTGCCGTTTGTCTTTTTTACCATTACAACATTGGACACCCAGTCTGGATAGCTCACCTTTCGGATGAAGTTAGCTGAACGTAATTTGTCAACTTCTATCCGGACAACTGCCTGTCGCTCAGGAGCAAATAACCTTTTCTTCTAGATGACTGATTTGTGGGTCGGATCCATACTTAAGCGATGTACGATGACATCCGGGCTGATCCCCGGCATATCTGTAGCGGTCCAGGCGAATAGGTTTGGTTTGCCCGTAGGAGGGCTAACAGAGATTCCTGGAATGTGTTGGACAGGCTTGAACCAATTTGAATAGTTTTGGTGTTGTCTTTGCCGAGGGGGACCGTGATTACATCTTCTATGGGCCGACTCGTAGGTTGCTCTCTTCGTCTCTAAGGTCATCCAGTTCAAGTGGTAGGGCTTCCGTCTTCTTACCCTTTACAGCACTGAGATAACAGGATCTTGCAATTCGTTGATCTCCTTTGATTTTACCTACTCCGTCTTCCGTGGGGAATTTGATTTTGAGGTGATGGGTGGAGACAACCACTCGGAGTTTATTCAGTGTAGGTCGTCCAAGTATCATATTGCAGGAGGAGGGTTGTCGAACAATTAACAAAGTGGACTGCACAGTTGTTGCTCGGGGTGTCATCCATACAGTTACCGGGAGGGTTATACTGCCTTCTGTAAAGACTGGTCCCCCTGAAAAGCCATAAAGTGGGGTGGAGACCAACTCTAGATGTGTATCGCCCAGTTGCATTTGTTGAAATGCATCATAAAAGAGAATATCGGCTTAACTCCCGTTATCGACCAGGACTCGTCTTATTTCGTGATTGGCCACGAGGAGTGAAATTATAATAGCATCGTCGTGTGGGATCTGCACTCCTTCTAAGTCTTCATCCGAAAAAGAAATGATCTCTCCTGTCTTAGGTCGTTTATAAGGTCCAGAGACAGAGGCTATTAACTTGACATAAGACCTACTACGAGTATGCGACCCCCCACCAGCTGCGGGTCCTCCGTAAATGGTCTTGATGATTTTTTCCACAGAGGCCTCTGGTTTTTTCTGGCTAGGCTCCCTATAATTTGGCCCCGGGCTATTTTGAATTGGCCTTGTAGGTTTGTTTCGCTCGGGAGGGTGTTCAGGGCTTCTGCGTGCTCGTTCATCAAATTTCTCCTACCATGGTCCGACGTATTCTTTTAGATGTCCCCGATTGATGAGGGCCTCGATCTGGTTTTTTAAGGCCTTACATTCTTCCGTGTCATGGCCGAAGTTTCTGTGGAATCTACACCAAGTGTTTCGATCTGGGTTGAGGTTTGGCGGCCTTGAGGGCCACTGCAAGAGGTCCCTGTCATGAATCTGCATTAGAATGTTGGTCCTGGAAGCATTCAATGGTAAGTAGTGGTGGATTTACCCCAGAGTTCTGGCTCTGGTTCCGAAGGTTGCAGGTTTGTACTCTTTCTAAGTCTTCGTCCGAAAAAGAAATGATATCTTCGGTCTTAGGTCGTTTATAAGGTCCAGAAACAGAGGCTATTGACTTGACATAAGACCTACTACGAGTATGCGACCCCCCACCAGCTACGGGTCCTCCGTAAATGGTCTTGATGATTTTTTCCACAGGGGCCTCTGGTTTTTTCTGGCTAGGCTCCCTATAACTTGGTTCCGGGATCTTATGAATTGGCCTTATAGGTTTGTTTCGCTCAGGAGAGCGTTCAAGGTTTCTGCGTGCTCGTTCATCGAATTTCTCCTGTCGTGGTCCGACGTATTCTTTTAGATGTCCCCGATTGATAAGGGCCTCGATCTGGTTTTTTAAGGCCTTACATTCTTCTATGTCATGGCCGAAGTTTCTGTAGAATCTACACCAAGTGTTTCGATCTGGGTTGAGGTTTGGTGGCCTTAGGGGCCACTGCAAGAGGTCCCTGTCATGAATCTGCATTAGAATGTTGGTCCTGGAAGCATTCAGTGGTGAGTAGTTGTGGATTTGCCCCAGAGTTCTGGCTCTGGTTCCGAAGGTTGTAGGATTCCGCGGTCTATCCTCGAAAGACCTGAGGGTTCTGGGTTTCTCATCGCGAAACGGCCACTTAGTGGGCTCACGGTAAGGACTAGTGGGGCCTCTCTTCCTCTTTTTCGTGTCTCCTTCGCGTTCTCTTCGGAATGCCTGATAATCTTCTGCCAGCATGTATTTTTCGGCTCGCGCCAAGACTTCACTCATATCCATAGGCGGACGTCTGATGAGTTTTGAACTGAAGAACCTGGATCTTAGTTCATTTTTGAATGCCGAGAGTTGAACACTGGGATCAAGATCTGGGATCTCCCAAGCTGCCGTATTGAATCTAGAAATATAGGCGCAAAGCTTTTCTCCTTTTGACTGGACAATATTGAACAGAGACTCCGAGGTTTTCTTGGGTCCTTTGCTGCTGATGAAATGAGAGGCGAAAGCATAACTTAGATCTTTGAAGGTGCGTATGCCTCCTGGTTTCAAACGAGAATACCACGTCCCGACCACTTTCTCAAGGGTCAATGGGAATGCCCGGCACATCATAGGGTTCGAATGTCTATGGAGGGTCATTGTAGTTCAGTAGTATTTGAGATGATCTAGGGGATCAGTGGATCCATCATAAGGTTTGATTTGCGGCATTCAGAAATTTGGTGGGAGGGGGGCGTCAAGGACTTCTTGTGTGAAAGGTGGGTCCTGCACATCGAGATCATCACTAATAATGTGATCGCGTTCTCTAAATACCTTATTAATTCGCTCCTCTATGTCCTCGATCCGCTTACCAAACCCTTCGCTGTTTTTGGACATGGGATTTTCTCCGAACTTGGCTGGGGGAGGTGAGTGGGTTGTCGAACAGTCATCTGCTGGTGGACGGCAGTTGGCAGAACCATAGTGACTTGGTTCTTGGGATGGGAGTGGTACAGTACGCTGAGGTCTCCCGCGAACTTCGGCGGCCAGATCGGCTACTAGTTGTGTGAGCTCTGTGAATTGCGCCAGGAGTGTACCTTCATTCGGGTGAGCCTCGGGTTCGGCTGAGGAACTTGCTCCCGACCGTGGTCCCGACCGTAGTATACGAACACCTAGATCCCTGGCGGGTGTTTTGGGGGGCATGATCACAGATGAGTTCTTTGGACTTCTTCACTGTTACTGCCAGCGAGAGATGTGGTTTCCCACGGACGATTCCAATCTATTGATGCCAAAAACGTGCTAAACTAGAGGTCGCACTGCGGTACCTGCACAGGGAAAGAGAGAGAGGCTATGGGGTCGACGGAGGGGGTGCCTCCGAAGATGCTCCGATGCTTAAGTTAGGGCAAAATTAAGTGTGTATCGGGTCAGCTGAAAATGAATCTTCTTTCTTTGAATGCTAACCTGGTCCTTTTTATAGGGTTTCGGAGGTGGTATTGGGCCTAGGGCGGCAGCGACACGGTATCCCAACTGGGTTGGGTAATGATGCCTATGAGGCCCAGCTAGGTGGCTAGGGGCCGTTCGCTGGGACTTTTGCCTTGCTGGCTTGATCAGGAGCCCTCTAGATATAAGGGCGGTTGATCACCTGACATCCCAACTTGGTTTCGCAATGATGCCTAAGAGGCCCAGTTGGGTAACTGGGGGCCGTTCGTTAGGGCTTGGCCTCGATGGCTGATCATGAGCCGTTAATGTGTTTGGAGCAGTCTGCCGACCTGACACCCAACTTGGTTGGGCAATGATGGCTTGGTAGGTGGTGGTGACGTGGAGGCCCAGCGAGGGGCGGCGGAGCCTTGAAAGCCGGTTATGACCTAGAGGCTGAGCTGCCCGGTCCGGGATCGTCCACGTGTCTTCTTGTGACCTACTGTCAAGAGGATCCACGTGTTGTCTTCCTATTGAAGGGGTATTTTTTTGGCTGTATCAATATTCAAGTGATTGGTTTTTATATTTAATTGGATGAGCAACCCTAATCGTTGATGACACTGGACCCAATTCATAAGAAGAGTGGACTAGGCTTGCTCTACTCTCCAAAAGATCAAGCAAGGTGATGAAAGACTGTAACAAGTTCACACCAAGAACTTAGATGAAGAATTAAAGTTAGCTAAAAACAGGCTTTGTTCTACTGTAACAATAGGCTGCTAGCCACATTTACCACACCAGCAAAATCTAGCAAAATCTATTTTTCATGAGTGATTGGACATTTTCTTGTCTTTTATAAGTGATTGGACATTTTCTTGTATATCTTAGTTGTTCACAATGTTTTTGTTGATCAGGGACTCTTAATTTGTACTACAACATTTTTCATATTGTGAATGAACATGTAAAAATAAATAATTCTGATTGGTGTTTTCATTGGTGTTTCTGAAACTTGCCCGGGGCGCACTTAGGGGCGGAGCAAAGCAAAAACGCTTCGGGATGCCTGAAGTTAGGTGTTTTTTTCCCGGAGCGCAAAAATTACGCCCCGGGCGTCTGCCTCATCAAGATTTTTAAAAAGCTTAAAATTTAGGGAAAATGCAAATTAAAGGCTCAAACCTATGACCTAATGAGTGTCATAGGTCTTAACCACTAAAGTAGTGTTTTTGTAGTGACATTATTATACTTCATAAATATATAATACATGTTATCTAGTTTAATAATAATTACAAACTATTAATTAATCACTTACAAGTTACAACAATATAGAAATATATGTTATAATTCATATAATTTATATATAAATGTATATTAATATTTATAAAATTATAATTATCACACTATAGAGAGTTAGTAAAGTATTAAACTTTGGTAAAAAATAATAAATTTAAATTATTTTTATTTTTATTTTTATTATTCTAATTATTTAATTAATATTATTTTATTAAAATTTTTAAATGCTTCAATGTATCCAAAGGATAGAAAATTGTATTTTTTTTAATGAAAACAATGAAAATGACGTGAATTTGAAGTTCAAAACATGAGGAAACCTTTCAATTACTAAAATGACAATTTTGTCAATTTAACTGATCCCATAAATTAAGGACAACATTGTTTTTTCAACCCTTGTGTGTAAGATAGCAAAATCTATCTTTCTAGAGTGACTGGACATTTTCTTGTCTATTTTAGTTGTTCACGATGATTTTGTTGATGGACTCTTAATTTGTAGTACAACGTTTTTTATATTGTGAATGGACATTTAAAAATAAAAAATTCTAAGCTGTTCAATTTGTTTATGATAATCCTCAATAATTACATATCCATCACAAAATAAAAATAAAGGTAAATTAAAAGCACATCAAAAGGATGCATTTTGATCTCTTAACAAATGGAATCGTGCTACATAGATATAAATGAGGTTTTTTTATAAAAATAAATAAATAAATAAATAAATAATTTCTTTCACATTGTTGATGCCAAAAATATATCGAGAATTAGGATAGCTGGTGAGCGAAACCTGCATATACTAAATAAAGAGAAAACATAAAAGTCTGAGGAGGACTGGAAAGGGTGTGCCTCCGGGGGGACTCTCCGATGCCTAAGTTGGTTTATGGCTTTTAGAGAAATAAGGAGAGCTGTGTGAAATCAAGAGCTGTTAGTAATGAATTGTATCTACCTTTTGATTATGAGAGCTGCCTTTTATAGTGTGTCAGAGCAAAGTTTAATTAGGAGAATGATTTTAGTATTGTGATAGGAATAACATCCCTCTTAGAAAATATTGGAGTTATACACATGTTGGACTTGAATAGTAGTTTATCTATAAATTGGAGTGTTGTAGTAGTATTGAGACATTGGTGTGAGATTACCATAACACCCCTTGGTATAAAATTACCATAATGCCCCTTGCCAAGTGTGGAGATTTGATTGGTTGATCTTTTTAGATCGTTTAACTACTTTTTTCTCTTGAAAGTTGCCACATGTCATAATATAATTGGAGAGGGAATTTTCCCCTACATCAAATGCCCACATTTCCTTGAGTGCGGTTATGTAGTTGAGGAAGTAGTTTGTGAAATGCGTGCTTGGTATGATGTGACTAAGGCTTGGTGTGTCGTGTTCAGCGTGTGGTAGCCGAGGCTTAAGATGCTTGGCATGATGTGGCCAAGGCTTGGTGTATCGTGCTCAGTGTGTGATAATCGAGGTTTGAGATTCTTTGCATGATGTAGCCGAGGATTGGTGTGTCGTGTTCGATATGTGGTAGCTGACACTGAGGCTTGAGGTGCTTGGCATGATATGGCCAAGGCTTGGTCTCTAATGCTTGGCGTGTGGTAGTCGAGGCTTGAGATGCTTGGCATGATGTGGCCAAGGCTTGGTCTGCTTGGCGTGTGGTAGTCGAGGCTTGAGATGTTTGGCATGATGTGACCAAGGTTTAGTCTGTCATGCTCGGTGCATGGTAGCTGAGGCTTGATATACTTGGCATGATGTTGCCAAGGTTTGGTTTGTAGTGCTTGGCGTGTGGTAACTGAGGCATGAGATGCTTGCCATGAAGTGGCAAAGGCTCGGTCTCTCGGGCTCGACATATGGTAACCGAGGCTTAAGATGCTTGGTATGATGTGGCCAAGGCTCAGTCTATCGTGCTTGACGTGTGGTAGACGAGGCTTGAGATGCTTGGCATGACGTGGCCAAGGCTTGGTCTGTCATGCTCAGTGTATGGTAACCGAGGCTTGAGATGCTTTGCATGATGTAGCCAAGGCTTGTTGTGCTCGACGTGCGGTGGCCAAGGCTTAAAGATGACCGATTTTGGTCTCGATGATGTGCATATGCATAGTTCTCGGACTCAAAAACGTGTATGTACATTGATGCTTGTGCTCGAAGGTGGTGTGTGCATGCTCAGTCTCGGAGGGAGTGTGCATACTGATGCTTGTGCTCAGAGGCGGCGTACTCATTGAGGCTTTGGCTAAAGGGGATGAGCACTGATGCTCGAGCTCGAAAGCGACGTGTGCACTGATGCTTGGCCTTGGAGGTGGGATGCACACTGATACTAGGGCTCGAAGGGGGCCAGCGCACTGATACTCGAGCTTGGAGGGGGAGTACACACTAATACTCAGCCTCGAAGGTGGCATGCGCACTGATGCCCAGGCTCAGAAGGAATGTGCGCTAGTGTGCCCTCGAAATTCCAAAGTGTGCCACATGGTGTCTTGTGGCTCGGTAGTGTGCACTCAAAACTCTGAAGTGTGTGACATGGTGTCACGCGACTTAGAGTGTGCACCAGTGTGCGCTCGAAACTCTGAAGTGTGTGACATGGTGTTTGCGGCTCGACAGTGTGCACCAATGTGCACCTTGGAAAAAACAAGGAGTAAATGTCCAATGGTGCGTGCGCACTGATGTCGGGGCTTGGAAGGGGAGTGCGCACTGATGTCGATGCTCGAAGAGGGCATGCACACTGATGCTTAGCCTTGGAGGTGGCGTGCGCACTATTGCTCGAGCTCAAATGGGATATGCGCCATTGATGCTCGAGCTCGGAGGGGACATGCGCCAGTGTCTGCTCGAAATTCCGAAGTGTGTGATATGGTGTTGCGTGGCTCAACACTGTGCACCAGTGTGCACTCAAAACTCCGAAGTGTGCGACATGGTGTTGCGCGACTCAGCAATGTGCACCATTGTGCACATCAGCACCAATAAGGAGTAAAGGTCAAAGGGGAATGACTTTGATCGAACTTCTTGGACTCTTGGAGATGGGTCCGAGGAGGATGCTTGGGATCGAACTCCTCGGAGTCTTGGAGATTGGTTCGAGGAGAATAACTTGGATTAAACTCCTCGGAGTTGTGGAGATGTTTCCAAGGAGGATGACTTGGATGAAACTCCTCGTAGTCTTGAAGATGTGTCCGAGGAGGATGCTTGGGATTGAACTCCTCGGTATCTTGGAGATGGATCTAAGGAGAATGACTTAGATCAAACTCCTCGGAGTTGTGGAGATGTGTCCAATGAGGATGACTTGGATCAAACTCCTCGGAGTCTTGGAGATGGGTCCGAGGAGGATGAATGAGGTCGAGCTCCTCGGAGTCTTAGAGATGGGTCTGAGGAGGATGCTTGGGATCAAACTCCTCGGAGTCTTGGAGATGGGTCTGAGGAGAATGACTTGGATCAAACTCCTAGGAGTTGTGGAGATGTGTCCAATGAGGATGGCTTGGATCAAACTCCTCAGAGTCTTGCAGATGGGTCTAAGGAGAAAGACTTGGATCAAACTCCTCGAAGTCTTGGAGATGGGTCTGAGGAGGATGCTTGAGATCGAACTCCTCGGAGTCTTGTAGATGGGTCTAAGGAGGATGCTTGGGATCGAACTCCTCGGAGTCTTGGAGATGGGTCCGAGGAGAATGACTTGGATCAAACTCCTCGGATTTATGAAGATGTGTCCGAGGAGGATGACTTGGATCAAACTCCTCAAAGTCTTAGAGATGGAATAAATTCTTCGGTGATACTGCTTGATTTTTCCCGGAAAACTAGTATCAACGACGGAATAATTCGTCGGTGATAGGTCTTTATTTTTTCTGGAAAACTATTATCACCGATGGAATAATCCATCGTTAATAAGTTATTTTTAATTTGTATTTATTAAAAACAACAAAAATTTAATTTTTGGGAAGAGACATCACCGACAGCCTGTCCGTTATTAAAGCCGTCGGAGAAAAGTTGTATCACCAAGGAGGTTATGTCCGATGGCTTATCACCAACAGGCATTCGTCGGAGATAACTATCACTGACGGTAGAAAGGGTATCACCGACGACGTCTTCCCCTCGATGATACCCATTTTTCTTGTATTGAATTCCAGCTAAGGTGGAGATTTGTTAGATATGGCTTGTAATTTTGGAGGAAAATCGCGCTCATTCTTCTTTTAATTGTCACGTCATCATGCAAGAGTACAAATTGCAATAGTAAAAGCAAGAATTAAAAAAAAATGTGGCTATTTTGGTACTAGTAGGACAAGGAATACAAAATTAAGTAGAAGAATGATTCTCCTTAATTTAGCCTATATATGTGAGCATATTTCTATTCTTTCAATAATAAAGAGGAAGCTACAACAGAGCATCAGAGAGAGAAAGCTACAACAAACAGAGTTGTACAACGAACATATCTCTTTGGATGGTTAATACTTCTTTTTTTCTAAGCTATTGTATTTTCCCAATTAAATTTATGGTAGCCTAGATTTTGGTGTATTTGGATATTTGGGCTTAGGGAGTTTTATCTCTTTTGATTTATACTCTAATTTTGATTATAGTGGAATCACTTATCATCGCCCGTGGATATAGATGTATGAGTTTTAGCTCTGAACCATATAAATTTTTTATGTTTGTTTATTTTTCCTCTACTTTATTCTTAACAGGGCAAGTGTTGGGGTCTATGGGCTTGTTTTCCTTTGCTCGGTGAGGTGGTCATGGTGGAGGCCCAAGCAGTTGATGAGGGTTTGCGTTTTGCTTGCGTTGTTGTGGAGTCTAACGCCGCTGTGGTAGTTGGGGCTCTGCAAGCTGCTGGCCCATCGTTTGCCATCTTTGGTTCGTTCATTGATGAAGTTTATGATTTGCTGTGATCTTTCCAAGCTTCCAGTTGCTGACATGCTAGCCGAAATAGCAATGACCTTTGATGAGCCGCGCTTCTGGATGTAGGAGGTTCCCCAATCAATTTGGCAGCTGGTCTTTGTTCATCTCTACTCTTAACTATAGTTAATTGTGGTTATGCCTTTCTGCTAAGAAAGAAAAATAGAACAGGATCGGACATCAAACTAGTGTAGACATGGGATCATTGATTTATTGGTTCAATCAATACGTCAATGATCAAGCCATTAGTACTTAAAAATAATTATCAAATTTTATTATTATTATATTATATCAAGTGCGTTTAAAAGTATAAAATATATAAAATCATCACTGAAATATTATAATTAATAACAAAATTTTGCTTCAATAGTCTAGTCTATTGTAGTTATACACATAACATATTGCATCAGTGTTTTTTTTTTTTTTTTTTTTGTTGTTCAAACCATAACTTAATGCAGCATATAACTTCAAATTTATGTATATAACATCCCTAAACTTTATTTATGGATATAATTTCAAATTTCCACTAAATAAAGGCTAAGATGATAATTTTGCAGAGCGCGGATTGGTGGTCTGAGATGCAGCTGCAATTTGATCAGACATTTTGGTATACTAGATTTGTGAGTTTTAGGTTATGCATGAGAAATCTTCTAGTGTCGCAATTGCTATACTTAATTAGTTTAGTGTAATTAAGTATTTATAGACATAGATGATCAGTACCAAAGGATAACAAAAATGATGAAAACCTTAGATATGTCAATAACATCAGAATAGTTATACAGTGGGATATATTTCATTAATTCGTAATTGGTTTTCTCATTTATGGAATGGATTTGATATCAACCTTTTTCATATGTAAAATTAAGGGAAAAAAAAAAGTTTTTGCCACCATCAGTTACTGAACAGACTGGAACGGGCAAGTGGTGGCTGCTGCTGCCCGAGACTTTCTAAATGTTCGTGATCCGCTGTTGAGTGAGGCTTTGGCTACGCTAGTGGGCGTCAAAATGGCTGCCAGAGTTGGTGAAGGAATGGTTGTTATGAAGAGTAATTCGTCACAGGTCTAGAATGGTTGCAAGTCGAGTGGTGATAATCTCTCGCTTGTAGCCATTGTTATTGAAGATATAAAATCTATTACTGATGACATGCAGGCAAGTTTTAAGCATGTTCATCGTTCCAGTAATTAGGTGGCTCACTGGTTAGTTAGAGAGGGTTTTGTTAATCATCGTTGTAATGTTTGGTTGAGAGAAACTCCTCCTCGCATTGAGTCTCCCGTCAATCTTGAATAAATGTTTTGATGGTTTTGTTAATCGTCGTTGTAATATTATCGGTTTTTTTTAAAAGAAAAAATATTGATCGGACACAAAAGGAAACATTTCAATTATTAAAATGATAATTTTATCAACTAAACTTATCCCTAAATTATGCATGTGCACAAATTCTTTCGAAACATTATTAAACAAAGAGTTACATATAAAATTGATTATACAAGCCAATTTCAAAATAACATTAAACTTTTAGAGCTAGAGTGATACTTATATAGAACTCTTTAGACTTTTTTTTACTCTTTTTCATTTAAAACTTTTTTGTTCTTTTTCATTTTTTTTTAGAACTTATTCAAGAAAAATACTCGAGAGATAAATGAAGATAATTACATATTATCACATATAAAACATTTTGAATGCATTGTTGACTTCAATGTTTTTTTAAACGTTCTCACTCTCAAATCTCAATTAAGAGGTTTTAACTCTTATGAATGATTATCTATCAATTAATAAGGTTTAAAACTTAATTTGTAATCGTTTTTATTAAGTTTAAGTTAATATTAAGTTATTATTTATATATCTTATACTTATACTTGTACATACATTCGATATAATATAATTAATATTATAATTTTTTATGTATCACATTCACCTATTGAATGAATCAATGATTTGATATCTAAACTAGTTCATGTATGATACGATTATAATAGCTATGATGGCAAATTAAGGGAGGCCCCCACTTTCATTATTGACCCTCAAAACCAGTTTAATTTTTTTCTACGTTAAATAATGAAAAATATGTTTAAGCCACTTAATTTTCATTCTGATTAAAATATAAATCATCAATATTAAGGAACTAGTTGTTTTTTTAAGGACACAAACTAATTATAACTGGGAGATGTGACTTTCAGTATCGTTTCAGAAAGTTTAAAAAATAATTTATGCTTTTTATAAACACAATTTAAGGCATACTACTTCTAAAAAACGGTTTATAAAAAAATCAAAGTTCTAAAAAATTGAGTTTGTGTTAAAAAAAAAATTTATTTTTATTATTTTTTTATTAAATACTAAATAATTTTTAGTTTCGTTACCACTTTACCAAAAAAAATTTCAAATAACATTTTATAAAATCATTAAATAAAAACTACTGTTAAACCAAACTTTGGATCACTCAATTGATAACCACAAGTAGGTTTATAATATTGTCAAAATGATATATAGTAAAAGTAAATTATTTAATATAAGGAACTAATTTACAATAGATTGTAGAGGATAAAAACAAAAAGAAATTCATAAAATATGAAGAAAAAAAACTTTATTTTCCACGGTTTGCTTTGACAAACGATGATTAAGATTAAGAATAAATAATTTTTAGTCTATAAAACAAGCAATCATGCTAAAACAAATGGTAAAGCTATATTAATATTAATTTTATTCATTAAAATGTACAATACATCAAATTCAATTATTAATAAAACACTTGAACAAACAATCATGCTAAAAAAATGGTAAAGTTATGGCCCTGGTTTCTTTCGAAACTACTTGAATGACAATTTTTTTCAACTTAATTCGTCCCATAAATTACATTGTGACCCTAGTTTCTTTTGAAGCACTATCAGGTGGAGAGCTTTGTATACCTCATATTGAGCCAACACACAATGGAGATGGAGCGAAAAAAAAAAAGAAATAATTACGTATGTAAGATTGATTGAATATGTCAATTCCAAAAGAACATTCAACTTTTAGAGTTTCATAATGATATTTATATATAACTCTCTTTAAACACATCTTTTCGATATGAAATGATAGTCAATATTAAAACTTTTTTGTTCCCTTTCATTTTTTGAGAAGTTACTCAAAAAAAGCACACACAAAAGGGAAAAAAAGGAAATTACATATTATTATATATAATGTTCAACTTTTATGAATTATTATGTATCAATTAGTAATGTTTAAAACTTGACATATAGTTATTTTTTTAAGCTTAAGTTAATATTTAATGATGATTTTATATATCTTATACGTTTACATGTTCTTGATATAATATTAATAATAATATTTTTATTTAATATTTTTTTTATGAACTAACTGTCTGATCCTTGACCAATTGATTGATCTAATAAATCAATTATATGATGTCTCAACTGGTTGGATGTCTGATATTTTTCTAATGACTATAGTAGCAATAGGTACATGCAGTTTAATTACTTTTGATTCTACATAAACATACAGTGGAAAATTAAGGGAGGCTCCCACTTTTATTATTGACCCCCAAAACACAACATGTGTTTTGTGTTTGGTCACAACAGATTCTGCTGAAACACAAAAATGTGTTGGTACATCGAACAGGGACCTGTGCAACGTTGTTCTCAATAATGCGAAATTGTGGGGTAACATGTGTGAGTGTATGATTAACCGGGGCTTGTGAAATTATGTCTTCGTCCTCAAAGGATGCCACGTGTCGTTATGTCATTGGTTGAGTGAAATTTCCCTATACATATGCCCCCCTTTTCAGACCCCTCGATCTTTTGAAAAATGCATTTAAGGTCTCTAAATTTTCAAAAATCATCTATGAACTTCTCAAACTTTTTGAAAATTACATTCAAGGTCTCTGAATTTTTCAAAAATTACATTCAAACCCTTCAAACTTTCTAAAAATTGTGGTCAAACCCTCTGTCTTTGATGTCCCTTTCAGAATCTTTTCTTTTTAAAGGTATATATTTTCAGAGAAAATCTTGATGCTTTTCTGGTCTTTTCTTTTCAAGATTTTGAGAGATGAGAGCTTTTTCAACTGTCCAAGGCCTCATGCTAGGTGCGAGCCTTTTTTATTTTTCCAAGGCCTCATGCTTCCTTGGTTGCCGATGATTTTGATTTGAGAATTTTCTCCGCTTTATTGTGTTGCACATTGACCGAGGAGAGTGATTGTTCGGTGCATCCTCGTTAGTTTACGTTGCAAAATTTAGTCCGAAGGGAGTTAGTGCTCAACTTATTTCCCTCGATTATGTTAGAGGATTTTGATCCAAGTGCTCAACTCATTCTCCCCAGTTATTAAGAGATTTATGATCCGAGGGGAGTTAGTACTCGGTGCATTCGCCTCGGTTATTAAGGTATTTTGATCCGAGGGGAGTCATTGCTCAGCACATTCCCTTCGGTTATTGAGGTATTTTGAATCAAAGGGATTCAGTGCTCTATGCATTTCCCTCGGTTATTGAGGGATTTTGATCCAAGGGGAGTCAGTGCTCGGTGAATTCCCCTCGGTTATTGAGGTATTTTGATCCGAGGGGAGTTAGTGCTTGGTGCATTCCCCTAGTTTATTGAGGTATTTTGATCTGAGTGGAGTCAGTGCTCAGCATATTCCCCTTGGGTAAGTAGAAGGAGACTGACCAATCATTGACTATATAAACCAAGGTCTTTGTTGAGTCAATGGCTAAGGGCTTTTTGTTGCATCAATGGTTGACATATGTGGTGCATCAGTGGCTGATGGATTTTTGTTGAGTCAATGGCTAACATCTTTGGTGCATCAATAGCTGATGACTTTTTGTTGTGTCAATCATTGACGTCTACAGTGTGTCAATGGCTAACGACTTTTTGTGCTCGACCCTGTCGCCGACACTGTAGGAGCAAGTGCTCTTGTGTAATTGTTTGCAAAACTAAAAAGTAGTTCAATAACTCCTTATATCATTTTATTAACAAACAAAATAAATTGCAAAGTAATGCGAAAAGAATAGTTACTAATAGAATTTCCTGACGTTCTTGGCTTTCCAGGTCCGAGGTGAAGGTGTCTCATCAATATTCTCGAGCTCAAAGGTTCCGATTCTATAGATCCTCCGGATATGATAAGGTCATTCTCAGTTTGGAGCCATCTTCACCGCTCTTGTGCATGGTATACTTTGCTTTTCATGAGGACTATGTCGCCAAGTCTGAGTGTCTCGCTCCCCATGGAAAGCTTAATCTTCTTCAATGAGTATGTATTCCTCAGCTTGAGCGAGTATCTCATTCATGTCTTTAGCTAGTCATCTAGCGAGTTTAGAGCTAAAGGTTCCTGTTCTAAACCCATTCTTGAAAGTGACTGATTGGACCTTAGAGTTAAGGTCAGGAATGTCCCAAGTTGCTGTGTTGAAGCAAGAGATGTACTCATGGAGTTTCTCGCCTCTTTATTGGATGATGTTGAAGAGGCTTTTGGATATTTTCCTTGAACCTTTGCTATTGAGGAAATGTATGACTGAGTTCTTTGAAGGAGCTAATGCTGTCAGACTTCATATAAGAATACTAAGCGCTAGCGACTTTCTCCAACATTAATGGAAATGCTCGGCCTAAAACTACATATGGATATCGATGCAGAAGCATGGTTGTTTTGTATAGTTGGAGTGATCCATGGGATTGGTGGTACCGTCATAAGCTTTGATGATTGGCATTCTGAAGTGTTGTGAGAACAGTTCATCTAGGATATCCTGGGTAAACGAGGGATCATGATAATCGAGCTTATCGAAGACGTTGGCTCCCCGGTTCTTACATGCTTCTCCAATTTTCTTATCCATTTCTTTTAGCTTCCGATCAACGTCTATTAATTTTTTGGAGGTCATGGAATTCCCCCCGGGACTTTTGTTTGTGGTTTGAGGATGACCAAGTGCTGGACTTTCGTCTAGGAGAGTTATTCTTGTCAAATTTTTGGTGCCCCGTAGGCCAAGGACTTTGTTGCCTCGTTAATCGAGGACTTTTTTGCGAGGCTTGAAGTTGAAAGAGAAGAGCTTGCCCTCCAAGCTGAGTATTTAGGTTGGCTATTAGTTGAATAAGTTGTAGGAATTGCCCTTGGGTAACTAGGGCTTTAGGATTAGTAGGAATTGGGTGAAGGGCTGAGTTGTTTGACTGGGACTGCTACAGTTGATCCACAAGTTGATGCGAATCTTTGTGGGTTGCAACACACTCGAGAATCCAAGGGATGTCAAGGTTTTCGTGTGTGTCACAGCTGGTTGAAGCGCGATTTTCAACAACATTTCTAGTGGCATTCTTAGTCGACATTTTCAATAGATGAGTTCTTGATAGTTTCCCACATATGGCGCCAATCTGTTGATGTCGATTTTGGAACAAGTGATCTTACAAGAGAAACGGAACACCTATGCACACCAAAAACACAAAAAAATAACTAGATGTCGACGAAGAAGGTTGTGCCTCTGGAAGGACTCTCTGATCCGTAAGTCAATATCTTGAAATAAGGGAATAAGAGAATATGAGTTGTAGAAAGAATTTTATAATCCTTGGGAAATGGTGGGAGCCCCATTTATATACTACCTGAGATTAAGTCTGTTATGAGAGTTAATTGTGGGAAATAATGTGGTGCAATAATTGTAATAATGTCAGGTGTAATTATAAGGTAATAACACTAAGATTTACTCAGGTTTAATATCGGAAGTAACTATCATGGGGAAATTAATGTGGCTGGTCAGAATATCTAAGGGTAAAAATACCATTTTGCCCATGCCACATGGGAGTGTATGATTAGCCACTTGATTGGGCTTGTGAAATTATGCCTTGGCCCTCGAAGGGTGCCACGTGTCGTTATATCATTGGCTGAGTGAAATTTCTCTACATAACATGACTTTCCCAACATTGGTGTAACCATCTTCTTCCTTATAAATAACATGAATTACTCGCATAAGATTGAGAATATTCATAAGAAGAGGCATTGGCACATCAGTAGGAAGCAAACACTCCTTGTTTATGTCTTTCAATGCATCCCTAACTACTTGCATATTAAACACATCAGAAACATTTTCCTCAGTTACCCCATGCTGTTTCATGTAACATTCCACACCTGAGGTAGAGTGCCCTCTTTTTTATTCAAACTAAAATATATAGGAGTAGAGACATTTCCCATTGACATCCAAAATAAACATCAGTAGTCTCCACTAATAATGTTTCGAAAATAAATAAAACATTTTATATCTTGTGTGTTTTTATGTCATCTGTGAGTCTTCAAACAACTGATGAAGCTCTAATGATTTTAGGGTCATTTAAAGCCCAATCAAAGAATTTCTCTACTACCATATCTTCCATGCCACCAAAAGATACAGTTGAATGGGAGCATAGTGTAAGAGGCGGTTACTAGCACAATGCGTATATATTCATCCATTGTTGGGATGTATTTCTCATAAATCCATTTAGCTTCTTCAAGATATGCGCCAACTAGATTGTTCATCTTCCATACATCAAAACTAACAAATTAATGTGTGTTTTGAGCTTGAAATTCATTGTTGAGCCATTTTCATATGTCTGTGGAGCAATCAATTAAACTAATCCGATGAAAATCAAAGGCACAAATCGTAAGAAACTTTCAAAAAGAAACGAAAATCGAAAGAAAAAAGGAAAACATCTTTCTTCGTGTTGTTTAAATGTAAAAGAAAAGTTAATAGAGATTTACATAATTTAACAAAATTAAGTGGAAAAAAATGGTTTCAAATAAAATCTTTTATTTTTCATTTTTCTTCGTATTTTCTTTTCTTTCACATTTTCCAACATCCAAACATAGTGCACTAGTTACTCACTGTGTCCTTTGCATAGTGTACTCGGTATGACCTTCATTTTTTGCAATCTCACATGCTCAATTTCAATGTAAACATCTAATGGTATTTGATAAATTAGTTGCATGTACTATGGAAGTTGGTTCATGCTACTGATATCCCACTTGAAATTGAAGCACCCCACTCTAGCTAATCTAAGTTCAAATTGGTGTTTTCCTTCAAATTCTCAAACAAATGATGCACACACATTATATCTATATATATACATCAAAGTTCTTAATTGCCTCTCTAAAGAGCTAGAGTTCTTCAAGGGGGCCATATGCATCATTCGTATCATTTATGATTGAAACCATGGTGATTACTTTGGTTAGAATTCTCCTAGCAAGAAAGAATTGAGGCTCAAAATATTGGAAATCTAACATCAAATCAACACCACACAATCATAATAGTAAAAATAAAAAGAAAATAAATACAAGAATTTTAATGTGGTTTGACACTTTGCTTACGCTACCAACAAACTCACAACTTTAGGAAAAAAAATGTTACCCTGACAACCTCACAACCCAAAATCTCCTATACACCCAAAGCTCTCAACCTAGCTAGTTCTAGTTATAAGTCCCTTTAATTTACAATGTATATTGGAAATATGAGTGTCTCAAACTTTTCTAGGATCCCCTATATATAAAGGATATTTTTCTAATATTACTAGAAAAAGAACAACATAGAAGACTACTACTACTCCTACTAAAATAAACAACTACAAAATAGGAAACTAAGCTTTCTCTAAACTAATTTGAATTCTTTCATATGAAGATTTGAGCCAAAATACTAACACAAAATACACTCCAATATCCAAAAGAAGCACTCTAACCACTCTATGTCTATTAAAGTCCAAATCCTTCCACCACCTGAAATAACATTAATATACAATTACCACAATCCAATATATGCAAAATACATTCCACTATCCAAAATAACTTGCCTAGTAATTTCACTAAGTTCCTTCTTGCAAAGTGATTTCGAAGTAATGGGGATTCACAATGGGGGCAATGAGATATCTTGCCCTACTTAATATTTGAAAAAAATATTAATATTTTTTATATTTTTAAAAGTATTTAACTAATATAAATAAATTACACCCAAAAGTATTAAAATTATCTAAATTTGATGTAAATTTTCTACATATTTCAAAAGTTTTGGGTTTGTGTGTAAATTATTTAGCGTTGATGTAAATTGCACATAAATTATCCCACATGTAAAAAAATTTACCCTACTAGAAAAATAGAGATATTTACGTATATTGCTTGTTCTTGATACAAATTGATGACTTAATACCTTTATATATAACACTCTCCACTAGTCCATTTCCCATTCGAACAGTTACCTAGGACGAGCAAAATGAACCCACATATACAATGGGCAGTGAATCTATGATGACTTGATACGAAATCAAGTTGTCATAACTTTTTTTATACCATTTGGTAGTAAAAAATATACATTTGAAAATAATTTAATGTTACATAGCATATCAATAAAATTAAATTTGCTAAATTTGATCAAGTTATGATAACTGAAGTCACCATAATTGAACTCCAAAGGGAGTATAAATTTTCCTTAGATTGGCAGTGATCATTAAGTACGGATGCAACATTTTCTTTCATGACTTTTCCAACATTGGTGTAACCTTATTTTTCCTTGTAAGTAACATAAATTGCTCGCATAAAATTGAAAACGCGAATAAGTAAAGGCATTGGCACATCAGTAGGCATGAGACAGTCCTTGTTTGTGTCCTTCCATGCATCTCTAACTTGCTTCTGAAACACATCATATACATGTTCCTCGGTTACCCCATATTGCTTCCTTTAACATTCAACACCCGAGACAGTATGCCCTCTCTCTTGCTCAAACTATATATATACATGTTGTGAGTTTTAAATTACTCGCAAGTGCACGAGTAGTTTGCAATATAGTGTTGTGCAAGTGCGAGGTCAAATCCATAGGGAAATGCTTTATAAAAATATGATTTTATCTAAACTAACCTTATCTTAACCTAGTTCCGAATTTTGAATTGTATTTTGCAAAACAAGTATAAACTAAACTAAATTGATTTAAAAACAAATGATAAAAACACTAAGGTTTCTGAATCTACCCCACCAAAGTAAAGCATATATCTTCATGTTCTATATAAAAGAGATTTATCAAATGATTCCATGAATCCAACTTTAAACAAATCACAACAAATATCTTAATTAAACCAAAACCATCCAATGTATCTGTTTAATTTACAAATCACAAAAGATATCCAATTTAATCAAAATGATTCGATGTAATCATCAGATAAAACACACGGAATATCTAACTTGAATAATTTAAAAACTATCAATCGTAAGAATTTACTCAAAC
This sequence comes from Bretschneidera sinensis, assembly GCA_023935145.1. Taxonomy (NCBI): domain Eukaryota; kingdom Viridiplantae; phylum Streptophyta; class Magnoliopsida; order Brassicales; family Akaniaceae; genus Bretschneidera; species Bretschneidera sinensis. The sequence goes on along the minus strand of CM043698.1, from coordinate 141,196,429 downwards.
AATTGAAATAGAACATTTAATACTAAAAATATCATAATTGTACGAACATATATGAAAATATAATGCTAAACAATGGAAAGGTTTCATCTTCAACCTTAGCTGAAGATTTCAACCACTCATGATTATGAAACTAAATTTTACAATTAAAGTGCTAAGCATTAAAACTCAAAAAGAAATAAATTAAAACTGACTATACATTGAGAGAAATTCCATTCGCAGTTGTTGAGCATTGCTTCCCCCCTTTGTAGCAAAGCCCCTGGAGATCTACCAGAATTCAAGTAGAAGTCCTCCAAATTGCACCAAAATGGAACTTGGATTGCTTCCTAAAGATGAAGTGAAGAGAGGCTTATATAGGGAAACACCACGAGTGCAATGTGTTTCCAATCCGATGTGGGATACTGCAGATTCCAGCTTTTGCTCTTTAACCTTTGTCTACTAAAACTGCTACAACTTTCTCTAGAAAAATCATTTTATTGATCCATAAAATTCCTCAGAAAATAGATATCTGGATCTTTCCAAACATATATGGCTCATCTCCTGGTTCTTCCTGAATCAAAACAGTTTAATCCTCAAAAATGGCTGATCTGTCACACCGAAATCATGCACAGCCTGACCTTTGTCTACTAAAACTGTCATAACTTTCTCTAGAAAAATTATTTTATTGATCCATAAATTTCTTAGATAATTGACATCCGGATCTTTCCAAGCATATATGGCTCATCTCCTGGTTCTTCCTGAATCAATACAGGTTAATCCTCAAAAATGACTGATCTGTACGAGCAATTCTAGCAATTCAGTGAAACTTCTTTCCAAGCTTGTAAACCTGTAAAACAATGAAAAACAATTCAAAGTAACAAATTCCTAAGATAACAAATATAAATTAAGGGGTCAAAATATGCAATATTTAGCACTCATCAAATACCTCCAAACTTACATCTTGCTAGTCCTATAGCAATACGAAACTAAAAACTAAATGAAAAACAAAGAACATAAAGATAAGTTCATCACTCATGGTATCCAAAAATTTAAGGAGCACACATTACCATGATATTCATTCATGAGCAAGCTTAAAAAGATAAACCCATCTTCGCAATGAATAGAAATGTTAAAATCTAATTACTTACAAAATGCAGGTTAAGGCATCACAACTCTAACACTGTGTAAAGTGAATTAGCATATAAAAATGAAGCTTCCAAATAACTCTAATGTGTAAGGTTTCCAAGTCTCAAGATTCACCGAATTTCCCATCAGAATGAACGAAAATCGTATAGTTTTTATTTTCTTCTTCCTTTTTTTTATTATAAGGCTCTGCTATGTTAGTTCCCTTAAGCTTTCTAATTGATTCATGTAGCGAGTATTGAGTCAATGACTCCCAAACCATATGGTTTTAGGGCATTAGGTGTAAAGGCACTCCTAATGACTTACTAACTCGAGTCAAAAAGGCTACGAAATTAAACTGGCCTTAATACTACCAAGCAAAATTCCCACTTTTTGATGTGAACACTCACTACTAACTGAGGCAAGAGGTCCAGTTACTCAATGGAAAGTTGACTTATGATTATCAAATTTTTTTATTTATTTTTGTACCTTTTTATGCCAAAGTGTTTATCCAACAAGTCATCCAGTTTCAGTTAAGATAAGGAAACGTACACATTAAAATCACATGTCATACCTCACACAATTTGTGCTAATGTGCTCGTGTTAGATTAGATCAAACATGTGAATTCTAAAATTCCTAAAGTAAGTAACTAAATTTTAAAACTTCATCACCAAATCACGTGTTCAAAATTTTAAGCTCACCAATGACATCACATCACAGAAATTGTTTAGATCAACCAAAATTTCAAAATAACATGAGATGCATTTATCTTTTCTTTAAAAAGAAGAAAAAAAACAACAAATTAGGACAAAGTGTGTGTAATATGTCTCTTATACCCCCAAACTTAAATTACACATTGTCCCCAATGTGTGAATATTATGGAAAGAGCTGACCTGGGAGATGGAGAACTAGCTGGACTAGCATGGCTCATAGCATACCCCCAAACTTGAACTGAAGTACGTGATGTCCCTGAAAAAATAAAGACTGGAAAACAAAAGAAACACTAGAAATAAACAGTAACAAGAAATATGTAAAATAATAAACAAACAGAAAGGATTTGTTGTGGGGTGCCTTCCATGAGCACTAAGTTTAAAGTCTTTAGCCAGACCCAGCATTATTAATCGTGCCCAACTAAGCGCTCCACCATCTGATCAATAAAATGGAGTGGAAAATGATCATTCCTTGTGGTAGCATTCAACTTGTGGTAGTCTATACTCACTCTCCATCCTGACTGCACACAAGTTGGAACCAACTCATTGTCTTTATTCATCACTACCGTCAATCCAGCCCACTTTGGCACGACATGAATCGGACTCACCCACTCACTATCAAAGATTGGATAAATGATCCCTACATCCAACAGCTTAATCACTTCAGTCCTCACAACCTCTTGCATAGCTAGGTTGAGCCTTCTTTGTGGCTCCCTCGATGGCTTGGCATTCTCCTCCAAATGTATATTGTCCATCACCACCGAGGAGCTGATTCCCCTGATATCCTCAATAGTCCAGTCAATAGCTTCCTTGTGCTCTCTTAAAATGTCCACTAATTTCTCTTTTTAAGCCTCAACCAAATCTGAAGCTATAATCATAGGCAAAGAATCTGCTGGACCTAAGAACTTATACTTAAGATTGTCTAATAAAGGCTTAACTTCCTTCTTAGGAGGTTCAAGTGCGTGGTCTCCTCTGTCTCACTGCTCTTCTGAAGAGCAGACTCCAAAGTAGCATTTGTTTGCTCAAGCAACTTATCCAAATCCAAATCCTCTCCAAACTAAGCAAAGCATGCCTCCAGGGGGTCTTCAATGCTTGATTCACCCACAGTCTTCTCCGTCTTACTGCTCTCCTGAGGAGTAGGCTCCCAGATAGCATTTGTTTGCTCAAGTAGCTTATCCAAATCCAAATCCTCTCCAAACTTAGCAAAGCATGGCTCCATAATGTCCTCAGACTGCCCTCCTTTCTTGGGCACTTGTAATCTCTCAGGGTAAGGCACTTTAGGTACAAACGACCTAGAAAGATCCTTATTAGTAGGTGTGGTTGTAGATGGCTCAGTATCTTTCTTCTTCTTATTACTACTTTCTTGTCCTTGCTGCATAGCAGGGTTCTCTTCTACTTGATTGTCCACTTGTCTCCCAGACCTCAATGTGGCAATCGATTGCACTGGTTCCTGTCCGTTCATAGGAGTCAATGATTTTCCCACCACAAACTGTTCCTTCGGGTTGGGCACAGGTTGACTGGGGAACTTTCCCTTCTCTCCTTCACCCACGTGACTTGCGATTTGATCCATTTGACTCTCTAGCTTGGAAATCACTTGGGTGTATACTATTTGTGTACTCCTTACTTCGTTGATGGAGTGGCCGGTCATCTTCAAGAAATCTTTGAGGGTGTCCTCCAATGACTGTGAAACCGCCGCTGGCGCTTGAGTGGGAGCTTGGTAAGCGGGTGATGATGCTGAATAGGCTGAGGAACCATAACTTGGAACTGGTGGAAGAAATCCGGGATGGTATTGATTGTGAGCATGATGAAGGGCTCCTCCCTGATTCATCAGTTGGTTCTGCATCCATGAAAAATCAGAGTGGTTCCGCCACCCTGGATTGTACATCTCGGAGTAAGATCCATTTGATTGCCACCGATAGTCATTGAAAGCGTTCATTTGTTCCATGGGATACTCGGCAAAAGCCGACCTAGATGGACAATTCTGTGCTAAATGCATAGGACTCGTACAGATGGAACAGCTATCAACATTGAATGTATTGGCTGTATTGATGGACTGGCCGATCATCTTCATGAAATCCTTGAGGGTGTCCTCTAAAAACTGTGAAACCGATGCTGGATTCATCCACATTTTTTTAATTTTTATTTTTTTTTATTTTTTTTATGGGCAATTTCCAATAGAAACAAATAAACTAAAATAAAATTGCAAAAGAAAAATAAAACAAAAATGCTAACTAAACTAGTAGAAAAATAAAATCAATTCAGACAAAAATTTCACAAACAAAACAACTCCCCGGCAACGGCGCCAAAAACTTGTTATGAGTTTTAAATTACTCACAAGCGCATGAGTCGTTTGCAATATAGTGTTGTGCAAGTGCGAGGTCGAATCCACGGGGAATTGCGTTATGAAAATATGATTTTATCTAAACTAACCTTATCTTAACCTAGTTCCGAATTTTGAATTAAATTTTGCAAAACAAATATAAACTAAACTAAATTGATTTAAAAACAAATGATAAAAACACTAAGGTTTTTGAATCCACCCCGCCAAAGTAAAGCATATATCTTCATGTTCTATATAAAAGAGATTTATCAAATGATTCCATGAATCCAACTTTAAACAAATCATAACAAATATCCTAATTAAACCAAAACTATCCAATGTATCCATTTAATTTACAAATCACAAAGCATATCAAATTTAATCAAAATGATTCGATGTATCCATCAGATGAAACACACGGAATATCCAACTTGAACAATTTAAAAACTATCAATCGTAAAAATTTACTCAAACAATTGAAATAGAACATTTAATACTAAAAATATCAAAATTATATGAACATATCTGAAAATATAATGCTAAACAATGGAAAGGCTTCATCTTCAACCTTAGCTGAAGATTTCAGCCACTCATGATTATGAAACTAAATTTCACAATTAAAGTGCTAAGCATTAAAACTCAAAAAGAAATAAATTAAAACTGACTATACATTGAGAGAAATTCCACTCGCAGTTGTTGAGCAATGCTTTCCCCTTTTGTAGCAAAGCCTTGGAGATCTACCAGAATGCTAGTAGAAGTCCTCCATATTACACCAAAATGGCACTTGGATTGCTTCCTAAAGATGAAGTGAAGAGGGACTTATATAGGGAAACACCACGTGTGCAATGTGTTTCCAATCCGATGTGGGATACTGCAGATTCCAGCTTTTGCTCTTTGACCTTTGTCTACTAAAACTGTCATAACTTCCTTTAGAAAAATCATTTTATTGATCCGTAAAATTTTTCAGAAAATAGACATCTGGTCTTTCCAAGTATATATGGCTCATCTCCTAGTTCTTCCTAAATTAATACAGTTTAATCCTCAAAAATGGCTGATCTGTCACGCTGAAATTATGCACAGCCTGACCTTTGTCTACTAAAACTACCATAACTTTCTCTAGAAAAATTATTTTATTGATCCGTAAAATTCCCCAGAAAATAGACATCCTGATCTTTCAAGTATATATGGCTCATCTCTTGGTTCTTTCTGAATCAATACATTTTAATCCTCAAAAGTGGCTGATCTACGAGCAATTCTTGCAATTTAGTGAAACTCCTTTCCAAGCTTGTAAACCTGTAAAACAATGAAAAACAATTCAAAGTAACAAATTCCTAAGCTAACAAATGTAAATTAAAAGGTCAAAATATGCAATATTTGGCACTCGTCAATACACAAAGTTAATCCACTAATATATGAGTAGTGCTATTCAGACACTTTCTATTGACATCCAAAACAAGCATCAGAGTCTCCATTAGTAATTACTATTGGGGTTATTTATGGAAATTAGGGTTGTTTATCAAAATAAATTAGATATAAATAATGGTTTCAAGGTGTGATCAGGTCACTTTGCTTAAGATTTAATTTGCCTCTCACGATGCAAAAGTTTACCGACGAATTTCCTCTATGATGTTATTCTGAACTTTGCACTAGGGAAGCATAACCCACAACAGCTTCTAAGAGTTTATAGATGTAGAATTCTTATGTTTGGAAATTTGTAAGATTTCTAGACATAAGTAGACTAGTAATTTTATAGATGAAGAAGAAGAGAGAAAAAAACAAAACCAGAGAATCTGATTGTTCTTTTTAATTCTGATAGTTATACACACTTATATGATGTTCAAATTAGTGTGACTTTTCATTAGAGACACCTTGAATCAGTAGAAAATATATTTAAACTAAATACTAAGTGTTTATTCTCAAAGAACACTTCTATTCACGTTCAACCATCATTTAACGTTCTGAAAATTCAATATTTTTGAACATCTAGTTGACTCAATCTTGCATTTAGTCGACTGAAAAAGTTCTAGAGAGTTCTAGGAAACTTTAGTCTTCTATTCAATTGACTGAATGGTTCATACAATCGACTATATACACTATTTAGTCGACTGTATAAAGCTTACAGTCAACTGTATTAATTCTCAAAATCCAAAATTTCTTTTTCATTTTTCTTTTTTCCTTTCCTTTGCTTTTCTAAAATATCCCAAAGTTAAAACCAAGTTTATATTGAAAATCATCAATAATCCCCCACCATTTTCAAAATAAATTGACTCAATAAAACTTTGAAAAAATGATATTTTACCATCCATTGAAGTTCATGCTTAACTGAAGATGTCTTTTGGACTTGAATCTTCACTTAATGAAAACATGTCAGAGTTTAACAGAAAATGTGGTAGTATAATACTTTGAACCATAAATCCTATTTGTTTAACTGGACATGTCTCACACATGAGACTTCTCCTTATACGATTTGCCAAAAATAAAATTTCCAGCACTTTTAGAGGCCTTATGTCATGTATATTATATTATGAGTTCTCTAGAGTCAAGCCCTTGAACTCAATAGAAGTGGTCACACTTCACACTCACTAGATAAGCTGATCAAGTATGTTCCGTAATTAAACATACCAAAAAAACTTTGATGCTTGCAATCACTACTAATGGTTTACTTTGTCTCATTGAACTCAAGATTTTAATTAGTAACCAATGAGTTGAGGTTCCATCATTGGTGATCCTATTGTATAGGCTTGAGACCCATCCCTTGTGATGTTTTGACCACTTGCTCTCTTGCAAGTCCCTTGTTCAATGGATCTTCCAAGTTTCATGTGGATCCTACTAATTCAATTGTAATTACGACATAGCTATGTCTCAATCCGATATGTCTAGACTTTCCATTGTAGACATTTGTTGACCCTTACCTAAATTTTAATGATGACAAAACACAACTCTTATTATACTAACAGTGCTATCTAAGTGTATTAAGTGATATAAGCATACAGCCAAGAATCAAGGTGTAAGAACTCAACCCGAATCAAACACCAAGTCAAGACAGAAGATCTAGTATAGGTACAAGGTGTTGAATCAAGTTGTAAATCTTACCGGTTTAGGTAACAAGCTTGTCAAATGGATCCTTTTGAAAAAGTATTTTAACAGAACTATTCATTCAAACGTTTATAAGTCAAAAACATTTCAAAGAATGAAAAACTGGGTTGAAGGGCAACCCAGTCGACTAGGTACTTATACCAGAAGACTGGAGTTTTGGACAGTGTGTCCCTAGTCGACTGGATGCTTCATGCCAGTCGACTAGTGTTCTGGACAGATTTTCCCCAGTCGACTGGTACTCTTCAAAGCCTTAAAGGTGAGACTTTTCACCTGACCCAATTGACTGGTAATTCGAAAAATATGACCGTTGAAGCGCCAAACTCGTGTACCAAAACGTACCAAATTAGTACCAAATGGCCATATTAATTCAAGGCTATATAAACCCACTTTATTGAGCATTTCCAGAAGGAGATTACACATTCAATGAAGTTTTTGCTCATTAATACACAAAAGCTTTGAAATATTTATTGTTGAGTCATTCTTCAAGCTTTACCTTGAAAGATAGATATTATTCAATTGTATAAGCTTTCATTGCTGTCTCTCTACCATTTACTTTACAGCAACTCATATTTATTGTAAAGGGATTAGCTTCCCAAAGGAAGAGATTAGCTTCCGAGAGGAAGGGATAAGATTCCAAGAGGAAGGGACTATTTGTAAGGTTTGTGCAACACCCACGAAGTTTCACGACTAAGTGTTTTAGTGGATTACTTCAAGGAGGTTCCTTGAAGAGAGTGGACGTAGGGTGGAAACAAAACCGATATTGCTGAACCACTATAAACTGAATTTTCTTCTTCTATTCCTTAAACTCTTTTGTTTACAGCACATTACTTGTTTACATACTTGTGGGTTTTTTTGTTTTTATAAACTTGTGATTAATTAGTAAAAGTTTTTAAAAACTCAATTCACCCCCCTCTTGGGTTGAAACCTCATTCTAAAATTGGTATCAGAGCCTTGTTCTCAATTTTAGGATTAATATCCTTGAGTTGATCTGATAGCAGCAAATAGCTATTCTAAGGGACACTCCTACACTAGGCATCATTTGTTCAATAGCTCCAACTATAACTATTGGAAAAATAGGATAAAAATCTTTGTCGAGTGACAAGATTATAATCTATGGAGAGTCATTGAGGAATGACCTAGAATTCCGCCAAAAGAAATAACTATTGGAGAAATCAATCATACAACGCCTAAACTCAAAACTGAGTTCAATGATGAGGATTGTAGAATGATGTCTCTCAATAGTAGAGCCACAAGTATTTTACATTGTGCTTTAGATATATCTGAATATAATAAAACTTCTACATGTGTTTCAGCTAAGGAGATTTGGGATAAACTGTAAGTCACATATGAAGGAATTAGTGAGGTTAAGAAATCAAAATCTATATGCTAGTATCCGAATATCAATCTTTTAAAATGTCTCCTAACGAAACAATTTCTCAAATGCACTCACATTTCACAACTATTGTTAACAGTTTAAAGCTTCTTGGTAGGAACATTGAGGAGTTTGAACTAACAAGAAAAATCCTAAGGTCTCTGCCGCCTACTTGGAAACCAAAGAAGACGACCATTCAAGAGGCCAAAGATCTCAACAAACTTGATGTTGAGACACTTTTTAGGTCATTGTTGACATATGAGATGGAAGAAATGAATTCCATTGTCAATGATGATGAGAAGAAGTAAAAGATGATTGCTCTCAAAGCCTCTACATGCAACAAAGAAGAGGAAACGAAAGAAGAAGCGGAGAGCAGTGAAGAAGATGGTGAGATGGCTTTAATCACCAAACAGTTTCACAGATTCCTGAAGAAAAGTAAGAAACCTTACACAAAGGATCCCACTTCAAAAAGAGAACTACTTATGTGCTATGGATGCAAGAAGCCTGGTCACACCAAGGCCGATTGCACAGTAACAAGCAAACCATACAAGAGCTTTAAGAAGAAAGCTATGATTACAACCACTTAGAGTGATGACGAAGAAGAAGACTCCTCGAATAAAGAGGTCGGATACGAGGAAATTGCCAACCTATATCTTATGGAAATCGATGATGAAAATGAGGTATTATCTTCTCCCTCTTCAAAAAATAACATTGTTAGTAGTAGTGAAGAATTGATAGAAGTCATAAATGAAATGCATGTAGAATTGAAGAAATTCGATTCTAGGAACTCCACTCTTAAGAAAGAGGTGTCATCTCTTTCTAAAGAGATGATAAGTCTAAAAGAAGAAAAAGATAAACTATCTTCATTGCTTTATGATTCTTCTCAAGATTTCCTTAAATATGAAAAATGAAAACTTAAAGAAGAAAATATTAGAATTAAATGGCACAATATAAAGACTCATGCTTGGAAAAGAAAAGCTTGATGAAGTGCTATCTTGCCAAAGACTAAGTGGAGGAAAATCTGGGTTATGATATTCTCCATTAGGCAAGCAAAAATTAAAAGAGAGCTTATTTATGAAAGCATCATATGTGAATAAAGCCTCTACTTCAAATACCACTAGCATGGTTAAAAGCATTCCCCTAAAGAATGCTAGTAGGTCTAGTAATACTAATTCTAATGCATGTCCTAGAAACACTCATGCTTACATGTATGCTCATTCAAGAAATACTTATACACATCCTAAGAATGACCATCATATGCATCCTAGAAACATATATAATCAAAACTTGCACACTACACATGCATATCCTAGGAATTATCATCATGATTATTATAGAAATAATATGCATACTTGATGAGAGAAAAATATTGCATATTTTGGCCACTTAATTTACATTTGTTAGCTTAGGATTTTGTTACTTTGAGTTGTTTTCGTTGTTTTTCAGGTTTACAAGCACTGGGAAAGGAGTTTCACTAAAATTGCCAGAATTGGCCGTACAGATTAATCATCTTTGAAAATTAAACTATATTGATTCAAGAATAACCAGGATATGAACCATATATGCTTAGAAAGATCCAGAAGTCTATTTTCTGGAGAATTTTACGGCTCGTAAAAATGATTTTTCTACAGAAAGTTATGGCCGTTTTAGTAGACAAAGGTCAGGCTGTGCGGGCTGTGCGGGATTTCAGCGTGAACAGAAGTTTTGAAGGGCATGTGAAGACTTAAATCCCATATCCCACATCGGTTGGAAACACATTTCTATATCCTACATCCCACATCGGATTGGAAACACATTGCACTCGTCGTATTTGCCTATATAAGACCCACTCCACTTCATCATTCAGTGTACAATTCCTGAGCCACTTTGGTGTTTACCGGTGGATGTCTGCTAGCATTCTGGTGGATCTCGAAGGCTTTGTCACCACGAGGGGAAGCACTGCCCATCAACGAGTGGAATTTCTCCCATGTAAAGTTATTTATTTATTTCTTTACATTTAGTTGTTTTAGTTTAAATGTTTAGCACTTTTATTATGAATTGTAGTTTCATAGTTATGAGTGGCTAGACTCTTCGGCTAAGGTTGAAGATGAAGCCCCACCGTTGTTTGGCGTAGTAGTTCAGATTTGCTTGTACAAATCTGACAATTTTTAGTATAAATGTTCTGTCAATTATTTGAGTTAATCTTATAATTGATTGAGTTTAAATTGTCTGTTGGATATTCCTTGTGTTTCATCTGATGGATACATTGAATGCTTTTCGATTAAATTGGATTTCCTTTGTGATTTGTTAAGAGCGGATACATTGGATGCTTTTAGTTTAGTTGGGATATTCTTTGTCTTTTGTCTTATAGTTGGATTCATGGAATGTTTTGATAGGCTATATTTTTAGAACATATATGCTTAACTTCGATGGGTAGATTTGGAAACCTTAGTGTTTTAATTATTAGTTTTTAAAAATCAATTTAGTTTAATTTCAATTTCTTTTGCAAATTATCATCTGAAATTTGGAACTAGATTAAGATAGAGTTAGTTTAGATTGAAAATATACTTTCACAACACAATTCCCTGTGGATTCGACTTCACACTTGCACAACGCTATACTGCAAACGACTCGTGCTCACGAGTAATTTAAAACTCACAACAAGTTTTTGGCGCCGTTGCCGGGGAATTGTTTTGTTTGTGAATTTTTATCTGAATTAATTTTATTTTTCTACTAGTTAGTTAGCATTTTTTTGTGTGATTTTTCTTTTTGCAATTTTATTTTATTTTATTTGTTTCTATTTGTTTTGGCCTATAAAAAAATATATATATAAAAAAAATTATTTTTGCCAATTGTTGTTGGCCCATTTTGTGAGTGGTGTGTTTTCTGTTTTTGCATTTAATTTATTTTATTATTATTTTGTTTCTGCTAGTTAGTTTATTTTAGTGCTTTTTGTGCGGTGTATGCTTGGTCTGAGATCTCTGAACTTAGAATTGATACATTTAGATCCTGACTTAGAAAGAACTCTTAGGAGATAGAAAAGAGCACTAGTTGAAAGAGAGACAATTGAGATGGTAGACAATTTGAGGAATGTCAATCAACCGGAGAATGGAGAGCAACCTAGAGCTTGGAACATGGACTTCACTACATCCCTTAGGGATTTGTTCGCACCCATTGTGACTAAATCCCTTTCTTGTATAGTGTTGCCACCAACCAGTGCTACCCATTTTAATCTAAAGCCACATCTTATCCAGCTTCTACCCTCATTTCATGGCTTGGATCTTGAAAATCCTTACAGCCATATGAAGAAGTTCAAAGATATTTGTGCCGCATTCAAGTTCCAAAACTTCTCTGATGAGTCAGTCTATCTTAGACTTTTCCCTTTTTCTCTTCACGATAGAGCTAGGTCATGGTTGGATTCCAACATGCCCGGGTCTATTACATCTTGGGAAAGCTTGTTGAGTAAGTTCTATAACAAGTTTTTCCCAATGTCTAGAGTGAATGAGTGCCGAAAGGAGATTAGTTCTTTTACTCAGGAGGAGGATGAGAAGTTTTCTGAGAGTTGGGAGCGTTTCAAAGAGTTACTGATCAGATACCCTCCACATGGATATGAGAAGTGGAGACTCGTTCAGTTCTTCTACCAAGGGTTAACTCAACCTAACCGTAGCATGATCGAGTCTATGAATAGGGGGCATTCTTAAGTCTGACAGGGGATGAAGCATACAAGTCATTGGACAAGTTATCCGACAACTCACAGCAGTGGGATTTTTCAAGCTGTCGGGACAAGTCCATTCGTGCTCTTAAGAAAGAAGGCATCTATTAGATTAAGGAGGAAATTTACTTGAGGATAAAGATAGATGCTCTCATTAAGAAGGTTGATGCTCTCACTGTGCGCCAGTCCATCAATGTAGCCAATACATTCAATGTCGATAATTGTTCTATCTGTGCTAGTCCTAGACATTTAGCACAAAATTGTCCATCTATGCCGGCTTTTGCCGAGTATCCTATGGAACAAGTGAACACTTTTAATGACTATAGGAGGCAATCAAATGGATCGTACTCCGAGACATACAATTCAAGGTGGCGGAACCATCCAAATTTTTCATGAAGGCAGAACCAACCAATGAATCAGGGAGGAGCCCCTCATCATGCTCAAAATCAATATCCTCCCGGATTTGCCCCATAAATTCCAAATCATGGTCGTTCTGCCCATCCAGCACCTTCACCTGCTTACCAAGCACCCACTCAAACACCAGCGCCAGTTTCACAGTCGCTAGAGGACACCCTTAAGGAGTTCATGAAGGCGACTAGCCAAAATATGAGTGATGTGAGAAGTGCAACAGTGGTAAACACCCAAGCACAGCCACACCTACTGAGAAGGACCCTCCTAAGTCATTTATACCTAGAGCACCTTACCTCGAGAGACTACAGGCGCCGAAGAAATGAGGGAAGTATGAGGAAATCCTGAAGGTATTCAAGCAAGTCCAAATCAATATCCCATTTTTGGATGCCATCCATCAAGTGCCATCATATGCAAAGTTTTTAAAGGACTTGGTCACTATCAAGAGGAGGACGAATGTCCCAAAGAAGGCATTTTTGACCGAGCAGGTCAGCTCAATCCTGCAGTGCAAGCTACCCATCAAGTATAAGGACCCAGGGTGTCCTACCATTTCTTGCACGATAGGAGTCAGCCATATTGAGAGGGCCCTTTTGGATCTAGAGGCGAGTGTGAATCTTCTACCCTACTCAGTCTATGTGCAGTTGGGGTTAAGAGAATTGAAGCCCACATCCACGACGCTTCAATTGGCTGATAGGTCAGTGAAAAGACCACGGGGGATAGTTGAGGACGTTTTGATAAAAGTGGATAAGTTCTATTTCCCCGTGGATTTTATTGTGCTTGACACAGAGCCGGTTCAGAATGTAGGGATTCAAATACCGGTGATTCTAGGGCGACCATTCTTAGCCACGGCTAACGCCCTAATCAACTGTAGGACAGGGGTGATGAAGATCTCCTTCGAAAATATGACAGTGGAGTTGAACATTTTTGGTATCACTAGGCAACCACTGGAATATGATGAAGTGAGAGATGTATGCTTGATAGAGGAGATTCTTGAGGACACTGTGAATGAATCAAGCATTGAGGATCCCATGGAGGCATGCTTTGCTCACTTTGGAGAGGACTTGGGCTTAGATAAGTTACTCGAGGAAGTAAATGCCATTTTGGAGTCTGATCCTCAAGAAAACAATGAGGAGGAGGAGACAGTAGCACCAGAACCTCAAAAGAAGAAACTTAAGCCTTTACCAGATAATCTTAAGTATAATTTCCTGGGTCCAGCAGATTGTTTGCCTATGATAATAGCTTCAGATTTGGGTGAGGCTCAAGAGGATAAATTATTAAATGTTTTAAGAGAGCACAAGGAAGCTATCGGCTGGACTATAGAAGATATTAAAGGAATCAGCCCCTCATTGGTAATGCACAAGATACATTTGGAAGAGAATGCCAAGCCATCGAGGGAGCCATAAAGAAGGCTTAACCCAGCTATGCAGGAGGTTGTGCGAGCAGAAGTAATGAAGTTGTTAGAGGCAGGGATCATTTATTCCATCTCTGATAGTAAGTGGGTGAGCCTGATTCAAGTCATGCCCAAACATGCTGAATTAACGATAGTGAAGAATGAGGACGATGAGTTGGTGCTAACTCGTGTTCAGTCAGGAAGGAGAGTGAGTATAGACTACCGTAAGTTGAATGCTGCCACTAGGCCTGATCATTTTCCATTCCTATTTATTGATCAGATGGTGGAGCGTTTAGTTGTGCATGTTTACTAATGTTGGGTCTGGCTGAAGACGTTAAACTTAGCGCTCATGGGAGACACCCCACAGCTTATCTTTTCTGTTTATTTATTATTTCGTATTTTTATGATTAATGTTTGTTTCCAATATTTTTTGTTTTCCAGTTTTTTTATTTTTCAGGGACAATGCGTACTTCAGTTCAAGCTTGGAGGTATGCTATGAGCCATACCAGTCCAGATAGTTCTCCATATCTCAGGTCAGCTCTTTCCATATTAGTCACACATTGGGGTCAATGTGTAATTTAAGTTTGGGGGTATGGGAGACACATCACACACTTTGTCCTAATTTGTTATCTTTTTGTCATAAAGATAAATGCATGTTCATGTTCGTCTAAAAATTTTGGTTGTTCTGAAAAATTGTGATGTGATTTCATTGGTGAGTTTAAAACTTTGAACACATGATCTGATGATAGAATTTAAACTTTAGTTACTTACTTTAGGCATTTTCAAGAATTCACATGTTTGATCTAATCTAACACGAGCACATCAGCACATATTTGTGTGAGGTATGACAAATGAGTTGAATGTATACGTTTCCTTGTCTTAACTGAAACTGGATGACTTGTTGGATAAACACTTGGGCATATATTAAAAAAAAATTAAAACTACTAATATTTATAATGATCATCATCAATAAACTTTTCACTGAGTAACTAGACCTCTTGCCTCAGTAAGCAGTGAATGTTCACGTCAAAAGGTAGAAATTTTATTCATAATGATCATTGCGAAACTTTCCGCTGAGTAACTGGACCTCTTGCCTCAGTAAGCAGTGAGTGTTCACGTCAAAAGGTGAAATTTTGCTTGGTAGTATTAAGGTCGGTTTAATTTCGTAGCCTTTTTTACTCGAGTTAGTAAGTCTTTAGGGGTGTCTTTACACCTAATGCCCTAAAACCATCTGGTTTGGGAGTCATTGACTCAACACTCGCTACATGGGTCGATTAGAAAGCTTAAGGGAACTAAACATAGCAGAGCCTTATATAAATAAAAAAATAAAAAAAAAACTATGCCATCGTTGTTCTTTCCGATGAGAAATTCTGTGGATCTTGAGACTTGATTACCTTGTACATTGAAGTTATTTGGAAACCTCATCTGTATATGCTAAATCACTTTACACTGATTCAAGCTTGTGATGTCTTACCATGCCTCTTGTAAGTAATTAGGTTTTAAATTCTTATTCATTGTGAAGATGGGTTGGACTTATTTAAACTTGCTCATGAATGAATCTCATGATTTTGAATGCTCCTTAAATTTTTGGATACCATAAATACTGAACTTATCTTTATGTTCTTTGTTTTTCATTTAGTTTTTTTTTATTTATTTTGTTTTGCTAAGGGACTAGCAAAATGTAAGTTTGGGGGTATTTGATGAGAGAAAAATATTGCATATTTTGGCCACTTAATTTACATTTGTTAGCTTAAGATTTTGTTACTTTGAGTTGTTTTCGTTGTTTTTCAGGTTTACAAGCACTGGGAAAGGAATTTCACTAAAATTGCCAGAAATGGCCGTACAGATTAATCATCTTTGAAAATTAAACTGTATTGATTCAAGAATAACCAGGATATGAACCATATATGCTTAGAAAGATCCAGAAGTCTATTTTCTGGAGAATTTTACGGCTCGTAAAAATGATTTTTCTACAGAAAGTTATGGCCGTTTTAGTAGACAAAGGTCAGGCTGTGCGGGATTTCAGCGTGAACAAAAGTTTTGAAGGGCATGTAAAGACTTAAATCCCATATCCCACATCGGTTGGAAACACATTTTTATATCCCACATCCCACATCGGATTGGAAACACATTGCACTCGTGGTATTTGCCTATATAAGACCCACTCCGCTTCATCATTCAGTGTACAATTCCTGAGCCACTTTGGTGTTTACCGGTGGACGTCTGCTAGCATTCTGGTGGATCTCGAAGGCTTTGTCACCACGAGGGGAAGCACTGCCCATCAACGAGTGGAATTTCTCCCATGCAAAGTTATTTATTTATTTCTTTACATTTAGTTGTTTTAGTTTAAATGTTTAGCACTTTTATTATGAATTGTAGTTTCATAGTTATGAGTGGCTAGACTCTTCAGCTAAGGTTGAAGATGAAGCCCTACCGTTGTTTGGCGTAGTAGTTCAGATTTGCTTGTACAAATCTGACAATTTTTAGTATAAATATTCTGTCAATTATTTGAGTTAATCTTATAATTGATTGAGTTTAAATTGTTTGTTGGATATTCCTTGTGTTTCATCTGATGGATACATTGAATGCTTTTCGATTAAATTGGATTTCCTTTGTGATTTGTTGAGAGCGGATACATTAGATGCTTTTGGTTTAGTTTGGATATTCTTTGTTTTTTGTCTTATAGTTGGATTCATGGAATGTTTTGATAGGCTATATTTTTAGAACATATATGCTTAACTTCGGTGGGGTGGATTTGGAAACCTTAGTGTTTTAATTATTAGTTTTTAAAAATCAATTTAGTTTAATTTTAATTTCTTTTGCAAATTATCATCTGAAATTCGGAACTAGGTTAAGATAGAGTTAGTTTAGATTGAAAATATACTTTCACAACGCAATTTCCTGTGGATTCGACCTCGCACTTGCACAACGCTATACTGCAAACGACTCGTGCGTTTGCGAGTAATTTAAAAATATTCATAATAATGCAAGTATGTTTTCAAGAAATCATCATCATACATTTCCTAGAAATGAAATATATATCCCTCACATTAGTGACATGTATCCGAAGAATACTTATCCTAAGAATTATAGACATGCACAACTAAGTCATCCTAGAAATTTTAATAACTATTATCCTAGGATTGTGCATTATCAACATGTCTATAGAACACCATATGTTGTTAAAAAAGTATGGGTCCTAAAAGAAATTATATTTTCTAGGACTAACCCCAAAGGACCCAAGAAATTTTGGGTACTTAAAAATGCAATTGTGTATCCCTGTGTGATGTAGATGTCTCTCCACACCAAAGAAAAAGGTAGTTGTTAGTACCTTGACAGTGGATGCTCAAAACACATGACCGATGATAAAAGTGTATTCAATGAGCTAACTCTAAGAGATGGCGAACTTGTCACCATTAGAGACAACACAAAAATAAAGATCATCAGGCATGGAAAAGTTGGTAATAATTTCTCAACCATAGATAATGTATTGCTAGTACAAGGCCTTAAGCCAAATTTACTAAGTATTAGTCAACTATGTGACAAAGGCAACAAAGTCATATTTGAAACCTCTTATTGTCTAGTTATAGACATCAAGAGTAACAAGATCAAGTTTGTTGGTCATAGACATGAAATTGTCTATATAGTTGATTTAAAATCCTTGCATTCCAAAAATGAAAAAAAAAATTCCCACATTTAGTGAAAATCCATGTCTATGGCATAGGAGGCTTGGTTATGTGAACACGAATTTTCTTAAAATCATTTCAAGAAAAAGATTTAGTCATTGGACTTCCCAAAATCAAATTTGAAAAAGATAAAGTATATGATGCTTGTCAAATGGAAAAACAAACTAGAATTTCCTTTAAATCAAAAAAATGCAGTGTCAACTACTAGACCATTGGAACTCTTGCACATAGGCTTATTCCGTCCAATAAGCACCATTAGTCTAGGTGGCCATCAATATACTCTTGTTATTGTTGATGACTATTCAAGATATACCTTTGTTATCTTTATTGCTTACAAGGATGAAGCTTTCAAAGAATTTAAAAACTTTTGCAAAAAGGTTCAAAATGAAAAAGGAATTTGTATTTCAAGTATTAGAAGTGATCATGGAAAAGAATTTAAAAACTAAAGTTTTTCAAAATTTTGTGATGAAAATGGAATTGATCACAACTTTTCAGCTCCTAGAACTCCTCAACAAAATGGAGTTGTTGAGAGGAAAAATGGAGCTCTAGAAGAATTTGCAAGAACAATGCTTTGTGAAAATAGCTTACCAAAATACTTTTGGGCTAAAATAGTAAACACTTCTTTCTATATCTTAAATAGGATTTTAATTAGGCCTATGCTTGACAAAACTCCGTATGAATTATGGAAAGGTAGAAAACCTAATATTTCTTATTTTCATACATTTGGTTGTAAATGTTTCATCCTAAATAACAATAAAACTAACTTGGGTAAATTTGACTCTAAGACCGATGAAGGGATATTTTTAGGATATTCAACCTCTAGTAAAGCTTATAGAGTCTTCAATAAGAGAACTCTAGTAGTAGAAGAATCCGTACATGTAACCCTTGACGAGTCTAACCCAATTAGTAGTAGAGAAGTTTTTTTCAATGATGATGCAGATTTCATTCCAAGAATGGAGGTACCTACTCCCATTGTTGACCCAAAGAAAAGCTCACCTCAAACAATCAAGAGATGGAAACTCTCAAATTGGACCAACCATCTACAAGTCAACAAGAGGATAGTCTTCCCGAAGATTGAAGGTATGTAAATTATCACCCAATCGATCAAGTGATCGGTGATCCTTCACAAGGGGTAAGAACTCATTCCTTAATTAGAAATATTTGCAAGTATGTAGCTTATTTGTCTCAAATAGAACCTAAGACATTTATATAAGCCAAAAAGGATAATGATTGGATAATTTCCATGCAAGAAGAAATAAATCAATTTGAAAGAAACAATGTATGGAATCTAGTTCCTAGACTTAAAAATAATACAATAATAGGAACTAAATGGGTATTTAGAAATAAGATGGATGAAAATGGAATAGTAACTAGAAACAAGGCTTGACTAGTTGCTAAGGGATATAATCAAGAAGAAGGAATAGACTTTGATGAGACCTATGCTCCCGTAGCAAGATTAGAAGTTATTCGAATGTTATTAGTCTTTGCGTAATAAGTGGTGTCAGAGTTTGTTCATGTTGAATCATTGGGAATCGAAATTTCATTCGATTACATGATTATTTGTATGTATTTTGGATTTAATGATTCCGGGTGTGGTGTTGTTAAATTCGAGAAAAATTTTGGTTGTTCTTTGTATAATTTTTCTGGAATTTGGTTGATTTAAAAGGTATTTAGGGTTCTTTTAAAGAAAGCCATGAAATTGTATAATTTTTTGAGAATTTGGTTGATTTTCTCCATAGATCAGTTAGGAATAAAAAAAATGAGCAAAACTTTTTTGGATCGTCGAAAACGGAGTTCCGAAGGCCAAGATATAGCTGGGTCAAGTTTCGAGTCGTGATTCGGATCTCGCGACCCGATTGGAGGTCAGGGACGACCAAAACATCGTGTCGTTTCTCTGGTTTGAGAAAACGATATGACATTTTTTTTAAATGGCATGATGTTTTAAGGTTTGGGTGTTGACTTCGGTTGACCGCGTTAACTTCGGTTGACTGGTGTTGACTTTGACCAAAAAAATTTGGGTCAATTTTGGTGCAATTTAATTTTACATATTGGTATGTTTATATATTTTTTGGAATGAATTAATTGAAGCAACATGTCACCAAAGAAACTTTTCTTGTGGAAATTAATTTGTTTTGGAATATAAACGGTTGTGTGTGTAACTTATGTGAATATTGACCGGCCCAAAGGAATGTTGATATTTAACAAAATTACATGGGCACCTATGGTAATAAACTTGTGATGATTATTCGGTTTTTCATGTGAACAATACATCAGCCCAAAGGAAGATTTATTGTTTGACATGTTTCTTATTATTAGTGTTTGATCACTACGCCAAGATATCACTTACAAATTTACATTTTGTCCAAAGATGAAATATTAATGGCGTGCCCGGTATCTTGAGATGGGATTTACCTCTATTTAAATTTTATTGCTATTTCTGTTATGAGTAAACTTGTTTTGCTTGTTTGTTATTCTCTGGATTCAGCTACAATCACTCCTACTAATATTACTGCCAACATCAACTCTATTCCTATGCTAAATGGCACAAATTTCAAGTCATGGCAAGAGAACCTCTTGATAATTATAGGAGTCATGGATCTTGCATTAAAGGCTGATTCTCATGCACCTCTTACGGATAAGAGTACCTCTGATGAAAAGAGGGATATGAAAATGTGGGAGAAATCAAATCACTTGTGTATGATGATCATGAATAAGGCCATTCCGGAAGCATTCAGGGGCACAATTTTTTAAAAGATTACTACAGCTAAAGAGTTCCTTACAGACATTGAAAAGAGGTTTGTCAAGAACGAAAAGGTTGAAATAGGTATGCTCTTGACAAGTCTAATTTCAACGAGATACAAAGGTAAAGGCAATATCAGAGAGTACATCATCAAGATGTCTCATCTTGCTACAAGGTTGAAAGCACTTAAACTAGAACTTTTTGAGGACTTACTAGTGCTTCTGGTTCTGATATCCCTTCCGACACAGTTTAGCTAGTTTAAGGTGAGCTACAATTGTCAGAAAAAGACTTGGTCTCTTAATGAGCTCATCTCACACTATGTTCAGGAAGAGGAAAGATTGAAGCAAGATAAGACAGAGAGTGCTCACCTGGCCTCAACCTCTAAGAACAAAGACAAGAGAATCAAAAGGAAGAATGATAGAGAAGCTGCAGATACGACACCTCAAAAGAAACAACAAAAGAAACCGGGTCAACTGAAAGGTACTAGTTGTTTCTTCTAAGGTGTTGAAGGGCATATGAAGAAGCATTGCACCAACTACCACGCATGGTGTACTAAGAAAGGTGTGCTTCTCAATTTGGTTTGTTTTGAGGTTAATTTAACTTCGGTACCTAGACACACGTGGTGGATAGATTCTGGTGCAACAACTCATATCAGTGTGTCTATACAGGGTTGCCTGAGTTGCTGAAAGCCAAGTGATAGTGAAAGATACATCTGTGTGGGCGATGGCAAGACAGTTCAAGTTGAGGCAATAGGAAAATTTAGATTATTATTAAAGACTGAAATTTATTTGGATCTTAATGAGACTTTTATTGTACCGTCTTTTAGATGAAATTTGATTTCTATTTCTGCTTTGGACAAATTTAGTTATTCTTGTTCATTTGGGAATGAAAAATTTAGTTTGTTTTATGATTCAAAATTTGTTGGTTCCGGTTCTTTGTCAGGTTATGATAATCTTTCTTTGATTGATACAATTGCTTCATTTAATGAATCCCTGCAATTAAGTACACGAGGTATAAAGAGAAAATTAACCAATGAGAATTCGGTTGCGTTGTGGCACAAGAGATTAGGTCATATCTCCAAATGGAGAAAAGAGAAGGGACTTGTGTTAGACGAAATTCTAGACCCCTTAGATTTCGTAGATTTTGATATTTGTGTTAACTGTATAAAGGGAAAACAAACCAATAAAAGGAGATTTGAAGCCAACAGGACTTTGGATGTCTTAGAACTTATACATACGAACATTTGTGGGCCATTCCCTACTGTTGCTAGGAATGGTCAACAATATTTTATAACATTCATAAATGATTATTTCAGATATGGCTACATATATCTCATTCATGAAAAGTCACAATCACTGGATATGTTCAAAAATTTTAAGGCTGAAGTTGAGAACCAACTCAGCAAAAGGATCAAAACCGTCAAATCTGACCATGGTGGTGAGTACTATTGCAGATATGATGGTTCAGGTGAACAATTTCCAGGACCGTTTGCTAAATTCCTAGAGGAATGCAGTATCGTCCCACAGTACACTATGCCGGGTTCGTCCACTATGAATGGTGTTGCCGAAAGACGAAATATGATGCTTAAAGACATGGTGAGGAGTATGATTTGTCATTCTACCTTACCAGAATCACTCTGGGGAGAAGTGCTTAAGACTGTAGCATATAACCTTAATAGGGTTCCAACTAAAGTGACTACCAAAACCTCTTATGAACTTTGGAAGGGCAAGAAGCCTAGTTTAAAGCACTTGCACATTTGAGGATGTCCAGCTGAAGTAAGGTCTTATAGGCCCAATGAAAATAAATTGGACTCAAGAACTGTGAGTTGCTATTTTATTGGCTACTCTGAAAGATCCAAGAGATACAAGTTTTATGATCCCACGACTAAGTCGGTTTTTGAGTAGGGAAATGCCCGGTTCTTCAAGGATGTCGAGTTTACGGGGGGAGATACAGTTAGAGACTTTGTCTTTGAAGAGTAATATGTTGATATTCCCATAAGTGTTACTGGCATTGATCAGGATTCTATTCCTGAATTTGTTCAAGACACAACAAATTAAGATAATGTCGAAGAACCTCTCATTCAAGAAATTATTCTAGAAGAACAAACTTTACCACCTAAAGAGCCTATTCCATTAAGAAGATCAACTAGAGAAAGGAGAAGTGCAGTGCTAGACGACTACATTGTATTTCTTCAAGAACATGAGGTTGACATTTGAGTGATGGAAGATGATCCGATCAAATTCCGTCAAGCCATGGAAAGTTCTAACTCTCAGAAGTGGATTGATGCCATGAATAAGAAGATTAAGTCCATGAAGGATAATGACATGTGGGATCTTGTCCTATTGCCAGAAGGCGCAAAACTCATTGGTTGAAAATGGATATTTAAGACCAAGAGGGATTCGAAAGGCGATATGGAAAGGTACAAGGCTCGTCTTGTCGCTAAGGGCTTTACACAAAAAGAAAGCATTGATTATAAAGAGAATTTCTCTCCGATATCTTTGAAAGACTCTTTCAAGACTATTATGGCATTGGTGGCGCATTTTGATCTTGAGCTACATCAGATGGATGTCAAGACAATGTTTCTCAATGGTAACATTGATGAGACGATCTATATGGTGCAACTAGAAAGCTTTGTGTCGGGAGACCCACAGAATATGGTTTGCAAACTTAAGAAATCCATCTATGGACTCAAGCAAGCATCTCGACAATGGTATTTCAAGTTTCATCAATTGATCATCTCGTTCGGTTTTGAGATGAATTTGGTCGATGATTGCATATACCATAAGTTATGTGGGAGCAAGTATAATTTTTTGGTTTTATATCTCGATAACATTTTGTTTGCTAGCAACGATATAGGCTTATTGCACAAAACCAAGAGATTTCTAGCTAAGAATTTTGATATGAAAGATCTTGGTGACGCCTCTTTTGTATTAGGCATAAAGATACATCCTAATCACTCTCGGGGTATTCTTGGATTAGCACAAAAGAACTATATCGAACAGGTTCTCAAGAGATATGGCATGCAGGATTGCAAACTAGGTAATACCCCTGTGGCAAAGGGAGACAAGTTTAGTCTCAATCAGTGCCCTAAGAATGATTTTGAGGAAAAGGAAATGTAGAAGATTCCTTATGCGTCAGTAGTAGGAAGTCTGATATATGCTCAGGTTTGTACATGTCCGGATATTGCATACATTATTGGGATGTTAGGCAGATATTTAAGCAATCTAGGAGTAGACCATTGGAAAGCAGCCAAACGGATCTTATAGTACTTACAGAGAACAAAAGACTACATGCTCACGTATCGGAGGTCAAATCAACTTGAGATCATTAGGTATACTAACTCCGATTTTGCTGGATGCCAAGATAGTATGAAATCTACGTCAGGCTATGTTTACCTGCTAGCTGGAGGTGTTGTCTCCTAGAAGAGTGTTAAATAGTCTCTTATAGCCTCTTCTACCATGGCGGCAAAGTTCATAGCGTTTTATGAGGCGTCCAATCACGGAATATGGCTGCGAAATTTTGTCACGGGGCTGTGTATAGTGGATGGTATTTAAAGACCACTCAAGTTATTTTGTGACAACAAGTCAGCAGTTCTATATTCCAATAACAACAAGAGCTCGACGAAGTCAAAGCATATAGACATCAAGTTCCTAGTTGTTAAAGAAAGAGTTCAGAGTGGACAGTTGTCTATAGAGCACATCGATACAAACTCCATGATTGTGGATCCGCTTACTAAGGGATTGCCACCCAATGTGTTTCATGAGCACACTGCTCATACGGGTGTCATGTCATTTGAGGGTATTCAGTTTTAGTGGGAGTTTGTAATTTTAGATGCTTTTCTGATATAGGCGTATTTTCAGTTATTTTAGTTTATGGATATTTTAAAGTTATTTTCAGTAGAAATAAAGTTTTGGTTTATTTACACTCTGAATTTTGGTATGGATTGATCTCACTAAGGTTTAAGAGTGGACCAGTTGGAAATAAGCATGTTAAGATCACATTGCATGAAATTTCCATACTACACATCCACATCATGATCCATATCATTCAGTTGTATTGGCATACGTGACCATTGATGGGTCGAGTTACGAAAGATGTAATCCTATGTTGGTATGATTGAAGGACCGGATTGATTATAGATACATTTCAGTAATGACAGCAAAGTAGAGCTCATATGATTATTATTTTGCAAGGTATAATTTTAAAATTACACATATAGCCCAAGTGAGAGATTGTTAGATCCTTAATCCAACATTTGGCTTATATGTGAATAATTATGTGTTGTAGACTGTCATATAAGGTTAAGCTTATTTAAAATGATCTACTAAGGTTTAGGTAATTTGGGCTTTAATGTATTTAATAGGGTGTGGGCCTTTAATATGTAGAGACTTAAGGTAATTTCTATTTTATGATGGGCTAAAATATAAATTCCAAAAGATAACAGGAAAGTTATCTATTAATAGTGGTTATGGTTCCCAGATCACACGTACGATTATTCTATTCTATTTTATTCTTTGACATCTCATCATCAGAGAGAGAACAAGAGAAAACAAATGATTCTCTAAGAGAACATGCTGATCTAGAAGATATACCGCGCCTTACTGAGAGTAATTGATTATCATAGATTCAAGTACACTTCCGCATATTAATCTGTTTATTCTTAGTAATTTAAAATGAATATTTCCTGAATTTTAAAAGATGTTTTGCATCCAAATATATTTCTTAACATGTTACATTTTTATTATGGATATTAATCATTTTTTTTGTAATTTTTTGTTAAAATTTTATTTGGGAGTGGATTCTTTTTATAGAAAAATTGAGAGTAATTTGTAACGAGGGATGTAATAGTATTTTACTTTTATTTTTTATTATTTTATTTTTCATGTAAAACATTTTTCATTGGCTAATTAATAGAAAGAAAAAAAAACCCTCAATTTTGAAGGGTAATTAGTACATTAATGTTTTAAAGACGAAATCTTCACATGTTGGCCATGTAATTAATTTGGAATGTCCAATTAGTTAAATACAGTCTCATAAAAGTAAGTAAATGGTTTATCGAAAGAAACAATGCTTAATTTTTCTTTTCAAGAAAAAAGCTCAAATGGGTGACTAGTGATAAAATATAGCAATGATAAGTTTAGAAGGCTCAAACGGTTCAAAAATGGTCTATATCATATCCTAAGTAGTGTGCATCCTAGGAATTCGTTTCAAGTGATTATCAAGTAAGTTCTAGAGCTTGTCAAGACCACAAAAGTATTCATAAAACAATCACACATAAAAATTTTCTAGATGTTATAGACTAATCATATAATTTTACCACAAACCAGAATCTCAAACCAAATGAAGATTAATATTTAAATTAATTTCAAACCGAAACAAAATTTAACTCCTTCTAAATGCTATTTGCTAACTCAATTAAGTTTATATCATTGATATGTGAATTGACTCTAAGACTAACACAAAACATGCTAAACAAAAACAAAGATGACACCAGACAATTCAATAAAAGAAAAAAGAATATGTTTCCTCAACCCCAACTGAAAAATCACATTATGCTCAAGAAAAGAAAAATTAAAGAAAATAAAATCAATTTAATTTGCTATTTAAAATAAATTATTTTAAGTTTATTTAAACCAACTTTATTTAAATGTATTTTTTGATTGAGGGAATGAAAAATTGATAAGAAAAAAAAAATTTATTTGGATGTTTAAAATAAAAAATATAACATTTTATTATTTTACTTTTACTATTATAAGATTAATTAAAAATTAAAAGTTAAAGATATAATTATGAATTGAAAAAATATGGTAAAGGAGGTACTTTTTCCTTCACAATTTGAAAAAATAAGAAAAAAATTAAAAATTTTAACTCAAGCTTAATAAAATAACTACATACATTAAATCTTAAACATAAATAATTAATAAGTGATTTTAATTAAATTTCAAAGTAAATGAAAAAAAAAATAAAACCATCCAATTTTTTTTTTTTTAAAGAACCACCAATCCGATCAGATGCTAATAACACTGCACATATCCTTTTGTTTCCCATCATTTCTGTCAATCCATTCGTATAACAAATGCATAGCCTTTTCCAGAGACACCCAACAAGTCAAATGAATTTGAAGATCACATCAATCATCAAATAAAACATATGACCAACGCCCTTACAAAAATACTGGTTTACATTGAATCAAAAATTGTCGAAAATTTAATTGGTAATTTTAGAAAAGTTTTATTGATAATATTAACGTGGGATTAAAAATGACATTACCAATAAAAACTTTTAAAATTACCAATAATATTTCGGAGACCCTGTCTTTTTCTCACACCCCGAACCATTTTTTTCAAAAAAAAAAAAACAGAAAGGATAGAGAGACAAGATAGAATTTGGAATGATACTAAAATCTAATTGTATTGGGACCCCAACAGCTCAAATGCATAACTTTTTCCAGTCGCTGCTCTGATTTCTTCATCTTTTCTTCATTTCTAGTCTGATTAGAAATCTTCACCGATGAAGAATGATCAGTAGGAGAAGAGAGGATCTTGGCTTGAGTGAACGATCTGATATTGCTCTTGGCATGTTGGTGAAGTGACCTTATAGCATAATTCCATCTGCAAACACCTTGGTCCTTCAATGCCTCCACTGCACCGATCGTAGCTGCCACAACCCAAGCTTTTCTTGCAGCACTCATCTTTTTCACAGTAATTTCTACCGATTTTCTGGTTTTATATGAAGATCTATGTGAAAGAGAGGATTTTGGTAAGCAAGAATAAGAGAGAGGGATTTGGATGTCGATGAAGTTAAGAGAAATGTAAAGGTTCTTATATACTAAGCAGTACGGGTGGTGGGTAGCTAGATGTTAACGTGACTACAGAGCGCAAAACCATTGGCAGTTTAAGCGACGGTTTTGAATGGAATCCCTGGTTTTTGGAGAGAAAACCACGTGCTCATTAGCGTGGTTTTTCATCTGTAAGCACGTGCACTGCTCGATCGTTAACAGCCTGATAATATAAAAGAATATTCACTTCAAAATGAATACCACGTCGCCGCCACCGGATTATGTTTGGGTTTGGATTCGGGTTAGGATTAGGGTTTGGATTCGGGTTAAATTGAAGTTTATTTTTTAAAATATAATTATTTATTAAATAATATTTAATTATTATTATCACATTATATAAAGTTAATAAAGTATTAAATTTTGATAAAATTTAATTAATTGATTAATTTAAATTATTTTTATTTTATTATTTTAACTCATTAATTAATATTATTTTATTAAAATTTTAAAACACCTTAACAGATTCAAAAGACTTACGCCTCAATACAAAACGTCTCGTCCAACACCTTCTTTTCTAAAAACACATATCGTAACCAATATTTAAGTGAATAGCTCAGTATATTTTTGGTTTTTTAATGGTTAGTTTTTCTTTTAATAGTTGGGTTAAACTTATGATACATAGATTTTTTATTTTATTTTATCATATTAATGTTAAGTTTTTTATACTCAGATATGAATATGGTATTTATATACTACAAAACTAAAAAAACAATTACAAAACTAAAAAAAATTAAGTAAACCCGATACTCAAACTCAAACCGTGTCTGACGCCCGTACTCAATCCGAATCCCATAAGGTTAAACAACAAGATAATTCCTTTTTTAACACTGACTTAAAAAGAAGCTTGAACTTTGGGTTTTCAATATAAAATTTTTTGAAAGTAATCACTTAAATCAAAATACCCTAATTTACTAACAAAGGGATAATTTTGTTTTTCAAAAAAATTCTTAGCTAGGTTGGATCTAAAATTTTGAAACTTCATTAATAATTTTTAAAAAATTACGGATAATATCAGTATAAATATGAGACTCAAAAATTAAAATTACCAATAAAATTTTTTAAGTTTACCAATAAAATTTTGAATGGGTAGAAGAATTCTTCCTCCTTTCATCTCATATCCCCAAATCCAAGATAATTCTGAGGCCTTTGGTACAATCACCAAAAGATTTTACTAACAAGTTAGCACTTTCCACTTGGTCTACGATTTCAATGGTAAGTTATTATGACAAAGTTTTGAAATCATTTTACCCTCGATGTCTCTTAAATTCAATTCGCCAAGTATAACTGTGAACTTGTAACTTTCTTTTGAACCTTAGACAAAACTTTGTAGTGAATTAATTGAAAAGGGGTAAGAATCAAAGCAATTTATGATGAACTCAAGCCATGTGATTAATGAAAAAATAAAATTCTATTTACAAAAGTATTATATGGGGGCTTAACTAGGAACCCAACAACTCAAATACATAACAGTTCCCAGTGATTCCTCAGACTGTTTCATCTTCTCGTCTCTCAACTTCCTAGACAAAACAGAAGAAGAAGGTGCGGAGAGTTTTTTAGCTTGAGAATATGATCTGATATTGTTCTTTGCATGTTGATGAATAGACCTCAGTGCATAGTTCCATCTGCAGAAGCCTTGATCTTTCAGTGCCTCTATAGCTCTAACACTTGCTGCCACAAACCAAGCTCTACTTGTAGAACTCATATTTCCTTCTTCTTTTTAAGTTGGAGAATAATGGAAAGAAGATGGGAATTGAAAAGTTGGGATGCTTTGTAGAATCTGAAAGATTGATATCTGGTGTTTGCTTTGCTTGGGGATGTGGGATGTGAAGAGCTCTTAAATGGAGAGAAAAGTGTTGTAGCAAAACTAAATGATGATTTGATGGGAAAAAAGGTGGTGGGTTGTGAGAGAAAACCAGAGGAGGAATCATCTAAAGACAAGGAAAGCCAATTGTTTTTTAGCAGTAGCACTAAAAAAGCAGCACTACTGTTCTTTGAATAGGGACATTATTGAGGGAGAGATTCGAGTGCCAAAACAAACAAATTATTTAGATAACGGTGGGGTAGAGAATCAACTACTATAGATTTAGATAAGGTAAGTACCATAGAGCAATAATTAATATGGGAGTATGATATTTTTTATATTGAAACAATAGTATATAAATATAATAATTTGATCATAATATTATTCACTAATTTCAATCATAATATAAATCTATAATATTATCACATTCGCATATAAGTTGATAATTCTCCCACATTATCCATAAAGACAGTAAATAAGAGAAATAAATAAATAACCAATAAATTAAACAAATCAATCAAACATTGATAAAAATTGAACACTTTTACCACATAATCAATGCCTTTTGCCCTTATTAGCATGGGAGTACAATACTTGAGATCCAATTTAAAAGAATACAGATCACCAAAAAAATTTAAAAAGAATACAAACTGTTTCAGTTTATTCTGTATCATAGTGGTTTACATTCTAACTCATACAATTCTACATTCCAACTTTCGCATGTCTAATCTTCAAAATAAACTAATAAGGATGATTTTGTAGATTAGATGAATTGGCATCAAGTGATATGTCAATAGATCTTGTAAAAAGATTAAAGGATAGAAATTTTTTTCCTTTTTAAATTACTCAAGCGGAAGAGAATCTGTTTGCAAGCTGTACACACTGAATAATATATGAGTTTATGTGGCCAAAGGAGGCAAACAAAAGCATCATAGCCACAGTAACAAAGATGCAATCAAAATCTTGATGGTAATCAACAAGGTAAAAAGGCAGCGGTTATGTGCACAAGAAGTATGGGTGGGATGATACGAGCTTAACTGATGTGAGTTATATCAATTCCGTCTGGAAATTTAAACGTAGCAGCTGCGCCAAACTTCCTTCGCTCTTCCTCAGCTTCAGTAAATTCTTCTTCACTACTATCATCTTCTCCATCACCGTTACTGATAGGTGATGAGGGATCATATACACTCTTGGATCGGCAATTTGGAGTGGCGAGCATGCTCACTTGGCCAAAGTGAGAAATTTCGACAACAACCGTGTCATCATCTACTGGGAGGGGTTGTTTCCATGGCTCTCCATCAATCCTCATGAATGTATGATCAGCTGCACCCTTTTGAAATTCAAAACGGATTCTGTTTGCCTACATACAGATGGAAAATAAAGGAAAAGGAAATTAAAACAAATGAAATGGCTTCTAATCAAAAGTAGTGAAAACTGTCTTCTAGAAAGAAGCTGCACCTTTATTGATCATTGGTTGGGTTCTCAACAATATGACCAAATTTTAAAGTAATATTTAAAACATAGAAATGTATCTGATGCATAGACCATATAAAATACACCTCAGATATTAAGAAACAACTATTTAGTAATATGATTATCATTGCGAGTTACATGAAAACGGCAAATCTTGTCGTAGTTATTGCTTCTTGCTCAATCTATATCATAGAAATGCAAGCATATCACTACTTCATCATAGGATACAATATAGTATTTTTAACAATTCAATGAAAACTAATGTTTTCCATCAACACATATACATATACACGTGGACGCAAACACATAAAATAGCCCTGCCATTTGTACCATATTTTTTTGGAATTTGCTGCTTGATATTGAATCCTAAATTCAATCGGTATCCATATATACACTTCACAGTTCTAAAACCCTTCCAATCAAAAGTCCGACAGAATCTTATTAAAACTTAACATTTGTTAAAAATAAAGAGTACCCTGCAAGAAAAATTCAAACCATAACCAGCTTCATAAGTTTTACAATTAAAGATACCCTCCTCATTAAAAATTGACCATATAATTATGTCATACCTGTGCAAGACGAGTCCCATGTCCATTTGGAGCAAGCAAAACAAGCCCATGCCAAGCATTTCTAAAACCGACAATCTCAATAAAGCCATCATCTACATATGGTGGAGTCAAACCCCTCTGTAAATCAAAACTTCTCCACAATTAGCAATTACACTTTCGTTGATGAGAAAATTTTCCATAAATTTAAGAGCAGTATGAGAGACAGCTTTGTTTTCAGTTAATATCTCATAAGCATAAAAGAGGGAAATCTGAACTAACATCACGCATTTTCTTCCTATATGGTTTTCCCCAAGGATCGAGTCCACCAGAAAAACTGGGCAAGTTGAGGCAAACAATAGACCTAATGCTGCATGAAGATGAAGTATTAGTCAAATGGACAAAATAAACTAGAAGATTCATGGTGAATCAAAAGTTGATTAAAATCAAAAGAATTTGTCCATTTTACAGAATAAGAAAATAAAAGAAATAAAGTTAAAAGAAATGCAAAGAATCAAATTTGGTGTAATCTATCATTTTCAGATTTGGTACCATGCAAAAGTTAACAGGGAGGAGCCCTCTGAAGGAAACATTATCAAACACCTATGATATTTCCATGGTTAAATTGCTTTAAGATCATGACTAAGCTGTTGAGGTAATTTAGCTAGCCAAACTGAAAATTATTTTAATAGGATTGCTGGATGTTTTTCAGGGGCATAAATGAACATGTCTCTTTAATAAGAACAATCATACAAACACAATTTTTTTAATGGCAGATATAGGATTCAGCACAATCCCGTGTGCACATATACCATATTCAGAAACAGAACAAGAGGTCAAAAGCTCTACAGAGCTAATTGACACCATATGTAAAAACAAACTTTTTGGATATAAAGAGAGGCAGAAATTGAACAGCACCTGCTAGGTATGTGGAGGTCCTCCCAATGGCCTTGTTGCTTCATAATCCTAACCTTTGTCAGCTGCGCAATGTTCCTGTATTGAAATGAATCCATTTTCACAAACATTGACACCCACACAGAAGGTGATAAAGTTAAAGAATAACTTGAACAAGTGGTCTCAACAAGTTTAGGCAAATTACACTGAACAAAAGCAGAACGCCACAGGGCAAAAAAATCATAACATTAAGCTTTCAAGCATATTCTTCTTAATGTCAACTGAACTAATATATTCAGAAAGGGAAGCAATCTACATATTCAAGGGGTATATTTCCAAGCATATGTTAAAAAGACTCACCGTGAAGAAGGATGAAAAAGAGAAGCGGCAAACCATCCTTGAGTACATCCAAGCTTCAGATAAGCACTCTGCCCCACCCAAAAGAATGAAGGGCAATATTAAGTAGCAGAGTTATTACAATAATTTCTACTAAAAGCAAAACAATTTATATAGAGATCATAACAAATTAAAATCATGCAGAACATCAAGGAAAAAAAGACAAGCTTCAGATAAGTACTCTGCTGGTAACAATGCAGAACAATAGACATCGTTAAAATTCAATTGAGTGCAAAATACACGAGTCAAAAGTGTAAAAGAAATGAATTTCTAATGCAATAATATTCATTTAAAAATATGCAAGTAAACAAGTAGATACCTGATTGACTAACTGATTTTTGAATTTTTCTGGGTGTAACTTCCTCTCAGAGTGAAACGCATATGATACTTGAGCATCCATTCCTATCAAGAAAATTAACAAACTAAGGAACAACACGGGTGTAATAGTACTTGCATCAACCAGGTAACCAACAGATGACACTCACTTTTAAATATTATTGATGAATAATACTTATTTGTTAGGAGAAATTATAATTACATCTCTATGCTGTTCAGTTCTAGGAGATGTGGATATCCTGTGAAGCCTATGCACTGAACTTGTCTCTGGGCTTAAAAGAACTTACAAGACTCGATAAGATTTGTAGTAAATTAGTAATCAATAAACATGCTATTGCATGACAACCTCAATCTAGATCTAGGATGGAAATGAGAAATCAAAACGGAAGTGAAGCACAGCAGTAGCACAAAGCAGTATAGTTCATTTATGTTGTTTGACCTAAGGCCTATGTTTATGAGTAAAGACTCCAAGAATGTTCACAAGATGAAAACATTAAAAGGTTTTATCAAGCTCACTCCCCCAATTCACCTGAGTTCTCTTTCTCACTAAAGGTCTTTAGCCCTCACAAGAACCCCAAAATGACTAAGAGCAAATTTTCTGGGTTACAAAAGAGGGGGGAGGTCCAGAAAAACATCTCACGACGATCAAGTTACAGGTTGGTCAGTCCATGCCCACATCCCTAGTCTAAAATTCTACATTGAACCATCCCAAGCACCTCATCTGAGCGGTTAACAAAAGAAGTTTTCCTCTACTAACAGTGTCATAGAAATTATGATACATACATACATACATAAATTTATCAATTTAAAGAAAATCTTAGATTCTTACCCATGCTGAAGTAGTTCCAAAATCCCCCACGAAATGTGTGGTAACCTTCCTGAGATCATTCAACAAAGATTTGCCAATAATTATTCAAACCAATGCCACATTCATGTAAAACAACTAAACATCACAAGGAATTTCAAGAAATAAAAACGAAAGATACTATGAATTCTAAGATTGACATATAAAGATTGCATTCTCTCATCTTTTTTTTTTTTTTTTTCTTCAAAATTCACTTGGTTCTGGTTCTGACTTGTGAATGTTATCTGGAACATATATCCCATCGTATATGTTATCCTATTACCTGTAAACATCCTGAGTAATGAGCTAAGAGAAGCATGTCCAATGAAATAACTAAATTTATGTTCAACAGCATCATCTCTCAACACTACATGGAAAACACATCTTCTAATTCTACCATGAGAAAACTACGGCTGCATTACCAAAGCCTCAGTTAAGGCATCTTCTTCAGAAGATGGAAATGGCACCAGGCCGCATTTGGAAAAATAAAAATAAGAAAGAAGGAGAAGCTATCCTCATTAACTTATATAGGTTTAGGCATGGAATAGAATGTAAAAATTTAATGTCTTGATAAGATATTATATTTATTGATTTAACTGCTGACTTCTCTTCTATTTTCAAGTTCTATTACAAATTAATATATGTTATGTCCAAACAAATAAACCTTCCTTGTACTTCCTAAATTTGAAATGGACCTTGCCTTAGGTTTCAAATCCTCTCACAACTACCACATCCGTTTGATAGGTCTAACATTGATGTAAACATACGACCACTAGGCTCATTTATGTTAGGGAAGCAAACTAATTAGTATAGTCAGAAGTATATATGGAATTGGAAAACAAGAAGAAAAAAAATAAAACCTAAGTAGTAATAATATAAACGAGTTCATTAAATTCACTTATAATGTTCAGAAATTATAGTGATTGACACTGTGACCGCTAGTTGATTTAATAATTAATTCATAACGAATAATGAAAGAACATGGACATTTTCTGTCTTCATTGTATCATGGTTAATATTTTATTTGATGCTAAGTAAGTTTACTTTCTCATGTAATTGTTAATTTAAATGAAAAAAGAATTTTTAGCATTGTAGACACTATTTTGGTCCATACTGACCCACTTTTCAACTACGAAAAAAAAACTCCTCAAGAACATATATAATGAGGCAAACTTCCTCTCCACGTACACTAAAGGCTTTCATAAGCGTGTTAAGCTATTTTGGTCCTTTGTTCTGTCATCATATTGTACTTAACCAAAGAGGGAAAAGAGAAATAAAAAATAGATGACAGTTTGTAGAACAGAGAAAGGAGACATATACGGCTAAGCATGTTGCATTTATCTGCTTCCACAAAATGTACAGCTGATATACAAATTGCAAGAAACATAGCTATATAACTGAATCAAAAAGAGAGGAGCATGAGCATGACCACATAGTCTACATAGACAAAAAGGAGAAAAAAATAAAATTTACCATATTTAGTGTGTCTGTTTGAGAGACACGATGAAATGCGTGCAAAGAATGGGGTAGTTCAAGAGGTGCAATGGGATCACAAGAACCTCCTTCTTTGGGAGCCTTCATTCTCATGATGATATGCCAGCTGAAGTTGAACAGAAATAATTAATATTGTAATTCAAAAGGCAAAATAAAAATTCCTGTAGAGAAGCAACAATTCATGCCTTAATATTAACAAGACAAAGTAGAACTATATATAAAATCAAGTAAAGGAAAAATTTACTAGCATATGATTGGTGTCTTCCATACCTAAAGTTCATGTGAAGTTATTCCCAGACTCATAATCTCAGGTAGTAATATAAGCATACTTGAAACTCTAGTTAAATTGTTCCCCTTTAGAATTATACAGAATCCATATTAAGAAATCATTTAGAAAGGATAAAAAAGGGGGGAAAGTGAAAGATAAAGCATAAAAAAAAATCCGAAAACATAGTATTTATGTTGAAATTTTATGCAGAAATGAATTTGAATGATTACTATCTCTGTATCCTTTGGCAAGTTATCCAAAATTTTATATTCACTTGGAATTTCAAAAAGTTTTGGCATACATAATCTGACCTTTTCTCTGATCAAGTTAAGTTTAAAGTCCAATAAACTCTGTTTCAGATTTCAACAGCCACGGCATATGATGTTTAAGGCTTAAAGAAGAGGGGGAAAAGCCAAAAAGGCAAGAGGAAAGGGCACAAGGTGGTGAGAAAAGACACTGTGACACTTGCCTGATGATCCAAGATGCAACAGCAAAATAAAATTGCTGTCCCCAATTTGAAACAGATAGCAAACTTTGCAAAACAATGATGTCTATAAATAGTATTGCAACTCAAGTAACTCCTCGTGGCAAGTGGATATGTGTTCTAATGATCAAATATATTTCTAAATTTATTCAAGCAGGTTAAGGAAACTTGTGCATTTGACCTGTCTGTCAACTCTTCAAGTTAAGCGCTACTAGTTTAGTGGTTTACTTAGCAGTCATCACAAAACTACATATGCCTCTGTGTGTGTGTGTGTGTGTGGTAGAGAAAAAGAGAGTTCTATTTAGTCAAAACTTGAAAAGGCAACAGATATATAATCTCTCATGAATTCTTACCTGTCAATTTTCATTTCCTTTGCGGTTCTTACTTGTTGAAGGAATGACTGCACAGATAGGCGATCTGTGCCAGGATTTTTCTTTCCCTGTAAATTAACCAAACACAATAAAATTCTAATTCTGAGTTCAATCAATGCCTCCAGTACTGAGCATATTTAGACCATGAGAGAATTTGAAATCAAACAGATGAAGATAAAAAGTAAATAGAGAGCAACTTGTAATATCTTTTCTACATGCATTGGAAAGGGGGGTGAGGACATGGGACATGCAGTTCAGCATTACAATTTCAATAGAACAAAACTAAGCAGAGTGTGCTGGCAGGAGTTCCACTTATAAATACCATATGCTTGAACGAGTTTTCTCTCTATGCCTAGTATTAATTGTAACATTTTCCATTCAGTACAATACAATACAAAATGCTAACAAAGCAAAAAGAAAAAAATCTGGCTAATGGTAATTAAGTGATTTTCCATTCAGTTAAGCAACCATGAAATACACACAGATTCCAATGTTAGGGACAGTAACATTATAAATACTACAAGTTCAGCCAGACAAGACCAGTAATGATGGCATCCTACCCAGCCAAATGAGAATGGAAGGTTGTTTCCAGTTCCCAACGGAACTGTAGCTATTGGAGGGGGATGGGGTAGTTTAAGATCACAAACTACTCCAAGGAGCCAGCTGGCTGTACCGTCTCCACCTGCAACCTAATAATGTGAATATATATTAGGAATAAACAAAGGAATCAAGCTCATTAAGGGGCATACAGAATCAAAAATATATGGACATCATGTTTTTGTGTGAAGCTGCGTGAGTTTGTAAAAGAAAAAGATCTAGATAACATATTTGTACTTAACATTTCAACTTACAACTATTCTCAGTC
The DNA here is from genome assembly GCA_023935145.1 of Bretschneidera sinensis. Classification (NCBI taxonomy): domain Eukaryota; kingdom Viridiplantae; phylum Streptophyta; class Magnoliopsida; order Brassicales; family Akaniaceae; genus Bretschneidera; species Bretschneidera sinensis. The sequence goes on along the minus strand of CM043698.1, from coordinate 141,159,308 downwards.
TGTTCTCAATTTCAGCAGCTAAATTATCTCCATTGTATTTGAGAGTTCCTAAAGTGATATAAAGGTGGTGTAGCACCTTATCAGGGGCCTTCTCTGTCAAATCAAAAACCTGAAAAGTCACTCAATACAATATCAGTCCCATTAGAAACAAATGAATTCGAAGTCCAACTCCGCATCATCTACTTAGCAATGTCCATTTCAGAGAATCTGATTAGTTGGTATGTGATAAATCACCTGGTTCTTATTAAGAAGAGCACGATATGTGATAAGAAGTTCCCCACCTAGCTGACCACCACTTTTGGAGTTGATGAACACTATCACTGGACAGGCAGGTACATGAGAAGGTTTTTCAACCTCTGAACCAGGTACAAGCATATAATTCGGAATGTAGTAGTCCTTCGAGATGTTCTCAGACTTAAGATCACCCATTACTGCTTCCCAGCTGCATATGGAGTATATATAAAAGAAGCCATCAAATTTAGGAAGCTAGTAATAACTAATCAGACCTAAATTCAGAACAATGATGATGGTGCCATTTATAATAATGCACCAACAACAAACACAGGATGAACAGAAAATGATTTTAACTTTGCACCATTGTCATAGGATAAATTTGATGTGGTAAGAATCTTCTAAAATGATTACCAAAGAGGGAAATTTTGAACAGAAACAAAAACAACAGTAGTAGTAAAAAATCAAGACTAATCTTAACTCACTCATGAAGCAAATAACACTAATTCAGAAAACTTTTTTCTTACTTTTCAGATAGGACTGCAAATTAATTGAAAGAATGTACAGCTAAAAGCATCTCATTTCTTTACTCTACCATGAAAAAAATGTCCTTAGAACAATCATAGCGATACATGGAGCATTCAATTTTCATCAACAGTATTTCACTTTATTCTGATTCATATTCCCTACTAAATTCTAACATACAACATTGAATGGAGGGAAACCCAATTTCACTTTTGAACGCACAGACCCAAAAAGAACTCTTAATTGATAAATAAAAGCAAAACAAACATTCATCAAAAATAAAAACTCAACCTTAACCAAACCACAATCAATAGCACTACTTAAACAAGGATTCTCTAAGCCCAACAGAACATCATCACCAAGTTCACTGTTTTACTAAACAACTAAGCAAGCACTACAACAGAGAACTCCATCAACATTGCATAAATGTTTATACATACTCATCAACATACAAACATAAGAGACGTAAATATGTGTACATACATTATGTCACTATAATTTCACCTCCTATAAAGTAAACTATGAATGGAACCCTTAAGATCCCTCGCCAAGATCTGAAATCCTAACGACAATTCACGCAAGAAATCCCCTGAACAAGACATTAATTTTACACGTTCCGTTTCGTCGATCACAAAATGTAGCATAAACAAAGAAAAACACAATTATTAATCGCCACACAGACAGGCATATATTCCCCTACTCTTTTTCTACGGTTTTCTCGGCAACCAAACAGAAACGATCACACACACACACACTCCAGTTATAAATGAAAGAGAGATGCTTTACCTGAGGAGAAATTCAATGCGGAGGAGGGAATTTCAAACGGAAAGATTCGATTTATGAAAAAAGAATAAAAAAAGGGTAACAAACAATGGTTTAAGGACTCAAGCAATTCTTCGATTTATGGTCGGAATCATCATCCGTCCGATTTTAATAACGCGTTTTGGGGTAAAAGTAAAGGTGTGAACCAATTAAGAATCTTCCGTTGCAGTTGTTTTTGTTGTTGTAGTTTCTTTACCATTTCAAATTCTGACAAAAGGAAAGGAGGAGTCATTGAAGAAAACTTACTCGAGAAATTTCAAGTTGCGTGTGAGTGGCACCTGCCTGCCTGCACGCACTTAATATAGTTGTGTTCTAATTAAAAGCCATTTAAAATGTGACACGTGGAATCTTGGCTGATGTGGCGTGGATCCATTGGGTTTTTGTAATGGATGTGGACTCGCATCTAGCGATATTGGCACAAGGAAACTTCGATTTTTGTCTGTTTATAGTTTCTTTTCCTTTTTGCTAATGGTTTTTTTAGTGCTTAGAAGAATAATTGAGTTGGTTAGTCTCTACCTAGTGATCAGTTGGGACTCCACCGAATGAAAACTGACTCAGTTACAAAATGTCAAAAAAAAACTACAGATTCATTTGGAAAGAGTTCTTATTACAATGTTAGTTGAAACTCCGTAAATTTTTTGGTTTAGCTATTGGAATGAAATATTTTTATTTTTATTTTGGTTTCGGTTTCGGTTGATATGTCATTTTGATTATCGACGGTAACATTATTGTTAAATTACATATATTTTAAAAATATACATAATATTTATATATACATATCATGATAAAAACATCTATCATTTAAATATAAAATGATAAAATATCATAATATATATATATATATATATATAAAAGATGGTATATTAATCAATTCCAAATGATAATTATAATCCAAAATTCAAATACTAACAACATCAAATTCATGTTATTTTAATAAGTACTATAATCCAAAGCAACATTAAATAAAAATGTTAAACAGTTACATTACCAAACTTTTTAAACTTAGTTAAATGTGTTATGTCAAAAAAAAATCATCTGAAAACAAATTAAAACCAATAGAGAAAGATAGAAAAATTTATATATATATATATATATTTATTTATAATGTTATATTTTGACCAAAACAAGTGTTTCGACTGAAATAAGTCAAAACGACCGAAACAATTCAAAACAGAAAGCGAAATGAAATGTAAGGATAATTCGTCATGGTTTACTACGAGAACCAAAACGAAACGAGATTTTATAACCTTGCTCAGTTGAATTATTGGAAACTAAAAAATTATGTATGATTTCATTTATATTTCATCAACGATTTAAAATTTACTATCAAATTTTATATAAAAAACTAGAGCTTCGGTTATTTATCAAAATATATTGATTTTTTGAATTTAAAATTTTTCATGAATATATGTTAGATTATAAGTCACGATCATTAATTTTATAGTTACAAAAATGAAATTTACGGAACTTTATATAAGTTTTATCATTTTAAAATATAACTCCAATATAAGAGAAGAGGTAATGATATTGTCAGAGCACAACTTATTAAGATCACAGTAGATTTTTTTAAATGAAGAAAATTATCCAATCAAATACTACACCATAACCATTGTCACCATTGAAGAATACATCTTTTAAAACTCATGAGACTATTAACACTGTTAGGAAATATAATGATTTGAAAATCATATTTATAGAGTTAGCACGATAAACTGAGGAATATGAGCAAATAAAAAATAAACAGAGATAAAAATAGGGACACAGAAATTTATAGTGGTTCGACGATGAGCCTACATCCACTTTTTCAATAAGCCTCCTCTCGGTCTACTCAGTTCCACTAATCTCAATGATTACACCTGACTTGGATTTTCGGGTACCAAATAAACTTTTACACATTGTCTTGCTTTACGAGTAGCAAGAAAATCTTAACCTCTGTTTCACTTTCCGGGTAACAAACAACCTTACAAAAAAAATCTCTCTCAAACTCTCAACTTTTACACTCTTACAGATTAAAAACACTACAAAAGTAGTAAACAACTAAATCTTAAGCTCGTGTGTAAAACTGAGACTGATTCTTCTTTTCTTGCTCTTCTATTGAACTCCCTTCAACGACCTCTAATTTATAGCTTCAACGAAGTTTTTACAAAAGGCAACTTCTGAAACTTTTCTTTTTAGACTGATATCTCCTTAATTGCAAATCCTCTTATCTCTTATGGTCACCTCCAGTCAACTGATCTTTTCCTCAGTGGACCGAGTTTTCTAATTGATCTTTATAAAGTGCTGAAGCTTCTATCAATCGATTTACTGGTTAACCAGTACTTTTTGGTAGTCGACTAATTCTCCTTTATAGTCTACTCACTACTCGACTAGCACACTACTGATCGACCACCTAGTCTACTGCCTTTAGGTCTGCTTCACGATCTTCCTCTTTTCACGTCAACTGATCATGCTTCTTTGATTCTTGTGCTTTTCATATGTTTACATAATAAACATGCATGCTTCCTTAATTCTTATGCTTCCATGTCACATGTTGCAGCAACTTGTCTTGCTTTAAAACTAGTCCATGCTATTTTGTAATTGGTCTTTGTACAAGAACAGTTCTTGCTTTCCTTTCCCATGTGTGGCGGTGGACCTCACCTCCACTTGATGAAACAACATCATGTTGATGCACCAACTGCTATGGAATCAATAGTACTTAGCTTTAAGAAAAAGCTCTCAGTCAAGTCAGAGGCAAGTTAGAGAGAGAAGCTCCTGGCAAAAGCAATTTTGCAGCTTGTCCATGTCTTCCGCCTTTCTCATCTTCCATCTCCCTCTTCCCTTCTCTAATTGATTCAATAATTTGAAATAGGTAAAAAGAAACAAAGTAGGAAGATTTCTATCTCTGCTCAAGAGCAGAAGGATTTAGAATATGTTCAGAAACACTTCAGCGAGAAGAAAGCTACAGTGCAAATGTCGAGCTTGAGAGATTCAGCTGCTGGGGGTTTGATTATAGCAAAGGATGACTGTATGAAGTCTGATAGTATCTCCTGCACCTTGGGTGAGGAGGATACCAACTCCCTGAGATTGGAGCTTGAGGGTTCCTGCTCGGAAAGTGAAAATTGCGAGCAGATAAGAACAGTGTCTATGAACGTGAACAGTAACTTGTGAAATGAGACTACTACGGTTCCTAGGACACTCCCCAACAGCTTGGGTGTGGAGGAATCAAGCTCTAAGGGACTGATTAAAGAGGGTCCAAGGTCAGATAGTGAGGCAGAAAACTCCCCCCATTAAGATCCAACTCGAAAGGTTCCTGGCGTGAACATTAACCAGAAGCAAGAAAATGAGGTAAAAAAGGCGTCCTGGGTAAGCCTCTTTGCAGATAACAGAAAGCCTAGCAACGGGAAGCAACTTTCAGTTATGGAGTTTGACCAAGATGACATCTATGTCTCTGAAGATGATGTAGAGGAATTGTTTGAAGCAATGCCTCATTGTTTAGTAGGGTACTTTGATGGAAGATTCCCTGGAAAAGCAGCATTGAAACAAATTACAGACTCATGGAAGGTAAGAGTTCTTACTCAATTTCATGAGAATGGATGGATTATTTTTCAATTCAAAAATGCTGAATGTATGTTGAAAGTATTGCAAGAAGGGCCGTATATAATTTATGGTAGACCTCTGCATCTTAAGTCAATGCCCAGATTTTTTCAGTTTGATAATGAGGAGATAAGTATCATGCCAGTATGGATTCAGCTGAAGAATTTACCACTGGAATTATGGTCTTCCAAAGTCCTTAGCATGATAGGTTCCAGACTTGGTAAACCCTTATATGCTGATAAACTCACTTCAAGGAAAGAAAGGATCTCTTATGCTAGGATCCTAGTAGAGATAGACATTGCTAAAGAGATTAAGCATTCATTAACTATCAACCTTCCTGGAGGAAAGTCAATTGATCAAAGAGTAACATATGAGAACTTGCCAAATTTTTGTAGCTGCTATAAAACGATTGGGCACTCAGATTCATCTTGTAGACTTAACGCAAAGTCTACCTCAACCAAGAAGAATTATGAGAAGCAAGAAGAGGCAGCCTATGTATCAAAGGGCCAGCCAAAAGAAACTGTAAATCCAGAAGTTGGTACAAGTCCAACTCCTGGGGTTCCTGGGGAAGGGACAAGCAAAGGCCTTATAGTCCCTATTCAGAATGTGCCTGGTACTCATGCTCCCTCAAAAGTGGCTATAGGGCAAGCCAGGGGGACTCCTCAAGAGAGTATAGATCCTGTAGGGAGATCCAGGGTTGACACGGGATCAAAGGTGAAAAAGGGTTCCAATATGCAATAGTCCAAGCATCAGGCTAATCCTAGACCTGAAGGTTCCAAACAGATTATGAAGGGGTCTCAGCCTAGTACCATTGCAAAAGTGCCCCACCACCCTAAAGGGTCTCTGGCCACATCTAAGAAGAAGAAATCTAAAGGCACAGGGTCTGAAAACCTTAAAGAGAGGAAGAGGGGGATACCTCCTACAGTGTTCCATGAGAGTAGCTAGCTTGAACATCAGGGGATTTCATAAACCCTTGAAACAGAATGGGGTGTCTCACCTCATAAGCAGTAACAGAATTGACATTATGTGCATTTTGGAATCAAAACTTAATGAAGAGAAGTTAGACAGAATAATGAGAAACAAATTCAAAATGTGGCAGCAAGTAAATAATTTTCAGGCTCATGAAGCAAGCAGAATTTTGATCCTTTGGAACCACTCTAAGGTCAGCATTTCTGTTATTGACTCCTCTCCCCAAGTAATTCATTGTAAAGTTAAATGTTTAATTACTTCTACTAGTTTTGTAGCTAGTTTTGTTTATGGTTTCAATACTATTGTATCTAGAAGACCTTTGTGGGATAGTCTCTGTGAATTTAGCTATAGGAATAAAGATCCTTAGCTGGTTCTTGGACACTTTAACAATGTTTTTGCAGTTGAAGAAAAAGGAAATGGGCTGCCAGTAACAGCTTATGAATTAAGAGATCCTCTTACTTGCTGCAGTGAGACTGGTTTAACAGATATTAATTTCTCAGGCTGCCTATTTACATGGTCCAATAATCACACTCGGTGTAAGCTGGACAGGGCTATGGTCAACAGTACTTGGGTATTGATGGGGTATATTGTTCATGCCAACTTTTCTCCACCTGGTTGCTTATCAGACTATTCCCCTTGTATAGTAAATCTCTTTAAAGAGGAAAGAGGTGGGAAAATGCCCTTTAAATTTTTCAATATGTGGGCAGATCATGAGAACTTCATAGGGATAGTAAGGGATAACTAGAACAGTAATCTAGTTGGCTTCAAAATGTTCAAGCTATGGACAAATTTGAAAAATCTAAAAGGCTCTCTCAAGTTGATGAATGAGAATAATTTTAAAAAGCTAATAAGATTACAACAGGAGCTGCATGACAATGTTACAGATACTGATCTTCAACTGAGGGTTGCAGAACAGAAACTCAAAGCTTTCAAGTTGGCTGAGGCAGAAAGAAGCTTCTTCTCTCAGCAGGCCAAGTGCAGATTTCTCATGAAAAGTGATAGGGGATTAAAATATTTTCATACTATAATGAAGAGGAAGATAAGTAGGAACCACATTGCTACTGTGGAATCAATGGATGGGCATAAAACTACATCAGAGGCTCAAGTGGTCAATGAATTTACTAGATTTTACAAAGATCTGATGGGCTCTTCAAGTCCATGCTGCTCAATAGACCTAGATACTATTGAGGAAGGGTCTAAAGTCTCAGATGATCAAGCCGAAAGTCTTATCAAAGAGGTAACAGAAAAAGAGATCAAAGTTGTCTTGTTCAACATCGTTGAAGATAAGTCCCCAGGTCTAGATGGTTACACTTTTGCCTTTTTCAAAAAAGCCTGGGTAACTACTAAACAGGATGTGATAGGGGATGTTCAAGAATTTTTCAAGAATGAGAAGCTCTTAAAACAGATAAACCATACTGCTCTAGCTATGATCCCAAAGAGCAAGCATGCAGCAAAAGTGGAAGACTTTAGACCAATTGCATGTTGTAATGTGGTCTATAAAATAATTTCTAAGATCATTGCCTCAAGATTATCCTCTATCTTGATCAGTATTATCAACCCAGCTCAGGCAGCATTTATAAAGAATAAGAGCATGACTGAGAGTATATACTTGGTGCAGGAGCTCCACAGAAAGTACAACAGAAAGAGAATATCCCCCAGATGCATGCTTAAGATTGATCTTAGAAAAGCTTATGACACAATTAACTGGGGGTTTTTGGAAAGTATGCTAAGAAGCCTTGGATTCCTAGATAAATTCAGAAAGTGGGTATTGGAGTGTGTCACAACTTCTACCTTTTCCATATCACTCAATGAGAGTCTCCATGGTTTTATTGAGGGAAAGAGAGGTCTCAGACAAGCAGATCCCTTCTCTCCCTTCCTGTTTGTGCTGTGCCTAGAGTACTTGTCAAGATTGCTTGCAAGACTGAAGGATGTGCATGGCTTCAAATTTTACCCTAAGTGTGAGCAATTCAAAATTACTCACCTTGTATTTGCAGATGACCTCATCCTTTTTGCAAGAGGAGAAACTTGGTCAGTTAGACTTCTAATGAGCTGTGTGAAGAGATTCAGTGAGTGTTCAGGGTTGCAGGCCAGTTTGGCCAAGTCAAGCATCTACTCTGCTGGTATCCCTATGTCTGAGCTTCAAGAAATCAAAAGAGTTATTGGGTTTGAAGAAGGTAGTATTCCTTTTAGATATTTGGGAGTCATTTTGGCATCCTCAATACTCAATTCAGCTCATTATCTCCCTCTAATTGACAAAATATTTGTATATATAAATGCTTAGGTTGGCAATACAATGTTTTATGCTGGAAGAGCAGAGTTAATCAAATCAGTGCTGCAGGGAATGGAGTGTTTCTGGATGGCAATCTTTCCCATTCCAACAAACATCTTGGAAAGAATAATAAATATGTGTAGAACATTTCTATGGAGTGGCAAGAGCTCTGGTTCTAGAAAAGCCCTGGTGGCTTGGAAAAATGTTTGCTTGCCCAAATCTGAAGAAAGCTTAGGGCTTATTGATCTCAAGAGTTGGAACTATGCTCTCTTTGCTAGAGCACTATGGAACATCCACCACAAAAAAAGACTCTCTATGGGTCAGATGGGTTCACCATTTCTACTTACAAGGGAGTATAATTTGGATAGCTAATCCCAAGCATGAAGACTCGACATTATGGAAGAAAATTCTTGAAATTAAAAATGGGTTTATTTCATCAAAATGATCAATTCAGCCGGCTCAATCCAGGATGTTGGAATGGGAAGAGATGGAGCAATTAAACATCAAAAAGGTATATAATAGTCTCAGGCCAAAAGGTCTCCAAATCCCCTGGGCATCTATTGTATGGAATAGCAGCTGCACTCAAAAGCACTCTTTTATTCTTTGGCTGGAAATGAAGAAAAAGCTCTTCACAAAAGACAAGCTTCAATTCTATGAAATGGACAGGATGTGCGCTCTTTGTAGAGAGTCGGAAGAATTAACAGAGCACCTCTTTTTTGCATGTCGGATCAGTGTAGCCATTTGGTCAGCCATTAAAGGATGGCTAGGTATTAGAAGAGGTACGAATACTATAAAGAGTGCAGTAAAATGGATGCACAAAGAAGCCAAAGGAAAAGGGCCTCCTGCCAAAGCTAAGATTGCTGTTCTGGCCAGCACTATTCACCACATATGGCTTACAAGAAATGCTAGACAATTTGAAAGAACTGTTACCCATCCTAGTAGTATAGCCAGGAAAATTAAAATTCAAGTGTATAGAATTGTATATGCTAGTTTTTCTGAGCTAAGACTTATGTTGTAAATTTTGTTCTTTTGTAAATGCTTTCATGTTATATCTCCTGGGTATGCCCAGAGTATTTTGTTCATAATAGATCAATATACTAACATTTACAGATAAAAAAAAATAGTACTTAGCTTTGCTTAATTTAAAGTAGTTAAATCTTAACTTTTGTTTCTCATTACCAAACAACAACTTGTTCATCATTGGTCTACTAAGGCTTGTTTGGTACTTTAGAAATAAACCTTTAATCCTGCACACTTAAATTAACTTATTAATAATTTAACTCAGGTTTGTCTACATCAAAATTAAACCTTAGGATAATATAAAATATCCTAACATTCTACCCCTTTTTTATGTAGACAAAACCATTAAACAAAACATTAAATTTCTCAATCTTTTTGTCTAAAATAAAAAGAATAGTTTTGAAACTCCCCCTGAACAAATGCAATATTAAAATCTAATAATTAAATCAAACTCCCCCTAAACAAGTGAAAAAAAAAACATGCAAATATGCATACAAAAATTAAACGTGCAATCAAAATTAAATTGATTAAAATTTGGACACTCAACCATTACCGGATTTATTTATCTCATCTCCCTCGTTTGGTAAACAGTTCTTGAAATCTAAAAGAAAGAGGCAGAGGTTCGCAACTTACTTTTCGAGATCTGAATCCTCGGATTCACCATTGTTCTAAGTTGTTACTAATCATTTTCTCTTTGATCTTTTCAACTTTGGACAATATGTCCTTCTGTGGCCTAGCTGGTCACATTCATAGCAAACTCGTTCCTTTTTTCTCGATGACTCAGCTTTCGAATCTAGAAGCTCATGAGTAAATTTGTCAGCATAAATAAATAAACCAATTTTTCTAATTTTCATACCCTTTTGTGACTCGTTTAAGATTCTTTTTAAATTGTTTGGTTAATTTAGTGACTTTGTCCTCATCTGATGAGGTTTTGTCTTTTGATGTCTCTTCATCGTCACTCCTAGCTGCTTTAAAAGCATTGATTTTCTTCTGTTTATCCTCGTCAATCTTCAACGCCTTCAAGTTGATCTCATATGTCATCAGTGTTCCAACAAGATATTCCAAAGTAATGGATGTGTAATTTTCTGACTCCTCAATTGCTGAAACCATAGGTGGCCATTCCTTGGTTAAAGATCTGAGCATCTTGATCACTTGATCTATCTCAGAGATCTCATTTCCTAGCTGTTTCAGCTCATTCACTATCTCAGTGAACCGAGTGGTCATCTCTGAAATACTTTCGCTCAGATTCATCCTAAAACAATTAAAAGATGACTTTAAAATATTTATTTTTATTAGCTTTACCTTATTTGTACCTTCAAATGTAGCCTCCAGCTTAGTCCAAATTTCTTGGGTTGTTTCACACGTTTGGATCCGATTAAACTGATTTTTACTGATCCCGCAGTACAAGAGATGCATTGCTTTGTTGTTGATCTCTCGTTCATTTTTCTTCTTTTGAGAGAACTCATCTTCATCCTTCTTGAACTCTAGATCATCAATTCTTTTGGTATGTCTGTAAGGTCATTTGCTAATGACCCTCAAGTAATTTGAGTTTATTCTCTTGATGAAAACATACTACCTTTTCTTCCAGAATGAATAGTCTGACGCATCGAATACTGGTGGGGTGAACTTTGTAGGCTGCTCAGAATCGTTGGTACTGTGTGCACTCATCCTTTAGGAACTCCTTGACAATTAGTCAAATATAATGGAGACCTACTCGGATACCAATTGTCAGGATTGAGCACCTACCACTGCGCCAAAAGCTATAGCTAAAAGTCATAGTTGATAGCTAGAGTGCAACTCAAATCACTTAAACCAAACAGCAGCACAAGCACCACGTTTCAACTATGACTTGGCCTCAACCTGAGCCCCAGACAATTACTACCAACAACTGATCCAACAATGTGTTATATAGACAATAGTATTGCGGAACTATGGGCTATTCGTCAAGGAATTCTGTTAGGGAATCAAAATGGAGCACACAAAATAATTGTATAAACTGATTCCATGATGGTTGCTTCTCTTCTTTGCAAGCAATGAAGGCGAAAATTCTCACTCTGATATCCGACTGCTAGAGGATTTGGGTATTTTAAAATCTTATTTTGATTCATTAGCTATTGCTCCAATTCAAAAATATTTGGGTACTTTAAAATCTTAAGGTTCAACTTTGCCCGCGTATTTCTATTTTAAATGTTTCATTAAATAGAAACTATTATTTTTCCTAATTAAAAAAATAAAGGCAAATACTTAACACTCCGTTTGGTATGAACTCAATTATAGAATTCGGTTCATTTTCAAATGAACTGGAACTAGAATTTATTTGTAAATGAACTTACACTTCATTTTCAAATGAATTGAAACTAAAATTCACTTGCAAATGAATTCAAATGAATTTTCATGTTTGGTATCTATAGAATTAAAATGAACTTTGTGTTTAAGATCAACTAAGAATTCAATTCATTTTTTAAATTTTACTTAAATAATCTTAATTACACCGCTTTTTAATTCATTTAACATATAAATTTTAATTTTATTAATATTATTCAACAAAATTAATACTATTTACCTTTTCAATTCACAAGGTGAATTTATAGTCCAAAAATGGAATAAGATTTCTTTTGCTGGACGAAATCTGGAAATTAAATGTTAATTTAACCATTTTTTTATAACAAAATGTTAATTTTACTTTAGTGTACATCAATTTGAATATAATAACATATTCATTTTATTTTTATAACATATTCTTTCATATTTTTATTATAAAACAATAAAGGAACCAAAACTTTACTATTCCTAACCAAATATAGATCAAGTAATTGTAAAGTGTAAACCATATTTTGCACAATGTTGAACATTCCCTCATTGTACGTAGAAATCATGCTTGAATTGCGTAAAATAAAATCATTATCTTGATATCTTCAAAAATAGCTCATGATTGATAATGCACTTTGTTGTTATTGTGACGATTATCGTTGTTGTTACAAAGACGACAACTATGAAAGACAAAGATAAAGATAAATAATGAAGAAAAATAGAAGATAGAGAAGAGAAGGATAATTTTATCCATTTAATTTTATAAAAAAAAAACTCATGTCTAGAGTTCATTTACAAATTTTATCAATTTTGATATAATTTTTCACAAAATAACAGTTATTCAATAGTTAACCGGCATATTTAAAAATCTATAGCTATAACCATAACTAAAAATCTGAACCAAAAACCTAATTATTTTTTTGGTAACTATGTTTTTTTTCTGGATATGGAATGATTCAGATTCTATTATAGTTATTGGTTATTAGTTATTAGTTATGAAATGGTTCACTTTCCAAGGAGAACACGTGAAAACCCTTTTGAAAAGTGGTTCATTTTATATGAATTTGGTTAGGACCAGCCCTTCAAGTTTGTAGCCCAAGGAAGCCCAGTAAGACGCAGATTTCTCTCCCGTTCACCCCTAAGGAACTCTTGTTAGTTGTTATTCTATTAAGCTATTCGACTTTCAAGCAGCCAACGGTCATTCATAATTTCATTGGTTTCTCAATGATAATTTGATGAATCTAGTTTTAGCTTTTGGGCTGTCACTTCAAAACTATTTGGGCCTCTACAAAATGGAAAACGATGGCATCATGCTATCAACCATGTTCAAATCCATCTTCGATCCTTTATGTTTGGTTTTAGGGAAAAGGAAGAGAAATTTTGTGAAGTATCTTGATTTCTCACTTATAAGATGGCCTCCGGTCACCGGAGACTACCTGCTTTGGCCTCTGACTATCGGCGATCTTTCTCATCGTTGGGTCACGGGAAACCACTGTCAATCTTCGTTTCTTTTCATCCTTGTAATGGATTTTTGTGTTCAAATCATACATGCATACCATCTGTTTGATAGAAGTTGCATTACGAAACTGTACAAAGCTAGTCATTACAATAATATTCTGTTTGTGGGTTTTTTGAACTTGTTGCGGTTTGGAGACAGTAAGGAGTGAAGCTAAGCATGGGAAAATTACTTATGGAGAGAGAAATTATGAGAACAATTTGAAGGACTTTTACATTCCAAATTACTTACTTGTAGCTCGGTCAGAACTTGAAGGACCATCGCATATACCTGACTGTTCAGTGATAGTGTTCACCAACTGCAAGAGTGTTAGTCAGCTAGGCGGGGATCTGAGTATCACGTACCTTGCACTTCTCAATAAAAACCAGGTAAACCCATCACCTACCATTTAAAAAGGACGATTGTGACTTTGAAATCCGTTCTTTTTTTATGGGTGCGTCATGATTATTCAGGTTTTTGATTTGGGAGAAGAGGCCCTTGATAAGGTGCTAAACTGGCTTTATGGCACGTTAGAGATGTTTAAGTATAGTGGAAATAGTTTTGCTGCTGAAATACAGAGGAGATTGAGGATAACAGTGAGTTGACGTGTCAAGTAGAGAATTACTATTTAATATCAAATTTAGAGCTTTGTTCTTTTACAAACTTCTCATGTGCACCTAATGCTTGTATATCTTTGTTTTGGATTCTTTTGTGTGTGTTGTTTATGAGCTTGCTCTTTCATTTCTACTAGTACATAATGAGATCATTAGGTTGCTGGGGGAGATGATACAGCTAGCTGGCTCGTTGGAGTAATTTGTGATCTTAATTAAACTATGTCAGTCCCCTCTGCCCTCCGGTAGCTTTAGTGCCATTGGGAAATGAAAACAACACCCCATTCTCATTAGGCTGGGTAGGATTCAACTTTTACTGATCTTTTGTAGCTAGCTAAACTAATTGAATGTCAATCTTCTTATGGTTTGTTCAGCTTAATTTCCTTCTTGTTAGCTAAACTGGTCTAAAGAAAAGTTTGTTTCAACTTACTGATCTTATCATATTTTTGGTTTAATTCACAGGGAAAGAAAAATCCGGGGACAGATTGGCTCTCTGCCTAGTCGTTCCTGCAAAAGTAAGAACAGCTAAGGAAATAGAAATTGACAGGTAATATACATCAATGCGAGGTTGTACATCTTTTGTTTTTCAAGTTTTGTCTAAATAGAACTCTCTGTGACTGACACGATTACACATGTTTCTGGAATATCTATCAAGTAAGCCAGAAGCACTTCACTTTATGAGTCGACCATTGGTAAAATGTTTGAGTTGCCACAACATGTTTAAAATTTAGAATAAAGTTAGAAATTAACTTTTTGATCACTTGGACTTGTGTTCAACTGCAAGAAAGTCATAATGAAGGAGTTTGCTCTGAAGAGTTCTGGTTAGTTGCAGACTTTTTAGGCTAAATTACATAGAAAACCCTGTTGTTTGGCTCAATTTCATAACAAACACTGAGGTTTATTTTGGTTCATACTAAACCCTGTGATTGGTATCGTTTGCATCTGCGTTAACGGTGTTAACTTTGTCTTCCACCTTAGGTTTGTTATGAAATGAGACAACTCACAGGGCTTTTTTTAATGTAATTTAGTTTCTTTTTTTAAAATTTCAATAGCAGAATTTATAGAGAAAAAAGTGTTTGGTTGGTGAGAAAGTGAGGGAAAATATTATAGGCACTTGTTGTGAGGGTTGGCACCCCCTTCGTGTCTTTTAATTAATTTAATATACTTATATAAAAAAACACAAGATTGAAAATTACGTATAACAAAGATAATCTATATTTAACAAAATGTTACAAGCTGCAATTATCTGATGTAATTAGGATGCTATGAAGAAATTTTTTGATTTATCTGGCAGTGAACGATCTGGAAGAAAATCCTGATGTGAGCAATCCAACAGTCTGCAAAGGCCAACCCCATATGCTCACCTCTTCCATTGCCGATTTATACAGTACACAACGAACTCAAGAGAAAAGCATCCTAAAATAAGTTGAATTAGGAAAAATTGTTTATTTTAAAACAGGAAATCCAAGAATCAAGCCTATGCTTTTCAATTTTGGTAAGAAAAAAAATTGAGAATAAAGTTCAATAGTACTTGATTAATTTTCCATATAGAATCAGTGTTGCTGCAATTCGAAATCTTCCCATAAAAAACAAAAATCTTAATTCATGTTGCAAGAACCTCAATCTCGCATTCAAATCCTGCACAACCAAAGACCTCTCACCAACATTCTTCATTGTATCTTTAGTCAACACTAGCCCACTAACCACCCAAGTAAACCCGAATTCCACACCAAAACCAGGCTCAAAACCAAAATCACCCACAATAAAACAGCCACCCAAGTCCTCTCTTTTCTTCTTCTCTTCTTTGTTTTTCACGCCCAATCTTGCAGTTGATTTGAGAGCTGGAGACTCCATAATCCGACAAGAACTTGATCTGGGTGTTGACACAATCGAAGGATCGAAAGAGATCGGAGTTTTTTTTACATAAGTATATTAAATTCACTGAAAGGCACCAATGGAGTGTCAACTCTCACAACAAATGGTCATAATACCCCTTACTTTCTCACCGATCAAACACTTTTTTCTCTCTAAATTTTTCTATTGAAATTAAAAGAGGTTAAATTACATTTAAAAAAGCCTATGGTTTACCTCAATTTCATAAAAAACCCTTAGGTTGAAGACAAGGTTGCAAACGGTGCCAACCACAAAGTTTAGTATGAACCAAAATAAGCCTCAAAATTTGTTATGGAATTGAGCCTAACCACATGGTTTTTTTATATAATTTAGCCGACTTTTTATAAACACTATGTTTGTCTTTGCAAGGTATGGCTAAGTGTTGGCCACATCTATCTATGACCATCATGCAAATGTGATAGTGACTTTTCTCTTTACCTTGTGTTTCAACTTCTTTTTTTTCCTGTTATCTTCTTGAGCCTTAAATGTCGTATGCTGTGACTGTTCAGATCTAAACAAAGTGTGCGAGACTTAAAAATTAACTGGGGAAAATGTGATGAATGTGTATCTGTATAAAATTTTTATTTTTTCCTTCAACATTTTTAAATTTCAAATGAACGTAAAAAAATTTAATACTGTCGAAATATGTGAAGTGAATATCATCTAAGCTAATTTTGGATAAAATTTCAACATAGATATGATGCCTAAATGCGCTTCTACCCTTACCAACTTGCCCCTGCCCCTACGCAAGCACCTTTTCCCCTCTTTGCATCATTTCTAAAAGATATTCTAAATTGAATTATGTATAATGAGCACTCTATCTATTGTTCCAAGCATGCTTATATTACTGGCCAGGATTAATTGAGTCTGCAAATGACTTTGTGTGATTTAAGGGTTTGCAATAAACACTAATTCTATACTAACAAATGTTTGCTTTTTCTTGCATGCATATAGAATTCAGTTTTGTCTCATTATGGTTGAAGTGGGAAATTTTGTTGCTTCTCTTCTGGAATTTTTATTTTGTTCATGGATTACAACAGTAAATTGTTCGTTATTTAATCTCAGCTGGCTTATTATTGTGAGAATGAGAGCTCTTATAGAAACATTCTTTGCACATAATTTTGTCATTTCTCTCATATAGAAACACTGAATATGGTAAGTTTTATTTTCTTGTGTGTCTATTTGTTCCGTGCTCCATTTTTCTTTTTTAACTCAAGTATATTTGTTGCTTGTATGTCAGCAAGCTTTATATTGTGTTCAAGCAGGTTGCTTGGTTTCCCTTGTGATGTTTAATTTAATAACATGAATGTGGCATTGCACTGAGTGCTTACTGGAAAATCTTTGGTTGGATGTTCTCAGGAGGGTTACTACACATTTTGTGGGGGATTTTTGACGCCGGGCAGAATAGTGATTATTCTGCAGGCTAGTCGAACAGATCGTTCACAGGGAGTAACACAAAAAAAACCCTAAAAAAACAATGCAGAGAAACAGCTCTGATATTTATTTAAAATTATGCAAATTCAATAATAATGGTTATGAAACCCTAAGACCTTATTTATAAGGTCGAAACAAAATAGGAAATCTAAATTAAGGCGGAAATTAAAATAACTAAAATAAAAAGTTTCCTAAAACTGTAAACTGCCAATTTGAGGGCTTAAACGTCGTTTTTTGGCTTGAAAACGACGACGCTGAGGGCAAAGGCCTCAGTTTGGTTCGTTGGCCTATTTCCAATCAGATTAGGGTCTTCCGGGCTTGATCTGAGCACGTGGCCGGTTCTAGGTAGTCCACCTGCTAGTTCTGCGCTGATCTGCCAACTCTGCATCATCTGACTTGGATCTCCTGCATCAGTCGCCTCGAGTTGGAAAGAACTCGTCCTCGAGTTCACAATAGCTTCATCGGAATCCTCAAAACAAGGACTCAGGTGTTTCACATTAAATACATCAGGAGTACTCAGATGACTGGGTAGGTGTAGTCTGTAGGCGTTATCATTGATCTTCTGCAAGATCTCACAGGGTCCAATCTTGTGCTTTTTAAGCTTATTATACTCTCCTACGGGAAAACGGTCACGAGTTAATACTGCCCAAACAAAATCACTAACATCAAAAAGTACCCGACGACACTGTCACTCTGAGCCTTGTACTTGGCATTACTGTCGTGAATGGCTAGCTTCACCTGCTCATGGATATCCCGAAGATGTTCTGCCATCTCATAAGCCTTGGGATTCAAACGACGCACTCGTGGAATAGGGGCTAAGTCAAGCACTCCGGATGGATTCTGACCATACACAATCTCAAATGGGCTCATTCCTGTGGTTCTGTTTTTCGACCTGTTATAGGCAAATTTTGCTTGAGGTAATGCGAGATCCCACTGCTTCGGTTTAGTTCCTGCTAAGCTCTTCAAAAGGTTTCCCAAACTCCGGTTCACCACCTCGGTCTGACTATCTGTTTGAGAATGATAGGCGCTGTTAAAATTTAACTTCGTCCCCAACTTCTCCCATAAACTCTTCCAGAACTGACTCATGAACTTGGTGTCACGATCTGAAGTGATGGATCGGGGAACACTATGCAAACGCACAATCTCCTTGAAGTAAAGATGAGCGATCCTGGTAGCATCCATTGTCTTCCTACAAGGTATGAAATGGGTCATCTTGGAAAATCTGTCAACCACAACCAAAATAGAATCCAAGCCTCGTTGGGTACGGGGTAAGCCCAACACAAAGTCCATATTAACATCTAACCAAGGGGCTTCAGGCATAGGTAAGGGTGTCTACAGACCCGCATTAGTGAGAAGTCTCCTGGACCGCTGGCACACATAACAACGCTCCACATGATGAGCCACGTCACTGGTCAATTTGGGCCAATAGTAGTTAGAGAAAATCAGGGCCAATGTCTTGTCTCGCCCAAAGTGACCTTCATTATGAAGTTCACTAATAATCTGCTGCCTTAGTGAACAATCTGGAACGCACAACTGCAATCCACGAAATAGATAACCATTATGCAAAATAAACTCATGTCGTTGACCAGTAGTTACCTCCTGAATTATCCTCCCGAAGGAAGGATCTGCAGCATACATATCTGAGAAGACCTCAAATCCCACAATTCTGGTGCTCATGGTGGTGAGAAGTAATGTACGACGGCTCAGTGCATCTGCGACACGGTTCAGGCTTCCTGCTTGGTGCCTCAGCGCAAATGTGAATTCCTGCAAGTACGCCACCCATTTGGCATGCCGCCTACTAAGCTTGTGTTGGCCATTGATGTACTTCAAGGCCTCATGATCAGTGATAAGAATAAATTCTCTTTGCACTAGGTAGTGACGCCAATGTTTCAGGGACTGAACTATGGCATAGAATTCCAGATCATAGGTAGAGTAATTCTTTTTTGATCCTGATAACTTCTCACTGAAAAAAGCTACTGGTCGCCCTTCTTGTCTTAGAACACCACCAATACCTACTCCAGATGCATCACAGTTTACCTCAAACACCTTTTCAAAATCAGAAAGTGCCAAAGCTGGTGCCTCTGTCATCTTCTGTTTGACCAGTTGAAAGCTGGTTTCTGCCTCCTCGGACCACTGAAAATCACGCCCCTTAAGGCACTCCGTGATAGGAGCAATCAAAGTACTGAAATTTCTAATGAACCGGCGGTAGAAGGAAGCCAATCCATGGAAACTTCTTACATCGTGCAAGGTCCTCGGTGTGAGCCATTCCAAGACCGCATCTACCTTCGACTGATCTGCTTGAATACCATCAGTAGATACAACAAAACCCAGAAAAGTAACAGAAGTAGTAAAGAAAGAACACTTCTTCTGATTGATATACAGGCGCTCTGTTCTCAACAAATTAAAAACAACACGGAGGTGCTCAAAATGTGACTCCCACGTCGGACTATAAATGAGGATGTCATCGAAGTAAACTACAACGAACTTACCCATGAAAGGCCGTAAATCCTGATGCATGAACCTCATAAATGTGTTGGGCGCATTGGACAGTCCAAAAGGCATGACCATCCACTCATACAACCCATGCTGCATCTTAAACGCTGTCTTCCACTCATCTCCAAGCTTTATTCTGATTTGGTGGTATTCGCTCCTAAGGTCAATTTTGGAGAAGACCCTAGAACCGGACAGCTGGTCTAACAAATCATCCAGGTGGGGAATTGGAAATCTGGTATTTCACTGTGATCCTGTTGATAGCTCTGCTATCAACACGCATACGCCAAGAACCATCCTTCTTCGGCACTAGTAGGGCAGGAACCGCACATGGGCTCATACTCTCACGGACGTAGCCTCTCTCCAACAACTCTACCACCTGTCGCTGCAACTCTTCAGATTCATTGGGGCTATGGCGATACGCCGGTCGATTAGGCAAACTGGACCCTGGAACAAGGTCGATCTGATGCGGAATGTCCCTCATAGGTGGTAACCCAGGAGGAAGATCCTCTGGCATAAGGTCAGAAAACTCTGCCATCAGCTGCTGCACTTCAACTGGTAATTCTGGATTCAGATCTGCTGCGCTATTCCCACAAGGCAGCAGAGCATAAACCACGTCTATATGCTCAACCTCTGCTAAAAACCTGGACATTGAAAGCAGATTAGTATTATTGGAAATCGGGATAGGAGTGATTCCTTCCTGACGAGGTGCCAACACAATCTTCTTCCCTTTGATGCTAAGGGAGTATGTGTTTTTTCGCCCATCATGAATAACATTACGATCATACTGCCAAGGCCTGCCTAACAATACATGACAAACATCCATACACACAACATCACACCAAGCATTATCGAAATATCTCTTACCAATCGAAAAAGAAACTAGGCAACGCCTATCCACCGTTACCTCACTGCCTTTATTCTGCCAAGACAATTTGTACGGCTTAGGATGACGATCTGTTTTCAATTGCAGTTTCTGGACAGCCTCTTCAGACACCACATTCTCACAACTGCCACTATCTATGATCATCTTGCAGACTTTATCGGCAACTGTACAGGTCGTGTGGAAAATATTGGTCCTCAACCAATCATCCTCTGAATCGCCCTTGGGGGTCAGTAGACTCTTACGAACGACCAAAGTCTCATGGCCATCCCCATACAACACATCTCCATATTCATCATCGTCATACACAGGCTCCTCAGTCTCCTCAAATTCGTCTACCCCATCGTCCTCAATCAGGAGATTTTTGCCTTTATTACTAGCAGGCTTCCTGCACTCAGGTGATTTATGCCCATGTTCACCACATCTGAAACATCTAATATTCAGGTTAGGGTTAGGGTTACCTTGAGGTGGTTGCTGGACAGGACGGGATTCCTGAGGGCGAACTGGCCGATTATTTTGATCGCCTCTGTTCAATGGCCTCCTGTTCTGCTGTTTTTCCACCGCAAGTGCACGTTGATAAGCTTCTGAAACTGCCCACAGCAGGTGAAGGCTGAGGACATCCTGTAGGGGTTGCCGTAATCTCCCCAAATACCGTGCCACCATCTGCTCCTCTGTTTCAGATAAATCGTTCCGGGCAATCAACTGATAGAATTCCTCCGTATAATCATCCACCGATCTCGTGCCCTGCCTCAACGAATGAAGACGCTGAAACAAGGTCTGAGTGTAACCGAAAGGGAGGAAGTGACCCTTCATCTTCTTCTTCATCTTCTCCCAATCTGTAATCTTGGCTTTGCCCTGCCGATCACACGAACGCCTCAACTGCTCCCACCACGCAGATGCTCTGCCCTTCAGTTTGATGGCGACCAGTTTCACCTTCACACGATCTGGGACTTCTTTGTACTCGAAAATACGCTCCACTTCATTCAACCAATCAACGAATCCGTCGGCCTGTAAAGTACCAGAAAACTCGGGCAGATCCACTCTGAATCCGAGGTCTCCATAACGTTCTTCCCGACCACGGTGCTCCCAGAATCGAGCAGGATTGTGATGTGGTTTTCCGGAACTGGAACTGGAATCGGAATCGTGATCTTCAATCTCACGATCTCCGAAATTTTGCGCCGCTAGACGCTGGGTTAACTCGGCAACTTGCCTCTGTAAATCCTCAATCATCGCATCCTGAACGTTACAATCACGACATGGGGCTTCCTAGTTCGGAACCTGCCCGCGACGACCACGACCACGACCACCAGCCATGGAACTGATGAAATCTTGCCCTAGGAAAACGCTGAAGCTCTAATACCAACTGACGCCGGGCAGAATAGCGATTATTCTGCAGGCTAGTCGAACAGATCGTTCACAGGGAGTAACACAAGAAAAACCCTAAAAAAACAATGCAGAGAAACAGCTCTGATGTTTATTTAAAATTATGCAAATTCAATAATAATGGTTATGAAACCCTAAGACCTTATTTATAAGGTCGAAACAAAATAGGAAATTTAAATTAAGGCGGAAATTAAAATAACTAAAATAAAAAGTTTCCTAAAACTGTAAACTGCCAATTTGAGGGCTTAAACGTCGTTTTTTGGCTTAAAAACGACGACACTGAGGGCAAAGTCCTCAGTTTGGTTCGTTGGCCCGTTTCCAATCAGACTAGGGTCTTCCGGGCTTGATTTGAGCCCGTGGCCCGTTCTAGGTAGTCCACTTTCCAGTCCTACGCTGATTTGCCAACTCTGCATCATCTGACTTGGATCCTCCTGCATCAATTTTGGCATTACTTTAGCATTGGTAAGAAATCTAAGATAGTCCTTAAATTAAGAAATTGAAGCATGTGTTTTGCATGAGTTTTTGGACATATTTATTGGAAGAGAACCATTTCTGTCAACCTTTGAGATGAAGTGTATAGTTTGGGTCCATCGTAGCATTTTGGACCAGGCACATAGGTATCTTCTGATCAGACCTGTGACTGGATTTGTTTCCATGTGGGCTTTTAGGAACTCTTGTGAGGAGTGGAGCTCTAATAAGTAGAGAAATCTTGGATGAATTGGGTTGTGCATGGTGCATGACTTTGATGGAACCCATTGTAATTCTTGATATTATGATTTTTCTTTTGAGTATTTGACTATGGATGTAGGCCTAAGGTCGAACCACATATATTTACTGTAATTGCTTTTGCTGTGTGATTGTTTGTTGTTTTCATTTCCCAGTGCCAGTGAAATTCTAGATTTACATCAAGATCCTGATCTAATAGGTGCTTTATTGATTTGTAGCCCTTATAAAGATTAGCTTACAAGGTTTCATAAGACCATCCATGATACAACTTCATTAAACAGAAAACTGCTTGGTTTTGACTTTTATGTAACAACCAAACTCCAAGTTTGAACATATAATCTGTTATGTGCTGGATTGGTGAGAAACCAGTGGTTCTGGTTGAGAAGCTAATATTTCACACTGAAGAGCCGCATGGTCTGACACATTTGCCTCATACATATTCCCGTTTTGGGGCTCTTGCTGTAATATATGTGTGATTGCATGTAGGTCGGGGTGCTCAGGACTGAAAGGTAATGATATTTCCTTGGATAGAATCCACCCGGGGATGGGTCGTTACACTTGCTGTGCCTTGATTTGTTCTAGTAAGTATTGCCACATCAAGTTAAGTACATAAGCCTCAAAGGTCATTAGCTATTTCCTAGAACTATATGAAATAGAGATGTAAGGAGTTAAAATCTAATTTGAATGTTATTCCTTATTTGGTGGCAGCTAATATTTAGATTAGTATAGCTGCTGAGTTTGTTGACAGATGTCTTTTTCTTACAGAAATGGATGCTGAAGTATCATCTTATGCATTTCAGTCAGAAAGGAAGTTAACCCAGAAAAATACAAAAAATTACTCAGGTAATGAAAAGTAGATTGAACTAAAGAGTTCTGTACAGTTTTCACACTCTGTCCGTGGATCAAAGACCAAAGTTATCATAACACAGTGTTCTCTGTTAGTATTTTCAAGTTCCTGCAGAGAAAGTAAAACTAATTTTATGTTTTCCTTGATAAGTTAAATGATCTCCTAATCAAGGTTAACCTTTCCTTGTTTTTTAGGTTAGATACTAAGTGTTTTTGGTGAGAGTTAAAATCTGGATTGTCATAGCAATCTCATCAAATGCATCTGTATATGCCATTCTGGGCAGTCTTTCTTCTTCCACTCCCTCACCCAACCCCCCCCCCCCCCCCCCCCCACCCCCCCCCGCGAAAACCGAAAAAAAAACTCCTTTTTCCATTTCCTCTTTTTTTTGGGTTTATTGGGTGTGGGAGCAACTTGTTGAATGTGTTTAGTAGCATATGTGGAAGCAGAAGTGAAACATGTGGATTGCTGATTTGGGCAAACTGAAAATTGATAATATACTGTTCAGTACTGTGGCTGCCATTCTCTTGTGACTTGAATAAAAAGCTAATTTCCACTCAGTTAGTACAGTCCTTTAATCTGTTCAGTACTATCTAAAATGATAGGATGCCTTCAAAGTCGTAATCAAGTATTACTGTGTTAATAACGGTGTAAAAATAAACAAATCTCCAGTTTTTGAGTTTTATTTTTATTTTTGGCTAAAAAGATGGTCCTATGGACGATATCTTCCGATAGGTAGTGTTTAAACAGGTTTTTGAATTGCAAGGAATCATTTAAGCATGTACAGACGCCTTCTTCATCAAAATATATGTTCCGATCCAAGTTTGGTTCCTTCTACCTTTTATTTAAATGGTTGTTATATCTTTAAAAACCAACTTATATATGCTTTGCTCTTTCTAGTTTAACAATATACAGGTATTTTGGCTCCATTCATAGATATATAGGATCTCAGTTCTTTATGAGATGTGTAATAGATCTCTTAATGCTTTTCTTCTTCCTTTTGCTATTTGAAGTATGGATGTAGCCCAGGATGGTTTCATGCTTCTTTTTCTCAGCCATCCTCACGGTGAGTCTTCTTATAAATCGTCGAAATTATGTCCTATATGGATTATTTTTCCTTTTCCCCCTATCATTTTAGTTTTCACTAAAATTAATATGCCTGAACACTAGACTTATTAGTGAAGGTGTTTCACCTAGCTTAATAATTTTGATATGGTCGACTATGTTATTTGACATAACTAAATTTATCGACGAATGAAGGCTCGCTTTTGTGAAGAAATTGATTGCAAATTTGTGAGTGCAAGTTTCCCTGTGGCTTTCTGCATTTGTTCACTGTGATCCGTTAGTAGTTACCATGAATCACAATGTTACTATTTCTGGAGAAAAGTTGGTAATGTTAGACACTGATGTTTCAAACTTATTAGCTTTTTCATGTTTCGAATTCTCTTCTTTGCAGCTTTGGTTCCATGATATACATGGGCATTGCTATCGTTTTGAACTACTTATTTAATCAACAAGCTGTTGCTTAGTTGGATAGAGTGATGTCAACTCATTGAGGTTCATCTAAATGCGAACTTACTACAATAGTTAGTTTTCATTATCTGGCTCTCCTCTTTTCAATTCTTGGAGTTTTTTAGTTCAATTCTTGGGGTTTTATCATTCATGCACCCTGCACTTTCAACCCAATACCCAGTCAATTGCTACTGTCAACCTCACTTTTTCATAATACCTAATAGCATCCAATCGTCCATGATTTTAGCAATTGAAAATGTGGGGTCCATGGATGATAAAATCCCTTGGTTCAAATGGACCTTACTTTTCTTTTCTTTTTTTTCATAATGTTAGCTCAACCGAAGAGGTGTCAAATTTAGTTTTGTATATTAAGGAAAATTCATTTTTGGGCTGAAAAAAATATTTTGAAACTTTAAGCACGCGGTTAGTTGTGAAAATTTTTTATCTCGATTTTTTCTAACTTTTTTTCAATAATTTGAATATTTTTAATATAATTTTAAAAATAATGTTTTTTTCCAACATAACGTTAGAAAGAAAAAAAAAATCCAAAATTGGTTTAAGTGTGTTCAAATTATTGAAAAAATGTTAAAAAAATAGAAATAAAAAAAAATTATAACTAAACTCACCCTAAGGGTGGGTTTAGCGTTGAAAAATGTTTTTTATTTTTTATTTTCATGTTTTAAATATTTTCTTTAATAATTTAAACATTTTTATTATAAAAATTGTCAATGATGTATTTAGTATTGAAATACGAACACTTAGTTTTTTGTCTAGAGAAGTATATCATGTTAATGCTTTGCATGATTAAGGTGATGTTTGGATGGGATTTAAGTAAACTGATTTAAATTTTCTTAAATCTCTCTCCAAACGGGGCCTAAAGAGGCAAAACGTTAAATATATATATAGATTCCAAATGATTGAGTTCATATTAAGCATATGATCATGCCGCCTTTGATGATTTACAAGACAAAAACATTTCAGCTTAATTTGTGTTTGCTTGTTATAATTTGATTCTGTGGGTTCAAATTGACCAAGCATTTGCGGTTGCTTTATCTGTCACATATTTTTGGTTTAACAAACTTTTCAGTTCTAGTTTGACCTAAAGAATAAGAATCAGATCAGCTAGCTTTTGTCCATATTAAAGCCACAAAATTAGACCGCAAAAGCAGTTATCTGCAGTGACGTTTATAGTATCCGACGTGTAATTGGAGAGCAGCGCTATCAAGTATCAATCGGTCATTTTCCTTTTTCATTACAAGAAAGTTCTTCAACTGAAATTTTTTGGCCAGGTGTCCATTATTTTCCTCAATGCCGCCCATTAATGACAAATGCATTTAATTTTTCTTTTTCAATCAAGCTTATACTATATAACTTCTAATATATAGTTTTATCCGTCTAAACGGCACATGGGTCTTGACATTTTTAAATGAGAAAAACATTAGAGTAGATAAACAAATCCGTTGATTTACATTACATACGAAATTAATGGGTATGTAATACAAGCTTTCTATGATCTAAGTAGTGTATCAAATGTGTTCATGCTGAGTTTATGGTTTAAATTAGTTAACATAATGGATAATTGATATCTCGATTATATCATGTTAAGGTTATCTCCCATGAACAATTACAATTTATAGCTAGATACATGTTTCTATGTTCTAGGTTATTTGATTTATATTACTAGAATTTTTTTCACAAAGGAAACCTATTGGAATTATGGGATACAAAGAAGGAGTAACTCTCTCTCATCCCTTCTCTTTTTATCTCGGATGTGTGGAGGTTTAATCTCTGATATCTTGTGTGTAGTAGTAAGTGACTCTATCAACTATGCTAGTAATTAACACCCATTATATTACTAATATTTTGTAATGTGGGGTTTTAATATCTAGTCTCTTGTATTCGGTGACAAGTGACTCAATCAATTAAATTAGTTAGTATTCAATATATTATTAGTATTTTGTAATGTGACTACGTGGCCTATCTTCTTTTACAATACCATTTAAATAGTAATTCAATTATGCTTCACACTAAATAAATTAACATATATAATTAATGGCAAACAAAAATAAATTACCCATACCTTTCCAATCTCTTCTAAAGATGAGATTCTAAGATGAAATTCCCCACCTCCAATCATTAAAAAAAAAAAGAAAAAAACTTGAAATATATAGGTAAGTCGTCACATAAATTTTACAAAAAAAAAAAAGTTAAGTATCAACGAGGGATATGAATATTATCATAACAAAATATGATGAAAGTTTGGTTAGTCTACCAATTGTCAAGTCAAGCTTACATGATATATAATATCAATATAAGGGTAAATTACACAAACCTCATTTGAAGTAACATGTAATTACATAAATCTCCTTCGTATTTTTTAAAACATCGCTTACTCCTCCCGATAGAAAAGTTTAATCACATGAAATCATATTAAATCAAATTTAATCTTTTTTATCAGGAGTTGTAAGGACTTACACTCCCTGGTATAAGAGTTTAATCACATTGAATCAAATTTAATCTTTCTTATCAAGGGATGTAAGTGACATTTTAAAAAATGCAAATGAAATATATGTAATTATACTTTACTTCAAGGGAAATCTATGTAATTTATCCTTAATATAATACCACCATGCAACTAATTTATTATAATATATATGCAAGCGAAGCAAAATCTAATTTAAAAACAAGTTTTACCATAACAAGATTGTGCGCATTCTACTTAATTTATTTTATTTAGGAATATTTCTAATCCTTAATTAGTAATGCCCTTTACCTAATTCTTTGACTAATTAAAGTATTTAGATCAAAAATTCCGTGCCACTAAACACAATGTTAAAATTATAATTAAGATCTGTTAATTAATATATGGTATAACTAAATGAATTGATATAGAATTTAATCTTGTGTTGAAGTCATTGTCACATGTACATCATGAAAGAAAGATGCTCTAGAAATCGCTCTTAGTAATTAATTAATTTTGTAATGGAGTGAGAAGGAGTGAGAAGGCTGAGCAAGCAAATGAGGAATTAGGAGGGTTTTGTCAAGGTTTTCCATTACTCATCACACTTTTGTTTGAAAATTTATAAAATTGATAGTTAGAAATGTTTTTACATAATTGGAAAGTCATAAAAGCCCTTTGTTGATGAAATTAGAGAGGGGCAGAGTTGTCTTTGTGATCCTTAATTTTTTTTTATGGTGGAAACGAAGAAAGTTATAAATTAAACAAAAGTACAAATTGTCATTGAAGAATAAATTCTTCTAAAATCCACGTCTAGAATACAAAATAAACAAGACGAAGGGGAAGGAAAAACAACAAAATAAAAAACATCTGTCCTCCCTTACTTAGCTAGTAAGTCAACAGCTTGACTAGTTTCTCTGAAAACATGATGAAATGAAGACTCAGTAAAAATCCTAAGTAATGATTTGCAATAAAAAAATGAGAGACTCATACAAGTAGTCATCCAACACATTATTAATAATAATATCCAACACAATCTATATATCAAATTTAACGAAAAAAACATTGAATACAAAGATCATAAGTCAAAATAAAATCATCCCTTAACGCACATAATTTTGCAATCACATTAGAATCAAATCTAATATTTTTAAAAAGGCCCTTCATCCAAAGGCATCTCTCATAGTGGAGTAACCAATCACCATTTCTGAGACCCGAATTAGCATAGACCGAACCATCAATGTTTTATTTGACCGGTCAAATCTTAGGAGGGGACCAATACACCTAAATCTCCTTAAAATTGATTTTTCAAGTTAGGGCAGAAGTGGGGTTGTTAAATCCAATCCAGTCCTTAATATCTTCATTTACCAATTAAAAATTAAAAGTGGGATTAAATCCTTCGTCGTTATTCACTACAGGCAAAAGCTTATTGCATATCTTAGTTGATATATTAAATAATATATGACAAAAGCCTTGTCCTTTCTAGTCAAGAGAATAAAAATACACAGGCTTATCTGTTACGTCATTATTTCAATTATGGATGACAAGCCAAGCCTTGCAGCCCAAAAGCCAGCCCTGTCCAAGCCATGGCTTGGCTTAGTTTTCGTAATCAAACTTAGAAATTCGTGGCGAAAATTCCTCTAATCACATGAGAGTGGTGATACCACATGGTGTGTTCCGTAGAAGGTAATACGGAATCGAAAGTTTATTAATAATTATTGAAAAAATTAAATAATAATTTTAATATTTAAATTTTTTAAAATAATAATTATTTATTTTTAATGATAATTAATAGATTTTTTAGATTTTGTAATAATTTTCACGAAATTTGAATCTATGAATCATCACTCTATTTAGTATTATGTAAAAATATTTGGTTAGTTCCGTACGAAATTTTATTGATAATTTTAAAGAAAATAATTGATAATATTAATTTTTAGGTGTAACATTTATATTGATTTTACTAATAAAATTTTTAAAATTATTAATAAAATTTCAAATGAGTGTACCTCATTATTATAAGTATGGTTTAGAATTGAGATTTAATTAATTTATTTTTCTAGCTAGAATAAAATTACACTAGTAATATTTTACAACTTTCTCTGTAAATCTTTGACAAAACAAAACAAAATAACTATGATCAACTTTAAATTTTTATTTGGCTGTTCCGAGGAATAAAAATTTTAAAGAAAAATTCTTTCATTTTTAATAACAAAAAAAAGTAGTTTCATTTTTTTTCTCCATTGCATTAAATTGCAAATAATAATATAATTAAAAAAACTTTCACAATTATGATACATGAGTGTGTGTTCATTGTATTTAAATAGAGTGATAATTTTATAGATTTAATTTTATTATAGAATCAAAAAAATTTATTAATAACTATGATAAAATTAAATAATTATTTTAATATTTAAAATTTTTAATTATTTTAAATAATTATTAATAAAAAATTTAATTTAATAATGGATGGCCAATTTGTATATTTGTGTGTACATGATAGTGACATGGATTAAATTCAATTGTCATTTTTTAAAGAAATTTCTATTGTCATTAATTGCATTCTCTTGCCATGTTCTGTAAGCTTTGACCGCATGCTTATTTGATGTGATGTAAGCTCTGACCTTTAAACCATATACTACGTAAGAACTTAGTTGTGGGACCGAATGTGGGTCCAAACCCTAGTTATAGCTTATAGGAATTTATACGACACAATATCCCAAACTATAGATAGCAACCGCGTCAAGAAAATGCGTCCTCTGTTTACTCTAAATCACTAGATTTGCCCCTTCGATGACATATCAAGTCATATCATTGAAGGGGCAAATCTAATGATTTAGAGTAGTAAATCAATATATATATATATATATCATGTTATTAACTTTAAAGTTTTTTATTTTTCTCTGTGTTTAGTTATGTGATTGTTGGTGTTAAATATAATTTTTTTCGTCAAGAGTAAGAAATGGTTTTAGTTTCGATCTCAATGTAAGTGCGATAAGGATTATAAATAACAATGGGTAAGTTATTTTTAAAATTTTACATATTCATAATCGTATCCGTTTACTTACTTTACTATCTGAATCCGAGCTCGAATCCGTTCAAAATCATGAAATACTATTCGTAACTACGAAAAATTCATTTATTTTTATTCATACTCATTTAAACGGATACAGTTTGAATCGATTAACTGTAAAAAAAACTCATGAATTACAATATTCATTTACTTAGGAATTGCAACAGATAGGTTACCCATAAAATTTTACAAATCCATAATCATATCCATTTAGTTACTCAGCTATTCGAATATAAAATCTTTAAAAACCGTAAAATACTATATTTAACTACGAAAACCCTTATTTATTTTTATCCATACATGTTTAAACAGATACGGGTTGGATTGATTGTGAAAAACTCACAAATTAATATCCTTTATAAAAATTATTTTAAATTTATTCGGTGTGTTAAGATTCAATACTTTCTAACAAACGTGTGTGATAACTTCCCTGTTTAGGTATTTTCTATACCAAAAAGATCCCTTATTATTATATTTTAAAGTAGATCAATTATAACTATGTATAGTAAGAAATGACAAGATGATATACTTGTATGTTTTATAACATAAGCAATTTTGTTTGTGCAATTTTTTAAACAAACGTATTGTGGCGCACATGTTTTTCAGGTCGAATTGAATAGAAAATTTATTTAAGAGAGAAATTTGGTACACTCTTATAATTCAAAGTTATAATATCAATTTTAAAACATATAGGAAGATTTGCTAAACACGAGAGGGAAATCAAATGATATAAAAATTTCACTTTATAATTTAGGTATTATTTAGTTTAATAATAGTTTTGATTTATGATTTATAAAATAATTTTTGATAAAAAATAATAAAATTATAAATTATTTGATGTTTAATAAAATAACAATAAAAAGACTTATTGAGAGATAAATTCAAAGAAAATAAATGTAAATTAATTTGGCGTAAGAAGAGGAATCTCTCAAAAAGTCAGTCAATCATATGCCTCATTCATACTGGCTGGTACATAAAATTCAATGAGAGAAATCATATATGCTTGTTGCATGTTTGATTTGAAGAAGAAGAGGTAATAGTGTAATATTGCTGATCTCATCTCGCAATCATCAGCTGCAGGTTATTTGTCTGTCTTTTCATAAAACCACATGTTTCAAACTTATCCCAAACTTCTGTTGACAAGAAAAGCTCCAAACAGTACCTGAAAAATTCTACTTACAACCCAACATCCATTGGACTGATTAAACTGAAAACAATGGACCCAAATAGAATTGCAGAGGTATACCAGTCTTTACAAGTAAGATGACTATAATAGACATAATGGGTAAATTCAGTGGGCTGATTTTTTTATTTTTTTATTTATGAAAATAGACCCATGATAGCTTACGAAAAGACTGCAAATTTCACAAAGACTTATGCTTCAGAGGATGTATCGACTTTTACAAGGGAATTCCCGTGGGTTATGGTATTTTGACTAGATTTCGCCCTCTGTCGTTAACAGATAGCAGTATGTGGTTTTATGTAATTTTCCTTTGACGTTATAATATAAACAAATAACAATCGGGCCACGCCACCGCAAAACCACTACCACAAATTATGAGGACACTCTCTCACCCGGGGGAGATGTATAGGATGTGGCACTCGCAATGTCACACGTACCATTCCCTTTGTGGGGACATGAACCTAGATGTATATGAGTAGCCTCAAAGACTTTTAAGTTCAATAGGCCTCTTGTTGATCACATGAGTGCCTAACTATTAAGCAAAGAATAGTCTCAAGATCACTTTCAATTCCATCCAACGAAGCAACATGAAAATTAAAGAGCTTCAATGCTCGATGGCTTCACTCAAATCAAATGGGGATATATAGATTCCATATAGGGTTTTCCTATTCACGTGCATTTGAGCTTAGTATGAACAAATAAAATGAAAAAATAAGAAGAAAAAGGAGGAAGAAGAAGAAAGTTTATACTCCATTCAAACTACTTTATACTTCTTCAAATTTCAAAGTTAGGTTTTCACACCATCAATTAATTAATTAATCCAATAGGATAAGTATCCAATAGGTCAAATTTACCCTATATATAATAAATTACTATTCATTTTATTCATGTTGTCATAAACACACCGGTTTATTTTTACTCATAGAACTGAATCGAGCAATTCGATTCGCTCGAGAGATTCAGTTCAAAACTCGATTAAATCGAATTCGAACTGTGATTTTGATTTATTTAACTTATTGAGTCGAGCTCAAACAATATCAAACTCAACTCATTAGGATCGTAAATCAGTTCGATTTAATTAATAAATTAAATAAATATTATGTATATATTATATTTATTATTTATTATAAAAAAATATATATTTATTTTATTTCAAAAAATATTTATATTTATTATTTTATTTTAAAAAATTTGATTCAAACTCAAATTCCTATCAACTCAAACTCTGGTTCGATTTAAACCCATCCTACTCGCATGCATATGTAAATATTTTATTTACCTCTGACGCATGCATGTCAAGTCCTTCACCGTCCTGCAGCTCATAAGCTTCTTTCTTCTCAATTTATACGATATTCCTATTGGCTAGTCATCTTTCACCATATGTATATGGTCCTAGCTAGCAGACGAAATCTAATAAATTAAGGAAAAGAAGGGAAGAAAATGAAAGCTCCCCCACCTTTGAAAACTAAATTAATTGTTGATAATGCAAATTTTTCTCCCTTTCATGTCAAGAAATAAATTGCCATTACAACTTGATGATAAAGTTTAGATGAAAGCCTTACATATAGTGCCAACAAAATGGAGAACTTTAATTAATTAATTTCAATTAGGTTTAAAACTAAGGTTATAATTGTTTCCTTAAAAATTTCAGCCTTTTTAATTAATTGACAGAAACCCAAATTCAACACTGATCAAATTCAAAATCCAAACATTTCAAAATTCAAGATTAATCATTAATTGTGAGTCTGATTTTAAGCTGCTAGCTAGCTTTTCATTGTCTTGACATGCACGTTTTTCATTGCCCATGTGTTATAGTGCATAAATAGCCTAATTTTTTCAACATGTTGAAACGTCAATGTCTATAGACAATTTTACATTGAGTCATCAGTCATGTATTAAAAAGTTATATATAAAAGTAAAAATATTTCAACACGTCAAATAAGCAATGACATAGATTTTAATATGTATATGTTATTTAATTATTAAATTATTTTTTTAAAAAATAAAATATACTTATTTTTAAATTCAAATATTTGCATGTTTTATCTTTAACTAACAAAATTATTTAATCTCTCAATTATTTTTTAAAAATAAAATATACTTACTTTCAAATTCAAATATTTACATGTTTTATCTTTAACTAATAAAATTATTTAATCTCTCAATTAATAATAACCATAATTATTCTTGATTAATATTAACTCACATAATAATTTTTTTATCTATAAAAGAGTTGTTGATCTGAAAAATTAAACTCGGTCTTTAAAAATTAATAATTTGATTTCATTCAATTTATATTTAATACAAAAATTATGGCAAAGTTATTGATATGTCACAAACTAATTATGGCAAAGTTATTTTATGTTATTGTCATATATCAAACTGAAAATTTGAACTCGATATTCCAAAATTAATAATTTAATTTCATTCAATTTTAGACTTAATACAAAAATTATGGTAAAGTTGTTGATATGTCACAAGCTAATTATGACAAAGTTATTTTATGTTATTGTCATATATCAAACTGAAAAATTTAACTCGATATTCAAAAATTAATAATTTGATTTCATTCAATTTTATACTTAATACAAAAATTATGGCAAAGTTGTTGATATGTCACAAACTAATTATAGAAAAGTTATTTTATGTTATTTTCATATATCCAACTAGCACAAAATAAATATATAATTAATTACGATTAATTTTGACGCAAATAATTAGTAAGAAAAAAATCTAACTATTTTGCTGATATATCACAACCTGGTAGTGTAATAAATTGAGCCTACAATTAATGCGATAGACAGCACAATCTGTCAGTGTGATATTTTTCCTATATCAGACACTTAATCCTTATCTGGATATAGAGATTGCGATGCTTAAGATAAAATATTATTTGAAAATTTAAATCTAACTAAATAAATTTAACTCTCATCTTATTTTATTTACAGATAATTTTTTATATTGATAATTATCTATAATATTTATCTCATTAGTTAATCAGTAATTTTTTTTATTTAAATATAGTCTATTCTTTCATTGTTCTTGTAAACCAAGGTTCAAATGGGTTTTAAAAACTTTTGCTAATTAAACTTGCAAGTTTTTAAACAGTTAAATACACAATACACACAATCAAATAATATACTTGAAAATAAAGGAGTTCAAAGGAAGAGAAAGTGCAAATTCCATTCATAATGGTTCGGTAATATCAGAATCCTTCCGACCCTATGTTCACTCTCTTCAAAGAACCTACTTGAAGCAATCCACTAAAACTTTAGTCGTGCAACTTCACGGGTGTTGCACAAACTTTACAACCAATCCCTTCCTCATGGAAGTTACAAAGAAGTATTTAATCCTAAACACTCTAAGAGTTATTACAACTATTTTTCCCCTTTACAATAAATGAGATTTGCTGTAAAGTAAATGGTAGAAAGATAACAATAAATGCTTTTACAAATGAATAATATCACTCTTTCAAGAACAAGCTTGAACAATGGCTCAATAATAAGTTTTTCAAAGCTTTTAAGAATTAATGAGTTATTTTGTGTATTGAATGTGTTCTCTACTTCTTTTAAATGCTCATTGAAGTGTGTTTATATAGCCTTCAACTAATATGGTTGTTAAAGACTGACTTGGTAGGTTTGAAGCATTAAATGCTCATGTTCTGCGTCTCAAAACGTCATATTTTTGAATTACCAGTTGACTGGGTCCTTGTACCAGTCGACTAGGTCAAGTGAAAAATGTTTACTTTTAGGCTTAGGGAGAGGACCAGTCGACTGGGTGAATTCACCTAGTCGATTGGGAACTTACTGTCTCATATCCCAGTCGATTAGTATGTGAAGTCAGTCGATTGGGTTGTCCTTCAATCCAGTTTTTATGTTTCAAAACTGTTTTTGACTTAGAAAATTTTGTATAGTTGGTTTTGTTAAAGTCTTTTTGCAAAATGAGCCACTGATCAAGCTATGTAATTGAATATAAGAGATTTACAATTGTTTCAATTACCTTTATCCCTATTCTAGATCTTCTATCTTGTTGCGGTGTCTGAATTAAGTTGAGTTCTTGCATCTTGTTTCTGTACCGAATGCTTTTAATGCTTAAACACTTAGATAAAACTGTTAGTGCAGTTAAAGCAGTGTTTGATTATTGGGTTGAGTGTTCATTTTTTTTTAAATCCCTCTAAAAATGCTTTTATGCTACAAATGAAGTTCCAACTTTCATAATAGTAAAAAGTTGATATTTTGTGTGCAAATTTTTCTTTCATAATAGCCCTTTTTAACTTCTCAGTGGTCACATGAAAAAAATATATTAAATAAAACATGGTAGGATCATACAAGCATAAGAGTTAAATTTCTAAAATTCAACCTCTATTAACAGTATTACGTAAAGTTAATAATCATTATCTTATCAATTTTTGTATTATTTTCAAATAAAAGTTTCACATAAATAGTACATGAGCACGTTCTTTTTTTACAATTTTATTAATGTGAACATCTTAAGGTTTTTTTTTTTTAGAGAAACTGAACTATTAACTACTAGATAAATTTTAAAGTTTTTTAATTAAATTTAAATTTTAAATACATTTTATCTTATACAAGATCTAATCCTAATTATTTTGTCAAATTTTTTTATTTCCAATTTTAATTTCAAATAATTGTATCCCACATACAGGTTTATCCAATTAAGCGTAGAATAATAGTTTTTTTTCCTATTATAAGTAGGATTTTTTTTTTCATATACATTTTCTCATATGATCGCAATTGATATAAATAAACCTTTTAGATAAAAAAAAAACTTAGGTTTTGAGATTATATAAGATCAAATATATAATAAAATATACAAAATTTGAATATAATAAAGAAATAAAAAATGCTTAGATATATATATATATATATATATATATATATATATGTATATATAAAGTTAATAGATAAATAGTATATGATTCTTAAGATGAAATAAGATAAGCTAAATATTGAAATATATACATTTTAATATATTGAGTAGATACAAAATTTGAATTCAATGAGAAGATAAAAAAAAAAAAAACTTAAGAAATATAAATAAAGCTAATAGATAAACAAATGCTCTGATAAAAAAAAATTTAAAAAGCTAATAGGTAAAAAATACTCTTAATATAATAAAGAAAAAAAGCTAATAGAAATAAATTAAGATAATAGACAAAAAACATAATTTTTAAAATAAAATAACTTATAAGTTTGAATATTGAAATATACACCAATGAGGAGATAAAAAAACTAATATATATTGTTAAACCTATTGCTTAGATGAAGTGAGATAAGTTTGATATTGAAATATACAAATTTTGATTATATTGAGGAGATAAAAAACTAATAAATATAGACAAAAATAATAGATAAAAAATACAAGATTTTAATGATGAAATAAGATAAACTGAATATTGAAATATATAGAATTTTAATATAATTAGGACCCAAAAAATTTAATAGATAAATAAAAATGCTTTGATAAATTTTTTAATATTATGAGTTGTTGAAAAGCAATTAAATAAAAAAATTGTCCTAAGATAAAAAAAAAACTAATAGAAAAAATTCAGGATTTTTAAAATAAAATAAGATAAGTTTAGATATTGAAATATGCAAAATTTGAATATATTGGAGTGATAAAGGCCTGATTTAGATAATGTTTTAAGTGGAGATTAAAACAACTTTAATCTCTATTTAAAGCATTACTCAAATCACACCAAAGAGATAATAGATATTGATAAAAAAAGAAGAAGAGATTTTTAAGATGAAGTATGATAATTGTATATTGAGATACAAATTTTGAATAAAAAAAATCAATACATAAAAATATAAGAATATTAAGATGAAATAAGATGGACTAAATATTGAAATATGTAAAATTTTAGTATAATGAATAGATATAAAATTTAAATATACTGAGAAAATGAAAAAAGTAATAGATAAAAAATACTCTGATAAAAAATTGGATATAATGAGTAGTTGAAAAGTTATTAGATAAAAAATATTTTGAATATAATAAGAAAAAATGTAATAAATATAGATAAAGGCAATAAAAATGTGAAAATTTTAAAATGAAATTAGTTAAGTTTAAATATTGAAATACACAAATTTAAATATAATAGTGAGAATTTTTTTTAATATATATTGATAAAATATGGGATTAATATATTTATTTAATGAATGTTTTATTAGCAAAAAAATAAAAAAAAATACATATTATTTTAATTAGAATTAAATATATCATAAATATTGTTGTATTTAAAAATATTTATCCATAATTACATCAATTTTAGTAATTATCTCTTAAAAGTATTACTATTTGTTTCAATTTTTATAACTATCTCCTAAAATTCCAATGAAATTTTTGTTTATTTTAATTTTAAATATTAAAATAATCAAATTAATTTAGAATATTATCTAAAAAATGTTTCTAATTGACATACTTACATTTATGTATCTTAAAATTAGCTAAATCTTTTTTTAAATATCAAGAAAAAAAAATAAATACTATTTTAATATTAACTAAACTAAATATTGTTATTTTAGAAAAAAACAATTAGTATTTGGGATGACAAATAAATTATCAATCACATTGATTGATGTGCAGTTCAAGAACAAGAATGGCATAGTAGAGAATTTTAAAAAAGAAACTAGCTATATACAGATCTTAAACGACACAAAATTTATCATTAAAATTATTTTCTATTATGTTAGAATCAATATAATGCAACACAAGGGAAAGAAATGTGTACTATTTTTTCCAGCATATTTAGACAAAATAAAATAAAATTTTAAATTAAAAATGTATAAATATCTCTTTCTCTTTTAAAAATAATTTTTTACTTAATTCAAATGTTTATTATGATAAAATAAATTATTTTTAAATTAGTATTTTTTTCTCACATTTTGTTTTTACAAACAAAATATTTCTGTGCATTTGCACGGGTTCAAAGCTAGTATTTAATAAATAAATCAAATCTTTTGTCATGTGATTTGCACATGATTTTTTAATGTATGATTCAATGTGAAATTACCACGTCATTGGGTAGGAGGAGATTCCTCCACACTGGCGTGAAACCAAATATCATTCATATAAATTGGTATAAAATTGCTCTTTAATTTGTGGACTCGCAGATCGATTGAAAATAAAATTGTAGCTTATCAAACATAAAATAACTACTAAATAATAGAGGTGGAATTTTTAGTCTGTATCCATTTTGGATCTGTTATCTGTCTGTTAAAACACGGATATGCACACGAAAAATAAGACCGGTTAGGAAATGGATATTTTTAACTTGTATCCGTTGACCCACTACTTGTAAGACCCAGCTCTTATCCTACTCAAGTCGCTTTTTTTCCTCACCTAAACAGAAAATTTTTGCTAAACACACGAGTATACATAAAAAATAAGATCCATTAAAAAATAAATATTTTTAACCCGTTATTTATAAGACCCAGCTTGACCTATCCCTTTTCCAACTCTACTAATTAATACTAGTTAATTAACTACCCACTTTAACAAGTAAAATGTCCTATTAGCTGGTAAAATTGAATCGTTCGTCTATGATCAAATATCAAACTCCGTCCACACTGAAAATGGGAAAAAGTTACATCTATCTGTAACCCATTTTTTTTTTAAAATAAAATAAAATAATAAAGAAAAATCAGATATAGAGGAAGCTAGATAAGCTAGCCGGCTTGATAACATGAAGCTCAGACTTGCTTGTTAACAGCTAATACCTAAACAAAAAGTAAAGAATAATCCATTGGCCGGAAAATGATTTGTAAATGTAAAATGTCAAAATCTCAAAACTGTTTTAGAATTTGAGACAATGATACTAAAATCAAGAACAGTTTAATCTCAGTTTTACTTACTACACTACTGGTACTAGATTTCCTGTAAATCGCCAATTGCATCCTGCCACATCACTGTTAGGTTTCGCTTTTTTTTTTTTAGTAAAATATAGTGCGACATAAAACCAATTTTATGTAAAATTATAAATTTTTAGTTATTTTTTTTGTTTAATTAAAATTTAAAAATAAATGATGAAAAATAAAATAAATAAATAAAAAAAATTAATAGTGTAATATGTGATTAGGAAATTTTAAAGATGCAAGAGAGCGGTTTTTTTTATGTATAAAAAATTATTTTCCAATCAATTTTAAAACAACGTAATAAAAAAAGATGATAATTGTTTTGTTAAACTTATCATTTGACTGCTCAAAATCATATTTTACATTAAATTGATTATCATAAAATCCAAATACTAGTAAAATATTATTTTACATGTAATTGATTTTTTTACTATCATTTTTCATTGAAACAAATAGAACCCAAATGTTACAACTGCAAGCATTTATACATTATTTCATAAATTTTAGAATTGATTTGTGTTGTCAGCCTTACATAAATTATTAGTTACATGTGATGATATATCAATATCTGAGATTGACATTTGATTTTAACGCTCAGACAATACACTAATAACACCGCAACATATGTAAAAACACTACTGATAACTAAAACTCGAGAGGCTCTTATTTGCATCGAGTGCAAAATTTTATTTTAAATCAGAACAAAAACTTGATTGATAATTTTTAAAATTTTTATTGATAACATTAATTGATTATTTATCAATATTATTAATAAAATTCTTTAAAATTATTAATTAAATTTTTATCTTAATATAAAAATAAATTTTACACGCAATACAAACATGAATTTTTCTTAAAATTCATGCAGCGAATAGGCAAAAATCATGATAGCGAGTTTTGTTCAAATT
Source organism: Bretschneidera sinensis (assembly GCA_023935145.1). Taxonomy (NCBI): domain Eukaryota; kingdom Viridiplantae; phylum Streptophyta; class Magnoliopsida; order Brassicales; family Akaniaceae; genus Bretschneidera; species Bretschneidera sinensis. The sequence continues at coordinate 141,118,819 of CM043698.1, read as the reverse complement.
TTAATGAGGTGAGTGTCAAAATTCCGGATGTTAAAAAATTGTTACTGCCTACACTTAAAGAAAAATTCCAATAAGAGAGAGTCTGAACTTTTGTAGGAGACTGACACGTATACTGGTCGATGAACTAAGAGCGGTACCAAATCTCATTGACTTGCTTCATTTTTCCTAGTCTTTCTTCTCTCTACTACTACTATTTATATACATGCCCAACAGCTTACCGCTAGTCTTTCCCTTTGTCATCGAACTGAAACAAAAATACACTTTCTCTCCCTCTCTCATATACATACACACAGCAAAATACACAAAATAATTGTTAAATTTGAAGAGGATTTGCTAATACACAAGTGTCACCATGGGAAAATCTCCTTGCTGTGAGAAGAATGGACTGAAAAAAGGTCCTTGGACAGCTGAGGAAGATCAAAAGCTCATTGATTATATTCAGAAACATGGGTATGGTAGATGGAGAATGCTTCCCAAGAATGCAGGTATTTTTAATTAATCAATGTACTGAATTCGATTTATTTCCTTTTTTTGTTTAATTATTCATTTAACTAAAAAATTATTACGGAACTGAAAAAGTTCATTGATAATTATAAAAAAATTATATAGTAATTTCTATTTACAATTTTTTTTAAATTACTATTAAATTTTTTAATAATTATTAATAAATCTTTTCAGTTTCGGAGGATTACAACTCTCAAGTGAAATGCTTTATTTTTTTTTATATTATTATAATATTAACTATATATATATAGGGCTAAAAAGGTGTGGGAAGAGTTGCCGACTTCGCTGGACAAACTACTTGAGGCCTGACATCAAGAGAGGGAAATTCTCGCCGGAAGAAGAAGAGAATGTAATACAATTACATAGCGTTTTGGGAAACAAGTGAGTACAATAATAATAATAATAATAATTATTATTATTATTATTATTATTATGGATAAATTACAACTACATGCTTAAGTTTGATTGTAAGTAAAATTACATCACAAGTTTTTTAAAAAAAAAATAACATCTCACATTTTAAAAACACTAACTTAAATAATTAGAATTACTTTATCTTTAAATGCATTGGAACTTCATGAACAAGTTTCTTTTGAATTAAACCAAAAAAACATATGATTCATATTATCGTTTAATTTAATTTTGTTAAATTTTTTAATATTTTTATGCACTATAAGATGTATTTATAATTTTATATGAAAGTCTAAAGAAGAATGAAATTTTTTGAAAACTTATGATGTAAATATATTTATAAACAAATATGAAGGATATAATTGTAATTTACTTGAAAGCAAGTTTTCTACGAGACAAAAAATAAATTCAGTAATGTAATCGATTACCTACTTCATGGACTTTGGTTTAGGATAAGTGAATAATTTTTTAAAATTGTTTTCAAAAAATTTTAAAATGTGCAATAATTTCACTATTTTAGGCTTTTAGCAAAAGAACAAGAGTGTGACGTTTATTTGTTATGGATAACCATGGAGTGCAAACTTACATCTTTTGTCACATCATCGACTAAAAATCCAACATTAAATCTTCCATTCAATGATTTAAATAAAAAAATTAGGGTATAATTACATATATCATAAATTATATCAATGATCTCCATCTATTGAGAACTCCAAATATCACACATTTACATGATAGTGATCGAATCTAAATCGATTTTTATAGAGTTAATCTTTTAAAAATGCAATTCAAAATTGTTTAGTTTTGACATCACAAAGTTTTCTTACGAATTAGGATTTTTCTTAATACACTAACAACGTAGGACATGAATCATTATTTGCTATTTATTTTTAATACTCATGAATGAATCAATCAAAAGTCATTTTTGACTCGTTATAGTGTTTTTTTTTCAACTCGTTACAATGATTTTTAGAGGTAAAATAATCAGTTAGTAATTAACCTTTTGGATCTCACACAAAAATACAAGTATATTGTTCAAAGTGTAAAAAATGGGTGTTAATTTTTGGAGAGATTCATTACTCACATCCGAGTAAAAATTTGATTAGTAATTTTTTAGTATTTTATTAATAATACTAATTAAATACTAATTAAGTATGAATAAACGTTATCAAAATTATCAGTCAAGCTTTCACTTCAGTACAAAAATGAGTGTTGCTAGCTATTCAAACAAAAATTTCTCCCATTTTGGGGGTTAAAATATCTTGCCCATAGTAATACGTAGAAAACATATAATCTCTTTTCTAATTATCTTCTAATTTTTCCTCTTGTTCACTTAATCTCAGATGGTCAGCAATTGCTGCTCGCTTACCAGGAAGGACCGATAACGAAATCAAGAATTATTGGAACACACACATCAAAAAGAAACTATTAAGAATGGGAATCGATCCTGTGACTCATTGTCCACGTCTTGATCTCCTTCAACTCTCTTCAATTGTTAGCTCATCTCTCTTCATCAACTCATCCCATCATCATCAACAACTTAATCTTTCAAATTTGATGGAGAATATCGGATCCATGTTGAATCCTAATCTCCTGAACTTAGACACAACTCACCTATCCTGCCAACTCAAAAACCCAGAAATTATTCCACAAAATCTTCAAGAAAGCCAACCAGAAAATAATTTATACCATTATCTCCAACCAAATCAAGTTCTAAATTACACCCAATCCATGCAAGCCAATTTGAGCCAATTTTCTGTAAACCCCATTACCAATCAAGGCTACCAAAACTCTCTACCAAATTTGTGGCAAGATAATAATAATGATGGAAATTCTATTATTTCAAATGGTAATTTTAAGATTCCCAATATTACAAACTATGGCTATGATCATGATTTCTCTAATGATCATTCCATTAATATTGGTAATTCTTTAATTAAAAACCAGGCGCATCGTCTTTTCAATAATAATGGTGATTATCAAAATACCGAGAGTTTGAGCTTCACTTCGTCTACAGCTTATAATGTCAATGGGGGTACTGAAGATGATAAGGATAGTTACTGCAGTAAAGTGTTGATGTTTGATGTCCCTAATGGCTTAAATGCCAATGGATGTATGTGAAATGGTTTAAAACATGTTTGAAGAGTTATTTATTATTTAGTGTTCAATTTTTTTTTTTGGCCTGGGATTTCAATTAATATCTACATGAAGATTATATATATGAGTTGGCTAGATCAACAAAATAACTCTTGCTAGACTGCATGTCCATCATCTTGTTCGATTTGCTAGTTAAGTTTGCTTTTGAACAAAAAAAATCATATGCACACACACACACGCGCACACACACACACACACACACACACACACACACACACACACACACACACACACACACACATATATATATATATATATATATATATATATATATATAAAGAATGATCGAATTTAGATCTCTTATGTGAAAGATTCGAAAGTAATCACTGGTCTTGAGGCTCAAGTCATCTTATACACACTGTGAAGGTCATTGGTATTTCATACGGAGAGAGATCACACGAACACGAGCTTGATATGTACATGGATGCCCAACATGATTCAAAAGCTTAAGCTCATGAGTCTTGGATTCAAACCATGTATGTAACTCACTATTATTTTTTTATTTCTTTTTTATGTGGGATAACTTATATGTGAATATTTTAACATTATTTCATAGAGAGATTGAGATACGGTTAAGAATTAGGGCACTAAATTAATTAATGAGAGCATGTTCTATGTTGAATTTAAGAGAGGAAGTGAGACAATACAAAGAAGAGAATTGTATTGAATAGTGTGATTTACTTACAAGGGAGTTATCCTATTTATACAAGCCAATAGGAGAGGCAAAGCTATACACAACCAATGTGGGACTAAACTAACTAAGCCTATATAATACATTAACATCTCTCCTCAAACTCAAGGCTGTAAGTGGGAGGTGAACTTGAGTTTGGAAACCAGAGAGTGAAAGCGTCCGGGTGGATGAGCTTTAGTGAAAATGTCAGCTGTCTGATCGGCTGAACTGACGGATTGAAGACGAACCGTATTCTGGAGAATGTGATGACGGATGAAGTGGCAATCATTCTCGATGTGTTTTGTACGCTCGTGGAAGACATCATTGTGAGCGATCTAAATAGCACTCCTGTTGTCACCGTGTAGGATAGTGGCAGCAGGAGAAGAGATACCCATGTCAGCGAGTAACCATCGAAGCCAGAGAAGTTCTTGAGTTGCATCAGCTATGGCACGATATTCAGCTTCAGTACTGGACCGAGCAACCACAGTTTGTTTCTTATTACGCCAGGAAATGAGAGAATTCCCCTAAAAGAAACAGTAGTCAGTGGTTGAACGTCTGTCGGTGGGGTCTCCGGCCCAATCGGCATCAGAATAGGCTTGTAAGACAGAGGCAAACTGAGCTGAGAAATGAAGCCCATGAAATAAAGTACCCTTGATATATTGAAGAATGGGAAGAACAGCCAAATAATGGGTGGTCCGAGGAGCGGATAAGAACTGGCTGACCTGATGAACGGCATAGGCAATGTCAGGGCGAGTGACAGTAAGATATATAAGACTTTCAACCAGTTGGTGATATAGAGTGGCATCCTGAAGAGGTGAACCATCGAGTGGGGTAAGTCTGATGTTCGGCTCGAGATGAGTAGTGGCAGTAGTTGAGTCAGTGATCCCAGCCTTAGAAAGGAGATCCGAGGCATATTTGGCCTGAGAGAGAAAAAAATCCATCAGAACTAGATGAGACTTCGAGGCCAAGAAAATCGGTGAGCACACTAAGATCTTTCATCTCAAATTGGCCACTGAGAAACTTTTTGAGTTCAGAAATACCATGCATATCATCTCCAGTAATAACCATATCATCCACGTACAGTTAAAAAAGGATAATACCATTGGCAGTATGGCGGATAAACAGAGCCGAATCATGAGCACTCGGTGTGAACCCAAACCGATGAATGGTAGTGTTGAATTTGGAAAACCAGGCACATGAAGCTTGTTTTAAACCATATAGGGCACGACGAAGGCGACAAACTTTTTTTTGAGGGGCATCCAAGCCAGGAGGGGTATGCATATAGATTTCCTCAAGAAGATCCCCATTGAGAAATGCATTTTTAACATCCATTTGAAACAGAGTCCATCTTCGAATAGTGGCGACAGCAAAGAGTGTACGAACAGATGTGAGCCTCGCCATTGGAGTAAATGTCTCTTCATAGTCAATGCCATATTCCTGAGCAAATCCCTTGGCAACAAGTCGGGCTTTATATCATTCAATAGAGCCATCAGAAAGCGTCTTGATCTTAAACACCCATTTGTACTTGATTACGCCCAAAAATACGCGGTAGTTGTAGCACAACTTTGGGGTGTTGATTCCACAGGGAAACAAGTTAACTACAAAATAAGATGTGAACCTTAACACAAACGATAAAATATTAAATGGAAGAATCTGAGTTGTGAGCAAATTGTGTAAATAGTTTGATGAATATAATAAAGAGAACAACAAGGGCCTGGGAATCCTCCCTATGTTTGTTGCCTTATTCTATTCTTGATTCAGTTGTTCTTATCTCGATTGTAAGTTTCACATCCCAAACAAGCAATCGACAAATATTCAATTAAAGCACATATAAACCCTAATTTAATTGTTATGAAATACTCTTTGCTTTCAAGCACACATGACCTAACTTATAGATTATCAAGAAACGACAATATATCATAATGACAATACTGCAGTTATGGACAAATCTATAAGAGAAATCTACCGAACTCAATCACACCTCAACAACATCACATAAGAAGAGCATGACTAAACTTATATGAGGGAGAAAGATGCAATCACTGAATTAAGGGGAAATCTTCTAATTAGATTGAAAAGTAAATCATAACAATGTTTAATGATAATAAATCCAAACTACAATGAATCAAGACTAGAAAATAAGAACAATTACACCTAGGGATTCATCCCTTCGCCTTGCTTGGAGATTAGTTGGCCATGGGGGAGAGTGTGGCAGCCTTCATGATGTTTTCCCCAGCCTCTGGCCTCTAATCAATGTCTTTGAATAAATCCTAATATCAAACCCTAAGTGTCATATTTATAGTACAAGAGTCCAAGGGTGTTTTTGGGTTTGTAATTAGACATTCAAAAACCTGAAAAACTCAAGGAAGCAACAACTTTTCCTCTATCAAAATTGTGCAACAATGAGCCCCATGGCTAACTAATCTCTAAGCAAGGCGAAAGAATGAATCCCTAGGTGTAGTTGTCTTTATATCCCTTACTTGATTCAGTTGTAATAGAACTTTAGCGTTCAAACATTGTTATGATTTACTTTTTAATCTAATTATAAAGATTTCATCTAATCTGGTGATTGTATCTTTTTCCTTGATATAGATTTAGTCATGCTTTCTTTATATCAAGATTGAGGTCAGAGTAATCAGGAGGTTTACCGAAAAAGTGCTCGAATGGAGACTGATTCTGGATTGTAGCGGAAAGGACACGGTTGATTGTGTACACTGCGGTTAAGGTAGCATCACCCCAGAAACGTTTAGGACATAATGATGAAATGAGTAGAGCACGAACAGTGTCAAGAATATGTCGATGTTTGCGTTCAACTCGTTCATTTTGTTGGGAGGTTCCAGGGCACGAGTGGTAGGGGAGCGTGCCATTTTTGTGAAGTAGTTTACAAAAGCACGGTCTTTATATTCCATTGCATTATCTGAACGAAAAATTTTGATCTTCCGAGAGAATTGAGTTTGAACCATAAAAGAAAAATCAGAATATATTTGAAAGAGTTCAGATATGCTTTTTATAAGAAACAACCAAGTATAATAAAAACAGTCATCCACAAATATAACACAATAGCGAGCACCACCCATTGATGCATGAGGAGAAGGCCCTCAAACGTCAGAATGTACTAAATCAAAAGGTACAAGGGAAACAGATTGACTGTCATTAAAAGGTAAAGCTGATTGTTTTGCAAGTTGACAATGAATACAATGAACAGACTCATGCTGAAATGAACCTAACTGACCAATAGAAATAAGAGAACGTAGAGGGCTAGATGAAGTGTGACCTAACCGAGAGTGCCACAATTCCACGGGTGAGAGTGTTAGGATGGATGCGGCTGATTGGTTTGGTGATGGTGAGGATGGGACTTGGAGGTGTGTGGGCTTAAAAAGGCATCTAACTTTACGGTCGGTTCCAAGGAGTTTTCCTATCTGAGGGTCCTGCACATGACAACCAGTAGAAGAAAAATGCAAATCAAGTCCAAGATCAGATAGTTGTCCAACAGATATAAGGTTAAGCGTAAGATTAGGAACCAAATATGTGTCAGGGAGAGACAAATGAGAACTGTCAACATGTCCAGTATGGCTGACCAACATATTTGATCCATTGGCAGTGTGAATAGTAGGTTCATGCTCATCACGGGTTTTAGAGGAAAATATAGGGGCATCAGAAGTCATGTGATTGCAACAAGCAGAATCAAAATACCATCGGGATGTATCTGGTGTAGCTGACATGGCTATATTGTTACCAGTGTTATTTAGAGCCTCAATAAAAACGGTGCAGAAATCACTCCAATCAGGTGGAGAGCTAGATGAAGTTGGTGTAGCATTAGTGGCTATAGTAGCAGCATTCTTTGACTTGGAATAGAACCGATTGCGAGAGCCTCAAGAGCGATATTGGTTCCCATTTGACTGATTTCTAAATGGAAGTTTAGGGCAGTCTGCAAGATAATGACCTGGTTCTCTGCAGACTTTACACAGGTGAGAGGGACATTTGAGCAATTCATGCCCTTGTGAATGATAATACCTGCAATATAAGGGCTTTTGGGATGGGTTTGCCTTGGCAACTGGTGTGGCAAGAGTAACGGGTGCTACAAGGGCAACATTTGTATGAGATCCTTGTAATGTGGCAAGATGTGTTTCTTTACTGAGTAGATCAGAAAAGACGTCGTTTAGGGGAGGTATTGCGCCCTGGTGTAGGATTGAAGCTCGTACAGGTTCAAATTCCTCTCTCAAACCCATCAGGAATTGCATAATGCGTGTCTCAATTCGGTACTTTCCATGAACATCAACGTCTTTTATGCATTCCCAAGTTGGCTCAGTGAGAGCTCTCTGGTTCCACACGGCAGTCATCTGAGATAGAAAACTGTTGACAGTTTGTCTAGGTTCTTGGTGCATGCTATGAAGGGTGGAAAGTAGACGATACCGATTTGAGATGTCTGCCCTGGTGTAGCGGTGTTGGAGAAGATCTCAAGCTTCTTTAGTTGTATGGAGTGTACCAAATTGAAGTTTGATTTCTGGGATAATAGTGGCACGAAACCATGTGAGAATCTGGTGATTTTTACTATCCTAGTCCTCTAGATAGTCAACATATTTGTCAGCATCTTCATCGTCCTTCTTCTTGGGTTTAGTGATATCTCCAGTCACGTAACGCTACAATTTTCATCCGCGGAGGAAACCAGACATTTCTTAAGCCTACACAACATAATTAGATTCAACCAGAACAGTAATAATAACCCGGGGTAAGTCCGATTCAGCCATAGGCGCAAAAGAGAAAGGTGAACCGGTGTAGAAACCACAAAAATGAAGTATGTTCTATGAGCCTCAAATCACAAACGGATGCCGGAAGCAGAATCAGAACGTTGAAAAACCCTAGGAATTGATCCAACTTTGCAGAAAATCGGTCTAAACCGATGATGTGGAGATCAACGAGTGACATGGCAGTGATGTAGCGTTGATGTGACAGCGATGTGGCGCTGACATAGCTTTTAGGGCTGACGTGGCAGTAGCATGTCTGAAACAGGAGCGACAATGGAGATAATGTTGATGGAGAATGAGACTCTGAGTATAGTAATGATCCAACAGGTATGAAAAGGATATACAAGAAGTTTTTTTTAATGTGAATGATCCACTAATAGTGGCAATCATATAGCATACTCAACTCTTAATATACCGAGAACAACTAAAGCTCTGATACCATGTTGAATTTAAGAGAGAAAGTGCGACATTACAATGAAGAGAATTGTATTGAATGGTGTGATTTACTTACAAGTGAGCCATCCTATTTATACAAGCTAATAGGAGAGGCAAAACTATACATAACCAATGTGAGACTAAACTAACTAAGCCCATATAACACATTAACAAAATCTCAATTTGTATAGCAACGGTTTTTAGTGGTTGTGGTTGTGAGACATCAGCCTTGCTTAAGCTTAATCATAGTTGGTTTTATTTGATTTTTTTTAAAGCAATGTTATTCAAATACAATGACAAAATAATTTGATGATAATATCCGGGCACATAATAATCAACGAAATTTCCATATAACTAATATAAATTAAAAGAAATAACCAAGTTATAGATCGAATAAATAATCCACATTTTAAAATTGGTGAGAGTTATTTAGAGTTCAACTTTGATATTTTATTACTGAAGTAAAATCTTATTGATTTTTTTTTTTTTAAATTAGATGAGTACTGAACCTCATATTAAAGACTAAAGAGTAGTGCTATTTGTATTACCAAATCGATCGAAACATCAAAATCTACACTCGAAAGTTCTATCAAGTAAAAACTCATCATGAAAATTTGAATCGCAACTCACTATTTTACCTTTTAAAATTGAGTTATAATACTATTTTACCCTTTCAAAAATCATTGCAGCAAACTAGCAATAATTGTCATCATTTGTGTGGTGCAGCTCGTTTGGTGATCAATTTCGATGCTACAAAAATCATTATCGATTGCTAATGACATAATAATCATATATATTTGAACCATCGAAATAAACATTTTGAAAGGTTTACCGGTAATTTGTGGATAATTTATTAGTAAGTTATTGTTGAATACTAATTCTAAGATATGCGCGTTTTGAACATATTTTTTTGTTGATTCAAACATCAACACAGTAAATGAAGTAATACGAGCAGATAAGTCGATCTATAGCTAACGTGTTTATAATGGAATGCTAAAAAATTTCTCCACGGGCCATGTGCTCACTTATTTCTCTTGTCGTCAACAAAATTAATTGAAGTTGCGCGTACGCGCACGTCTATGTTTTAAACTTCTCTTTGGTTGTTGTTCAAATGCTTGACAGGCTTCATGGGTCCCGACTCCAAGGCGTACTTGCCCTGCCTTTCAACATTTTAGGTGTACTTGTGAAGTTCTGTTTTCACATGTTAATGAAAAAATAATTGATAAATTCTTGTCTAAGTAAAATATTTACAAAACAACCTTAATAACGCATTGTATTTTTCTCTTTCAAAATAATTTTGCCTTGGACTTTGATCTCATGCATGTGGTTATAAATCTAAATGAAAAATACTTATTAACAAAATATATTCATATTTTTTAAAAGTCACTTAAATTAAAAAATATATTTTATTTTCATTTTTTCGTTTAAATTAATGATTATGTTATGTCACATGTAGTATTCACTTGTGTCGCTTATGTACTTGATTTTAATTTCTCAACGCATTTTATTTTGAGATAGCATGGAGGATCTATTTAATTTTTCAGGCAAGAGAAATCTATTCGCACATCTCTTTTTGCCATACATCAACAACAAACTGTAGCAAGCTAGCAACCTCCCGGACTACGTACAACAATCGCAGCAGGAGTTATTTCTCTATTTTGAATTTGATGTAAATGAAGACCTTTTTTCGTTTTTTATTTTGAATCATGCATTCATTTGCGTTGATCTCGCTGATTTGGGAAAATTTTGAGTTGAGATTGCTTTATTGATTCGGTGACAATTTAATTCTTGATTTGGTGTTGATTGGGATTTTAGACAAACAATTTTGGTTTAACCATTTTTTTTCTTTCAATTTTCAAATTGTGAGTTAATATTTATTAATAATAAAAACTATTATTTTGGTACTTCAGACTCAATGTATGAATAAATATGTGAAATTTTACAAAAGGGAATAATTTAATTGATATATAACATACATAAAAATGGATATTATCATTAAGCTCAAGTTAATTTATAAAAATAAAATAATAGTTTAGTTAACTTGTGATGAATTTATATATTTAAAACATTGACACTTCTGTTTTGTTTTGATGCTTAAATGTACAACAATGTCCATAATTTAATTGCATTCCCAAAAGTATTCAACTTCAATTAAGAACATTAATTTTTTTTTTTTGGGTGCTTATGAGAGTAGTTCATTCAGTTTCAAACTATATGGCTTATGGTCAGAGCTTTCCGGGTAGCTTTGTATAGTTGCAACAGGTTTTATTTACTCGCAAAATGGTAACCGGGTTAATCTTGATGTTATCCTTAAGGTCAGTAATCTCAAGAATTTGAGTAATCTCAAGAATTCGAGTAATCTCACTTCTTTGGTTACTGGAACTTTAGAGAGTTTGAGTTCTAATGACGATTCGAGCTATTTAGAACCAATTTCCATATTGATGCTTCCGCGGCTGAATTATCAGTATAATTTCCATTCTGGAGAAACAATTGATGGGTGCTCAAGTGAAAGTGATAATGTGCTGAGTTTACCATTTACTTCACTGCCAAGGAGAAATTTCTGCTCAATATTGTCAAGGGCTGTCAACGAATTCAATTTGCAGTATGTGAGCAACTGCAGTTAATAACTGCAGTCCTTTTATTGGGGTTGATGGATTTTTCCCTAATGTGATTTCTTTGAATGAAATTCTTACTTGTTTGGAAAGCAAAAAGAGAAGACGAGTTCTGATAGAATTTCGGAACAGTAGCTATGTTGATTTCAACTGGCCTTTCAATCCAAACACAACGTTGATCGGGGAAGGATCATGGGATGAGAAGAAGAATCAACTCTGCATTGTTGCTTGTCAGTTTTTGGACATCACTGAATCCTGGGCTAATGCTCATGTTGGGAATTGTAAGACAAGGTTGAGCTTAAGGTTTCCTGCAATCTTGTCAATCAGAGAGACTACCGCTATTATGGGGAAAATTTGGAGCAACAAAACTATGAATCAGGGTTTCCGGTTTGAAGTATGAGTACACTGAAACGGACAGGGTAAGGAAGTCTTGCCATCCAAAGAAGCCTGCAAAATACAGAGGACTTCTGATATGAAATTCGACATGTCAGTCAAAAGATCTAAAGAGAGAATCGCTTGGGGTTATGCAGATTCTGTTTCTGTTGCTGATCAGATCTACATTCAGTATTACAGTGCCAAACCTATCTCGAGCTCAAGTTCTGCAAAGTCTTCAGAGGATGCAGAATGGAGCGAAAGGAGCATCGTCAACATCAGCTACAATATTGGCAGAAGTCTGCAGCTTGGTATGAAATTAGGTGCAATTTCTGATGAAAGAGTGCGAATCAATGATGAAGAGATTTATGATGTGAAAACAGGAAGCTTGTGTATGGTAGGCTGCAGAAAAATTGGCTCAGACATTCAATTATCAACAAATGATTCTATTTACTGTGAAATTTTTCTCAGCTTCCAATTTCCCCCACTGAAACCGAAGGAAAATGGAGGTTATATCAAGGGAAGCATCAAAAGCACGCGAAAAAGTTCTGATCCTCTTTACTTTGAGAGTTTGGATTTATTTTCGGCTGCTTATATTACAGATCAAGCAGAACAGTTCATTCAAAGAATGGATCTGGAGACCACAATGGTTCTGATTTCTAACACACATGCATACGTATTTGTGGGAATGCAACTCTTTCATGTGAAAAAGCATCCTGATTTGCTTCCATTTGTTTCAATCGGTATGCTTTCACTTCTTACTTTGGGCTACACGATACCGCTTCTGCTAAACTTTGAAGCCTTGTTCTTGCAAAACCGCAATCAACGAAATGTTCTGCTTGGAAGTATTGGTGAATGGCTCAAAGTGAACGAGGTTATTGTAAGGGTAGTTACAATGGTAGCTTTCTTGTTGCAATGCTGTCTTTGGCAGCTATCATGGACAGCAAGATCAGTTGATGGAAATCAAAAAGATTTGTGGTTTGTTGAGAAGAAAACCCTGTTAATGTCATTACCATTTTATGCAGCTAGGGCTTTAATCGCTTTGTTTGTGAGCTGGAGAAAGAGTAGACATGATATTTTATTGCTTTCTTCACACTTCATACGATTCCATCAACATTCCTTTTGGGAGGACTTGAAATCTTATACAGGTTTGATCTTGGATGGGTTTCTTTTGCCTCAAATTCTCCTCAACATATTCAGAAACTCGAAAGAGAATGCTCTTTCTTGTTCATTCTACATTGGGACTACTTTTGTCAGATTGCTCCCTCATGAGTATGATCTTTACAGGGCTCAAAACTTTGGTCACCATTCTGATGGAGCATACATTTATGCGAACCCTGGTGCAATTTTTTACTCCATTGCTTGGGATATAATCATCCCTTTGGGGGATTTTCTATTTGCTGCAACTATTTACTTGCAACAACAGTTTGGTGGCCAGTGCATTCTTCCCTAGAGATTTTGAGAGTTGGGAGTGTATGAGAAGGTTCCAGCTGGGGTTAGTGAAGCATAATTGTTGTAGTCTTGAGCTTAGCTCAACTGTTGCACCTCTTTCCTTCTCATTTAGGAGTAATGTCCGAGTTTCAATCCGGTTATTGTTGCTTCGATCAATAAAATAAAAAAAAATGAGAAACTGGATCTCATGATGCTGCTCTCAAGTTTAACATTGTAACTTGTGAGATGAAAACTGATGCAGATGCAGTCACTAGATTGTTCTCTTGTTTCTTATTTGTTTTTATTAGTATATCAAGTTTGTGTGCTTTCACTATTTCTACAAGTCATTTATACTTTCCAAAAGGATATTGACGAGTTTGATATTTACAACGTCATATGTTACTCAGACGTGTCATATACGAGTATGTGTCCAACACGAGTAGTATCCTATTTTTCATAAGTTTTTTTTTAATTGATTTGGAGGATCTAAATGTCTATCTATATTACTCGACACATCTCGGATATGTACTGACACAGGTATTTCAAGTAAAATGAAAACTCGGAGCAATATATATATAATTGTGTATGTATGTGTCAATGTTTCTCATCTATATGAAATAGTAAAAATTATGTTAAAATCCATCTTAATGGTTCTCTAATTTCATAAAAAAACCATATAGAGGAAATCTCTGATCTCTATCCAATTCTTGTATATTTTCACATATTTGGATCCTCACCATCATTAAATTCATGCTGATAAATTTATAGCTAATACTACTTAGTAATTAATAGCTAAAACATGAAATTTCTTCGAGAAATATTTTTCTTATTTCGAAATTTCCTTTACTTTTTAAGAACACGTTAGTTAATTTTTTAGACTAAACAAAAGCAGAGAGTGAGAGTAAGCCTTGACTTCATTCCGAAAGTATTTTAACATTCTTGGAAGTCTCATTAGCTTAACATTGACGCAACATATTTTCCCTTTTTTCTTTTTTATTTTGTACTGTAAACATTCAGTAATTAACTTGTTGCATTGAACAATTCTAATTTGAGCTCCATTTTTCCAAAGCTCTTAAATTGTTTGCAGCAAGAAGGAAGACTTTTGAGAGAGACCTATCAACTACTTTTGGCCAAGTCTTTAAGTGAGTGGGAGAGATAGAGAGATGACTATAACTTTTTTTTTCCTAACTTTAAATTATGAAATATCTTCTTCATCTCTATTTTGTTACTTGAAGAAATTTATGTTGCTTATGGTTGTGGATTCTTCAACAATATTGTTACTCCTTTCTCCTATCTTCTACTTGACCATGGTCTCTTGCTCTCAAACTCAATTCTCTTCCAAAAGGGTACTGATCATGCTGTCTTTCAGCTACAAAGTGTAGTAGTCAAAATGACAGCTTTTCTGTTGCAATTCCACCTTCTCCAGCTGAAAGACACGAGGTGATCATGGCAACCACAAGGCCTTGTGGGCTGCTGCGAAGAAAGCAGTACTGTATGTTTCATTACCATTATATGCAGCCGGTGGCATCTTGATGGATTCGCTTTGGGGAAACTTAAGGTCTTATGGTGGTTTGATACTTGATGGTTTCCTTCTCCCTCAAGTCATCCACAACATTGTTAACGAATTAGAGGTTGAAGGACAAAGCTCGGTGTTTGTAGATGCTAACAAAGTTGATTCTGGTAGCATGATTGATGAGGTTCAGTCGACCATTATTTTAGTCGAAAATGAGATCGATCAAGTACTTGAACAGTCTAAGCACGTCGATCAAAATGAAGATTCAACAATGTTTGAAACAAATGAATTTTGTAATATTATGGAATTCATTTGTAATTTTATGTTTGTTGTGTTCTGAAAAAAAAAACTATGAAATTTATTTCGAAATCAATTGATACTAAAATTAAGTTAGCTTGTTGCAAATTAGATCAAAATTAACAAAATTCAGTAGAAAGTTATATCGATCAAAATACTCTTTCCCTCCCTCTCCAATCCTCTTGCCTCAACCTCCTTCCTCTTTTAAGTTCTTCATTTATTCCTAACATAAATCAATAATGTGTCAATAATAATGTCAAGATTACATAATTTAGTACTATAATTAATTAATTTATAATAATATTTGCTTAATTATATTAAGAAAAATTTTGATATAGCAAGCACCTTTTTTTACTTTTCTTTCCTTTTTGTCATAATTAAGCAAGATACTTGATCATAACAGATCTAACGGAGACAAATTTTTGAACTATATGCAGGCACCTTCAGTAAAATATGCTGCAAGTATAATAGGAAGCTGACTAGTCCATTGATCATGGTTACCAAATAATTACATAGAATCCTTAAAAAAAGAACATAGTGACTTGATCCTTAAAAAAATTCCAATGCAGTGTGCGAATAATTTCTACTTTCTGCATAAGTTACATACACATAATTACTTCTGAAAAATTGCTATTAACTATATACAAAAGTCTAATGAATTTTCAGCAAACTTTCTGAAAACACATAATAACGCAACAAAAAGAAAGATCGATGCCCTATTAAGAGACTTAAAATACTGCATTTCCTGCCTTCTAGTACTAGGACTGTTGCTACCCATGAAACTTGTCATTGCTGCACCACCAAGATTAGTTGATGTCATTTCTGTGCAACTTCCATGAGGATGAGGGAAGTATTGCTGGTGATGAAACGATTAAACTGTTCTAGCCAGAAGGAGGTGGTTTACGGGGTATATGATCATACCCAAGGCCGTACAGGGGGACTAGTGAAGTGATAACGATGTTAGCCTTGAACACAGGGCAGTTCTGCTGCTGCTTGTCAGCATCGAAGGAGGTTTGGGCATGCAGCCACTTGTAAATGCATGGACAACAAGGCGTTGTGCTGAGACTCTTGAGGCTGAGGTTGGACTCCATTTCAGCTTGAGTAGGGCATCTTCATCAGATTCAAGTGAGAATCAGGCCCAAAGAAGATTTGTTCCATATATAGCTGTGCAACCTGGTAGGAAAATGAGATCTTCTTAGGACAAAGCAGATGTCAGTAAGCATATACACACACTTATAGAAAGACCAGAAAACAGTCAATAACATACTTTGTTTACATGTTCGATAAAGAGAAGGGCAATATATGTAAGAAACACACACATACACACACACACATAAATATATGGAGATGGACCGCCAACCAAACCACTTAGTTTACCAGTTTGGAGATTGATACATCCTAGGTATTTGCATTGCACAGGGCTCCAATTGAGTTCTTCTGGAGATGAAAAACTAGCATCCCGGCCCCTGTTACAAAACTAACACCATGAAATTAATCCCAAATGGATACTAATGTTCAAAAGCCAGTTAGCCATATAGGATATATATAGGCTGAAAAACCTACATGAACCAGATTAATAAACTAAATAGTGCTAGTTGCAGCTGATCAAATTCATAATGAGAATAATTTCTGTTGCAATAGTGGATGCTTACAAACAAAGAAAAGTGATACACTTACCAAAACATGGCATGAAAGCATGAAATGATCAACACCAAGGCTACAGTTCCAGTAGGGGTATCTTCCTGCTACAAGATTGACATAGTCTTCGATAGTGCTTCTTATGGGATGAAAATCATGCGAGTCACGCTCATAGACAAAACAGACCATCTTTGCCACACTACATGGAAGGTAAAACATGTGTTCTTTCTTAGGATCTTTTGTTCGGAACCAGCTCTCAACCACCATCTTAAGAAACACAAACACATACGCATAAATATACAGAGATGGACTGCCAACCAAATCAGTTAGTTTACCAGTTTGGAGATTGATACATCCTTGGTGGGGCTAAACCTCTCAGAGATATATGCATTGCATAGGGCTCGAATTGAGTTCTTCTCGAGATAAGAAAGTGCAAAGCTAGCTTACAGCCCCTGTTACAAAATCGAAGTGCTAGTTGCAGCTGATCAAACTCAGGGTGAGAATAATTTTTCGTTTCAATGCAGGATGCTTACAAACAAAGAAAAGTGATACACTTACCCAAACATGGCATGAAAGCATGAAATGGTCAGCGCCAAGGCTACGGTTCCAATATGGGTATCTTCCTGCTACAAGATTGACATAGTCTATGAAAGTGCTTCTTATGGGATGAAAATCATGTGAGTCATGTTAATAAACAAATTGGACCATATTTACCACACTAAATAGAAGGTAAAACAAGTGTTCTTTCTTCATATCTTTTGTTCGGAACCAGCTCTCAGTCTCCATCTTGTGGATAAAATTTCCTTCGGTGGAGTATATAATCTTGCAAGGACCATCATGAAACAATGGAGGTTCCCTTCCTTGTAGACAAAGATTTTGAACTGCTTTTCCATTTCCAAGTAGCTCCTACCAAGTGAAAAGAATAAGTAACTCTGGAATTAGAGATGCAAGGGCAAATATGCAATTATATAAAAAGCATTCACCATGCCACCCTCCTAAACCGGAGATAACTTCCTAAGGATCTATTTTTTTCCTCTTACTTTTTCACTCTACCAATGATAGCCTAAGATAAAGAACTGAACTGGCCAGACTGGCTGCAAATGGATAAAAACTTGAGAAAGGAAAATGTTATTTAACCGACCATACATAGAAAAAAAGAACAAAAAACTGCCCTTCCTCTTTATCCCAACCCAAATAAAGACAGATGAAGGATGATGGCCAGAGTGCTAGCAGCATCAGTTATGATGAGGACCCTTAAGCTCTCTTTTCCTCTCCATTATAAAAGCTCAGAGGACCACTTGAGCTTTATAAAAGCTGTTATTTTCTAATATATCCATTTTGCCGCATACTTCAAATACAGAAATTGTGGACTGATTCGACTGAACAGTTTAAAGTACGAACTACTTCAATACAACAGATTTACCTTGTAGCAAGGGCAAACAATGAAAAGCACATAACTCTCTGGTTCTCCAGCAAGATTGCATAGACCAAGTCGAGGGCAAACAGAGCCTTAAAAGGTAGGATTGAGAAATGTGCTTCTCCAAATGGACTTTGCTGTCTGGTTTAATTGAGACCAGAAGCCAACAAAACATATAGCATGAGGTGAGCTTGGAAGAAGAAGGAAAAGTATCATAAGAGAGAAGATTGTATCAGTTAACATACATAGCTTCTGTTGGAAACACTAGCTGCTTGCCTAATTCATGTTGCCCGCACCGCTATAATGAGAAATCCACGAGATATAATACTAAACTTTGAAATGACTGGAAATTTGTGCAGCAGTCGTCATTGCTAGAAATTTCAACATGCTTTACTTGATAATGCATCTTTGAATTGAAATTTCCTCTATCTACACATGCACTTGTTTGGACAAAAACTTGTGTTAAGGCAGTTCTACCCTAAGCAGGAAAACGAAGTGAGCTACCTTTAAGGATATATTTCCAAACAACAATTGCTGCAAAATGTGGGTTGTTAATAATGTTTGTTGTTTATATGTGAATATCAGAATAAAATTTTCTTAGAAAGTAAATAAAGTAAAAACAAAAAAGATGATAAATAAATAAATGAAAGACAAAGAAGAAAAACAAACAAGACGTGTACACCTATCCCATGCTGCGAAGGGATTAATGTACCATATTCGGGCACTTGTAGTCTTGTAGCACAGACCTCTCTGGTGCTTTAGATAAATTACGTGGATCACGTTCTCAGCAAAAAGATGTTCTCTAGAAAATCAGTTATACATTCAATGTGTTCTAATGCTAGTAATTAATATTGGTTTCCATGAAAGAAACACTGACCTCTTTGGTGCTTTCGAAGGATGGTGTAAGCTAGGTCGTCAGGGAACTGATGCTCTTTAGAGAGAGGTGCCTGCAGAAACAGTTTGTTTATAAAGAAAATCAGATTGGTTTCGGAAACTAGATTAGGAAAATGGTCTGTTTAAATAGAAAATTTCAGAGCCTGGAGAAGGGCACAGGAAGAGAATAAGTCAAATTTTTGGAAAAGATTTATTTTGTCAATTTAGAAAGTATCTTTAATTTTGGAAAGTATCTATATTTATTTTTTAATTTGGGCCAATCCAATATAAATTATGCTTATTAGGAAAGAAAAAAGAGTACAAAAAAGCCCCCCAGAGCAGCCTCTATAAAATAAAAAATAATATAATATTTTTAATTTGTTAGATTTAGAGAAATAGCATACATGTAGGTGATGTCGTTTGTGCAAGTGTTGGGCCCTTAAAGAGTTCAATGGCCGACCCTTTGCACATATTTCCAATCAATTTGGATGGTAGGGATGTGAGAAATCTTGTGCCAGTCCTCTCCACTACTCTTTTGGTAAAGTTTTTCCAGAATTGGACATCGGGAGATGATCAATTTCTCCAGGGTTGCCGTCTGAAGAAGGTGGTCCGGCAGCGCTTTTAACTTGTCACAATTATGAACTGTCAAGGAACGAAGTTGTGGCATTATTGTTATTATTGTTCTGCTATCACTGCTAGTAGTAGTATTACTATCTTCTTTTTCTTCTTCAATTGTCATCCCACCGTAATCTCACTCTTCCTAGTTTTTCATTATCCGAAACTCAAGGGTTTTTAGTTTGGGGAAGGCAATAACTGATGAGAATGAAGATGACGTTGTGCAATCTGTCTCTATTCCCAAAAATCCAACACCCATTTTTTTCACTTTGTACATGTACTGAATTTTGAGTTCTTCAAGGGAAGGAAATTTCCCCAGGGGAGGCAAATGCTCTAATTCTTCGAATTTGTAGAGTGAAAGAATACTCAACTTAGTCAGTGATATTAGCCAATTGGGGAACATTGTGGCACCTCTGTAATGTGCAATTTCCAACCTTTCCAAGTTGGGAGGTGGCTGTAGGGCTTCAAGGAGTACTTCATGCGTATCCCCGCCTCCTTTCCCTCCATCAAAACTTAGATGCAATAGACGGATGTGTTTTTTGTTAAGAAGCCGCGCTTTTCTAGCCTCTTGGACAGCTGTCACGTTTCCTAACCATTTTATTTTAAGAGACGCACGAAGGTTGTTAAAATGTTCAAGATCTCCAAGAGTCATTGCTTCATTATTATCACCATCCCCTCTCACAACAAACTCTGTTAATGTATGGAGAGAAGTTAATCTTTTCATTCCTTTTGGCATAAAGCTTACGCGAGAATGTCTAGTTCCATCATTCTCTAAATGCCTCAAGTTGATTAGTTTGCCCATCCCATGATGTAGTCTTTCAAGTTTGTAACAAAAATTAATTTTCAACGTTTGCAAATTGTACAAGTTACACACCGATTCAGGTAATTTTTTCAAATTATCATTCTCAGACAAGTCAATATATCTCAGATGAATTAATTTTCCCACCTCTTCTGGAAGCTCTTCAATTGAATCTAGTCTCAAACCTATAAACAGTTTCAATGTCCTCAGATATGTTAATTGATCAAATAAATTACTTAAGGTTCCATCAATCATTGATTTGTTTCTGTCAAAATCAACCAGAATACTACGCAATTTCTTCGCGTTATCAACGGAAATAGGAATTGATGCATTGTTTTGTAGCTCCATCCTTAAATGACGAGCTTTAACATGAGAATAGTTTAGTTTCGGCTCTTTAGCACCATCGCACTCCACCACAATACATTCCCCTTTTGTCAAAAATTGAGCAAAGTCATGAACTATATCATGCATCTTGCAAGAATAAATGTTACCATGAAACTTCATAAAATCTTGAAAAAAAGAGCGAGTTGTTAAGATTTTAAAGTATTCTTCTCCTACCTCTTCCACCTCTATATTTCGGCTGGAGC
The DNA here is from genome assembly GCA_023935145.1 of Bretschneidera sinensis. Classification (NCBI taxonomy): domain Eukaryota; kingdom Viridiplantae; phylum Streptophyta; class Magnoliopsida; order Brassicales; family Akaniaceae; genus Bretschneidera; species Bretschneidera sinensis. The sequence goes on along the minus strand of CM043698.1, from coordinate 141,097,743 downwards.
TCAAATAACCTTGTGCCATCCACATTTGGATCAATTCATTTTTATTTATCATATAGTCTTTTGGAAATATGGCGAAGTATGAGAAGCATTGTCTCACTGTAGAGGGTAAATCATAATAGCTTAGAAGTAAAGGCGGAAAAAGACCTTCTTCAACCCCTTCCAATTCCTATATCCCACTATGCAAAACATTCTCCCATTCCTCTCTTCTTTCTTTAAAGCGCACTAGACTTCCTAACGTCTTTACGGCAAGAGGTAATCCCTTACACTTTCCTGCAATCTGGTGACCTACGTCTTCCAAATTTTCACGCTCTTCATTGGTTCTTCCAAAAAATGCTACATGACTAAACAACGACCAACATTCTTCTTCAGACAATATTTCTAATTGAAAGGGGTTAGTGGTTCCTATCATTTTTGCAACGGTCTCCTTTCGTGTTGTCACTAAGATTCTACTCCCCATGGAGCCACATTTCAAAGTTTCTATCAATTGCTCAAACTTTTTAACATCTTCAGTCCACACATCATCCAAGACAAGAAATAACTTTTTCCCCATAATAGATTCACGAATCCGTTGTAATAAAGCTTCAAATTCGACAACATTTGGAGCAGTATCTGTCAAAGCTTCAAGAGTTGCTCTGGCAACTCTGGTCTTATCAAAAGGATCTGAAACACATACCCAGGCTTTCTTTTGAAAGTGGGCATCCACTTCAATATCATTATAGACTAGTTGTGCAAGAGTTGTCTTCCCCAATCCTCCCATCCCAACTATAGAAAGGATATGGAGATTGGTTTGATCTTGACTACTCTCACTCAACAACATGGTTACTAGTCTATTCTTATCTTGAACTCTACCGTGCACCTTTGATACATCTACCATAGAAGCAGTTATTTCTCGCTCAAGTTCTACAGTTTTCCTCCCTTCAATAAACTTGTATTTTTCTCTTTCATTTGCAATAATATCTAATCTTTCATTCATTTTTTCTATCTTGAGAGCAGTACCGTGATGCAACACAACTTGATTGAAACAAAAGCAAGAGGAGGGGAAGAAGGAGCATACCTTCTTCATAACAGGGGCATTTTTACCTTTATTCGCTTCTTTCCCTTCAATTGTTGATTTGAGAATTGCAGTGTTCCACTCATCCAACACATCATCCACATCGTAGGATGCATCTTTGAGCTCATCTAACCAGCGTCTCACAGTGGCCTCCTTCACCTGTCGCATCTCTGCATCATCAAGCACAGCTTGGATGGCCTCGAACTTGTGGATGAGGCTTCTGACTTCTTCCTCCACACCCACGACCAGTGTCGCCCCTTTATCCACCAATTGAACAATCGCGGAGACCAATTTTTCCAGGACTACAGAAACGATCGCATCAGCCATATTCTTTTGAGATGGAAATTGTTCGTAAATTGTGAAATGGTTAATTGATGGTAAAAGGAGAATATGAAATAGCTAAGTGTAGACTATAGAACAGCTGGACCGCAAAAGATGCGAGGGCCACAAATTTCCAGAAATTCTTATCAGATAATATTCTTATCAGAAATTCTGAAGTTTCAAAGAAATTGCTTGAATTGAATGATCCAAATCAACTTTAGCATATCAAAATGCAATGTTGTCATTGTCAGGCAGAGAGAGAAAATAATTGAACAATTTTCATCCTTTGCCATATTGACCTCAAAAGTCTTTGTTCTTTCACTGTCTACTTTCGTACTGTTTCGCCAAGGGTAGTCTTAAGTGCACTTAGACCTCCAAATTATACTTTAATACACAGCCTTATTTGTAATTCTGTTTGTATATCTAAACACAAGTGGAACCTACAGATCACTAAGATCCAATATTTGTCATTGGCCAAGCTCAACCTCACTCTAAAAGGTAGAGCCTCTATCTCTTTTGGTTTTAATGGGCGACCAAAGCAAGCCATCCTGGCACCAAGATGAGAATGACTTAAACAAACCATGATCAAAGAGAGGCAAAAGATAAAGAATTTGTAAAACCATACAAACGGTCTTTTTTTTCCAAAGAAAGTTCATGAATGACTTAATTTAACATAATATAAAACAAATGAGTGATTTTGTGGTATTTTGGTGTTGTCATTTCAGGTAGGGTTGCATGATTAAGAAATTTTCATTTTTTTTTATCCTTTTGTCATATTTCCAGTCAAAGAAATTAAAGAGAATATTATTATGAGAAATTCTTATATTTTAAAGAAATTGCTTGAATTGAATGATTCAAACCAACTTTCGCATATCAAAAATCAATGTTGTCGTTAGGTAGAGAGAAAAAATTGTTAAAGGTGGAGACAAATGCCATGTTTTATGGTGGAGACAATGGCAATGTTTTATGGTGGAGACAATGGCCATGTTTTAAACCATGTTGTCTTGAAGAATTGTTTAAACACCTACCAGGTGATGAGCTCCTCTTTAAATTGAGATGCCTAAGGTCATTCATTTCAAGCAAAGTGAAGTGTGCTTGAGTGTCTCTTATGTGTGAAGAAAAGTGAGAAACAGAGTGTCTTATAAAAATCAAGTAAGTGGCTTTTGTAACAGAGCACTGCTCTGGTTTTCTCTGGGCTTTTGTCAAATAGTAAAATACTTTGGGTGTGGGTCCGAGGAGTAGATACATTGCCGAACCTCGTTAAATCTATGTGCTCAATTTCTTTGTGTGCGCGCGTTGTTCGAATTCTTGCTTTTTTTTCCTTAACAATTGGTATCAGAGCGTTTGGTGGTGAATTATGTCAATTTTTTGCGAGGTTATTATTCACGTGAATAGTAAAATATTGTATGTGGTACCGATTCATCGGCAACGGTGTTCTAATACACGGAGGTTCGCAGGAATTGTCAGAAAAGATCCAGAGAAAGCCATATTCGAGTGGGAGTAATGGTGGACGAAGGTAAAGCAAGGATCGAGAAGTTCAATGGAGCAAACTTCGGTTTCTAGAAGATGCAAATAGAGGATTATCTTTACCAGAAAGACCTCTATCTTCCTCTTGGCGGCAAAACAAAGAAACCACAGGAAATGACAGATGAGGAGTGGGAGGTACTGGACAGGAAAGCTCTTGGCACGATCAGACTCTCTCTCACTGCAACTGTCGTATTCAACATCTCGAAGGAGAAAACCACTGAAGATTTAATAGTGGCTCTGTCCAAAATGTACGAGAAGCCATCAGCCTCAAATAAAGTATTCTTGGTGAAAAGACTCTTCAATATGAAGATGGAAGACGGCGGTAGCATCGCTGAACTCTTGAACTGTTTCAACACACTGACAAGTCAGTTGGAATCTGTTGGGATCAGCTTCGACGACGAAGTTAGAGCACTGCTAACTTTGTCAACATTACCAGATAGTTGGGATACTCTGGTAATGGCCGTCAGTAACTCTTCTGGCTCTGGAAAGCTAAAGTTCGATTACATTGTGGGAGTTCTTCTAAGCAAAGAATTGCGCAGAAGATCTTCAAGATCTGCGGAAATTTCTGGGAATGCTTTGAGCGTAGAAGAAAGAGGAAGATCTTCAAATAGAGGAAACAAGAACCATGGAAGTTCTAAATTTAGGAAGAGTAAATCAAGAGGACCAAAATCAAGAAGTGGAGGTTGCTAGAACTGCAGAAAGAAAGGACATCTGATGAGAGATTGCAAAGCACCAAAGTAGAATGATAATCAGGAAAGTAAAAATTCTATTAATCTTTCTGATAAAGATTCTGATGTTTTGATCCTTTCTGTTGCGATTCGTAATGATTTTTGGGTGATAGATTCTGGTGCATCTTTTCATGCTACCTGTCAGAAGGAGATACTCCAAAATTATGTGCAGGGTGATTTCGGGAAAGTATATCTCGGAGATGATAAACCATGCAACATTACTGGAAGAGGAGATGTACAGATAAACCTGGCGAATGGGACTACCCTACATTTAAAGGACGTGCGACATGTCCCGAATCTCACAAGGAATTTGATATCAGTAAGCTAACTGTTAGATTCAAGATGCAGAACCACTTTCACAAGTGATTCATGGAAGGTGTCGAAAGGGGCTATGATGATAGCTCACGGAAAGAAAGAAGGTACTCTCTATGTGACGAGTGGAACAAATAGTGTTATAACAGCTGCATCAACAGATTTGAGCGCAGACACCTAGCACCGCAGACTTGGGCACATGAGTGAGAAAGGTATGAAGGTCATGTTATCAAAAGGGAAGATTCCAAATTTGAAGCATCTGGACCTGAGCTTCTGTGAAGACTGTCTCTATGGAAAGCAGAAAAATGTGAGTTTTTCTAATACGGGCAGAAAACCAAAGCTTGAAAAGCTGGAACTGGTCCATATAGACGTGTGGGGACCAACTAAGGTATAATATCTTAATGGGTCTAAATACTATGTTACTTTTATTGATGATGCCACTAGGAAGTTATGGGTATATTTCTTGAAGCATAAATCTGATGTATTTGATGTCTTCAAAAAGTGGAAAGCTATGGTTGAGACTGAAACAGGTCAGAAGCTAAAGTTTCTGAGGTCAGACAATGGTGGAGAATATTGCAGCGATGAATTTGAGGAATATTGTGCTCTCAATGGTGTCAAGAGACAGAAGACAGTTCCTAAAACACCGCAGCAAAATGGAGTTACAGAACGCATGAACCGAACCATTAATGAACGTGCTAGAAGCATGAGGATTAATGTTGGATTACCCAAACAGTTCTGGGCAAAAGTGGTGAACACATCAGTCTATCTGATCAATAGAGGACCATCTGTTGCACTTGAGTTTGGACTTCCAGAAGAAGCATGGATGGGAAAAGAGGTAAACCTATCACACTTAAGAATATTTGGTTGCACCTCTTATGTCTATATAAACTCAGATAAAAGGTCTAAGCTAGACCCGAAATCCAAAAAGTGTGTCTTTGTTAGATAGAGTATTAATGAGTTTGCCTATCGGTTTTGGGATCCAGAAAACTGAAAAGTCTTCAGAAGTATAGATGTAGTGTTTAACGAGAATGTTCTATATAAGGACACAATGAAACAGGTGGAAGGGGAAACCGAAAAGAAAGAGTTTATAGAACTTGAGGAAATTTCTACAAAAGGAGTGTTACAACTCAGAGATGAGAATATAGAATCTCAGACTCCTGTTTCTCAAGTTCCCCCTCAAGAATTGAAGAGATCAGAAAGAGTTAACAAAGGTCAACTCTCGGCTCGTTATTTAACATCTCTAAATTATTTGTTATTAACTGAAAATGGTGAACCAAAATGTTATGAAGAAGCAATGCAGGTTAAGGATAAGCTCAAGTGGGAGGCTGGAATGAATGGAGAAATGGACTCCCTGATAGCAAACCAGACACGGGATTTGGCTGAGCTTCCAGAAGGCAAAAAGGCTTTGCATAACAAGTAGGTTTACAAGTTGAAAGAATAACACGATGGAACTAAGCGATACAAGGCCAGGCTGGTAGTCAAGGGATTTCAACAGAAGGCAGGTATCGACTATACTGAGATTTTCTCTCCTATTGTAAAGTTATGTACCATCAGATCTGTATTGAGCATTGTTGCAGTAGAGGACTTACATCTAGAACAGCTAGATGTGAAAACCGTTTTCCTTCATGGTGATCTGAATGAAGATATCTACATGAAGCAACCACAGGGGTATGAAGAACTAGGGAATGAAGAGTTGGTGTGTAAGCTCAAGAAAAACTTGTATGGGTTGAAACAAGCACCCAGACAATGGTATATCAGGTTTGATAATTTCATGTCTAAAAACGGATATACAAGATGTAACGCTGACCACTGTTGTTATTTCAAGAAGTTTGATGATTCCTACATCATTCTTCTATTGTATGTGGATGATATGCTTATTGTAGGATCAAGTATGATGGAAATAAAAATGTTGAAGGAACAACTTTCCAAAGAGTTTTCTATGAAGGATTTGGGTATGCCTAAACCAATCTTTGGTATACGGATCAGCAGAGACAGGAAGAATCAGAGATCGTGGATATCTCAGAAACAATACATCGAAAAGGTACTAAAAAGGTTCAACATGGATCAGGCTAAACCGGTGAGCACTCCACTAGCGAGTCACTTCGCACTTTCAAAAAGGCAATGTGCGATGACAGTTTAAGAACATGAATACATGTCAAAAGTACCATATGCCTCAGCAATTGGTAGCCTCATGTATGCTATGGTATGTACCACACCAGATATTGCACAAACAGTGGGAGTCGTGAGCAGATTCATGAATAATCCAGGCAAGGAGCATTAGAAGGCTGTGCAGTGGATTATGAGCTACTTGAGAGGTACCACTAATCTATCCCTATATTATGATAGATCAGAGATTAGTTTGAAGGGTTATATCAATTCTGACATGACAGGAGACCTAGATGGTAGAAAGAGTACTACAGGGTACGTCTTTACACTGGGCAGTGCAGCAGTGAGTTGGGTCTCGAGATTACAGAAGATCGTAACTCTCTCGACTATAGAAGCAGAGTACGTGGTAACGACAGAAGCACGTAAAGAAATGGTGTGGCTACAAAGTCTGCTCAGAGAATTAGGCAAAGAGCAGAAGGACTATAAGATTTACAGTGACAGTCAGAGTGCAATTCATCTGGCCAAAAATTCTGCATTTCATGCCAGGACAAAGCACATCGACATCAGGTACCATTTCATACGGAGGCTCTTAGAAGTAAGGGTTATTACGCTGGAAAAGATTCACACTAGTAAGAATCCCGCAGACATGTTAACCAAGACTGTTACGATTGAGAAGCTGAAAGGATGTTCAGCTTCGATCGATCTTCATGCTTGAAGAAGTAAGAGAAGACTCACACCTAGTTTGACTATGTTGAAATTTTGTTACAAATGGCAAATTGTCTCCAAGTGGGAGATTGTTAAAGGTGGAAACAAAGGCCATGTTTTATGGTGGAGACAAAGGCCATATTTTATGGTGGAGACAATGGCCATGTTTTAAACTATGTTGTCTTGAAGAATTGTTTAAACACCTACCACGTGATGAGGTCCTCTATAAATTGAGATGCCTAAGGTCGTTCATTTCAAATAAAGTGAAGTGTGCTTGAGTGTCTCTTATGTGTGAAGAAAAGTGAGAAACAGAGTGTCTTGTAAAAATCAAGTGAGTGACTTTTGTAACAGAGCACTGCTCTGTTTTTCTCTGGGTATTTGCCAAATAGTAAAATACTATGGGTGTGGGTCCGAGGAGTAGGCACATTGTCGAAACTTGTTAAATCTTTGTGTTCAATTTTTTTGTGTGTGCGCATTGTTCGAATTCTTGCTAGTTTTTTCCTTAACAAAAATAATTGAACAATTTTTATCCTTTGCCATATTGACCTCAAAAGTCTTTGTTCTTTCAGTGTATACTTTCGTACTGTTTTGCCAAGAGTACGCTTAAGTGCACTTAGGCCTCCAAATTATACTTTAATACACAGCCTAAAAATTGACAACTTGTTAGTTTACTTGATAATTATTTTATGTTATGTGACTTCTATGACCATATACAAAAACTTACAATTACTAAGATACAATTATTTATATAAGGTTTAATTATATATTTTTCTATAAAAAATTTGTGACAAATTGAATTTTTAGATTTAATTTGTTAACAAATTGAATCTGAAACCAAATTTTGATTGAAATTGAATAGTCTGTTATGATGACGAAACTATAATAAAGTTACTTTCAACCTCATCATCACATAGATAAGCCTGTTGGAAAATTTTGTTGCCGTAGCTTTGCGGTGGATGAGACTATCCAACGGTCTTGCCATCACAAACTATTCTATTATTAATTCTAAGAATTAGTTAACAATTGCAAGTTGTTTAAATATTTAATTAGTCCCTAACCAAAGACTAGTGAGCATGACTTTCTCATTGTTTTTAAAAGTCTTTGATGACTTGATCTACCTAACGTTCACCAATTTGACAGGGCAGTGACGAAAAAGATGCAAAGTATTTAGACAGGAACCCCACTTTATAATTTTGGAGTAGAATTTTTAATTAATTTACGAATAGTTGTAAATTGTCTTCTTTGTTTCCTAATAAAAAGTGAATGTTATTTATCCAAATAGAACTGTAAACAGAGAATGAGAACCTGCAAAAAGCCTATTTTCGATGAACAAGTTGGTATCAAAAAAACTGAATGTTTGGTAAATCAAGTCTTTGATTACTTAGAATTCAATGAGTAATTCCACACTAATCAGGCTTTGTTTATATATTTAGACACTAAACAATTACAAGTTGTTTATTTTAATTCTCGGTAAACAATTGTTAATATATTTAGACACTACACAAAGACTGATTAGCATGGAATTACTCATTGCTTTCTAAGTAATCAAAGACTTGATTTACCTAACATTCAGTTCTTTGATACCAACTTGTACAAAGTATGGGGATATGCTGTAGTATGTGGCTCATATCGAGTGGAACATGTGTACAGAGAAAGCTGGCTGATGCCAGAGTGAAGTAGAGTGGAGTGTGGCTCATATCGAGTGGAACATGTGTACAGAGAAAGCTGGCTGATGCCAGAGTGAAGCAGAGTGGAGTGAGGGGAGCGTAGTGGACAAGTTTTTTTTTTTTTTTAGAAAGCTGGCTGATGCCAGAGCAAAGCAACATTTCTTGTTATGGGCAGAGGGTTTTTTTGGAGACAAAATCTATTTGCTTCAAATCTATGTTCTCTTTGCACCTTATTTGCTTCAAATCTATGTTTCACCTCAATATCCCCAAATTTCCAGTTGCAACAACTTCGAGCTTAAAATTTTAATAATACACAGTAAAGTGTCAACCAACCATCAATGACTGTTAGAACTAATGGACAAGAAGATTAATGACATGAGTGGCAACATAACATCATTTTGAGAGTAAAAAGAAGAACATAATACTAGATATGAATAATTACCAAAAAGCAATACTAGATATAATCTTGCACTTCGAATTAACACAATAAGTCATTGCAATAAAATTTGAAGGTGAAGCCATGGCATACAATGATAGCTTGAACAAGCCATCGAAAGTAGGTGTGTTTGATAAGAGGGTTAGCAATTGTATTTGAGCAAACGGTACAGGGCAGTGTTTACATCCAGATAAAGAAAGTGCAGAGGTTTAAGGTCTGTTGGTACCTGAAATATTTATTTATCAAACTAAATCACAGAAGTAAGGAGAAATTTGGTCCCATGGGTCGTGCACTGATATGGTCCCTCTATGTTGGGAAAATTTCCAAGAGCTGTTTATCAAAATATATGAGAGAATGGAAGGCTTCAAAGCACGACCAAGTCACTTTTCTCAAAGTTTAATTTGTCCCTCACCGGTGCAAGATGCTTCCAGAATTTCTCATAAGATACAATGAAGCTCTGTAGTTGTTCTGTACTTTGCACTCGTGAAGAACAACCTAGAGCAGCTTCTATGAGTTTATGGATGAAGAACACTTATGTTTGAAAATTTGCAGAGTTTCTAAACATAAGAAGATCAATTTTGAGAGAAAGAGAAGAAGAATAAGAAATGAATTCTGAATCTTGTAAATTATGACAGTTAAATACCATTTTATAGTGTTTAATTAGTGTCTTTCCATAATAGACACTTTGGTTCAATAATAAACTAAATTAAACCGATATAATTGAGTGTCTCTTCTCAAAAGACATTCCTGTTCACGAGCAACTGTCATTTAACGTTTAGAAAATTCAAATTTTTTGAACATTCAGTCGACTGGATCATTTGTTTAGTAGAGTTTCATTCAATCAACTGAATCAATCATTCAGTCAACTGAATCAATCCTTTCTTTTCTCATTTCTTTTGATTTTCTAAAAATCTCAAACTTAAATTCAATTTTATTTTAAAAATCATCAACAATCCCCCACCATTTTCAAAATATTTTGACTCGAAAAAACTTAAAATCTGATATTTTATCATTCATTGAAGTTCATACCTAGATGAAGATGTCTTTTAGACTTGAATCTTCACTTAGTGAAAACACATCAAAATTAAATAGAATATGTGGTAATATAATACTTAGAACCACAAATCCTATTTGTTTAACCGAACACGTTTCATACATGACACATACTGTTTCACCAAGGGTAGGCTTAAGTGCACTTAGGCCTCCACATTATACTTTAATACACAACCTCATTTGTAATTCTGTTTGCATATCTAAACACAAGTGGAACCTACAGGTTACTAAGGTCCAATATTTGTCAATGGCCAAGCTCAACCTCACTGTAAAAGGTAGAGCCTCTATCTCTACTGGTTTTAAAGGGCGACCAAAGTAAGCCATCCTGGCACCAAGAAGAGAATGACTTAACAAACCATGATGAAAGAGAGGCAAAAGATAAAGAATCTGTAAAACCATACAAAAGGTCTTTTTTTCCAAAGAAATTTCTTGAATGACTTAATTTAACATAATATAAAATAATTGAGCGATTTTGTGGTGTTGTCATTTCAGGTAGGGTTGTATGATTAAGAAATTTTCATTTTTTTTTATCCTTTTGTCATATTGACACAAGTTTTTTTTTTTTTTTTTTTGATCTTTTGCAGTTTACTTTCCATGAAAGAAAAGCAACCATGAAAATGAAACTGTTTTTCAGCGACTCTCAACCATATTGTTCATTTATGTTAAGGTACCGTTTGGTCTACCTAAAATGAATCAAATTTTTAAACAGTTCATCAATTAAATTAAAGAAAGAATTATGATTAATTTCCTAACAATCTTTAAAAGCATGTTTGGAATAAATTTGTTATGTTTGAAAAGAAAGAAAAAAGATTATGAATTTTTTTTTTTAACTCAAGTTGGGGTTATAATTAATTTTCTTATTTTTTTTTCAAATTTTTTATCGTGACTTCATGTATTTTGAAAATAAATTATCACGATCAAATAATTTTAACTTACTTGTACTCGAAATTTAGAAAATATAACCTTATAGATTTCGTTCATAATACTAAGCATGTTTAGTTTTTAATTAATAAATAATCCATTTCCATTGAGAAATGTGAATTAATTAGAGGAGAGTTTGAAGACTTTGAAAGTCGTGGTTGAAGTTTCAATCCCCATTTTTTTCCATTCTTTCATTCTATGGATGCTTAATAGTTCATTACGAAAATAACTAGTACTGTCTTAGTGAAATTATATGGAAACAAAGAGCAACTTGGAGGAAACTATTACCGTCTAAGATTAGTCATCATTGATCAGCTTTATATTTTCTGCTCTTACACTTGTGAATTTTTCGGTAATAAAAAAACAAAGACTGAAGACTTTTCTTTTTCTTTTTTTTTTCTCTTGGATATTAAAAAAAATTAGGAGAAAATTAAGACTATAAAAAAATAGATTTCAAATAATTTTTTACTATCCAATTTTTCAAAATTAATATTAGTGCTTACGCAATGCAAATCTTTGATATTATTGGGGGAGATTGACAATTATATTGTAGTGGGGATTGTTAAAGACTCGAGATAGTCATCTTTTACTTAGAAATTTTATGGTTTCTAAGAAATTATTCAATAGAAAGTCTTTAACACATGATTATAAGATCAACAAACGATGATGGCTTATGAATTTGTTAATCGATGTAGTCAATAGCTTTTACCTCAATTGAATCATGTCAAGTTTAGATTATGTCGAGCTTCAAATGGGTTTAGATTGTCCATCAAATTGGTGGGAGGTCTTTATTTTTTGATCTGGTATTATGATGAGATTTTGGCCCCCAATTCATTCCACTATTTGCTCTGATACCAGAAAATGATTTTCATCAACAGAATCCTAAAATACCCAGAAAATAATTTCAGCGAACCAGAAGCCATGAAATCTCTTTACCTTTTTTTGTCGGATTCTTGTTTACTCTTTGTGACTCTTTTTTTCCTCCCTTTATTTGGAGGACATAACAGTCCAGCTAATTCCTCAACTTTTGCAGATTAATTTCTCTCAAGCAATAGGAACTTCAATAATGAGGATGCAGTCAGTTAGAGGAGCAATGTTATATTTCTGACTCATAGGGATCTATGCTGCTTGCTTCTCATTAATTAGTTTGACCAAATTACCATTTGGAAATAAGAAAAAAAGAATCATTTTAAAAGAAATTAAATCTCTCTTATATGGAAATAATGCTTAAATGTAGTCCTCTTCAATGTATAGGACACCATAAGAAAGCAGTGTCTTAAAAATAAAAAGGAAAGAATTGTTTGGTCACGAGTAGCAGGTCGGCTCGGGTCATTTTAATCTCGAGTTATATCGGGTTTTGGGTCATGTCGAGCAGAGTCGGGTCATATCAAGTCGAGATCGGGTTATTTCGAGCTCGGGTCGGGTCAACAAAATACGGAGTAGATATTTATGCTTAATTATAAAAAAAAATTATTTGCATATAATAGAACTAAACGAGTTACATTATCAAATCCGTGAAAATTAATTAATAATAAATCAAAGTTTAATTTCTTAAATAATATATTTAATTTTTAAATGCAATATACAATGTTATAATTCTTAATCCCAAAATTCAGTTTTATACCAAATTTTAGTGATTAAGTTTTAGCCTGTATCCTTTTTGGATCCATTATCCGTCCGTTAAAACACGGGTGTAGACATGAAAAATAATACCGGTTAAGAAACGAATATTTTTAACCCGTACCCGTTGACCCGTTACTCGTAAGACTCAGCTTCTATCCAGCTCAGGTCACCTTTTTCTCACCTAAACAAGAGAATTTTTGCTAAACACACGTGTATGGGCATGAAAAATAAGACGCGTTAGAAAACGAGTATTTTTAACCTGTTATCCGTAAGACTCAGTCTGACTTACCCGTTTTCCACCTCTACTAATTAATACTAGTTAATTAACTACCCACTTTAACAAGTAAAATGTCCTATTAACTAGTAAAATTAAATCGTTTGTTATTACACAAGTGATCAGATATCAAACCCCACTTACACTGAAAATGGGAAAAAGTTACATCTATGTGTAACCCATTTTTTTAAAAAAAAAAAAAAAAAAAAAATCAGATATAGAGGAAGCTAGATAAGCTAGACGGCTTGATAACATGAAGCTCAGACTTGCTTGTTAACAGCTAGTACCTAAACAAAAAGTAAGAATAGTCCATTGGCCGGAAAATGATTTGAAAATGCAAAATGTCAAAATCTCAAAACTGTATTAGAATTTGAGGCAATGAGACTAAAATCAAGAACCCAACCTGTAATTAGTTTAATCTCAGTTTTACTCTGGTACTAGATTTCCTGTAAATCGCCAATCGCATCCAGCCACATCACTGTTAGGTTTCACTTTTTTTTTTTTTTTTAATGTGAAATATAGCACCATGTAAAATCAATTTCATGTAAAATTATAAATTTTCAATTAGTTTTTTTTTTGTTTAATTGAAGTCTAAAAATAAATGATAGAAAATATAAAAAATAAATAAAAAGAGAAGATTAATGGTGTAATATGTGAAAGAGAAATTTAAGATGACAATTGTTTTGTTAAACTTATCATTCGGCTGCGTAAAATCATATTTTACATTAAATTGATTTTCATAGAATCCAAACATTAATAAAATGTTATTTTACATGTAATTGATTTTCTTACTATCATTTTTTGTTGAAATAAACGAAACCCAGATGTTACAACTACAGGCATTTATGCATTATTTCGTAATTTCTAGAATTGACTTGTGTTGTCAGTCTTACATAAATTATTAGTTACTTGTGATGATATATCAATATCCAGGATTGACATTTGATTTTAACACTCAAACAATGCACTAATAACATTGCAACACATGTAAAAACATTACTGATAACTAAAACTCGAGAGACTCTTACTTGCATCGAGTGCAAAACTCCATTTTGAATCGGAATGAAAACTTGATGGATAATTTTTTAAAACTTCACTTATAACATTAATTGGTTATTTACAGACACTACTAATAAAGTTCTCCAAAATTACTAATCAAATTTCTATCTTGATGCAGAAATGAGTTTCACTCGGTACAAACATGAATTTCTCTTAAAATTCATTGTAGCGAATAGGCAAAAATCATGATAGCGAGTTGTGTTCAAATTTTAATGAGATGTTGAAGTTTGAGTGTCAAAATTCTGGATGTTAAAAAATTGTTACCGTCTGCACTTTGGTTTTGAGATTATATAAGATCAAATATATAATAAAATATACAAAATTTGAATATAATAAAGAAATAAAAAATGCTTAGATATATATAAAGTTAATAGATAAATATTATATGATTCTTAAGATGAAATAAGATAAGCTAAATATTGAAATATATACATTTTAATATATTGAGTAGATACAAAATTTGAATGTGATGAGAAGATAAACAAACTAAGAAATATGAATAAAGCTAATAGATAAACAAATGTTCTGATAAAAAAAGTGAATAGTTAAAAAGCTAATAGATAAAAAATATTCTTAATATAATAAAGAAAAAAAGCTACTAGAAATAAATTAAGGTAATAGACAAAAAAACATAATTTTTAAAATGAAATAACTTATAAGTTTGAATATTGAAACGTACACCAATAAGGAGATAAAAAAGCTAATAGATATTGTCAAACCTATTGCTTAGATGAAGTGAGATAAGTTTGATATTGAAATATACAAATTTTGATTATAATGAGGAGATAAAAGCTAATAAATATAGACAAAAATAATAGATAAAAAATACAAGATTTTAATGATGAAATAAGATAAACTGAATATTGAAATATACATAATTTTAATATAATTAGGTCCCAAAAATTTTAATAGATAAATAAAAATGCTTTGATAATTTTTTTAATATAACGAGTTGTTGAAAAGTAATAAAATAAAAAAATATCCTAGGAGAAAAAGCTAATAGAAAAAATCAGGATTTTAAAAATAAAATAAGATAAGTTAATTTAGATATTGAAATATACAAAATTTGAATATATTGGGGTGAAAAAGGCTTGGTTTGGATAATGTTTTAAGTGGAGATTAAAACAACTTTAATCTCCACTTAAAGCATTACTCAAATCACACCAAAGAGTTAATAGATATTGATAAAAATAAGAGATTTTTAAGATGAAGTATGATAATTTGTATATTGAAATACAAATTTTGAATAAAAAAACTAATACATAAAAATGTAAGAATATTAAGATGAAATGAGATAGACTGAATATTGAAATATGTAAAATTTTAGTATAATGAGTAGATATAAAATTTAAATATACTGAGAAAATGAAAAAGCCAATAGATAAAAAATGCTCTGATAAAAAAATTGGATATAATGAGTAGTTGAAAAGCTATTAGATAAAAAATGTTTTGAATATAATAAGAAAAATTGTAATAAATATAGATAAAGGCAATAAAAAAAGCAAAAATTTTAAAAGGAAATAAGTTAGGTTTAAATATTGAAATACACAAAATTTAAATATAATAGTGAGAAATTTTTTTAATATATATCGATAAAATATGAGATTAGTATATTTATTTAATGATTGTTTTATTAGCAAAAAAATACATATTATTTTAATTAGAATTAAATATATCATGAATATTGTTATCTTTAAAAATATTTACTTTAAAAATATTTATCCATAATGACCTCAATTTTAATAATTATCTCTTAAAAGTATTACTATCTGTTTCAATTTTTGTAACTATCTCTTAAAATTCTAATGAAATTTTTGTTTATTTTAATTTTAAATATTAAACTTAATCAAATTAATTTAGAATATTATCTAAAAAATATGTTCCAAATTGACATAGGTACATTTTTATATCTTAAAATTAACTAAATTTTATTTTAGATATTAAAAAAAAGTAAATAAGCACTATTTTAATATAAACCAAACTAAATATTGTTATCTTAGGAAAAACAGTTAACATCTTGGATGACAAATAAACCATCAATCACATCGATTGGGGTGCAGTTTAAGAACGAGAATGGTATGGTAGAGAATTTTAAAAGAGAAACTAGCTTTATACAGATCTAAAACGATACAAAATTTATCATCAAAATTAGTTTCTATTATGTTACAATCAATATAATGCAACACAGAGGAAAGAAATGTGTACTATTTTTCCACATGCACTATTGCATGAATATTTAGAAAACAAAAAAAATAAAAATTTAAATTAGAAATGTATAAATCTCTTTCTCTTTTAAAAATATTTTTTTACTTAATTCAAATGTTTATTATGATAGAATAAATTATTTTTTAATTAGTGTTTTTTCTCACATTTTGTTTTCACAAAAAAATTATTCCTGTGCATTTGCACGGGTTCAAAGCTAGTATTTAATAAATAAATCAAATCTTTTATCATGTGATTTGTACTTGAATTTTTAATGCATGATTCAATGTGAAATTACCACAACATTGGGTAGGAGGAGGTTTCTCCACACTGGTGTGGAACCAAATATCATTCACATAAATTGGAATAAAATTGGTCTTTAATTTGTGGACTCGCAGATCGGTTGAAAAAAAAATTGTAGCTGATCAAACATAAAATAACTACTAAATAATAGAGGTGGAATTTTTAGCCTGTATCCGTTTTGGATCCGTTATCCGTCCGTTAAAACACGAGTATGAACATGAAAAATAAAGCCGATTAGAAAACATATATTTTTAATCCGTACCAATTCTTAACTCATCTCTCTTCATCAACTCATCCCATCATCATCAACAACTTAATCTTTCAAATTTGATGGAGAATATCGGCCCCACATTGAATCCTAATCTCCTAAACTTAGCCACAACTCACCTATCCTGCCAACTCAAAAACCCAGAAAACAAAATCTTCAAGAAAGCCAACCAGAAAATAATTTATACCATTATCTCCAACCAAATCAAATTCTAAATTACACCCAATCCATGCAAGCCAATTTGAACCAATTTTCTGTAAACCCCATTACCAATCAAGGCTACCAAAACTCTCTACCAAATTTGTGGCAAGATAATAATAATGATGGAAATTCTATTATTTCAAATGGTAATTTTAAGATTCCCAATATTACAGACTATGGCTATGATCATGATTTCTCTAGATCATGATTTCTCTAATGATCATTCCATTAATATTGGCAATTCTTTTATTAAAAACCAGGCGCATCGTCTTTTCAATAATAATGGTGATTATCAAAATATCGCGAGTTTGAGCTTCACTTTGTTTTTATCTTCATCGACACCTTCTTCTAGCTCTACTGCATTGAATTCGTCGTCTACAGCTTATAATGCCAGTGGGGGTACTGAAGATGATAAGGATAGTTACTGCAGTAACATTTTGATGTTTGATATCCCTAATGGCTTAAATGCCAATGGATGTGTGTGAAATGGTTTAAAACATGTTTGAAGGGTTATTTACTATTTAGTGTTAATTTTTTTTTTTGGCCTGGGATTTCAAATTAATATCTACATGAAGATTATATATATGAGTTTTCTAGATCAACAAAATTACTCTTGCTAGACTGAATGCCCATCATCTTGTTCGAATTTGCAAATTAAGTTTGTTTTTGAACAAAAAAGAACATATGCACAAACATACATTTATAATTGCTTTTTTTATATATTAACAAAAAGAATGATCGAATTCAGATCTCTTATGTGAAAGATCCGAAAGTAGTCACTGGTCAAGAGGCTCGGGTCATCTTATAAACACTGTGAAAGTCGTGAATATTTCATACGGAGGGAGATCAGATGAACACGAGCTTGATATGTACATGGATGCCTAATATGTTTCATAACCTTAAGCTCATGAGTTTTGGATCCAAACCATGTATATAATCCAAAAATTTAGAACGTTTATACACGCACATTCAGGACAGACATCAAATCATAATTTTTTCCTGAAACTTTACTAATAATTCTTTGAAAATAGAATGATACGTAATTTGACGATAATAGATTGGTAACACGAAAGGATTGAAAAATTTCTCCTTGACTATTGATTGAAAATATAGTTATGTCGTTTCTTTTTGATGTCTTTGATCCAAAAATTTCTCCACAGGCCATGTGCACCTTTATTTCCTCTTGTCGTCAACAAAATTAATTGAAGTTGCGCGTACGCCCACGTCTATGTTTAAAACTTCTCTGTGATTGTTGTTCAAATGCTTGACAGGCTTCATGGGTCCCGACTTTCCCGACAACACTTCGGAGCTTATGGCAAGGCGTACTTGCCCTGCCCTTCAACATTTTAGGTGTAGTTGTGAAGTTCTGTTTTCACGTGTTAATGAAAAAATAACTGATAAATTTTTGTCCAAGTATTTACAAAACAACCTTAATAACGCATTGTATTTTTCTCTTTCAAAACATTTTAGCAACCTCCCGAACTAACCGCAGCATGAGTTATTTCTCTTTTTGAATTTGATCTAAATGAAGACCTTTTTTTGTTTCTTGTTTTGAATCATGCATTCATTTGCGTTGATCTTGTTGATTTGGGAAAATTTTTGAGTTGAGATTGCTTTACTAATTTGTTGACGATTTAATTCTTGATTTGATGTTGATTGAGATTTTAAACAAACAATTTTGGTTTAACCATTTTTTTCTTTCAATTTTCAAATTGTGAGTTAATATTTATTAATAATAAAAACTATTATTTGGTTACTGGATGTATGAATAAATATATCAAATTTTACAAAAGGGAATAATTTAATTGATATATAACATACATAAAAAAATGGATATTATCATTAAGCTCAAGTTAATTTATAAAGATAAAATAATAGTTTAATTAACTTGTGATGAATTTATATATTTAAAACTTTGACACTTCTATTTTGTTTTGATGCTTAAAGGTACAACAATGTCCATAATTTAATTGCATTCCCAAAAGCATTCAGCTTCAATTAAGAACATTATGTTTTTGTTGAAATGAAAATGATAACTACCATTAATCAAACACCAGAAATGTCTACGGCAAGCTGAGCATTAAGAAAGGAAGGGAGTGTCCCAATCCAACTCACGTCAACTGGAATTACAGATGTATGGTGAGCTAAGATATGGGCTACACCATTAGCTATTCTAGGAATGAAACGAAAATGATAATTACGAAAATGAGAAGCTTGGGCCTGCAAATCATGAATAAGAACCACCCAAGGAGAAATAAGAGCATCATCTTGATTTCCTAAGACCTGAATAATTCGTAAGCGAATCTCAACCTGAGCATCATCATGACCAAGCTGCAGAATGAAATGCATCCCGGCTAGTACCGCCAACAGTTCAACATGGAAGGGATCTGTAATTGCTAAGAACTTGGCTGAGAAAGCAGCTATAAATTGTGCATGTTCATCACGAAGAATAGCCCCTCCTCCAGCCTATAGCTCATGGAAAAATAAGGCTCCGTTTGTGTTGACCTTTACATACGAGGATGTATATGGAACCCATATGGTTATAGAAGTCCTGCCCATTTGTTGTGGGTTTGATTTGTCTTGCATATCCCAGAACTCGATCAACATAGCTTGTGCATCACCTGATATTTCCTCTGCCCGTTTACCACATATTTTCCAAAAATAATTGAATTCGGGTTCACCCGTATAGCCCAGGCGATCACAAACCATAAAGCCAGTTTTTCCTCCTCTCACACATCCATCACGGTAAATAACCAATCTCTCACCCTCGTATTAGCGTACTTATCAACCTTAAATTGACCATTGAATGCTAATTCCCATACCTCATTGGCCACCGTACACAAGAACACAGCATGATTAACATCTTCAACCGCGGCCCACAAAGTCCACATTGCACTGTAGTCTGGACACCTCGTCTGGCTAGAGCAACTCTCGAAGGAAGACAGGAATGAGACACTCGCCAGGCAAAAATTTTAATTTTATTAGGAATAGGCAAACAACACATGAGATTCCATCCTTTATCGCTCTTCTTCTCGGACCTCGACCACCAACCGAAGATGCTGCTAGCGAATCCACCATTCTGTTTTCCGCAGCCCTTGGCACATGATACCCACTCCTAACAGTGTATATGCCTGACGATGTGTAATACCATATCCACTGATCTAGAGGTCGATACCAACTGAGGGTTTTTTTGTATTTCCCCCACCTCACGAGAAATAAATTGAGCTATCAACGCCTCCCTCTTCCAGGTACCCATTCCATGATTGATTAAATTTGCTATTCATTCATCAGGATTATAGAATTCATTTGGGGAGACTACCTTAAATGACCAAGGAACCGGCAACCAAGGGTCACGCCAAACTTTGATACCTTCACCATTTCCCACTCTCCATCTCAAACCTTTAAGAAAAATTGATCAGACTTTCTCATATACTCCGCCATGTATAGGATGGTGTATTGCCAAGAGAAGTGTTAAGAAAATCACCACTGGGGAAGTATTTAGCCTTAAGCACAGCATGACATAAGGAATCTGTGTTTTTAATTAATCTCCATCCTTGTTTAGCTAGAAGAGCCAAAATAAAAATATATAAATCCTGAAAACCCATTCACCCTTTTTGATTGACAAGTTTTTTCTCAACTGACCCAATAAATTTTACGTTCATTCGATCGTTGTCCTTATCAGAACTGACTCATCATTGACCCCAATTCATTACAAAGTGACTGTGGGAGTTTGAAACAACTTATAGTGTAAGTTAGTACAACTTGAGCAACACCCTTAATCATAATTTCTTTATCAGTTTTAGATAACAACTTTTCTTTCCAACCCTACAGCTTACTCCATACCTTGTCTTTCAAGGTTTTAGAAGCAATATTCTTAGCTCGACCCAGCATAGAGGGCAGTCTCAAATACTTCTCATGACACACAACCCATTGAACCTACAACCCATATGCAATATTCTCTGTCATTGAGTCCAAACAGTTTGAGCTAAAACATACTACAGATTTATCAAAATTAACAAGTTTTCGTAAATTGGATGCATATAACTCCAAGATACTAGTGACCATTGCACACTCTTCCAAAATTGCTTTAAAAAATAATAGTCAACAAAAAATAAATGAAAAACTGGTGGACCATTGCGACTTGCTCGAACCCCAGGAA
Organism: Bretschneidera sinensis; assembly: GCA_023935145.1. Lineage (NCBI taxonomy): Eukaryota > Viridiplantae > Streptophyta > Magnoliopsida > Brassicales > Akaniaceae > Bretschneidera > Bretschneidera sinensis. The sequence continues at coordinate 141,076,827 of CM043698.1, read as the reverse complement.
GCAACCCTTCCAATTCTTTATGCCTAATTAAAGATGAGAGAACTTCGACACGTAAGGGAAAAAGATAAGGTGATAATGGGTCACCCTTTCGAATCTCTCTTGTTGGCCAAATATCTTCTTTAAGATCTTTATTAACAAGCATCGAATAAAATGCCGTAATCACGCATTGCATAATACATTGAATCCAAATGGCATGAAATCCCAACTTTTTTATCTTCCTTCAAAAATTCCCACTCTACCCAATCATAAGCCTCACCCATGTCTAACTTCAAAGCCATCAACCTATTTTTTTCCTTTTTTTTAATCGTCAACGTATGCAATAATTCATAGGCAGTCAAAAAATTGTTTGAGATCAACCAGCCAGGTAGAAAAGCATTTTGATTAGGAGGAAAAATAGAGGGGATCACTAACTTCATCCTATTAGCAAGAACCTTCGTCAGTGTGCACATACAATCAGGGCTTGGTGATTTGGTAGGATGCATCTGGAATAATGCACTGCGGCCCTTATCAGTCATGAATTCTGCCATCAACTGGTTATTCATGCTCTATGTAACCTCCCCTCAACTTACTCCAAAGCCTCTAAAATCCGAGTTTGGGTAAAAAGAGTAAATAAATCGTGAAAAGAAGTGCAAATTAAATCCGCTACCTGATCTTCTTCATCAATCCAGTGCACATCATTGTCCCTCAACTAAGCTATGGAATTTTTCCTTGATCGTTGCTATGCACGCTGATGAAAGAACGTTGTATTTTGTCTCTTTCTTTTAACCACTAAATGGGCGAACATTGTTTCCACATGATTTCATCTGTAGTAAGTATATCATTCATTTTCTTAATAATGTATCGCTCCTCATTAATGGATGGAAACCCTCTGTTGACGCACCGATTTCAGTTTATCTTTTAGATCCTTCATCTTGCGGTCTGAACCCCCAAACTCCTCATGCCACGCCAGAAGCTGTACGCCAGTCCTCTCTATTTTGCCATAAATATCTATATGACCCTCACCAACCCTCCCGTTATTAGATATAATTTGTTCACAAGCACTATCTTTGGTCCATGCTTCCTCAAACCGATATAATCTATTCCTGCGCATATGGTGCTGTCTCTTCGGGTGATTAACATCCAAAATCAAGGGAATATGATATGAATAGCTGACAGACAAGTGAGTAACAAAAAAAAAAAATCAGCTTCATACTACACCAATCTAAGGTTGCCATAAATCTGTCAAGTCATTCTCGAACATGTAACAGAGGATCTCGATTATTTGACCACATAAATCATTAACCACGATACCCTCAGATCTTGAAAGCCATAGTCATCAATTACATGTCTGAACTCCCTCATCTGTACCTCAGATCGGTTCGACATACCTTCCTTCCCCTTCCCCCCCCCCCCCCCCATTCCCAAGGTAATTGACTTACGGATAGTAACTGACCCAACAAATCCCATGAAGTAGTAGGACTACCATAGAAACCTGTAAATCTCCGTTGCACTGACAGGTCCGAAATTATGACACTCACATGGTAGTCACGATAAGTCTCTAATACAACACTCGCTTCTTGTTTTCAAAATAACGCCAAACCCCCACTCCTACCTCGTCCATCCACAACGATTCCATAATCCATACCACACTTATGCCTAATGTATTCATCTCACAAACCCGTAATTTAGTTTCAATAAGAAAAATCAAAGCTTCTCGTTTGATGACCTCACCAAGCGCATGCAATGCACGAGAGTTTTCGAATCTTTGTACATTATAGCTTAAAACATTATTATAAGTTAAACAAACAAAAAATGTTAATAACAATTTTTGAAGTGTTAATAATATCGTCTTTAAAAAATATCATAAATTAAATTTTAAAAAAAAAACAAATCTAAACAAGTGGCCTCTATGACGAGAATGAATGTCCAACTTTTTTTGAACAAATAGTGATTAGTTGTTGTTTCTTTTTGTTTTATTTTTTTATATTTTGTTTTCTTCTATTGCTTTTTATTTATTTTTTTGACATGATCAATGAATCCCACACTTTTGCCATGTATTTATTTGTTAGTTTAATCAGAAAAACTAAATGTTAACATTTAACTAAACAATTAATAAAAAGTTTAGATCCAATTGATACAATTAAAACAATCGAGACGAAATTAAATTGAGTTGTATAAGTTCAAAACAAAAAATATTATTCACTTAAATGATAATTATTAACATAATATATTACATTGTATTTTTTTTTTAAAAAAAAACAACATTAGAGATATTTTGGTCTTTTAAGATTATTCCATGTAAACTATAATTTGTTAATTTATCCGATTAAACTTAAGATTTAAAATAAAAAAAAAAAGATTATTCCTAATGGACAACCAAATTCTAAAATAAATAAATTATCATTCAATTTCGATTTATTTTTTCTTTATTCTATTCCGTTCTAATACAAGTAATTGGACCAAAGTAGTCTTACTCGATTTTTGCTCAATTAAAGTGAATCACACGGTGCGGATAATAATCTTTTGTTGCTTGATTCACCACTTAGATCCCAATCTCTCTCCAGGTGGCCGGAATCAGATACGCACGACCCCATGACCACCGCCGTGCGACACGCTAGTGCGATCAATCTCGGTGGTGAGAGCTGAGCCACGTCATACTCCGACGACGATGGTGCATGCACCTCCGTCTGTTTAACTTTTAAAAAAATGCCGGCGAGTGTAATACGCCACCTGCATATTTTACTGCACGCTGATCGTAATAAAACCCAATCTCCATGGCGAGGTTAGTCTCTTCTAAAGCTTTTTCTAGTTATTTAAATTATCCTTTTTATTAATTTTAAGGCTCATAATTTTAGTTCTCCGTTCATATATATTTATGTATTTTAGTTGATAGGTTTTTATTTATTTTTATTTTTAATGAGGGTATTAATAGTTGTAATCACCAAATTTTAAATTTTAGATTGTCTCATTTTCTCGGCTACCAGACAGAGCATCCCGGTTCACATTATTGTTACATTGTATCTTAGAACAAAGTTGGTAAAATAAAAAAAATTGTAATTGATATTTTAATGATATGTCACTGAGACTGATGTTATTGAGCTTTTTTATCGACGAGAATAGCAAATATCACTTGAATTTGTTGCGTTAAATATCATTGAGAAAACAATTCTCGTGGTTCTGGAAGCGAGAGCGCCATTGATCAAGTTTTTATGCTCTTGTGCTACCTTAACTGCTAATTGAGTTACGTTTAGAAAAACTTCGTAATTGAATAACCTAATAGATTGTGGCATCTATTTATTTTACATAAATTTAAAAGGTTAAAGCTTTATTATTATGGCTCCACTCACGGACTTCACGATATATTAGCAATTTGCGCTCTTTTCCTTTTTTGATGAGTATGTTCGTTTAGTTTGTTTCTGATTTTTTTGTTTATTAGATTAGGTGGACTGTGTTTTGAAACTTGGAATGCCTTTTGATTTATGCAGATTTTTGGCCATTGAAAAGTTTAGGAGGGCTGCAAATTATTCAATTAATTTGAAATGGAAGAATAGCTTCCCAGAAGTAAATAATGGTAGGGAGTCTTATACAGTTGGACTCCCTCACACCTTATACAGATTATATTCACAGTATAAAATTCCAGTAAGAGTAGATTCATCATTTACGCTATACAAGACGAAATTGAGAATACTGAGAAGTAGTGGTTCCAGGAACTTCTATGCCCTTTCAGCTAGTGATGCAATTTCACATCAGGCCCAAGTTGCTTGGAAGAGGCTCTCTAATATATGTGCCTTCAGTGGGCCAGCTTTACCACCAATTAGTAAGATTGCCTGTGCTGTGAGTTTGGCTCTAACACGGTCTAATCTAGTAGCTCCTGGTGTTATTGCCTTTATAGTTGGAGAGCTTGCTTGTACGCAACGAACATGGGCAGAAGCAGAACGCCTCTCGACAAAGGAGACTTTGTATATGCAAGCACAAGATGGACATATTTATTTGACAACATTTGTATTCTCAATTCTGGAGAGTGCAATCGTGTTACTCAGAGCTATGTATTTAGCAATTTTATTCTTGCCCAGCATAGCTATGGCACCTTTTGCGGATTGTCTTGGCATTAAGTTTAGGAAAATATGGCTTCGTGTCGTCCATCTTACACTGGAAAAAGCAGGCCCTGCATTTATTAAGTGGGGTCAGTGGGCTGCAACGAGACCGGATCTTTTCCCTAGAGATCTTTGTGATGAACTTACAAAACTTCATATGAAAGCACCGGCACATAGTTTTTCCTTCACAAAGAAAACTATTGAAAATGCATTTGGTCGCAAGCTAGCCGAAATTTTTGTGAAATTTGAAGAAGAACCTGTTGCTTCTGGGAGTGTAGCTCAAGTTCATCAAGCTACTCTGAAATATAGGTATCCTGGTCAGCAGATCAAGCAGCCCATTGTTGTTGCTGTCAAGGTTCGACATCCTGGCGTTGGTGAAGCCATTAGAAGGGACTTTATGATAATCAATTTTTTGGCCAAAATTTCAAACTTCATTCCTGGACTAAAATGGTTGAGATTGGATGAAAGCATACAACAATTTGCTGTCTTCATGATGTCTCAAGTTGATCTTGCAAGAGAAGCTGCCCAATTGAGTCGTTTCATCTATAATTTTCGAAGATGGAAGGATGTATCATTCCCAAAGCCTCTCTATCCTCTGGTGCACCCAGCTGTTTTAGTGGAAACTTATGAACAAGGTGAAAGTGTTTTGCACTATGTTGATGAGCTTGAAGGACATGAACGGCTTAAAAGTTCCCTTGCTCACATCGGAACACATGCACTTTTAAAGATGCTTTTGGTATGATGTCTAATTGTTTCATGTGTGCCTTTTTTTTATCCCCCAAATTTTCTATGGTGCTATTAGTGATGAATTTTGACTCTTTTGTTTTGGTTTCATCTACTTTATTTAGGATTCAGATTTGTTGTCTTTGATATTTCATGCATGAGTCACCTAATTTGGGAATTGTACAAGGAATAGAAATTGATGGCTGGAATAAGATTCACATTGTTGTGAATTCTAAGACATCTGGCTTGATAGCCCCCTCTTTTTCTCGACATCTAGCCTCCTTAGGGAGGTGGCATTTGTAAGAATTGTCATTGTTTCCCTAGTTGTTTATCTGAAAAGCCTTTCCATGCATTAGTTCATGCAAAGTCTCATTTGGGATAGGAACAGAACTTCCCTGCTCTATATTTGTGTAGACATAGGTAGAAAAACCATTGCTTCGTTATCTTGGCTGCCTTGGCTGTGCAGTAAACTGCTAGAGGGTTAAAAGAATTGTAATTACTTAAAAACTTCAAATGAGGTAGCATGACACATGTTTTCTGCCTCAAGTATTTTGGACAAGGTATGCTTAGCAAAAAAAGTATTTGGGAAAACGTACTTAGTTCATTTCTATTGATTTCATAAACTGCATATTTTTATCTTCTTGTCATGTCGTTTAATTTGCTAATTGTTATTGATAAAAAGAAGAATATTGAATTAATTAAAATCTAAACGTTACAGGCCATTTCTTGGCTATCTATATACAAGCTAAAAAATAGAGAGAGAAATCGGGAAAACTAGGATAGATAAAGAAACTAACTCTTCCTAATCAAATCCCTTTGACAGAGGGATTTCCCTAACTAACTACCCGTGATTATGGGTTTACAGTATTTACATGATTCCTAAAATAACCAATCAACCAATCAGTCCTAGAATTAAGGACTAAATCGTGTATTTCCGACACTCCCCTCAAGCTGGTGAATAGGTGTCTTCCATTCCCAGCTTGGAAATAATCTCTTGAAATTGTGCATTGTTTAGTCCTTTTGTAAACACATTTGCCAACTGATCATCTGTGGATACATATAGAGTACAGATCAGGCCGCTGTCAAATTTTTCTTTTATGAAATGTCTATGTTTTGTCTTGTCATGTTGCACGGGATTGTGTGCAATGTTTATTGCAGACTTGTTATCACAATAAAGTCTCATAGGTTCATCTCTTTTGATCTTCAAATCTTTAGGAAGGATTTTTAACCACAGTAGCTCACATATTCCTTGTGCCATCACTCTGAATTCTGCCTCCGCACTCGATCTTGCTACCAAATTTTGCTTCTTATTCCTCTATGTAATGAGATTACCCTCAAGAAAAGTGCAGTATCCCGAGGTGGATCTCCTGTCCACTGGTGAACCTGCATAGTCGGCATCAGTATAGGCTTCAAGCACCGCTCCTGTGTTTCTTCCGAACAAAATTCCCTTCCTCGGATTAGCCTTCAAATAGTGTATGATTCGATAGACAGCCTGTAGGTGAACTTCCCTTGGATCATGCATGAATTGGCTTATTATACTTACAGTATATGCTATATCGGGCCTTGAATGAGTCTTCCAGCTAACCTCTGGTACATCTGTTTGTCCACAATAGGGTCTTCCTTTGCTTCTCCAAGTTTGTGATTCGGATCAATTGGTGTATATGCAGGTTTACACGCCAGCTTTCCTGTTTCCTTTAAGAGATCAGTGACATACTTCTGTTGTGAAATAAAGATACCTTGTCTTGAGTGAGCCACCTCAATTCCTAGGAAATACTTCAGTCTTGCCAACTTCTTTATACCAAATTCTTTGATTAGACACTGCTTCAGAGACTCCTTTTCATGTTCATCATTCTAATTACAATTATGTTATCAACGTACACTAATAACACTGTAACTCCCCCTGCATCCGAATGTTTAATGAATAGAGTGTGATCCCTCTGACTTTGCTTGTATCTTGGGGCTAACATCACCTTTGCAAATCTGCCAAACCAAGCTCTAAGCGACTGTTTGAGACCGTGCAACGCCTTTTTTAGTTTGCAGACTTTGTTGATGGCTAGTTTTCCTCCAAAACCAGGTGGAATATCCATATATATCTCATCCTCCAAATCACCATGAAGAAATGCATTCTTGACATCGAATTGTTGCAAGTCCCAATGGAAGTTGGTAGCTAATGACAGTAAGACCCTTACTGTATTCATTTTTGCAATTGGAGCGAAAGTTTCCTGGTAATCCACTCCATAAGTTTGAGTGTAACCCTTAGCCGCCAATCTAGCTTTATATCTCTCAAGAACTCCATTTGCCCTATACTTCATCGTAAACACCCATTTACACCCCACTGAAGTTTTCCTCTAGGCAACTCTGTGATTTCCTATGTTCTGTTTTTCTCCAATGCCTCCATTTCCTTTCTCATAGCTTTCCTCCATTCTTCTTTGGACGACACAAAGTGAAATGGTGTTTAGACTTACAAGAAAGGTTTTATGAGATGGTGAGAATTTTTTGAATGACACAAAGTGAGACAGTGGATATACTAGATGTTTAGTACACTCTCCTTTTTTTTCTGAATAGCTATTGGTAGGTCAAGATCATGGTTTTCACTCTCAGGTGGTACTGTAATTACCTCATTTTCAGAGTTTGGAGGAGAATCTTGGACCTGTATTGGTTATGGAACTGGAGCTCGACCTCTTGAATACACCTGCTCATATCTCCAAGTGTCACGGATTGGAATTTCTAGGTTGTGAGAAGATGGAGGAACTGGTTGCAAAGGCTGTGTTTGAGGCTCATGGGCAGATAAAGGAGATGTGGGAGAGTGGTCGTTTGAGGATTAAAGAACGGACTGGACGAGGAGGAAGGCAAATCTAGCTAGAAAAAATCTCTATCCTTATCTTCCACTAATGAGTACTCCCCCTGAGGATAAGGTTGAGTGAAGTACGGTTTCCCTTCTTCGAAAGTAACATCTGCTGAAACAAAGAATCTTTTAGTAGGCGGGTGGTAACACTTATATCTTTTTTGGGTTGACGAGTAGTATCCAACAAAGACACACTTGATTGCTCTAGGATTCAACTTCCCTCTATTATTACTATGGATATGGACAAAAGAAGTATAGCTAAATACTCGTAATGTGAGATTATTTGTGAGACTCAAATCGGGATAAAACTGAGAGAGTAATTCTATCGGTGTTTTGAACTCAAGAACCCTAGAAGGCAGTCTATTTATGATGTGAGTGGCTATAAGAACAGCCTCTCCCCAATATGATTTTGGTACGTTTTGTTGGAATAAGAATGCTCGAGTTGTAGCTAATAAATGGCCATTTTTCCTTTCTGCAACTCCATTTTGTTGTGGGGTATTAACACACGAAGATTCATGAATTATTCCCTCTTTTTGGAAATAAGGAGACAAGACTTGGTTAAAGTAATCCTTAGCATTGTTCGATCTGAATTTTTTTTTCTTCACACTGAATTGATTTTGGATCATATTATGAAAGCTAGGAAAAACAGTACTCACATCTGATTTGAATTTGAGTAGGAAAATCCAAGAAACCCTAGTGCAATCATCAATGAAAGAAACAAACCACCTAGAACCCGTCACATTTGGAATGGTAGAGGGACCCCATATGTCACTATGAATCAAATAAAAAGGAATAGAGCTTCTCTTATTGCTAACTGGAAAAGACACGTTTATGTTTGGCAAATTCACAAACATCACAATGAAAATTCCCAACATCAAATCCCTTAAACAAAGAAGGAAACATAGTTTTCAAAACTCCAAATGAAGGATGACCAAGGCGTTGGTGATTGAGCCAGATTGTGTCTTTATTGGAAGAGGAAAGAAATGACAGAGGTAGATTATCCTTGACACTTTTTGAATTACTTGATGTTTCAAGGTGGTAGAGTCCGTCCTTCTCCTTAGCAAATCCAATCTTCTTCCCCATGCTATGGTCTTAAAACATACAGTAAGTGGGATAAAAGGTCACGTTACAATTCATGTCATGAGTAAGCATCTGTATAGATACTAGATTAGTGGATAGCTTAGGAACATGAAGGACATTTTTAAGGACAAACAGTGGATTAATTTGGATATCCCCTATGCCTGCCATCGTGGTGAAAGAACCATTTGCAACTGAAACTTTCCTATTGCTTGGACACGGAGAATAAGTGCTAAACTTTGATGAAGAATGGGTCATGTGATCAGTAGCTCCTGAATCAATGATCCAGGAGTTTGTGATGAATCTATCTGAGACATTTAGCCCACGAGAAAGAACAAACTTACCTGAGAGCACCAAGGAACATGCCCCACTGGTTTTGGGCTTTCCTAACCCCTCTAACAAGTCTTTGAGTCTCTCAATCTCCTCTTTATTAAATTCTCCTCGGTCTAGAGTCGTTTCTGAGTTTGCTTGAGTTGTAGTCATGTGTGCCTGACTTTGATTCTTCTGCTGTCCTCCTCGATATCTTCTTTGCTTGCAGTGGTAGGCTTGCCATTCAATTTCCAACATTTCTCTCTAGTATGCCTTGATTTCTTGCAGTAGGTACACCATAGAGAATCTTTGTTGTCTCGTCCAGAAGATCTTGACAAATCTGTCTTCCCACTTTCTTGGATTGGCTGTTATGTCTTTGTCACCATAGCTGAACCTTCCGTGACTTGAGTTTCAAGCATAATCCCCTTGTGACTCTCCTCTACCCGAATCAGAGAGATGGTACCTCTTCTTTGCCGAGAATCTGGACCCTAACTTGATCAAACTCAGCATTTAATCCTGCGAGGAAATTGTAGACTCGATCCTTTTCAATAAAGCTCTTCAAGATTGCAGCATCTTCAGGGCATTTAGTCTTAATGCACTGATAATGGTCAAACTCTTGCCACAGGTTCTGCAGTAAATTTGCATACTCAGTAACAGATTTACTGCCTTGTTTCATCAAACCAGTCTTGACTTTAATTTCATACACTTGTGCTGCATCACGAGCCTTCGAATATGTCTGTCGAACAGTATCCCAAACCTCTTTAGCCGTGGACAAAAACATGCAGGTGTCGTTGATTTCAGAATTCATCAAGTTCCATAACCATGACATGATCTTGGAATCTGGTTCATCCCACGCGTCAAACTTTGGATCTTCCTTCTTCGGACCTGTACCAAGGAGATGGTTGAGCTTTCCTTTTCCCTTCAAATAGGTTTGAACAAATTGAGGCCACTTCAAGAAATTTTTTCTGTTTAGTCTGTATACCGCTTGGATATTCTACAGGTCACCAGATGCTTGATGCAATATGGTTTCCTCAGAAGATGCTTTGGTCTCAGACATATTGGATTGGGTTTAAGAGAATGGTACACAGAAAAAAAACAAAAAATTGTATATGGCGATGAAGACCAGAGAAATATTCTGTTCTGACCTCAGAAAACAGAGGAAAAATAGTGTATAAAAAAAAAGAGAAAACGATATCTCTTCGGCAATTAAGGCTGAGGAGACTATGGCTATGAAGGCCAGAGGTTGTGATTCCCAAAAAAAAGCCTAAAGCTTTGATACTATGATAAAAAGAAGAATATTGAATTAATTGAAATCTAAACATTACAGGCCATTTCTGGCTATCTATATACAAGCTGAAAAATAGAGAGAGAAATCGGGAAAACTATGATAGATAAGGAAACTAACTCTTCCTAAATCAAATCCCTTTGACAGAAGGATTTCCCTAACTAACTACCCGTGATTATGGGTTTACAGTATTTACATGATTCCTAAAATAACCAATCAACCAATCAGTCCTAGAATTAAGGACTAAATCGTGTATTTCCAACAGTTATTTTAGCCGACATAGAACATTGTCAAATGCTTCTCTACTCGAATAATTAAGTGCTTTTTTCTAACATTCTATGGTTTATGTTTTTCTTCAGGTGGATAATTTTATTCATGCAGACATGCACCCTGGAAATATTCTAGTTCGAGTAACACAAAGCAAACTATCAAGTAAACGGCTCTTTAGTTCAAGGCCTCATGTTGTTTTCCTTGATGTGGGCATGACTGCCGAACTTTCTAAAAGAGATCGAATGAATATACTGGAATTCTTTAAGGCTGTTGCTCTTCAAGATGGTCGAACTGCTGCCAAATGCACGCTTAGATTATCTAAACAACAAAATTGCCCGAACCCAAGGGCTTTCATTGAGGTAATGCATTTTCTGCATAGCTTTTCGTGCTGGAGGTAACATGTTGGTCTTTCTTTTGCTACCTAAATGAAGGGTCTAACTCATGGCCAAAAAAAATTGAAGGTTTAACCGTAGCACATCAAGAAGCTGTTTAGATATATGTGTGATCTTATCAATTGAAGTAGCTATCACACATGTTCCATTCCGTTCATACAAAATCCCAAAGATCTTCTAACACTTTAAGTTGCCAGCCTAAAAAATTAAAAGAAGTATATACTTAACCTGAACTGTCACATCACTTGCAATTTAACAATTATGAAAGTCAGGAACTCATGTATGATAATCAAGTGCTTTAAGTTTCATATAAGTATTGAATTTTCTGTGCTTGAGTTTGAAATGACATGTATGCTTTTGTTTTATGAAATTTTAAGTTTGTCAATGAACATGGAGTTTTCATAACTATTTTAACATAATCAATTGTTAATATTGGTTTGATGTATAAGATCAGGGAAATAGAATCACGAAAATGACTTCAAAAGGACATTAATTAGTTCTCTTCAACTCAGTTTTTTCAATAAATGCTTCATTCTTGAATCTGACTGCTCAGTGGTCAACATATGACGGGGTTAACATTTCTCCAGTGTTGAAGATTTTAGTACCATGCTATATGTCAAAACTGGTTGGGCAAGCACTATGGCCACCTATCTTTAGGGATTGGGGGGAACCTAAATTTTTTCAGACGGTGCCCATGGGTTTGGCTGTGCTAAAATATTCTTAAAGCCTTTTAAAAATGCTTATATTTCCTAGTCTCTAATGTTGTTCGGAAGACATTTATTGTTCAGACATGTCTATCACTTTATCATATTAATTTGTACTCTCGATTTTAGAAATATAATTGGATTATATACAATGCAAATGCTTCAAGGTAAGCATTTGACGATGTACTGCCATTGGACAAGAGATGATTTTGTGAAAGACCTCGGGCATGTTTTGATTGGATTTGCTTATGTAATTCTAATACACACAGTTTTGTATGTGTTGCATTTTATTTAGCTTTGCTCAAGTGGGCAAATTAAAACTTTGATCTTGAGTCTGCTTGTAAGTTAGCATTTAAGCTTAGGCCTTCTCTAGACTCGACCTAATTGATTTGGTTTAAGTCACTTGACATTTTATTATTCTCTTTGAATTGGGAAGCACAGCCATGTAATATGTTCTGATATTTTATTTATTGTTATCTGCTCCGTAAACAGCTTAAGATTCATTATGGTGATCAATAATATCAATCAATAATTTATTGGTTGAACAGGATGTGGAAAAAACATTCAATCTCTGGGGCTCCCCTTATGGTGATTTTATCTATCCTGCTGAGTGCATTCAGAAACTCCTTGAGCAAGTTAGACGTCATGACGTCAACATTGATGGCAATGTTTGCACTGTTATTGTAACTACTTTGGTTCTTGAGGTAATGTTTGGCTGTCTTCCCCTACATATCACCATACTTTTCTCATTCTCGCAAATGAAATGAATCTTGTTCAAGGTATTTGCGTACAATGCATGCCTATAAAGATCGAATATCTACTGTGGAAAGTTATGTATTATCACCCCAAGGACACTGCCCGCTTTGGAGCATTGGTAAGGAAACTTCCCAGCCCGCTAAGTGGACAGGCATTAGGTGTGTATGTGGGTTTCAACAATAAAAATTATTGTCTTGTCTCTAACATGGGGTATATAACATATCATCTTTTTGCTACTTGTTGCCTGTTAAATTTACCTAGCAGTTCAGTTATTCTGCTTGAATGTGGTGTTGTGCGGAGTTTTGGGCTTATTGATCTTCCGCTTTCGGGAGGGTTGTTCACTTGGATAGATTTTAGTGATCATCTTGTATTGATAGGTTCCTTGTTTTCGGTGATTGGGAGGTGAAGTGCCTGTTAAATTTACCTAGCAGTTCAGTTATTCGGCTTGAATGTGGTGTTGTGCGGAGTTTTGGGCTTATGGATCTTCCGCTTTCGGGAGGGTTGTTCACTTGGATAGATTTTAGTGATCATCTTGTATTGATAGGTTCCTTGTTTTCGGTGATTGGGAGGTGAAGTTTCCTACTGTGGTTCAAAAGTTGTTGCCTTGGCCTACTTCGGATCATCACCCTATCCTTCTTGATGTGGGGAGTGTTATGTGGGGACCAACCCCATTTCGCTTTGAGAACATGTGGCTCAATGTTGATGGGTTTGGCGATCTTGTTAAAGGTTGGTGGGAGGGAGTCAATGTTAAGCTTTTGCTAGCTTTGTGGTGTTTAAAAAGCTAAAGGTTGTTAAATGCGAAGTGAAGAAGTGGAATAAGGAGACCTTTGGGGATGTAAACTCATATTAATTCTTTAATGGGGGAGATAAGTAGTATTGATGACAAGGAAGTTTGGTTTGGCATCTTTGGTGAGGAGAAAGATAGGAGGATTGTGATAAAGAAAAAACTCGCATATTCTATCTCCATGAAAGAAACTAGTTGGTGTAAAAATTCGAGAGCTTTGTGGCTTAAGGAAGGGGACGGGAACACCAAGTTTTTTCATAGGATTGCTAAGGCGCACATGAGGTTCAACTTCGTAAGTAAGATTGAGGTAGATGGGTCCGTCTTTGAAGTGAAAATTGAGATGCAAGAAGTCATTTGTGGTTTTTTAGGACCTCTACAAAGAGCTAAGTGATTGGCGGCCTAATCTTGATGATATGAATTTTAATTCCATTGAGAGGGAGTCATCTAGGTGGCTTGCAAGTCCTTTTGACGAGGAAGAGATCCTTGGTGCCCTTAATAGTTGCAATGGGGACAAAGCCCGGGGCCCTAATGGATTTTCTATGTTTTTCCTTAGTTAAAATTGGGTAACCATCAAAGGCGACATTTAAAACTTAAATGAGGAATTCCTTGCTACCGGTGATTTTGTGAGTAGTCTCAACACTACTTTTGTTGTGCTTATCTTGAAAAAGGCTGGTGCTACTAATATCAAAGACTTTCACCCAGTTAGTCTTATTGGAAGCATCTACAAGCTTCTTTCTACGGTGCTCACTCTTAGTCTATAAGCTTCTTTCTAAGGTGCTCACTCTTAGATTAAAGAATGTGATTGGTCAAGTAGTGGGTCCTCATCAACATGCTTTTGTTGAAGGATTATGGATGCCGCTTTGATAGCTAATGAAGTAGTGGATGAGCATTTTGGAGGTTGTGGGGTTATATGCAAACTTGATGTGAAGCACTTTGTGCTCTCTTTGTTGAAGAACATGGGTTTTGGTGAGAAGTGGCGTAGATGGATTAAGAAATGCATTACTTCCGCTCCTTTTCGGTTATGGTTAATGCATTACTTTGCCAAGGAGATCCGTTATCGCCTTTTTTACTTACTTTGGTCATGGTGGCTTTTAGCAAAATGGTTACCAAGGCAATGGTGGAGGGGCACTTGTATGGTTTCAAAGTGGGGAGAAATGGGTAAGAGATTGATGTCTACCATCTCTTTGCCGATGATACAATCATCTTTTGTGGGGTGGATGTGTATCAATCCTCTACCTTAGGTGTGTTTGCCTTGGTTTGAGGCCGTGTCCAAACTTAAAATTAATCTTAGTAAGAGCGACTTGATTCCATTGGGTGACAATTTCAACAGGCAATTCCTTGCTAATGTGTTGGGTTGCAATTTGGCGTCTCTCCCCATTACTTATTTGGGGCTGCCTTTGGGTGCAAAATTCAAGGAGAAAAGTATGTGGAATCTTATTATTGAAAGGTTTGGAAAAAAGGTTAGCCAAGTGGAAGAGGAACTACTTATCAAGGGGGGTAGGTTGACTCTTATTAAAAGCACTTTTTCTAGCCTTCTCATTTACTTTATGTCACTCTTTCCTATCCCTAGTTCGGTTGCTAGGAGGTTGGAGAGCATCCAACGCAACTTTCTTTGGGGGCATATGAGGGATGAATATAAATGCCGTTTGGTTAAATGGGTTGTTGTCAAGCAACCTTTGGTATACAAGGAGCTTGGGCCTAAATCTCTCGCTTTGTTTAATAAAGCTTGGCTTGGGAAGTGATTTTGGAGATTTATGAGGGAAAGGGACCAATTATGGCGAGACAATTTGTGCAAAATATGGGGTTGAGTTCAATGGATGTATTTCCAAAGAGGTTAGGGGGGTCTATGGAGTGGAGGTTTTGGAAATGGATTTGATGGGATTCTTTCATTCCTTTCGTGACGTTTGAGGTAGGCGATGGTCGTTCTATTCGTTTTTGGCACGATGTTTGGTGTGTGTTGTGAGTTTTAAATTACTCGCAAGCGCACGAGTCGTTTGCAGTATAGCGTGTGCAAGTGCGAGGTCGAATCCACAGGGAATTGCGTTGTGAAAATATAATTTTTAATCTAAACTAACTCTATTTTAACCTAGTTCCAAATTTCAGAATGATATTGCAAAATAAATTAAAACTAAATTAAATTGATTAAAAAAAAACTAATAAAAAAAAGCACTAAGGTTTCCGAATCCACTCCACCGAAGTTAAGCATACATGTTCTAAAAATATAGCCTATCAAAACATTCAATGAATCCAACTATAAGACAAAAAAACAAAGAATATCCCAACTAAACCAAAAGCACCCAATGTATCCGCTCTTAACAAATCACAAAGGGAATCCAATTTAATCGAAAAGCATTCAATGTATCCATCAGACGAAACACAAAGAAAATCCAACAGACAATTTAAACTCAATCAATTATAAGATTAACTCAAATAATTGACAGAACATTTATACTAAAAATTGTCAGATTTGTACAAGCAAATCTGAACTACTACGCCAAACAACGGCGGGGCTTCATCTTCAACCTTAGCTGAAGAGTCTAGCCACTCATAACTATAAAACTATAATAACAAGTGCTAAACATTTAAACTAAAACAACTGAATATAAAGAAATAAATAAACAACTTTACATGGGAGAAATTCCACTCGCTGACGGGCGGCGCTTCCCCTCGTGGTAGCAATGCCTTCGGGATCCACCAGAATGCTGGCGGAAGTCCACCGGTAAACACCAAAGTGGCTTAGGAATTGTACATTGGATTATGATGCCAAATGGTGTTTATATAGGGGGAGACCCGGAGTAAAACAGGTTGCAGAAACGATGTGGGATACAGGCCCGTGTGCGCTCGATCGCAGTGTGGTGCGATCGATCGCAGGTACGATCGATCGCATGTCTTGTGCGCACGATCTCATGTGCGCTCGATTGCATGTCTTCTGCGATCGATCGCAAATGTACTGAACTTCAATTATTTCGATGTGGGATGTTGACCTTGCGCTCGTTCAAAGGCAGGTGCGCTCGAGCGCTGGTGCGCTCGATCGCATATCTGTTGCGATCGAGCGCAATGTCTCCAGAAGCTTCAAATCAACCTGAAATGCTGCGCTTTCTCCACAAAGCTGTAAAAACACACAAAACACAAGAAAAACGTAAAATAAAGTAAAATAATACTAACTAAGAGCATAACAAATATAAGTTAAGGGTCTAAAATATGCAATATTTTAGACTCATCAAATACCCCCAAACTTATATTTTGCTAGTCCCTTAGCAAAACAAAATAAAAGACTCAATGAAAAACAAAGAACATAAAGATAAAGTCATCACTCATGGTATCCAAAAATTTAAGGAGCACACATCATCATGATATTCATTCATAAGCAAGCTTAAAAAGGTAAACCCATCTTCGCAATGAATAGAAATGCTAAAATCTAATTACTTACAAAAGGCAGGATAAGGCATCACAAGCTTGAATCAGTGTAAGGTGAATTAGTACATAAAAATGAAGCTTCCAAGTAACTCTAATGTGTAAGGTCTCCATGTCTCAAGATTCACTGAATTTCCCATCAAAAATGAACGAAAAGGCATAGTTTTTATTTTATTCTCTCTCTTTTTTTTTTTTTATTATTAAGGCACGGCTATGCTTAGTTCCCTTGAGCTTTCTAATTGACCCATGTAGCGAGTGTTAAGTCAATGACTCCCAAACCAGATGGTTTTAGGGCATTAGGTGTAAAGACATCCCTAAGGACTTACTAACTCGAGTCAAAAAGGCTACGAAATTAAACCGACCTTAATATTACCAAGAAAAATTTCACCTTTTGACGTGAACACTCACTGCTTACTGAGGCAAGAGGTCCAGTTACTCAGCGAAAAGTTTATTGATAAATTTTTTTTTTTTTTTTTTTTTTCCTATGCCCAAGAGTTCATCCAACAACTCATCCAGTTTCAATTAAGATAAGGAAAAATACACATTAAAATCACGTGTCATACCTCACATAATTTATGCTAATGTGCTCGTGTGAGATTAGATCAAACATGTGAATTCTCAAAATGCCTAAAGTAAGTAACTAAATTTTAAAAATTTATCACCAGATCATGTGTTCAAAATGTTAAGCTCACCAATGACATCACATCACAGAAAATGTTTAGATCAACTAAAATTTCACGATAACATGAGCATGCATTTATCTCTATGACGAAAAGACAACAAATTAGGACAAAGTGTGTGATGTGTCTCCCATACCCCCAAACTTAAATTAAACATTGACCCCAATGTGTGACTAATATGGAAAGAGCTGACCTGAGATATGGTGAACTATCTGGACTGGTATGGCTCATAGCATACCCAAAACTTGAACTGAAGTACGCTTTGTCCCTGAAAAATAAAAACTGGAAAACAAAAAATACTGGAAACAAACATTAATCATAAAAATGCGAAATAATAAATAAACAAAAGAAAAGATAAGCTGTGGGGTGCCTCCCATGAGCGCTAAGTTTAACGTCTTCAGCCAGACCCAACGTTAGTAAACAGGCCCAACTAAGCTCTCCACCATCTGATCAATAAATGGGAATGGAAAATGATCAGGCCTAGTGGCAGCATTCAATTTACGATAGTCTAGACACTTTCTCCATCTTGACTGCACTCGAGTTGGAACCAACTCGTTGTCTTTATTTACTACCGTAAATTCAGCATGTTTGGGCACGACTGGAATCTGGCTCTCCCACTTGCTATCAGAGATGGGATAAATGATCCCTGCCTCTAACAGCTTAATATCTTCCACCCTCACAACCTCTTGCAAAGCAGGGTTGAGCCTTCTTTGTGGCTCCCTCGATGGCTTGGCATTCTCCTCCAACTGTATCGTGTGTATCACCAACGAGGGGTTGATTCCTTTGACATCCTCAATAGTCCAGCCTATAGCTTCCTGATGCTCTCTTAAGACGTCCAATAATTTCTCCTCTGGAGCATCACCCAAATCTAAAGCTATAATTATAGGCAAAGAATCTGCTGGACCTGGGAACTTATACTCAAGATTATCCAGTAAAGGCTTAAGTTCCTTCTTGTGAGGTTTAGGTGTTGTGGTTTCCTCCATCTCACTGATCTTTAGAGGTGCAGACTCCAAAGTAGCATTAGCTTGCTCAAAAAACTTATCTAAGCCCAAATCCTTTTCAAATTGAGCAAAGCATGCCTCCATGGGGTCCTCAATACGTGATTCATCCATAATCTCCTCCGTCTCACTGTTCTTGTGAGGATTAGACTCCAAAATGGCATTCACTTCCTTGAGTAACTTATCTAAGCCCAAGTCCTCTCCAAAGTGAGCAAAGCATGCCTCCAGGGGATCCTCAAACTCCTCTCCTTTCTTGGGCGCTTGTAATCTCTCAGGGTAAGGCGCTTTAGGTAAAAACGACCTAGGGAGATCCTTAATGATAGGTATGGCTGTAGATGGCTCAGCATCTCTCTTTTCTTTGTTGCCACTCTCTTGCCCTTGGTGCATAGCAGGGTTCTCTTCCACTTGATTGTCCACTTGTCTCCCAGACAAGTATGGGACAGTTGATTGCACTTGTTCTTGCCAATGCATTGGAGTTGAAGAATTTCTCACCTCAAACTGTTCCCTTGGGTTAGGCTCAGATTGACTGGGGAACTCTCCTTCCTCTCCTTCACCCACGTAACTTGCGATTTGATCAATTTGACTCTCTAGTGTGGCAATCGCTTGGGTGTTTTCTATTGTTGCACTCATCATTTCACTCATAGATTGGCTAGTCGTTTTCATGAAATCATTGAGAGCGTCCTCCAATGACTGTGAAACCGATGCTGGCGCTTGAATGGTAGCTTGGTAAGCGGGTGATGGTGCTGGATAAGCTGAGTGACCATAATTTGGAATTGGTGGAGGAAATTCGGGAGTGTATTGATTGTGAGCATGGTAAGGGGCTCCTCCCTGATTCATTGGTTGGTTCTGCTCCCATGAAAAATTAGAGTGGTCCCACCACCCTGGATTGTATGTTTCGGAGCAAGATCCATTTGATTGCCAACAACACTCATTGAAAGCATTCATTTGTTCCATGGGATACTCGGCACAAGCCGGCATTGATGGGCAATTCTGTGCTAGATGCATGGGACTAGCACAGATGGAACAGCTTTCAACATTGAAAGTGTTGGCAGCATTGAGGGACGGGCCGGTCATTTTAATGAAATCCTTGAGGGCGTCCTCTAAAGACTGTGAAACCGGCGCTGGATTCATCCATATAATTTTTTTTTTTTTTTTATTTTTTTTTTTAATAAAAAGATAACTAACTAGTAGAAAAATAAAATCATTTTAGACCAAAAATTTTCACAAACCAAACAACTCCCCGGCAACGGCGCCAAAAACTTGTTGTGAGTTTTAAATTACTCGCAAGCGCACGAGTCGTTTGCAGTATAGCGTGTGCAAGTGCGAGGTCGAATCCACAGGGAATTGCGTTGTGAAAATATAATTTTTAATCTAAACTAACTCTATTTTAACCTAGTTCCAAATTTCAGAATGATATTGCAAAATAAATTAAAACTAAATTAAATTGATTAAAAAAAAACTAATAAAAAAAAGCACTAAGGTTTCCGAATCCACCCCACCGAAGTTAAGCATACATGTTCTAAAAATATAGCCTATCAAAACATTCAATGAATCCAACTATAAGACAAAAAAACAAAGAATATCCCAACTAAACCAAAAGCACCCAATGTATCCGCTCTTAACAAATCACAAAGGGAATCCAATTTAATCGAAAAGCATTCAATGTATCCATCAGACGAAACACAAAGAAAATCCAACAGACAATTTAAACTCAATCAATTATAAGATTAACTCAAATAATTGACAGAACATTTATACTAAAAATTGTCAGATTTGTACAAGCAAATCTGAACTACTACGCCAAACAACGGCGGGGCTTCATCTTCAACCTTAGCTGAAGAGTCTAGCCACTCATAACTATAAAACTATAATAACAAGTGCTAAACATTTAAACTAAAACAACTGAATATAAAGAAATAAATAAACAACTTTACATGGGAGAAATTCCACTCGCTGACGGGCGGCGCTTCCCCTCGTGGTAGCAATGCCTTCGGGATCCACCAGAATGCTGGCGGAAGTCCACCGGTAAACACCAAAGTGGCTTAGGAATTGTACATTGGATTATGATGCCAAATGGTGTTTATATAGGGGGAGACCCGGAGTAAAACAGGTTGCAGAAACGATGTGGGATACAGGCCCGTGTGCGCTCGATCGCAGTGTGGTGCGATCGATCGCAGGTACGATCGATCGCATGTCTTGTGCGCACGATCTCGTGTGCGCTCGATCGCATGTCTTCTGCGATCGATCGCAAATGTACTGAACTTCAATTATTTCGATGTGGGATGTTGACCTTGCGCTCGTTCAAAGGCAGGTGCGCTCGAGCGCTGGTGCGCTCGATCGCATATCTGTTGCGATCGAGCGCAATGTCTCCAGAAGCTTCAAATCAACCTGAAATGCTGCGCTTTCTCCACAAAGCTGTAAAAACACACAAAACACAAGAAAAACGTAAAATAAAGTAAAATAATACTAACTAAGAGCATAACAAATATAAGTTAAGGGTCTAAAATATGCAATATTTTAGACTCATCAGTGTGGGGATGTTGCTTTGAGAGAATACTTTTCCGAGGTTTTTGTGATAGTAAGGGAGAAAGATGCTTTGGTTAGCTCGTATGTTTCCTCCATCAATGGGTTCATCACTTGTGATATTCCTTTTATCCGGAATGTGCATGATTGGAAACTTGAAAGGGGGGAGGGAGGGGAGGGGGGGGGGGGGGTTTCTTTGAATTCATTTACCAAGCGACGCTTGATTTGCATTGTAAGGATAGGCCTATATCCGGAATGTGCATGATTGGAAACTTGAAAGGGGGGAGGGAGGGGAGGGGGGGGGGGCGGTTTCTTTGAATTCATTTACCAAGTGACGCTTGATTTGCATTGTAAGGATAGGCCTAGATGGGTGTTGAATAAGGGGAGAGAGTTTGATATGAAAACTTATTATAAGGCCCTTTTTGGTGAGCTTCCCATGGAAGGTAGAGTGGACCTTTCTTGGAAAGCAATTTGGAAATTGAGCATTCCTATGAAAGTTTGTTTCTTTGTTTGGGATACTTCTTGGGGAGCGGATTTTGACCATTGATAATTTGCAAAAGAGAGGTCATGTCACTGTTAACCGTGATTATCTTTGTAAGGAAGATGCCGAGAATGTCAAATCAACTTACGTTGGGATGCTCCTTTTCAAGGCAACTTTGGAGATGGTGCTTTGCGTGGTGGGGTTAACTTGGGTTGTAGCCAGCTCCATTCAAAGTGAGATTTGGACTTGGAGTGGATTTAGAGCTACTAAGGAGATGAGGAAAGGTTTTTCTATGATTCTTCTCTCTATCATGTGGATAGTTTGGAAAGAGTGAAATAGTAGAGTTTTTTCAGGGTGTAGAGAGTTCAAAAGATACCATTAAAAGTAAATGGATAAATTCCCTCTGATTTTGGTTTAAGAGGAATTGTTTTGTACATGAAGAAGAGTCCTTGATTTCATAGACTGGCTGTATTGTAGATAGTCCTTTTGTAAATGGGTTGCACCCTCTTGGTGCGTTATTAATAGACTTTTTATTTATAAAAAAAAATTGGTTGCTTCTCTCCTGGGTGATTGTGCTGTGTTGTCAATTTTGATAATATTCCATAACTAATTCATTGATACTTGGAAATCAAGGCAGAATTTCGTTTTGAATTCTAGTTGTGGCTACTCCGGTTGGAATGAACAATGCTGGTTCACCAGAACAAAGTGAGAATCCATTTTCATTGTCTGTATGTGTGTCTCTGTGTATGTGGGCATCCACCCGTGCGTGCCTAAACGTGTGAGACTAAAATTTTAGTAAATTCTTGAACTAGATTGATAGTAATCTTATCTGTTCTAGATTTTTTTTTTCAAAGAGAGAAATGTCTTCAAAATATCTTTCTTTTTTCTAGTGTGAAAGGAATTCTATCGACTTATTTTCGTTTTAATGAAGCTTAATTGTTGTTTTGAGATCTAGTAGTCAGTTCTAGGATTTTAGCTCCTGACTTTGATCTAGTTTATTTCAAACTGTGCTTGAAGTTTAATGGATTCTTGGAGAGATAGTGGTAGTATAGAGATGTTTTGATCTGGACAACTCCTGTTCCATGGGCGCACAGTGTACTCACACTGCTACACTAAAAAATGCATCTAACAGTTCTTCCAATACATCTTACTGAGGCATCCTACATTCTCTGCAAAAACATTCTGCTTTTCTAGAAGACTTGGTGAGATAATTTAAGACGGTTTGCTTTCATCATAACGGTCACTTTTTCTTATTGTAAGGAGAAAAATGTGTCGAAACTAACTTCTCTTTGAACTGAATAGCCAATTTTAAACCTCCTTGCTCACCTTTTTACGGAATCCTTTGGTAACCCCGATGGCAGAAGATTGAAATCTTAATAGGCCATAGTAAGATTCTTTTTTTAACTGAAGACCATAGTAAGATTTGGTCACAATGCTTACCTAATTTGTACATGTATGGATGGCAGCATCTTTCTGCTTGTTTCTATGCCGGCTTTGATTTCTGCTCCTTCACCGAGTATTTCTCATTCATTGTTTGTTTAATGTCTCCAGTTAAAACTGGATAAAACAGAGGTCACACAGGAGAAATGGATTAAAATATATATATACTGCCAGCACATAGGCAATGTTTGGGATTTTGAAAAAGTTGCTCTAAGAAGGGATTAATACAATCCCAAACATTCCCATAATGCATATGCTTACGTCCATTGTTTACACAACTACTGCCATGGCTTTGTGGATAAATGTATCTAGGAACTGTAGAAAACTTCAAAAAAAAAAAAAGATTATGTTCTTAACTTTTGTTTCAATGTTTTATTCTTCCTTCAGGGGTGGCAGAAGAAGCTTCATCCAGAATATGATGTGATGAATGCTTTGCAGACGTTGCTATTTAAAGCTGACTGGGCAGAGTCTCTCTTTTACACCATTGAAGGACTCATGGCCCCCTAAAGGTTTTGTTTCTATCTTTGATTCTAAAAGATTTTTGACAGTGATAATGAGAAAAGGGATACAGTCCCGGGGAGATGACTGATTGTCTTTTGCTTTCATTTCGTTGTGTATTTTGATGTTTTGGAAGTATCACTAAAGTCGTTTGCAATTTTTTAAAAGTTGCTGTTAACTCACCCCTTCCAATGAGAAAAACATTTTAAGAGGAACAGCAAAAGAAAGAAATAAAGCATTCACATTCTCTCGTTATGGCCTCTCTTCATTTGGGCATTTATGCCTTGCCCGCTTTCTTCAAAAAAAATTTCTAATTTTTGGTATGAGTGCATTGTTGTAATATTCACCATGCATGAAGCGGGGAAATAGGAAAAATTCCATATAAATATAATCCACATGTCCAACTTCTATTTTGATCACAGGACATTTAATTGTGCTAATAGATGCTACAATTTTGTTTGGTTTCTCAAACTAATATTTCTAGTGAATTCGGTCTTAAAAATCTCCATGGATTTCCATCTCAACATTAAGTCAACATTGAAATGATTAATAAACAATAAATAAAATGCTTGGAATCATATGTCATTTTAGTATTGAGTCGGTGTTAAAGGTGGGAATTAACGAGATTTTAAAATCAAATTCATCGGGACGATAAGATTAAGAAATCAAATAAAATCAAAATATATGAATGATATAATTAAAAGTTATGTGATCAAAACAAATATTGATCGATAATTATACTACCAAGTATTTGGCCTTAACTTTGGTTTGTAAATAATTTCGGTGATTAAGATATTTGATGTCCCCTAGAGACATAAAATTGGAAAAGTAATGGCAACGGTTTCTTTTTTGGACAAGGTACAATTTTTATTCAATCCAAAGAACACAGTACATGAAAGTGAAAAATAACAACAAAAAAGAGAGACGGGAACTAGCTAACCCCAATTAGTAGTCAAGGTTTCCTCGATGGGACTAGATAGCTTTACTAAACCTGCATCTAGAACAACTCTCTCGAGGATAGAATCTGTATTATGAAAAACATGCTGATGCAATCACTCCTCTCTCTTTGTTCTGTCCAAGACTAAGGATGGTCACGAGTAAAATACTTGCAAATTTTGCACACTCATACGCATACCTATTTAGTAAATCATTATTTATGTCTTATTTATTTTCTGTTTGTTTTTTTTACTTTCACTACCCATCTCTCTTAGATTTTTTACTATCCATTATCACTCGTATCTGTCAAACTATATGAATATAAATACGAATCGAAACAGATACCTTACTTAATTTCGAATTAACAGTTACTATTTTTTTATTCCAAAGAAAAATTCATGTTGAAACTACCCATTACCATCCCAATCCAAGACAATTTTAAGAAACAAGATTTTCACTCGAGAAAAATAAATCAAGATTTGGAAACAAGCTCCCTTTCAAGTGCCGTGATCCTGTATCAACTCTTATCAATATTAGCCTACAGTAGCAGTTGATTCCATATTGGATTAGAGAAGGGTAAGAGAAAATGACAGTGACCTCTAGCTTCTATTAAGGCATCACACGTTAGACAACTAGGACTTACTCGAATCCCCCAATTTGCCTGTCTAGCCTTGGCATTTAATCTGTCCTAAGATACTGACTACTACTAAATCCATAAACCATGAAAATAAAAGAATGCAACGTATTTCAAATCGGTCTACAACGAATTTCAACTCTTACCTTTAGATTTAAAATGACATTCCAGCTTAAATCGCCCCACTGGAGCTTTAGCATCTGCAAACCAATTGCTTAAAGCATAGAACACTAATTCCATGTCAAAACCAGCAAGTCACTTCACTACCGGACCGTACCAATCATAAGTTAACACCTAATCAATTGTGTTCCTTAAACCCTGGTTAAAAATACCAACTCTGGTTAATAAATTGACACAACGATTAGATGTCAATTTATGATTGGTTCGGTCCAAGAATGACTTCCTGGACTAGCACCATACAAGAATTTCTTGTCAAACCCAACCACATAACTGAATCCTACCACAAGATCATCCTGAAAACAGTATAATAAATAGCAAATCTTTGCTATGACCATGCTCTGTGTGTGCGCATGTGAGAGAGACAGAAATGACGCAAGTTGATGGAGACCCAAGGGCAGAAACAGATTATAGTACAAAAATGTTGTAAAGAACACATTGTCCAGCTACAAGTCATCATTTTGATCTTTTATCGAGAAAAAAAATATACTTGACCAAGATATCCTCCACAGTACACCTGGGCTGTCCTTGATGCAATGGACAAGAATTCTGCAGCACATGGAAAATCTGTGCATGCCACTGGATAAGGGCTGCAGTTGGAAGCAACTCTGCAAAAAGCCTAAGGAACAGATTGCTGACTGCTGAGATTTCAAGATATCACATGTTCTGTCTCTTGTGCTGTTAAATACCATTTCCTATCTTTTACCGTTAACTTTAGTTGTTAAGCCTCTCAAAGAAATACAAATACCCCATGTCTTTAGGAGGGTTGATAGAAGCCCCGACCTTGTTATCGTTGAAAATAACCCATCTACCATCTTTAAAGATGTGTGCGACATAGTGGCCGCATTGTGTAGACGTTCCCATGTGACTTACTATACCAAAAAGCCTGTATTCTGCATCAAGGAACATAGAAGTATATCATAACAAGTCCTCCGAATAAAATAAATAAGAACCACTGTTTTATGTGAAAAGAATCTAATATCACCAGTTATTTGGTATTCTAATTTTGGGAACATAAGTATACCAAGTTTTTATACTGTTTCAATTACTTTCGATTGTTTTTTCAACTTTTTTATCGGTAATTCTTTTTTCAACTTTAATACAGAGTACAAAATTTCAACAACTTATTATGATCGCTGAATATGCAAGCAAATATCAATATTAGATACAAGCAATTTGAGAGATACTAAATAGTAGTTGAAAGCAACATGTCCATATAAGTTCTCCTTTTTCCTTTTTCTGTTTTGCTGACAGTGTTGTTCGCAATACTAGTTCAATTTGTTTCAACGAGGGTCCTAATTACTGTACTGATGGCCAAGCCTATCAGATGATACTCTACAAAGAGAAAAACAAGACAACAGAAAGACAAAACTGAGAGATACTATGTTTTGTGCTGTGAGTGTGAATCGTATGCGCATGTGTCTGTGCATGTAAACAAAACATAGATAAGCAGATGTACAGTGAGATGTTTGATCATAGTTGAGCCAACACGTGCACTTGCAGAAAGAAGATAGCATGCGCATTCAAATGATATCTTAACATGACAGGCTACTTCTAGAGTAGACTTGCTAGTGTATGAAGAGTCCAAGAATTTTTAGTTAATTAAGACTAAGATAAAAGTAAAACTAGCTGCATGGACACGTAACACAGAATCTACCGTGAGCATTTTCAAATTTTACAAACAAACAAAAAAATCACGAAAAGGTTAAGAAACTAACTCCCTCCTCCATTAGGTAATCCACTATCAGCTGGAGTAGGTGTAGTTGATGTGGTAGCATCCATATCCGATGAAATAGAAGCATGGGGATTGCTAAATATCCAATCTGTAGCTTTCTCAATATCACCACCCTGGGAAAATTCAAACACATTCCAGAAACAGATTAAATTCCCAGTACTTTGGAGAAAGAGACTGTCAAACGTAACCCCAAATCCCCAAAAGAAATGAGAAGCTATAAAAGATTTACCGATGCCCTCAGTGCCTTTCGAGCAATCTCTTCTTGAAAACCAAATGAGATCAGAGTATCAACTTTTGATTGGTCAACAGTGGATGCCTCATCAGAAATGGGAGCATTTATATCTAGAAAAAGAAATAATCATCAATATCATTTATAATAGTACAACATGACCTCAACAATCTCTCACAACTCTCAAAAGATGGATCTTTCTATGAAGTAATAGTTTTGCGGTACCCGGATCATCCATGTGAGCAAGTAACCAATTCATTGCTTCTTCAACCCCAACATTTGAGGTATTTATAGCAGCTTTCTGGCAATGAAGATAATTAAACCCCATTGAGACAAGCTGGGAAACAATATCCTTGTTCGCCACGGGCTTTTTCGATTCCATCTCTCCCCCAGGTTCTGTCCAATGCAGATAAATGCCAAGAAAATATATGATATAAATTGTCAAGAGCTTTCCTTCATTTTTATTAGTAAAGAGAATCAACGAAAAAGCACACAAGAGGTAGCAATTATAGCACATGACGTGTACATGAGAAAGACAGCACAAACACTAACCAGGACTCCTATAAAGGTAAAATGTAAAGAATTAGAAAAAAAAATCCCCAAGCTCAAAGTAGAGAAGAAACACAATCGCTCCTAAGAATAAATTATGGAAATAAACTCCCTTGACCTAAAGGGGGGATTTTCCATCCCTAGATGATTCTCACTGAGGAAAGACATCCAGTCTGTCTCAGGATTATTCCAAAAAACAAGAAGAGCAAACACCATAGTGTCATTCCACCCCACAGGCCAGCAAAAGGCAACATACTAGTTTTCCATTGTTTTCACAATACAAAGCCAATTAATTTGAAATGCCCCAATAGTGAGGTGGAAAATCACACAAGCAAGCCAAGTTAAACAACATTACAGGCTCAATTATTTTACACCTTCTCTGACACAGCTGATACATTTTCTTCAATCAACATTATTTCAGTTAGCGTCTACATATTCTAATAGTAACAAAGACGTATGCATAACATCATTTGCAAAGGACAAAATTGACAGTCATTAGCCAAGGAACTTTTTCTTTCGAGAATTAAATCCAACAAGATTTTGTCAATGTAGGGAAAATCACATACCACCCTCTGGTAGCAGCTCTTCTCCAGGTTCAAGGCCCTTGCTGCGCATGTGACTAATATCTATAATATCAGGAACATCTATATAGACATCTGGATTAAAACAATATGATGAAGATAGTCAGTACTTAGAAGGAACACCAATGTATGAGAGAAGAAACAGAACCATAAGAAAGAGACCAAGCTTTTTCGGCACCCAGCCCGCTTCCATAACAAACTTCCGCATGTGCAGCACGAGATAGTCAGGGAATGTAGTTAAACCAGCGGTCCTGTGCACAATGAAAATGAAAGAAAGCATCAAAACTTAGCATTGATATACCTCTGACACTTCTATTGACCAAGAACAGTTGCCAAGTCCTTAAAAATGAATTTTTCTATGTTTTGTTTTTTTTCTATAAGTTTTCTATTTTTTGTTTTGCTATCTTTTTTGTTTTTTTCCTCAGTCTCAGAGGTGGAGATTATGAAAGATCACAAAGCTTACTTGATTGCTGTTGTCTTACTCTTCAAGGCAGTACTATAAAAATCATGTATCTCCTCTGGAGCTGAGAAGTTTGTTAGGCATGCTTCTAGAGGCACCCTTGGACGTACGATTTCATCAGTGGATCTGCTAGAACACAATATTTTTCAAACAGAATTCTATAAAAAGGTGCAAAAAATAAAAATGATTGAAACCATCTAAACTTACATTTCCTTCCCTTCTGAAGTCATCTCTGCTTTCAGCTTCTTAAAAGCTTCTAGTTCTTCTGAACTCTCAAACAATAGAACAACCAAATAATATAAAATTGAGGAAATGTTTCTAGAAAAAGAAGATGAGTAGAACAGGAATAAAGGATGACTGGGAGTCACACCTTTATTAGTAGCTTCGTGCAGCGGGATATTCAAAGAAAGAATGTAGTCAAGCCTTCTATTGTATGCAACCTTTCCAGACGAACACAAGATACGATCTTCAATACCAAACTTGAAACTCATCGAAGGATCCAATTCAGGTTTCCCAGTATTAACACGTTCAACTTGGTCAAGAAAATGTAGGAAGAACTCCAAGGCATCCTACAGATGAGACAATGTCAACAATTTCGACCATAGTCATACAAAGGACTTTAAAATGTTTGATTACCTAAGTTTCATTAAATTGTTCTGCTGCATCAACTAACCAACATATGCACTGCTCTTAAGTTATGGCATAAATTTACAAAGTTTTGCTATGTATAAGATTAGAACATTAACCTATCTTCCGCATGAAAATCACCATTTACTTATGTTGGAAGGAAACGAGTCCAGACTCCAAAGTCTATACCAGTAATGGCATCCTGAGTTCAATAGAGAAGAAAATAAGACGATGAACATACCTGCTGTCTCATAGTAGAAAACTCAGGATGGCTGGCAGCAATAACTGCTTTGAACATACTAGGGGGTATACCTTCCTGCTTCTAATATCATCCAAAGAGGAAAAAATGTTGAGCAATGGTCATTTTACAATATAAGAAAAAAAAAAAGCAAAAGGATATGTGGGTACAATCAGTAAGATGAACAGTTATGAAAAATGTTGAAAATAATGGCTGAAGAAACTCTCTTTCTTATTGATTGAATAAAAAAAGTACAATCGACCCAATATATTGACTTATGAATACCAAGTCTAAATAGGAATAGCACACAACAATTTAGATAAAATATATATGATCCAAGTCTACTAAAACACTTCTTAAGAATCCTGATAGGACTTTCAACACTCCCCCTCAAATTGGAGCATAGATATCACATGAACCCAACTTGTTACAAATAAATCAAACTCGAGAACCATCAAATAGTTTAGTAAATAAATTTGCTAATTGATCTGTCGACTTCACATGTCTAGTACTAATCACATTTTGTAGAAGCTTTTCTCGAACAACATGACAATTAACTTCAATATGTTTAGTTCTCTCATGAAATACTGGATTATTTGCAATATGAATAGTTGTTTGGTTGTCACACAAGCTCATAAGACTTGATTAATTAATCCAAAATTCTGCCAACAACTATTTTAACCAAACCATCTCACATGTAATATGCGTCATTGCTCTATATTCGGACTCAACACTCGATCTAGACACCATAGTTTGCATCTTACTTTTCCATGATACTAAATTTCCTCCAACAAATACATAATATCCAGCAATGGACCTTCTACTAGAGAGTCGACTCAATCTACATCAGTATAACTAAAGGTGGCAAACCAATCGGGTTCGAGTTCGGGTTCGAGTCATGTTGAGTTGTGGGTCATTCGGGTCGCGGGTTACTTCGAGTCAAGTCTGGCTCGAGTCATTTCAATCTCGTGTCGTATTAGGTCTCGGGTCGGGTCATTTCAAGCTCATGTTATATCAGGTCTCAGATCGGGTCGGGTCGGGTCATTTCGAGCTCATGTCATATCGGGTCTCAGATCATGTCGGGTCGGGTCGGGTCAGGTCAAGTCAACAAAACAAATATTTATGCTTAATTAAAAAAATATTTTATTTGCATATAATAGGACTAAACGAGTTACATTGTCAAATCCATAAAAATTAATTAATAATAAATCAATGCTTAATTTTTAAATAATGTATTTAATTTTTTTAATGCAATATGCAATGTTATGACTCTTAATCTCAAAATTCAATCTTAAATGATCTCAGACAACTGGTCTACACAGTTATTCTCACTAGTAACGTCTTGTACCAAATTTTAGAGATTAAATTTCACATAATCGCTTCATTTCATTATATTTTTCTGGACAATTAAAAATAAAAAGTTATTGTGATTTGAAGAATAATGCAAAATTTACTCTTTCAATTTTTGATTTAAAATTAATAAGATTACTCACATTAATAGAATGTTGAACCATGCATATCAACACATGTAAATTCATAAATAATTAATTATGATATAACTTATTTTATTTGACAACTAATAAATTAACTATTATCCTAGTTTTAGAAAGCGAATTGTTTTTTTTATATAAAAAATTATGTTTTCAAGTCATTTCAGATCGGGTAGTTTTGGGTTCGGTTCAGTTCGTTTCGGGTTTCGAGTCGGGTTCGGGTCATTATTTTGATGTATTTTCGGGTTGGGTCGGGTTTGGACTGGATCGGGTCGGGTCAAATTTTGCCACATCTAAGTATAACCTCCAATTTGAGTATGACCATGATTTTGATAAAGTAAACCACACGACCAAGAACACTTTTAAGATATCTTAAAATTCAAACAACAACATCTCAATGACTAGTTCGTGGAGCATCGAGAAATTGACTTACCACACTTGTTGCAAATGAAATATCAGGTCTAATAACAGTCAAATAATTCAATTTTCCAACCAAACGCCTACATTGCCCTGGATCATATAATAAATCACCTTGATCAACAAGAAGTTTTGTGTTGGGATCCATAAGAATATTTATAGGTTTACACCCTAACATTTCAGTATCAGTCAACAAATTAAGAATAAATTAGCACACCATCTCGATCGGAATTTTCCGATTTGCCCACCGGAAAAGCAGCAAAAACCTCATTCCTTTCCAAACCATCAATCCTCTTCAGATCTCTCCGATCTACCTCGATCCAGTGCTAGGTGGTCATCGGAGACCATATCCGGGGTTGCCTTGCTCCGGCGACACCACCCCTGTGTTCGACACTCCTTTCCGATCATGGGTGGCCGTCTGTTTGCTCAAACCCGTTTGCATAAGACCTGTTTGGTTACTTGGTTAGATCTGGTTTGAACCTGCTTGGTTACTTGATTAGTCCTGTTTGGTTACTTGGTTAGATTTGTTTGGTTACTTGGCTAGCACTTGTTTGGTTACGTGGTTAATACCTGTTTGGTTACTTGGTTAGACCAGCACCTGTTTGATTACTTGGTTAGCACCAGCACCTGTTTGGTTACTTGATTAGCACCAGCACCTGTTCGGTTACTTGGTTAGTACCAACACCTGTATGGTTACTTGGTTAGTACCAACACCTATTTGGTTACTTGGTTAGCATCTGTTTGGTTCTTTGGTTTATAACCTATTTGGTTACTGGATTATTTTGTTTATCAGATTATAATCTGTCCCTGTGGAGTCCAAGACTATCTCCAATATATCTCCCCATCCAAGTCCTCATATTAGCACTTCATTTGGTCGTAGTAGTAATTTTGTTCGTCGATGTACGTATTGTCGTCGTTCAAGGCATACTTGAGAGACATGTTGGAAGTTAGTTGGTCGTAATCGAGGTTCACTTCGTCGATGCACGTACTATCATCTTTACAGTATAAGGCAATCAGCTGAACATCTTCCTCGACAACCCTTTCCACCCAGGTACACCAAAAGTTTGTCTACCCTCTAGTAAGTCAAGACCTTGGGTCCTTGACTTTGCAACTACTAATCATTTGTCAGGTACCTGATGTTTTCTCTAATTCTTATCACTCTTTGTCTTTGCCAGATATTACTCTTGCAGATGGATCTAAAACCACTGCTGATGACATTGGCATTGTGCACCCTAGTTCTTCTATATTGTTATCCTTTGTCCTTTATGCTTCCTTTTCGTAGTGATATGCTTGAGAGTATTTTTCTGAGTCTTTTACAACTTTCATGACTAAGTCTGGCATTATTCATCAATCATCTTGCTCTCAAATATCTCAACAAAATGGAGTTGCAAAGCAAAAAAATTGTATCTTATGGATATTGCTCGTACTCTCTTATTTCATATGCTTGTCCTCAAATTGTTTTGGAGTGAAATTGTTCTTACTGCATGTTACTTAATTAACCATCAGTCATCCTCTCTTCTTGATGACCAATCCCCTCACTCTGTGCTCCCTTCCACTTACCTCCTCGTATTTTTGGGTCTGTTTGTTTTGTTCATCAGCTCCGTCCAAGAGTTGATAAACTTGATCCACGCTCTATCAAATATATTTTCTTAGGTTATTCTCGTACACAGAAAGGTTATCGGTGTTATAGTCCATCACTACAAAGGTACTTTTTTTGTGCCGATGTTACCTTCTTTGAGTCTACCCCATATTACTCTGAGTTTCATTCTATCTCTGATCTGGCTTATTCATTTCCTTTTCCAATACCTATTCCAATGCCCCTTACACAATCACAGTCAGATCCTCCTCCTTCTTCGTCTGATCCTCTGTTGCAAGTTTACTCCCGTGTCCGCACCCTTCTACCTTTGTTGCTCCACCAATTGCTCCCTTGTTGACAGATCCTGATTCGTCTTCTGAGGATGATCATCCTATTACTCTTCGTAAAGGTAAACGTTCATGTACTACTTATCTGACTGCTAATTTTGTATCTTGCGATCATTTATGTCCTTCCTATGCTTCGTTTGTTGCTTCGATCTCCTCTATCTCTATTCTTAGATCCATTACAGAAGCTTTGTCCCATCCTGGGTGGAAATGAGCTATGGATGAAAAGACACATGCCTTGAATACTAATGATACATGGGAATTTCCTCTTTCATATGGGAAATCAGTTGTTGGTTGTCGCTCGATCTATACTGTAAAGGTTCCGACGACGGTGAACAGTGACTTTTTTATGTAGGTCCCAAGGAACAAATTGCTCTAATACCATGTTGAAATAATAACCGAAGAAACTCTCTCTTCATATTGATTGAATAAAAGAGTACAACCGATCCAATATTTAGACTTATGAATATTAACTCTAATAAGAATAGGACACAACAATTTAGATAAAATACATATGATCCAAGTCTACTAAAACACTTGCTAAGGATCCTGATAGGACTCTCAACAAAAAATAATTAAACTAATTGAAAAGCCTCGCAGCATATAACTAAACACGATAATAAGCATAAAAGTAACTTGCAGATAAAGCTAAAACTGTACTTTGAAACGATAAGACAATTTAACATTTGAGATGATAAGACAATTTAACCTGGCATAAAAAGATAAAGCATAGCACGAATTCTATTGCTAAAATCAATGTTTAATCAAGAACTTCAAGGTTCAAAATATTCATCAACAATCCCATGGGAAATTTAAGAAACTCAAAAAAGAGGGTGAAACTCAGCATTTGGACGATTTTCAAAAGAAAGCTTACAGCATCCTTTGTTGAGGTTGCAACTTTTGCGGTATCATCTTTCTGGATGATAGGAAAAGAAAAGGAAACATCTATGAATCAGCCAAGAAAGAAATTAATAAAATCAAGGAATCAATTTTGCTAAAACCGTACCTCCAGTGCTGGAACAGACCACTTGCCAGATAGCAAACCATGCGCCAGCTTTGTTCTGCCATAAAAAAATAATAAAACATTAAAATAGCCAGGATTGATGCAAATCTGCCATGTAATTCTTTTCTTCACACTTAGTTCCAAAAACTCAATTTAAATGGTTCATTACAAGGGAGGAGGGCAAAGAAAGTAAAGAGGGGCAGGAGGAAAAGACTTAAAAGTCATGAAGAACTATTGAAAATTACACAGAAGAAATATAAAATATAGGCCACTCGAATTCTAATTGTAAATTTGAGGGAAAAGAATTCAAATGTTTTCATTAGAGAATCATATGGCATACATGGATCACCAATTAATTTTAGCAACATGGAGAACAGTGTTGGATCGACATTGCAGTTATCAACATGATAACCATTATCATCACATGACAGAAAGATAAGGAGAATCAACATTACAGAAGGGCTGGTAACTTACAACTGCATATTAAGGTCTACAGTTGGATCAGCAGGAGCCGTCTCAAAAGCCATTTTTAAGCTTTGATTCATGTAGTATCTGACAACATATTCACAACAAAAAAATGAGCAAAGAACCATAAACGATTCACAACTTTAGTGTACAAATAATATTAGTCAATATAGTACATCATGCACATATATAATGTAAACTAACCTTGAACAGAAGGAACGCGTTGAGAACACAACTTGCATGGTAGCTGCCAGGTAGCAGCTGCATGAACAAAGAAAACTTAGGAAGCATGAACATTATATGGAGGCTTTTTCCCTAACAGCACTATACCAGCACCAGCGGTTCAGCATTACCTATTTCCAAGATTGAGGAGTCCAGTATAACCTGGACCAAAAATTGGTTCCACTTCCTGTCCACTTTCTTGGATCCGATTCCAATCGAAGTTGGTATTCTGATCAAGTTCCCTTTCAGCAGTTGTCATTTCAGTCTGAAACGAGAAATGATGTCAACTTCCAATCAAATCTGAATCATTTAATACGAACCATACTTAGCTAAAATGCCAATTATATCTATTGCCCAAAGAAAGGAATAATTAATAAGTAGACCCCATCTACCAGGTGGTTGTAGAGTATAGACCAAACCAATGAGAAAATACCACATGCACAATCCCACTCTAAGTCTCTAACCAGGGTTTATCAAGTTTGGTTAACCAATCAAGTACTTATATGGCACTTCCTCATTAGCTTGGACTACAGCCACATGGTAAACCAGGTCCTACAAAAAGTGACCAGTTCGTGGAGTGAGAGCACGAAATGTCATTGTCTAAAATTTGATAGGAAGAGAGTGTTTTGAGAGCATTTATATTATATTATAATGTATAAATATATACACGTCAATATATAATAAATATAAATTTAAAAAGTAACAAATTCATTAAATATTACTCTATGATTTTAAAATATTCTATATTTATATGTAAAGTAATATTATTTCTTTTATTATTCTTATTTTTTGGTTTTCCTATAAGAATTTTTAAATGATAATTATAAAATATTTAGGCTAGATTTCAAATGGCATAGTTAATATTAATTTGGTTAGATCTGATCAGCACCTAAGTGCGTCATGAGAGATGGTAATGGTCTTCTTCAACAGGTGATTGTGTGTAGGTTCGATACCTCAGGTTTGCAATTTGGTACAAATTATTTAATATTTACATCCAATAACAATGAATCATGTGTCAGAATTGTACATAAACATGGAAAACTGTGGTCAACGTGGATTAACTAGGTGAAATCTGCGGATTATCCGCATTTCCATTTTCAATCTGCAAAAACCATGCATTTATAGGGATTCGCTACCCTAATCCCCACAGATTTGGGCACTTAGGTCCTACCTAAGAATTTCTCCAAAAAAAGGGGGGTTCTAAATTAGTTATTATTTTTCACATTAGTTCATAAGAAAACGTATAATAATTAGTTTTGTTACCATTAGAAATAACAGAAATAATATCATCGGAGATTGAAGATGTCAGGGATGACCAATCCTGACACCTTTCTGACAAATCAATTACAAAAAGGACTGTCAACTACCTCATCCATAGAATTGAAGATATAAGAGTGAAAAGGGATTAAGCTTTAAGCATCCAGAGTTCTGTGGAAATGACGATTACACAAAACTAAAGGGTTTACAGATCTGTAAGGTCAACCAGTATTACAAGATTTATCTTTCACCAATCTCCACCAGAAGAAAGTAACATATTAAATTCATGAACAAGTATCCAGAAATAACTAACCTTCTGCAATGACGAAAAATCAATCCCAAAAAATGCCAGATGTTGGGCTAAAAGTGGGTCCAAAACACTGTCATCCTCCGGATATGAGTAAACATCTGACATGCCACAATACGTTACCCAAAGTAAGTTCTGATAACATGTTAGATCCTCAAAGAAAAAGTTGAAGCAAAAACCAACTGCATGAGTAATATGATTCCCAAATACTGTTTGACCTAGATCATTCGTACTGCCAAAGCTCTTTTCAGTGGCAGGCAGCACATTTAACTCTAAGAAAAAGTTAACATTATTTTTTTGGTAAGTAAAAAAAAAGTTAACATTCAAAAGCACATCAAGAATATAGAGGAAAAGAAATTCTTACATAATTACACAATTAAAGATGGATGTGAACCTATTAAAGATAAAAGTGGTCACAGATTATTTACTCTGGCATTCAAAAGAAAATCCGGCATGTGAAGAAATATCAAAGCTCTACTAATATGTCCTTGGCAATGATATCACTTCCAAATATTTTTTTTTAACTTTCAGAGTTTGCATACCTAGATTAGAAATAATTTAGAAACACGAAATAACTACTCCTTGCAACAACATTATCATTTAGCTTCTTTTAAGCTCCATGAAAAGAATAACACTGATTGATATCTTCCATATCACAATATTCTCTAAGCATAAAATGAATTACAATGTTTCATTCACTTTTGATTGTGTGTTAGCCATCACTGTAACTTTGTCTAAGCCAATCTTTCATAGCAAAGGATCAGAGCTTCTGGTGTTCAAAAACCATCAAAATATTTATTCACTTCCTTAAGACAATCGACAATCTGAAAGCTATATATCCCCTTTTAACCACCTAGAGTGCAAATCTTGATGGAAAAATCTCAATGTTCCGCAATTTGTTCAGTCTTCTCATTGATACATGCGAGAGAAAAAGTTTATATCCAAAACTTGTCTCTTCTCTAGAATACTGATCGTGCCAACTACAATTGTACTAGTTTTTTTATGAGTATGATATAAGTTGACAAAATACCCCCATATAACTACTCCAACCAAATATAGATGAACCGTTGCACCTCAAGACTTTTGAGCATGTCATCACAGAGAATGCATTCAATTGCTAGAACTGTAACACATACAAAACGAGGAAGCATTACCTGCTGCTTCCAGATCAGCAGTTATTGTCCCAAGCTTTACAGCAAGAGGATAGTTAGTCTCCTTGTAGTGTTCAATTGCATGGTTGTTGCCCCCAGTTCCATCCCAATTTCTCCTCCCGCAAAGGATCATTCCATCAGTAAGATTTAACCAAAGATTTTCTCTTTTGTCACATTTAGCACATTTCCAGCCAGCTGGAGGAACAATAACACCATTATCAATCTGCTGCAAACTCATTGCATATGCACTGGGGTGCTTTTTATCAGCTGTCCAGGCTGCAACTTGCTCTTTACGCTCAGCACCCTCGGCCAGTAAGATAGCATCAACTGCCAATCTTACCTGCAGTATTTTACACGATATAACCAAATCAAGATCTTGCTCGGAATGGTAGAAATACTTTTACATAACTAAAGATAACCAGCACCTTCTCTGGCAACTCCACAGAAGGAAATGGAAGAGTCACATAATTGGGCAATATGACTACATTGTGAGTTTCTTCATATTCAGGTTCATTGTTGTCAAATCCACCTTCAATACCTGAGTATCAAAGTACATAGATTAATAAATATTTCTCCACAATAGAACAGCCAAAAACAAATAGACATTGGATTAAACAGAGATATGTTCGGTTCTCATGCAACAATGGTAACAAATAAAGGGTTCAGCAGCTGTTTTGTTGTAATGTTCAATCTTCTAGTAAGTTGGGGTTCCTAATGCAGGGCTCCATAAGCGTTAAGGCTTAGCAAAGCTGAGCTGAGTTGAATTAAGTTGAGCTCTAATGAATGGGTTCCTTATGTAAAATCAGGCCTACGTAGCGCCAAAGCACTGTCATAAGTAGTTTAGTGTTTTATTTAAGTTACTCTTTAAGAGCTATACATCCCTTTTTGTCAATCATTTTTTTTACAAGTAAAAGTATATTAAAAACTAAGAACGCACCAAGAGAGTTCAACCCATTTACAACGATTATCTATAGGATAGAAACTCTACAAGATCTAATAGATCTATCTCATTCACAAAAAAAAAAAAAAATCTTTTTAAACCAAAATTTAAAGGCATTGAATCAAAAATCTCTAATTACATCAAAATTTCTTTCAATGCCATCAAAAACTCTACGATTCCTCTCATTCCACACGATCCAAAAAAATAGAGAGGAATCAAAGAGTAAACTTTCTTTAGATCCTTAGAAGCCCACTCCAAGCCCACGTTTCATCTTTCACCGACGAACACCCAAGAGACAGCCAAAACACTATATGCCATCTCCCACAAGCTTCTAGCCAAGGAACACTGCATCAAAAAATGAAACATAGACTCAGCGCAACCTTTGCAAATGAAACACCTATTAACCATCCCTTTCCCTCTTCTTTGTAAGTTGTCAATGGTGAGAATCTTCTCCCAAACGGCTTCCCAAACAAAAAAAGCACACTTTTTTTAGGGGCAGGAGAACACCAAATAGTTTTCTACGGGAAATTGGAGGATCCATTCGAAGAAACCCCAGCGAGAAGAATCTTATAAAAAGATTTCACCTCAAACCCTTTATCCGAGCTATCCCTCCACTTAATTGAATCCTCTCTAGATAAATCCATTCTAGAACTATACAATGCTTCCAAGAAACTTTGAACCCTCTCAACCTCCCAATCATATACATTTCAGATAAAAGGCACTTCCCAAGAGGTTATATCATTATTCACAAAGACGCACGAACAAATAAGAGCTTCTTTATCTCTCACAATAGCATAGATATCCAAAAATTGGTTTTTTAACGGAGTGTTCCCAAACCACGTATCATGCCAAAGCCGCAGCCGCGTTCTCTCACCATTACCCACCAACACGGAAGCACAAGGAAGCATAGCCTCCTAACCTTTCCGAATCCATTTCCACACCCCTACACCATAAGCCCCCCTTCCTTCCTTAGACATCCACCCGTTAGGATCCATCCCAAACTTAGTTTCCGCCACTTTTCTCCACAGATGATCCATCTCCATAAGAAATCTCCATAACCATTTCCCAAGGAGAGCTTTATTGAATAAAGTAAGGGATTTAAAACCAAAACGCCCTTTATCTATCGATTGCTTAACCACACGCCACCTTGCCAAATGATACTTGAATTCCTCCCTCGTGTTACCCCAAAGAAACCTCCTTTGATACCCTCCAACTGATTAGCCACCGAACTAGGGATAGGTAAAAGAGACATAAAGTACATAGGAAGCTAGAGAGAGTACTTTTTATAAGTGTAAGCCTTCCTCCTTTTGAGAGGTGGTGATTCTTCCACCCGGCTAATCGTTTTTCAAACCTTTCCACAATAGGATTCCAAATACTTTTGTCTTTAAATTTAGCTCCAAGCGGAAGAGCAAGATAAGTAAAAGGAAGCAACTCCAAATTGCACCCCCAACAAATTTGCAAGAAAACGGCCATTACTATTCTCACCAAGAGGGATTAAATCACCCTTACTAAGATTAACCTTAACCTCGAAACTGCCTCAAAACACAAAAGAACACACCGAAGAGGTAAGATTTGAAGAGCTTCCACTCCAAAAAAAAAACAATTGTGTCATTGGCAAAAAGAAGATGAGACACTCTCACACTACCTCCAAATCTCTCTACCTTGAAATCACTCAAAAGCCCCTCATCAACCGCTTTCATCAACATTTTGCTAAAAGCCTCCAACACCAAATGTCTACGACCTTGCGAAGCTTTGAAAAAACCAAAAGAACAATCATTAACAAGGATAGAGAAGGAGGCCAAAGATATACATTTGTAGATCCAACTACACCATTTGTCCCCAAAAGCCATCTTTTTCAATAAGTACATCACAAAACCCCAACAAACATGATCATAGGCCTTTTCCATATCTAATTTACAAATCACCCCTCTCCCTCCATCTTTTACATGGGCATCCACAACTTCATTAGCAATCAAAACGGCATCCAAAATTTGCTTACCCTCAATGAATTTATTTTGAAAAGTACTCATCACTTTCCAGATTACCTGCTTCAATCTAAAAGTAAGAACCTTCGATAAAAGCCTATAAATACACCCTACAAGACTAATAGGCCAGAAGTCTTTGACATTTGAAACTTTTTCTTTCTTCGAAATAAGGACAATAAAGGTAGAATTAAGACTTCCCACAAACTCTCCTGAAGAATGAAACTACTCAAAAAGTCTAATGATATCCCCTTTTAGCACTTCCCAATTGTGAATAATAAAAGCCATCGGGACCCGGAGCTTTATACCCATCTATAAGAGTAGCAAGAATTCCTCCTTAAAAGGACGCTCAATCCAATTAGCCTCCCTCCCATCAATGCTAGCAAACTCCGGTCCATCCAAATTCGGTCTATTATCACATATCTCCTTGTAGGGAAGTTTATAGAAATCACAAATTGCCTCTTTCATACCGGCCTTCTCCCCAAACAACACACCATCTACCTCAATGGATCCAAGAAAGTTGTGTCTCCTGTGATCATTAGCCATACGATGAAAGCATTTAGTGTTTCTATCACCCTCACGCAACCAAATTTCTTTAGATTTTTGCCACCAAGGGATTTTTTTCATGGAGATGAGCTTAGAAAGTTCCTTGTTAACCCAAACCCTCCTTTCTTTATCCTCCCTCGAAAGGCCCAAAACAATCTCCTTCTCATGAAGCCCACTAATCTCACCCAACAGAGCATTAAGAGAGGAGTTAACATTACTGAGGGTTTCTTTGTTCCATTTTTTCAGCTCCTCTTCCAAAAATTTCAACTTTGCTGCCACCACAAAACTAGCAAAACCCCTCATAATACAACCATCCCACCACCCTTTGACAAGATCCTGAAAACCTTCCACTTTAAGTCACGTATTCTCGAAACTGAAACAGAGTCGTACCCAATTCAAATCCCCCACTTCAAGTACAATAGGACGATGGTCCAAAGTGGGCTGAGGTAAAAGCTTTTGAATCAAACTAGTAAAGATGGCTTCCCAACACTCTAAGACAAGGAAGTGGTCAATCCTAGAAAACGAGTGAATCTCCCTAAAACTCGACCAATTGAATGAACCACTCGATAGGGGCAAATCAATAAGATCATGACCCCTCAAAAATTCCAGAAACTCTCTCATAGAACTATTCTCTTGCACACTCCCGGTTCTCTCATGAGGATAAAGAACAACATTAAAATCACCACCCACCAGCCACGAGAGATCCCACCGACTTCTAACCTCTGCAAGGTCACCCTAAAAAAGACCCCTCTCCCCTGGGCCATCACTGACATAATCAATATTTTCTGAAAATAATGCATAGAATTTTTTTTTATGTTACTTTTCCTTTGATAACATCACAAGAAGAAGAAAAAAAGGTGTGCACAGCCTTATGTACGTGGAAAGCATACAAGACATGCACTAAGAAAAATCCAAAAGAAACAAAAAGAACTAAACAAAGATTGGTGAGAGGGAGTCAAAGAATTGAGCTTCAGCTATTTATAATAAAGTTCATATTTTGGTTAAAATTGAGTCCTATATGGTTTCCATTTTTCATTGGTCTTGTTATAGGAAAGCTTTATTGCCAATAAAAGCTTCCAAAGAGTTAACAAACAAGTTCAATACTACTCCAACAAAAGTACACTCTGATTATTGGAATATTGGGCCATTTTGGCTTAACGGGCATGGTTGCATAAGTTTATCTTCTTTCTTGATTTCTTCTCATATTTTTCAAAAAAAATGTGTGTTTCTCTTCACATTACCACAGCCTTCTCCATGTAAGATAGTCCCTACCCTAAAATCAAAGATTCAAAGGTTATAATGGATTTGTATTTTTTTTTATAACCCAGGAACCTCTAGGACCAAGCCCACTTTGGACATCGCCCTATAGGCCCAAACTTGGGGGAGGATAGCATGCCGACCCCTAACGCGGCCTTCCACTGCAATCACAAGTTTGATCCCAGGGGGAATCGAACCCAGAACCGTGCGCCTACCACACAGCCCCAAATTCGCCCTTACCACTGGACTACCCCGGGGGGTTAAATAATGGATTGGTATTGCTCCTCCAAGTACTAACATTTTGAGCTAAATGTATCAATGAAAACTCTCTTTACCAAAAATATGTACCTTCTTTCTCAAAAGAGTAACTTTATGAAGTCACTCTTAAGCTCTTGTGGTTTTAAAGGAAAAAAGAGAAGAAAACCAACTTGCCTTCCGATTGTACTTATTCTATGGTTAGGCCTACAAATTGCCAAGACAGAAATAATTCCTCTATATTGGGCACGGGCACTAAAAGGGGCAAAATTATCCACTTCGTCTTCCATCTCGAGGCCAAAAAATGAACTAAAAAGAAATCAACATCAATAAGAATCATCACACTTATAAAAAAAATATGAATCATCACAGCTATGGAAGCCAAATATTAAAAATAGAAGGATAAATAAAAACCACAAATTGACACCATTTCCTTAGAAACTAGAAAGGAATATATCATAAACTACAGGTTCACTCATTGCAATTTTTCCCTTCTTCTTTTCTCCATTTTTTCAGATGTTTGAAGAGGGAGAATGAGTTTCTTTAATTTAGTTGGCAGAACATACTTAGGTCTATACATTCATAATGTCCTCAGGCATGTTAAAATGGATATTTGAATCTCAAGAGCAGTTTCTATAGCTCCCTTTTTTAAATAAGTAAAAATGAGAATCAGTTTCTACAGCTCCTAATATTGGAGTACTCTACATAAAACTTGTAACTTCTACTTACATCTCAAAATCAGCAAATCATACAGTTTCATCCCCGACTTCAATTCAACTTTTAGATATCTAACAATTGTAATGCTATAAAAGCAACGAGAAAAATGTAGAAATGCATTAACCAATAACCAAACCATTGCTGAACGATGTAAGGTTAAACACGTTAAAAACTTCATCAAAGTCACATGCATAGAATGGTAAAAGTATAAATACCTATAGCCAAGAGAGTCGGTTTCTTCAAAGGCCTATCTTCAGGAACCAATTTTCTTGTTTGCTTTATATGCAAATACACAGGGTTTCCCGTTTTCTTGTAGTTCCAAGCCACATAATCCTTCCCAAAAGCAAGAAATGTATTCATGTCGATGAACAACCCACCTTCAGATCTCTGGAATTCATCACAACACCACGAACAAAGCATACAAGTTTCAGCAGTTACAAGGCCAACAAATCCTGAATCTTAGTTTTCAGTGTTTAGATTCTGAGA
This sequence comes from Bretschneidera sinensis, assembly GCA_023935145.1. NCBI lineage: Eukaryota > Viridiplantae > Streptophyta > Magnoliopsida > Brassicales > Akaniaceae > Bretschneidera > Bretschneidera sinensis. The sequence continues at coordinate 141,032,994 of CM043698.1, read as the reverse complement.
ATGAGAGAACTAAAACTCTTATTGATTGAAATTAGTGAAGCCAAAATAGAAATCATCATTAGATCACAAAACCTCCAAGAACCAGATGTTCAAATGGAGAAAACAAAATCTATCACAACATTCCCTGGCAACTGATAAATCAGAGATTTAATATGGATGAGGCTAAAGAAAACACACTTACAAAAAAAAGAGACAAAGAAAAACAACAAACCGTACGCTTTATGATGATCTTAATATCTAGAAAGCTTTCCATGCTAAAGCTAAATTGGATTTGACTACTTTTCTTTTCTAACATTTTTCTCAGCATTCGGGCAAGGATTGGAGAGAAAAAAAGATTCATAAGGACACTAACAATACATAAAACCTATCAGAATCTGAAAAAAGCAGCTCTGAATTCCAAAAGAAATTGACAAAGTTCTTCATTTGATGGTGAAAACATAAAACAAAAATCTCCAAAATGGAGTAGCTGAGCGGAAGAAATCTTACTAAAAATTAGTCAAATTACTAGCCCCCTAATTACTAGTTAACAAAACTGATTGATGCAGTTAACTTCATTTTCTGCGATAGGACTCAATCTGCAAAAGACCTAGTACTTTCCTGTCGTTCACCACAAATTCTCGGCAGCAAAACAATAACAAGGTCAAAATAACTCAAACCTCAACAAACTCAAAATGAATAAGGACCATCACAATAGCACCATAGCAGCACAAAGTTTCAAGAGAAAACAATTTTCAATATCATTTTGGGTAAGTTTTAAGTGAAATGTGAGTCTAGCTAATAGCGGTCTGAATATCATGCTGCATTTATTTATATAATTTTTTCCTACGAAGTTTCTCGAGAACCAAACGGAAAATAGTAGAAATAGGGGATGACAAGCGGAGAAATTACAGGGGAGTCGAAGGAGATGCAGCATTCTTGCTTGTAGATACGATTGGTCGGCTCCGGGATCCGAACCCGAGAAAGATTGGATCGGAGCAGCTCCATAGGGTTTAAGGTCTCCATCTCCATCGCTATATGCAAAAATCAATTGATATAGAGTTGTTCAAGAAAGAGTATTTGTTGAGAGAGAGAATGTTCTTTGCCCTAAGCAACGGCAAACTCTCTTTGCGCCGAAAGATTTTTGAGAGAGTGAGAAGAGATGGTTTAAAAGAGCACGCCGTATGTTACTTCTGAAAACAAGTCTTCTCTTTCTCTGAGGAGGTTCGAATTTTTTTTTTTTTTTTACTTTTATGCATGTAAGAAGGTTCAAATTCAATTTTCAAAACCTTTTTTTAAATAAAAAAAAATTTATAAAAAAAAACCTTTACTTTTAACACACAAATACAAAAATTAAAAGTTATTGGTAAAAACTAAAAAGAAGGGTACATTGAGAATATATTTGAAAAATAATTTTAAAAAATAGTTTAGTTGATAAAATTATATTACTATCACAAAAAAAAAAACTTCGAATCGTCCACACCGCATAAAAATTCTCTACAACGTGAATTTAATGTATTACTTTTTTTTTACCTTTTCTTGTGCCGCAAGTATCAGGTGTTAACATTAAATAAAGATATAATTAATTAATAATGTTATTTGAAGAAATCTATTTGAACTTATCCATTATACAATACGGTTATTATTCGGACATCCAAAATAATCATTTTAAAGGCTAAGTATGGGTTATATTAAAGTTAGCTTAAAGTAAATTAGTTCAAATTGGTTCAAAGTGCCTTAGCTCAAATTAATTTAAATTAAACTAATTTAAACTAAATTGCACTTTTTCCTTAAAGTTCGTTGCTAATCTTCAGAGGAGTTTATTGGCATTATGTAGTGTTAGAAAAATCTTTTAACATTTTTTTCACTAACTTTTGTGGAGTTCTTTGGGATCCCACTTTAAATGGGATTCAAACAACACCTATGTGTGGAGATATATTTAATTTGAATGACAAGTGTTCAAGTATCAGTTTTTTATTATATACACAAAATTGACATCGAATTCTTAACATTAAATTTTGTTGGGAAAATTTGAAAACACTATCGAGGAAAGTAAAAATGTTACTAAAAGGTGTGGACACACGATGAAAAAAACTTTATAACAACAAGCATGATTTCATCCGCAAAGCAATTGTGAGTGATCGTTTGATGGTCACTCGTAGCCAAAGTATAATTTTGATTTTGATAAAGATTTTGACTAAAAAGATATATAAAATTTTGATGAAAATTTTAATGGTATTCGATTTTGATTTGAAATGGTTGAAGTGTTAAAAAAGTCACCATTTACATTCCTTTTTCATTGATTTCGTGAAATTTGTGAAATCCTTATTCATAATTTCACTATTGTTATGTGCTCGAAATTGTTTGATGCTCACTCGTAATCTAGGTTTGTAATTTCAATTTTAAAAATAAATGACTAAAAAGATATAGAAATTTTGATGAAAAATTCAACATTTTTATTTGAAATGATAAGCATAAAAAATGTCATCATCTACACTCATTTACATTGATTTTACGAAACTAGTAAAATTTTCATTCAAAATTTCGTCAATTTCTCAGAATGTTACACATTCGAATTAGTTTAATGGTCACTTAGAGTGAAAGTTTATAATTTCGATTTTGAAAAATATTTTGATTAAAAAATATAATATTGTATATTTTGATAAAAAAATTATTTATATTTTCATGGGCTTGTGTGTATGGACTTGTGAGTATGAGCTTAATTATAGAACCCAATTGTGATTACAAGAAGTCCATTGGACTTGTGTGCATGGGCTTATGAGTATGAACTTGGTAATTATAAAACCCAATTGTGATTACAAGAAATCCATTGGGCTTGTGTACATGGGCTTATGAGTATGAGCTTGGTAATTATAAAACCCAATTGTGATTACAAGAAATCCATTAAGGGTTAGTCAATGAAACCGTTATATCCTATTTACTATGATTATACCTTTAATGATAAGGATATTAGACCATATTTATGTGTCATCATACTATATTTACTTTTAGTGTTTATTACATTTCATAATAAGTCAATTAAGTCACCTTTTGGGAGTTGCTTCACTAGGGTGCCGTAAATAAGACTATTTGCGTGCCTTTGTAAAGGAAAACACAATTCTATTCTTTCTCCTCATTTTAATTTATATTTCTTTATTTTTATTTTATAGGTAAAAAAAACATGGTATGGTGAAGTTTTGACTCAATGATACAATGTAAGTATCATTGAGCAATAATGAAAAGAACTTTGAGTTGTTGTATCCTGAGGGTGTCGTAACCATGAGATCGTTACACTGGTAGAGTTTAATTACTTCCATAATTGTGCGAAACGCCCTACATGAATTATTATGAACCATATGCGATTTAATTATATTTATAATAACACTATAACGTCACAACGTTGTTTGGGTTTGGCTTTAAGCCAATTTAAAGTTAAATTAAGTGTTTTAAGTTGACTTAAAACCAAATCCAAATAACGCAGAATATATTTATCAAATCATATGTTTTTATGGGCTAAAAATTTTATAGGGTTGATATATTTTCACTACGTAACGTATTGTTTGGAGAAACGCAAGTTACTTATTTGATTTATTTTTTATGTGATACATGTGAAGAGGAATAATGTTGGTCATATTAAGAATTTTTGCCTATGAGTATAAGCTTCATTTATTTATAGAGTATTGAATTATTTTTTCTTTATGCATGTCTAATTCTTGAAGGCTAATAATTAATAGGACAGTGCCTTTTGTAATCACATCTGATTTTGATGGATAGAATATTATGAATAATTCAATTGCCATAAATTTTTTTACCACATATGTGTACCTTTTCTAATAAAAAAGTTAATATTTTGTGGAAACATATATAAAATTAAGTGATTAGTTAGATATACACTGATAGTCACAAAGTTACGAGTCATTTATTAATATGCCGGTTGGACAACATAACTATTAATGCACTTAACATGTTAATTAATAGTTGTTAAAAAAGGGTTAAACTGAGATTTCGATGAGAGATCAAAGGGGGTGCTCTACGTTTATTAATACTGTAGATATGTGATGGAAAATCCACCGGTTCTTCAAGACAAAAGGTTTATTAATACTATCCCCTTTGTCTTGTTTTTTTTTTTTTTTTTTTGTTGTTGTTGTTGTTTAATTATTAATCTTCTCTTCTTCTTTTTTAGTCCAATCTCTAAATAAAAGTCATAGTCATAGTCTACTCATAAATTCCAGGTCAAATAAAAGTCAGCAATAAATCTCCAAATTAATAGCCTAGTCTCCAACTCTCGAGCTATGCTTTTCGTTTACTAAGGGATGAATAATAGCGTATAACGTAAGGTAAACGCCGTACAATTGTAATTGATATATAATCAAAATATTTAGTACAAAAGGACCAAATTCTTTTTATTAGAATAAAAAATTAAAATTGAACTAAGTTTTTAAAATGTATATGTTATAATTTGGATTTAGTTTTATTTATTTTTTTTTATAAAAAAAATTACATTTCCAATTTTGGACTGTCAACTAGAATCAATAATACCATTTCTCTGGTAATGCCATTTAGTAATTTCAATAGGAGTAGAATTTTTTTAGTGTAAATATGAAATTCATTAATCAAGATGTTAAAGCATCAGCCAAAACAATAGTGTCAAACTCAACAGGAAATTCCGCAGACCAATAACTAGTAGTAACACCATCAAGCCTCATCTTAGCTAAATGATGAGCTGCTCTATTGCCATTCCTTTTCATATGAGAGAAAATGCATTGAAAAAAGAGACCCCAGTTGCATGATGTCATCTACCAAGCCACCAAACGAGGCCAAACAATCCTTAGAGGAGGTGGTGATTGCCTGAAAAAAATTGTAAACAATCCACTTCAAAAACTACTTGCTGGAAACCTATATTTGCTGCAAAATTCATTGCTCCTCCCAACGCCCAGTCTTCCATATCTGTCACCAATGTCAGAATTTGACGTCGGGCAGAATAACGATTATTCTGCAGGCTAGTTTTCAACAAATAATTCACAGGGAATAAAATAACAAAGAGAAAAACCCTAGAAAAAACAGAGGAACAATTCTGAATTTTATTCAAAATTATGCAAATAAATAATAATGTTTACTAAACCCTAAAACCTTATTTATAAGGTTAAACTAAAATAGGAAAATTAAATTAAGGCCGAATTCAAAATAATTGCAAATAACATTAAAAGTTTCCTAAAAACTGGTAATTGCAAATAAAATAAAAAGTTTCTTAAAAATTTAAAACTGCCAAATTGAGGGCCTAAACGTCGTTTTTTGGCTTAAAAATGATGATACTTAAAAGTTTTGCCCGGAAGCTCGTTCCCAATCAGACTAGGGTCTCCGGGACCCGATCCGAGCTCGTGGCTCGCTGAACGATGTAAACTGGTCTAGGTAGCCCACTTGCTATCTTTGCGCCGATCTGCTAACTTAAGGTATCTCAATGCCAACAATGTACTATCTGACAACTCATCATCATCTGACTCGGATCCTCCTGCATCAGTCGCCCCAGGTTGGAAAGAACTCATCCTCAAGTTCACAATAGCCTCATCGGAATCCCCAAAGCAAGGACTCAAGTGTTTCACATTAAAGACATCAGAAGTTCTCAAATGACTGGGGAGACGTAATATGTAGGCGTTATCATTGATCTTCTGTAGGATCTCACAGGGTCCAATTTTTCGCTCCTTAAGCTTATTATATTCTCCCACGGGAAAATGATCGCGAGTTAATACTGCCCAAACAAAATCACCAACATCAAAAAGTATCTGACGACGATGACTATCGTTCTGAGCCTTGTACTTGGCATTACTCTCGTGAATGGCCAGCTTCACTTGCTCATGGATACCTCAAAGATGTTTTGCTATCTCATCTTCCTTGTGATTCAAATGACCCACACGTGGAATAAGGGCTAAGTCAAGCACCCCGGATGGATTCTGACCATAGACAATCTCAAATGGGCTCATTCCCGTGGTTCTGTTTTTCGATCTGTTATAGGCAAATTCTGCTTGAGGTAACGCCAAATCCCACTGCTTTGGTTTAGTTCCTGCTAAGCTCCTCAAAAGGTTTCCCAAACTCCAGTTCATCACCTCGGTCTGACCATCTGTTTGAGGATGGTAGGCGTTGCTAAAATTCAACTTCGTCCCCAGCTTCTCCCATAAAATCTTCCATAACTGACTCATGAACTTGGTGTCACGATCTGAAGTGATGGATCGGGGAACACCATGTAAACACACAATCTCCCTGAAGTAAAGATGAGCGACGGGTAGCATCCATTGTCTTCCTGCAAGGTATAAAATGGGCCATCTTGGAAAATCTATCAACCACCACCAAAATAGAATCCAAGCCCCGTTGGGTAGGGGGTAAGCCTAACACAAAGTCCATATTGACATAAAACCAAGGGCCTTCAGGTACAGGTAAAGGTGTGTACAGGCCCGCATTAATGAGAACTCCCTTGGACCGATGACACACATAACAACACTCCACATGATGAGCCATGTCACTGGTCAATTTGGGCCAATAATAGTTATAAGAGATCAAAGCCAACGTCTTATCCCGCCCAAAGTGTCCCTCGTTATGAAGTTCACTAATAATTTGTTGTCTTAGTGAACAATCTGGAACGCACAACTGTAATCCACGAAACAGATAACCATTATGCAAAATAAAATCATATCGTTGACCATCAGTTACCTCATGAATTATCCTCCCAAAAAAAGGATTGACAGCATACATATCAGGGAAAACCTCAAATCCAACGATTCTGGTGCTCATGGTGGAGAGGAGTAATGTACGACGGCTTAGTGCATCTGCAACACGGTTCAGACTTCCTGCTTGGTGCCTTAGTGCAAATGTGAACTCCTGCAAGTACGCCACCCATTTGGCATGCCGCCTACTCAGCTTGTGTTGGCCATTGATGTATTTCAGGGCCTCATGATCAGTGATAAGAATGAACTCCCTCTGCACTAGGTAGTGATACCAATGCTTCAGGGACTGAACTATGGCATAAAACTCCAGATCATAGGTGGAATAATTCTTCTTGGATCCTGACAGCTTTTCACTGAACAAAGCTATTGGGTATCCCTCCTAACTCAGAACACCACCAATGCCAACCCTAGATGCATCACAGTTTACCTCAAACACCTTTTCAAAATCAGGAAGTGCCAAAACTGGTGCCTCTGTCATCTTCTGCTTGACCAATTGGAAACTAGTTTCTGCCTCCCCGGACCACTGAAAATCACGTCCCTTCAGGCACTCTGTGATAGGAGCAATCAGAGTGCTGAAATTTTTGATGAACCGCTTGTAAAAGGATGCCAACCCATGGAAACTTCTGACATCGTGCAAGGTTTTCGGTTTGGGCCACTCCAAGACCGCATCTATCTTCGACTGATCGGCATGAACACCATCAGTAGACACAACAAACCCCAAAAACGTTACAGTGGTGGTGAAGAAAGAACACTTCTTCTGATTGATGAATAGACACTTCATCCTCAACTTATCAAAAACAGCACGGAGGTGATCAAAATACGACGCCCACGTCGGGCTATAAATGAGGATGTCGTCGAAGTAAACTACTACAAATTTTCCTATAAATGGCTGTAAAACCTGATGCATAAATCTTATAAATGTGCTCGGCGCATTGGACAGCCCAAAAGGCATGACCCAGGCGGGGAATTGGAAACCTGTATTTTACTGTAATCCTGTTGATTGCTCTATTGTCAACACCCATACGCCAAGAGCCATCTTTCTTTGGCACTAGTAGGGCAGGAACTGCGCATGGGCTTATACTTTCACGAACGTAACCCCTCTCCAACAACTCTACCACCTGTCGTGCAGCTCTTCAGATTTCTTGGGACTAAGGCGATAAGCCGGTCGATTAGGCAAACTGGATCTCGGAACAAGGTCAATCCGATGCTGAATATCCCTCATAAGTGGTTAACCAGGGGGAAGATCCTCTAGCATCAGGTCAGAAAACTTTGCTAACAACTGCTGCACCTCTGATGGTAATTCTGGATTCATGTCTGTCGCACTATCCCCACAAGGCAGCAAAGCATAGACCACATCTCCATGCTCAATCTCAGCTAAAAACCTGGACATCGAAAGTAGATTAGTATTACTAGCTACCAGGGTAGGCGTGGTTCCTTCTCGACGAGGTGCCAACACATTCTTCTTCCCTTTGATGCTAAGGAAATAGGTATTTTTTTGCCCATTATGGATAACCCTACGATCATGCTGCCAAGGTCTGCCTAACAATACATGACAAGCATCTATAGACACAACATCACACCAAACATTATCAAAATATTTCCTACCAATCGAAAAAGATACTAGGCATCGCCTATCTACTGTTACCTCACTGCATTTATTCAACCACGACAATTTATGCGGCTTGGGATGACGATTTGTCTTCAACTGTAATTTCTGGACAGTCTCTTCAAACACTACGTTCTCGTAACTACTACTGTCAATGATCATCTTGCAGACTTTATCTGTAACTGTGCAGGTCGTGTGGAAAATATTGGTCCTCAACCAATCATCCTCTGTATCGCCCTTGGGGGTCAGTAAACTCTTACGAACAACCAAGGTATCATGGCCATCTCCATACAACACATCTCCATCTTTATCATCGTCATACACATGCTCTCTAATCTCCTCAGTTTCGTCTACCATGTCATCCTCAATTAGGATATTTTTGCCTTTCTGACTAGCAGGGTTCATGCACTCAGTCGATTTATGTCCCTGTTCACCACATCTGAAACATCTAATATTTGAGCTAGGGTTACCTTGGGGTGGCTGCTGGGCAGGACGAAATTATTGAGGGCGAACTGGCCGATTGTTTTGATCGCTGCTTTGGTTCATTGCCCTCCTGTTCTGCTGTTTTTCCACTGCAAGTGCACGCTGGTATGCTTCAGAAACGGTCCACAGCGAGTGAAGGCTGAGGACATCCTGCAGGGGCTGCCGTAATCCCCCCAAATACCGTGCCACCATCTGCTCCTCTGTCTCGGATAAATCATTCTGGGCTATCAACTGATAGAACTCCTCCATGTAATCATCCACCGATCTCGTGCCTTGCCTCAACGAATGAAGTCGCTGAAACAAGGCTTGAGTGTAGCCGAAGGGAAGGAAGTGACCCTTCATCTTCTCCTAATCTATGATCTTGGCCTTGCTTTGTCGGTCGCGTGAGCACCTCAACTGCTCCCACCACGCAGATGCTCTGCCTTTGAGTTTGATGGCGACCAGTTTCACTTTGACAAAATTTAGGACTTCCTTATACTCGAAAATACGCTCCACTTCATTCAACCAATCGACGAATCCTTCGACTTGTAACGTACCAGAAAACTCAGGCAGATCCACTCTGAAACCGAGGTCTCCATAATGTTCTTCCTGACCACGGTGCTCCCAGAATCGAGCAGGATTGTGATGCGGGTTTTCGAAACTGGAATCGGAATCGTGATCTTCCATCTCGCGATCACCGAAATTCTGTGCCGCTAGATACTGGGTTAACTCTGCAACTTGCCTCTGTAAATCTTCAATCATCACATCCTGAATGTTACGATCACGACGTGGGGCTTTCTCGTTCGGAACCTGCCCGCGACGACCACAACCACGACCACGACTACCAGCCATAGAAACTGATGAAATCTCAACCCAGGAAGATACTGAAGCTCTTATACCAACTGACGCCGGGCAGAATAGCGATTATTCTGCAGGTTAGTTTTCAACAGATAATTCACAGGGAAGAAAATAACACAAGAGAAAAACCCTAGAAAAAACAAAGGAACAACTCTGAATTTTATTCAAAATTATGCAAATCAATAATAATGTTTACTAAACCCTAAAACCTTATTTATAAGGTCAAGCTAAAATAGGAAAATTAAATTAAGGTCGAATTTAAAGTAATTGCAAATAACATAAAAAGTTTCCTAAAAATTGGTAATTGCAAATAAAATAAAAAAGTTTCCTAAAAACTGAAAACTGCCAAATTGAGGGTTTAAACGTCGTTTTTTGGCTTAAAATGACGACACTTAAAAGTTTTGCCCGGAAGCTCTTTTCCAATCAGACTAGGGTCTCCAGGACCCGATCCGAGCCCATGGCCCGCTAAACGATGTAAACCGGTCTAGGTAGCCCACTTGCTATCTTTGCACTGATCTGCCAACTCAAGGTATCTCAGTGTCAACAACGTGCTATCTGACAACTCAGCATCATCTGACTCGGATCCTCCTGCATCAGGATTGGCGATGAAGCTACCATGGCTGCCCTCGCCATATCGTCATCATCTCTTACCACCACACTATCCCCATTAGGTCAGGACACTCCCGATCGAATTACTGCATCAGAATTAATTCTGAGAAAGCCTTGCCGGGGAGTCTCAACTGATAAATGAGTCCTTAGTGGAGCATTTTTGTCATATGTCTTCAAAATTTCTTGAAAAAACTCAGAAGTTCTCTGTACAATATCCAAGGACGAAGACGATAAAAAAACGTCTGATTTAGATTTTTCCAAAGAAGCGAAAAGAGAACCACCAAAACCAGAACTAATTTAGGATCCCCATCCCCTTGCAACTCCGCAACAACTAAATCCTTGAACACATGAGGACGCTCGTGCTCAAGGCCAGGCCAACAAGCACTATCATGCCACACTTGAACTGGTACTCGGCATTCCCACAGAGCGTGCATTCTAGTCTCAATTTTCACTTGACAGATATCACAAAGTCTGGCACCACCTTCCATAATTGAGCTTTGGTAGAAATTATATCTTGAACTGCTCCCAAACAAAATGTTTTATTTTATTTGGTAACTGAAGACTCCAAATTATGTTCGATACAACCTCCCTTGATGCAGATGAAGCCATCTTCCTTTGAAACAAAAAATAGTATGTACTATGCACAATAAAATTGCTCGAAGGAGCCAATGCCCAAACCAGTCTATCAAGACGGTTAGACACAGGCATTCGCAATATCAATTCCGCTTCAAAACCAAGAAAAACTTGCTACACAACACTTGTGCTCCACCACTCTACCTGAGGGTCAATAAGAGAACTGACTTGCGCATCATTTGGTAACACAGAAGTTGGGGAACAGACCTTATAGAACGAAAGGGTAGGAAGCAAGCGATTGTTCCATATACGAACTGATTGCCCATTCCTCACTCTCCAACGTAACCCGACTCAAGAACCTGCTTAGCACCCCAAATACTCCGCCACGAAAAAAAGAGAGGATGATTTCCCACTTGTGCTTCCATAAACGAGCAATGAGGATAACACCTAGCATTCAACAATTTAGTTGCTAGCGATTTTGAGTTCCTAATTAGCATCCAACCTTGCTTAGCTAATAATGCTTCATTGAAACAATTAAGATCCCGAAATCCCAATCCTCCCTCACTTTTCTTGGTACACAAGACCTCCCATTTAATCCAACGCATATTTCTCTCCTCACCTCAACTCTCTCACCAGAATTTGTGGATCAGTTGAAGAATCTCTTCACAAAATGTTGAAGAGATTCTAAACACACTCATTGCATAGGTCAGAATCGCTTGAGCTACCGCTTTGATAAGGATCTCTTTTCTCGTTTTCGATATTAATTTTTCTTTCCATCTTTGAATTTTCCTCCATAGTCATTTAATAGCTAGATTTGAACAATTAGTTCTTTAAACACCCAATCATAGTAGAAAGACCCAAATATTTTTCACTTGCTTGATTTCAATCTGTCTCTCTTTCTCCACATTGCCACTAAAAATGATCAATGACTTCAAAAAATTAATTTGTTGCCCGAAAGCCCCACCGTAAACCTCCAAAATTCATAATTTTCCCCAATTCTTCCATTGTTGCTTTACCAAATAACAAACTATCATTAGCAAACAAAGAGATGAAAGACTCGGGGAGCTCCCCAACAAATCAAAACACCACTCAGACGTTCTTCGCCCATTGACCGAGAAAATAACAATGAAAACCCTTCAACACACAATAGAAAAAGATAAGGTGACAAACAATCACCTTGTTGTAACCCTCTCGTTGGGATAATATTGCCATATATAACCCCATTTAAGAGAACAAAGAAAGATACACACTCCATCATCAAATCAGCCAATCTCGCCGCAAAATCCATTTTCCCCGTAACAACTCTAAGGTATGACTGCTCATATCAAGTTTTAAGGCTATATACTCCATTACCCCATCCTTCTTTTTCAAATAATGAAGAATAATTCACGTGCATCTAAAATATTATCTGTGACCATCCTAACCATAAAAGCACTTTGTGATTAAAAAATAATGAGGTAAAACTACTTTCAGACAATTAGCCAATACTTTAGCAATCAATTTATAGGCTTATAGGGCGAAATTCAGTCATCAACGTAGGATTTTTGGTCTTCGGGATAAGAATTATATGAGAGTGATTTTGTTAGGGAAACATCTTACCAAAAAAAATTCTAGTATATCAACAACTATATAATTACTAACAATGTGCCAAAATTTTTGATAAAATAAAGGAGGCATACCATCAGGTCCAAGAGACAGTTTTTGGTTTCATCGTCTTCATTGAGTGGCTTTGGAGTGGAAAAAAACTAGTATTTTTGTCTCTCTCACGTAACCAAATTGTATGAGACCATTGCTGCTAATACATCTTATCACGAAGCAGTAACTCATTAATCTCTAATTCAAGCTTAATTTTTTCCTCATTAATCTCTAATTCAAGGTTAATTTTCTCCTCAACTTCACTACTGAACAAACGCCTGCCCATTCAAAGTTTTTTTTTTTTTTTTTTAATTTTTCTTGTTTTTGCTACAAGTCTCTTTGAACTGACCCAAAAACATCTTTACTCCAATACCCTAATGACTGCCCACAAGCTTCCACCATCTTGTTAACGTTCTCCATAGGTGACTGGCTTCAAGGATTAAACCAAGCTGACGATATCACCTCCTCACACGCCTCATGCCGAAGCCACATGGATTCAAACTGGAACATTTTATCATATAATCAAATTTACATTTAAATACTAGTTTTAACGCCACATGGTCCGTGTTTTCAACACCCAGATGATGAACCACAGGGCAGTGGTGGATTCATAAACTTTTGTTAGTGGGAACAGGATATACACACATTTATATTATATAACTATATAAGTAAACAATATATATATATATATATATATATATATATATATTTAAAAGCAAAAGTAATATAAATATTGATGATATTTTTTCACAAAACAAACTCGAATACATGTTTTTTTCGTTCAGTTAGAGATCATTAATATATTTTTTTCATTACAAAAACTAACAAAAAAGCACTTGTATACATATGCTTTGAAGTTTTGTATTTACTTTGGTGCCTAAAATTAAGAGCGCAAAGTGGAGCATTTTCTCTAGCAGGCACAAATATGACAACGTTTTCGAAATTGTAAAGAGATACTATAATTTATTGTTTTTTTCTCATTGAGATTATCTATAGGAAGCCATTATCTAAAAGTGGCTAAGTAGCTACGAATTACTCTAAAAAAAAATGATCAAAATTGACAATCAAGCTTAAAATTTAAATAGTTGCTTTAGGTTGACCAACAATGACTCATCTTAACTGATCAATATGGTGGCTCATTTTTTGAGCCATCACGGTGAAGATCAATATGATAATATAATATCATTCAAGAAAATATAGAAATCAAGAAATAAAAAAAATGATAGTTAAATATCAGTCAATATTATGAAAAAAAAAACTTCCAAGTATCGATTTTCATACCTAGTTGAAAGAAAAATAAACTTTCAATTTTCTTTAGAGAAACCGAACTCCCAATTTTATCACAATGAAGAGCAGTATAGCAACCTAATATCATTAAAAAATGATAGCGAAATATCTATTAAAAGTAGAAAAAGAAAATTGAATTATCAATTGAAAGGAAAAAAAAATCTCAGTTTTTATAGACAAAAAGAATTCTCAAGTTTCTGGTATAAAAACGATTAAGAAAAGATGAAAAGAGAAAAAATAAATAAATGTAAGAAGTCAACGATTTTATTTTCTACATGCAATTTTTCATAACTGCTAACCTATAAAACAAAAATAAAATTTGTTTAAGATCAAAGTACTAATTAAAATTTTTATAATTTTTTTTATGTGTATATAAAAATAATTATTGTTACAATTCTTAATTTACTTAATTCAAAAACTTTTACTTAAGAATCAGAGGTATGGCATTTGCAGCAAACCTCAATATACATGAAGAAATACTAAATTCATAAAATTTTACTTCTAAGTATCAGTGGTGTTGCCTTTATAGAGTAAACATTTGGACAATTGTAAAGAAAATCTATTGACTAAGACTGCCTTTTAAAATGAAGTTTTAGTTGTTTAAATTGCTTTTCTATATCGATTTGGGATTAGTTTTATAGAGGATTGGGATTCTAACAATGTCTTGCATAGACGATGTAGGATTCGCTTTGCACTTTTGTTCATTTCTTGTCTAAGTGAAAGTTTGAGTGATATTTGATTGAGAACTTAATCCCATATTGCGTACACAAAAGGTTGGAAGAGAGATACTCACCGATAAATAAGTGGACCTCCAAATGAAATGAACTCATGACTTCAACTATGGGCTTTGTACTGATGTATGATAAGCAAGTGCAGCGGATTAAAACAATAAATTTATTTTTTAAAAATCAAGTGGGTCAATTTCCTTTACTGCCCCTGCACTAGATCCACCAATGACCACAGCAGGGGAACAATTGCCTCCAACTTGTGGTGTCTACCACTCTATCTAAATGTACCAAAATTGCTTCATATTCTTCACGCAAATTTGTCCATGTCATACCATCTACAATATAACCAATATCTTGAAATTGACACTTATCCAAGACGTTACAAAAATCTTGCATTTCCCACTCGACTTTATCATTACCTCTATGTTTCTCATGCAAACCCACGATCTCACTAAAATCTCCAAGACAACAAGGATTGTGGGGGCGGTCGTAATGGTCCGTTATCCAAAAAAAAAAGATTATTTTAATTTATGTAACTCTATGTATATCTACGAAAATGAACAACTGGATGGCAGTAGAAACAAGTAAGCCGCCAAATACCTCATCCACCCATATCTGTACAAATCATGTTTATATGATAATGTGAATTTTTTTTAATATATATATCCACTTCCTCATGCCATAATAAAATAAGACCACCTAATCGACCATTATTACTTGTAACCAATCCATGTTTAAAACCCAAACAATACATTAATTAAGTTCTCCATAGCCACTTGATTTAGATGAGTTTTCATCAAGAAAACCATATGAAGACTTTGAGCCCCCACCAAATTGTGAGGGCTCGACCGAGTTGGATTCCAGCTTCCATCGTTTGAATATCAACAAAAACATTGCTCTTCCTTTTTCACTTAACTATCCCATCAACGTCTTCCTCCAATCTATCTCTTTCGTCTTTCATACCATATCCCTCTTTTAACTTTCCTTGTTAATGTATTATATCCCACATTGGTTGTGTATATCATTGCCTCTCCTATTGGCTTGTATAAATAGGATAGCTCTCTTGTAAGTAAAACACACCATTCTATACAATTCTCATATTTGTATTGTCTCACTTCCTCTCTTAAATTCAACATGTTATCAGAGCCATAATGGTTCTCGGTATATTAAGAGTTAAGTATACTCTGTGATTGCCACTACTAGTGGATCCTTCACATCAGAAAAACTTATAGTATATCCTTTTCATACCTATCGGGTCATCACCATAGTCGGAGTCTTATTCTCCATCGATATCATCTCCGCTGCTGCTCCTGTTTCAGATACACTGCCGCCACATCAGTGCCACCTCACTGCCATGTCAGTGCCACGTCACCCGTTGACCACCACATCATCAGTTGACCGCCACGTCATCGATTTCTTGGAGGTTCACCTTCCTCTTTGCGCATATGGTTGAATCGTACTTACCTCGGGTTATTATACTGTTATGGATGAATCTAATTATGTTGTGTGGGCTCAAGTAATGTTTGGTTTCCTCCGTGGACGAAAATTGTGGCTTACGTGACTGGAGATATTACTGAATCCAAGAAGAAGGATGACGGAGATGCTGACAAATATGTTGACCGTCTAGAGGACTAGGATAGTAAAAATCACCAGATTCTCATATGGTTTCGTGCCACTATTATCCCAGAAATCAAACTTCAATTTGGTACACTCTATACAGCTAAAGAAGCTTGGGATCTTCTCCAACACCGCTATAACAGGGCAGACATCTCAAATCGGCATCGTCTTCTTTCCATCCTTCATAGCATGCGCCAAGAACCTGGATAAACCGTCAACAGTTTTCTATCTCAGATGACTGCCATATGGAACCAATTAGCTCTCACTGAGCCAATTTGGGAGTGCACAAAAGACACTGATGTTCATGAAAAGTATTAAACTGAGACAAGCATTATGCAATTCCTGATGGGCTTGAGAGAGGAATTTGAACCTGTACGAGCTTCAATCCTACATCGGGGCGCGATACCTCCCCTAAACGACGTCATTTCTGATCTATTCAGTGAGGAAACACGCCTCACCACATTACAAAGATCTTATACAGATGTTGCCCTTGCAGCACTCGTTGCTCTTGCCACACCAGTTGCCAAGACAAACCCATATCAGAAGCCCTTATATTGCAAGTATTGTCATTCACAAGGGCATGAATTGCTCAAATGTCCTTTTTGCCTATGTAGAGTCTGCAGAGAACCAGGTCACTATCTTATAGAGTGCCCTAAACTTCCATCTGAAAATCAGTCAAATGGGAACCAATATCGCTCTCGAGGCTTATCCAATTGGTTCTATTCCAAGCATAAGAATACTGCTGCTGTAGCTATTGATACTACACCAACTTCATCCAGCTCTTCACATGATTGAAGTGGTTTTTGTACCATTCTTACCAAGGCTCTAAATAAAACTGGTAATAATATAGCTATGTCAGCTACACTAAGTACATCCCGATGGTATTTTGATTCTGCTTGTTGCAATCATATGACTTCTGATGCCTCTATATTTTTCTCTAAAACTCGTGATGAGTATGCACCTACTATTCACACTGTCAATGGATCAAATATGTTGGTTAGCCACACTGGACATGTTGACAGTTCTCATTTGTCTCTCCTTGACACATATTTGGTTCATAATCTTATGTTTGACCTTATATCTGTTGAACAACTATGTGATCTTGGACTTGATTTGCATTTTTCTTTTACTGGTTGTCGTGTGCAGGACTCTCAGACAGAAAAACTCCTTGGAACTGGGCATAAAGTTGGGTGCCTCTTTGATCTCACTCACCTCCAAGTCCCATCCTCACCATCACCAAACCAATTAGCCGCATCCATCCCAACACTCTCACCCGTTGAATTGTGGCACTTTCAGTTAAGTCACACTTCATCCAGCCCTCTACATTCTCTTATTTCTAGTGGTCAGTTAGGTTCATTTCAGCATGAGTCTTTTCATTGTATTCATTTTCAACTTGCAAAACAATCAGCTTTACCTTTTAATAAGAGTCGATATGTTTCCCTTGCACCTTTTGATTTAGTACATTCTAATGTTTAGGGGCCTTCTCCTCATGCATCAATGGGTAGTGCTCACTATTTTGTTATATTTGTGGATGACTATTCTCGTTATACTTGGTTGTTTCTTATGAAAAGCAGATCTGAACTCTTTCAAATATATTATGATTTTTCTTCTATGGTTCAAACTCAATTCTCTCGGAATATCAAAATTTTTCGTTCAAATAATGCAGTGGAATATAAAGACAATGCTTTTCTAAACCTACTTCACAAAAATGGCACGCTCCCCCACCGCTCGTGCCCTGAAACCTCCCAACAAAATGGATAAGCCGAACGTAAACATCGATATATTCTTGACACCGTTCGTGCTCTACTCATTTCGTCATCATGTCCTGAACGTTTCTGGGGTGATGCTGCCTTAACCGTAATGTACACAATCAATCGTATCCCTTCTGCTACAATCCAGAATCAGTCTCCATTCGAGCACCTTTTCGGTAAACCTCCTTATTACTCTAACCTCAGAGTCTTTGGTTGCGCTTGTTTTGTTCTTCTCAAACCATATGAACACAAAAAATTACAACCAAGGGCTTATCTGTGTGGTTTCATTGGATATGGTATTGAACATAAGAGGTATCGGTGTTGAAACTCTTCCTATATCTCGTCATGTCATTTTTTGGGAACATCAAATGTTCTCTTCCTTACGATCATTTGACATGTCAACCATTACTAACTCTAGATTATTTACTGATTCATATATTGAGTTATTTCCTGAGAATCCAGTTTCAGGTACTATTCAGTCCACCTCAAAATCACTAACTGATATCACCCCTTCCGTTTCGGAACCACCAGCTGATCCTATCTCTCCAGACCCAGCTCCAACTCCAAAACCATTAGCTGACCTCACCTCTCCGACTCAATCGGTTGTGCTTGAGGATATTCCTATGTCTGATGAGTCTGCACCGACTCCCTTTGAGAGTCATCCTCTAGATCACCCCCGCAGATCTACCAGGGCAACTCATTGCC
The DNA here is from genome assembly GCA_023935145.1 of Bretschneidera sinensis. Lineage (NCBI taxonomy): Eukaryota > Viridiplantae > Streptophyta > Magnoliopsida > Brassicales > Akaniaceae > Bretschneidera > Bretschneidera sinensis. The sequence continues at coordinate 141,014,471 of CM043698.1, read as the reverse complement.
CTTCTCATCTTGCTAATTACCATTGTGATTATCATTGTTTTTCCACTATACTTCATCTGCATGAGCCTCAATCCTATAAGAAGGTTAGTACCAATCTTCTTTGGCAGAAAGCAATGGATGAAGAACTTTAGGCACTAGCTAAAACTCATACCTGGGATATTGTTAATCTTCCCCCTGGAAAAACTCCTATTGGCTGCAAGTGGGTTTTTAAGATCAAGACACTTTCTGATGGCTCTGTTGAACGATATAAAGCCCGATTTTTTGTCAAGGGATTTGCTTAAGAATACGGCATTGACTATGAAGAGACATTTACTCCAATGGCGAGGCTCACATCTGTCCATGCACTTCTTGCTGTCACCGCCGTTCGAAAATGGACTTTGTTTCAAATGGATGTCAAAAATGCATTTCTTAATAGGGATCTTCTTGAGGAAGTCTATATGTATACCCTATCGGCTTGGATGCCCCTCGAAACAAAATTTATTGCCTTCGTCGTGCCCTATATGGTTTGAAACAAGCTCCACGTGCCTAGTTTGCCAAATTCAGCACTACCATTCATCAGTTTAGGTTCACACCGAATGGTCATGATCCGACTCTGTTTATCTGCCATACTACCAACGATATTATCCTTCTTTTACTGTACGTAGATAATATGGTTATTACTAGAGATGATCTACATGGTATTTCTGAACTCAAAAAGTTTTTCAGTGGCCAATTCGAGATGAAAGATCTTGGCGTGCTCACCTATTTTCTTGGCCTCGAAGTCTCATCTAGTTCTGATGAATTTTTTCTCTCTCAGGTCAAATATACCTCGGATCTCCTTTCCAAGGCTGGGATCACTGACTCAACCACTGCCACTACTCCTCTCGAGCCGAACGTCAAACTTACTCCACTCGATGGTTCACATCTTCAGAATGCCACTCTATATCGCCAACTGGTTGAAGTTTTGTATATCTTACTGTCACTCGCCCTGACATTGCCTATGCCGTTCATCAGGTCAGTCGGTTCTTGTCCGCTCCTCGGACCACCCATTACTCTGCTGTGCTTTGCATTCTTCGATATGTCAAGGGTACTTTATTTCATGGACCACTGGTTACTGTTTCTTTTTGGGCAATTCTCTCATTTCCTGGCGTAGTAAGAAACAAACTGTGGTTGTTCGCTCCAGTACTGAAGCTAAATATCATACTATGGCTGATGCAACTCAAGAACTTCTTTGGCTTCAATGGCTACTCGCTGACATGGGTATCTCTTCTCCCACTGCCACTATCCTACACTGTGACAACATAAGTGCTATTCAGATCACTCACAATGATGTCTTCCATGAGCGTACAAAACACATCAAGAATGACTGCCACTTCATCCGTGATCACATTCTCTAGAATATGGTTCGTCTACAATCCGTCAGTTCAGTCGATCAGACAACTGACATTTTCACTAAGGCTCATTCACCCAGACGTTTTCACTCTCTGGTTTCCAAACTCAAGTTCACCTCCCACTTACCGCCTTGAGTTTGAGGAGGGATGTTAATGTATTATATCCCATATTAGTTGTGTATAGCTTTGCCTCTCCTATTGGCTTGTATAAATAGGATAACTCCCTTGTAAGTAAAACACACCATTCAATACAATTCTTCTCTTTGTATTGTCTCACTTCCTCTCTTAAATTCAACATTCCCAATGTAGAGCTAACCCCAAGTCGTTTCATTGGCGCCCATTTTTTCTTCCCTCCCGAAGTCCTCACATCCATTACTAGAGTAACTAACGGACCAGAGTCAAACCTGACTACAACCTTAATCAATCCCTTCTCATTGATAGCAGGTCATTCGTGACTCTATTAATCAGCTGCAAATTACCTTCCTTATCAACATTTTCTAAAGATGCATGTTTTCCTCACCATTAACACCTTATCTAATCCACTGATAATATTTTGCTGAGCAAGATTAGAAGCATACACAACGATATACTCAAAGTGATCTTCTGGTGGCGACAACAAAGAAGTCTCCAACTCAGACCTAATTGACCGTGGCTTACAAATTTCCTCCTCAACCATCTGTGAAACTTGAAGATTAATGGAATCAACTCTCTGTTCTTCTTGAGAGTGCTTCATTCCTTCCACAGTCATGGCCCTACCTAGCTTCTCCTCACAACGAAAAACAGGTCTACGTTACGTCTATGAGAGATATATGACACAATAATCTATTTTACCGTAAAAAAAAAGAAAAAAAAATATATTTTATTTTCATTCAAAAATGAGATGGATCTTGTGCCATGTATCTCTCATGAATCTGTACTAAACAAGAATTTTTCATAATTAAAACTCATTAATAATCACAACGAAATTGGTATTATGTGATGAGTCTTAAATATTGCATATTTTAGACCCTTAACTTATATTTTTTATGCTCTTAGTTAGTAGTATTTCACTTTATTTTACGTCTTTCTTGTGTTTTGTGTATTTTTACAGGTTTGTGGAGAAAATGAAGCATTTCAGGAGATGTGAAGCTTCTGGAGACATTGTGATCGATCGCACGAGATATGCGATCGAGTGCACCTGCGCTCGAGCGCACTTGCCTATGAACGAGCGCATGGTCAACATCCCACATCGAAATATTTGAAGTTCAGTGCATCTGCGATCAATCATAGCAGACATGTGATCGAGCGCACATGAGATCGTGCGCATAAGACATGCGATCGATCGTACCTGTGATCGATCGCACCACACTGCGATCGAGCGCATACGGGTAGTATCCCACATCGAATCTGCAACCCATATTGCTCTGGGTCTTCCCCTATATAAACACCATCTGGCTTCATCATTCAGTGTAAAATTCCTGAGCCACTTTGGTGTTTACCAGTGGAAGTCCGCTAGCATTCTGGTGGATCTCGAAGGCTTTGTCACCACGAGGGGAAGAGCCGCCCGTCAGCGAGTGGAATTTCTCCCATGTAAAGTTATTTATTTATTTCTTTACATTTAGTAGTTTTAGTTTAAATGTTTAGCACTTTTATTATGAATTGTAGTTTCATAGTTATGAGTGGCTAGACTCTTCAGCTAAGGTCGAAGATGAAGCCTCGTCGTTGTTTGGCGTAGTAGTTCAGATTTGCTTATACAAATCTGACAATTTTTAGTATAAATGTTCTGTCAATTATTTGAGTTAATCTTATAATTGATTGAGTTTAAATTGTCTGTTGGATATTCCTTGTGTTTCATCTGATGGATACATTGAATGTTTTTCGATTAAATTGGATTTCCTTTGTGATTTGTTAAGAGCGGATACATTGGACGCTTTTGGTTTAATTGGGATATTCTTTGTTTTTTGTCTTATATTTGGATTCATGGAATGTTTTGATAGGCTATATTTTTAGAACATCTATGCTTAACTTTGGTGGGGTGGATTCGGAAACCTTAGTGTTTTTATTATTAGTTTTAAAATCAACTTAGTTTTGTTTTAATTTATTTTGCAATATCATTCTGAAATTTGGAACTAGGTTAAGATAGAGTTAGTTTAGATTAAAAATATATTTTCACAACGCAATTCCCTGTGGATTCGACCTCGCACTTGCACAACGCTATACTGCAAATGACTTATGCGCTTGCGAGTAATTTAAAACTCACAACAAGTTTTTGGCGCCGTTGCCGGGGAATTGTTTGGTTTGTGAAAATTTTTGGTCTAAAATGATTTTATTTTTCTACTAGTTAGTTATTTTTTTTTGTTTAAAAAAAAATTATGTGGATGAATCCAGTGCCGGTTTCACAGTCTTTAGAAGACACCATTAAGGAGTACATGAAAATGACCGGCCCGTCCCTCAATGCTGCCAACACATTCAATGTTGATAGTTGTTCCATCTGTGCTAGTCCCATGCATCTAGCATAGAATTGTCCATCAATGCCGGCTTGTGCCGAGTACCCCCTGGAACAAATGAATGCTTTCAATGACTGTTGTTGGGAATCAAATAGATCTTACTCCGAAACATACAATCCAGGGTGGTGGAACCACTCTAATTTTTCATGTGAGCAGAACCAACTGATGAATCAGGGAGGAGCCCCTTATCATGCTCACAATCAATACCATCCCGAATTTCCTCCACCAATACCAAGTTATGCCTATCCAGCACCATCACCCACTTACCAAGCTCCCATTCAAGTGCCAGTGTCGGTTTCATAGTCATTGGAGGACGCTCTCAATGATTTCATGAAAACGACTAGCCAATCTATGAGTGAAGTGATGAGTGCAACCATAGAAAACACCCAAGCGATTGTCGAGCTAGAGAGTCAAATTGATCAAATCACAAGTTACGTGGGTGAAGGAGAGGAAAAAAAGTTCCTCAGTCAACTTGATCCTAACCCAAAGGAACAGTTTACGGTGGGAAATTTATCAACTCCTATACAAGAGCAAGAAAGTGGCAACAAAGAAAAGAGAGATGCTGAGCCATCTACAGCCACACCTATCATTAAGGATCTCCCTAGGTCGTTTTTACCTAAAGTGCCTTACCATGAGAGATTACAAGTGCTCAAGAAAGGAGAGAAGTTTGAGGATCCCCTAGAGGCATGCTTTACTCACTTTGGAGAGGACTTGGGCTTAGATAAGTTACTCGAGGAAGTGAATGGCATTTTGGAGTCTAATCCTCAGAAGAGCAGTGAGACGGATGAGACTATGGATGAATCACGTATTGAGGACCCCTTGGAGGCATGCTTTGCTCAATTTGAAGAGGATTTGGGCTTAGATAAGTTGTTTGAGCAAGCAAATGCTACTTTGGAGTCTGCTCCTCTAAAGATTATTGAAATGGAGGAAACCACAACACCTGAACCCCCCAAGAAGGAACTTAAGCCTTTATTGGACAATCTTAAGTATAAGTTCCTAGGTCCAGCAGATTCTTTGCTTATAATTATAGCTTAGATTTGGGTGATGCTCCAGAGGAGAAATTATTGGATGTCTTAAGAGAGCATAAGGAAGCTATAGGCTGGACTATTGAGGATGTCAAGGGAATCAACCCCTCATTGGTAATACACACGATACAGTTGGAGGAGAATGCCAAGCCATCGAGGGAGCCACAAAGAAGGCTCAACCCTACTATGCAAGAGGTTGTGAGGGCAAAAGATATTAAGCTGTTAGAGGCAGGGATCATTTATCCCATCTCTGATAGCAAGGGGGTGAGCCTGATTAAAGTCGTGCCCAAACGTGCTGAATTGACGGTAGTAAATAAAGACGACGATTTGGTTCCAACTCGAGTGCAGTCAAGATGGAGAAAGTGTCTAGACTACCGTAAATTGAATGCTGCCACTAGGCCTGATCATTTTCCATTCCCATTTATTGATCAGATGGTGGAGTGCTTAGTTGGGCCTGTTTACTAATGTTGGGTCTGGCTGAAGACGTTAAACTTAGCACTCATGGGAGGCACCCCACAGCTTATCTTTTTTGTTTATTTATTATTTCGCATTTTTATGATTAATGCTTGTTTCCAGTGTTCTTTGTTTTTCAGTATTTATTTTTCAGGGACAATGCGTACTTCAGTTCAAGTTTGGGGGTATGCTATGAGCCATACCAGTCCAGATAGTTCTTCATATCTCAGGTCAGCTCTTTCCATATTAGTCACACATTGGGGTCAATGTGTAATTTAAGTTTGGGGGTATGGGAGACACATCACACACTTTGTCCTAATTTGTTGTCTTTTCGTCGTAGAGATAAATGCATGCTCATGTTATCGTGAAATTTTGGTTGATCTAAACATTTTCTATGATGTGATGTCATTGGTGAGCTTAACATTTTGAACACATGATCTGGTGATAAATTTTTAAAATTTAGTTACTTACTTTAGGCATTTTGAGAATTCACATGTTTGATCTAATCTAACACGAGCACATTAGCACAAATTATATGAGGTATGACACGTGATTTTAATGTGTATTTTTCCTTATCTTAACTGAAACTGGATGATTTGTTGGATGAACACTTGGGCATAAAGAAAGAAAAAAAAAATTAATTACTATAACTTTCCGCTGAGTAACTGGACCTTTTGCCTCAGTAAGCAGTGAGTGTTCACATCAAAAGGTGGAATTTTGCTTGGTAGTATTAAGACCGGTTTATTTTCGTAGCCTTTTTGACTCGAGTTAGTAAGTCCTTAGGGGTGTCTATACACCTAATGCCCTAAAATCATCTGGTTTGGGAGTCATTGACTCAACACTCGCTACATGGGTCAATTAGAAAGCTTAAGGGAACTAAACACAGTCGTGCCTTATTATTGTTTAAAAAAATAAAAAAATAAAAAGAAAAAGAATAAAATAAAAACTATGCATTTTCGTTCATTTTTTATGGGAAATTCGGTGAATCTTGAGACATGGAGACCTTACACATTAGAGTTACTTGAAAGCTTCATTTTTATATGCTAATTCACCTTACACTGATTCAAGCTTGTGATGCCTTATCCTGCCTTTTGTAAGTAATTAGATTTTAACATTTCTATTCATTACGAAGACGGGTTTACCTTTTTAAGCTTGCTTATGAATGAATATCATGGTGATGTGTGCTCCTTAAATTTTTGGATACCATGAGTGATGATTTTATCTTTATGTTCTTTGTTTTTCATTGAGTCTTTTATTTTGTTTTGCTAAGGAACTAGCAAAATATAAGTTTGGGAGTATTTGATGTGTCTTAAATATTGCATATTTTAGACCCTTAACTTATATTTGTTATGCTCTTAGTTAGTAGTATTTCACTTTATTTTACGTCTTTCTTGTGTTTTATGTATTTTTACAGGTTTGTGGAGAAAATGAAGCATTTCAGGAGATGTGAAGCTTCTGGAGACATTGCGATCGATCGCACGAGATATGCGATCGAGCGCACCTGCCTACGAACGAGCGCATGGTCAACATCCCACATCGAAATATAGTTCAGTGCATCTGCGATCGATCGTAGCAGACATGCGATTGAGCGCACATGAGATCGTGCGCACAAGACATGCGATCGATCATACCTGCGATCGATCGCACCACACTGCGATCGAGCGCACACGGGCAGTATCCCACATCGAATCTGTAACCCATATTGCTTCGGGTCTTCCCCTATATAAACACCATCTGGCTTTATCATTCAGTGTACAATTCCTAAGCCACTTTGGTGTTTACCAGTGGAAGTCCGCTAGCATTCTGGTGGATCTCGAAGGCTTTGTCACCACGAAGAGAAGAGCCGCCCGTCAGCGAGTGGAATTTCTCCCATGTAAAGTTATTTATTTATTTCTTTACATTTAGTTGTTTTAGTTTAAATGTTTAGCACTTTTATTATGAATTTTAGTTTCATAGTTATGAGTGGCTAGACTCTTCAGCTAAGGTTGAAGATAAAGCCCCGCCGTTGTTTGGCGTAGTAGTTCAGATTTGCTTGTACAAATCTGACAATTTTTAGTATAAATGTTCTGTCAATTATTTGAGTTAATCTTATAATTGATTGAGTTTAAATTGTCTGTCGGATATTCCTTGTGTTTCATCTGATGGATACATTGAATGTTTTTCGATTAAATTGGATTTCCTTTGTGATTTGTTAAGAGCGGATACATTGGACGCTTTTGGTTTAATTGGGATATTCTTTATTTTTTGTCTTATAGTTGGATTCATGGAATGTTTTGATAGGCTATATTTTTAGAACATCTATGCTTAACTTTGGTGGGGTGGATTCGGAAACCTTAGTGTTTTTATTATTAGTTTTAAAATCAACTTAGTTTAGTTTTAATTTATTTTGCAATATCATTCTGAAATTTGGAACTAAGTTAAGATAGAGTTAGTTTAGATTAAAAAATATTTTCACAACGCAATTCCCTGTGGATTCGACCTCGCACTTGCACAACGCTATACTGCAAACGACTCGTGCGTTTGCGAGTAATTTAAAACTCACAACACTATGACTAGTGTTTTGACTTAACGGTCTCTTTGTTTTTTTTTTTTTTTTTTTGGGTTCAATCCTTTTCCATTCCAATAAAAAAAATTGGGGTACTTTTGTTTTGTTTTTTTTTTTTTCATTTATGAGGTAATAAGAAATTCGTTTATCCAGTATTGAATCTTTTATAGGCAATATAGCAATTTTACAAAGTCATTCAATAATTCCTTCTAACAATCATTTTATTTTAACTATTTTAATATCATTTTTTTTTATGGTTTGCAAATTTACAATCCCAAAAATTGCCCTGATTTTTTGTTTGTTTTTTCCTATATTCTTTTCCTCATTACAAAAAAAAAAGTCAATTTTAACACCATTGAAAAAGTTGGCAGGCAACTAGAAAACACATCAGAAATTCCAAAATATTAGGCGACCGACCCAAATCCTTTATTTAGCACTTACATATTACTCATTTTAAGTAAGTAACTTTTCGATTGTGATGAAAATCTGTTTGCTTTTAATGGATCAAACAAAATAATGGAAAATAGCGGGATTGTCGTTCTCATGATCCCATAAATATATACACAAAATACACGAAAAAAAATATTTAAAGACACTTTCCCTCATTTTCTCTTATTCTCACAAAATTTTCTCTCCCCACAAACATTCCCTAAATCCTCGCCAACCAAACACAGAAAATGGAACAGGGAAAAACTCTTTAAATACAAAAAACAAAAACAAAAACAAAAACAAAAAAACATTCTACCATGGACTCAACAAAAACAAAGAACAAATCATTGAAGAGAAGCCGTGGCAGTTTAAGCAGCAGCAGTAGTAGCAAGAGGTTCTTATTTTGCTTTAGACCGGTCGTTATGGATGACGACGGTTCAGTCGAACTGGATCGGTCGGGTACGGACGGTTCGGGTGGTGAACCGTTGTTGACTTACGTTGCCAGGGGGCACAAGGAAGGCGTGGTGTCTCCTAAGATTCTGTGTTCCGTATCTTCTTTAGACAAAGAAAGAGACGGAGATAAAGATGTTCCTATGAAAAAGAAAGGCGGTCACCAGATGTTTTCGCGTTTTATTAAGACAGTTTTCATCGGAACTTCCCTGGTTGGTTTTTTATTTTAAGCTAAAATACACTGAAAACCATATGATTTGATTTATTTTCATAATAAATATTTAATTTTTTATACATAACAAAAAATAGTTTCAATTACTTATAATATAATTTTTTAAGCATTATTTATAAATAATTTTTTTTTATTTACATTTGGTTTTGTAGAATTGAAATTTGGAATTATAATTGAAATTGTGGTAGATCATATTTTTTTAAAATATTAAAATGATTGAAAAATACCATGATTCCACCACAAGGATTTTGATAATAATTTTTGTACACATGCAATCATAATTGTGATCTATTATGAGGAAAAAAAAGATCTAAGAATTTTTTGACATTTGAAAAAATATATATTTTTTTAACTATTAAAGATTGAAAAAATCACAAAAAATAGCTTAGGAGTGAAAAATTCGTAAAAATATTGAATGATTTTCAAATGGTTTATAGAATTGATTGATTGTCAAAATGAGTTAATCTCACGTCTAAATGAGTACAGATATATGATGGATTTAACAGAAGCCCAGTGCAAATCACATGATTTATTATATACTTAAAAAATTACTGAGTTTTTATTTTTATTTTTATGAAAATGGATCAAATAATATGTTCATGCATGTATTTTACCTTCTTTTTTTTTAAATTGTGTGTGAAATCTTCAATGATGCTCTGTTCGTTTCCTGATTTGTTTTGAATGTAACTGAGGCATGATATTTTTTTTTTTATAAAAGGTTTAATTACATTGATATTGTTTTCTTAAAACTTAAAACTCTTTAATTTTAATCATCAATACTGTGATTGGTTTCCAATCTCACAGTGATTATGGATCTTTAAACCTGTGCCCTGTTTTTTGGTTTGTTCATGAAACTGCAATTCTTGTGTTAATTGGGATGGACTAATGTTCTATTTTTGGAATTTTAAATTATATTTTTGCTTGGGTGATTTTCTTAATTCATTAGCCTAATTCATCAATAAACCCACCCAAATCCCATCATTCCCATTATTTAATTTTAAACACATAATAACCAATCTAGAAGTAATTCTACTAAGCTTTTCAAAATTGATCAATGTTTCAATGTATGCTTTTCAACCTATAAATAAACTTCTTTTTATTTGAATTTTTGGGCAATTTTTGTTGTTTTAAGATAAATTCAGTTGACTGATTAATTATTAATGATACTCTATTTTCTTAATCTTCTTTACATTTAGTTAAGCCATTTTTTCTGTGGTTTTTAATTTATACTCCACCTTTCTAAATTCTTAGAGTCTCATCCTATGTTATATGGACTTCGTTATGGGTGTCGGACAAAGGTATATGTCTAAGTGTCGGACTCATCTATTAATACAATTTTTAGTACCTTTTCCTTTAATTTAGAGTGTTCAAATGTCATGCCTATACCTTTATGAGGAATGTCCAATACTGGCACGATAAGGTAAAATGAAGAGTACATGTAACATAGGTCCCATCAATAGTTTTGGTCAATCTGCTTTAATGCTATTGACTAGTTTTATGGTGTTAGTATCAATTTTTGAGTAACTTTGTTTGTTTTGATGGAATCATTTTGTTTCCTTTAACTTTATTTATTTTTATATTCGGTATTAATTCACAATTGATTATGGTACTAAGTTATACAAACTACATTTTGTTGAACAGGCAAAGAAGATTAGAAAAAGAAAACATCGATACAAGTTGTCAGAATCAAATGACAAGCTAGTAGCAAAAACAGATAAAATCCCAAATGAAAATCCAATCCGTCAAGAATTTTCAGAGGATGAAAGTCAGACGATCACTTCAAATACTTCTTCTTTATGCTCTTCATCATTACGCTCAACTTCCTTGCTATCTTCCTCAATTTCTTCGAACCCGAGTTCATTGTCCGATGCAAACAGATTTCGATCAAATTTAAGTGAGTGGAGGCTAAGGCAGGACAATGTGCAAGAGCATGGAAAAGGGTGTTTTGGTTCAAATGGTGGCTTGTGTTTGCTTCTTGTTAGCCTCTTGGTTTTAATCTTCTGGGGTAAGGTTTGTGCCATTTTTTGTACTTCAACGTCGCTTTTCTTGGTGCCTCGTTGGGGTAATGGGAATGCCTCATCAGAAAATGGTGTTTTGTCACCGGATATTGGCTCAGAGGAGCATAAAAGGAAGATAATCATGGAAGGATTACTAGAAAGGGATCGTTCTCGTGGTCTGCAAAATTTGTAACCCATTGATGGGGCGAAAAAATAAAATAAGATTTTTTTTTGTAGTTTCAAATTGGCAATGTTTGGAGTAGATTTAAGCATTCAAGACAATTTTTGCCTTGATCAGATTTAAGCAAGTTGATTTAAACTTGTTTAAATTTGACCCCAAATAATGCCAATTAGTTTTTTTGTTGCCTTCTATATTTGTTGAGGTATTTGGCTTATGACTTAAAGCACCAAAATTAAGGTGTTAGTATAGAGAAGTTCTTGTCTGAACTGGAACCGGCATGAGAGTGAAATTTTTGTCATCGAAAGGTATTTATTGGCCATGTTCTACTTGCCAACCAAGAATTTCTCATAAAGGTTTCTTATATGTTCTTTTTTGCATTTTTTTCAAATGTTCCTTTGATGCATGTTTATTATATATCAACATATCATCATGAAATGTTTAATGTAATGAATTATAATATATATTGTTATATTGAGTTGTCAATTTGTATTTTTTTGTTTGCATTTGTCTTTCTACTTCTTTTCATTATTTCTTTGCAAGGGAAATTAGTGAACTACAAAAGTTGTTATCTAGAGTTCAAAATTGCAAGCTTTTCTAATAATATTATCATTAATACTTTTTTATCATTTTTTTAAATAATTGTTTATGTTGAGATAGATTGTAATATTGTGAGAGTATTGTATCCCGCACAGAAAAGATATAAAGACTTAAAAGACTTTATATAGGAAAATCCAATAGAATGATGATTGTTAATGCTCTATAAATACCGGTTTGAATCATGTTCATTTTATAGTACTTACAAGTGATTTTTTTAAGGAAAAATGCAATATTTCATAAATCAACAAAATGAAACTACAAACTATCATGGTTAACTAGAGCTCTTACACAATCAAGGGTCTCTCCCAACCAAGTTCTAGAAGATAAACCTAACAAACCCTCTCTAGATAAGAGGTGACCAACACCATGAGCCTCTCTCTTTACATGCCCAAAGGTAGCATGCATGAAACTAACAATTTCTTTGATACAATAAAAAATGGTCCTAAAAAAGGACATATCAATTTTGTAGTTTTTGCATCAAATGACTTTGTTTTTGCATCAATTTCTTTGATACAATAACTTTGTTTTTGCTTCCTTCAATATCAATCAACCCGAGCTCTTTGCCAAACCAACACCTTCCAATTTGGTAAAAGCTTCACAACAAAATGGCCTTAAGATTCGTTATAATTTTTTTTTATCATAACCACTTCCACTAGTCCCTTTTCATTTCGAACAACCACACCAATCCCCTATCTTCCACTAGTTTTATCCTATGTCTCGTCCACGTTAACCTTATACTTGCTTGCACTAGGAGCCTTCCATCTTATAAGAATGGATTGATGTTGTGTTATATTTGGATACATCTACGCTTTATGGAATTCTTCTAACATTCCCAATGCCATAGCTACTAGCACCTCCACTGCTTTGCATGGCTTCCTAAACTGAACATTATTTTGGTTGTTCCACAAGTTTCAGCAAATCACAACTAATCTTGTAAACTTATTTTCATTTGCACGAGAAGCGATCGCTTACATCCAACTCAAGATATCTTTTTATGCCATTCTCACCATTTTTTTATCACTAGGACAAAGTTTCCAAACCTCGGAGGTGAACGTATAGTTTTTAAATATATAGAGACTATATTCTTCGGCTGTTCCAAACAGAAAACAATCCAAACTTTGATTCGACTATCTACCTTCTACGAAAACTCCACCTTGTAAGAATTATGTCATTATAAACTCTCTATACAAAGAGTTTCACTTTATTTGGAATTTTGTTATGCCAAATTTTCTTCCACAGAACCTCCTCCCCATTCTTACTAAATGAAGCACTTCCTCTAGCTCTTGATTCTCTCTCTCTCTATACTGGAAATCAAATTCAACTTGATAGCCACTTTGCACACTATAATGACCATCCTTGTTAAAATGCCAAATGAGTTTAGTCTTCCATGTCTACTTATTACCATCAACTTTCTCTATTAGGCTTATAATGGAATGACATTCTCGTTTAAAAAATCCTTCTTCCACTGTTTTGAGACAGGATCGATGAGTTCACACATTTAAACAGTAGTCTCCAAATTTCAACGAAGAGAGACAATGCGAAAAGACCATGGTTTGTTTACTTATTTGTATATATAAACCTTGATGTTCCTTTCTCAAGAAGATTTTGCCCTTTCCAAATTCTCTCCATGTTAGTGATATGTTATTCCCTAATGGTGTCGTCATGAAGGAACTCCATGGAAAATACTCGATTACACAAATACCTTCGTTTAAGCACTCGATGACACAAAGTACCAGGTCCATTGAGAATACGCCATCCCATTTTTGCCAATAGTGCAAGATTGAAAGTTTTTAGATCTTTGAATCCCATGCCTCAACAAAATTTCGATTTACACATTTTCCACCAACTTTGCTAATGGATTTTCATTTCCTCTCTTTCTTGACCCCTCCAAAAATTTGCCACCAATCTTTGGAGATTCGCACACAAAGATAAAAGAAGTTTGAATATACTCATAGCATGCGTCGGTATTGAATGTGTTATTACTATAATAGGGACTTCTTTTCCCGCCTTTGAAAGCAACTTATCTCTCCATCCCTGCAATCATTGCCACACTTTTTCTTTGATAATCTTGAAGGAGTTTTATTTTGATCACTTCGCCATTGTTGATAAGTCCAAATGCCTCTCATACGAAGTCACCACTGGAACCCCAAAAATTCCTCTAACTTCATTATGCCTAACAGCAAGTGAATTTGGACTAAAAAGAGTTGTTGATTTGTCCAAATTGATTTTCTACCTGAACTCTCTTTCATATTCATCCAAAAATCTTTTAATTTCTTGCCCTTCTTAACCATTTGCCTTTGCGAATAATATCATCCACAAAGAATAAATAATTAATTTTGGGAACATGGCGACATGAAGAAACACCTCTGATCTCGGTTCTGGAAGCAACATCTAACACTAAAGCTAAAAGTCCTTATGCATAAATTAGAAACAAATAAATGGATAAAAAGGTCTTCTTGCCAGAGTCCCCTTGAAGGCTTAATATAACCATGTTGTTTACTATTAAACATGATAGGAAAAGGATTACATGAAACACAAGGCATGCTTAAATTAACCCATTTTCCATCAAAACCCAATCTCACCATCATGCTTCCAATAAAGCCCCACTCCACCTGGTCATAAGTCTTACGTATGTCTAATTTTAATGCATAAAACCCATTTTGCTCCCTTCTCCTATTTTTAAGTGAGTGAATTAATTCATAGGCAACAACAATATTATCTGTAATCTAACGACTCAGGACAAAGGCACTTTGTGTTTCAGAAATTACTAAAGGAAGATGTCTTTCATCCTATTGACTAAAACTTTAGCAACAATTTTGTACATGACATTACAAAGGCTAATTGGTCTAAACTGGGTCATTTAATCACAATTTTTAACCTTTGGGATTAAAAAAAATGTGAGTAAAATTTATTTTATCAAGAAAATGACCATCATTTAAAAAAGAAAGACAAACATATAATTTCATAACCAACAATATACCAATATTTTTGTTAGAAAAGAGCAGACATACCATCAGGCCCAAAAGATTTAGTTGGATGAATTTCGTTTATGGCTTGAACAATCTCCCCCGCACTAAAGTCCATTATGAGCTTTTCATTCATTTATGGTGTGACATGTTGTTCCACAAGATTATGGATGGTGCTAGCACTCTGAGATCCTTCTAGTGAATAAACCCTCAAAATAATCAACTCACCTTCACCATTTTTTCCTTTTCTATTTGCAACACCTCAAATTTATCCTTTAGCTTTACAATTTTATTTTTCTATTGGGTATGAGTAGCTTTAGCGTGAAAAAAAACTAGTATTTCTATCCCCATGTTTAAGTCACTTAACCTTAGACTATTGTCTCTATATGATTTCCTCATTTTCTAAGAACTCATTTTTTCTCTTCCTTCAAATTTTTCTCATTTTCCCATGCTAGAGGTTGAATTAAATCTGTCTACACATCTTTTAAATATGCCCACAATTGGAGAATATTTTTGGTCACGTTTCTTATTTTTCTCGTTCCCATCCCAATAATTGCAACCTAGCCTGTTTAATATTTTCCATGACTCTCTCCCAACCCACTTCATTACCACCACCCAACCAACCAACCATTCCTCATTGCTTCCTCACAACCATCAACACTCTTCCACATAGCCTAAAAACAAAACCTCTTTTGCTTTCTTCTTCGTTGAGAAACATCATTGACAAAGAAATGAACCGAAACTAGGCAATGATCAGAAACCCAATGATCTATATGTGAAACTCAAAATTTAAATAACATGAGAATCTAATCGTTATTAACCATGGATCAATCAAGTCACGCTTTGACATTACGACTATCATCTTTCCCAATATCCCAAGTGAAGGCACTACCACAATGACTCAAATCTTTCAATTCACAAAAGTCAATTGCTTCCCTAAATATAGCCACTGACGTTCTGGTATTACCTACCTTCCACTTTTTCACTTTCATACATGATTTCATTAAAATAGCCTACACATATCTATGGAAGAGACTCTTTTTAGGCTAAAGATTTTAGTAATTGCCATGACCTTTCTCTCTTAGCCATATCCGGAGCACCATAGAAGCCTGTTAACCTCCACACCTTCATGTGTTTCTCTATCCTAATGCCAATATGTGTTACTGAATAACTTATTAAGCTGACCTTTACCTTCCTCTCCATATCAATGCACCAGACTCCCTTCCTACCAATACTATCAACTACAAAGGCATTCGAAAACTTACAACTTCTCTTTATCCTATTAAATTTACCTCTAAATAATTTGGTCTCTACTAAGAAAATCAAATTAGGTCCTTCTGTCTTCACTAGCTTATGGAGGGCACAAATTGCTCAAGGGTTCCTAAGCCCTCGATATTTCTATGATAAACAACTCATTAGGTTCGACAGGATTAGATCTCACTAATCTCTGTCTTTGCTGTGACAAAGCTTTCCTCTGACTCATCAATAAGCTGAAATTTTCTTCTTTTGTCCACTTTCTCCATCTCCATATCCATGCCCCCACTGCTCCTGTCCTTCTTTTCCACTTTCTTTTTCCCTCACAATCCTACTCTAACGTTAGCTTCCCCTCGTATTTCTTGTAAAGTGTATATTTGTCTATCTAGCAGTGGTGGTACCATTGTATGAACTAGAACTTCTTATAAGGATATTTATTCTAATTCAACCCTTCAGTTATGTCGAGCCTTACTATTCCTATGCAACGTACTCCCACCTCTATTTTATTACCTTCCTTGTTTCCAGTAACTACCTTCTCTCATTCACACTTTCAACTATAGGTCCTTGGTTTACCCTATACCCCTTTCTTTGCCCTTGATCCACTGAAAGCTTTTTCCCCATTGAATTGGTTTCCTCACCCCTTTCCTTCCTACCACTAATCCCAAAGATACTCGTCCATTTCTCTCTTCTCCTATTCCCAACAATTTTCCTTGCTTTTTTCTTTCAAGTCGAGGCTCTTGTTGACCAAATGTCTGTTGACCCTGAATGATTTTGATAGGAACAAAAATCTTGATTAAGCACTAATGAATATTATTTAAGTGATATTGATTGTTAATAGTGCTTATTCCTCAAATGAGATCAAGATTGTAGAAATTGGTGAATCAAAGTTGATGATCTCAAAAGTCAAGAAGCTCTCCAAAAGATCAAATTCAAAAAGAACAATTAAAATGCAATCACAATCTTATTTCGATCTTAAGGATAAAGGAACGCACGATAAAAGCAATGCGCGATCAATGGAACCTTGAAGTATTTCTGAAGACTTGGAACCAAATTAAGAGATTACTAGTTTAGTGAAGATTAAATTCTTTGTTAATATCTCTCTATGCTCCTAGATCTATTATGTCTCAAAGATTAAAATGTTTTTAAATGATTTTAAGCAAAAACAAAGTTTTTCTTCATGCTATAGTTAACTACAGAGAACCATAGCCAACTATAGATTTTTGTAGTCAGCTACAGAACCTTCCTGTAGTCGACTATACCACTTGCTGTAGCCAACTACAAATTTCTATAGTCAACTACAGAATCTTATTGTAGTCGACTACACACTACTTAGTCGACTACAAGGTCTACAAAAAGGGCACAGAACCTTGATGTAGTTGATTAAGCAATGTGTAGTCGACCACAGGGACTTTTTTGGCTCTAAACAAAATTTTAGTCGACTACACCTTTTTATAGTCGGTTACAAGACCTTCCTGTTGTTTAATTCTCATTCTCAAAAGGCTGTAGTTGACTACACCAAGTCCAATAAGGACTATTTTGCATAAAATCTTACGCGAATAAGCTGTATTTAATGTTCAAATGGTCATATTGTATTTGAATTGGATGTTTGGAGTTTTTTCTATAAATACCTAGCCATTACAAGCCTCAATAACCATCTTGAACACCATAAAAAATATTTATTTCAAGAATCAAGCTTTCAATTTTATTCTTGAGCCATTCTTGAGCTTTAAACTTTAGAGAGAGAAACTTTTTGAGTTGTAAGCATTTATTATACACTCTCTCTTATTTCAAACTTCTCATTTTTACAACCTTGTTTGTAAAGAGTTGGTTATAACTCTTGTTTGTAAGAGTGTGTATAATTCTTGGAAGTGTTTGGGCATAAACACTTGAAGAATAAATTCTTGTAACGGTGGAAACAACACCTGTAAGTTGTTTGTAATAGTTTAAGTAACACTTGAAAGTTGCTTGGTTAGTGGAAAACTTCAAGAAGATCCTTGAAAAGAGTGGACATAGGGTCGGAAGGATTTTCAATATTAACAAACCATTATAAATCATGTTTGCATATCTATAACTCTATCTCTTTAATTACTTGCACAATCACTTGCTTAGAATTATTTATTATTCAAGTAAATGAGATTGATTGCTTAATTATTTTATAATTCAATTATCTTTTCTAGATTAAGCAATAAACCCTCTCTTATTTATGCTAGTAATTTAGAAAGATTGATTTGATTTAATTCCGTATATATTTTGATATTTGAGATTGCAAAGAGAAATTTAAAAATTCTTAATACCTAATTCACCCCCTCTTGGGTATTGCTATAGTATATTTTGGACCAACAGCTCTCAACCAGGGACCGTACTGATACCCAGAGAGAGTTGATCTACCATTTGTGAAATTTTTACTGATTATAAAATTTTGACGCATTTACCTACCCAGAGAGAGCTGAATTTGAGACAGAGAAGGTGGATGAAGTTGATTAGTAACTATAACTTTACAATTCATTATCATCCAAAGAAGGCTAATGTAATAGTTGATGCATTGAGTAGAAAGTCTATAGGCAGATTATCTGCTATTAAGATTCATTATATTAGCTTGATGATAAAAGTGAGAGAAATAAGAATACAGTTGAGTATCTGTGATAGAGGAGTATTGCTGAAAAATATGATGGTACAATATTCTATTATTGATCATTTGTTACAGATACAGAGGAGAGATAAAGGGATAGAGAAGATCAACTAGAAAGTATTGAGTGGAAAGCCAATTGAGTTTAGAAATAGAGAAGATGGTGTGGTGGTATTAGGACATAGAGTTTGTGTTCCCACTGATGTTGAAATGAGAAAGGAGATACTAAGAGAGGCTCATGATTTTGTGTATTCTATGCACCCGGGTAATAATAAGATGTACAAGGGGTTGAGATAGAATTATTGGTAGTTAGGGATGAAGAAGGATGTAGCTGAGTATATTTCTAGATGTTTGATTTGTCAACAGATGAAGTCTGAAAATAGACATCCGACAGGTTTATTACAGCCTCTTCCAGTACCTGAATGGCCATGGGAGAATGTGAATATGGATTTTGTTTCTAATTTTTCTCGTACCCAGAGGGGGCATGATGCAGTATAGGTTATAGTGGATAGACTTTCTAAGTCTTTGCATTTCTTTCCTATTAAAACTACCAAGAGTCTTGAAAAGTTGACTAAGTGGCATGTAGCGGAGATTGTGAGATTACAAAGAGTACCTTTGAGTATTGTATCAGATAGAGATTCTAGACTTACTTCTAGATTTTGGAGAGTTTTAGAAAGCTATGGGTACACAGTTGGAGTTTAGTACACACTAATAGGCAGACAGAGAGAATCATCAAAATACTAGAAGATATGCTGAGGGTAAGTGTATTGAGTTTTTCAGTGAGATGAGATGCTTGTTTACCTTTGATCGAGTTGCATATAATAATCAGTATCAAGCTAGCATTGGGATGGCACCATTTGAGGCTTTATATGATAGAAGGTGCAAACCTCCAGTATGTTGGGAAAAAGTTGGAGAAAGAAAGATATTTGGTCCAGAAATGATAGATTTGACTATCGAGAGGATCAAACTAGTTAGAGAAAACCTTAGAGCAGTACAAAATAGACAAAAGGGATATGTTGATAATAGAATACGACCTCTTGAGTTTCAGGTTAGTGACTGGGTGTATTTGAAGATATCTTCGTGGAAGTGTGTATTAAGATTAAAAAGAAAAGAAAGTTGAGTTCGAGATTTGTGGGGCCATATGAGTTGATTGAAAGAGTTGGACCAGTAATATATAGATTGGATTTGCCTCCAGAGTTAAAGCAATTGCACAATGTATTTCATGTTTCACTTTTGAGAAAGTGTTTACATGATGAATCCCATAGTATTTCGAGTTAGGGTGTAGAACTTCAGGAAGATTTGAAGTTTATACAAGTACCAATTAGAATTCTAGACAGAAAGGAACAAGTCTTGCGTAATAAAGTTATTCTTTTAGTTCAAGTGTTATGGCAAAACAAAGATGTTGAAGAAATTACTTGGGGCATGAGGCAAGAATGAGGAAAGAGTACCCCCAACTTTTTCATAAGTTAGGTAAGGAAATTTCGAGGAAGAAATTTTTTATAAGGTGTGTAGAATTGTAGTACTCGTGTTCATAAAACAATGGTAAAGAAGTAATTTTACATATATTATATTGAATTAAATAATACATTGATGAAAGATTTAGTATTAGTTTGAAATAATATTTGAAAGATAATAATGAAAATTTTATTGAAATAGAAATTTTTTTAGAAGAAAATACTGAAATTTTTTAAATATGAAGTTGAAATGAAAGAATTTTGAGGAAAAATATTGATTGAAGTTAAGGAAAATAATTATAAAAATTGGAAGAAAATACAATTTTTTTTATATTTCTCTAAAATTTTATAAAATTTTTGGAATGAAGAAAAGATGAAAAATTGATTTTTAAAGGGTAAATGGCAAAACTGTAAATATATAATGGCAAAACATTAAATTTTAAATGATAACAGAATTGTAAATAAACAATGGCAAATATGGAAATTGTATTAAAAAAAATTGCAAACTTCACGTGAAGCGGTGGTTAAAAAAAATATGGTGAAAGAAGAAAAAAAAATATAAATCTTTGGAGAAGTGGTGAAGAAAAAAAACTGAACAATAAAGCAGTGAAAAAAAAGAAGAGTTTATAAGTCTCCGAGCTTTAGAGATTTATTTCTTACCAAATCTTGTTTGATTTTTTTCTTTCTTCAATTCAAATTTCTTAACAAAAAGTTATAAAGAAAGTTTCTCCAATATTAGAGATAGTAGAGTCATTCAACTACAATAACAAAATTTCATCATATTTGAGGTAAATTTTTAATAAAACTCATAACTAAGTAATTATATTGTTTGAATTAAGTTATGAAATAGAAAGATTTATGAAAGTTTATAATTAGGTGTTAGTGATCAGAAATCTCAAGAAATTGCTGAAAAGAGCATGAAAGGCAAGGAGATGATCCACAGGTAGTTTTAAGTGCTACGTGATGAGTTGTATTTACTTTTAGTAATCGAGACCAATAAAAATATGAATTTATGATATTTGAATAAACGGTTGAATTATAATGATTTAATGATGTATTTTCTGTTATGTATGATAATTGATTTATTTATTGATTAGGGATTAAATAGTATGTTGAATATTAATTATATAAGAATTTATATTTAAAAATGATGGATTAATGAAAAAATATGTTGAGAAGTTATATGAAATTTCTGAAAATATGATTGAAAATTGATATGATATATGAGAAGACAATTTAATAAATATGATAAAATATAATAATTTTGATAAAGAGCTAGATAGTTGAATTGAATGCTTTGATGTATGCTTGCTTGCACGTTATTGCTCATATGCATAAAAGAGAAGCCCAGGAAGGCAGCTGGTATGGTTAAGAAAACATATAAGCTAGCTGGTCTGGCTGAAACATGTCAACATGTGGGAAGACATTCCCGGATGATAATACAAAATGATCTGATGAGAAAGAAAGAAAATTTAAATTCATGCATTATATTTGTTTTAAATATCTATTATTAATGTCTGAAATGCTAAAGAAGTAGTTTTGATTATTAAATGATTGATAGATAGATTAGTCTCATAATGAGACAATTTTGATGATAGATAAATAGGAAGGATGACACAATAAAGAATTATCTTATTGATTATTTATATGATGTAAACTTTATGATGATATTAAATTTGAAATATTAAATTAATAAAATATATAAGATATATGTATTAAAAGATGATAGCCTGATAATTTATCTATTAAATGAAATTGATAAATGATTGAATTAGAATGTGAAAAGAGATAGATGGTTAATTATGTTGATTTTACAATGAATGAATATAACTAGAAGTATACAAATCGAGTACTTCTAGTAAATTTAATTCACTGAGCTTGTGAAGCTTACTTCTCATTGTTAAATAGTTTCAGGTAGCGGGTAGGAGAGATAAATTTGTGAGCTGAGATTCAGACTAAGTTATTATCTGTAAGTCTCGCAGTCCACATCCTCAAACTAATGGAAGAAGAAGAAAAAAAAAATTAGATACTCACACATCTTGAATACGTTGTATATATTGTTTCATATGAGATATTAATAATGTAACTCCCCTGTTGAGGGTTGAAGGTTGCTATATATATATATATTCAGTCGATGCATTTTTTTATATTGTTGCATATATGTGTCGTGCTGGGATTTCAAAACGTGATGACACAGTTTCGGGGGTGGCTAACCCGGGATGGGTCGTTACAGTAATATACTCCCCTACCCTTTCTGTAAGTTTCTTCGCCATAGATTCTGTCATGTGACCAAACGACATGTTGTATGCACGAATCTAGAATAAAGCTTTATCAATGTAAACTTCAAATGGTTGGATTCTCGTATCGTAATCTTGAAATAGGAGTAGGCTATTATCAAATGACCATGGTGATCCCATGACCACATTTTCCTTATCAATGACATGATTGAACTTGAAGAGAAATAAATTATCACCCACCATACATTGCATTCCTTTTAACGGTTTTCAGGCTTGCCTAACTATATTTAGCATTGAATCAGGATTGAAAGGCCACTGTGTATTGTAACGATCCATCCCATACTGGCTATCCCGAGATGGAATCGTTATATTTTTACTATCTCAGCACGACATATATTTGCAACAATATAAAAACATACATTAACATAAAATGATAATTGCATCCAAGCCTCAACTCTTTTCAGAGGAAATACATCATTTTCTTTTATCAGAATCAAATATATACAAATATAATGAAATGCATGAACAATCTTTCCCAAAAAATTCTTTCTTTCTCTTTCTTACAATGTCTAAGGACGTTGACCACAAGATTTACTTAAATTACTCACTCTGAGTATCAGCTCAGTAATCTAGCAGTCCAGCCCGCTGCCTAAAATTCTTCAACAATGAGGAGTAAGCTTCACAAGCTCAGTGAATTAAATTTACTAAAAGTAATCGATTTGTATATTTTTAGTCATAGCTCATAATTCAATCATATATCTCTTCTCATATCATATAAAATCAATCATCATACTATATTCTTTCAAAATTTTATCTCATACACATATCATTTCAATTATCTTCTCATATATTTGATCAACTCAAAATTTTCATTTCAATGATAATATCATCATCTTACTATCATAATTTATCTCGTTATGAGGTTCATAATATATAATCAGTCATTGTCTATCATATCATATTCAAACAATTAGTCATCATTATTGTCTCATTATGAGCCTTTTCTTTCTATTAATCATTTCAGAATCAACTCTGATGCTAAGGCATCTCAATCATCAATAACAAAATATTCAAATAAAAATGCATGCAATTATATCATCATTTCTTTCTTTCTTTCTGATCATTTCATTATCACTCCATACTTTCAACGTATGGGAAATACCAATTTCTGTATATCATTTTGGAATATCTTTTCACATATCGACATGTTTCATCCAGACTAGCTACTTTCTTGGTATTTCCTTTATGTATATGATCAATAATATGTAAGCAAACATATCATATTATAACATACGAATCAAACTATCTCTCTTTTATCATATAAATATCAACTATCTCTTCATATAATATCAACTAATTGATCACAACCTTAAGAGATTCATTCCCTGTATAATATATATTTCTTTCAATTAATCTTTCATATATACAACAAAAATTCAACAATTTCCATTTCATCATACTATCTTTTTATTTCATCCAAATATCATATATAATAATAATAATAATAATAATAATAATAATAATCTTTTTATATTATTTATCATATCAATTTTCATATTAGTCTCGTTTACTAAAAATAAATTCAACTCACCTAATAGTACTTAAAGCTATTCTCAAATAACCTTTTTTCATTTCCTGCTCTTTTCAGTAATTTCATCTGATTGCTGATCACTAACACTTATCATAACTTCTCATTAAATTTCTATCTCATTCTTCAATTTTTCTATATTTCATACATTTTAAATTTTTATACCCAATTATGGGTAATTTCATGTATGCATAAATTCAACAGTTTTTAAAATTAAATACTATCAACCGAAATTATTTTCTTTTTGTTCAAATCCAAATTCAAAACATTTTCTTAAGAATAGTAGAAGAACAATCTATAAAAATTTAATTTTTCACAATAAAATTCATATTGTTACATTTTTTAAAGCTTTCCTCGAATTTCTTGAAGTTTTTTTTTTTTTTTTTTTTTTTTTTTTTTTTTTTTCTGTAAACTTAAACAAATTTCAATCTTTAATTATCAAATCATTTAATCCCGAGTGTTTATCAATATTTTCAGTCTTTTTCTATAGAGAGAAAACGATTTCGTAAACTGATTTCAAGCTTCAAAACTGCATTTACCAGTTGGCTACCCGGCCGACTCGTTCACCCACTAGTTGGCTACCCGACCGACTGGTTCCTTTACACCACCATTCAATCGATAATTACCATTTTGCCATTATTTAAAAAAAAAACAAAAATTTTCACTCTTTTTCTCCCTTCCAAAAATTTCTGAAAAATTATAGAAAAATATAGAAAATTGTATTTTCTTCTACCAAAATTTTTGATTATTTTCCTCAACCTCTTTCTATATTTTTTTTTTCAAAATTCTGTAATTTTCAACTTCTATTTTCATATAAATTCAATACTTTCTTCTTAAAAAATTTCTAACTCTTTTCAATAAAATTCTTAATATTATTCTTCAAAATCTTTCAAATTTGACAGTCAGTCTTCCACGTATGCATTACTTAATTCAATATTAATATCAAATTACTTCTTTATCCTTACTTTCAGGATACAAGTACTACATGTATGTAACAAGCAATCAACCGATTAGCCTTTTTAGCAACCCTAGATCCGTCATCCTCCCCCTCCTCGATCTCAAAATTTTCCATCTATACCTTTGTTAACATCAACTTCTGCCATAACTTATTGGCAACCCCTTCCATTCTGCCCTAGCTCAGATGTCAACGCCAACCTCAATCTACTAAGTTGAAACCTGCAAGAATAATGCACACACAAAAACAAATAAAAACACTCCCACTAAACTCTCGTTTAGGGGGGATAACCTAATTCAAGGAAGACAATACCTTAATCCAGGATCCAGGCAAACCCTAGACTAATGAGGCAGACTCTAAGATTTGGAAACCCTAGGCTAGAGGGAAAACCCTAACAATGAGGGAGCTAGCTTTTAGTATGTCACCTTATTGCTGCTAACTAACGCACCTTTGTAAGGTACAACTGATTTGCACTTACCAGTGAATTGGTGCTACTATTTTCATCTCATTATTACACCGATAGCCCATAACCCCATTACATTTTACAAAACTTTTTATTTGATACCGTATTAGAAAATTGTAGCAAGTCTAAAAGAAATTTTATCGATAATTATTTAAAAATTTATTGATAACATCAATAAAATTTGTGTTTTTATTTTATATTAGTTTTAAGGTATATATCTTCTTATTCTTGACTTGGTTCAAGCAAACTCTATGGGCAATGGATACTAGGTGAGACAAAAAAAAAAAAAAAAAAAAACTTTCTCACAAAAAAAGATGAAAGAGAGAAAAATTGTGCTTTCATTTACAAATGTCAATTTTCTTTTGTCCTTCAAAGTTACTACTACGTGAATTTGCTGGGAAATTATCATCATCATCTTGATTCTTGACAGCCTACCTCCTAACTTCTAAATACGATAATAAGCCAATAAAGCAATGCATGCCTTCGCATTTTTGGAACTTTGATGAACATGGGAGAAGATCCTAGTCCTTAGAGAATATTTTTGAAAGAAGAGCTTCTTATTGGATTATAATCGTTTCAATAAACAGAATTTTGCCAAAATGAAAAGAGAAAAACATAGACTTGTCAGTGCTAATGGGCCTTAAAAACCCGTCACCAGTATCCCATTAAACACTGAGATGGTAACTACTCTGTGTGCGACCTTATTCACTTCCTTTCACCTTCTCCTCTCCAATTCCCTTCTTCCCTAAGCTAATCATTCTCTCTCTCTTCTCCATCACAACCACGAGTCAATGCCTCCCTTATGGCCCATCTCTCCACAAAGGCAAAACCCCATCTCACAGCAACCCACAAATTCCCGTCATTCAATTTCATGGAACCCAACATCGAGAACAAGCACAGGAAATCGAAGAAGATAACGGTGACATTCTTGATGAGGATAAATTTACTAGAATCTTCGGTATAGCAGCGCTTCGCGTCCCTGCAAAAGACTGTTTTGCCCTCGAAAGCCGCCTTCGTGGGCACCTCCTTAACTGGCCGAGAATCTGCAACATCGCCAGAGTCCCCGGCGACGAAGTAGAAGATGATATGGTGAGCTTGCTGGGCCACAAAAGTGAAGAGGGAGAGAGTATTGATTCACTGAATAGGCGACTACATGGCAAAGCGGAGGGAGATGGAGAGAAACTGATCCCGGTTTTGTACAGGTAGAAGCTGGAAAGAACTTTTAATTCGAGGGGTTACGTGAAGTTCAGGAATTTGGTCAAGATATCACGGACGAGGAGGAAGAGGAAAGGAGGGAAAGGTGGAGGGGAGGAGGAGAGGAAAGGAAAGGCAAGGAATGATTTTGCTGTGGTGGAGGTTGTGGAGGAGGAGGGAGGGGAGGACATGAGGGGATTGTTAGGGGAAAGGTTTATCGGGAGGATGAAATGGAGAGGCACAACAAGGTTGTTGCTCTTGGATGAGAAGTACGCGGATAAGGGAGTGGAGGAGCTGCCTGAGGCTATCAAGGTGGTGGATATTTGCAACTCTTTTGTGTTCTTGTGAGTTGAATTTGAATTTTGGATTCAGTTTTTGTTTTGATTTAATCTAACGTACTGTTTTTTTACCCCATTATGTAGGATTATGATCTCAATTACTTTACATTTATTTATACTTTATATATCATAAAAACTAGATCAGTGATGCTGATATTGTTCAAACCATGCTTTTTTTTTTCATTTTAATGCTAATATTGTGTGTTGAATTGAGTTCTTATTTCTGTTTGTCAATATGTTATCTGGTTTTATTGTCTTATCATGGTATGTAATACTAATTCCGAAATGCAATCAATTCATTTCTCTTGTATTATCTCCAAGATAGACTAGTCATATGATGCTGTCAAGTATAGAAATTTATACTCAGTTGAGTTATAACTGCATTGCTGTGATGTTGGATGTTTCTGTGACACATTAATTTAGAATTTTACGACTCAACTTTTACGGAAGACCCACTAGACTCCATTTGCTGAAGATCATGGCTTAAGGATTGAATGTCATCAGATATCAAGGTTTCCATTTAGCCATAGTCACTATTGCTACATATTTCTTACAGTGTACACTGAACTCACATCTTCTTGAGATATGTCATTTTTAATTTTGCTTTTATGTAGGGTTTTAGTGTATGAGATTCTTTTTGTCTGATATTGGCATTATTAATGATGTTTTGATTCTATTCTTCCGGTTGTATTTATAGAAAATACTAGTGAAAGTGCAACCTCAAGTATCGAGCTAGTGAGATGCAAGCTGACTTTGTTTTATGATTACTGGCAGATGAATGAGGTATTTCACAGAAAGGAAATGTTTTATGTATAAATATATTATTTTCAGTTCCTATGCCGTTTTTGTTTTCCCTGTTTAAAATTTACATCCATATATTTTCTTTCCTCTCCCTTGAAAGAGAAACCTTCTAAGGTTTCCCTGTGCTAATGCTTGATGTATTGGATTCTTAAAAATTTTGGCTTCTTGCATGGGAATATTTCCTTTTCCCAATCACCATCCTTTTTCTACTTTCTAAGTCTCTATACCTTGGCTTGACTCTGTAATATTCAACTACTCTGTTACAACATGGGAATCATAAGTCTTATGTAATTCTTGCAGATAGGCTTTGCTGCCAAAGGGTATGATTGTCCCTTCAGCCTTTGAAACGGTTGGGCATATTGCACATCTGAACCTGAGAGATGAACATCTACCTTACAAGAAGCTTATAGCAAAGGTGCTTATTTCTTGAAGTTAATAGTTTTGCTATTGTGATAATATGTTGCAAAATTAGAAAGTCAATTTATAAGATGTTTTTTAACAGAAGAAGGCTAATTTCCTTTTCAGGTAGTTCTGGATAAAAATAATCAAAAAATACAAACAGTCGTCAACAAGATTGATGCCATTCAGAATGACTACAGAACCATGCAGCATGAGGTTTTGGCTGGAAATCATTCCCTTGTGACCACAGTTGTTGAGAATGGATTTCATTTTGATTTAGCAACAGTGTACATTCTCCTTCCATGCAATCTAATTAGAAATTCAGCTGAAATTTTGTGCATTCCCAAATGTAGAATAATTGTGTATAGTCACTCAGAGATTCTAGTGTGCTCATGTAGGCAGGAAAATTCATGATTTAAGAGGTCTTTGTTTCGGGTACCTTTATCTATGCTGACAGCAATGTTTCTTCACATCATTTTCCAAAAAGCCTGAGTTCGTAATTTTATTGCCCCAATAGTCTTTTTAGATCAGTAACCAATCAGGTCAAAACATTTTTATAAGTATTAACTGCTCCTCTCCAGACCTCTTTGTATGAGTTAAATATATATATACTCCATGTGACTATTATTGTCTTTCAGTAAGAACCTGTACAGTCCTTTGCCTTGCATCTCTAAAGTTGTGTGGATTGACGTGGCTGCCCAACTGGTCTAACTCATGCTTCAAAGTTATAATTCCTCTGAACTACAAACTTAGCTTGTTGATCCATCAGATACTCTTCAGTTACCCTTATAAACCTGTTGATAAAACTTACGAGAAACGTGCAGTTTCCCTGATGAGTCTGAGATGATATTGTGGGAAAATTTTGTGGCTGTTGTCCTAATAGCTTCTTGCCTCTCTCCCCCTTCTAGAATTTCCTTTTTCCAGGTTGTGTTGGGCCTATGTTCATGGATTTTGGACTCGCTGGATATAGTGAATTAAACAGCATGGTACTCCAATAGAATCTTCTTTCTTGACGGTGTTTGTTGGTGGCTTTTGACTAGGAGTTTTTTGTGATTTTTAAGTGTGTATTCCTCTTCTTATAAAAAAACAACTATCTATCTTTTTCATGTCCCTACTTCAATCTTTATATATTTATGTTTGACAAGCATCGCATCAATTATCATAGGAAAGAGTAGGAAATGTACTGCCATCTGCACAAAGGAGGTACAGGAGCTTCATAGACAGCAATAATAGTTGAAAAGAGGAAAGGTCTTTTTGTAAGAAAGTCAATTTTTTTTATCTGAACACAAATTAGTCAACTAACAAATTACATGGAGATATTGACCTTAAAAGCATATATAGATCATTGATTATCTTTACGTACTTGGGTTAATTTTTCTTGCGGTTAGCACAGTTTCTTTGGCCTTAAAATCTTCTCTTATTCTTTTAGATTATATATTTCCTCATTCTTCTCTGCAGAAGCTAAATGCTGTATGGAACTATGCATAGCTTAATTTAACTTTTCTAAATATTGATTCTAGATTAATTAGAAACTAAAATGCTATTTTTTCGTATAAAACTCTCTTTTATACAGGTATTGGAATTCAAGGCTTGCAACTGAGAGACAAAGGCTTCTGAATGGCTTCAATCCCTATGATGTTGTCTGTATGTTTGCAACTAACACTTCGTGAGTTTACATCATGCCAGATAATTATGTTACTCTATACTATCTGGGTCTTTGATAATGAATTTTATGTTTTTGTTGATTTTGTGGTTGTTATTTACTCATTAATACTATTAAACATAAATTAGAAGGCCAATTCTCAGAAACTGGGCAGTGATGCTCTTCTAAAAAAGAGAAGGAAAAAGACAACTCTACTGTGGTAAACCTTTATCATGGGAACCATTATTGAGTTGTGGACCATTCCCATGCCTATAGTTATGGGTTTGTTATTTATAGTTTTGAATTTTGCTAAAACCTTGGCAGGCTAGTGGATGTAAATTGGCTTATATTTTACGCTAGTGTGGAACTTCTGCAACCTGCGTTTTCTTTCGCCTAACATGTTCAAAGCTCTCTTAGAAAAATTTATAAAATTGTCAAGGCTGAGGTGCTTACATGTCTGATATCATACTTTTCTGCAATTGACAGGTAATGTTTTCTCTGGCGTTGGTCCAATTGCTATATCCGCAGCAAAGATAGTAAAACGTGTATATGCTAATGATTTGAACCCTTATGCAGTCGAATATCTAGAAAGGAATAGTGTCCTCAACAAACTTGAGAGTAAGATTGAGGTATGGTTGAGTTCCTCACTCACTCTTATATAAATACTGTTTTAGGGAAGTTGCTTTGTTTGAGTAGGAAAAATTGACAAGATCTGTGAAATCTTTTAATTTTTCTGTGATAGTTGTTGCATTTTCTCTATTTAAAATTGAATTCTTTGCTACCTGAATAATTAAAATGGCATGAGCTGATTCAGCTTTTGGAATGTGTTCTTGGTACATGCAAATAAGGAGAGAAAAATTAACTTGTAATCAGTTATGGGATTGTTTAGCAGTTGATTTTAAGTTATTATGAATTATCTCTTACAGTCTGGTAATGCTAAAGAGAACGAACTTTTGTATTTGTTACAAACATTTCTGAAGTGAACTTGTTGTATAGCCTCAAGGCAGGCAGAGAATATGTTGCACAGGGTTCTCCTAAGCAGATTTATGTGCTTCATGCTAAAGATCATGTGTCACTCTCTAGGTCTTTAAAATGGACGGCAGGAGGTTCATCAATGCTATGTTTGCAAGTGAAAAAGCTCAGTCCATTACGCAAGTGGTCATGAATTTGCCAAATGATGCTGCAGAATATCTAGGTGTGTTATTTTCTGTATTTAAACTTTTTTTCCTTTCCTTGTTCTTCTTGTTTGAGTAGATTTCAGTTTTAAGTTTTGCTTATATGATTTTATCTTGTCTACGAGTATCAATTTACTCCTGATCAAATTTATTTGGTTGCACATCATTAAGAATACCATGTTTTCAATAGTCAGAACTTGCAAAGATGCAACTAGGATTACATGAATGTGATAAGGTGATCTAGGATATGGATTCAAGAGTGAGGGCATGAGAGCTACGAATTGTAAAATATATTGAGTCCTTTTAAGTGTTTGTTGTATTCTCTGCCCAAAAGGGAGTTTACAACTATACTCTAAGATTCTCTATTTTGGAATATGTTGGTTATTGTCCTTTTACTGCGGTGTTGCATTCTTGTCTTAAATCAATCTCCTTTTTTTTTTTGTGAACAATAACTAAGCAACCATTGAAATCCAGATTGGTTCAAATTATAAGAGTTGAAATGTAAATTGTATTTGATTTCGAACAATGAATATATTTGTTTTAGTATTGAAATAGTTCCCTTCAAAAGACCTCTTATTAAAGAAAAATCTTCTACTTTATGGTATAGACACTTAGGTCACATTTCGAAAGAGAGAATTGAAAGGCTTGTTAGGGATGATATTCCACCCACTCTTGATTTTGGGGATATAGAGGAACTGCGTTGATTGTATTAGGGGAAAGTTAACCAAAACCAAGAAAATGGCTCAACTCGTAGTACTGATCTTTTAGAAATAGTGCATACTGATATTAGTAGTACCTAAAATTTGATGAGGTGGTGAATTCTATTGGTTTTGAGAAGAATAAGGTATACCATTCGCATATACCTAAAGGTCAGTGAGAGCAAATTTATTTACCTGGTTCGTTATGTGATTTACTTATGTAATTATCTGTGTTATGATTACAGTCATTTAATGGTTTTGGTTGCTGAAACTTTTAGTGCTTTAGTTGCTGAAACATTTTAATTAATTAATTGATAGTAAGCCATTTAAGTGGCTCACGATTGGATATTAACTTTTTAATTAATTAATTAATAGGATTGCTTATCAAGTCTATAATCTAGGTCGGTGGAATTATTGGGGTTTTACTGTTCAAAAGTTAGATATAGTTTACATGGTTTTGACCAACTAAGTAATATAAATTCATTATCTCTCTGGGCCATAAATCAGGCATATGTTATTTCATGCAATTTAATAAGTTTAAAATATAAGAGAAAGTTGGCAAGTAGTAGTAAAACCATTGAGTTCTAGGCTCTTGTAATGTTTTAGTCCAATGTGAGTGGACTCAAATGCTTTTATTAAACTTATTCTTATTTAATATATCTTATATTGCATCAGGATAAGTTAATGATAAAAATAAAAGTATATTAATAATTATTTTTAATTTAAAATTACTAACGTTCAAATTAATAATAATTATTTAATAAACTTAAAAAATATATATTCTCTCTTAAGTTTTATTTTAAGTCCCGATTTTAAATAATTTTAAGGGTTGAAGTGGATGGTTGCCACCAAAGTGGTTTATTCGTTAAATTTTTTAAGATTATTTCATACCGTTTGGAGCTGGATTAATACATTCAGTCACTTACCCAAATGGGGTTATTGCGTGTTAACAATTGATAAATATGAAACTGTTGTTTGAATGCATATTAGTCTAGAATTTCTTATCAATGCAAAGGTGTTAGGTATTTCGAAAATTGGTATGCATTCAGTTGTTAGTTTCTTGTAGGAAATTCTAAATGTATGTTACATTCTCTATCCAAAAGGGAGTTTGTAATGATACATTTGGGGTCCTATTGTTTTACTACCCAAATTCATTATCATGATTGTTTTATATTTTTCCCTGATCAATTTCATTTGCTACTAGCAATGGTAATGCCATAATTAAGATCCTGATTGGATCAAATTATAAGAAATGGAAACAAGATATTGAGTTTTCTTTGAGAATTGTGTACAGTTTATAAGAAATGGAAGCAAGATATCGAGTTTTCTTTGAGAATTGTGTACAATGGTGATATGTTTTTTTTAGCATATTGATACTGGGGCTAATCTTGCTGATCTTTTGACCAAGGGTTTTGGGCCTTCAAATTTTGTTAAATATGTAGACAACAAGAGTATTGTTAGTTCTTTTGATGTATTTTATTAGTGGAATTATGACTTTTATATTGATACTTTTATGTCAGTTTATATGTTGTTTTCCTTTGGACATCTTTTGAGATGTAATAAAATATTACTGATAATCATTGTTTTTGTTGATTGATATCATATCATGAGTATTTTGTGCACATTTTATATATGCATGACATGTTATGATGCATTAAAATTTTAAGACTTGGTGTTGTCATTATTGAGTATGTCTCGTAACACCATTTTGCAAACTTGAGTCATATTAACTAAGACATATTGGCTTCTTGGTGAAGTCATGGGGTTACTTAAACTTCTAGGTGAATCCCTAGTTTTCTCTAACTTCTGGGTGAAGCAGGTTAATAGAAGAACTTGAGATTTCTCTAGCATATGAGTGAAGCAGGTAATAGAGAAATCGAGAACCCCATAGGGTTTTCTCTAGCTTCTGGGTGAGCAGGTAATAGAGAAACTCTGGATTTCTCTAGCTTCTTGGTGAAGCAGGTAATAGAGAAATCGAGGACCGACAATGGAATGACATTTTTGAGATTACATGTTGATGCTATTTCATTGCCACACTCCCATATCTGGATCTAAGTCAGTAAAGTTATTAGTGTTTGTGATTATGGATTGGTCTTATGTCAATTGAGATATAATGGCTCTCATGGTCCTATGTTGATGATTTTATTGGACTGAATCATGTTTAGGTGTTATATCAGGAACTTGTTTTCCAAAAATTGTGGTAATATATTTAAAATCAGTAATTCAATCCGAGAGTCGTTTTCTAAAATGTTTTTTTTTATAATATCTAAAAAACTACCACTAATGTTTGCAATGTTAGAATATATAAAATGTTCTAAATATTAGTGATGGGCTTTCATTAGTTTGTAGGGTTTTGTATTTATAAAACAGATTAGATTGGGTTCTTGAGATAGATTTTATGGGCTTAACACTCACTTGATCTCGTGGGTGGGTCAGATACGTCTAATGAATTTAGATGTGATTGGGCAATGGTGTGAGCGGGTTGAGAATTCACTTTTCCTATGATCCATGTTTATGGGTTCTCTAAAGCTCGAGATCCAGAGTTTGACTTTCATGAGGTCGGGTGCTAAAACCCAGGATGTGTTTGCTGCGGAAATTAGACAGAATATATTTATGTTCTATCTCCTTCTTCCATTACAACATCTTTACATTTTCCTTTTTCCTTGTCAATGCAGCGGATAAGAATTCCTCGGTTAGAGGTGGCTGTTGATGTGGAAATGCGTAAAGTACGCCTTGTTGCACCTGGAAAATGGATGTTATGTGCATCATTCATCCTTCCGAGGAGTGTAGCATTTGCTAAAAGAACTTTGGATACGTAAATAGATAAATTAAAGCTGATGGGTCATAACATCTAGTTTTATTTCATGTATTGTATCTAATTCATTCAATTTTTACATAATTTTCTTTAAAGACATAGTTCAATGGTCACGATTGTATTGAATTTAATTCAACTTAAATTCAAATTTTTAAATCTCTGTAAAGTAAAAAGTTGAATCTAAGTTTAATTTAAACGTTTGGTGTTGGATTTAATTTAATTTAAATCTAACTTTTTAAATCATTTTGAGGTAAAAAGTTGGGTTTAAGTTGATTAAATCTCTGCACCAAACATTATTTTTAATATCTTATATATTTTATATTTAATTTGCTGAGAATGATTAGATTAATATATTTTTAGTAAGAAAAATAAAGTAATTTACTTTATACATTTTATGATAAAACACTTTTTTTTGGTAAATTTATGTTTTTAGTTGTAAAACGAAATTCATTGATGATAAAATAAAAAAAATATCATAAAAATATATGTTTTATTATTGATAGTATGAATTTTACCCCAAAAAAAAGTACGATTTTACCTGTTTCACGCGCCCACAGACATAACTTGCTTTTGTGTCTTTGTTTTGGTACTGTTTTTTTGGTTGCAGTACAAAAACAACTAACAGATGATAGCGACCTATTCATGCATCATTTACGCCAAAGTGTACATAAATGCTGGAGACAGAGAATATTTGATGAACAGATTTGTCCTTTTTTTGAACGGCCCAGATTTAACTCAAACATTTGCATGCTGCTGATCCTGTCCCGCCATAAAATCTTACCCATGAACTAGCATCAACAGAGCTATGGGAGATTGTTTTTCTGGGACAGAATGGCCTCTGTAGGGTTGCAGGTGGATGAAGGGCAAATTGGTAATAGTAAGTGGAAAACATAGATAAAGGAGGAGGGAGAAGAGAGAGAAGCAAATCTCAGTTCAGATTAAGATCTAAAACAATGATATCTCTCTTTTTTTGTATGAATGCGGAGAGAGGAAAAATTCTTGTTTCTGTTGGGTGTAAATATTTTAATTTGGATTAGTGAAAATTTGATTGATAATTTTTTATAATTTTATTAATAATAACAACTATGAATGTCAGACATTATTAATAAAGTTCTTAAAAATTATCAGTCAAATTTTCAATCGGTACATTTACATCTGGTGCAGCTAAGAATCTCAAGAGAGAGTTGCACAAGTAAAAACTTTACTAGTAATTTTTGGAAAGTTCATTAATATTAACAACTGTGTATGTCAAATATTATTAACGAAATTATCAAAAATTACTAATCAAATTTCCAACTGATACAATAGTCAAGAATTCAGAGAGGGAGAGAGGATCGTTTGCTATGTTGTCTGGAAATAGTTAGATCTTTTACAAGTTGCATAAAGGCAGAACTAACAGTTACTCTTAACCCTTTGTTTCCTTATAGCAACCTCTAGGAAACAAACAAAATGCGTACCTACTCTTTTCATTTATACCCCATGACTCCACATGGTAATGTTTTTTTTCATGGTACTATTTTAAAACATTGCAAAAAGTAACTTTGGGCACCCTCTTTAAATTTGGGTAGTTCTACGTGCTAATGACAATTCAAAAGTTAAAAATAGAAGATTTTTATATCAATGGTAATTATAGTTATGAACATTAAAATTCATATTTTTAATAATAACACCGTTAATTATATTGATTAAAAATAAAAATACGCAAGATTTGGAAGGCAACTAATCTAATTTTGGGTACATTTACTTTTTCTCTTTGCCTTTGTTGTGGTCATCAACCCAATTAATCTATACCATCTCAATTTCTATTTCTAAAGTACATATTATTTAAGTTTGTAGTGGTTTATCAGCTATTCAGGGATAGTGCTTTTAGTTTTATAAAACATGCTTTTTTTTCATTTTCATGTAAAATAAAAAAAATAATAAAGAAAATGTGTTTGATGAATAAAAACAAATAACATATTTAAAAAAATGAAAATGAAAATGAAACAAATTTTTAAAAATTGAGACAAAAAAAAACATTTGTTTTCATTGTTTCAATAAAATTGAAAACAAGAAAAAGAAACAAGTTTAAATTAATAGATGAAAGTGACAATTTGCATTCTTTAAAAATTAAAACATTTTCGAAAACAAAAACACTTTTTTTTTTAGGAAGTCTGATTTATGAAGTGATTATAAACATTAATAACGATATTCAATCCATCAAAACATACAATTTGAAAAATTCATTGATAAATTATGAACAATCTACTAATTATTTAACGGAGAATTTTTTAGAATGTACGTTTAGTTGGTTCGAATATAAACACTATGTAAACATCCAAAAACAAACTTGTTCAAAAAATTCTTTTAATCAAATCTACTCTCTCCCTTTTCTTCTTCTTAAAATTTGTAAAAATCACCGAAAGGATATTTCCTATACAATTAAATATATGGGGGTACAATATTTCCATACAAATTACAGGCCCAAAGAATGATAGTATGTGAGGGTATTTTGGACACTAAACTTTACACGTGTGAGTTGGTCCCCACACTCATGCAAAAATAAAAAAGAGAAAACCCCCCCTCTTGTAGCCTACTCTAGTATTGTAGGCACATCTCTATCTACTTGTACATTAGTGTAGTAGTATGATCATGTGTAAATCCCCAATCATTCCATGCAGGGCACAATATGCTTAACAGAACCCGAGAATCCTTCCATGTTTGCCCAAACCCAGCAACACCGAACCTAACTCTTCCTCTCTTACCCTACCACACCACTACCCTCACACGTGCCAAATCTGCCCTTTAGGCCCCTTTCACCAGCCGCCCATCCCCAAACCAAACACGTGGTCCTCATCATCCACGTGGCTCAAGGGACCACACTCCTCTTGGGCACTACCCTTTAACCTTTGTAAACGTAGGCCTTTTACCTTTGCAAGGGTTATGTGGGCTCCTTCTGATTTTCCTTTGTCGTAGCCTACAATCTAGACTACGTAGCTAATAGGTTTTAGAATTATTAATATAAATAAAAAAAATAAAAAATGAATTTGGAATCCGTTTGCTTACGTGGCAGGTTATTATTGGTTTAACTGGGCTACATGGTTTCTTGGGGACGGCGGGAGTTCCGTACAGGCTGTGCATGCATTTTGCATATCTGGGGGGATTGAGGTCTTCAATCGAATCAGATCAACAAGTGTTGGTTAGTCACGCGGTTTGGATTTTTATTTTCGCCACAAGAATTTGGTGTCAAGACAACGGCGTGATGATGTGGCATTATCTGATTGGTTGTTTTTTTTTTGGTAGGGGGCAAAACTGCAAAATATAGGTTATTTTGGGTGAGGTTTAATTGTGCGTTTTATGTAGAGTACATGAGTGATATGAGAGATGCTCGATGATATTGTTCCTTTGAATTTGTTGGGATATTATCTGTTTTTCTTTGTGTTTATATTATCGAGTCAAATTGTTTTGAATTTTAAAGTCAATCGTTATCTTTTGCAATATGAACACAAAATAATATTATAATTACATATAACATCATTAGTCAATAATATACGAACACATGTTTTTGTTGAGATTTGAATGAAAATGTTATTGAAAAAACTATTTAATATGATAATTTAAGCTTTTATATATATATATATATATATATATATATATATATATTTATCGGTTAACTTTATAATTATGAAAGTGTGATGGGATTGATGATGGAAATTATTATATAGCTTGACTGAATTTTGAATTTATATATAATAAAGACAACTTATATGTCTTCAAAACACACACTGTTTGAATCATTATATGGTTTTATAACAACCCTCACAGCAATTCAGATTGTATAAATTACAAAGGTAAAACAAGAATG
Organism: Bretschneidera sinensis; assembly: GCA_023935145.1. Taxonomy (NCBI): domain Eukaryota; kingdom Viridiplantae; phylum Streptophyta; class Magnoliopsida; order Brassicales; family Akaniaceae; genus Bretschneidera; species Bretschneidera sinensis. The sequence goes on along the minus strand of CM043698.1, from coordinate 140,976,257 downwards.
GCAATTAATTAGACAAATTAACATAGAATATATGGTTTTTCCTCTCTTTTTTACCGTTCTGTTTTAGTTTTTAATTTTTGTTTCTTATATTGATCGAGAGGGGGATTAAACTTGAATTTTTTATACGTGAAACGATGTTTTAAGATCTTTTTTACTTCTACTTAAACTTTTAAGATAACTAATAACCTAATTTTATATATATATATATATATATATAATATGTGTATGTATATGTATATATGCGTGTGTGTACAGTTATCAAACCCCATCATTATGAAAGTGTGATGGGATTGATGATGGAAATAATTATATAGCTTGACTAAATTTTGAATTTATATATAGTAATCAAGTGGTGATAAAGACAACCTAGATGCCTTAAAAAAATATATGCTTCATGAGATAAAGAGTTGAGGAATTTGTTTGAATCATTATATGGTTTTGTAACAACCCTCGGGAAAATTCACATTGTATATATTACAAAGTTAAAACAAAAATGACAATTAATTAAACAAATTAACATAGAATATATGGTTTTTTCTCTTCTTTTTTTTTACCGTTCTGTTTTAGTTTTTAATTTTTGTTATATTGATCGAGAGTATGATTAAACCTTAATTTCTTATACGTGAGACGACGAATTAAGATATTTTTTTCACTTACTTAAAATTTTAAAATAACTGATAACTCAATTATTTTTTCACATATCTAAACGGAGATATATTTACATATGGTTTAGATAATTAGGTCATGACATGAACTAAAAGAATTTTTTTAGCATTAGTTATTGAAAAGAGATTGATTAAACATTAATTATACATCATAGTCCAATATATATTTTGTTCAAAGTAGGGTTGCCAAGTTGCTATATGAGAATGTACCCTATGGAGTCAGCTTTTTGATATTACCATATATGAACAAGGCATCATTGCAATCCTACACAATAGGCAGATTCATATTTTCGTGACTAAATCTTACTGAATATGATTGCACAAAGACCATTTTTTTATTAAAAAAACATTTTTCTTTCTTTTACTTTTAATCATCAACTGGCAAATTTAACTGTTCTTTTATTCTCGTTAAAAACCATAAAATATTATCTGTAAGCATGAAATTTTTTTTTTTTTTTCAGAATGAAAACGGTTCAGATCGATTAATTACAAAAAATCTACGAATTTCCATCTCTGTTTACCTAAGAAAAGCAAAGGATAAGTTACTTACAAAATTTAATATATCCATCATCATATTCATTTAGTTACTTTACTATTCGAATACAAACTCGAAACTGTTAAAAACCATTAAATACTATTAATAACTGCAAAAAAAAAACATTTTTATTTTTATTCATATTCATTTAAACGGATATGATTCGGATCGATTAACCGCAAAAACTATAGTAATTGACATTCAAACCAAAACCTCCCCATGATCATAAGATCATGACCATCAAAGTAGCATGCATAAATTAATGTGCACAACTACAAATTAATTAAGGCAAACTTTATTGTTATTTTTCTAATGAAAATGAAAACCCCTAATGATTTTTAGCCAATTTTGGCAAAACTGAGTATGTGCACTCTACAGCCTTACACTCTCCTGTGGGTTAAAAAGCTACTGCGGCCAGACCATGCCCGCTATAATCGGCGTATGGTCTCAGATCTTGACACCTGTCTTATGGGTACTATCCTATAAAGCTTGTCTCTCACCGTCTCTCTTGAAACAAAGTACGCTACCAACAAATGTTGAAGTCTTATTAGTTCGTGTAATACACGCGACAGAGAATGAAGTGTGTTTGTTTTTTCTTGCAGTAGGATTAACATATTTCATTGGAAAAGAAAATAGCTACTTCCAATCTTTTCTTTATTGCTTCCAGGACACCATTTTGGAGTGATAATGAAAGAAATAACGAAAAACAAAGAGATAATGTATCTGGAAATAGCAAACACACAATGAGAACAAAAACAAAGACCCCATGAAGAGAAGCATAGGACAGTGTTAGCCATGTCCTTTTAGCATTTCACACAGGTACCAGTTCTGTTTGGTTCACTGCACAGCTCCTCTCTCTCTCTAAAAAGCAAACTCGATCTTTGTCTCTTTTTAACACCCGACCATTTCTTCTCTTAAACCCACCTCCTCATAACCCAGAAAGCATTTTCTCTCTAAAACCCCATTTATCTGAAAAATCAAAGAACAAAAGAGAAAACAGAACCAATCTCTCTAGTTACTTCTTTATACCACAAAATTTAACTCTCTCTCTCTCTCTCTAACAAAGCAATCATAACTTTTTTCAATGGCTACTTCATTAATGCTCATGGCTAGAGAACAAACCCCTGCAGAAACACAAGAACGCACCAAAACCCACATTGGATCCGAGATGATCAAGCTTGAACCCGCAAAGAACAGAGGGAGAAAACCCGGTAGTACTAAAGGTCCTTCTCAGAAGAAACAGCCACAAAGAGGAATGGGAGTGGCTCAACTGGAGCGATTAAGGCTCCAAGAGAGATGGAAGAAAATGACAGAGATCACTCAAGTTGATTCTCTCAGTATCCCAACTACTGATCAGTTTCAGTACCAAACACCCACTGCAACCCATTTACCCTTCACTAACCCGATCAGAGGTGTTCATGTGCTTCACGGCGCAACGAACTACGGTGGACCCGTAATCGGTGGTGGTGGTGGGTTGCTGTGTTTGGACTCGGGTTTGGTGGTCCAGAGGATTGGGGCGAGTAGTACTACTGGTGGGTTTAGTGGGTTTTGTGGTGGTGGATCGGGTCAGGTTTTGGTGGAGCCGGATATGAGGGTTCAGATGGGGATGATGAGTGCTGTTGTTGAGACCTCAAAAGAGCTCTCTTCAATGCCAAAGATGCAGCAATGTACCCCTGATCGCTGTGAAGTTTGCTCTAAGGTGCGTGTTGTGTTTTTGGCTTTTTTAACGGTTTTGTTCTTTATGTTTTGTTTTACTGTTTGGTTCATGAGAAAATGAAGGAAAAGAAAAGGCAAATAAGACATTTTTTCTCAGTTAGACAAGAGGAGTTTATTAGGCTCATGAATCAGGTTGAGCTTTTCAGTTTTGGTTTTCTGGGTACTTTTAGTTTTAATCCCTTTTGTTTGGTTTTAGGGAAAGTAGAAAAGAAAGGAACGGGATTTTCTTTTTTTTTCTTTAATGAATAATGATTTTTTTTCTCTCTTTGCTCTATGTATATATGTTAATGTTAGCTTATTTTATTTGCAGAAGAAGCGTTACAATGGGGAGAACATAAGATTTAATGGAGGGAGAGATAAATATGCAGCGATATTACCGATCAGAGGCTGTAATTTTCTGGGATTGAATCAAGAAAAGCAAGCAAGCTTCAATGGAGAGATCACTGGATTTGGTGCCAGAGCAGCCAAGAGTGCCGTTTATGCAAGTCACATTAATCCCAATGAGGTACTACAGATTAATGATTAATATTTTCAACATTAATTAATTTCTTAGTAACAACACAAAATAAAACACTTTATGTATATTTACTAGTCTAGAAATTGATTAAATTATCATTAATTAATTTATCTTGAGTGAATTTTTATTGCTTTTGTTATATGGGTTTTGTAGGGAGTGGAGGTTGTTGCCATTCACAGGAAGGGAAACTCTCAAAATGGTAATGGAGCTGTGCTTATGGAGTATGAATTTTTCCCTGGAAAAAGTGGCAAAAGTACATCTTCCAAGGAAATGGAATTTCCTGCAGAAGCTTCTGTTGCAGTGAGTGGTGAAGCTTGTTATATTACCACTACTGCTTATGGCTATAATCCATCGAATTCTGTTGATTTGTCCTTGAAGCTTTAAGGTCTCTCTTGCCTTGGGTTTTTTTGTTCTACTTTAATGGTGTAATATATCTGAAACAGAAACCATAAACAGCTTTTTTCTTTTGGGTTTCCCTTTTGTTGTTAAACTCATTTCCTTAACCAAAACACTGCAATATATATGTTAATTTTTAGCAAATCTCTCTCTCTCTCTCTCTCTGATTGTGTCAGTTTTGTTTTAAATTCTCCCAGCTTTAATGTTCTGTTTGCCATTATTTGTCTTATGATATAATCTTGTTTTAGGGAATCTGTTGTGGGTGTAGACTATTAAGTGAATTTAGACCTAATTAATCAATCTCCATTGTGTACAAGAGCCATATCATATGTATTTTTCATGCTTAAAACTTAAAAGAAGTAAACTTTGATATATATTATATTAAATTATATTGATTAGTGAATCAGGCCTTTTGGTCAAGTGATTACCTCAGGGTTTTCTATATAAGAGACCCGGTATCCATCTCTTTCCTAGCATTAATCACAAATCATTAAGCGCTAAAAGAATAGTCATTATATATATATATCTCCATTACGAACATGCAATATTAAACTATTTTTTATAAAAATTATTTTGTTTCACAAAGTTCAAATTAATAGATCTTGATCCTACTCCTATAGTCATACATGCATGGTTCTAATTCATGTAATTGCAACTCTAGCTAATTCAAGAAGGGTACTATTGAATAAAAAAGAAATGGGTACTAAAATATAAAAAAAAATTAAATTAAATGACTTCAAATTTCCTTCTTTAATGGTTGTATTGTATGTGTTTAAATCTTAAAAAAAAAAATACTATAAGCTGTTATATGCAGGATAGCTGGACAGAAGGAGCTTTTACTATAAAGCTCAAAACCCTAGCCTCTGATCTCTCAATATCTATCTGTCTGTCTGTCTGTCTTATTTATTTAAGGTTGGCAAACAAAAAGGAGAGGGATTTCTGTTTTAGAGATAGTTTACATCTTTTATGTGCTGAAACACAAGGAGGGTATCTCTGCCTTTCTGTTTATGGGAGTCTAATCAAATTAACCCTCTGTAGGATTGCTTTAAAAAACGTGAAAAAAGAAAGATGAAAAGTGTGTGTGTATATATATACATAAAGAGAGAGAGAGATGCAGGTGGGGAGACTGATAGTCTGTATGATATGAATTATAATAGTCTCAGTAGAAGTTACAAGGTTGTGTGAAAAAAAAAACCTTTTTTCTAAGTCACTTTTGATTGGTTCTTCAGTGATCACCCTTGTGTCCTATTCATGATCAGTATTTACTTTCCTCTTCTTCTTTATTGTTATTTTACTTTTGGTAAAATCCTCCTTTTTTCTACATGCAATTCTCTTTTTCGATTTAATGTTTTCTTAGCTTTTGTTTTTGTTTTAAAGAAGTTGGAAGTACTTTCTGTTTTTACTACTTTCTTCTTTTACTTTTTGTGTATCATCTAATTAAGTAAATCTCTACTTACATGATCAAGGCAAGGATGTATAGTAAACAAGTAGTGGAAGGGTATATACATATATATAGTTTTATGCTATCATATAGTATATGTATGTAACAATAAACAAGCATCTGTAATTAAATTAGTAATCTGTAATTATATGATTGCTCATGCTTAAACTCAACCAAAATCATAAGTAAAATCAAGCTTTTGTAAAATATTACATATGCAATTATGTACCCAATATATATATACACACAGACAGATATGGTTGAATCAAACAAGATCATGAGATTAGGTATCAAATAAGGGTCATTATATTTCAAACAAGTCTAAATATTTGGGTGGGAGAGGAACAAATGTTGATTCCATTTTTGACCCATTTGAATTTCCAAATATGGAAAACAATGAACATTGTATACTTGTAAGAAAGAAATGTGAGAGAAAATAAAATAAAATAAAAAGAAATGATAGAAAAATGAGAAGAAAAGAAAGAGTGTTGCTAGATTAATTAACACCCATTTTAACATCTATGAATAGATCAATCATAAGCCAATTCTCATTTATTAAAATGTTTTATCTCACTTGTTACAGTGATTTTCAAAAGTAATATGATCAGTTACTAATTAAACTTTATAACCTGGAGGAAAATTACTGGTAATGAATGTTAACTTTGGGGGTTAACATATCTTTATGGTTTTGGTTTTCTTTCCACTTACTTTTTTATTTCTATCAATCAAAACAAAAGAAAATTGTTTTCCAATTTTCACAATTTTTTTTCCTTTTTCCGACCAATCACAACTTTAAGGAGGATAGGGCTGTTAACTCAATGATCAAATCATATTACTGGGGTTATATTATAGTTTGTAGTTTGAAGAGTAACTAAAGTTATACTTATTAACTTGGGTCTTATGACCTAGTGGGTATATTTAGGTTTTTCACATGGTAAAATCGAATTCAATCCCCGTTTTCTTAAGGATGTTAGAATAAAAAGTTACCTACTTAAGAAGAAAATTAATCAAATGCAGCGAAAAAAAAAAAAAGATATAGATAAAGAAAAGGAAAGTAAAAGGGCAGGGGTCCTTCTTATGTTTAGGGTAAGGGCAAGATACGGAACAGAAGTATTTATCATGGTACCGAAAAGATAGAAAAGGTAGTAGTAGTATTTGTAAGTAGTTATCAAAATTCCAAAACCAATTATGCAAAAGGTCAAAAAGCGTGGACGGCAGGATTCGAACCTGCGCGGGCAGAGCCCACATGATTTCTAGTCATGCCCGATAACCACTCCGGCACGTCCACCGGATATGCTTTTGGGAACAGAACATTGACTGTACTCAATAAAACTTAGGAAATATGTATTTTTACGGATTAAATTAAATATAAAATATAATATTTTCCTGGGGTGGGTCACACCGACGGTCTATCAGTTGAACTACGGGGGTTCAGGGATGGTCTACGTGTTGTTAAGGAGCTCCATGTTCAAAATTTAGTTATACAGATTAATGGTCAAAGCATCATCCATCTTTTCAAGGAGGTTGATATGTGAATCCATCACTTTAATAGCACCATCTTTTCCATGGACAACGAACATCCATTTCAAATAAACATTTAATTTATATGTTTGGTCATATTGAAAGTAATCTATATTTCTGTATTCTGATTTCTGAACATTGGGCTAAACTCCTTCGCTACATGTAGTGTTATCAGGGACAGATTCAGGAATTTTGACGAGTGAAGACAAAGTTATTGAAGAAAGACTGTTTAATTTAAAAAAATAAAGGTGATTGAAACTTTAGCGTAATGATTGAGGTTCGTTTTTTTTTTGTTAGTGTTTGAGTTTGAGTTTTTTCATGTATTGTTGGGGTAAATCAAATCTTATTCGGTAATTTAAAATGAATTGATAATTTTGTTTAGCGTACATGTAAGACATTCACTTTATTAATAATTAAAGATGTTAATATTTTTATTGAAACTTTTTTATTTCTCACTTAACTCGACATAAGAAAAAAGTTTATAACTTTTTTTTTTTTTTTTTTTTTTGTAGTTAATCTTAGATCAAGACTTGAAGACAACAAAATTTAACTTTTTTAATCAATTTTCTATTTTTTTAATTTTTTGTCCTTCATTTTTCAATTTTAACATTTATTGCAGAAGTTTGGGGGGTTGGACACAGTTTTCCATTGTTCTAAGTTATTAATGGGGGCACTTTGAAATTATTAGAGGGGCACCTCATTAGCGATAAAAAATAATCTTAAAGTATCCCCGCTTTTTCTTACACTAGTTATCATGAGATGGGTTACGTGTGGTTAATTTTTTTATATTATTTTTCACATATAATTATAAATAAATAATAAACTTTGATTTTGGTAAGAATGAAATAAGATACAATCTTCAAAAAATTTAATATTAAAAATGTTAATTTTGTTTTGCTGTAAACAAATATTGCATAAAATAAAATTCTAGACGAAATTGAATATTTATTATTGTAATATAAATCAAATTTAAGTAGATAAAAGATATTATAAATATAATTTTTTTATTGATTTAACTTATTTAATTACATAGTAGTAATTTTTTTTTTTTAGAAAACTAGTTTATAAAGTAACGATTTTTTTAAACAGGTGTGTTTATATTGAGTCTCCAAACTATTTTTTTGGTATAAGTCTCCAAACTTTATATAATAATTAGAAATATAGATATAGAGTCAAAAGTAAAATATGATTATGTCAAGAAAAGAAAGTGTAATTTTACAGATTTAGTTACATGATGATTTAAAATAAAACCTGATTATATAAAATAATTTTTGAATTATTTACAAAATAATTTCTCATATAGAGAATCCTAATTCAACGAAGAAAAAAATATTTAACCTAAAAATAATTTTTAAGTAAATATATTTTTGTCTAGTTAACATTTTTATGTTTATATTAGCTTATATGAATTTAATTGAAAAATGATTGGGTTTGTTGTCATAATTTGTATCAACAATCCCTTTCTTAAAAACTGACCGATGATTTCTAGAGAAAGAATTTCCAATGTGATACAACTTCAAAGTAATCTGATCAACAAAAAAATGAATCATGAGATAATTTATAATAAAGTTTCATCGTGTTAAAGATTATAATTAAATATACACATTTTTCTTTGAAATGCTTATCTCTCGAGTGCACAAATACAAAATAAGGACTTTATTGACTTTCATCCTGTTTTTACCTTTTTAAATACTTTTTTATTTGTTGTTCAGTAAAATCTCCTTGAAAAATTTTAATATACCGCAACATCTTGATAGTTGAATGCGACATAATATGTATAGTACACATGTTGTTAGAAGTTTTCAAAATCAATAACTATTAACTTTGAGATAATCAACTCAAGTTATAAGTAATGGGCACTTTAAAGTTTTGGAATCAAATTTTGACATCAACTACTCATGGATAAAGAGAATTACGATCATGAATATATTGAAGGAACAAAGGTAGATTAGATTGGCATTGTATTAAAAAAAATATAATTATAATAAAAGCTTTAACTTAATTGACTCTTATATTAGCTATGTTAGGCGAAAACAAATATTAAAGATTCAAACTTAAAAGTAGTATCTTTGTAATCACTCAATATCTAGTAGACATGTCTTATTTCGATTGTTAATAATACAAATTTATATTGAGAATAATATTAAATTATTATTAAGTGATCTTAATATCACTTGTTTACTATGATAAAACCAACTCTTAATTATTTTAATAAACTAAAAATATAATTTAATTGATTAAGTTACATAATAATCTATCATTTGAAAAAAAAAATTGTTTATATCAAGTTGTGAATTTTTTGTCAAACTCATAGAAGATCCAAATTTTTAAAAAGAAGAGAAAACAATAATTAAGTATTATACGTTTTTTGTATATTGAATATTTTATACCATATACGATCTCCATTTGGTATCCACCTCTCAAAATGTCCCATAAGCCCCTACTTAAATAAATAAATCAAATATTTAAATAAAGTTATATATGTAACTCAATTGACTTCAACTCTCCCTTCTTTTTATCCCTCTTAACTTTAATCTATGTTTTTCTCTCTCACTATCCCACTCAAACTTGACTTATTCACTCTCTTTATCTCTTCACTCTCTTTATCTCGCTTATTTTCAACCCATGTTAATTGTTAGCATATTGTTTTATTACATAAAATAGCAAATTAACACACGTGTAATATGTGTTGAGATTCTAGTTTCTATTATTGAGGAATTCCTGTCGTTATAAGAAAAGGCCAATATAAGACCGTTAAGTTAATATTTAAGATTAATATGTTACTTATATGACAAGAAATCAGCTAGTACACATAAATACAAATCATAATAGTCGAATTATTTACAAGAAAATATATCACTATATAACTGTTATCTCTAAGTGAAGATATTATATGTGAAGAAAAGTTAAATGGTAAAATAATAAAAAAATTCATTTTTATGGAATTTTTGTAAATTGATTTGATATCGGTTCCATTGTTTTATATTAGGGTAATATCGAATGATTTTTATGTTAATAAATGTAATAGTTTTTTTTTTATTTTATATTTTGGTATATCAAGTTATCAAATTATATTTTGATAATACCGAATCATTAAAAATTTGAGAAAAAATATTTAATATTTTTTTTGCAAATACTTTATTTTTATGTAATTCGATAATCGAACCGAAAAATTTGATTATCAATTGATTTGTACCCTTAAGTTGGATATAAAATACTGTCAAATCAAATATCAAAAAATTATTAGTTATACAGATCAAGAAAATCAATCAATGTTTACAGAAATTAATATTCTAACTCAAACTATGTTATTTTTTTATAAAAAATTGAAACAATGTTGTATATAAAGAAAAAAGTTAAATACATTATCCTTATTCAAGATAAGAACTCATTTGAGTCTACTCTTATGTAATAAATTTTTTTTCTTTATATACAATATTAATTTTTTTTAAAGAAAATAACGATGAATATATTGAAAAAGCTTAACAAAGTATAACCATTAGATTCATATATGGCGCTCACTTAATTAACGTATTAATTGACATTATATTTTTTTAAACACAAATTTATTGTTTATAACTTTATATAGAGTTGAGTAAGGATATTTTTGTCTATCAACATTTTTATACCCCCTTCGAACTTAATACTAATTATAATATAAAAGAAAATATTATTATAATCTAAATTCTAATAGAACAATAAAAGATTATATCAATCCAAATTCTTAATAAATCCCCGGTGAAATTACAATTATCTCCTCTACGTTAGCTAAACTCGTCACCTTAGTTTCTCTCTTATTCCCTCTCCTCGCCATTCCAAACATCAAATCAAAATATTTCAAAATTGTGGTCGGTAGGATTCGAACCTGCACATGCAGAGCCCACGTGATTTCAAGTGATGCCCGATAACACACTCCGGCACATCAACTAGCTATGCCATTGCGGTTACAAGAAAACAAGGAGAAGTTTTTGTTTGCACCTGAACATTTGACTGTTAATTTTGAAGAACTTTAATAGTAATGTTTATACATACTTAATTATTATTATTAATAAAGTTTTTAAAAATTATTAGTTATATTTTTACTTCGGTGTAAAAATAAATTTTGCACTCGATGTAAAAATAAATTTTACATCTGATGCAGGTAAGAACCTCTCTAAACTAAAGGTAATGTCCTATATTAGTGTATAATTTGGCTAATACAACCCAACAAAAACCAACTACTCGCTAACAACTCAATTTTTTTTTCTTTAAGATAATCAATAAAAATGTAAGAAACTAGCTTTTGGATTAATTAGATTGGCTATAGCTTTTGATGAAATTAGGTTTTGGAAGAAAGAGGTGTTTGATAAAGTTTGATCACTTGTAATTGCAGATATTTCTATTCTTAACTTTGTTTTTGAAAAAAAAAAGTAATATTTCTATAAAAATAATTCAAAATATAAGAAACAACTCGTTGCAGTGATTTTTAGGAGAAATTCTTGTTTGCACCGAGTATAAATCTTATTTTTACATAATGGTGAAAACTTGATTGATAAATTTGGAGAATTTAACTAGTAATATTCATACATATTTAATTAACATCACAAATAAAACTCCCAAAAATTACCAGTCGAATTTTTACTCTGATGCAAAAATGAGTTTTATACCTTTTTGTAAGTAAGAATCTATCAAATTTTAGAGAATAAAATGATCAATTACTAATAAAGTTTTGGCCTAATGTTATTAGTGTACTGTTTATTATAAAAAAAGTTTTATATGTTTTTTTCCGCAACAAATTGTCCAAACAGGAAAAGAAGGGGTTGGGCTGTAAGCAGTAAGGTCACCAAGCCCACCAATCAAGTTAAGATTCAGTACTTGACCCGACTTAACGAAACCCAAAAATTAGTCCCCAGTGAAATTACAATTGTCTCCTCTACGGAAACATCACATATAATACAATATCCAAAGATCCACGCTCCCACCTCGGTACTCTATATATTATATTCTTCTTATTCGATCACACCCAGAAAGGTAACAGAAACTCTTCCCTCTGGAATAATCAAAATCACCATCTTGAGAGCTTCTTAGATCATAGCATATAGACAGATTGTATTTTCTTTTTGATTTTCTGTTTGATAAAAGAGAAAAAAGAAACCTAGAAAATGAATCCTCCAGCACCAGACTCCGACCACCCCCAACTCCCCAACATCAAGATCCACCACCCTCCCTCTCCTCGCCACTCACACTACCACACCACCACCCCTTCTTCCGCCGCCACCCCGACCCCTACAGCTGGCGCCCGTCGCAAGATCTGTGTGGCTGTAGACCTCTCCGACGAGAGCGCCTTCGCCGTCCGCTGGGCTGTCCACCACTACATCCGTCCCGGAGACGCTGTAATCCTCCTCCACGTTTCCCCCACCTCCGTACTTTACGGCGCCGACTGGGGGCCCCTCCCCCTAGAACAACAACAACCCATTGATTCCTCGCAACAAAACCAACAGCAGCAGCAGCAGTCGAATCAGAAGCAGCTCGAGGAGGACTTCGATGCCTTCACGGCGTCTAAGGCGGCGGATCTTGCGAAGTCGTTGAAGGAGGCCCAGATTCCGTACAAGATCCACATAGTGAAGGACCACGATATGAGGGAGAGGCTCTGTCTGGAGATCGAGCGGCTGGGGTTGAGCGCTGTCATCATGGGGAGCAGAGGGTTCGGCGCCGAGCGTAAGGGAAGCGACGGCAGGCTCGGCAGCGTCAGCGACTACTGCGTCCACCATTGCGTCTGCCCCGTCGTGGTCGTACGGTACCCCGGCGACAAGGATGCCGCTGCTGGAAATCGAGGTGCGGCAGATGCTGTTGTCACCGTGAAGGAGTCCCCGGCGGCCGAGAAGGAAGATGAGGCCAAAGGTGGGTTTATACTTTCTTATTATGTTGCTAGGTGATTTAGTTATTTATTGGCAAAAATGCGGTTCATTGCAATTGGATTGTTTTTCTTAGCTGACTGCTTGGTTGGATTCCTAATTGCTTCGATTGAGGATGAACGCTTTGGACCTTGTGGTATTATAAGTTCGAGAATTTTTACTTTTAAAAAAAGAAAGTTTGCGAAATCAACCCCCACCCCCCCACCACACACACAGACATTTGCCTGAATGATTTGGATTGTTAATAAATGACTAAAATTTTGGGTTATTTTGTATATTTGGTAATGGATGTCTCGTGGGTATAAGGTAGGGAATATCTACCTTATTTGTGTTATCTGGTTGGTTTGTTAGTTAAATATTATCACCTATTTAGCTTTACGGTTTGTGGATTTAACTTGGGTGCTTCGACAATTTGTTTTCTTTCCTAAGCCAAAATTGATTTTTTAATGGTCATTCATTGGATGGAGGATGGCCATTGGTTTGCTGCTGAAATATATGCTTGCCTTTAGTCTACTTATGAAAAAACTGATTGCCTATTGTATAATTTGTGTATGCAGTTATTATTTAACTTCATTATGGGAGCTATGTTGTTTTCTGTTAATTGAATATGAAATGATGAGTTTACTTACTTTCTGTCTTTTTTGTTGATGATTTGTTAAGAAAACACGTTCAGAGTTTACTGAAATCCAATACACTTAGTCCTTAGTATCACTACTTACGAATGTAATGGCTGCTAGATTTGTAGTGCACTAGTGCTTGTATAATTGTAAACTCTCTGAGAGAAACGTGGATGTGGTGATAGGCTTATGTCCTCTAATGTACTTAGTGATTTTGGGCTATAACTTTTCGTCTTGATTTTGAAATGTGTTCTCTTGTTAAATCTAGGAGTTAGCCTTAAATGTAATCTAAGAAGGATAAGGCATTTGACATTGATCATTTCTTTAATTGAACTGGCCAATATATGTTAATTCAATGATTGATTTAATTATAATATAAGCCTGTACTATCTTATTACCCATATAGAACCCCACGATAATATCACAACCCACCTAAAGTGAGAGAAATAACCTATATAGAAATCGGACAAATAACCCACTCACCGTGGGAATTGAACCATAGGCCTTGTAGTCCCGGTACTTCTTGATGACTAAGCCAAGACCTCATCGGTGACCAATATACGTTAAATACACTCTAGAAGCCAACTTGGATGTATTCCTAGATTGCTTTTAAAAAGGTGAAAATTTCAATAATTAATGGAGTGTAAAGATATATAGCTTTTTGGGAGTGAATAAAACACCATGGTTGGGTAACTCATAAGCAAGGTTTCTGGTTGAAGTTATTAGTATTACTGGCTGTTGTGGCACAAAGTATGATATTTCTTGGTTTCGATCTCAAAAGTGATCAGAGGAAGCTCCCTAATAATCCACGTTTAGGAGTCTTTGCCCCAATAGAAGAAAAGCAAGGTACTCAAAGAAGGCTTGCATAAAGTTACTAAGAATTTATTGACCGTTGTTGCTTTAACAAATAGAATATGAGACTAAACGTTTTGATAAAGTCACAGGCTTGCTTGTTGTGCATATTTTTTTCAACAGAGAATGCATTTTCACTTTCTTTGTTGTCGTGGAAATTTGATTTTTAAGGTTCGTTTGTAACCAACTTGTGATAAAGGTTTTCTGGAACTGGAAACCATGTATGGGTAAGAGTATGTTATTTGGATTTATGTCAGTCAAAAAGCATATTCAGACTGAACAATCTATACGTTTATAATTTCGGATTTTTCTGCCCCATCACTAGCGTATAAATATCACATGCAAGATTGTAACATGTACAACAGAAAAGGCACACATCTCCTATGATGGAGGTTAGAGATGTTCACTGGTGAAGTATTTAAACTGAATATGGCAAAGAAAGATCATGAGTTCCTTAAAATGAGAAAAGAGTCTTGGCACTCTATTTGGATAGATCAAGTTTGCCTCGCTATAGGGCACTATTCTTTTGGGATTGATAGGTAGGTGTTATTATTATATAGCACCTTTGAGTTTGGAGCAAAAGTTAGCTTTTCTTCATGGTAGCTGATTGGTATACACTAAAAATAAACCGCACTAGCCAACATATATTTGCAAAACAAGTACTATTTGTATTTTCAGTGCTACATTTTTGTTATTGGTGCAAGAGGATAGAAGGGAGAATGGAGTCTAGTTCCCAAGCTTTAATAAAGAATGCATAGACATTTGCCTTGACTTGGATAGTCTAATTTCATCGACGACTTTTATGTACTTCTGCGACACTGGCCCATCAGCGTAGTACTTTTTATCAATGAGAAATAGAGGGTTGTGATACCATATAATCGATATTCTCTGTGATCTCTCTTTTTTCTGCCACACGAAATAGAATATTCTGGTGAGGTAATTGATGCTATGTTTGTTTCTCAATCTCACTTCTGGGTTCATTTTCTGAACATTTTCTGGTGGTTTGAATTGCTTCTTCTTGTGGTGCTATGGTTTCCGTCGGAAGTTTTGACTTTCAGCATTGGGTTTTTTGGGATGTGTTTCAGATTGATGTTCTGTTTGAATGTTGTAGGTTGCATAAATGATAAAGCTTGTTGGCATTGGTGACATGTTTGAAATTGTTTGGTAGTCTTCTGGGTGGTCTGACTTTTGCATCTATTGGCTGGCTGCCCATAGCTTGACGGTCCCTTGACTTCTTTGTGTAGGGTCATTGCTCGTTACCATGGCCCTAGTATTATGGGACAGTTATGTTTACTTTCCTCATTGGTTTACTTTTACTATGGCTGTTTTATCAAGAGCCTGGTTCCACAAGGCAAAGTTAGAGATTGTGGTGGATTTACCAAATAGTCTCTCAGTTTCCTACCAATCTTGCATAGCAGATAGGAAAACAGTGGTGGAGAGATGGGTCTCTTTCTCTCTCTCTCCCTTCTTCTCTTCTTCTCTCCCTCTCTTCCCTATTCCCTATTCCCAAATTTCCTTTTCTTTTGGTAGGGCGGGGTTGGCTGGTGGGCAAATATTTCAAATATGGGTATTTACTTCTCAAGTAGTCAATGCTAATCAAATGTTTGTCTTTGCGGGGAATTAATTCAATTATTTGCTTATCAAAATCTTGCCTTGAGTAAAAGATAAAAATGTATTGCTTTTCAAATGAATGAATTTGTTTTTTGTGGTTCTCACATTAATAGTTCATGGGGATGATTTTTGGCTGTATCGTTAAAAGTGATGTGTGAAATATATATTTTTTGTACCAATTAGTTATGATACGTGCTACGTTGACATATATTTTGAATTTTACGTGGCTGCATAATCTCATGAAATGAAAGTTATAATTTGTAGAATCATTGTTGTTTGATTGTCCAACATTTTGGGATATGCTGTATTCTTGTACTGTTGAAGCATTTTTCTGTTGCGGAATCCTTGCACTATTGCTGTTGTGCTGTTATGCTTTGGATGTCGGGGTGTTAAAATGAAATAACACGGTGAAAAGAAAGAGAACTGGATGAAGTTAGCTTAGGAGTAAAGTCTAAGCATGCATGCTAGTTTATCATTTTGTAATTCTCTCAATATCATTTTCTTCTGAGTGAGTCTCTTAATTTATTTTTATAATTTCAATAAAGTGTATTGTATGACTATGGATTGTTAATCTGCTGGAATGGTGACAGGTTGGTTATGCATTTGAAATTCTCATTGACCGAGTTAAATTTTTTGATTGTCCTTGTTAAGTAATGTTTCTGCATGTTCAATTGCAGATACTTAGTGTGTGCTGGCGATTCAGGTTGATCCCCTCAGGAGCAGGTTTGACTTTTGGTGTTGGAACTCCCAATATAATGTTAAATTTCTCATTTACTTGTGTTAGATCAATCTCATTTTTGTGGTTTTTATTTTTTCCAATCTGAGGTTTATGTGGAGCAGCTAACTCCCCCTCTTCAAATAAAAAATTCCTTGTACATAAAACACCCAGGCGATCTTCGCCTTTTCTTTATTAAGCATCTCTTGCCGTATTTGGCCCAACAACAATTTCATATATATCTGATACGGTGACTTGGTTTTCTTGTGTTGTAGATAGTGTAGAGGCTCTGAGTCAAAAGGATTAGCTGACATGTGGATGAGTTAATGAGATGTTTGTGATGGTTGGAAGGTGGCATCTTGTTAAAATGGAATGTAGGATTTTGTCGGATCAATCTTTTCTCATGTAGCGTAATGAGAGGATTAGTAATGTTATTGTATGGGGTTGATAAGGTTTTGAATTTCTTTTGTGCGTTCAGGAGAGATGTTATACTGCATTGTGACATATAAAATAGATAATTGCAATGTTAAAAAGTATTTTCTCTTTGGTATTTTACGGGCCATCTTGTTTTCTTTGTTGATGATTGGGTGATCTGGTCGAATCTCAATTGATGGTCTTCACAGGCCTAAAGATTTAGGTGGAGAATGCAGCCTTTGTTTTCTGCAAATGACCCAATTAAATAAAGAAAAACAGTATGAACGATACTCACTCAATCGATGTTTTCTTTAATTTTGTGGTCATTTGACAAGCTTTCTAAACAAGTTGTGCTTTGGATAATTATTTAGAAACTAAAGTTGACAAGTTGAAGGGGATTGGAAATATTATTCAAAGGGAAGCCAAACTCTTTCACTTTCTTTTCTTGTAGGTTTTGAGATTCCGCATTAAACCTATAATATGATAAAAACATCATGTCATGTTTTCGATGTCTAAGTTCGTTGTATCTAGAGGTGCATTAATTAATTACAGTCATTTCCGGTTAGGCTCGTTGTCTTTGTCAAATGTGTTTGAATTACGGTAGAATGTCTGACTCGATATAACTTAACACGTGTGTTTGACCTAGAGTTAATCACTTAACATTTGAGGCAAATACCCATGACGACACCAAAAAGAAACATAGGTTTGACATTCAAGCTATACCCCCCGGTGATACAGAATATATCGGAATATCGAATCATTACACGAGGATCAAGTCCCAAATGAACCCACCCGTCATTGGAAGTGACAATAGAGACAGATATAGCAACGACCGACAACAACAGACCCCAAGGGTGTACGGATGCGTGATATGGGTGCAGAGAAGCTGCACCTTCGAGATCTTCAACATCTTCGAGCTTCTCTACGATCCCTCCACTTACACTCTAGACCGCTCCTTCCTTGAGAAGAAGCAAGAGCCTTGTATGCTCTTCTCAGTTCACTCTTTATGCTCTATCTGTAAAGCCATGAAACACACTTTCTCCTGGTGCTTTTCAAAACCAATTCTCCTTCATTCTCATTCTTACTATATAATTTTGTAGTAATTATTTTAGAAACGAAATTCCTAGTAATATTTTTGAGCTTTTTTTTTGTGCTGGTTTCTAGGGTTTTTTCATCAATAATAGTTTCAATTTCCATTTTAATTGGACTTGTTTTCTTGCGTGTGTGTTTGTTTGTGTCACATATGCAGAGCAGATAAGAAGTTTTCCTTCACTTCTTAATTGATCAAATCAGGGATCAAATCGCTTTTGGTGTTCGAACTAGTCATTAATGGTCGGTTTCATTGGTATCGTTTCTTTTTTAAGTATGCCGCTCCGCGAGCAAAGAGTGAAAGAAGCAAGTGGGTTGCGGTAATGTCAGAATTTGCACCTATTTGTATCTATTTAGTGATCAGTCTGCTAGGTTCTTTGATCCAGTTTGAGAGATTTGGGAGTCATGAGGATTTTCTTCGAATTGTTATTTCACTCTATTTTGATGGAAAATATAACTGGCTTGATGAAAAATTTGAAAAAAAAATTGATTACTAATGTTAAAAGTTTCAAAGTTTTTATATGTCAAATTGATGGTTTGAGAATTTCAATGCTACAAGATCAATAATTCAAAGGCTACCCTCGAATTGTTACTGGGGTTATTTGGCTTGCTTGTAGTAAAACAATTTGATTATATCATCCGAAAGTCCATTCAAACCTGATGTGATGGATGCCCAAAATTTACATTCTGATTTAGTTACTACAACGCTAATAAATAACCTTATCAGATTTGCATGTAGGGCCTTAAACCCTAAAATATTATTTTCCAAAACTAATTGAGATAAACACCAACCCCCCATCATCGTCACCTAAATAGAAATCCCCACCAACCCAACATTGAGTGATGCTAGTGGATAGTTTTTTTTTTAATACTAAATATGCATGGATTCTCTCTTTTACCAACTTTTTTTTAGTGGGGTTTTGTTTTCTATGAACCATGCATTTTCCCTACAATTAAGTCATGTTCAATTCTTGCTGCTACCAGCAGCCACAAGTTTTTATTTATTTTTTTAAATTGAAAAAGAGCTGGCAAAGCTACACCAGTGTGGACCTGAGCCACTTTGACACACAACAGGTTCACCGTTTCTGGATAAAATGTTGCAGAAGCGAAGACTAGGCCGCACCCCAGACCCCCACCTTTCTCACGCATGGTGGTCATTGAATTACGCAAAAATCATGGACTTACGTTATGTAAAGCAATTGGCAAAATTCGACACGAAATTCATAAATAATAGTGACGAATATATTTTTTTAATGGCATGTTGATGGATAATTTAATCTATTAAATGTGCTAATTTTGATCCATCGAATTAACTAAAGGTTAGGAATGGTAAAGAGTTCGTGAAGAAAAGAAATCAACGGCTGTGGTTTTGATCTCTGCTCATTTTGCAGATCCCGAGGATCATCGAGGACTTGCCAGCAGCGTCGGTGATTATCTCATTTTGTAATCTCTTGAGCAAGCTAATGATAGCCGTTCATCTCAATTCTGCTTCACCATGATCTTGACCTGTCACTGATTGGCTCAACTCTGTCATCCTCTTCTTCTTCATCGGTCTCAAAGAAGTCACTTCCTCACTGGCTAATTGAGAAGAGGAGCACCCCATCTCATCCTGCATTTCCCATAAAAGAAAAAATTCTCGCCGTTATCCCCAGTTTGGTCGACAAGAAATTGAGAGAAAAGAAAACAATGAGAAAATAAAAATAAAACATCTTTTGACTCGTAAAGTATAACTTAAGGAAACACATTTCTGATTCCAGAAAACAGAAAAGAAAGAATCGAATTAAAAGAGAATAAGTGAAAACTCAAACATCAGAGAGCGAGAGATGAGAATTCTCTCGCATCCTCTTCGTCATCAGACCACTACGTGAAAACGGTTCCTCGCTACTACTCATCAAAGAAGACGAGCTCATCACCGTAGGGGGGGCGGCGTCGGAAGAGATGACGGCGAATTACCAGACCATGGAACTACTTGATTCTCTGAATCCTCCTCATCACCATAATCCTCCTCCTCATCACCATAATCCTCCTCCTCCTCCTCCTCCTCATCATCATAATCATCACCATCGTGATCATACTCATGGCTGTTTGTTTCTTGGCTTTGATCGTGTGATTGTTGTTGTTGTTGTTGTTGTTGTTGTAGGTTATTAGAGTAGAGGGAGACGCAGGCGTCGCAGACGGAGAACGTGGGCCCGAGCTTTGGCCCGGAGGCTTTCCAAGGCGTGAGAGATTGACAAGCTTGGCAGAGGAGACACCTTGTGTGCTTAGCTGCCAAAAAGTTCGCGCCGTGAACCATCTCGTCGCATTCCCAGCATAGACTCGCCAGGTCCAATTCGCAGTATATCCTCGCTGCTCCTCCACATAGCTCACACTTCTTCTTCATTTCCTCTCCGTGTGTGCTTCTTTTCCCTTCTCTTCGACCAAATTTTTCACTTTTAATCGGCGAGGTTTCTTCTCTAGGGGCGTTTTTGTCATTCCATTTGACGAGAGGAATACTTTTAACTCATTTCAAGGTATGCTGCAATATTAAAAAATCTTACAGGTTGACTAATTTAACGCGGTAACGACCATCTTGACTAATTACTCTATCAAATGGTTGTTGGCCACGTAGACATTATCACCTAAATAGCTGCGTGGCAATATACTATTGGGCGTCACAACTTTAAAAACATTTGATTCTTCTGCAATTAGTCTTCCTTTGTGCCACGTGCATCACGTTTATTGGGAGCCTAAGATATTTTAATTTTATTGGGTGATGACGTGTCAAGAGCATTGGTGTGAAGTCAAATTCCGTGGATAAATCCAGTCTGCACTATGGCATTGAGCCACGTGAACCCACCCGGGCGTATGAGATAAATAGATCCCCTGACGTGTCATGTGGACCCCACATTCTATTGTAATTGCAATTTGTATCCATAGTCCTGGCGAATATCATCGCCTATAAAGAGGCCCCAGAAATGTATGGGCAGAGAGAGTATTCCGTTTGTGGGCATTATCTTGTGGTCGTCGTGCGTGCAACCATCAC
Organism: Bretschneidera sinensis; assembly: GCA_023935145.1. Classification (NCBI taxonomy): domain Eukaryota; kingdom Viridiplantae; phylum Streptophyta; class Magnoliopsida; order Brassicales; family Akaniaceae; genus Bretschneidera; species Bretschneidera sinensis. Next base: position 140,955,252 of record CM043698.1, on the reverse strand, counting down.
CATTCAGTCATTCACCAACAAGATATACACGGACGGACATTATATATTTTTCTTTTGAGCAAAGCTATAATCATAAATCAAAATTATTTTGGGTAATTAAATTTTTAGTTAACAATTAATACAAAATCAAAATTTTATCAAATAAAAAAAAGTTATACTAATCAAAACATAATATAATTTAAAATTTAAAACCATACAATTTCATTCAATGAACAACAATTAATCCATATTAAAAATTTTAACATCCTTCAAATAATCAAAAATAAGTATTTTTATATAAAAAAATAATACAAATTTTTTATTTATTGATATATATACTAAAAAGTTTTGCCCAACCCTATATATATATATATATATATATATATATATATATATATATATATTAAGCATTATTATTATTATAACTTTAATATTAAAGCCTATCTAATTTATTGCTAGAGAAATAAAATTGTACTTGGATATATATATATATATGTATATAATTTTAAAATGGTTCGATTAAGTGGTGAATCGACATATTTAAAAATCAATAATTATAACAAAAAAATAAAAAAAATCCAAACCATAAACATGACATTTTCTTTTGGCAACTACGTTTGTTTTTCTTTATATTTTTTTTTACGTTTATGGAATGATTTAGGTTCGACTATAGTTATTAGTTATTTTTGCCCAACCCTAATATAGACTATCACTTACCATCATTATTTTTTATCACATGAAAATTGTGTAGTAATTTTTAAGAAGCAATCATTGATAATTTACATTTTATCAATTGTGTCTTTAGTAGAATCACTATAACAAGTGCAAAGTAAAAGTTTTAAACGAGTGTTAGAATTAGTGATCTATTTTAATGGTAGATATATTTTTATTGTTTTACTTTTGAAAAAAAATTGTTACTTTCTGTTGAGCTTTACAAATGTTTCAATTGGCATTCCTATTAAACTTTTAATTCTATAAATTATTTTAATATTTTATTATCATTTTTTTATCAAAATGTTCTTTTAAATCGCACGTGTAAAACATATATGTATCATCATCAAAAGGAAAATTATCCCAAAAAATTGAATTAAATGTAATTTTGAGTTGGTTATAGCACATATGTATTTTACATGCGTGATTTAAAGAAGGGATTTGGTTAAAATTAATCAAAAGGAAGACATTGAAACAATTTGTAAAGTTGAAGTTTTAATAAATTAAAATTAAAACATTTATGAAACCTTGTACATGTGTTGATATGACAAACTCACGTGAAGAATCCTACGTGGCACGTGATTGCCGGAGGAAATCATGGTTGCTTTTTCAAATTGCAGGAAATATTATTGTTTGCACCCAAATTTTTTTGATTGTACCGAATGCAAATTAACACTTGCAAATCTTTTGATTTAGATCAGTAAGAATTTAATTGATAATTTTTAGTAACTTCATTAGTAATGCCATCTGATGTAGTTAAGAATTTATGTTTTATACCGAATTCAAAATAAAAATTTTGTATCGGATGAAAACTTGATTGATAATTTATGAAAATTTTATTAATAATATTAATTAAATATATACAAATATTATTACGTAATGAAGTTATAAAAAATTAATAATTAAGTTTCTACCCTGTAAAAATCTTGTTTTGCACAAATTGCAGCCAAGAATCTTTGCATACACTGACGTGAGAATATGTGGAAGAGACAGGGAGAGAGTATTGTGTGGAGGAGAAGAGAAAAATGAGGTTCTTTGCATACAGACTGATTTTTTTTTTTTTTTTTTTTTTTTACTTTTTTCTGGGGAGTGTCCAACTCAAAGCACTGTGGTGATGCCTTATAGTGATGTGCAGTGAGCCCCACGGGCCAGCTAGCGAATCAAAATAGTACTGTCTTGTACACAGGTTTGGATTGAGGGTCAAAAAAATAGAGAAGCTGAGCAGGATATATTTTTAAATGGAACTGCTAATTTTGAAGAGATCAGGAGGGATTAAGGTATATATATATATATATGGTAATTAAATTGGGTTGAGTTGTTAGAATTCGTGTCATATTGAGTCGCAAGTAGTTTGGGTCGCAGATTATTTTGGGTTGGGATGTGCTTGGGCCATTTCGATCTCGAATCGTATCGAGTTTTGGGTCATGTCGGGTTTTTGTATTTCGATCGGGTATGGTTAACAAAATAGATATTTATACTTAATTAAAAAATAAATATTTGTGATTTCAAAAAAAATATTTGCACATAATATGACTAAACGAATTATATGTCCAAATTTGTGAAAATTAATTAATAATAAATCAACACTGAATTTTCTAAATAGTGTATTTAATTTGTGAATGCAATATGCAATGTTATGATTTTTATTTTCAAAATTCAATCTTAATTTATCTCAAACAGTTGGTCCACGAAATTATTCTTACTAGTAACATCTTATACCATATTTTGAAGATTAAATTTCATATAATTACTTTAATCTATTATATTTTTCCAAGACAATTAAAGATATTGTGATGTGAAGAACAATGCAAAATTTATTAATCTCCTCAATTTTTTATTTGAAGGTAATGCGATTACTCATATTAATAGACTATTGAAGCATAAACACCAACACATGTAAATTAATAATTAATTATAATGTAATTTATTTTATTCGACAAGTAGGTAATTAATAATTATATCAATTTAAAAAAAATTATTTTTTTAAAATATTAATTTTAAATCGTTCCGAATCATGTTGTTTTAGATTTTTAAGTCATTTCGAGTTTCAAATCATTCGAATTCAGATTGAATCACATTCAAATTATTTTGAATTCAGATCTTTCGAATTAAAATCGAGTCAAAGATCATATTATTTTGATGTTATGTTGGATTGGATTTTCGGAACGGGTCATGTTTTGCCCACTAATATATATCCCTCTAAATTTCCTTGTTTCCACTAAATTTTTTCTAAACTAAGTAGTATATATAGGTGTAGCGATCCATTTTTTTCCATAACATTTTTTTTACATGTCATCTCAATTCAAATAAAGGTTGGTGAAAAAGCATAATACCCATTATAGTTTTAAAAAAAGAAATAAAGAAAAAAAAGCATATGAGACTCTTAGCATTTAGCCATTCATTTGGTCAAGTAAATTGAAGGTAAGGAATTATGAAATGCAAATAGAATAGCACATGTCTATGCAGGTGTATTCGCTAAATCATTAAAATTAATTAATTGATTCTTTTGAATTGATTCAGTTAAAACATATTAGTTAATTGATTAATGTATTAGTTAATCGATCGGTTAGCGGTTAATTTTTTTTTAAAATAATTGTTTCGATTGTTTAACTGATTAAAAAATTAATAATGTTAATAATATATTAAATATAAATCTATCATATATAAAATATAATAAAATAAAATAAAAAATCTTAAATATAAATTAAATATATAATATATAATAAATTTTAAAAAACTTAATTATATAAACAGTGTCGGTTGATCGATTAACTGACCGTACCGATCGAAATTAATTCAGTAAGTTATTAACGAAATACTTAGGTTGATTCGATCGAAATGATTAAAAAAAATTTGACCGAAAAAAATCAGTTAAAATTATTAATCGAACCGTTTCGATCGATTATACATCCAAATCTATGCTTTAACTTCTTGATATAATGATTACTCTTGAGTTTTTCATATAAGATATATTTCTGATTCGATCATTTTCTTTGTTTAATGTATACCAACACAAACCTGAACTGAAACTGAAAAAACCACAGCAAAATGAAACCTTAGCCGTAGAAACCTTAGGTTTTAGAGAGATACGCTGAACCCTAGGTATGAGATTTTATCTCGGTATGAGATGGTTTCAAGTAAGAAAATAAGTGTGGCTAAATCCTCCGTTTTCTTTAGTAGAAACATGAGAAATGATGATAAAAATTTGATTATGACGATTTTGGGGGTTCAAAACACAAACCTCAATGAGAAGTATATCTTGATCTTCCTTCTATGATTGGTAGAATAATGGAGCAGATTTTTCAGTCTTTAATTGAGTGGGTTTTGCGTAAGATTAAGGGTTGGAAAGAGAATATTTTGTCTAGAACGGGCCGGGATGTACTCTTGAGTTGGTGGTTCAATTTATCCCGATTTATGGGATGAGTTGTTTTCAATTGCTATTTTTTTGTGTGTGCACAGAACCAAAATTTGATACGAATTTTTTGGTGGGGTCATAAGGGAGATGAAAGATGAGAGGAGTTTTGCAAATCTAAGGAGGATGATGTTTAGGCTTTTGTGATATGCATTGCTTTAATATGGCAATGCTTGCGAAACAAGAATGACACCTCTTAACGAATGTTGATTCTCTCGTTTAAGTCCTTCATGCAAAATACTAATTCCCTAATGGTTCTTTCTTGGAGTTAAGAGTAGGCTATGTGACTATATCAAGAGATGAGCTTGTTTCGAGAAATAAGTGGATAAGATGGGAAGATCAAAAGGAACGATCACAACAACCAAAGAAGAAATCCAAATTTGATGATGAAGTGGAGAATTGCGTCAAGGTGGAGATTTATTAGGATTTTGGCTCAATTCCTACAAATAAGACTTCTAATTGATTTAGAAAAAATTGTTTCTTATTTTGTAGTTGCTTGTTCTAGTAGGAATAGTAGTAATTTCCTATTAGATTGTTGATTGTAAAAGTAGTAGTAGTCTAGTATGATGTTGTTGTTCTTTGAAAATATCTTCTATATAAATGTGTCACATAGCAGATTTTAGGCACACTCATAATTCCATATATATTGTAAACTAGAGAGGTTTACTACCGGAGCTAGGATGACAGCTTTGAGTGTGTTGGGGTTTTGGATTGTCAAGTAGAGATGACACTTACAACTAGAGTTAGGTTAAGAGCTTTTGTTGTATTGTGACTTTGAGGTGAGAATTTGACAATTTTTCTCTTCCTAAAGTTGTAGTTGAAGATTAATAAAATAGTAGAGTTGTTGGTGGATGTAGGCAAATAGATTACCGAACTACATTAATTATTGGTGTTCTTACTCTTTGTTTGTTTTGCCTATTTAATTGTTGTGGTTGTATTTTTTACCTAAAATTTAAGTACGTGGATTTTAGAAGTAAAAGCCCAACACTTTCGTTGATATAATTGAAAGTATGCTCGTAAGAATGCCAACATAGTTGCTCATGAGTTTACTAAATTAGCCTTATCTTTTAATGAAAACCCTTTTTGGATGGAAGAGGTCTCTGATATTGTGTGACCATTTGTTTTGACAGATTTATCATCTTTTTTTCTTCTTAATGCAATTTTTGGGTATTTATTTAAATAAAAAATGAGACATTGTGACAACAAGAGTTATTAGCATTTATCACAATGTAAACTAACATCAAAATAAAAAGTAACTATAAGTGAAATGCGAGTGTAGAAATTTAGGAATCCATAACCGAAACAACTTACAAAAATGGACACTATCTCCGACATTAATAAAAAGTGTACTATTGAGCAATTTTGGAGAGGAAGGGTCAATTTAATTATAATTTTTTGTGTGTATACACACACACACACACACACACACACACACTTTCTATGATATTGCTTTGAATTGGTTTGCTTTTGACTTTATCTTTGTAATTTGAATTTTGTATTCTTCTGTTTCATTTGAATTTGGAGTTAGTTTAGATAGAGTTGTTGTATTTGAATTTGGAGTAGAGTTGTTGTATTTGAATTTCCTTGTAACCTATTATAAATACTGATCAATGCAAAGTCATTTTGTGTGGCATTTATTTCTTTTACTATCTTCTACATTTCTTTGTATATGGTATCAGACCACCTATCATCACTTTCTTTCTTTCTTTAATCTTTCTTTTCCTTTGACTTTTCCCTTTGCATTATCTCTACTATCTCTTTTTCTTTTCTAAGCCACTACAGTTATGACTACAAACAATAATTGGCGTCCATCACAATTCTCTTGACATAGCAACACGGATTGGTGCCCGTTGCCAAACTACAATAATTGTTCCCTGGCATCCTCCAATGCTGGGCCAAACTCCGGTCGAAATGATTGACCTTTTCGTCCCTATCTTGGCCACTGCCAAATTTGTGGGATTCAGGTACATACGACCAAGAAATGTCTATCCTTTCGCCTTGTTCCCATTCAACTATCCACCATCACAAGTGCTCCGATGACCAACTCTCCAACACTATGGCAACCTTGAGCACACTTTGCTGCTAACACTTCTTCCAATACTCCAACATGGCTACTAGACAGTGGTGCTTCTCATCATGTCATTGCAGACTTGAACTGTCTATCTCTTCATGCGCCTTACGCAGGTTTCGATGACATCATGATCGACGATGGTATGGGTCTTTCTATCACTCACACTGGTTCTACTTCTCTTAACACTCCTAGAACCTCTTTTCAATTACATAATGTTCTTTGTGTACCTAACATGAAGAAAAACTTAATCTTCATTTCATAATTTTGTCTCTCAAATAATGTGTCCATTGAATTCTTACCCTATTCTTTTCTTGGGAAAGAACTGCACACAGGGGTAACTCTTTTGAAAGGCCAAATGAAGGATGGGGTGTATGAATGACCATCATCTTCTCCAATAAATTCTCCTATGTTAGCATTTTCTAGTGTCAAGACAACTTCCTCTGATTGGCATCATCTAAGTCATCTAGTATTTCTTATTTTAAATCACACTCTTTCTCATTATCAATTAGACTTATCCACATCATTGTCTTCCAATTTTTTATGTAATGCTTATCACCGCAATAACAGTCACAGACTTTCATTTTCCAATTCTTCCTTTGTGTCTTCTCAACCACTTGAAATGATTTTCTTTGATGTATGGACTTCACCTGTTTTCTCACATGATGGTTTTAAATATTATGTCATCTTTTTTGATCACTTCACCAAATACATATGGTTTTATCCACTTAAACACAAATCTGAAGTCAAAGATGTTTTTATACGATTTAAAGCTATTGTAGAAAAACACTTCACACTTAAAATTTGCACACTCTATTCTGATAATGGTTGTGAATATTTAACTTTAGCTAACTTTTCTTGCTACCAATGGAATCTCTCATCTCACTACTCCACCACACACTCCTGATCATAATGGATACTCAGAAAGAAGACACCGTCACATTGTTGAAACATGTTTATTCTTATTCTCTCATGCTTCAATACCTTTAACTTTTTGGCCGCAATCCTTTGCTACTGTAGTTTATCTAATTAATAGAATGCCAACTCCAACACTTAATCTTTCATCTCCTTTTGAAACCATTTTGGTACTTATCCAAACTATTCAAAACTTCGAATCTTTGGATGTTTATACTACCCTTGGCTTCATCCCTATTCTTCTCACAATCTTGATGCTCGCTCTAAACCATGTGTCTTTTTAGGCTATTCTCTTACATGGAGTGCATATCTTTGTTTCCATCCATCCACATAAAAAACATATGTCTCTAGGCATGTCAAGTTTGTTGAGTCGGAGTTTCCATTTCACACACTATCCACTCACCTTCCTCATCCATAACCTGATACTGTGTCTACTTGGATTCCTCAGCCTATCACTGTTCTATTGCCAATCGCACCTTCGCCAACAACATCTTCATAAACAGACCCCACCCCATCTGACGTGTAACCTATTGGACAGCTCAAGTGCATAGTACCAATGCCATTTATCGGACCATTAGCCTCAGCCACAAGTACACAACCTTTGCCATCTAATTCAACCACCATTGCACCTTCGCAAAACCCATAACCTCTCATAATAACCACTTCTAAGCCCTCGAACTCTCAATCTACTCACACTCACCAATTGATCATAAAAGCCAAAAACAATATTACTAAACCTATTCAAAAACTAACTTTTTTCACTCAACTATCTCCACTCACTAACATAGAACCCACTATTGCGACCTAAGCCCTTAAGAATAAAAAATGGTGTCGAGCCATGTCTGAGGAATATGATGCTCTTGTTTGCAATGGGACATGAGAGCTAGTACCTCATGCTTCTAGTCACAATATAGTTGGTTGTAAGTAGATTTTTCACATTAAACAACACTCTGATGGTTCTATTGACAGATACAAAGCACGTTTAGTAGCTAAAGGATTTCATCAACATTCTGGTGTTGACTGTTATGATACATTTAGCCTTGTGGTCAAGCCAACTACAGTGCACTTTGTTTGTAGTCTTGTTGTTAGTCGTAGATGGTCTCTCTGACAACTTGATATCAATAATACATTTTTGCAAGATCATCTTTCTAAAGATGTCTATATATCACAACCACAAGGCTTTGTTGATCCTGATAATCCCTTATGTATGCAAGTAGAAAAGCAATTTATGGGCTTAAGTAAGTGCCACGTGCCTAGTACACTGAGCTTCGCAAATTTCTTCTTGCTTCGGGTTTTCAAAACTCACTAGCTGATACTTCTCTGTTCATTTTCAACCATGGTTGCCATCTCATCTATTTCTTGATTTATGTGGATGATATCATTATAACTGGTGATAATGATGGTTTTGTTTAACAATTTGTGACTCTATTATCTCAACAATTTTCTTTGAAAGATCTTGGGTAGCTATCTTATTTTTTTAAGTGTGGAAGACTTATCACATCTTCATGGTCTTTTACTTTCTCAAAGACACTATATAATGGATCTTCTAGCTCATACAAAAATGATGGAAGCCAAACCTGTTCTCACACCTCTTCCCATTTCACCATCGATCATTTTGAACTTTGGTTCTCCACTTTATGATCCATTTGAATACCATGGTATTGTTGGTAGCTTACAATATCTACTACTCACTCATCTGGACATAGCTTTCGCCATCAACAAGTTGTTGCAATTTATGCATAAACCAACCGCAGATAATTGGACTCTAGTTAAGAGACTTCTCCGTTATCTTTGTGGTTCGGTTAATGAAGGAATACTCCTCTACCGTGATTCACCACCATCTTTACATGCTTTCTCTGATGCCAATTGGGCTGGGAACATAGATGATTTCACTTCCACCAGTGCATATATTGTTTACCTTGGTCGTAATCTGATTTTCTGGAGTTCTAAGAGGCAGCGCTCTGTTGCCCGATCCAGCACTGAGGTCGAGTACCGATTTGTTGCAAATACTGCCACTGAACTCAACTGGGTGTGCTCTCTCTTGGTTGAACTTGGTGTGTCTCTTTCACATTCACTTGTGATTTACTATGATAACATTGGGGCCATTAATCTCTGTTCCAACCCAGTTTTTCACTCTAGAATGAAGCAGTGGTTATCGACTTCCATTTTATTCGTGATCAAGTTCAATCGGGATGTCTGCGTGTTGTTTATGTTTCTAGTAAAGACCAGCTTGCTGATGCTCTGACAAAGCCCTTATCTAGGACACAATTTCTTACTATCAAGACCAATATTGGACTCTCTACTCGAGCTCCATCTTGAGGGGGCATGATAGAGACACATTCTCTGATATTGTTTTGAATTGGTTTGCTTTTGACTTTGTCTTTGTAATTTGAATTTTGTATTCTTTTGTTTCATTTGAATTTGGAGTTAGTTTAGATAGAGTTGTTGTATTTGAATTTGGAGTTAAATAGAACTGTTTTATTTGAATTTGGAGTTAGATAGAGCTGTTGTATTTGAATTTGAAGTTAGATAAAACTGTTGTATTTGAATTTCTTTGTAATCTACTATAAATACTGATCAATGCAAAGTCATTTTGTGTGATATTTATTTTCTTTATTATCTTCTATATTTCTTTATGTAATATATATATATATATATATATATATATATATATATATGTATGTATCTATATATACACACGTGAGCATAAGTTGATTTGAGCCAGGTCGAGTCCAATAAGCTGAGTGCTTAGCTTGAAAAACTAATGAGATTTATCAAATGGAGTTACAAGTTAACTCAAACTCGGCTCAAGCTTTTAACAAATAAAAATCGATGTTGGAATTTGGTTCATGTGATTTATGATGAGTTAAAAATCGAGTCGACACCGAGTAAAGCTCGAGTTTGACTTATAGGCTACAGCCTTACTGTTTTTTAAGATGAAAACATGATCAATTCAACATTGGAAGAAAAAGTGTCCGAGTACAGAATAGAAAGCAATATTTTTTTTTGGAGAACCCTACTTTTGTCGGCCTATTCTTTGTTACTAATGGATGCAGTACGCAGTCTTATGACACGAGAGCAATATGCATTAATTTCAGCGGGGATCGAGCCAAAATTAATGTCTATATGTTATTATCATGTACAGATCTACATGCTTTATGGTTAGGGCGCGTAAGTAAGTTCAGTCCATCAAATTTTCAAAACTTATTTAAAATATGTATATTATTTTAAGGTTTTAAACAAATTTATATCATAATTGCACCCATTAAAATAAAAAATATGGGGTCAGAGAAACCTATCCCACTTATTTTTTAAAATCTTATATTCTTATTAAAGCTATTTATCATTTACAATGTTGTCTGTATTTTTATCTTCAATGTAATTAATTTTGTGAGAATTTTATATGTTATTTTTGTAATAATAATATTTTTTAAATAATTATTTTAATATTAATAAATCAAAAGTGATTACACCCTTGACTACAAGTTTTGGATCCGCCCTGATGATTGGGATTAGGTAAAATTTTTTGAACTATAGATACTGGTGTTTTACATTCATGATCCTTCAATTAAAATTTCTACATAGATAATATCATCTATGAGTATGATGGGATTATAAAACCATAAAAGAAAAAAATTATGAAAATATACATAAATTAAGTAAGAAAAAATATTATTGTAAATTAATAACAATAATATATATAATTTGGAAAATAAATTAAAAGAAAGGCCAAGTAACTAATTACTCTACATTTGATAATTATTTATATGAAATTCGTCGACCAATGGCTTGGATCCATCCATTAAGCCAGGACTCAACCTGAACATGAGAATACAAAACTCCAATTGGTTCAAAGCTCCATCTCCATCCAAATCACCTTCATTCAACATGCAAACTAGCTCATCATCCCTCATATCATGTAACCCCAACAATATGCTGTTCTTCCTCAAGCTCTCCAACGTGATCAGCCCCTTATCACAGTCCATCAACAAGCAAAACCCGCTGCAAAGCTCCCCGATGAATCCTTCCGCTCCCAATCTGACGATCATTGATGGGAAGAAATCCTCGAAATGATCATGATCAACTGCAATGTCTAATTCCATAATTGTTAAATTAATTAATTAACCGCAAATTTTAAAAAAAAGAGGATATATAATAATCAAGGAAAACAAAAAAAATAACTCTGAGAGATTTGAAGGGGGAGGAGGGGAGGGGTGGGGGGGGGTGGGGTTATATAAAGATCAAGGGTTGGGGGGGGGGGGGGGGGGGGGAGAGAGAGAGAGAGAGAGAGAGAGAGAAGGTTTTCAATGAAAGAGTTAGGGCATTGATCAAGACAATAAATGTACAGACAATAAGATAAAATTTTATGGTGTATAGTGCGCTTCTTGCACCTTTCATAGAGAGCACAGTACCTTTTTCTTTGCCCTTTATTAATGTTACTTCGTGATGACTGATGAGAACTCTCTACTTCCTGGAAGCTGCATGCAGGGGATCTAAAGATCTAATTTTGTCTAAAAGTATTATTAGAAAATAAAATCAGCTTAATTATAATTAGATAATTACAAATGCAACATGCACTCGGGAAATTATTAATGTTGTGATTGATAGCATGGAATTAAACATTGCAAATAGAATCGAGTGAAATTGTAGCTTTTTTTCGATTATTTATTTATTTAAAAACTCAACTTCCAATAAATCAATTCCATTTCTAATACAAACTAAATACTTTAGGAGTACCATAGTCGTGACTCATTTATTTGTGTGATTTAGGGATAGACCCGAACCGAGATTTAGCTGAGCTCGAGTTTGGTCAAAACTCGGCCCGTCAAGTTTCAAGTTGAACTTAGGTTTGAAAAATAGGCTCGAATGCCTTATCAAGCCAAGCCTGAATATCTTACTGTTCGTCTCATGAGCCTAGCAAACAGCTCAATAAGGTATTATCGAGTTCGAACCGAGCTTAATTTGAGTCAATATTTATATATTAATATTTTTATTTATTAAAATTAAAACCCAGACTCGAGTTTGAGCTCATTCATTATCGAGCTTGAACCAATAAAAATTGATGGAGCTCAAATTCGAGCTTAATTTTTAAGGTCGATTTGAATTCGAACTCAAACTTTAAGCCTTTTATTTTGAGTCGAGTTCAAATAACTTAGTTTTCCAACTCGACTCCACTCGAATACACCACTAACATGATCTATTAATTTGTGTGTGGAATGGAATTCATATATATTTGTGGGAGCAAGAAATATTTTGAAGACTATCATGCTTAATTAATTTACATACCATGCCATATAATTATACAGTCATGAGGAATTAATTTTACTATTAAGCTATATTATGCTAGCAATAAGCTTATAATACTTTAAAGAAAAATGTTATCGTCAGTAATATCTAATGCGATTCACACATTTTAACCATATGTGTTTTACCCGTGCATAAATCCAGTGAAATTTAAATTTGAGAGTTTAAGATATAAAAGATTAAGATGCATCAATCATGTGGTGAATTCCATTAATAATATTTTATTTTAATTTGTCAACTCTACTCAAAATAGCGATTTTATTTGAGATTTTTAATTATTTTTATTACTTATATCAAAATTTTCATGGGTGATAATGTTTATGTCAAGAATTAATGAAACATTAGCAAGGATAGCTTTAAAATGAGAAAATTGCACCAGCCACGCTTAAACTATCGGAGCCTAACATTATGGTCTTTAAACTATGAATTTGATACCCAAAGATTTTTAAACATTTAATTAATTGCATTATTATAACCCTTTTAAACATATAATATTATTCATTCATGAAATTGTCTTAAAATTTTAAAAATACAATAAATTTGATCATGATTTTTTTTTTGTAAACATGCATAGATAAATGTGATAAACTATGAATTTTTTTTTCTTTAGTACTGAAAATATATTTTTTCACAATTAAAAAAAAAAAAAAAAAAAAGCTAGTATGCGAGTGAAAATTTTTCAAAAAGGGTTAATTGGATCCCTTTCAATTGTTTATAGATATTTTTTTTATTGAAAGTCTGTTTTGGTATATTCAAACATCACAAAGTAAAAACAATAAGCATTATATTGATTACGATGATAATATATTGCAACTAACTCAAGATAAATTGAAATTTGGTGTCGATAAATTCATAGTTTTGATATCTAAGTGTTTGTTTTAGTTAGAAACCTAAGTGTTAAGTCTCTATAATTTAAGGATAATGGGTGTAATTTCTCTTTTTAAAATACAGTAATAAGATAACTTTTTTTTTTAGATAAGTGATAAGGTAACTTTATTTTATTTATTTCCATGTGTATTAACAAGTACTTTATTGAAAATATAACCTGATCACGATAAAAACTCATAATACTATCACTAATTTATATAAAAGCCTACAATGCTAATAACACAGCCCAAGAGAAATAATCAATACAAAAATAAGAAATCTGAGATTTTATGGTCCAGAGTCTCATCCTTAGTTTTTTAATCGCTTAACAAAGGCATTATTGGCTTAAAAATACAAATTAATGCATGAATTATGTATATTTTTATTGGAATTCTTTAGACCCTAATGCAATCATTTTGGCCTTAAAGCAGAATATGTGGTCAGTTCTCACAACTTAACTTGTGGCAACAATTTTGTTGGGCAACTTTATGTATCGTTTAGTAAATGTCAAAGGAAATTGATTGGGTTTGGTCCTCACTAACTTTTTTAGTTGAGGAAACTTCGTACATTGGATATGTCCTAATTATACGCTCCTTCTCTTTGCATAACCACGTGGTCAGGACTAATGTGTACCAGAAGAATTTAGTGGAGCCTATTTTAATCCCTCGTTTGCTTTGATAAGTTTTATTTTTATTTTAGGAGGTCCATACCCATATTTAATCCCACAATTAAGTGAGCATATGTCAGTTTTGCTTAGGAATTCAACTCAACCAAATTATATTGAGTTAAAAAAATTTCAACTCAACTCAACTCAACTTACCGATTTATTACTTTTTCACTTAAAAAGTAATGCAAACATATTAGGTAAGAAAAAATATTTTACTACAATTATTCATCATTCATTATATCTAAAATCAAATCCATACATTAATTTATTAAATCTTACAAACTATCATTTACAAACTAATTATTTTAAATCACTTCACACAAAGTTCAAACAACTTTAATTCAATACAAGTCATACAAAAGTAAATACTAAATAGAAACTAGATTTTAAAGGAGTTTGATCAATCAAATTTTTTAAAACTTCAACACTAGTATAGACTTGATCCTAGAATCTCCATAACCAAATTTCGTCATACCAAAAAACATAAAGTGAATAAACATAGGATAAGCAAATCAATTTAACAAGTTTTTTGAAAAGTATATTGAAAGTCCAAATAAAATAATTTCACGAGAACAAATGGTTTTTTTCAACTAAAAAGTATTAAAAAGAAACATACTCCTCACGTTTTTAAATTTTAATTGATCTTTTTTTTTATGAAAACTATCGTTTTTTGTTGGAGGGTTTCTAAGAAAAAAATAAAAAAATGATATATATATATATATAAACATATGAAATATATATTGCAATCCAAACTAACTTATCAAAATACGAATGTAGTCCATCAAATACACACACAAAATATATATTGCAATCCAAACTAACTTACTAAAATTTGAATGTAGTCCATCAATATTTAAAATAAGTATATTTTAAATATATATAAAATATAATTATATAATAATCGGGTTATTGGTTTGCGTCAGGTTGAAATTTTTTAACTAGTGACCCAACCCAACCCATCGGTTTAAAAAATTCTCAACCCAAAACCAACCTAACTTTTGAAAACCCCAACCCAACCCATTACACCGGTTTGGGTTGGGTTCTCGGGTCCATCGGTTTCTATGCTCACCCCTAATATAAGTGATGATATTCTCAATATAAACTAACAATTTTATAATGGTTTCGATTGTTTTAACTTATTTTCAATTTAAAATTGTAGTCAATTACTTCAATTATTGATGGTGTTTTAGGCGACGTTTGATGTTAGATTTAATCCAGCTTAAATCCAGCTTTTTATCTTGAAATACAATATAATAATATTTTAATCACAATATAAACCGATAATTTTATAATTCTTTCGTTTGTTTTAACTTATTTTTCAACTTAAAATTGTAGTCAATTATTTTAATTATTGATGGTGTTTTAGGTGACGTTTGGTGCTGGATTTAATCCAGCTTAAATCCAGCTTTCTTGAAATTCAATATAAAATATTTTGATCACAATATAAACCAACAATTTTATAATGCTTTCATTTGTTTTAACTTATTTTCAACTTAAAATTGTAATCAATTACTTTAATTATTGATGGTGTTTTAGGTGATCTTTAATCCTAGATTTAATCTAATTTAAATTTAAATTTTTGTTTTAAAATATTTAAAAAACTAAATTTAAGTTTGATTAAATTCAATATGTCAAAGTAGAATTAATTACACATTTATAATTGTAAAGAGATGGTATCAAATTCAAATACCTTCACACTATTATATATATATATAAAAAAAAAAATTGGACATTAGTGTACTGAACAAATGGTTGGACACTCTGTCATTTACTCCATGTGATAAACATTGATTGCATGTTTGAGGCAATAGAGTGTTTTTGTTACTATTTTTTATTTTTGATGAAGGCTTGAAGTTCAAATTTGAAGGAAGAAAGGGGGATGGGGGGATGAGGTAAAATTCATTGATCTTTTTGATTGCATCTCTGATCTCTGACAAATGAAATTTCAGTGCAGCTTCCTTCTCCATTAAGGTACAAATTAATCTTTGCCTTTATAATTTCACCAATGCATGCCAACAAAAAAAATTAAGATGCGGGCAGTGAAATCTTGCTAATTACTCCTCCAAAAGACAAAGCTATCTGTATTGACATATGCAGATTGAAGAAGGGAGACGGTTATGATTGGCAGAAGTGGATTGCGAAAGAAAAGAAAATTGACAGAGAAAAATTAAAAAGAATATATATATATTTTAATTTTTCTATCATATGTTCAGTAAAGATGATAAAAAAATAAAAATATTTTACATGATACTTTTTAATCTTCTTAATTTGAGAGAACTGTGATTTGTACATATGAGAAAAACACAACAATTGTCTCAAATTTTTTCCTATCATTTTTTTTTCTACCAAAAGATTAAAAAATATATCTTACCCGCTTTAATTTTTTCTCCGGTTTTTATTTCGTTTCACTCTCTCCTACCAATCATAACCTAAATTCTCATTTTTAGTGATAATTTACGATCATCATGAACATGCATGATCAATAATTAAATTCAAAATTTATAGACTTATTAGAAAGGAAAAGAAATTAGATTACAACTATCATTAGGTTATGCCCGCTCATTAAAACAATTTAGAAACCCCATTTTACCCATCACTTCTCTCTTTTTAGCTTTTTTCTTAATTTATTTGTACTATTAATTCAATTAAAACAAAATTAATTGGAATCTTACTAGTGTGTATTTTCCACTACCACAGTCAAAGGAGCCTCCGAGTCCGATGTCAATGTCTCCCCCGAAGTTAGTCTAATTCGGCTCGTCACCATCGCGACGCGAGCATCTCTCCCCAGTCTAGCACGTCTTCCAACGTTAGTGCTTGTCCAGCCCGACGTGCAACTTTCTTTCTCTGGTGTTAGTCCAGTTCAGCTTAGCTCATCGCCATAGCGACGCGAGTGTCTCTCCCTAGTCCAACACGTCTTCCAATGTTAGTGCCTCTCCAGCCCGACGCACGACTTTCCTTCTTCGACATTAGTCCTGTATCTCTGGTGAGTTTCAGATCTGCAGATCTACTTCTAGTTCAGTGGATAGTTCTGACCTGATCAAATCCGACCTAGTCACCCTAGGTTTGGATCTGTTGAGCCAACTCGGATCCGAACAGTGTCACAATCGGTGTTACTTCTATGTGCCGGCGCAAGTGATCTTCTTTGAGCAAAGCAAAAGTCGTTTTGCTGGATCAGAATCCTTCGATCTTTTTAGTTTAGATGTCCATTTATAGTATTCATCTTCTTCAATGATTTTTGCTCTCGATTTTTTTTTTTTGCTTTTTCCTTTGTAATGTTCTTGATGTTTCTTGATTCATGTTTGATAATTTGTTGTTTGATGAAATTAAGATGAGAAATCATTATATGAAACGGGTGGATGAATCAATTGAAATTATTTAATAGACTTAATTAAAATATTCAAATTATGCTTGTTTTTTATACTTTGATTTTAAAAGATGAAGAAGGGTAATATCATCTTTTCATAATTTTAGTTAAGTTTTTAGTGATCTGTCAAAAGTCAAACATGATCAAGGTAGGTAGATGTATGTTTTGAAACTTGATGTGGTAAGTGTAATTGGGGACGTACCTAAGATGAGTTTTTGTAATTACCCTTAATTTTATGAACGACTCCATAAACTCACCAATTATTGTTTAAATGACGAATATTGAACATGTATTTGTTGTGAATTTCATTTGTAGATTTGTAAATTGCTTCTGATAGTTTTGTACTTTTGTCGATGCGTTCATAAATTGCTTTAGCTTATGATCCATACAAAATGAGCAACGGTGAAACAATTAAGATATGGATAAGATTGTTCATGCCTTTCGTGAAACCAATCGTTCTACAGACTAACTATTTAAGGTGAGCCAGTGTCATGGAGCCTATTTACTTTGGATTCTTGCTCAATGGGCATTTTAGAGCACCTTTATAAATGGTTTGATTGGGGTTTTATGGCCTGTGTTTTGGCCTCTTAGTAGCAATTGTTTGGTTAGTTTGCTCA
The DNA here is from genome assembly GCA_023935145.1 of Bretschneidera sinensis. NCBI lineage: Eukaryota > Viridiplantae > Streptophyta > Magnoliopsida > Brassicales > Akaniaceae > Bretschneidera > Bretschneidera sinensis. The sequence continues at coordinate 140,937,348 of CM043698.1, read as the reverse complement.
CTCCCAAAAAAAAAAAAAAAAAAAAAACCCGACTCAAGCTCCCATTTTGGCCTCTCATCCCCAACAAATGAAATGTAATAGAAAAATTATTCCTGCCACTTATTGTTATCAATGAAGTTCCGTACAATTACTAATGGACACTTGAGTAAGAAGTACACGGTTGGTATACCCATAGCACTATGTCACGGGCTGTAAGCTTAAGTCACTAATTGTGCGGCCTTAGGCTTGAAAATACTTCCTTGGAATGCCTAAGCCAGCCTTCCTCTTAGCTATTCAAGAGAACCACCCTCGAACCTAGACCCACTCAAAGAAAATAAGCCAACACAAGAGAGAATAGCTAGAGAGCTTGATATTGCTTGAATGAATGAATTCTTTACAAGTGAGGGGGATGCCCTTTAATATAGGGAGAACTCCCTTACATCCATGGCTAACATCTTGCCAAGTGTCACAATCCTACGGTACTATAAGTGTAGTACAAGTGTAGTACGGAAGTACAAGGTACTACCTTGTAGTGCACGTGCAGTACAATGCTGTACATTATAATAAAAAGTGTACTAGGAAACCCTGGAACACGCGGGTCCCACGCGGGTCATGACATTCTCCCCCACTCAATCTGGCGACGTCCTCGTCGCACTCTCGGCATGAAACTGGCCGATCTTCGTCTGAAATTGCCATAAGACCTCGGTTGGTTCCCAACTAGTCTCACTATCGGGTTGTCTCTTACATTGTATCAAGTATTCATGCCTTGGCTTGTAGTTCTTCCATCTCAAAACTCGGTCAGCCAGTATACTCTCAATGTCTCGGTCATAAAAGACCCTAACTTCTATAGGGGCTCGCTGTGACTTACCTCAATCTCGATCATTTTGGTCTTCATGGAATGGTTTCAACATACTCACATGGAAGACCAGGTGCACCTTGAGCTTGGATGGTAGCTCAAGTTTGTAGGCCACATTGCCTACCCTCTTAAAAGAAATCCTCATGATATGAAACGAAAATCGAGGTAAACGACATTACTTTTTATGAAATTAACTAAAATAAAGTGGTTCACACATGATGGCATTAACGTTTGTTACTCCATTTGCTAACAGAACAAAAACAAAGTCAGTTCTGTCATAAAATAAACTACAGGGGTTCAAAATGAAAAGAGGGAATGTTAGAAACCTTAACACAAACTATAATTAGTTATTTTAGTTTTAAAAGATTTAGTTGGTTTATTCCTACTAGGAGGAGTTAGTTTATTTTATTAGTAATTCAAACCCTGCTAGTAATTGTATTTTGAGAACCCTATATAAAGGCTGACACATTTAGAAATCAATCAAGAAAAAAAATTAAAGAGTAGTTCTTCTTCTCTCATTCTAAAATCTCTCAAATCCTTATTCTTAATTTTTCTACAACTAACACTTGGTATCAGAACTAGGTGAAGAAAAAAAAAAAAAACAATGGGTTCAATAACAAAATATGTTGAATACCATATATTCATGTTTGATGGGAAAAAAAGATTTTGATAAGTGGAAAATTAAGATGAATACTTTCTTTGATTACATAGAAGCTTTGGATGTCATACATAATGGAGTTCCTGAACCAGACTATGAGACGCAAATTATGACAGAACAAAAATAAGATTTGAATCGGGCTTGTGTGAAAAATAAAGAAGCTCGGTATCATATTTTTGAAGCTGTATAATTGTTGGTTTTTTAGAAAATTATGCATGCTAAATCAGCAAAAGCAGCATGGATATTTTAATTAATTCCTACAAGGGTGCAGATAGGGTAAAGAAAATGCAGATGCAGACTCTATGTAGACAATTCGAGCTTCATCAAATGAAAAATAATTAAAACACTATTGATTATTTTATGTTCACACAAGCTCTTGTTAATGGGATGAAAGCTAATGGAGAAGATATCAAGGATGTACAGGTTATTGAAAAAAATTCTTCGAACCTTAACAATGCGATTTGAGCATGTTGTGGTGGCCATTGAGGAATCCAAAGATCTCAATGCGATGATCATTGGTGATTTACAAGGATCCTTAGAGGCTCATGAACAACGCTTGAATGAAAAATCAGAGGCTAAAGTTGAAGAAGCATTGCAGGCTCAATTGAGTTTCAAGAACGAAAAAGATTACGCATTGAATCAGTCAGAGTTAAGTTAAGAGAGGTCAAAAGAAATTTCAGATAAACCCAATGTACAGGGAAGAGCTATAAAGGCGAATCAAAGTTACGATAAATATTCTAAAATTCAATGTCACAAGTGCAAAAGATATGAATAATATTAGAATGACTGTAAATCTCATATTCAATGCCATGACTGTAAGCGATATGGTCATTATCAAAATGAATGTCATTTAAAAAAAACAAATAATCGGGTGCATCATGCTAAAGTTGCTGACAACAATGGTAATAATGCTGAAACTTTGTTGTTGATGAGTCACAAAGTAGAGAAAGAAGAGAAGAATAAATGGTTTTTGGATAGGGGTTGCAATAATTACATGTGTGGCACAAACGAGATGTTTTCAGAATTAGATGAGTCATCATTCTGAGGCGGCTCTTGAAAATAATGCAAAAATACCAGTTATGGGAATATGCAAGATTATCATTCGACTGAAGGATGAGTCTCTCAATTCCATTTCTTAAGTTTTCTATGTGCCAAATATTTTTTAAAATCTCATAAGTGTTGGGCAACTTGTAGAGAAAGGCTATGATGTGTCTATCAACAAGGAAGGTTGCACTATCAATGATGATGAAAAAGAACTTATAGAAAATGTAAATATGACTCAAAATCACATGTTTCCATTGAATATTAATCGTGAGAATTTACTTGCATTAGTTCTGTGGTTGTTGATAATAATAGGCTTTGGTATATGCGTCTTGGACACTTTAATTTTGGCAGTATAAAATTTCTTATTACTAGAAAATTGGTTTCGAGTTTGTTATTTATTGATATGCCAGATAAAGTATGTGAGTCTTGTATTTTAGAGAAGAAGCATAAAGATGCATTTCCAAAGTGAAAAGCCCAGAGAGCCAGAAAACCTCTTGAACTTGTGCATATCGATTTATGCTAAACGGAGGTTCCATATAATAGAGGTAGCAAGTATTTTGTTACTTTCATTGAAGATTTCAATTATAAAACATGAGTTTTTTTTTTTTTAAATAAATCTGAAGCATGTGATGAATTAAATTTTTTTCTTGCTTATACCGAAAAATATTGAGAATCTGACATTTAATCAAAAATCACACAGTCAGAATAGCAAAAATAAAGAGAAAATAAACACAAGAATTTTAATATGGTTCAACAACTCTTACTTATGTCCACAAGAGAATCAATTTATTACTAATTCCCAACTACATCAATTATAAAATTACTCTAACCAAAACCGTACTAAAGCACTCATTGCAACTTTTGAATAGAGAAAAGCTAGAGAAACTCACAACTCCATAGTACAAAATTTTTTGAAGCAAAATTGTGTGAAAACTCTCCTCAATCTCACAACCCAAACCCCAATAAATCTAATATTCACTCAACCTTTGGATTCTTGTAAAACCCTCTTGTACAAGTTCTATTGGTGTTTGGTTTGCTACACTCTACATCTGACCAAATATTCTTGCTTTAGGAATAGAGGTGAGGGACTAACTTTCTTGATGCCTACATTTATAATAATTAGTACCCACATCCTTTTGACATATAGATGACGTGGGACTAGAACTATTTATAATAACACTTCAATCCGATGTGAAATTTGAGAAGTATCCTAACAAATTCCTCAATCAACTTAAATCTCCAAACACTTCGATTCCTACGCTAAGTTTTCCTCCACTCGATAAAAACCTCCATGTTTTAATCGAGCATTCAATATTGCTTAAGCATACTTTGGGCCTAATCCCAACAATACTCAACCTACGCTTAAAATTCGATCTTCAACAGAAAATCTCACTTACTTCTTCACTGCATCAATTCTCTGAATTTTTGCCATTATCTAACCAGGCTCTAATACCATTTGTTGGAAATCGGACTTCCAATCAATAATCACAATAGCAAAAATAAAGAGAAAATAAACGCAAAAATTTTAACGTGGTTCAACACCTCTTCCTTATGCATATTGGAGAATCAATCCATTATTAATTCCCAACTACATCAATTGTACAATTTCTTTAACCAAAACTGTACTAAACACTCATTGCAACTTTTGAATAAAAGAAAACGGCCAAAACTCACTACTTCATAGTATACAATTTTCTAGGAAAAACTATGTGAAAACTCTCCATAATCTCACAACCCAAAGCCTAATAAATCCAATGTTCACTTAAACTATTGATTCTTATAAAACCCTATTTTACAAGTTATATTGGGATTTGGTTTGCTATACTTACATCTGACCGACTATTCCTGCTTCAGGAATAGAGGTGAGGGACTAACTCTCTTGATGCCCATATTTATAATAATTAGCTAGTACCCACATCCATTTGACATATAGATGATGTGAGACTAGAACTACTCACAATAACACTTCTATCTAAAATGGAATTTGAGGAGTATCCTAACAAATTCCCCCCTCGGCTCAAATCTCCGCACACTTCGATCCATGCTTTGGGTTTGCCTCCCTCGATCAAAATCTCCATGTTTTAATCGGGCATTCAGTACTACTTAATCATATTTTAGGCCTAATCTCAACAAAAAAATCTAGTGGGCATTCTATTAAAATCTTGAGATGTGATAGAGGTACCAAATATATTGTCTATGATGAGTTTTTTTTTTTTAATAAACATGGGATTGAGCATTAGTTGACTACTACTTACACTTCTCAACAAAACAAAGTCGCAGAAAAGAAGAGCAGAATTGTTATGGATATGGTTAGATGCATGTTGCATAATGAAAATTTGCCTAAAGTGTTTTGGGCATAAGCTGTTTCTTATACTATCTATGTTTTGAATAGGTACCCTACAAAAAATGTTCATGGTAAAACACCACATGAAGCCAAGACTCGTCAAAAGCTCAACATTAGTCACTTGAGGGTGTTTGGTTGTATAGCTTATGCTCATGTTTCTCATGCAATGAGAAAGAAGTTTGACGAAAAAGCTGAAAAATATATCTTTATTGGCTATAGTCATGAGGAAAAAGGCTACAAGTTGTATAACCGAAAAACAAGCAAGGAGATCATGAGTCATGACATCACTTTTGATGAGCAAGGTGTTTGGGATTGGTCTGTTGAAAGAAAAGAATATTTGCAATATTACTGTTGAGACTCTCTTAGAGGAGATACATTGATTGTGTTCTTGAAAGGTTCATTATGCAATATTGCAAACTTGGGAATGTTCCAATTTTTAAAGGTGACAAACTAAGACATACATAATGTCCTTAAAGTGAATCTGAAAAGAATATATAAGGAAGATGCCATATGCTATAGCAATTGGGAGTGTAAAGTTTGCATCCCTACATTGTTTTTGCAGTGAGATTTTCTTAAGAGCCTAAAAGATTCAGATCACTAGGTGGCTGTTTAGAAAGTCATAAGGTACATGAAGAGGTCCCAAGTTTTCAAACTGGTTTACAAAAGTTCTCAAAATTTTGAGATGATGAAGTATATGGATTCAAACTTTAATATTTGTCAGGACAAAAAAGGAAGTTTTCATCCGATTATATGGTTGTGGTGACAAGAGATGCTAGTTTAAGAAAGTGTCAAGAAGACATTTGTTGGTTCTTTTAAGCTAAGGTTGTGGCATGTTATGGGCCACCACACAAGCTGCTTGAATAAAGAATTAATTGTCAAGTCGTTTATGGTTATCTCTATTAGCAGGTCCATACAATTGTATTGTAATAATAATTATTATCTAAGAATAATGAAGGATATCACAAGGTCCAAGCATATTTACGTAACATTCTTGACAATTAAGGAAATTAATAATATAAGGTGACATTACAGAGAAGAATAATAGAACAGATAATTTGGTTCCTAATGCTCTAACCTAGTGTCTTTACCCTAATGCATTAAGGTGACATACTTAAAGTATGAGCTTAAGGTATCTTTGGATACACTTGGTGCACTTACTCTTTTTGTATACATTATTCTTTACACCTTTTGGTGATGCATTTGCTATTAAGTTATATGCAGATTGATATCTCAGAGGTTTAAGAAAACACCGATATTATGCATATGGGTGCATTATATGTTATGAAAAGTCAAATATAAAGTCTCAAGACATGTGTCAGTCTTAAGCATAAAGGCTTGGAACATTCACTTAAAGTTAAAGCCTTGTGAGCATGTCTTGTGACACATAAAAAATATTTCAAGATATTAAAGATAATACATGTTTTTGCGTAGAAAACTATAGAGAATTTTTTCTAGTGTGCTTATGCTACTTAAGGAAGAGAAAATCAAAAGTGATTGACAAGGTGACAACATATAAAGGAACCACTTTGTGGATGGTGTCTATTTGCCATACTACCACATTAAATCTATGTCGATAGAGTTGATTGACTCTCGTGATTATGGAAGATCCAATGTCGCTGAATGATGTAATTGTCGTCATGGTTCAGGGTTAAAGGCTCTTTTGGACTGGATTGACACTTGGGTACTCTCTACATTAATTGTTTTTAAAATTACACGTGTATAGAGTTTTATAGTTATCTTGATGTGAAAGTCGTTTTAAAATTGATAAATATGTTTTTTCTAAAACTTACCATAAGTAAGTTGTCCATGGGATAATGTTAGAAGTTTCCTACGTTAATGATGGACTTACATTAATTGTGAGTTTTATAATTTATTAAAACGAACTAAGTAATTGGTGTATTAGTAATACTTAAAAGTAAACCAAACTACGGTGATCTATTACATTGAGCCTATCTCCTTGTTATTTAATATGGACTGGAGTTTAATGTGAATGGGATAGTGTGAGCCATAGCACCATTACGTCTTGATGGTTAGCTTAATGGGATACTATACAAAGATATTGCCTAGGTCTCCTAAAGTTTTTGCATCGAAGAAAAAGGAGGGAAAGCCCTAATAAACTGATTGCATTTCAGGAATGATCTATAGAGATAGCTCATGTCGCTCTGAATTTTGTTTATATCTAATATTTCTCTCTCCATCCACTCACGACTATATATTTTTAAATTTTTTTATATATTCCACATGAAGCCTATGATCAAGTAAGTATATGTTTTCTATTTGTTAACAGGTGTTCTGATATTTTATCTATGATTTTTCTTGGGATGAGTTGTTGAGATAATTCTTACAACAAGATATTTTGAACTGTTTAAACTTTTACAGTTCGAAATTTAGTGGTAGAAGGAAAATACTTCTCACAATCAGAAGAAGCGGGTCAAAGTGTCAAACTTCTACAGTATAGAATTGTAGTAACAAAAGACGTGTGGAATTTACATTAAACTTAGACGTGTGGAATTTGCATTAAACTTATATGCCCGTTGACCAGGGATACTGAAATGGTTGCATATGTTTATCTCCCATTTTTCTTCTTTGGCTGCTTACTGATAACATTAAACTTATGTTAAGGATGTATTTATAATGAATATAATCAGACGGTTGCTACACCTTCTGCTTCCATGATTGTCGATGTAATTCATTCATGCTAAATTATTTAGCAGCAGAAAGTTGACAATATTTACTCAAGTTGTGTTTCTTCACTTCAGGTAACTTCTATCTATACCTTCATTTTCCAGATCATGCAAATAGTTTAGTTTCCTCTATCTTTAATTCATCATCATATGATTAGTGTAGCTCCAGAGGTTGTTTCTTTGTTCCATTTTTCTATAGTTTTCTTTTTTTTAGTCCGACTCTGAACTGCTGGTGATTATCTGTTGATCTGCTTTCATTTTGTTTAATCAATGAGATAACTTGCTTTTCATGCCTTAGGAATAACGAAAAGTTGGATAAGAGCTCAACTAGCGTCTATGTTCTCTCTCTCTCTCTCTCTCTCTTTCTGTTTCTCCCTCTTTAAAATCAAATCTTATGTGGTAAACTTGAAGCCCTTATAATTTACTCATAAGTCATAACAAAATGGGCCAGAGCGGCCAATACGTATCTTGCCATTTGCAAATTCAGGCAGCCTTGTTTTATGATTTTTATTAATGGAAAACATGCATAGAATGACTCAAATCGAACCTTTGAAAATCAGTAATACTGGAAGATACAAAAGTTAGTATTAGCTAATTTAATTCCCCCTTTTAAGTTACCATAAAAAAATTTCTCCCTTTTTCTAGACCATGCATATTTTGACTAGTCAAGGTTTATGCTTCTATGAAAAGAAAGAAAACTTTTCCTCATAAGCTTTGTTGAAAGATTTGCTGTTAGTGGGGCCCGTTGGAAAATTTTAGGAGACAAGAGCAGCGTGCTTTTATGGCTGGTCTTAGCCAGCTCCTGTGGCCGGCTCTTAGGCCTGCTGTGGGTTTGTGGTGGGGGCCGGTTGGTGACTGATTTTCGGCAAAAGCAAGAGCCAGAGGTGTGACTGTTTTGGTCAGTGGCAGAGCCGATTTTGAGGCCAAATTGCAGTAGGCTTCTCTCTCTTATTATATATGTAATGAAATCAGAGATCAAGGCATAGGAAATAAGGTGGTCTTAAGAGATAGTGTAGTTTGAGGAGTTGAGTGAGATGCTTCTTCTCAAGGAGGAGCTACATGTTTGGGGTTTGCAAGTGCAAGTGTCTGGCAGTGAGGTATTAAGTGTAATTGCTGAGGTGAGGTGTAGAGAGAAACAAGTGTGAGCCCTGTGAGAGATTGGTAAGAGCTATAATATGTGTGTGACTCGTAAATCTTTCAATTTCTTAGTAGAATGATTTTTGATGTGTGTCCGTGGAGGACATTCATGTTGAACCATGTAAATCACTTTTTTGTATACTCTGTTTTTGTTGGTATTTTGATTGCTCATTTTAATTTCACAATATCATGGTCGTGGTTGACAATTATCACTTATATTGACATTTTTCACAACAAGCTTCACCAAGATTCAAAAGATAAATTTGTATTACAGAGATAACTTTGTCATTACTTTCTGTGTTTAGTCGACTTTTCAGTTGGCATGAAAGTCATGGAAAGAAAAGAACATAAACAATTTTGTATGAGCCAGACAATGATTCTTGCACTTTATCTTTATTTTTTGTTATAAGCCTTCCACTTTGTCTTTATTAGTTTACATATCTTTTGGACTTCTGGTTATGATCAATTTGGTGGGCCATTTGTGATTTGCGACACGAAAGATCTTGAATCGTATGAGCATACAAGGAGTCTTCCACTTTGTCTTTTATCAGATTAAATTTCTTTTATAACTAGGCACTCTCAGTTTCTCCTTGAAAGTTGAAATGGTAATGCCCTTGAGTGCTGAATCCCTCGTCTCCGAATTCCTGAAAAAAAGAAGTTTCCTCGTTTGATATATATATACACATTAATTTTTTAAAAATTATTTCATTTTAAATTGGTTTTAAATGTTTTGTTTAACCAAAGCTTTTGTAGCATTGTGATGTAAGCATGACATCTGATGTTGAAATAGTGAGTTAAGCCACAAGGTTCATGAATGTTATCGTATATGATATTTTCTATTCCTATTGCAATATTAATTTCATATGTATTAGTTTCTTAATTAGTTTAGCTTCTTAATTTCTTAATTTATTATAACTCTAAGTTTTCTATTTCTATTAGGTTTTATATTTTTAACCTCTATGTATATGATTGTATATGGTATCAGAGTTATTGATCATGTTTTGAGAGTTGTCTTTTGACCTTTCACAATTTCAACGGGGCGACCTAATGTCACTTGTCTGTACATAGCTCATTTCTTTCTTGTTTTAGACCACTATAATTTTTCAGATTTCTTTTAACCACTATAAATCAATTTACATTGAAAAACATTGACAGACTGAGACCTGTTTATGGTATGCTATATATGCTTCTCAACCTATGATTATGTTTTTCCAAGCTCCGAGATGTACGATTCGACTCCGGGTTCTGCTAAGTTGCCACCTCGGGTCCTTATAATCTTCACTCAATCTTCACTCAATTCTGAGTTAAGCCACAAGGTTCAGGAATATGACTTGATCCACTTACTTCATTTGACCATATGAATATATTGTTATGTAGTCTGACTAAATTTTTTAGTAATTTATATTTATAGTATTATTATTTTTAATTACAGAGACTATTGTACCGACAAAACATACAATGAGATGATATAGATTTTTCTCCTCCAATTGAAAAAGTTGTGCTGGCATATTAATAGCTGATGGCTAACAAAGATATTTCAACAATCGGGTTTGCTTATTCTGTTTTCCTGCTGATATTCTTATGTTATTGCTTCAAGTTCTCTCATTCTGCAAGCGACACTATCTCACGCGGACAAAATGTCACATATTCCAAAACAATCATTTCAGCTGGTTACCACTTTGAACTAGGGTTTTTTCGTCCAGGAAACTCGACAAAGTACTACTTGGGAATTTGGTACAAAAAAGTTTCAGAACAAACTGTTGTTTGGGTAGGAAACCGAGATTACCCGCTTTCTGATTCTTCTTCACCTCTTACTATCAGTAGCGATGGCAACCTTGTGATTTTGGATGGTAAAATTTCTTACACCGTGAATGACATTTCAGTGAATGAAAACACAAGTGCTACATTACTGGATTTAGGGAATCTTGTTTTGAGATGAAAACTTGAATATCTTATGGCAGGGTTTTGACTTTCCTTCGGATACTTTCTTGCCAGGAATGAAGTTTGGATATAGTAAAAAGACTAGAAAAACTTGGTCATATGTTTCTTGGAGAAGTCCTGAAGATCCTAGTGCTGGAGCTTTCTCCGCGGGGTTCAGTCGTAATGGGACAGGGGAGGTTCTTATCATGAATGGGATACAAAAGTATTGGTCAAGCGGGCGCTGGAATGGGCATAAATTTTCCTTGGATCCTGAAGTTCGTTTAAGCGACATATACACTACTAGCTATTATAACAATGATAACGTAAATTATTTCTCATATGATCTCTGTAGTAACAGTACTATAACAAGATATATAATTGATGTATCAGGGAAAATCAAGCTGTTGACTTGGCTGGCAAATAAAGAATGGCATTTGCTATTGTCACTACCGACAGATCAATGTAAACTCAATGGCTACTGTAGGGCTTTTGGAAGTTGCAGTTCTAATTTCACTCATCCTTGTGATTGTTTGCCAGGGTTTGAACCACGGTTGTCTGAAAATTGGAATTACACGAATTACTCCGGAGGGTGTGTGAGGAAAACCAATTTTCAGTGTACCAATAACAGTCAAGTGAATGGAGCTGAAGTCAGGTTTATTATGCTGTCTAAAGTAGTACTGCCTGGAAGTTCAGTGGCTGTTAAAGTTCAGGGAAATGACGAGTGCAAATCAGTTTGCTTGCGTAACTGCTCCTGTACTGCTTATACTTACAGCAATGCTGGCTGTTCAATATGGGTTGGTGATCTTCTTAACCTGCAACAACTCTCATATGATGACACGAATGGAACATATTTTTATCTTAAACTTGCTGCTTCTGAGTTATTTACTGGAGATAATGGTAATAGAATGCGTCTCGTTATGGTTACATTTTATAATTTTGTTTAGCAATATTCTTCTTCCTTGTAGATGGCTACTTTACGTATAAAAAATAGTGGCCCCAATTTAATAAGTTGTCTATTTATGGAACAGATAACATTATTAGGAAGCTGTTGATTGTCATTCCTCTGACTCTTTCTTTGGTTGTTCTCACTTCAGCCTTATTCATTTGCTGGACACGAAGGAAAAACCACAAGAAAAAAGGTATGTATTTCTCATTTGCAACAAAAATAGGATTAGTGAGATGGAAAATGGAAATGAAAGGAGTTTATTTTGTTTTCGATAGCATTGAATAGAGCTTATTAGTTTCCTGTGAGCTTAAAAGAATTAAAGTTGAAATAAGATAATTTCTAATGCATACTTGTGGTTTTTTCTGTTCTTCTTCAAGCAGGGGAGGACTTACTATTATTTGATCTGAGTGCTTCTATTGAAACAACCAAGTATGAACTAAGAGAAGGGAAAAAATATGGAAAAGGAAGAAATGAGGTAAAAATTCCATTGTTCAGTTTTTTCTAGTGTATCAACTGCTACCAACAACTTCTCTACTGCAAATAAACTTGGAAAGGGTGGTTTTGGCTCTGTGTATAAGGTAAGATTCATAGACCACTTGTAATCCTTTAAGAAGAGAAGCATTAAATTGATGCATGATATTCTACTTGTTGATCCCCAATTGGCATATAAAAAATGGTATGGAACTAGAAATAAGATACCACTTCAAATAGTATTTTCTGTAACTTTTCTATGTGTTAACTGGAAACCAAGCTCAAACTTCTACTTCAGGGAAAATTACTGAAAGGATATGATGTAGATGTGAAAAGACTTTCAAGAAGATCTGGACAAGGGTGGGATGAGTTAAAAAATGAAGCAATGCTCATAGCCAAACTCCAACACAAGAATCTTGTGAAACTACTGGGCTGCTGCATTGAAAGAGATGAAAAGATTCTTATCTATGAGTACTTGCCAAACAAAAGCTTGGACCTTTTTATCTTTGGTTTGTAATTTCTCTCGTATCAATAACATAAAACACCTTTTGTTCACTATAGTTCTTGTTCATGGTTAGAAATTTGATTATAGGTCTCATTGTTCTATTTTTTTGTGTCTAATTTATAATTGGAACAGATCCAACCAAACATGGAATACTTGATTGGGGAACCCGTGTCAGCATCATTGAAGGGATTGCTCAAGGACTTCTTTATCTCCATCAATTTTTCATGTTACAAATTATTCATAGAGATTTGAAGACCAGTAACATTTTGTTGGATAAAGACATGAACCCTAAAATTTTGAACTTTGGAATGGCAAGAATATTTGGAGGGAGTGGGTCACAAGTAACTAATCGGATAGTTGGAACATAGTAAGTAGAATCTATGTGCCTCTTGGATAAGTAACGCGTTTTTTCGTATATTCACACCCTAAAAGGCTTTGATTTGACAATGAGATGTAGTGGCTACATGGCTCCAGAGTATGCATTGAATGGCCTCTTCTCTGTAAAATCAGATGTCTTCAGCTTTGGAGTTTTGTTGTTAGAGATGTTGAGTGGCAAGAAGAACACTGGTTTTTACAATACCGACTCTCTCAATCTTCTTGGATATGTAAGTGTCTCAAGTTCTTACTTAGTGAGCTGAGATTTAATTTCTGTCAAAATTTCATTGTCTAATCATGTACCAATTCTAGTTTTTAATTATAGGGAGCCAGATTTCTATTCTAATTGTTGAAAAAGTACATTCTAGTTTCCTGCCAATGCACTGTCTTAGATAGACAAGAACTTTCACATGAAAAACTTTCTGTTTACTTTTAAAGGCATGGGATTTGTGGAGAAGCAATAGGTCATTGGAGTTGATGGATCCAATCCTTGGAGATATTTCTTCTGCTAATGCAGTATCGAGGTACATTAACATAGCACTTCTTTGCGTCCAAGAAAATGCAGTCGATAGGCCTACCATGTCTGATGTTGTCTTGATGCTAAGTAATGAACTTGCAATTCTGCCTTCACCAAACCAACTAGCTTTCTCAAATTTGAGAAGTATGGTGGTTCCAAATTTAGGTAATTGCATGGCAGAAATATGTTCTGTGAATGATTTAACAGACTCAATTATGGAACCTCGATGAGTATTGAATTTTGTAATTGGATTTCAATATGAGAAATGTATCCCGTGTATGTTTATAGAATTTTAATTGAACATCAGGAATGATTTGTAGTGGTGATCACATCTGAATATTCTATCTAGTTGTCTTTTATGTGGTGGATACATGAATGCCTTCTTGTTTTTGTTAAGGTTGTAAATTAGTCGAGCCAAAGCAATCTTTTACCTTGCTTGGTTTGACACGAACCTAAATCGAGCTCATCTTCAAGCCCTACTCCATGGCTTAAACTTGACTAGACAAGCTAAAGGGAAGGGAACAAGTGGAAAGGGATTAAAACAACAAACTTTGAATGCATTGGTCAAGAAAAGGGAATTGTTGGCTTGAAGCATATGTAGATTTTTGTGTGGGCTTGCAATTGCGTTCAACTTAGTAAAAAGTCCATCATTTGCTTCAATGATGGAAAAAATGGTACATACTCAAAACTTCTAAGTTACCATGAAGCTAGAGTTACTTTTTGAAAAAAGAAGTTGACAATGTGATTTCATGTTAGAGAAATACAAGAAAGAATGGATAAATACCGGATGCACTTTGATGTCCGAAGGGTGGACAGACACAAAACAAACATCTCTCGCAAGCTTTCTTGTTAATAGTCCTATTGGCACGGTCTTTTTTAAATCCGTGAACACCTTAGGCTTGATTAAAGATGCAAATAGGTTGTTCGAGTTGATTGACTCAATAGTTTAGGAAACTGAGGAGGAAAATGTTGTTCAAGTGGTGACTAGTAGTGCTTTGGCTTATATATCCCCTGGTGACTTGGTAATAGAGAAGAGGAAAAAAAATATTTTGGTCCCTTTCCGTGGCTCATTATATTGACTTGATGTTGCATGATATTGGTAACTTAGCTGTTTTCAAGGAAGTCATAAAGAAGGCTAAAGAATTGTGTTTTCATCGACTGACATGCTTGGTGCTTAATATGTTTTATTAGAATATACTCTAAGAAGAGAGAATTGAAGAGAGCTGGGGTTACAAGATTTCCCACGACGTTTTAAATATCAATGTATAGAGCAAAGAAGAAAATTACGCAAAATTTTAATCATCAAAAGGCAAATTATGATCACATTTGGAAAATCATTGATATAAAGTGGGATTTTCACTCAATAGTCCACTTCATGCAGCGGCATATTTTTCTCAATCCGAAGTAAGTTGTCTTTATTCAAAAACTCATTAACTTGTCTGTTTTATCAAAAATAAAATTGTTCAATGGAGATAATTGTATAGACAAAATGACCAATACTGATAACTTGTATATAGGTTCCAATATAGTGAAGGTTTTAGGGCGGACAAGGAAGTTAAAATAGGTTAATAACAAACAATTGAAAAGATGTATCTAGAAATTGAAGTAAAAATCAAGATTGATCAACAACTAGAAAAGTTCATCCATGAGAGCCGAGGGGATGTTTGGTATGATCATGGCTATTTTGACAAGTGATAAGAAGCAACCCAGTAATATTTTGATTAATTTTTATCTTTGTTATATTTTTTCAATTGTTGATTAATGTTTATCTTTGTTATACTTTCTTAATTGTTAGTGCTTGAGTACATAATTTGACTAATTTGTGTATTCTTTTAACTTGTATTAATATAGCTTTGTGATGGGACATCAATGGAGAGGAGTGCAAAGAGCTTCAAAGGCTTACTATACGGGTCTTAAGCCTCACATGTAATGCTACAGGATATGAAAGAAATTCGAGCACCTTTGAACATGTTTTGTAATAACTATGCTTTAATAGGACCAAAATATTTTAAATTATCTTATTAAATCGAAAATAATATTTTAATTTGGTTTTGACCTATAAAAGGGGGATCTTTTTATATTTTAGTTAGAGGGTTTCTTAGCAACTTTAGAAGTTTAAATTAGATAAATCTAAATTCTCTTTTATTCGTAACATTTGTTATATGTTGTTTAATGTATGTTATGCATTTACAAGACAAGATATTGCATTCACAGTATGCAAACTTTTAAGATATACTAGTAAGTCTAGTACAGATCATTGGAAAGCTATCAACAAAATTTTGGGTTATCTTAAAAGAACTACTGGATTAGGGTTGTTGGATAACTTGTGCTAATGATAATAAATCCATGTTAAGTTGGATTTTACACTTGAATGTGGTGCAGTTTGTTGGGCTTCAAGAAGTAGACTTGCATAACACATTCAACCATGGGATCAGAATTTATAACTTTGGCAGCCACATGTAAAAAAGTATAATGACTTATAAATTTGTTAATGGATATAAAGTTGAGGCCACAACCCATGCCAACTATTTCCTTGCACTGTGACAGTGAGGCTACTTTGTCTAGAGCATATAGTAATATATCTATAGTAGTAAATCTAGACATATAAGTATGAGATATGAATATACTTGAGAGTTGATCTCGAATGGAAGAGATATAATAAGAAAAACATGCGATGAAATAGGGCTAAAACGACCCAACTTTGAACCAAAAAAACTAACTACGTACAAAGGTTAATGGCTAACAAAAAGCTTGTGTTTGTTTGTTTGTTTGACATTGATAAAGAAGAGTGAAGGATCTTAATTGAGTTGAATGATATTAAAGTTCTAGCAGCAATTTCAGTTTATGGTTTACAAAACGGTTTATGAAGCACAATGGAACTAAACAAAAAACATTAGTGTTTGGAAAAACAACATTGAAAACTGTTTTTCTTGAACCAATTCTGTTTTTTAAAAACTATTTTTGAACTTTTGATTTTTTAAAATTATTGTAAGAGTTTTTTGATCTAATTTTTGTTTATAGGAAACAAAAATCAATTAATAAATTCTTGCGAAGGAGACTTAAGTAGCAATCACATAACATAAATGTACTACTAATTTCTATCACATAACACGCGTAAAGGAGTAACTAAACGTATAATGTCTATCATATCCCAAGTATAGAGTATGGCTTTTTCTTGCAAGCCATTTTCAAAATGTTCCAAATTTTTTAAGCTGTGATTGGTATGAGACAAAAGTGAAAGGGAAAAAGACGGACATGAAAAAAGGAGCGAGTGAAATGTATGTTTCTATTATTTAGTAGGAAAGAAAAGTTTGAGAATTGATGTTTTTTCCTACAGTGAAAACTTGAATCCTCTCAAATAGAGAGAATAGAAGAGTAAAAAGTAAATAATCTAATTTTTGTTTGTATTTTTCTTATTTTCTTTTACCTTTTCATTATCTGTACCAAACACATGATGAAAATGAAAAAAATCCATTGTTTTTTTATTTCCTCTCCCATTTATCTCCTACCAATTATAGCCTTAATTTTACTATATTTTGATTCTCTTTTATTTTAACTTCCATAACCCACTCATTCTCTTCAACAATCACAAGAAAGTTAAGTAGAATAATCAAAGGAGTACTATGGAGTGGATGCATTGGTGGGTTTGAATCTTATTTCTTGACAAAAAACTTTTTTATGAATCAATTAGTGCGCTTGATATTAATATAGGATAGAAGAATCAAATGACCAGCATGGAGAAGATGCTGTGGGTTGGAATGTTGTTTATTGACAACATTTTATGAGCCCATTTTAGTATGTCTGATATAGGAAATGGTAGTATGGTTTTTTCTTTTCAACTATTAAACAAGAAGAAAAATCATCTTTTCTTGGTTTTTTTATCATGTAGATGCATAACAAAATGGATTTGTTGATTTCCTTGGCAGCGACTAGATTAAATTGAGTGGTAAAAGGAAAATACTTCTCACTATCAAGAGAAGCCTGTCAAAGTGTCAAACTTCTACCGTATATAATTTAACAGTGGCGTGTGGAAGGATGCATAAAGCACTACTCACAATTTACATCGACATGAGTCTGTTGACCAGGGATACTTGGTTGCAAATGTTTCTCTCCCATTTTTCTTCTTCGGCGGCTAACTGATAACATTCAACTTATGTTAAGGATGTTTTCACAAATAATATAAGCAGACAGTTGCTACATCTTCTGCTTCCACTGTTGTCGATATAATTCATTCATGCCAAATTATTTAGCAGCAGAAAGTTGACAATATTTACTCAAGTTGTGTTTCTTCGCTTCAGGTAAATTCTCTCTGTACCTTCATTTTCAGATCATTAATTCATCATATGATTATTGTAGCTCCTGAGGTTGTTTCTTTGTTTCATTTTTCTAAAATTTTCGAAAGTTATCTCATTTAGTTTAATCAATGAGATAACTAGCTTTTCAGTTACCTTAGTAACATCAAAAAGTTGGATAAGAGCTCAACTAGCATGCATGTTCTTTTTTAATTTTTATTTTTAAAATCAAATCTTATGTGGTAAACTTGACGTCTTTATAATTTTCTCTTGAATAATATATTTTTATTATTTCTTTTTCTAGATCATACATATTTAGACTCGTCAAGTTTTATGTTTCTATGAAAAGAAAAAAGACTTTTCCTCATCAGCTCCACCAGGATTCAAAAGATAAATTTGTAAGGGTATCTTGGCTAAATATATATTCATACAACTATTGATTATATTCTATTTTAATCACATAAGTTTCAATTATATCAATAAGATCTTATAACTTTGTTTAATTTCTCAATACAATCTATCCCGCAAATTCAATTTTAAAATCAGGTTGGATTTCCACCGCAACACCAGGTTAGTGTTGAGGTAGTTAATAAACAGACAGAATGCTTAAAATGGAATGCTACATCGAAGCTGACCTAGTATTTAAAAAATATATATTTTAAATACACATATATACACATTTTAAAAATAATTTCGTTTTAAATGGGTTTTGGATGTTTTATTAGAGCCAGAGCTTTTGTAGCATTGTGATGTAAGCATGGCATCTAATACTGAAATGCTGAATTAAGCCACAAGTTTCAGGAAAATGACTTGATTCACTTACTTCATTGACCATATATATATTGTTATGTACCTGGACAAAATTTTGTAGTAATTTATATTTATAGTATTATTATTTTTTAACTACAGAGAATAAATTTGCTCCTGCAATTGAACTAGTTGTGCTGGCATATTAATAGCTTATGACTTACAAAGATATTTCAACAACTGGGTTTGCTTATTCTGTTTTCATGCTGATATTCTTATGTTATCGCTTCAAAGTACTCTTGTTCTTATTGAGTCCACTAGCATGATGAGATAGCCACTAAATCTATAATCCAATCAGATATAAAAAAAACCCATTACTACTGGTAGTAAGAACATGATCATAGTCATTAAAATCTTCTTCACTAACATTAGTTTTAAGTTGTTTTTCTTTCCTATTCCTATCTCGATTCTGATTCTGTCCTCGATTTTGACTTTGATTATGATTGTTTTCCTCTTTAATTTTCTTTATCAAATTCCAACATTCAAAGTTGTAATGTCTCTTTTTCTTATATTAATGATAGGTCACATTCTTATTTCTAAACTTAGATCAAAATTTGTAGCTACACCCCTTTCTGTAGACCCATTTCTAGAATATCTAATTCCCAAACGTATGTCACTAAAACAATTATTTAGAAAATAATAAAGCCTTAATATCTTCTAAAGAAATTGTATCTCTATCAAACAGAAAAATTCCCGAAAGTGTGTAAACGATGGTGGTAGTGTAATACCTGAATTCGTAAAGAAAATGTAAAGAAGTAATTTAATAAATATGACATGAGTTAAAATAATATATATATATATATATATATATATATATATATATATATATATGCGAAAGATTCAATTTTTATAAAAAAATTCAAAAAAAAAAACGGACACGTGGTGGTGTAAAGAAAAAGAAAATAAAAAAAAACATCCAGAAAAAGGAAAAAGGAAAAAGAAAAAGAAAAGAAAAAAAAGGTGTTAAAAAAAACACAAATTTCGTGCAACACCTGGACTTCCAGGTGTTGCAACAATGTTGCAAAGGTGCTGCTTGTTAAGCAGCTCATGGATCAAACGGTGGAAAGCGGTGACGGTGCCGCGTAAACGATTTTGTATATTGAATTGTTTTATTAGGTTTACAAAATCCTGTTTGGTTTTCTTCAATCTCAAATCTAAATTACTCTATTTCTTTAAATACTTGGGGATAAGAAAAAAGGTTGAAAGAGTAAATTTTGAAGGGGTTTATGGGAGAATTTCATAGAGAATCACGGGAAGCTCTAAGAAAAACAAAAAGTAATAACATGAAGTTTATTTATGAAATTTTGCATACATGAAATTCCTGGAATTCAAAGTGAAAATTTTCAAAGGGTGTGAATTATGGAAGAGTTGAAGAATAAATTAGAATTTAATATGAATATTATGTCAGGTGTTGACGATCAGCAACTGAGGGAAATTGTTGAGAGGAGCAGGAAAGACAAGGAGGTGATCCACGAGTAGATTTAAGTGCTACATGGTGAGTAGATTTGCTTTAAGTAATCAAGATAAATATGAAATATATAGTGATAATATTTGAATAACTTATTAACCTATGATTTGATAGTAGATGAAAGTTGTTTGATGGGTATGATAGGTATAATTGATATATGGAAAGTTATTATATGAGAAGTAATATTTTTGGAATAATGAGTCGATTTAATAATGAAGGTGATAAACGAGATTCTTGACGAGTTATGATTGATAAATTGATGTGATATATGAGGAGAAGAAATTTGTGAAATTGATCAAATAGTAATTTGAGAAAAGGTAGGATAGCTAAATTAAATGTCTTAATACATACTTATTTTTATATTACTTTTCATATGCATATTCCATATCATTGTTCATATCCATAGGCATGAAATAAAAGAACCAGGAGAGGGCCGGTCTAAATAAAAAACCGTGATAGCTGGTATATGCTGGAAATAAATGAAAACCGTGACAGCCTGTATATACTGGAAATAAAAGAACCGGGAGGGGGCAAGTCTAAATGAAATAAAAGAACTGAGAAGGCAGCCGGTCTAAGATAAAAACATGTCAATATGTGGGAAGATGTTCCCTAATAATATTCATGCATTGCATCTGTTTTAAATATTGATTGTATTACTAAAATACTGAAGTGTTGTTTGTTATTTTAAATTTATAGATGAATGAGTCTCATAGAGAGATAATTATGGTGAGAAAAAAACATAGAAGTATGATATGATAAGAACTATCTAAATGGTAGACTATATGCTGTGAACCTCATAACGAGGTAATTATGAGATAATTCATGGTATTAAGTTAAACAAATATATAAGAAGAAGAGATTGATAGAGAATGAGACTTATGATATGTGTAGTGATAAAAGAATGATATTATCAAGTTATATGAGATATAAATGATTAAATATTAAATGACTATTCATACAAATTGAATACTTCTAGTAAATTTAATTCACTGAGCTTGTGAAGCTCATCCCTCAATGTTAAACGATTTTAGGCAGTAGGAAGGACAGATAGTTGGTGAACTGAGATTCAGACGGATTTATTATCTATAAGCCACGTGGTCCACATCCTAAGACTAATGAAAAACAAATATTTGTAAATATTCATGCATATTATGTTGTATACAATGTTTAAATCGAGATCTAAATGATGTATCTCCCTTGTTAAGGGTTGAGGATTAATGTAAATAATTTCAGTCGATAAATTTTTATTGACGTATATATGTGTTGTGCTGGGATTTTCAAAATATAATGACATTGTCTCGGAGCTGGCCAATTCAGGATGGGTCATTACAATTTTGGTGTCAGAGCATTAGGTTTTATGATTCTGTAGACTTCATAAGAACTTAAAGAAGTGGAAGATATAAATAAACTATATTTTAATGCAGAGTCTGAAGATAACACATGGACGTGCTAGAGCTAGAGGCAGAGTTCTGAATCAGATGGGATGTGGTACACCCCTAATATTTCGAAGAACTGAAGTAGAGAAAGAAGTTGAGTCTATGGTTCCTATGAGGGAACAGATTGATAGTGCAGCAGGTACTAGTAGAGCTTGGAGAGAATCTAAGGTTAGGAGGGATGAATTGAGAGAAACTCTTGAGCGTGCTCTAGAGAGGATGAAAGCTGAAGAAAGGGTTGATAATTTGCAGAGGAGATTAGAGGAGAATGGTAGAATGGAACCTGATGTGGTGAGACAAGAGATTCATGAGGGAGAAGGTGTGTTTGCACATGAGATGTGATTATGATCAAACTAATACGCGGTTATTGTGTATAGTTGAGGTGTTGATCCCATGAGGAAAAGCAAACTACAAGGAAAAATGAAAACTTTAATACGAAACGATAAAATCCAAATAAGTAAATCTGAGTTTTAATAATGAATTGTATGAGAGAATTGTGTAAACATAATGAAGAATATAGATGGGAAACAACAAGGTTTCGGGAATCCTCCCTAGGTTCGTTGACTTATTGCACTCTTGATTCAGTTGTTTTTATCTCAATTGCAAGTTTCACATCTCAAACAAGCAATCAATGTATATTCAATCAAAGTATATGAAAACCCTAATGTAATTGATATGAATTACTCTTTACTTTTGATTAAAGCACACATGACCTATCCTATAGATTTATCAAGAAACGACAATATATCTCAATGACAATATCACAGTAATGGACAAACCTAAAAGATAATATATCGGACTCAGTCACATTCAAACAACTTGACATAAGAAGAGCTTGACTAGACTTATATGGAGAAGAAGTGTGCAATCACCAAATTAAGAAAATCTTCTAATTAAATTAAAGAGTAAATCATAACAATGTTTTGACAATAAATTCAAACTACAACTGAATCAATAATGGAAAATAAGAACAACTACACCTAAAGATTCATCCCTTTGCCTTGCTTGGAGATTAGTTGGCCACGGGGCTCATGCTTGAACACCGTAATGTCGAGCTCTCTCCTCCGTTTCCAACCTTCATCCCTGTCCTCCTCTCAAACCCTAAGTGATCTATTTATAACACAAAAGGTCCAAGGGTGTTCTAGGGTTTAAACAATCATTAAAGCCCTAATTAGGTCATAACTCAGAGAAGGGGATAGTGTGCGTGCCGCGGATCTCACTTACTCGCGCCTAGGCTCTGGGTGGTTTTGGTTAGGTGGAGGCTTTAAGTGCCGCGGCTCTCTTTTTTGGGCGCCTAGGCTTTGTATGATGGTGGAGTCTGGATCTTCTAGGCACCTAGGCTATCTCTTCTGGGCACCTAGGCTTTATCTGACGAGGAGTTTGGAGTTTCTGGGCGCCTAGGCTCTCTCTGGTCTGGGCCTAGGCGTACACTGAAGGCTTCCTTGCCCATAAACCCTTCATTATGTCCTTTCGGAAGCACTCCTTCACTCCAATATGCATGGAATCTTCGAGCTTTAAGCAATGATAGCTTTTCTATCTCTTTTAAACTCAAAGTACCTGAAAATGCACCGAAATAGATCAATGATCCAAGCATAACACTTTAGAGTTGTTAACGTATAAAAGTGCAATTAAAACCTAGATCAACCCTAAAATGCTAACAATTAAGTTATGTTAAGACGCATTTTATGACTCTCATCACAACCCCCAACTAGCTTATTGCTAGTCCCTAGCAATTCAAGCAAAAACAAGAGATGAATTCTACGGTAGGAATCAAAACAAAGTAAAGCAATGTTAGTGTTAAACTAGGAGCAAATCACTTTTTGTCTCAAAAATCGCACATAACACACAGCACATAAAATCATTAAATATCACGTAAGTCCAAAAGTAATCCAAACATCAATATTAAAATTATTATCGACTCTTAACATCTATCTTACCACAATCCATTAG
This sequence comes from Bretschneidera sinensis, assembly GCA_023935145.1. Lineage (NCBI taxonomy): Eukaryota > Viridiplantae > Streptophyta > Magnoliopsida > Brassicales > Akaniaceae > Bretschneidera > Bretschneidera sinensis. Next base: position 140,913,962 of record CM043698.1, on the reverse strand, counting down.
TCCGAACACTCGGATGATTTTATGCATAACATTCATGAATACAAGTCTTGGCCTCTAAAAACATAATAAATTGTGTGACATCAATCACAAATCAAGCTCCATAGGCTTATTTTTCAAATCACTCTCCACTATTGTAGAAAAGTCACACTACATTGGATCAATAGGTCTTTAATAAGCTTGTAACGTTAGGTTAAGGTAAAGGTTAAGAAAGAACGGGAAGGATTCAACCAATAAAAGAACTTAATCTCTTAGTTTTAAACACAACCTTCTTTTAAGCACTGGATAACCTTACTTCAACACCCAACTCTTTCAACCATTTTTTTATAAGAGCATATCTCTCGATGAGTCACCACTTTTCTTTTCTTTTCTTCTTTCTTTGCCATACTTCACTTCTCTTTTTCTTCTCTCCCCCCCCCCCCCCCAATTTTTTTCTTTTCTATTTTGGTATAAGACCATTCACTTCCTTTTTTCATTTTTTTACTCTTTCCACAACCCCCAACTTATCTCCTTTAATGTACTTGGGTTATGGTAGTAATATATATATATATATATATATATATATATATATATATATATATATATATTTTCATACTTCCATCCTTACTCCTTTTAAGTGTTTCTCAACAAATGTGTATAACTAAGTTCTTTTAACAGAAAGGTAAGGATAACATATTTTTAGGCTTATAAAGGTAAGTAAATGGGTTATCGAAAGAAACAAAGCTCAAATTCTTTTTCAAGAAAAGGCTCAAACAGGTGACTAGCGAGGAATATAGTGAGGGTAAGTTTGAAAGACTCAAACGGTCCAAAATTGGCCTACATCATATCCTAAGTAGTGTGCATTCTAGGAATTCACCTCAAGTGATTATCAAATAAGTTCTAGAGCTTGTCAAGACTGCAAAAATATTCGCAAAATAATTTGCACATAAAACTTCTCTATCTGCTTTAGACTAATCATGCAATCTTACCGCAAACCAGAGTCTCAAACCAAATGAAAATTGATACTTAAATTATTCTCAAACTGAAGTAAGGTTTAACTTCTTCTAAACGCTATATAGTATCTCAATTAAGCTCATATCATTGACATGTGAATTGACTCCAAGCCTAATACAAAGCATGCTAAAAACAATTAAAAAGGGAAAGTGATAGCAAGCAGTTCAATGAAAAAAAAGAAATATGTTTCCTCCACCCCCAACTTAAAAATTGTATTGACCTCAATGTGAAAGAAAAATTAAAGGAAACTCCCTTTGTAACCATTGTGCACCACCATTTGAACTGCTGTGCATCTTTGTCCCTAAAAAAGAAATATAAAGGTAATACTGGAAAACATCAAAATACTAATAATAAACAAGAAAAATAAATATAGAAAAATAATAAATTTAAAGGATATGCTGTGGGGTGCGTCTCATGAGCGCTAAGTTTTATGTCTTCAGCCAGATGCTGCACCACTCTCACTGCTGGCCTCATTGTGGTGCTGAAGATGAGGCTCCATACTCAGTGGCCTTAGTGCTAGTCTTTTGACAAGGAATACTTAAAGTCCACCACATGTGGCTTAAGTGTTCTTGATGTTGCCCATTTACTATCAGCAGTAGGGTATGTGATTCCCGCATCCATGTGACTTCTCTCAAGCAACTCCTCAAAGCATGGTTGCCATGATTTCTTAATAACTCCCTGTGACTTATCAAAAACACCAACAAAATTAACAGCATGGGGATAAATTGAAGAATCATCGAACTCAAAATTATTAGGAGAGAATTCCAAAGAGTTAGAATTATCTTTAATGTGCTCATCCTCTAAATTAAGCTTATCAATCATATAAGTGTCGAAACACTCGTCCTCTTCATGTGGCTGCCTTGAGACTCGAAAAAAATTTACCTCCAAAGTCCTATTTCCAAATGATAATTTCATTAAGCCATTCCTACAATTAATGAGGGCATTGGCGGTGGTAAGGAATGGTCTTCCAAGTATCAAACGAATTTTGGACTCCGTATTCACCATAGAAACAGTATTTAAAACCAAAAAGTCAACAGTATAATAGAAATTATCAATTTGCAACAAAACATCTTCCACAATACTTCTTGGTTTTCTTACTGATCTATCTGCTAATTGAAGTACCATGGAGGTTGGTTTGATCTCACCTAGACCGAGCTGCATGTACATAGAGTATGACATGAGGTTCACACTAGCACCCAAATCTAGCAATGCTTAGCCACAAGATTTGTTTTCAATTTGGTAAGCCACCGTTGGATAGCTTGAATCTTTATATTTGGGCGGTGTCTTGCTGTCAAGTACTGCACTTGCTTGCTCCGTTAAGAATGTCGTGTTCTTCACATTGTGCCTCATCTTAAATGTGCATAGATCCTTGATGACTTTAGCGTAGTTGGGAACCTATTTTATGACATGAAGAAGGGGGAGGTTAATTTTAACATGCTGAAGTTGTTCAAGAATCTTACCTTTTAATGCTGAATTTCTCTCCTTAGGTTTAAAGAGAGCTTGAGGGAAAGGCACTGGTGGAGAATAATCATCATGGGCCTCTTGTTCCTTAGGGGCTTCATCCTTGTTGCTCACAGTATTAGGAATCAAGTGTGATGGTAGAGTGGGTCCATCAATTTTCTTACCGCTGTGGGTGATTATGGCATTAATCTCTCTAACATTTTGATTTTCAGGTTCGGAGGTTTGTGCCATATGTTGTCCTCTTGGATTAGGTTATGGCTGTGAAGAAAAACGACCTTGCTCTTGAACCGTCAAGAAACTAGTCAACTTGGTGAGTCGACTCTTTATCACCTTTTATTCCTCTTTGATAGCTTATTGCTCCTCTAGCAACCGTTGATTTATCTTGCCTTAATCTTCCACACTCTTAGCAATGTACCTGCATAAATGACTTAAACATATCTTCCAAAGGTAAAGATTATTGAGGTGCATTAGATGAGGTTGCTTCTAGTTGTCACTGGGTACTAGAGTGGGGATGAGGTTGTATATCGGATCTCCAACTAAAATTAGGGTGATTCTTCCAACTGGGATTGTAGGTGTTAGAGTAGGGTGATTCTGGTTTTCTGAAGGGTATACCTATAGCATTACACTCTCCCTTCATTTCAAAATAAGCTGGACAATCCCTAGGTAAATCATCTACCCCATTACACATGAAACAAGGCTTATGGGACTCTACCCTAGCAACTGGTTCAGGGGCTTTAGCATCCTTGGTTTTTAAGGTTTCAATTTCCTTAGTTAGGGCCTCTAAACATGCTTTAAGGTTATCCTCTTCCTTAAGTTGATAAATCCCAGCGGGTTAATTTCTTCTAGTGCTTTCCATGGCATTTGGTCCTATCCAAGTGTGGGCTTTTTTTGATAGGTCATCTAGGAAAGCTATGGCTTGATCAGGATCTTTTTGAAGAAAATCCCCATTACACATCATTTCTATGAATTGCCTTTCCCTACTTAGGAGTCCATCATAGAAATAGCAAACAACCTGCCAACTCTCATAACCATGGTGTGGACAAGAATTCAAAAGGTCTTTGAAACGTTCCCAAACTTGATATAAGGTTTTACTCTCTTTTTGTCAAAGTTTGAGATTTGTCTTTTGAGGTTGTTGGTCTTATGGGTTGGGAAGTGCTTTTGGAAGAAAACTCGTGTCATCTCATCCCAACTACCTATGGACCTAGGTCTTAACGAGTACAGCCAAACCTTGGCCTTTTCTTTAAGTGAAAAAGGGAAAAACCTAAGTCTGACGGTGTCTACCACATCAGCCCTACCTTGAAAGGTTGCTACTACTTCCTCAAATTCCCTAATATGGATATAGAGGTTTTCATTCTCAAACCCATGGAAGGTTGGTAGCAATTGGATCATGCCCGGCTTAAAATCAGGTTGTTGAACATTAGGGGGGAATATGATACAGGATGGTGTGGCCGTTCAGCTAGGGTGCAAGTAGTCTTTAAGTGTCCTAGCAACATTCTCATTGTGATTATCGGCCATGTTAACAGAATTCTCTAAGTTCTCACTTGGGTGTGCACTATGGTTTGATCTAGGTGAGATTTCACTAACAGACATAGAAAGAGGGGATAACTCTATTTCAGGTCTTTTAATGAATCTACCTCGCGAATCTCTTGGTCTAAGCATACACCAAAGGGATTAGAGGGAAAAAAATAAAACAGAAAAATAAAAATTAGAAAATCAAAACAAAGAGCAAAGAACAATATTACGGTCTTGTCTCAACGTTGACAATCTTCCTTACAGTTAAGCGCATTTCCCCTGCAATGGTGCCAAAATTTGATTACGCTCAAACTAATACGTGGTTATTGTGTATAGTTGAGGTGTTGATCCCACGAGGAAAAGCAAACTACAAGGAAAGATGTAAACTTTAATACGAAATGATAAAATCCAAATAAGTAAATCTGAGTTTTAATAATGAAATTGTATGAGAGAATTGTGTAAATATAATGAAGAATACACATGAGAAACAACAAGGTTACGAGAATCCTCCCTAGATTCATTGCCTTATTCCACTCTTGATTCAATTGTTTTTATCTCAATTGCAAGTTTCACTTCCCAAACAAGTAATCGATGTATATTTAATCAAAGCATATTAAAACCCTAATGAAATTGATATGAATTACTCTTTACTTTTGATTCAAGCACACATGACCTATCCTATAGATTTATCAAGAAATGACAATATATCTCAATGACAATATCACAGTAATGGACAAATCTAAAAGATAAATCTACCGGACTCAATCACATCCAAACAACTTTACATAAGAAGAGCTTGACTAGACTTATATGGAGAAGAAGTATGCAATCACCGGATTAAGAAAATTTTCTAATTAAATTAAAGAGTAAATCATAACAATATTTTGACAATAAATTCAAACTAAAACTGAATCAATAATGGAAAATAAGAAAAACTACACCTAGGGATTCATCCCTTTGCTTTGCTTGGAGATTAGTTGGCCATGGGGCTCATGCTTGAATACCGTAATGTCGAGCTCTCTCCTCCGTTTCCAGCCTTCATCCCTGTCCTCCTCTTAAACCCTAAGTGATTAGTTTATAATACAAAAGGTCCAAGGGTGTTCTAGGGTTTAAACAATCATTAAAGTCATAATTAGGTCATAACTAGGAGAAAGGGACCGTGTGCGGGCCGCGGCTCTCACTTACTCGCGCCTAGGCCCTGGGTGGTCTTGGTTAGGTGAAGGCTCTAGGCACCTCGGCTCTCTCTTCTGGGCACCTAAGCTTTGTCCGATGGTGGAGTCTGGAGCTTCTGGGTGCCTAGGCTATCTTTTATAGGTGCCTAGGCTTTGTCTGATGGGGGAGTCTGGAGCTTCTGGGCACTTAGGCTCTCTCTGGTCTAGGCCTAGGTGCACACTGAAGGCTTCCTTGCCCATAAACCCTTCATTTTGTCCTTTTGGAAGCACTCCTTCACTCCGATATGCATAGAATCTTCGAGCTTTAAGCAATGATATCTTTTCCATCTCTTTTAAACTCAAAGTATATGAAAATGCACTGAAATAGATCAATGATCCAAGAATGACACTTTAGAGTTGTTAACGTATAAAAGTGCAATTAAAACCTAGATCAACTCTAAAATGCTAACAATTAAGTTATGTTAAGATGCATTTTATGACTTATCAAGATGCAAGGTGATTGTTTTGTGAGATTTCTTAAGTTTAAACCCCAGTCTTTTAAAGGATCTGTAAATCTTGTAGAAGTTGAGCAGTAGATTAGACATATCGAAAATATTTTGAGGTCTTACCAGTGACAGATAGACAGAAGGTTGCTTTTGCTTCATTTATGCTGGAGGGTGAGCTTCTCAATGGTAGAAGGATATTTTTCCCAGGGTAAGCACACAGGTAGAACAACCTTTTACTTGGAGTAAGTTTAAGGATGAGTTCTTTGTGAAGTATTTTTCAGATACCTTTCGGGCACAACAAGAGAGATTTTATTCATCTAAGGCTAGGTAATTTATCGGTAATTGAATATGATAGTAGATTCATTGCCCTGTCAAGGTTTTTACCTGAATTGGTGAATACAAAGGATAAGAAATGTAAGAGATTTTTAGACAGATTGCACTATGACATTCGGACTAAGCTATTTTATATGGGCATTGAAAATTATACTATACTGGTGGATAAAGCATTACTAATTGAAAAAGATTTGTTGAAGTTTAGAGGTAGGAGGGAGTGGCTGAAGAGGTCTAAAATTAAGGGACCTAGAGGTGGTGGTAGTATGAGTGTACAGGGTGGGAGACCACCCCAAGGCGTTCCTTGTCACAAGGAACTGTAGTACGGAATTAGAGGCAAGCAGGATCTGTTCCGGTGGGACCCTTAAATTTAAGAGACAGGTTATGGGAAGTGGGAGTTATAGTAGAGGAGTAAGTATACCACCAAGGGGATGTGGCAATCTGATGTATGATTGAGAGTCAAGGGTTTGCTTTAGATATAATGAGACGGGGCATCTATCTCAGAATTGCCTTACGCATATACGCTTTGTATGTGGTGAAAGAGGACATGTTGCTGTAGATTTTTCAGTGGGGAAATCTATCGATGTAGGCGTTGGAAGTGTTGGGAGAAAACCGGTGGAGAGAAGTGGTGGATCAGAGAGTATGTGGGGCAGAGGTCGAGGATTAGTAGCTGAGAGAGGATATGGTAGCTAATTATAGTCTAAAGATAGCAGAGTCTATGCATTTACCCAACGGGATACACAAGCCACTCCTGATGTTGTTTTGGGTATAGTATCTATCCTTGATAGGCCTACTAGATTATTGATTGACCCTGGTGCAACCCATTCTTTCGCATCCAGTGTTTATAAGAAATCTATTGATGCTAGTACAAGTCCTTTGATGCATGCTATTGTTGTTGAGGTTCCTACTGGGGATATGGTTATTATCAGGACAATTTATCAAAGTTGTGTGATTTATATGGCTGATAGAGAATTTGAAGTTGATTTATTGCCTTTAGATATGACAGATTTTGATTTAATTCTGAGAATGAATTGGTTATCTGCATATCATGCTTGGGTAGATTGTTTTAGGAAGAATATGGTGTTCAAGATATCTGGACGAGAAGAGTTTAATTTTCAGGGAGAATGTAAGATACTTGCTAACTGTCTTATTTCTGCATTAATTACCAGTAAATGGTTGAAGAAGGGTTGTGAGGAGTATTTGGCATATGTGGTGGATTCTAGCAAGGAGAGTAGGAAGTTAGAAGAAATCATGGTAGTAAAAGATTTTTATGATGTATTCCTTGAAGAGTTGTCTGGTTTGCCTCCCAATACGGAGATTGAGTTTTCTATTGAGGTGATTTCAAGATCAGAACCCATATCTATAGCACCTTATAGAAATACACCAGCAGAATTGAGAGAGTTGAAGGTTCAGCTTTAGGAGTTGCTAGATAAATAGTTTATTCGACCTAGTATATCACCTTGGGGAGCCCCTGTATTGTTTGTCAAGAAGAAGGATGGGATAATGAGATTGTGTATGGATTATAGACAGTTGAATAAGATCACCATCAAGAATAGATATCCTTTGCCAAAGATAGATGATTTGTTCGAATAGTTATAGGGAGCTAGGGTGTTTTCTAAGATAGACTTGATACCAGGTTATCATCAATTGAGGATAAAGGAGGTGGACGTGCCTAAGACTACTTTTAGGACACGTTAGGACCATGATGAGTTCCTGGTCATGCCATTTGGGTTGACTAATGCTCATGCAACATTTATGGATCTAATGAATCGGGTGTTTAAACCATTCATGGATAGATTTGTGATTGTGTTTATTGATGATATTCTGGTACATTCCAAGAATGAAGAGGAGCATACACAACATTTAGAGATAGCGTTAGAAATTCTGAGGAGAGAGAAATTATTTGCAAAATTCTCTAAATGTGAGTTTTGGTTGAGTGAAATATCTTTCTTGGGGCATGTTGTGTTGGCAGAGGGAATAATAGTTGACCCACAGAAAGTAGAAGCAGTGTTGAATTGGGAAAGATCCACTAGTGTAACTGAAGTTAGAAGCTTTTCGGGGTTGGCTAGTTATTATGGGAGATTCATCTAAAATTTTTCTATGATTGCTGGACCATTAACTAGATTGACCAAGAAGGATGTGAGGTTTAGGTGGTCAAAGGAATGTGAGAGAAGTTTCTAGCTGTTGAAAGAAAAATTGACTACTGCCCCGGTATTAGTGCTTCTTTCTGGTGATGAAGGATTTGTGGTATATAGTTATGCATCACATTAGGGGTTGGGATGTGTTTTGATGCAATATGGGAGAGTTATAACTTATGCATCTAGGCAATTGAAAAACCATGAGAGAAATTATTCGACCTATGATTTAGAATTGGCTGCCATAGTTTATGCTTTGAATATTTGGAGACGTCATATATGTGGAGTCAATTGTGAAATTTTTACTAATCATAAAAGCTTGATGCATTTACGGACCTAGAAGGAGTTGAATTTGAGGCAAATGAGATGGATGGAGTTGATTAGTGATTATGATTGTACCATTCATTATCATCTAGGAAAGGCTAATGTAGTAGCTGATGCATTGAGTAGAAAGGCTACAAGGAGATTAACTGCTATTGGGAGTCATAATACTAACTTGATGATAGAATTAAGAAGAATGAGGTTGCAATTGAGTATCAATGATAGAGGAGTATTGATGTCAAATATGGTGGTACAATTTTCTATTATTGATTGTTTATTACAGATACAGGGTAGAGATGAAGGGATAGGGAAGATCCGACTAGAAGTGTTGAGTGCCAATTAAGTTTAGAATTAGAGGAGATGATATGGTGGTATTGGGGCATCAAGTTTGTGTTCCCAATGATGTGGAGATGAGAAATGAGATACTAAAGGAGGCTCATAATTCTGTATATTCCATGCATCCAGGAAATAATAAGATGTACAAGGGATTAGGACAAAATTACTGCGGGTCAGGGATGAAGAAGGATATAGTGGAACATATTTCTAGATGTCTGACTTGTCAACAGGTGAGGTCTGAGAATAGACATCTAGCAGGTTTATTACAACCTCTTCCAATACCTAAGTGACCATGGGAAAATATGAGTATAGATTTTATCTCTGGTTTTCCTCGTACCCAGAGAGGTGGTTTTCCCCGTACCCAGAGAGGTCATGACGCTGCGTGGGTTATAGTAGATAGACTTTCTAAGTCTTCACATTTTTTCCTATTAAAACTACTTGGAGTCTTGAAAAGTTGGCTGAATTGTATGTAGTGGAGATTGTAAGATTACATGGAGTACTCTTGAGTATTGTATCAGATAAAGATTCTAGATTTACCTCTAGATTTTGGAAAGGTTTCCAAGAAGTTATGGGTACACAATTACAGTTTAGTACAACTTTTCATCCACAAACTGATGGGTAGACGGAGAGAATCATTAGAATACTAGACGATATGTTGAGAGCAAGTGTATTGAGTTTCTCAGTGAGCTGGGATGCTTATTTGCCTTTGATCGAGTTTGCATATAATAATCAGTATCAAACTAGTATTGAGATGGCACCATTTGAAGCTTTATATGGTAGAAGGTGTAGAACTCCAGTATGCTGGGAAGAAGTTAGAGAAAGAAGGATATTTGGTCCAGAAATGATAGATCTGACTACTGAGAGGATCAAACTGGTTAGAGAGAACCTTAGAGCAGCGCAGAATAGACAGAAGGGATATGTTGATAATAAAAGAAGATCTCTCGAGTTTCAAGTTGGTGATTGCGTATTTTTGAAGATAGCTCTGTGGAAGGGCGTGCTGAGATTTAAAAAGAAGGGAAAGTTGAGCTTGAGATTTGTGGAGCGATATGAGGTGATTGAGAGAGTTGGACCAGTAGCATATAGATTGGATTTTCCTCCAGAGTTAAAGCAATTACATAATGAGTTTCATGTCTCACTTTTGAGAAAGTACTTACACGATGAGTCCCATAGTATCTCAAATCAGGCGATAGAATTTCAGGAATATTTAAATTTTATACAAGTACCTGTTAGAATTCTAGATAGAAAGGAACAAGTCTTGAGTAATAAAGTCATTCATTTGATTCAAATATTATGGCAGAACAAAGATGTCAAAAAAGTCACTAGGGACCATGAAGCAAGAATGAGGAAAGAATACCCCCAACTCCTTCATGAATTAGGTAAGGAAATTTCGCGGACGAAATTTTTGTAAGGTGGGTAGAATTGTAACACCCATATTCGTAAAGAAATGTAAATAAGCAAATTAATAAATATGACATGGAGTTAAAATATTATATATATATATATGCGAAAGATTTAATTTTTATAAAACAATTAAAAAAAAAAACAGATGCGTGGTGGTGTAAAAAAAAGAAAAAGTAAAAAAAAATCCAGAAAAAGGAAAAAAGAAAAAGAAAAAGAAAAGAATTTTTTTAAAAAAAAAAATAAAATAAAAAACAACACAAATCAACAATGTTGCAAAGGTGCTGCATGTTAAGCAGCTCATGGATTAAACGATGGAAAGCGATGACGGTGCCGCGTAAAAAAATTTATATATTGAATTGTTTTATTAGTTTTACCAAATCCTGTTTGGTTTTCTTCAATCTCAAATCTAAATTACTCTATTTCTTTAAATACATAAGGATAAAAAAAAAAGGTTGAAAGAGTAAAATTTTGAAGGAGTTTACGGGAGAATTTCATAGAGAATCACGGGAAACTCTAAGAAAAACAGACGGTAATAACGTGAAGTTTATTTTTGAAATTTAGTATACATGAAATTCTCGGAATTCAAAGTGGGAATTTTCAAAGGGTGTGAATTATGGAAGAATTAAAGAGTAAATCAGAATTTAATATGAATATTATGTCAGGTGTTGACGATCAACAACCGGAGGAAATTGCTGAGAGGAGCAGGAAAGACAAGGAGGTGATCCACGGGTAGCTTTAAGTGCTATATGGTGAGTTAGATTTACTTTAAGTAATTAACATAAATATGAAATATATAGTGATAATATTTGAACAACTTATTAACCTATGATTTGATAATAGATGAAAGTTGTTTGATGGGTATGATAGGTATAATTGATATGTGGAAAGTTATTATATGAGAAGTAATATTTTTGGAATAATGAGTTGATTTAATAATGAAGGTGATAAATGAGATTCTTGACGAGTTATGATTGATAAATTGATGTGATATATGAGGAAAAGAAATTTGTGAAATTGATCAAATAGTAATTTGAGAAAAGACAAAATAACTAAATTAAATGTCTTAATACATGCTTATTTTTATATTATTGTTCATATGCATATTTCATATTATTGTTTATATGCATATGCATGAAATAAAAGAACCGGGAAGGGGTCGATTTAAATGAAAAATCGTGACAACTGGTATATGTTGGAAATAAAAGAACTGGGAAGAGGCCAGTCTAAATGAAATAAAAGAACCGAGAAGGCAGTCGGTCTAAGATAAAAACATGTCGACATATGGGAAGACGTTCCCTAATAATAATTCATGCATTGCATCTGTTTTAAATATTGATTGTATTACTAAAATGTTGAAGTGTTGTTTGTTATTTTAAATTTATAGATGAATGAGTCTCACAGAGAGACAATTATGGTGAGAAAGAAACATAGAAGTATGATATGATAAGAACTATCTAAATGGTAGACTATATGCTGTCAACCTCATAACGAGGTAATTATGAGACAATTGATGGTATTAAGGTGAATAAATATATAAGAAGTAGAGATTGATAGAGAATGAGACTTGTGATATGTGTAGTGATAATAGAATGCTATTATCAAGTTATATGAGATATAAATGATTAAATATTAAAAGACTATTTATATGAATTGAATACTTCTAGTAAATTTAATTCATTGAGCTTGTGAAGTTCATCCCTCAATGTTAAATGATTTCAGGCAGCTGGTAGGACAGATAGTTGGTGAGCTGAGTTTCAGACAAATTTATTATCTGTAAGCCAATGGTCCACATCCTCAGACTAATAAGAATTTTTTTTTTTTTTTTTATAAATGTTCATGCATATTATGTTGTATACAATATTTAAGTTGAGATCTGAATGATGTATCTCCCCTTGTTAAGGGTTGAAGATTGATATAAATAATTGCAGTTGATAAATTTTTATTGTTGCATATATGTGTCATGCTGGGATTTTCAAAATGTAATGACACCGTCTCGGGGGTGGCCAACCTGAGATGGGTCGTTACAGGTAGGGAACACAACAATAGCAAAGCCTTATCCTCATCATCTAATTTAACTTCCATTGAATTCAAATTAGTAATAATGTAATTAAATTCATCAACATGGGATTTCATTGACGTACCTTCTGCCATATGCAACAAATACAATTACTGTTTCAAGAGCAATTTGTTAGTGAGAGATTTCATCATGTATTAAGATTCTAACTTACTCCATAATCCAGTAGTGGTTTTTTCTCTAACAATTCCATTCAAGACTCCATCTGACAAACACAACTGAATTGCAGTCAGAGCTTTCTCATCCATATCCAGTTTTTGTTAATATATTATCGTACTAGGCATCTTCTCCTTCCCCAATAGTGCATTTTCAAATCATTATGCGTTAATACGGCTTGTATTTTTACTTGCCAAAGATTAAAACTTTCGGTTCTATCAAACTTTTGTATCTCGTACGAAGTGGTAGAAGAGATCGTACTCAGATCGATTTTAATAATAGCTCTTACACCAGTTTGTTAAGAATAAAGCATCAAAAAAATAAACATATAGAAAATTTATGTGGTTCAGCGATAAAAGTCCTAAGTCCACAGTGATGGTGAAAGATTCAAATATAATCAAAATTGGAGTACAAATTAAGAGAGATAAAACTCTTTAAGCTCAAATCCCAAATACCTCAAATTCTAGGCTACCACAAATTTAATTGAGAAAATACAATAGTTTAAAAGAAAAGAAGTTTCAACCACTCTCAAGAATTTATTTGTTATACAATTGTCTTTGGTTGAAAGAAGAAAAATTGATACATATATATGCTTGGGTCAAAAAGAGAAATACTCTTTTTGGTCATATATGTTTTGCCTTTTGTTTAATTTATTTATCACTCCAAATTTCAAGTCATCTTAATATATTTTTTTTTCAATGATAAAACAAGAAGAAAAATCAGCTTATCTTTTTTTTGACCGGGTAGATGCATAACAAAATGGATTTGTTGACTTACTTTGACCAGACGTTTTGAGCTGTTTAAACTTTTACAGCTCGAAATTGACGCGTGGAAGTTTGACAAAGAAGCATAAAGTACTGCTCACAATTTAATTAACATGGGTCCGTTGACCAGGGATACTTGATTGCAAATGTTTCTCTCCCATTTTTCTTCTTCGGCGGCTAACTGATAACATTCAACTTATGTTAAAGCAGACAGTTGCTACATCTTCTGCTTCCACCGTTGTCCATATGATTCATTCATGCCAATTTCTGCATCGAAGAAAAAGGAGGGAGAGCCCTAATACACAATATGTTTTGAACTGTTTAAACTTTTACGATTCGAAATTTAGTGGTAAAAGGAAAATACTTCTCATTGTGTCAAAGTGTCAAACTTCTACCGTATATAATTGCAGTAACAAAAGTTGTACTGTGACGTGTGGAATTTACACTGACATGTTCCCGTTGACCAGGGATACTGAATTGGTTGCATATGTTTATCTCCCATTTTTCTTCTTTGGCTACTTCTCACTATTTACTCAAGTTGTGTTTCTTCACTTCGGGTAAATTCTATCTATACCTTCATTTTCCAGATCATGCAAATAGTTTAGTTCTCTATCATTAATTCATCATCATATGTAGCTCCTGAGGTTGTTTCTTTGTTCCATTTTTCTATGGTTTTCTTTTTTTTTTTAGTCTGACTCTGAACTACTGGTGATTATCTGTTGATCTGCTTTCATTTAGTTTAATCAATGAGATAACTTACTTTTCATGCCTTACGAATATTGCCATTTGCAAATTCAGGCAGCCTTGTTTTATGATTTTTATTAATGGAAAACATGCACAGAATGACTCAAATCGAACCTTTTGAAAATCAGTAATACTGGAAGATACAAAAGTTAGTATTAGCTAATTTAATTCCCCCTTTCAAGTTACCATAAAAAAATTTCTCCCTTTTTCTAGACCATGCATAATTTGACTAGTCAAGCTTTATACTTCTATGAAATGAAAGAAAACTTTTCCTCATCAGCTTTGTTGAAAGATTTGCTGTTAATGGGGCCCGGTGGAGAAAACTTTTAGGAGACAAGAGCAGCACTCTTTTATGGCTGGTCTTAGTCTGCTCCTGTGGCCGGCTCTTAGGCCTGCTGTGCGCTTGTGGTGGGGGCCGGTTGGTGACTGATTTTTGGCAAAAGCGAGAGCCAGAGGTGTGACTGTTTTTGGTCAGTGGCAGAGCCGATTTTGAGGCCAAATTGCAGCAGGCTTATCTCTCTTACTATATATGTAATGAAATCAGAGATCAAGGCATAGGAAATAAGGTGGTCTTAAGAGATAGTGTAGTTTGAGGAGTTGAGTGAGATGCTCCTTCTCAAGGAGGAACTACATGTTTGGGGTTCGTAAGTGTCTAACAGTGAGCAATTAAGTGTAATTGCCGAGGTGAGGTGTAGAGAGAAACAAGTGTGAGCCCTGTGAGAGATACGTAAGAGCTATAATATGTATAGCTCGTAAATCATTCAGTTTCATAGTAGAATATTTTTTGATGTGTTTCCGCGGAGTATGTTTGTGTCGAATCACGTAAATCTTTTTTTTTTTGGGTATGCTTTGTTTCTTGTTGGTATTTTGATTGCTCATTTTAATTTCACAATCTTGTGGTCGTGGTTGACAATTATTACTAATAGTGACCTTTTTCACAACAACCTTCACAAAGATTCAAAAGATAAATTTGCAAGGATATTCAAAAGAAATGCCCTTGAGTGCTGAATCCCTCATCTCTAAATTCATGAAAAAAGAAGTTTCCTCGGTTTATATATATATATATAATTTGTTTTTAAAAATTATTTAATTTTAAATCAGTTTTGGGTGTTTTGTTTAATCAGAGCATTTGTAGCATCGTGATGTAAGCATAGCATCTGATGCTGAAATTTTGAGTTAACCCACAAGGTTCATGAATGTTAACGTATATGCTATTTTCTATTCCTATTGCAATATTAGTTTTTTAGTTTCACATGTATTACTTTCCTAATTATTTTAGTTTCTTAATTTTTTAATTTATTATAACCCTAAGTTTCCTATTTCTATTAGGTTTTATATTCTTAGCCATATGATTGTATTCGTCTTTCACAATATATCAATAATACAAGAGTTTTTTCTCCAATCTGTTCTATGGTATCAGAGTTATTGATCATGTTTTGATAGTTGTTTTTTGACCTTTCACAATTTCGGCGGGTGACCTAATGCCACTCGTCCATACATAGCCCATTTCTTACTATAATAATTTTTCAGATTTCTTTTCACCACTACAAATCAATTTACATAAAAAAAACATTGATTATATCAAGACCAACACCTGTTTATGGTATGCTATATATGCTCCTTAACCTACGATTATGTTCTGCCAAGCTACGCAATGTACGATTCGACTCCGTGTTCTGCTAAGCTACCACCCCTCGTCCCTATAATCTTCACTCAATATTGTGAAGGGGTGTACATTGTTTTGACTCATGTTTGGGTTCTTTTCTTGTTTCTAGTGTAGGCACATGGAAAGAGATGAATTTGCATGTAAGGGGAGTTACTTTTGCAGAGTTCTTCATTAAAGCTTGGTATCAGCCTGCAAAGTTAATTTTTTATATTTTTTTATCCAAGTTTTTTCTTCTTGTACTTCTTTGATTCGATTTGCAAACTTAAGCTTGTATCCACTTTACCACATTGAGTTTGAGGGGCTGAGAACGTATATGATATTTCTTATTTCTATTGCAATATTAGTTTCTTACTTTTATATGTATTAGTTTCTTAATTAGTTTAGTTTCCTAATATCTTAATTTATTCTAATCCTAAGTTTCCTATTTCTATTAGGTTTTATATTCTTAGCACAAGCTTGTATTCGCTTTTCATAATATATCAATAGTACAAGGGTTCTTCTCTGATCTCTCTTTTTATTCTAACAAGGAAAATGACTTGATGCACTTACTTCATTGATTTTGTACTCAGACTAAATTTTGTAGTAATTTATATTTATAGTATTTTTTTAATTATAGAGAATATTGTACCAACAAAACATACAATGAGATGGTATAGATTTTGCTTCTCCAACTGAACAAGTTGTGCTGGTATATTAATAGCTGATGGCTTGCAAAGATATTTCAACAACCAGGTTTGCTTATTCTGTTTTCCTACTGATATTCTTATGTTATGGCTTCAAGTTCCCTCATTCTGCAAGTGACACTATCTCACATGGACAAGATGTCACATATTCGAAAACAATCATTTCGGTTGGTTACAACTTTGAACTAGGGTTTTTCCATCCTGGGAACTCGATAAAGTACTACTTGGGAATTTGGCACAAGAAAGTTTCAGAACAAACTATTGTATGGGTAGGAAACTGAGATTACCCGCTTTCTGATTCTTCTTCAGCTCTTACTATCAGTAATGATGGCAACCTTGTGATTTTGGATGGGAAAATTTCTTACATGGTGAATGACATTTCAGTGAATGAAAACACAAGTGCTACACTGATGGATTCAGGAAATCTTGTTTTGAGAGATGAAAACTTGAATATTTTATGGCAGAGTTTTGACTTTCCTTCCGATACTAGCTTGCCTAGAATGAAGATTGGTTATAGTAAAAGGATTGGAAAAACTTGGTCATATGTTTCTTGGAGAAGTCCTGAAGATCCTAGTGCTGGAGTTTTCTCCTTGGAGCTAAGTCGTAACGGGACAGGGGAGGTTCTTATCATGAATGGGCTACAAAAGTATTGGTCAAGCGGGAACTGGGATGGGTAGAATTTTGTCTTGGTTCCTAAAATCCGTTTAAGTGACATATACAATACTATCTATTATAGCAATGATCTCTATAGCAACAATACTCCAATAAGATATATAATTGATGTATCAGGGCAACTCAAGCTGTTGACTTGGCTGGAAAATAAGGAATGACATTTGCTCTTGTCACTACCGAGAGATCAATGTAAACTCAACGGTTACTGTGGGGCTTTTGGAAGTTGTAGTTCTAATTTCACTCAGCCTTGTGATTGTTTGCCAGGATTTGAACCACGGTCGTCTGAGAATTGGAATTACAAGAATTACTCCGGAGGGTGTGTGAGGACAATAATTTTCAGTGTACCAATAATAGTCAGGTTAGTGGATCTGAGGTCAGGTTTATTATGCTGTCTAAAGTAGTACTTCCTGGAAGTTCAGTGGCTGTTAAAGTTCAGGGAAATGACGAGTGCAAATCTGTTTGCTTGCATAACTGTTCCTGTACTGCTTATACTTCCAGTAGTGCTGGCTGTTCAATATGGGTTGGTAATCTTCTTAACCTGCAACAACTCTCAGATGATGACATGAATGGAACATATTTTTATCTTAAACTTGCTGCTTCTGAGTTATTTACTAGATATAATGGTAACATAATGCGTCTCGTTATGGTTACATTTTATAATTTTGTTTAGCAATATTTTTCTTTCTTGTAGATGGCTACTTTAAGTATACAAACTAGTGGCCCCAAGTTGTCTATTTATGGAACAGATAACATTACCAGGAAGCTGTTGATTGTCATTCCTCTGACTCTTTCTCTGGTTGTTCTCACTTCAGCCTTATTCGTTTGCTGGATGCGGAGGAAAAACCACAAGAAAAAAGGTTTGTATTTCTCATTAGCAACAAAAATAGGATTAGTGATATGGAAAATGGAAATGAAAGGAGTTTATTTTCTTTACCATAGCATTGAATAGAGCTTAGTAGTTTCCTGTGAGCTTAAAAGCATTAAAGTTGAAATAAGATAATTTCTAATGCATTCTTGTGGTTTTTTCTGTTCTTCTTCAAGTAGGGGAGGACTTACTATTATTTGATCTGAGTGCTTCTATTGGAACAACCAAGTATGAACTAAGAGAAGGGAACAAATCTGGAAAAGGAAGAAATGAGGTAGAAATTCCATTGTTCAGTTTTTCTAGTGTATCAACTGCTACCAACAACTTCTCAACTGCAAATAAACTTGGGGAGGGTGGTTTTGGCTCTGTGTATAAGGTAAGATTCATAGACCACTTGCAATCCTTTAAGAAGAGAAGCATTAAATTGATGCATGATATTCTACTTGGTGCATCCCCAATTGGCATTTAAAAAATGGTATGGAACTAGAAATAAGATACCACTTCAAATAGTATTTTCTTTAACTTTTCCATGTGTTGATTGGAAACCAAGCTCAAACTTCTACTTGAAGGAAAATTACTGAAAGGATCTGACATAGCTGTGAAAAGGCTTTCGAGAAGATTTGGACAAGGGTGGGATGAGTTAAAAAATGAAGAAATGCTCATAGCCAAACTACAACACAAGAATCTGGTGAAACTACTAGGCTGCTGCATTGAAAGAGATGAAAAGATTCTTATCTATGAGTATTTGCCAAACAAAAGCTTGGACTTTTTCATCTTTGGTTTGTAAATTCTTTCGTATCAATAACATAAAACACCTTTTGTTCACTATAGTTCTTGTTCATTGTTAGAAATTTGATTATAGGTCTCATTGTTCTATTTCTTTGTTTAATTTATATTTGGAACAGATCCAACCAAACATGGAATACTTGATTGGGGAACCTGTGTCGGCATCATTGAAGGGATTGCTCAAGGACTTCTTTATCTCCATCAGTTTTCAAGGTTACAAATTATTCATAGAGATTTGAAGGCCAACAACATTTTGTTGGATAAAGACATGAACCCTAAAATTTTAGAATTTGGAATGGCAAGAATATTTGGAGGGAGTGGGTCACAGGCAACTAATCGGATAGTTGAAACATAGTAAGTATAATCTATGTG
Organism: Bretschneidera sinensis; assembly: GCA_023935145.1. Taxonomy (NCBI): domain Eukaryota; kingdom Viridiplantae; phylum Streptophyta; class Magnoliopsida; order Brassicales; family Akaniaceae; genus Bretschneidera; species Bretschneidera sinensis. Next base: position 140,895,037 of record CM043698.1, on the reverse strand, counting down.
CCTCTTGGATAAGTAACGTGTAGTTTCGTATATTCACATACTAAAAGACTTTGATTTGACAATGAGAAGTAGTGGCTACATGGCTTCTGAGTATGCATTGAATGACCTCTTCTCTGTTAAATCAGATGTCTTCAGCTTTGGGGTTTTATTTCTAGAGATGTTGAGTGGCAAGAAGAACACTGGTTTTTACAATACCGACTCTCTTAATCTTCTTGGATATGTAAGTGTCTTAAGTTCTTAGTGAGTTGAGATTTAATTTCTCTCAAAATTTCATTGCCTAATTGTGTTCCAATTCTAGTTTTTATTTATAGAGAGCCATATTTCTATTCTAATAGTTGAAAAAGTACATTCTAGTCTTCTGCCAATGCACTGTCTTAGATAGACAAGAACTTTCAGATGAAAATTTTTTTGTTCACTTCTAAAGGCATGGGATTTGTGGAGAAGCAATAGGTCATTGGAGCTGATGGATCCAATTCTTGGAGATATTTCTTCTACTAATGCAGCATTGAGGTACATTAACATAACACTTCTTTGCGTCCAAGAAACTGCAGCTGATAGGCTTAACATGTCTGATGTTGTCTTGATGCTAAGTAATGAACTTGCAATTCTGCCTTCACCAAGCCAACCAGCTTTCTGAAATTTGAGAAGTGTGGTGGTTCCAGATTCAGGTAATTGTGTGGCAGAAATATGTTATGTGAATGATTTAACAGTCTCAATTATGGAACCTCAATGAGTATTGAATTCTGCAATTGGATTTCAAGCTCAGAAAAGTAGCCCGAGTATGTTTATAGAATTTTAATTGAACATCAGGAATGATTTGTAGTTGTTATCACATCTGAATATTCTATCTAGTTGTCTTTTATGTGGTGGATACATGAATGCCTTCTCGTTTCTGTTAAGGCTGTAAATTAGTCTAGCCGAACCAATCTTTTGCTATGCTTGGTTTGACTCGAACCAAAATCGAGCTCATCTTCAAGCCCACTTCATGGCTTGAACTTGACTTGACAAACTATAGAGAAACTTAAGCTTAGATTGATACAAGCTTTATTACCATCAAGTCAAATAGGTAAATTTGATTTGAAAAGACTCGAGTTAAAAGATTGTAAGCTATATCAAGGTGAATGTTCATATGATAAAACTTAAATTGATTTTTAAATAAGACTTATTTGATGGCTTGAGATCAGTTCATTTGTATGTCAATTAAGTATAACTCAAGAAGAGCTAGATTTCAAATCAAGCTCATGCTACTTATAAACAACTCAACTCCTTTGTAGTTCTTTTGTTTGTGTTTCTTGAATAATTAAGTTCAAATACTAAAACAAATAAAAAAGAGAAATAAGGTCTCCATAAGAATTGTGTGCCAAACATTTGTTCCAATGAGAGTTATATATAAACACCATTAATCTGCAGTTAAAAAGGGTTTTTCTTTTAGCAGTGACATGTGTTTTGGTACAAATTCACCAAAAAAGGAAAATGAAAAAAAGGTCATAATATTGCATCTTTTATTGGTACTAAAATAGATTTGTTGACTTCTTTTACATGGAAAGTATATACTTTTCACTATCAAGAGAATCTGTCAACGTTCTAACATTCGTAGAAATAGTACCATGAACTGTGAAAGGAAGAAAAATATCCATAATTTTATGACAGGATGTAAGAATTTTGATTAGTATCAAATATATCATATATATGTATAAATATGCAAGAAAAATTAAATTACATACTTCTAGTCATGATTGTTGAAATACCACATCAAAACATACAAGAGAATAGTGTTTGAATAGTGTTTTGAACCCTACAAACACTTAGTGATAGAGGTTCTTCTAAGATATGCCTTGTTTAAGAGCCATAATTGATAGTATCACAAGGTTGTTTTTTATAAGCTAGATTAGGGAATCCTTCACAATGTAAGATAATTATTTATTCCATCAAGGAGTAAATGGGATAGATTTCCTTATCATTCTATAATAAAAGTGGGTAATCCACAGTAGTAAGGGGTAGTCCACAATAATAATAGGTAGTTTATCACCTTTTTAGAGGGTAATTGTTGTACTTTTTACCACATTAATTTTATTTATCATTTACACCACATCTAATCTCCAATTTAATGGAGGTAAGACTTACATTCTCCCACTTGGCCCAAATGACATAACTGAAGATTATATAGGTGATAAACACTGTATATAGATGGCTATAAACTTTAAATATTACTCAAACGAACTTTTACTTGAATATAAATTTTTAACAAATGAATCATGGTGGTTATGTCTTTCGATAAGAACACCCCCTTCCATATATTACAATGTATGATCTTTCCTAAATAAGTATTTAGATTTACATTATGAATGATCTTTATTCATACCATTCTAGGTTCTTAATAAGTCTCAATAGACTCTATATCAGACAAATACTTTATGCGCACAAAATAATTATTTGCCTTTCTTAAAACATAACCAAATATGTTCATGAACATAAAGTTCACAAAATGAATAGCAAAAGAGAGCAAAAATCAACTGAGCTAATTAATCCCATATGTTGCACATGATCCTTAAATGAAGTTACAGGTAAACCTTTAGTTAAAAGATCTGCAATCATTAGCTTACTTCTGATGTGCTCAAAAGAAATGACACCCTTCTTAATATGATCGCTAACAACCATTTACTTTAGGTCGATATGCGTACTTTTATTGTTAGTTTTGTTATTCTGTGAAAAGAATACTGCAGTCAAATTATCACAATAAATTCTTAATGGCCTTGATATGGAAACAAAAATCTTAAGGCCTATGATAAAGTTTACAGCTTGTGACATTGCTTTATAGCAAGCTATGAATTTTGACTCCAACATGCAACAGGGGTTAAAACAACAAACTTTGAATGCATTGGTCAAGAAAAGGGAATAATTTGTTTGAAGTATATGTAGATTTTTGTATGGGCTTGCATTAGTGTTCAACTTAGTAAAAAGTCCATCATTTGCTTCAATGATGGAAAAAATGGATGAGTATGGTACATACTTGAATCCAATTTACCATGAAGCTAGAGTTACTTTTTGAAAAATGGAAGTTGATAATGTGACTTCAATGTTAGAGAAACACAAGAAAGAATGGATAAATACCGGATGCATTTTGATGTCGGAAGGGTGGGCAGACACAAAACAAACATCTCTCGCAAGCTTTCTTGTTAATAATCCTATTGGCACGGTCTTCTTTAAATACATGGACACCTCGAGCTTGATTAAAGATGCAAATAGGTTGTTTAAGTTGATTGACTCATTAGTTTAGGAAACTGAGGAAAATGTTGTTCAAATGGTGACTAGTAGTGCTTTGGCTTATGTATCCCCTGGTGACTTAGTAATAGAGAAGAGGAAAAAAAATATTTTGGTCCCCTTCTGTGGCTCATTACATTGACTTGATGTTGCATGATATTGGTAACTTAGCTGTTTTCAAGGATGTCATAAAGATGGCTAAAGAATTGTGTTTTCATCTACCGACATGCTTGGTGCTTAATATGTTTAATTAGAATATACTCTAAGAAGAGAGAATTGAAGAGAGTTGGGGTTACAAGATTTCCCCCGTCATTTTAATCATAAATGTATGGAGCAAGGGAGCAAATTATGCAGAATTTTAATCATCAAAAGGCAAAATATGATCGCATTTGAAAAATCATTGATATGAAGTGGGATTTTCAACTCCATAGTCCACTTCATGCAGCGATATACTTTCTTAATCCGAAGTAAGTTGTCTTTATTCAAAAACTCTTTAACTCGTCTGCTCTTTCAAAAAAAATTGTACAATGTAGATAATTGTATAGACAAAATGACCAATACTCATAACTTGTATATAGGTTCCAATATAGTGAAGGTTTTAGTGTGGACAAGGAAGTTAAAATGGGTTAATAACAAACAATTGAAAAGATGCATCGAGGAATTGAAGCAAAAATCAAGATTGATCAACAACTAGAAAAGTTCATGCATGAGAGCCTAGGGGATGTTTGGTATGAGCATGGCTATTTTGACAAGAGATAAGAAGCAACCCAGTACTATTTTGATTAATTTTTGTCTTTGTTATATTTTTTCAATTGTTGATTAATGTTTATCTTTGTTATACTTTCTTAATTGTTAGTGCTTTAGTACATAATTTGACTAATTTGTATATTCTTTTAACTTGTATTAATATAGCTTTGTGATAGGAGAGCAATGGAGAGGAGTGCAAAGAGCTTCAGAGGCTTGCTATACGGGTCCTAAGCCTCACATGTAATGCTACAGGATCTGAAAGGAATTCGAGCACCTTTGAACATGTTATGTAATAACCATGCTTTAATAGAACCAAAATATTTTGACATATAGTTTTAAATTGTTTTATTAAATCGAAAATAATATTTTAATTTGGTTTTGAGTCTTTTGACCTATAAAAGGGGGATCTTTTTATATTTTAGTTAGAGGGTTTCTAAGCAACTTTAGAAGTTTAAATTAGATAAATCTAAATTCTCTTTTATTCGTAACATTTGTTATATGTTGTTTAATGTATGTTATGCATTGTACAAGACCATATATTGCATTCGCGGTAAGCAAACTTTTAAGATATACTAGTAAGCTTAGTACAGATCATTGGAAAGCTATCAAAAAAATTTTGGGTTATCTTAAAGAACTATTGGATTAGGGTTGTTGGATAACTAGTGCTAATGATGATAAATCCACATTAAGTTAGATTTTACACTTGAAGGTGGTGCAGTTTGTTGGGCTTCAAAGAAGCAGACTTGCATAACACATTCAACCATGGGATCAGAATTTATAATTTTGGCAGCCACGTGCAAAAAAGCATAATGACTTTTAAATTTGTTAATGGATATAAAGTTGAGACCACAACCCATGCCAACTATTTCCTTGCATTGTGATAGTGATGCGACTTTGTCTAGAGCATATAGTAATATCTATAATAGTAAATCTAGACATATAAGTATGAGATATGAATATATTTGAGAGTTGATCTCAAATGGAAGATATATAATAAGAAAAACATACGATGAAATAGAGCTAAAACACTACACTACTAAGCACACCAGTAATAGTAACCCAACTTTGAACTAGCAAAACTAACTACATACAAAGGTTAATGGCTAACAAAAAGCTTGTGTTTGTTTGGCATTGATAAAGAAGAGTGAGGGATCTTAATTGAGTTGATTGATATTAAATTTCTAGCAGCAATTTCAGTTTTTGGTTTACAAAACGGTTTATGAAACACAGTAGAACTAAACCAAAAACATTAGTGTTTGGTAAAACAACATTAAAATTAGTTTTTCTTACCCTAATTCAGTTTTTTAGAAACTATTTTTCAACTTTTGATTTTTTTAAAAATTATTTCAAGGGTTTTTTTTACCTTACTTTTGTTTATAGGAAACAAAAATCATTTAATAAACTCTCGCGTAAGAGACCTTAGTAGCAATCACATAACATAAATGTACTACTGATTTCTGCCACATAACACGTGTAAAGGAGTAACTAAACCTATAATGTCTATCATATCCCAAGTATAGAGTATGACTTTTCCTTGCAAGCCATTTTCAAAATGTTCCAAAATTTTTAAGTTGTGATTGGTAGGAGAGAAAAGTAAAAGGGAAAAAGACGGACATGGAAAAAGGAGCGAGAGAAATGCATTTTTTTTATCATTTAATAGAAAAGAAAAGTAAGAGAATTGATGTTTTCCACACATAGTGAAAATTTGAATCCTCTCAAATAGAGAGAATAGAAGAGTAAAAAGTAAATAATCTAATTTTTGTTTGTCTTTTTCTTATTTTCTTTTACTTTTTCATTATCTCTACCAAACACATGATGAAAATGAAAAAAATCCATAATTTTTTTATTTCCTCTCCCATTTATCTCCTACCAATTATAGCCTTAATTTTACTATATTTTGATTCTCTTTTATTTTAACTTCCATAATCCACTCATCCTCTTCAACAATCACAAGAAAATTAAGTAGAATAATCAAAGGAGTACTTTGGAGTGGATGTATTGGTGGGTTTGAATCTTATTTCTTGACAAAAAACTTTTCTATGAATCAATTAGTGTGCTTGATATTAATATAGGATAGACGAATCAAATGAACAGTATGGAGAGGATGCTATGGGTTGGAATGTTGTTTATTGACAACATTTTATGAGCCCATTTTAGTATGTCTGATATAGGAAATGGTAGTATGGTTTTTTCTTTTCAACTATTAAACAAGAAGAAAAATAATATTTTCTTGGATTTGTTGATTTCCTTGGCAGCGACCAGATTAAATTGTGTGGTAAAAGGAAAATGCTTCTCACTATCAGGAGAAGCCTGTCAAAGTGTCAAACTTCTACCGTATTAATTGTACAGTGGCGTGTAGAAGGATGCATAAAGCACTGCTCACAATTTATATTAACATGGGTCCGTTGACCAGGGATACTTGATTGCAAATGTTTCTCTCCCATTTTTCTTCTTCGGCGGCTAACTGATAACATTCAACTTATGTTAAGGATGTATTTACAAATAATATAAGCAGACAGTTGCTACATCTTCTGCTTCCACCGTTGTCGATATAATTCATTTTATGAGCCCATTTGACTAGTCAAGCTTTTTTTATTTTCTATGAAAAGAAGATTTTTCCTCATCAGCTTCACCAGCATTCAAAAGATAAATTTGCAAGGATATCAAAAGAAATGCCAAAATTGTGTTTCAAAGATACGTTTGTTATTATTTTAATACTTTCTGTGTTTAGTCGACTTTTCAATTGGCATGAAAGAAAAGAACATAAACAATTTTGTATGAGCCATAAAATGATTCTTCCACCTTATCTTTACTTTTTGTTATAAGTCTTCCACTTTTTCTTTATTAGTTTACATTTCTTTTGGACTTCTGGTTAAGATCAATTTGGTGGGGCATTTGTGATTTGTGACACGAAAGATCTTGAATTGAATGAGCCATACAAGGAGTCTTCAACTTTGTCTTTTATCAGTTTAAATTTCTTTTACAACTAAGCACTCTCAGTTTCTCCTTGAAAGTTGAAATGGTCATGCCCTTGAGTGTTGAATCACTCATCTTCCAAATCCTTGGAAAAAGAAGTTTCCATATATATATATATATATATTATTTTTTTTAAAAAAATTATTTCATTTTAAATTGGTTTTGGATGTTTTGTTTAACCAGAGCTTTTGTAGCATTGTGATGTAAGTATGGCATCTGATGCTGAAATTCTGAGTTAAGCCGCAAGGTTCATGAATGTTAACGTATATGATATTTTCTATTCCTATTGTAATATTAGTTTCTTAGTTTCATATGTATTACTTTCCTAATTAGTTTAGCTTATTAATTTAATATAACCCTAAGTTTCCTATTTCTTTTATGTTTTATATTCTTAACCTCTATATATAGGATTGTATTCGTCTTTCACAATATATCAATAATACAAGAGTTTTTTCTCCAATCTCTTCTAATATAGTATCAGAGTTATTGATCGTGTTTTGAGAGTTGTCTTTTGACCTTTCGCAATTTCGGCAGGCGAACTAATGTCGTTTGTTCGTACATTGCCCATTTCTTTCTTGTTTAGACCATTATAATTTTTCAGATTTCTTTTCACCACTACAAATCAATTTACATCGAAAAACATTGACTATATCAAGACCGACACCTGTTTATGGTATGCTATATATGCTCCTTAACCTATGATTATATTCTGCGAAGCTTCGTGATGTACGATTCGATTCCGGGTTCTGCTAAGCTGCCACCCTAGGTCCCGATAATCCTCACTCAATATTGTGAATGGGTGTACCTTGTTTTGACCCATGTTTGGGTTCTTTTCTTGCTTCTAGCGAGGGTATATAGAAGGAGGTGAACTTGAGAGTTACTTTTGCAGAGTTCTTCATTAAAGCTTGGTATCAACCTGCAAAGTTTTTTTCATCGAAATTTGTTCTTCTCGTACTTCTTTGATTTGGTTTGTAAACTTAAGCTTGCATCCACTTTACTACATTGAGTTCGAGGGGTTGATAATGTATATGATATTTCCTATTTCTATTGCAATATTAGTTTTTTTTAGTTTCATATGTATTAGTTTCTTAATTAGTTTAGTTTCCTAATTTCTTAATTTATTATAATCCTAAGTTTTCTATTTCAATTAGGTTTTATATTATTCTCCGATGTATCTTTTTATTCTAACAAGGAAAACGACTTGATGCACTTACTTCATTGATTATGTACAGAAAAATTTTTGTAGTAATTTATATATATAGTATTATTATTTTTCTAATTACAGAGAATATTGTACAAACAAAACATACAATGAGATGATATAGATTTTGCTCTTCCAATTGAACAAGTTGTGTTGGCATATTAATAGTTGATGGCTTACAAAGATATTTCAATAACCAGGTTTGCTTATTCTGCTTTCCTGCTGATATTCTTACGTTATGGCTTCAAGATCTCTCATTCTGCAAGCACACTATCTCACGCAGACAAGATGTCACATATTCCAAAACAATCATTTCAGCTGGTTACAACTTTGAACTAGGGTTTTTCCGTCCTGGGAACTCGACAAAGTACTACTTGGGGATATGGTACTATAAAGTTTCAGAACAAACTATTGTATGGGTAGGAAACTGAGAATACCCACTTACTAGTTCTTCTACAGCTCTTACTATCAGTAGTGATGGCAACCTTGTGATTTTGGATGGTAAAATTTCATACATGGTGAATACATTTCTGTGAATAAGAATTCGAGTGCAACACTGTGGATTCAGGGAATCTTGTTATGAGAGATGAAAACTTGGATATCTTATGGCAGAGTTTTAACTTTCCTTCAGATACTTTCTTGCCTGGAATGAAGTTTGGATATTGTAAAAGGACTGGAAAAACTTGGTCATATGTTTCTTGGAGAAGTCCTGAAGATCCTAGTGCTGGAGTTTTCTCCATGGAGCTCAGTCGTAATGGGACAGGGGAGGTTCTTACCATGAATGGGCTACAAAAGTATCGGTCAAGGGGGAACTGGAATGGGCAGAATTTTTCGTTGCATCATGAAATCCGTTTAGGCGACAAATACAATACTAGCTATTGTAGCAATGATAACATAAATTATTTCACATATGATCTCTATAGCAACAGTCCTCTAACAAGATATATAATTGATGTATCAGGGCAAATCAAGCTGTTGACTTGGCTGGAAAATAAGGAATGGCATTTGCTCTTGTCACTACCGAGAGATCAATGTAAACTCAATGGTTACTGTGGGGCTTTTGGAAGTTGCAGTTCTAATTTCACTCAGCCTTGTGATTGTTTGCCAGGATTTGAACCACAGTCGTTTGAGAATTGGGATTACATGAATTACTCCAGAGGGTGTGTGAGGAAAACCAATTTTCAGTGTACCAATAACAGTCAAGTGAATGGAACTGAGGTCAGGTTTATTATGTTGTCTAAAGTAGTACTGCCTGGAAGTTCAGTGGCTGTTAAAGTTCAAGGAAATGACAGAGTGCAAATCTGTTTGCTTGCATAACTGCTTCTGTATTGCTTATACTTACAGCAACGCTGGCTGTTCAATATGCGTTTTTGATCTTCTTAGCCTACAACAACTCTCAGATGATGACACAAATGGAACATATTTTTATCTTAAACTTGCTGCTTCTGAGTTATTTACTAGAGATAATGGTAATAGAATGCGTCTTGTTATGGTTACATTTTATAATTTTGTTTAGCAATATTTTTCTTTCTTTTAGATGGCTACTTTAAGTATACAAACTAGTGGCCCCAATTTAATAAGTTTTCTATTTATGGAACAAATAACATTACCAGGAAGCTGTTGATTGTCATTCCTCTGACTCTTTCTCTGGTTGTTCTTACTTCAACCTTATTCATTTGCTGGATGTGGAAAAAAAACCACAAGAAAAAGGTTTGTATTTCTCATTAGGAACAAAAATAGGATTAGTGATATGGAAAATGGAAACGAAATGAGTTTATTTTGTTTTCCATAGCATTGAATAGAGCTTATTAGTTTCCTGTGAGCTTAAAAGCATTAAAGTTGAAATAAGATAATTTCTAATGCATTCTTGTGGTTTTTTTTATTCTTCTTCAAGCAGGGGAGGACTTACTATTATTTGATCTGAGTGCTTTTGTTGGAACAACCAAGTATGAACTAAGAGACGGAAAGAAACCTGGAAAATGAAGAAAGGAAGTAAAAATTCCATTGTTAAGTTTTTTTAGTGTATCAACTGCTACCAATCACTTCTCTGCTGCTAATAAACTTGGAGAGGGTGGTTTTGGTCCTGCGTATAAGGTAAGATTCATAGACCCCTCTCAATCCCTTAAGAAGAGGCATTAAATTGATGCATCATTTTCAGTAACTTTTCCATGTGTTGATTATAAACTGAAAATTACTGAAAGGATCTGAGGTAGCTATGAAAAGGCTTTCGAAAAAATCTGGACAAGAGTGGGATGAGTTAAAAAATGGAGCAACGCTCATAGCCAAACTCCAACACAAGAATCTTGTGAAAGCACTAGGCTGCTGCATTGAAGGAAATGAAAAGATTCTTGTCTATGAGTATTTGCCGAACAAAAGTTTGGACTTTTTTTTATCTTTAGTTTGTAATTTCTCTCATTTCAATTACATAAAAACACCTTTTGTTCAATGTAGTTCTTGTCCATGGTTAGAAATTTGGTTATAGGTTTAATTGTTCTATTTCTTTGTGTCTTATTTATAATTGGAACAGATCCAACCAAACATGGAATACTTGATTGGGGAACCCGTGTCGGCATCATTGAAGGGATTGCTCAAGGACTTCTTTATCTCCATAAGTTTTCCAGTTTACAAATTATTCCTAGAGATTTTAAGGCCAACAATATTTTGTTGGATAAAGAATTGAACCCTAAAATTTCGGACTTCAGAATGGCAAGAATATTTGGAGGGAGTGGGTCACAGGCATCTAATCGGATAGTTGGAACATAGTAAGTAGAATCTATGTGCCTCTTGTATAAGTGACATGTTGTTTCGTATTTTCAGACACTAAAAGACTTTGATTTGACAATGAGATATAGTGGCTACATGGCTCCTGAATATGCTTTAGAAGGCCTCTTCTCTGTAAAATCCGATGTCCTTAGCTTTGGGGTTTTGTTGTTAGAGATGTTGAGTGGCACGGAGAACACTGGTTTTTATAATACCAACTCTCTCGATCTTCTTGGATATGTAAGTGTCTCGAGTTCTTATTTAGTGAGCTGAAATTTAATTTCTCTAAAAATTTCCTTGTCTAATCATGTTCCAATTCTATTCTTTATTTATAAGGAGCCATATTTCTTTTCTATCTGTTGAAAAAGTACATTATAGTTTTCTGCCAATGCACTAATTGTCTTAGACAAGAACTGTTAGATGAAAAATCAAGGATGATATGTGATCTTATATTTTCTGTTTACTTCTAAAGGCATGGGATTTGTGGAGAAGTAATATGTCATTGGAGCTTATGGATCCAATCCCTGGAGATATTTCTTCTGGTAATGCAGGATCGAGGTATATTAACATAGTGCTTCTTTACGTCCAAGAAACTGCAGCTGATAGGCCTACCATGTCCGATGTTGTCTTGATGCTAAGTAATGAACTTGCAATTCTGCCTTCACCAAACCAACCAGCCTTCTCAAATGTGAGAAATGTTTTGGATCCAGATCCAGGTAATAGCATGGTGGAAATATGTTCTATGAATGATGTAACAGTCTCAATTATGGAACCTCGATGAATATTGCATTCTGCAATCTCAGAAAAGTAGCCTGAGTATGTTTATAGATTTTTAAATGAACATATAGGATATTTTTCTAGTGGTCATGACAATCCATATCTGAATTATTCTATGTGATTGTCCTTGTGTGGGTTCTTCTTTCCTTTGGTTTCAGTCTGGTATTTGGATCTGATTTATAATATCATTATCTTCATATCCCAACAAGAAAAATGTACTTACCCTGATTAATCAATTTTACAGTGAGTCAGTGATGAAAAAAACAAAGACAGATGTAGTTATTTTACAAACACTGCTCTATTTTGCCACAATTTTATGGCCATTAGTAGTCTATGGTCAATATTAACATAATACGGTTTCATAGGTCAGAAGGTGATTCACAGGTTCATACTCATGTTAATTTGAATTGTTTTTCCTTTAGAGAAATGAAAATGAAGTGTCTTCATTTCATCTTCTTTCAATCTCTGGTCTTTTGCTTAGTCAAAGAATTCTCTTCTGCAGCTGATACCATAACTCCAACTCAATTAATTGTCAAAAGAAACAGTAAATATGATTAAAATTCTTTAGCTTCAAACCTAGTATCAATAGGGCCTATATTGGAACGTAACAAAACTGAGTGCAATGCAGCGACGGGTTTCAGATTTTTCCCCATTCAGTTTATGATGTAGCCGAAATTTAGATATATTGGAGAATAGGGTTTTGGAGAGTTCAATCTATGTCTATTTGTATTCCATTCATAATAGTGAATTCTCTCTTATCATCACCTGTGAAGGTAAGAGTTTTAGCTCCGAATCATGTAAATTTTTGTGTCAGTTTATTTCTGCAGTTTTATCCTTAACAGGCAACACCTTAGCTTCATCATGCCAAAGTTTTGAACCATGCTTCTTTTTCCCTGATGATTCAAAGAAGCGATGTTTAGGAATATGGTACAAGAACTTTCCACATTGTTGTATGGATTGCAAACAGAGAAAACCCAGTTACAAATTCACATGGTAGCTTAACAACTATGACTAATAGTGGAAATCTAGTTATATTTAATGAAAAAATGAAACTCTCTGGTCATTAAACTCTTCAGGAGCAGTAGAAATGGAATTTACAGAATCAACATAAATTCAGTTTGTTAGTGCTTGAAGGGTTTTGTTCTTTAGACTTCGTTTGGAACCAAATAAAAATGGAATTCATTTAATTTTCAAATGAATTGAAAATATAACTCATTTAGAAATGAATTTTTATATTTAGCTTTCTTATGTTAATTTGTAGAATTCAATTGAATTTTTATGCTTAAAATGTTTGGAAATAAATGAGTCAAAAGAGAAGGGAGAATGAGGCCAGGAGGAAGGGAAGGAGAGGGAGAGGGAAGAAGAGAGGGAAAGGGAGAATATTTTGGTCAACATAACATTTTATTCTTTATTTTGTGAAATTTATTTGCAAATTCTATATCTTTTGATAAAATTTATAACAAGTTAACTCAATTCCATCATCTCTACCAAACACATTATGGAAAACATCAATATTCTTATTTTTCCATCATCTCCCTTTTCTTTCCTCTCATTTCTTCCTCTCACTTTTCTTCTTTGTCAATAATAAGAGGCTTAGTGATTATGGTTATGATTTGAATTAGGCATGCTGGGTGATTAAGTAACACCATGAACTAATTACTATTTACAAATTGAAGAAAACAATTAACTTGTTTGATTTGTTATCTCAATGTAATATGTTCCACAATCAATGGATGATTCAGCAAAGGAGAAAAAACAAGTGATAATTGTGGTGACATCAACAGTTTTCTGGTGTACTTGTTTTTGGTTTGGCATGCTATTGTATAATTTGGAAGATCAGCAAGAAGAAAAAAGGTCAGCATACCCATAAACCATTGTTGATATATTCTATGAAGAAAAGTCCAACATATTTTGTGACCTAGAGAAAAAAAAATTGATGAAAGAAGAGGGAAATAAACAATAAGTGGAGAGCATTTTTTTTTTTGGTGTTGGGATTTGTCTAAGAATTAAACGGTTGGAAGAAGAGGCTTCAGCAGCTTTTGGCGCCGCGGCACAAGGTGTATGCACCACAGCCTACAGCAAGGAAGGAAGATTCTACATCAGATGTGCGCCGTGCCACAGGGTGGTGTACACCACGGCACAAGGCTGTGCGCCGCGGCCCAGGCCTTGCCACCAGCACATGGGAGGTTTTTGCCCTGGTGTGCCCTGCAGCCTACCCTATTTTGGGCCGCGGCGCCAGGCACACCTGATGCCTTTTGGTCAGCACTTTGAAATGATGCATGAGACTTGTTTAAAACACATAGGACCACTTAGAGAGCCATGGTTCTTTGGTTCTTAAGATCTAAGGGTTGGGATTGGTTTCAAGATTAGCCAAAGTAGTTATTGCTCTATATAAAGGGTTATGTAGGAGCAATAACACAATGTAACACATGCAAGTGTAAGAGTGCAAAGACACAAAACACAAGAAGAGAGACTCATTCAAGAGAGGCTGATTGTTTAGAGAGATAGGCTCTTAAACCTTCAGAGGTGTTTCTAGTGAGAGAGAGTAGTCAAGATTGGGGATTCAAGGGCTTTGTAATTGGAATTTTCTTAGAGAAAATTCCACGGAAACACTTAGTTCTTATCTCTTTCTTTTTCCTCTTCTTTCGTTCTTCAAGAACAAGAGAGTTCTTGAAAGGGTGTTGCTATAATTGTAAGAACTCATTGATTTAGTGCAGAGAGCTCGGAGACGTAGGCAAATTGCCGAACCTCGATAACAATTGCTTGTGTTTTCTATTTATGGTTTGATTCTTGTTCTAGTACAAATCATTATGGATTTGCGTGTTTCAAAAGATCACAACTTGGGATTCTTAAGAGGTGATTTTCCAACAGTGGTATTGTTGTGCGATTATCTACCTAAATTAATGAGTAAATAATCATACTAGTTTTACTTGCAAATGCACAAGGTCAACAATGTAGTATTGTGTGCGGAAGCAAGGTCATCTCCACAGGGATTGGTAAAGTTCGGTTTTTAGAATTAGTTTCTTTAAGTAAAAAGAAATAAAATAATTGTTGTGTGTGATTCGATAATAATAAAGACATAGGGCTTTGATATCCACCACTAGTCATACTTTCCCAATTGCATAAGGTATCAATGCACTAGCCTTATCATGTATACCTACTGGTTGCCAACTTAAGGGCATGGTATCTATTCCTTAAGCTATTGATTTCCCTAAGCAACAAGTTAGGCATGGTATCTACTCTAACTCTTTTCTTCCTTAAGGGATTAAGCATGGTATCTGCTTGAATTGTTCCTTAAGAAAACATAAGTACTATGGAAATCGACCACCACATGAGACCTAGGGCATGGTATCTACTCCTGGTTTCTTATGTTGATTAATCTAGGTACCCGGATAAGATATCCCTTGTTACTAATGTTAGACCCAGGACTCGGTCATCCAAATTGATCTAACTAACAGGTTCATACCACATGCATACGCTGGCCATACACATACATATGAGGAACTTAAATAAGCACATGCATTAATCAAGTTAAGCAACAAAATAAAGGCTATTGGCAAAGATTTATAAATGCATAAATATATGAGAAAGCATAACTAGGGCTTCAATCGAGCCCTATAAGAAAGTTAGTTACACATGCTGTCTAAAGTAAACATCATATATAAACTAAACATAAGGGAAGAATAAACCCGAGAGAAGAGGCATCAATTCTCTCCCAAAGCTTACAACTGCAAGTAAAAGCTAAGAGAAGTGTTCTCTAAGTTGTGTTCTATTGTGTGTGCTTTACAGGTGTATTTATAGGTCTTTGAGAAGTCCTAAGAGGTGCAGGAAACCCTAAACTTCCTAAACCGGCAAAAACTCTTTATTTCCAAAACAGGGTTCTGTAGTTTACTGTTCACACCCGTATATGTGCGCTCGATCACACACGTCTTGCACTCGATCGCAGTGCTGCCCTCGATCCCTCTTCTGTGCGCACGATTGCAATGTGCGCTCGATCGCATTGCATGGTGCGATCAATCACAGTTTGTCCAGAGACTGCCCCAGGGATTCCAAGCTTCTTCCTTTAAGTGCCAAAACTGCTTTTTTTTCTCCAAGGCCCTATGAAAACATGTAAAACACACAAATGGAGTAAAAGAGATAAAATTAATGTACTTAAGGACCTAACAAATGTAAATAAGGGGGCTTAAATATGAATATTTAAGAACTTATCACACCCCCAAACTTACATATTGCTAGTCCCTTAGCAATATTAAATTAAAAACTAAAACGAAAAAAAACGGATAAATCAAATGTTCATGGTGTCCAAAAAAAGTTTAGATCTTACAAAACTATGATGCGCATTCATGAGCATGCTTAACATATATAAACATATTTGTGCAATGAATAAGAGTTTTGAACGCAAATCACTTTCATAAGGCAATTTAAGACATCACAAGCTCAACTTTGGTGTGTGGTGAACAAGCACACAAAAGATTGAGAAATTCAAACATGTAGTGTTTCGATGACTCAAGATTCACCAGACTTCCTATTAGAATCAACAAATATGGCATAGACTTCTATTTGTGAGATTTTTGCCAAGTTAGTTCCCTTAAGCTTTCTTGTTGACTCGTGTAATGAGCATTTAGTCAATGACTCCCAAACCAGATGGTTTTAGAGCATTAGGTATAAAAACACCCATAAGGACTTACTAGCTCGAGTCAACAAGGCTACGAAACTAACTGGTTTTAATGCTACCACTTAGAATTTTCCACCTTTTGACGTGACACTCAATGCTTACTGAGGCAAGAGGGCCAGTTACTCAGCGGAAAGTTCTTTTTAATGATCACTTAGAATTTTCCACCTTTTGACGTGATACTCAATGCTTATTGAGGCAAGAAGGCCAGTTACTCAGCGAAAGATTTGTTTTTATTGATCATTAGGAGCATTTTTTTTCTTTTTGGGCACTAATCAATCTTTTCTATTTTCATATGCCAAAATATAAATCTAATAGGTCATCTAGTTCACAGTCAAGTAAAAGAAGCATACCAATCCAAATAACATGTCATACCCCACACAATTATACGCTAATGTGCTCGTGATAGTTTAAGTCAAACTTATGAATCCTTAAATGTCTAAAAGGCAGTGATCTAGGTTCAAAACTTGATTATTTGGCCTATATGTTCAAAGTGTTAAGCTCGCTGATGAAGTCAAATAATAAAGTTTTGTTTAGATCACAAAAAAAAAAGTTTATTGGACAGAATAAACATGCATTTATCTATGAAAATAACAACAAAACAGAAAAAAAGTGGGACATAGTGAGTGTGTGAATGTGTCCCCATACCCCCAAACTTAAATTACATATTGTCCCCAATGTGTGAATAGCATGGAAAGAGCTGACCTAGGAGATGGAGAACTGATGGCTGGCATGACTCGTAGCACGCCCCCAAACTTCAACTGGATGCACTCACGCTGTCCTTGAAAAAGAAATAAAAAACAAACATAAAATGGAAAACAAGTAATAATAAACAGATAGAAAAATAAACTAGGAAATACGAATAATAAAATGAAATAAACTAAGAAAAAAGGATATGCTTTGGGGTGCCTCCCATGAGCGTTAAGTTTAATGTCTTCAGCCAGACGTGGTATCCTCTCACTGCTGATCATCAGGTGGTGCAGTCGAAGAGGTACCGGGTGTCGGAGGTAGGTGATCAAGAATGGCCTGCAGTATAACCTCTTGTCATGCTAACCGTGCCTCCAAACTATCCATGCGTTGATGCACAAGTATGGTAGCAGCAGAGACCTCACTTCGAAAGGAGGACAGCTCAGCTAGAAAGTGCTGAGACTCAGTGGGTCCCATGTTCGAATGGTCCTCCTCATGCATTGAGCTAATGACTGGGGTCTCGGTCTCCATGCGATCCTCTTCAACTCGCTCAGCTGCTGGAGCAGGTACTGGGGGTCCTCGTGGCATATGCGAGATGCTGTGTGTCCACTGAGCCTTCCCAAAGAAGGGTGCTTTCGCACTGGCCTGTCACTATGGGTCCCCTTAATCCCCTTCTTCTTGAGGATGGAGGAGAGTAGGAACGGGAAAGGGAGGCTCCAAGCATTGGCAGTGGTGGTCTGACGGCCATGTACGTGATCCCAAAACTTGTGCAGCTGGCTTCAAATGACAGCCGGGATGGAGTACCAGTGGCCTCTATGGAAGGCATATAAGGACTGGAGAAACTGGTCTCGCCACTATGTCATGTGCCCCAATGGACACACATTACACTGCAGGATCGTGTCGACAAGCCACAATCGTAGAGGCAGCTTGGACCGGCTGGCAGCATTGTTATGCCTGTCGACATACTGGCCAGCGCACATGTCTGTGATGATCTCAGCCAGGGCAAAGGACTCCGGCTACTCCTCGATATCTATGTCCTTAGGAGGGGACTCATCGGTGCAATAAAGAGCAGCAGCTATATCGGCACTAGTCACCTCGATAGGTGTGCCCTGGACTGAAGAAATGAGAACTCCCGGTCTGCTGCAGTCAAATAATAGGCTCGGGTAGAACTAGATTATGAGCTGGGAGTAAGCAGTGGAACAGACCGACTTAAACAGCCTCTTCAACCCTCAGTGTCAGAAAGCTTGGAAGACCTATTGAGTGGCGTCCATGTGTCGGAATACATCGTCGATGGCGAAGGAGGTCTCGAATAAAAGCTCTTTTTGCTCTATGCGGGGTCGGGATGACGAGGCACGACTGCTGGATGCACCAGAAGTGGAAACAGATGGTCTAGACATGATTTTCTGTAGTTTCTGTTTGATTTGCGATCGATCCTAAGGAGGTGCGCTCGATCACACACTTGTTATGCGCTCAATCGTAAATGCTGTGTGCTCGATCGCACACGGCCAAGCTTTTCCTCGAATAGGTGGTGTGCACCAAAAGACCAAGCTATGGTATTGGGATTTTGAATGTGATCCCAACCTCCTGCAAATAAGCAGGCACGCAATTATACACAAGAAAACATATATGTATAATGAATTTTAGAAATGCAGTATTAAAATTCGCGTGTGTGTGCAAAGAGTACCTTGTGGATGTATGTAATGGGGAAGGGAGTATGGTGGTAATGGATGTTTGATGGTGAGGAGGGTGATGGTGTTTGGTAGTGATGGGGAGTGAAGAGTGGTTGTGAAGTGGAGAGTGTGAGTAAGAACAGCTGAGTGTGAGAGTTGCTGGTAGGAAGGTGCGAGTGAGTTTTTAGGAGTGTGGGTGTGCGAGTGAATAGAGAGAGAGTGAGTGAGTGAATGAAGGTTTTCAGATTTATAACTGTTTCTGCCACGAGTGAGCTCGATCGCACGCGAGGTGCGCTCAATCGCACTTGTACGCTCGAGCATATGGAAAGACACGCTCGATCGCACACATGCACTCAATCGCACCGGATGATGCAATCGATCGCAAGTAGTGTACATGGGACAAAAAAAACTTACCTTTAGCTGAAAAATGATAAATTTGGAATGATACATCCTTACCATGTGTCAGTGGCCTCAGTACCACTAACCTCTGTAGAGTTGCTTGAGCTGTATGAGTAATTAAATTTAAACTTGCTCAAGCACTCTCATGTTACCATGCTAGTTGTTTGGAAGGAAGCACTTTGAGCCCACATCCGGTGGTTCAAGTGCTTTTGATGGTTGCTTCATCTCCCATTTTGATGCCTGGTCAATAAAGTAAGTAAAGGTAGTGTCAGTAAGTGCATGAGGTTCAAATTGAACACCATACTTACTTAAAGGTCTTGGTGTGTTCTTGAAAAGATGCATAGTTTTATTGGAGTCTTCAATCACATTGTCCTCCTCCGGCCTAATGTCCACTTTTGTGTCCTTATGGTTGGGGATAGTCTCCAATTGAACTGTGTGATGGACCTGTGAAACTTCCTCAACAATATCTTGCATGAAGCTTACATTAGAATATTCATTTTCCTCATTGACTGATTTTGATGTATTAAATATTTTAAATTCTATCTCCTCATTATTTACTTTCATAGTGACTACTCCCCTTTTTACACTAATGTTAGTATCAACAGTTATCATAAAGAGGCGTCCTAGGATAATGGGGAGAGGTGATGGTAAAGTACATTCTTCCATATCTAATACTACAAAATCAGCAGGTATAATGAATTTACCTACTCTTACCAATACGTCCTCAAGGATACCTCTCAGTCGTTTAATGCTGCGGTAAGCTAATTGTAAAGTGACGGAGGTTGGTTGAAGCTCCCCCAAACCTAGTGTCTCGTATACACTGTATGGCAGCAGGTTGACACTCGCTCCTAGATCCAATAGTGCATGCTCGAACAGTTGGTCACCTAACCTGCAAGGAATAGTAAAACTACCCGGATATTTTAGCCTAAGTGGTAATTTTCTTAAAAGTACAACACTTACCTCTTCGGTTAAGGCTACCATCTCATGCTCCTGGAACTTCCTTTTGTTAGTGCAATAATCTTTTAAAAACTTAGCATATGCAGGTATTTGTTTGATTGCATCTAACAGAGGAATGTTAATTTCAACTTTTCGCAAGGTTTCAAAAATATCGATTAGTTTATTGTTTTTCTTTTGTTTTACTAACCTTTGCGGGAAGGGTGGTGTATTCCACTTCTCAACTTCACTTACCCTTGTTGCCGATGGTGTCTCTTTGGATGCTGTTGCAGATTCATTGGACCCTATTACCTTGCCATTTTTCAAGGTTGTCATAGAATTTAGTTGTTGATAACCTCTAGGGTTGGGTAATGTTTGAGCTGGGAGCTCCCCTTGCTTTCTGTCAATGAGCTCTTTAGCTAGTTGTCCCACTTGTACCTCTAGCCTTTGAATTGCTTGCGCATGTGCTGTAGTGGTCTGTTTTTGCTGAGTCATGAACTGTTCTTGTGACGTCACCAGTTGTCTTACTAGACCTTCGAGGTCGTTCTTCTTTGGTTCGGGAGTAGCATGAGCAGTGGGATGGGGGTTTCGTTGCTGTCCTTGATTGTTCTGGTTGTTGCTCCATAAGAAATTTGGGTGGTTTCGCCATCCAGGGTTGTACGTGTTGGCATATGGGTTGTTCTTCGGTGGATAGTTGTTAGGTCCCACGTAACTGGCTTGTTCCGAATCTGCAGATGAGTACAAATGACACGTATCAATATTATGATCATATTGGGAACATATTGCACATACCTGGAGTGGGGTAGATGGTAGGCTAGATGAGGCAGTTTGAGCAGTCATGGCTTTTACTAATAAGTCTAGTTTCCTTTCCATTACTGCCATTTGAGGGGAAGATCCTCCATTTACATTTACCTCATACATACCCTTACCCTTGGTCACATGTCTACCTCGAGAGTAGAATTGCTGGGTGTGCTCGCTGAAGGTTTCGAAGAGCTCCATTGCTTCTTCACTGCTTTTCTCCATCAGGACTCCTCCACAACCTGAATCAACAATACATTTGTTAGTATCATTTAAACCTTCATAGAATGCTTGTACCAGTTCATCTTAAGGCAGGTTGTGGTGTGGGAATTTCAGTAGCAGCTCGTTGAAGTGTCCCCATGCTTCGAAGAAGAGGTCCCCATCCTTTTGTTGGAAGGACTGGATCTCCTTCCTCATTTGTCTCGTCTTTTGGGCTGGGAAGAACTTCTTCAGGAACTTGCTTGCCAAGTCCTCCTAAGTGTGTATGGAAATTGCAAGCAAAGAATTATACCAAAGTTTAGCATTATCTTTCAAGGAAAAAGGGAACAGAATCAACCTTATTCCTTTTTGGTCTAGTCCTTGTATGTGCTGGAACTTACAAAGATCAAAAAATTCTCGGAGGTGTAAGTGTGGATCTTCGTTAGGAGTGCCTCTAAAATGAGTCAAAGCATTCGAGATTTGCAGAGATATGTAATAATTTCTCGCCGCCTCAGGTTGATATGCAATGCATAATGGTTGATCAATGTTCCGAGGGATGAAGGAGTGCTTCATCGGTACTCGTGCAGGTGGTTGCTGGTTCTCGAGCTGTTTCGCCATTTGTGGTTCGTTCTCGACTTCTTCTTCGTTCTCCTTGAAGTTGTTCCTTAGCTTTTGTCGGATAGTCCGCTCAAGCTCGAGATCAAGGGGAAAGAATGTTGGATGTTGGGATTGCAGTCCGTGCATAAATCAGGAAAACTGGCTTCAGTGCAGCAGTGCAATTCTGCTGCTCGGGTAACTCTCTGCCCTAAATGCGCTTGATCGCACAGGAGGTTGCGATCGATCGCAAGTACCACAAAAAGTGTGATTTAAGGTTTATGTACTTGAAATAGAAAATGAATTTGATTAGGTTTTGATAAAACAAAGATGGTAAAAGTAAGGTACTAATAATAATGATTAAACGAAAGTAATCCTAAAAGGAAATTTTAGCGTAATTCCCCGGCAACAGCACCAAAAACTTGTTGTGCGATTATCTACCTAAATTAATGAGTAAATAATCGTACTAGTTTTACTTGCAAGTGCACAAGGTCAACAATGTAGTATAGTGTGCGGAAGTAAGGTCATCTCCACAGGGATTGGTAAAATTTGGTTTTTAGAATTAGTTTCTTTAAGTAAAAAGAAATAAAATAACTGTTGTGTGTGATTTGATAATAATAAAGACATAGGGCTTTGATATCCATCACTAGTCATACTTTCCCAGTTGTATAAGGTATCAGTCCACTAGCCTTATCATGTATACCTACTGGTTGCCAACCTAAGGGCATGGTATCTACTCCTTAAGCTATTGATTTCCCTAAGCAACGAGTTAGGCATGGTATCTACTCTAACTCTTTTCTTTCTTAAGGGATTCAGCATGGTATCTGCTTGAGTTGTTCCTTAAGAAAACATAAGTACTATGGAAATCGATAACCACATGAGACCTAGGGCATGGTATCTACTCCTGGTTTTCCATGTTGATTAACCCGGGTACCCGGATAAGATATCCCTTGTTACTAATGTTAGACCAAGACTCAGTCATCCAAATTGATCTAACTAACAGGTCCATACCACATGCATACACTGGCCATACACGTACATATGAGGAACTTAAATAAGCACATGCATTAATCAAGTTAAGCAACATAATAAAGGCTATTGGCAAAGATTTATAAATGCATAAATATATGAGAAAGCATAACTAGGGCTTCAATCGAGCCCTATAAGAAAGTTAGTTACACATGCTGTCTAAAGTAAACATTATATAGAAACTAAACATAAGGGAAGAATAAACCCGAGAGAAGAGGTGTTAATTCTCTCCCAAAGCTTACAACTCCAAGTAAAAGCTAAGAGAAGTGTTCTTTAAGTTGTGTTCTATTGTGTGTGCTTTACATGTGTATTTATAGGTCTTTGAGAAGTCCTAAGAGGTACAGGAAACCTTAAACTTCCTAAACCGACAAAAACTCTTTATTTTCAAAACAGGGTTCTGCAGTTTACTGTTCACACCCGTATATGTGCGCTCGATCGCACACATCTTGCGCTCGATCGCAGTACTGCGCTCGATCCCTCTTCTGTGCGCATGATTGCAATGTGTGCTCGATCGCATTGCATGGTGCGATCGATCGCAGTTTGTCCAGAGACTGCCCCAGGGATTCCAGGCTTCTTCCTTTAAGTGCCAAAACTGCTTCTTTTTCTCCAAGACCCTATAAAAACATGTAAAACACACAAATGGAGTAAAAGAGATAAAATTAACATACTTAAGGACCTAACAAATGTAAATAAGGGGGCTTAAATATGAATATTTAAGCACCTATCAGGTATCAGAGCTATAGTTATAGCAATAGCGGTATCAGAGCTAGAACAACGGGTATCAGAGCAAGGCTATAAGAATCAAAGGAAAACTTCTTGGGTGATTCAAGAATGGTTCTGGGATCAAGATCTGATCAGGTTCTTGAGGTTCAAGAATGGTGTTGTGATCAAGATTTGATCGGGTTCTTGAAGTTTAGATGTTGAAGAGAAAAGGTTCCGAAAGCAATTGTGGGTGCATCATAAATCTTGGGATTTTCTCCGCAAGATGGGTTCAAACTTCATTGTTGGGAAGTTTGATGGAAAGGGGACTTTTCCCTTTAGAAGCGGAAAATCAAAGCGGTTCTTATGCAACAAAAGGTGGACTTGGCAATTGGAGATGATGATTATTTTCCAGCAAGTATCACGGAGCTCCAGCGGAATGAGATGAAGAAGATGGTGTACAACACCATCTTTCTCCATGTGTGGGATAGTGTGACCAAGGAATGCAGAGATATAGAAGATCCAGTGGTCATTTGGAAGAAACTAGATGAGTTATTTCTTACCAAGACTCTCCCTAATAAGATTTATCTTCTGAAATGAATCTTTGCTTTTAAAATGGATCCTAATAAAGAGTTGCAAGATAATCTCGATATGTTTAATAAACTAGTTCAAGATTTGGCTAGTTTTAGTATAACATTCCAGAATGAACAATTGGTTGTTATATTGTTCAATTCTCTTCCTGATTGCTTTGAAAGTTTGATTAATGCTATTGAATATGGAAGAGATACACTAACCAAAGAAATTGTGATTAATGCTATAAGGGCTCATGATTTCAAAGCCAAGATGAGGGAAGCATCAAGTGGGGAAGGGCCATTCATTAGAGGAAGGCCAACAACTTGGAATGGCAGTAACATCTATGGCAACTACCAGGACAAATCAAAGGGTAGAGGTCAAGGCCATGGAAGATCGCATTCCAAACCGAAGTTTGGAGGAAAACGATGCTACTACTACAATAAGGAGGGTCATTTCAAGAGAGACTGCAAGAAGATGTTGAGGGATGAGAAAGGAAGAAGTCATACCAAGAATGGAGAGGCTTCGATTACCAAAAGAGAACAGCAAGATGATGATGTTCTTGTTGTGTGCTTAAATGTGGGCAAGAGGCAAGGTAGCAAGAAATGGATCTTGGATTTTGGGTGCACTTATCACATGTGCCCTCACTGGGATTGGTTCAAGAATTTCAAGGAAACCAATTAAGAAAAGATTTTCTTTGGGAACGATACTTCTTGCCAAGTGAGGGGGATAGGAGACATCCAATTGAGGATGTTTGATGGAGTTACTAGGCTGCTGCGGAATGTATGATATTTTCCAGAGTTGAGAAGAAATTTGATCTCATTGGGGTAGCTAGATTCCATGGGGTACACATATAAAGCAGAGGGAGGAAAGATCAAGGTAACCAAGGGATCTTTGATAGTGATCAAAGCAGTAATAAAATACGGTCTCTATAAGATGATTGGAGAGACGAACATTAAAGATCAAGTAGCAAGCTTGATGGCTGAGATGGATAAGATGGTTCTTTGGCACAATCGCTGGGGACACATGAGTGAAAAGAGGCTGTAAGATCTCAACAAGAATGGTCTACTTGATGGTGACAAGGTAGAAAAACTTGATTTCTGCAAATGTTGTGTTCTTGGGAAGCAATATCGGGTCAGCTTCAACACCGGAGTGCACAAGTCTAAGGGTATTCTTGACTACATTCATGCCAATCTTTAGGGACCAGCAAGAACACCAACACAAGGAGGTAATCTTTACTTTCTTTTTTTAATTGATGATTATTCTAGAAAGGTTTGAGTTTATTTGCTTAAAAATAAATCAGATGTTTTGAATAAATTTGTGGTGTGGAAAAAGCTGGAAGAAACTCAAACGGGGAAATTAGTTAAGGTGTTAAGAATCGATAATGGTTTAGAATTTTTTAATAAGGAATTTGACAATTTCTGTGGGTTAAATGAGATTCTAAGACATAGAACGGTTGTGAAAACCCCTCAACAAAATGGAGTTGCTGAGAGGATGAATAGGACCCTGTTGGATAAGGTTAGGTGTATGATTATAGGATCCGGATTACCTAAATGTTTTTAAGGGAAGGTGTGTCTACTACTGCGTATTTGGTTAATAGATCACCCTCTAGGGTTGTGGACCTTAAGACTCCTGAGGAGATGTGGAGTGGAAAACCCTCTGAGTTAAACAACCTTAGGACTTTTGGATGTGTTGTGTTTGCACATCAAAAGGATGATAAACTTAGCCCAAGATCTAGAAAGTGCGTGTTTCTAGGATATGGTGAAGGGGTTAAGGGGTATAGGTTGTGGTCCTTAGAGCCAAAAGGATCTAAACTCATAAAAAGTAGGGATGTCATTTTTAGTGAGCTATTATTTCCTTATTTGGAGAAAACTAACCCTGCAGGGGATAGTAAGCAAACCGGTCTGGTTTATGTTGAGTATAGCATCAAGGAAAATTCAGTTCAGGTAGAGCAAGGAAGGCAAGAGGGTTCAGATCAGGTAGAACCCATTGATGAAGGCCCAACTCAGGACACTCAAGAGGAGACTAAACTTGAAAGGGATGATGCAGCAAATCAAAATGATTATCAGCTCACAAGAGACTAAGAAAGGAGGCAAATCAGACCACCTTTGAGATATTGTTTTGAGGATGCTAATGTAGCAGCTCCTTATTCAGAAGGAGGGAGTGAACTAGAAACTTACATGGATGCCATGGGATGTAAATATTCGTCAAGATGGAAGCTAGCTATGGAGGAGGAAATACATTTTTTGAGGAAGAACAACTCTTGGGAATTGGTGTCGAAACCAGGAAAATAGAGAGTTGTGGATTGTAATTGGATTTACAAGATCAAAGAAGGGAAATTCCAGGAGATAAAGTCCGGTATAAGGCTAGACGAAAGGGTTCACACAAAGAGAAGGCATAGATTTTACCGAAATTTTCTCACTGGTTGTGAAATACAAGACGATAAGGATAGTGTTAGCTATGGTGGTACAATTTAATTGGGAGATCAAGCAAATGGATGTGAAGACAAAATTCTTACATGGAGAGCTTGATGAGACCATCTACATGAGGCAACCCGAAGGCTATAAGGAAGGAAGGCAGGGAGATTTGGTGTGCCAATTAAAGAAATCTCTCTATAGCCTGAAGCAATCACCTCGGCAATGGAATAAGAGGTTCGATTCTTTTGTAATTAGCTTGGGTTTCATGAGGAGCTACTATGATTCGTGCTTGTACTACAAAGTTCACAAGGTGGAGGAAATGGTGATTATCCTCATCTATGTTGATGATATGCTGTTGGTTGGTAACAATAGGGAGAGGATAGAAAAGTTGAAGTCTCAACTCAGTTCAGAGTTTGAGATGAAGGATCTTGGTTATGCACAGAAGATCCTTGGGATGAGTATAATCCGAGAAAAGGAGAGAAACAGGTTGAAGGTTTCTCAATCTTCCTATATAGAAAAGATGATATCTAAATTTTCTATGGAAGATAACAAACTAGTAAAGCTTCCTCTTGCTGGTCATTTCAAGTTCTCTAGCGATCAATGTTCTAGAACGGACGAGGAGAAGAAGGAAATGGAAAAGGCCCCTTACTCTAGTACGGTTGGATCAGTCATGTTCATGATGGTAATCACTAGACCCGACATTGCTCATGCAATTAGTGTTCTCAGCAGATTTATGAGTAATCCCGAAAATGAGCATTGGCTTGGGATGAAGTGGTTGCTGAGGTATTTGAAGGGAAGCTCAGATGTGAGGCTTGTTTACGAGAAGAGAGGTAAGTCCATCTGTCTAAAGGGTTATGCTGATTCAGACTATGGAGCAGACCGGGATAAAAGAAGATCGATTACCTCATACTTCTTCAACTTAAACGGAAGTTGTATAAGATGGAAGGCTCAGTTGCAGTCGGTGGTAGCACTTTCAACAACCGAGGCAGAGTACATAGCAGCAACAAAAGCTATTAAGGAGGCTATGTGGTGCAAAAGGTTGTTGGAAGAGTTGAAGGTCCTAAAAGAGCAGGTGGTGGTGTATTCGGATAGCCAAAGTGCATTGCATTTGTGTGAGAATCCAGTGTTCCATGAGAGGACAAAGAATATGGATGTTCGGTATCATTTCATTCAGAAAAATGTTACGGAGGAATGCATTTATGTGGACAAAGTAGCCACAGAAGGAAATCCAGTAGATTTAGGCACTAAAGTTCTACCTCTAAGCAAGTTCAATCATTACCTTGGACTTCTTAGGATTGGAGTCGGATGACTATCCTGAGTTATCTGGATAATGGGTTCGGGTTTAATTGCTTAGACAAAGGTAGAGATTGTTGGGATTTGTTTAAGAATTAAATAATTGGAAGAAAAGGCTTCAGCAGCCTTTGGCGCCGCTGCACAAGGTGTGTGCGTCGTGGCCTACAACAAAGAAGGAAGATCCTTCACTAGGTGTGCACCGCCGCACAGGGTGGTGTACGTCGTGGCACAGGGCTGTGCGCTGCGGCCACCAGCACATGGGAGGTTTCTACCCTGGTGTGCGCCGCTACCTGCCCTATTCTGGGCTGCAGCACCAGGCACACCTGATGCATTTTGGTCAGCACTTTGAAATGATGTGGTGGACTTGTTTAAAACGCACATGACCACTAAGAGAGCCATGGTTCTTTGGTTCTTGAGATCTAAGGATAGGGATTGGTTTCAAGATTAGCCAAGGTAGTTATTGCTCTATATAAAGGGTTATGTAGGAACAATAACACAACATAACACCTGCAAGTGTAAGAGTGCAAAGACACAAAACACAAGAAGAGAGAATCATTCAAGAAAGACTGGTTGTTTAGAGAGATAGGCTCTTGATGAGTCTAAAATATTGCATATTTTAGACCCTTAACTTATATTTGTTATGCTCTTAGTTAGTATTATTTTACTCTATTTTACGTTTTTCTTGTGTTTTGTGTGTTTTTACAGCTTTGTGGAGAAAGTGCAGCATTTCAGGTTGATTTGAAGCTTCAACAGACATGCGATCGAGCGCACCTGCCTTTGAACGAGCGCAAGGTCAACATCCCACATCGAAATATTTGAAGATCAGTGCATCTGCGATCGATCGCAGCAGACATGCGATCGAGCGCACATGAGATCGTGCGCACAAGACATGCGATCGATCGTACCTGCGATCGATCGCACCACACTGCGATCGAGCGCACACGGGCCTGTATCCCACATCGTTTCTGCAACCTGTTTTACTCCGGGTCTTCCCCTATATAAACACCATTTGGCTTCATAATCCAATGTACAATTCCTGAGCCACTTTGGTGTTTACCGGTGGACGTCCGCCAGCATTCTGGTGGATCCCAAAGGCATTGCTACCACGAGGAGAAGCGCCGCCCGTCAGCGAGTGGAATTTCTCCCATGTAAAGTTGTTTATTTATTTCTTTATATTCAGTTGTTTTAGTTTAAATGTTTAGCACTTTTTATTATAGTTTTATAATTATGAGTGGCTAGACTCTTCAGCTAAGGTTGAAGATGAAGCCCCGCCGTTGTTTGGCGTAGTAGTTCAGATTTGCTTGTACAAATCTGACAATTTTTTAGTATAAATGTTCTGTCAATTATTTGAGTTAATCTTATAATTGATTGAGTTTAAATTGTCTGTTGGATTTTCTTTGTGTTTCATCTGATGGATACATTGAATGCTTTTCGATTAAATTGGATTCCCTTTGTGATTTGTTAAGAGCGGATACATCGGGTGCTTTTGGTTTAGTTGGGATATTCTTTGTTTTTTGTCTTATAGTTGGATTCATTGAATGTTTTGATAGGCTATATTTTTAGAACATGTATGCTTAACTTCGGTGGGGTAGATTCGGAAACCTTAGTGCTTTTAATTATTAGTTTTTTAAATCAACTTAGTTTAGTTTTAATTTGTTTTCTAAAATATCATTCACAATTCGGAACTAGGTTAAAATAGAGTTAGTTTAGATTAAATTATATTTTCACAACGCAATTCCCTGTGGATTCGACCTCGCACTTGCACAACGCTATACTGCAAACGACTCGTGCGCTTGCGAGTAATTTAAAACTCACAACAAGTTTTTGGCGCCGTTGCCGGGGAATTGTTTTGTTTGTGAAAATTTTTGGTCTGAATTGATTTTATTTTTCTACTAGTTAGTTATCAAATTAAGAAAAAAAAAAAATAAAAAAAAAAAAAATTTAATTTAATTTAATTTAAAAAAAAATCATGTGGATGAATCCAGCGCCGGTTTCACAGTCTTTAGAGGATGCCCTCAAGGATTTCATTAAAATGACCAGCCCGTCCCTCAATGCTGCCAACACTTTCAATGTTGAAAGCTGTTCCATCTGTGCTAGTCCCATGCATCTAGCACAGAATTGCCCATCAATGCCGGCTTGTGCCGAGTATCCTATGGAACAAATGAATGCTTTCAATGACTGTTGTTGGCAATCAAATGGATCTTGCTCCGAAACATACAATCCAGGGTGGTGGGACCACTCTAATTTTTCATGGGAGCAGAACCAACTGATGAATCAGGGAGGAGCCCCTTACCATGCTCACAATCAATACACTCCCGAATTTCCTCCACCAATTCCAAATTATGGTCACTCAGCTTATCCAGCACCATCACCCGCTTACCAAGCTCCCATTCAAGCGCCAGCATCGGTTTCACAGTCATTGGAGGACGCTCTCAATGATTTCATGAAAACGACTAGCCAATCTATGAGTGAAGTGATGAGTGCAACAATAGAAAACACCCAAGCGATTGCCACACTAGAGAGTCAAATTGATCAAATCGCAAGTTATGTGGGTGAAGGAGAGGAAGGAACGTTCCCCAGTCAATCTGAGCCTAACCCAAAGGAACAGTTTGCGGTGGGAAATTCTTCAACTCCAATGCATTGGCAGGATCAAGTGCAATCAACTGTCCCATACTTGTCTGGGAGACAAGTGGACAATCAAGTGGAAGAGAACCCTGCTATGCACCAAGGGCAAGAGAGTGGCAACAATGAGAAGAGAGATGCTGAGCCATCTACAGCCACTCGTATTATTAAGGATCTCTCGGGGTCGTTTTTACCTAAAGCGCCTTACCCTGAGAGACTACAAGCGCCCAAGAAAGAAAGGAAGTCTGAGGATATTATGGAGGCATGCTTTGCTCAGTTTGAAGAGGATTTGGACTTAGACAAGTTACTTGAGCAAGCAAATACTATCGTGGAGTCTGCTCCTCGGGAGAGTAGTAGGACAGAGGAGACTATGGATGAATCCCGTATTGAGGATCCCTTGGAGGCATGCTTTGCTCACTTTGGAGAGGACTTGGGCTTAGATAAGTTACTCGATGAAGTAAATATCATTTTGGAGTCTGATCCTCGAGAAAGCAATGAGAATGAGGAGACCGCCGCACCTGAAACCCCCCAGAAGGAACTTGAGCCTTTACCAGACAATCTTAAGTATAAGTTCCTAGGTCCAGCAGATTCTTTGCCTATAATGATAGCTTTAGATTTGGGTGATGCTCCAGAGGAGAAATTATTGGACATCTTAAGAGAGCATAAGGAAGCTATAGGCTGGACTATTGAGGATGTCAAGTGATGAGTCTAAAATATTGCATATTTTAGACCCTTAACTTATATTTGTTATGCTCTTAGTTAGTATTATTTTACTCTATTTTACGTTTTTCTTGTGTTTTGTGTGTTTTTACAGCTTTGTGGAGAAAGTGCAGCATTTCAGGTTGATTTGAAGCTTCTGGAGACATTGCGCTCGATCGCAACAGACATGCGATCGAGCGCACCAGCGCTCGAGCGCACCTGCCTTTGAACGAGCGCAAGGTCAACATCCCACATCGAAATATTTGAAGATCAGTGCATCTGCGATCGATCGCAGCAGACATGCGATCGAGCGCACATGAGATCGTGCGCACAAGACATGCGATCGATCGTACCTGCGATCGATCGCACCACACTGCGATCGAGCGCACACGGGCCTGTATCCCACATCGTTTCTGCAACCTGTTTTACTCCGGGTCTTCCCCTATATAAACACCATTTGGCTTCATAATCCAATGTACAATTCCTGAGCCACTTTGGTGTTTACCGGTGGACGTCCGCTAGCATTCTGGTGGATCCCGAAGGCATTGCTACCACGAGGGGAAGCGCCGCCCGTCAGCGAGTGGAATTTCTCCCATGTAAAGTTGTTTATTTATTTCTTTATATTCAGTTGTTTTAGTTTAAATGTTTAGCACTTGTTATTATAGTTTTATAGTTATGAGTGGCTAGACTCTTCAGCTAAGGTTGAAGATGAAGCCCCGCCGTTGTTTGGCGTAGTAGTTCAGATTTGCTTGTACAAATCTGACAATTTTTAGTATAAATGTTCTGTCAATTATTTGAGTTAATCTTATAATTGATTGAGTTTAAATTGTCTGTTGGATTTTCTTTGTGTTTCATCTGATGGATACATTGAATGCTTTTCGATTAAATTGGATTCCCTTTGTGATTTGTTAAGAGCGGATACATCGGGTGCTTTTGGTTTAGTTGGAATATTCTTTGTTTTTTGTCTTATAGTTGGATTCATTGAATGTTTTGATAGGCTATATTTTTAGAACATGTATGCTTAACTTCGGTGGGGTGGATTCGGAAACCTTAGTGCCTTTTTTATTAGTTTTTAAATCAATTTAATTTAGTTTTAATTTATTTTGCAATATCATTCTGAAATTTGGAACTAGGTTAAAATAGAGTTAGTTTAGATTAAAAATTATATTTTCACAACGCAATTCCCTGTGGATTCGACCTCGCACTTGCACAACGCTATACTGCAAACGACTCGTGCGCTTGCGAGTAAATTAAAACTCACAACAAGTTTTTGGCGCCGTTGCCGGGGAATTGTTTGGTTTGTGAAAATTTTTGGTCTAAAATGATTTTATTTTTCTACTAGTTAATTTATTTAATTCAAAAAAAAAAAAAAAAAAAAAAAAAAATCATGTGGATGAATCCAGCGCCGGATTCACAGTCTTTAGAGGACGCCCTCAAGGATTTCATTAAAATGACCGGCCCGTCCCTCAATACTGCCAACACTTTCAATGTTGAAAGTTGTTTCATCTGTGCTAGTCCCATGCATCTAGCACAGAATTGCCCATCAATGCCGGCTTGTGCCGAGTATCCTATGGAACAAATGAATGCTTTCAATGACTGTTGTTGGCAATCAAATGGATCTTGCTCCGAAACATTCAATCCAGGGTGGTGGGACCACTCTAATTTTTCATGGGAGCAGAACCAATCAATGAATCAGGGAGGAGCCCCTTACCATGCTCACAATCAATACACTCCCGAATTTCCTCCACCAATTCCAAGTTACAATCACTCAGCTTATCCAACACCATCACCCGCTTACCAAGCTCCCATTCAAGCGCCAGTGTCGGTTTCACAATCATTGGAGGACGCTCTCAATGATTTCATGAAAACGACTAGCCAATCTATGAGTGAAATGATGAGTGCAACAATAGAAAACACCCAAGCGATTGCCACACTAGAAAGTCAAATTGATCAAATCGCAAGTTACGTGGGTGAAGGAGAGGAAGGAGAGTTCCCCAGTCAAACTGATCCTAACCCAAAGGAACAGTTTGCGGTGGGAAATTCTTCAACTCCAATGCATTGGCAGGATCAAGTGCAATCAACTGTCCCATACTTGTCTGGGAGACAAGTGGACAATCAAGTGGAAGAGAACCCTGCTATGCACCAAGGGCAAGAGAGTGGCAACAATGAGAAGAGAGATGCTGAGCCATCTACAGCCACTCGTATTATTAAGGATCTCTCGGGGTCGTTTTTACCTAAAGCGCCTTACCCTGAGAGACTACAAGCGCCCAAGAAAGAAAGGAAGTCTGAGGATATTATGGAGGCATGCTTTGCTCAGTTTGAAGAGGATTTGGACTTAGACAAGTTACTTGAGCAAGCAAATACTATCGTGGAGTCTGCTCCTCGGGAGAGTAGTAGGACAGAGGAGACTATGGATGAATCCCGTATTGAGGATCCCTTGGAAGCATGCTTTGCTCACTTTGGAGAGGACTTGGGCTTAGATAAGTTACTCGATGAAGTAAATATCATTTTGGAGTCTGATCCTCGAGAAAGCAATGAGAATGAGGAGACCGCCGCACCTGAAACCCCCCAGAAGGAACTTGAGCCTTTACCAGACAATCTTAAGTATAAGTTCCTAGGTCCAGCAGATTCTTTGCCTATAATGATAGCTTTAGATTTGGGTGATGCTCCAGAGGAGAAATTATTGGACATCTTAAGAGAGCATAAGGAAGCTATAGGCTGGACTATTGAGGATGTCAAGGGAATCAACCCCTCGTTGGTAATACACACGATACATATGGAGGAGAATGCCAAGCCATCGAGGGAGACACAAAGAAGGCTCAACCCTGCTTTGCAAGAGGTTGTGAGGGCGGAAGATATTAAGCTGTTAGAGGCAGGGATCATTTATCCCATCTCTGATAGCAAGTGGGTGAGCCAGATTTCAGTCGTGCCCAAACGTGCTGAATTTACGGTAGTAAATAGAGACAACGAGTTGGTTCCAACTCGAGTGCAGTCAAGATGGAGAAAGTGTCTAGACTACCGTAAATTGAATGCTGCCACTAGGCCTGATCATTTTTCATTCCCATTTATTGATCAGATGGTGGAGCACTTAGTTGGGCATGTTTACTAATGTTGGGTCTGGCTGAAGACGTTAAACTTAGCGCTCATGGGAGGCACCCCACAGCTTATCTTTTCTTTTGTTTATTTATTAATTTGCATTTTTATGATTAATGTTTGTTTCCAGTATTTTTGTTTTCCAGTTTTTATTTTTCAGGGACAAAGCGTACTTCAGTTCAAGTTTGGGGGTATGCTATGAGCCATACCAGTCCAGATAGTTCTCCATATCTCAGGTCAGCTCTTTCCATATTAGTCACACATTGGGGTCAATGTGTAATTTAAGTTTGGGGGTATGGGAGACACATCACACACTTTGTCCTAATTTGTTGTCTTTTCGTCATAGAGATAAATGCATGCTCATGTTATCGTGAAATTTTAGTTGATCTAAACATTTTCTGTGATGTGATGTCATTGGTGAGCTTAACATTTTGAACACATGATCTGGTGATAAATTTTTAAAATTTAGTTACTTACTTTAGGCATTTTGAGAATTCACATGTTTGATCTAATCTCACACGAGCACATTAGCACAAATTATGTGAGGTATGACACGTGATTTTAATGTGTATTTTTCCTTATCTTAACTGAAACTGGATGACTTGTTGGATGAACTCTTGGGCATAGGAAAATAAAAAAATAAAAAAAAAAAATTATCAATAAACTTTTCGCTGAGTAACTGGACCTCTTGCCTCAGTAAGCAGTGAGTGTTCACGTCAAAAGGTGAAATTTTGCTTGTTAATATTAAGGTCGGTTTAATTTCGTAAGCCTTTTTGACTTGAGTTAGTAAGTCCTTAGGGGTGTCTTTACACCTAATGCCCTAAAACCATCTGGTTTGGGAGTCATTGACTCAACACTCGCTACATGGGTCAATTAGAAAGCTTAAGGGAACTAAACATAGCCGTGCCTTATTAAAAAAAAAAAAAAAAAAAAAAAAGGTGAATAAAATAAAAACTATGCCTTTTTGTTCATTTTTGATGGGAAATTCGGTGAATCTTGAGACATGGAGACCTTACACATTAGAGTTACTTGGAAGCTTCATTTTTATGTACTAATTCACCTTACACTGATTCAAGATTGTGATGCCTTATCTTGCCTTTTGTAAGTAATTAGATTTTAACATTTCTATTCATTGCGAAGATGTGTTTACCTTTTTAAGCTTGCTTATGAATGAATATCATGATGATGTGTGCTCCTTAAATTTTTGGATACCATGAGTGATGACTTTATCTTTATGTTCTTTGTTTTTCATTGAGTCTTTTATTTTGTTTTGCTAAGGGACTAGCAAAATATAAGTTTGGGGGTATTTGATGAGTCTAAAATATTGCATATTTTAGACCCTTAACTTATATTTGTTATGCTCTTAGTTAGTATTATTTTACTCTATTTTACGTTTTTCTTGTGTTTTGTGTGTTTTTACAGCTTTGTGGAGAAAGTGCAGCATTTCAGGTTGATTTGAAGCTTCTGGAGACATTGCGCTCGATCGCAACAGACATGCGATCGAGCGCACCAGCGCTCGAGCGCACCTGCCTTTGAACGAGCGCAAGGTCAACATCCCACATCGAAATATTTGAAGATCAGTGCATCTGCGATCGATCGCAGCAGACATGCGATCGAGCGCACATGAGATCGTGCGCACAAGACATGCGATCGATCGTACCTGCGATCGATCGCACCACACTGCGATCGAGCGCACACGGGCCTGTATCCCACATCGTTTCTGCAACCTGTTTTACTCCGGGTCTTCCCCTATATAAACACCATTTGGCTTCATAATCCAATGTACAATTCCTGAGCCACTTTGGTGTTTACCGGTGGACGTCCGCTAGCATTCTGGTGGATCCCGAAGGCATTGCTACCACGAGGGGAAGCGCCGCCCGTCAGCGAGTGGAATTTCTCCCATGTAAAGTTGTTTATTTATTTCTTTATATTCAGTTGTTTTAGTTTAAATGTTTAGCACTTGTTATTATAGTTTTATAGTTATGAGTGGCTAGACTCTTCAGCTAAGGTTGAAGATGAAGCCCCGCCGTTGTTTGGCGTAGTAGTTCAGATTTGCTTGTACAAATCTGACAATTTTTAGTATAAATGTTCTGTCAATTATTTGAGTTAATCTTATAATTGATTGAGTTTAAATTGTCTGTTGGATTTTCTTTGTGTTTCATCTGATGGATACATTGAATGCTTTTCGATTAAATTGGATTCCCTTTGTGATTTGTTAAGAGCGGATACATCGGGTGCTTTTGGTTTAGTTGGGATATTCTTTGTTTTTTGTCTTATAGTTGGATTCATTGAATGTTTTGATAGGCTATATTTTTAGAACATGTATGCTTAACTTCGGTGGGGTGGATTCGGAAACCTTAGTGCCTTTTTTATTAGTTTTTAAATCAATTTAATTTAGTTTTAATTTATTTTGCAATATCATTCTGAAATTTGGAACTAGGTTAAAATAGAGTTAGTTTAGATTAAAAATTATATTTTCACAACGCAATTCCCTGTGGATTCGACCTCGC
The DNA here is from genome assembly GCA_023935145.1 of Bretschneidera sinensis. Taxonomy (NCBI): domain Eukaryota; kingdom Viridiplantae; phylum Streptophyta; class Magnoliopsida; order Brassicales; family Akaniaceae; genus Bretschneidera; species Bretschneidera sinensis. Next base: position 140,858,432 of record CM043698.1, on the reverse strand, counting down.
ACTTGCACAACGCTATACTGCAAACGACTCGTGCGCTTGCGAGTAAATTAAAACTCACAACATCAAGGGAATCAACCCCTCGTTGGTAATACACACGATACATATGGAGGAGAATGCCAAGCCATCGAGGGAGACACAAAGAAGGCTCAACCCTGCTTTGCAAGAGGTTGTGAGGGCGGAAGATATTAAGCTGTTAGAGGCAGGGATCATTTATCCCATCTCTGATAGCAAGTGGGTGAGCCAGATTTCAGTCGTGCCCAAACGTGCTGAATTTACGGTAGTAAATAGAGACAACGAGTTGGTTCCAACTCGAGTGCAGTCAAGATGGAGAAAGTGTCTAGACTACCGTAAATTGAATGCTGCCACTAGGCCTGATCATTTTTCATTCCCATTTATTGATCAGATGGTGGAGCACTTAGTTGGGCATGTTTACTAATGTTGGGTCTGGCTGAAGACGTTAAACTTAGCGCTCATGGGAGGCACCCCACAGCTTATCTTTTCTTTTGTTTATTTATTAATTTGCATTTTTATGATTAATGTTGTTTCCAGTATTTTTGTTTTCCAGTTTTTATTTTTCAGGGACAAAGCGTACTTCAGTTCAAGTTTGGGGGTATGCTATGAGCCATACCAGTCCAGATAGTTCTCCATATCTCAGGTCAGCTCTTTCCATATTAGTCACACATTGGGGTCAATGTGTAATTTAAGTTTGGGGGTATGGGAGACACATCACACACTTTGTCCTAATTTGTTGTCTTTTCGTCATAGAGATAAATGCATGCTCATGTTATCGTGAAATTTTAGTTGATCTAAACATTTTCTGTGATGTGATGTCATTGGTGAGCTTAACATTTTGAACACATGATCTGGTGATAAATTTTTAAAATTTAGTTACTTACTTTAGGCATTTTGAGAATTCACATGTTTGATCTAATCTCACACGAGCACATTAGCACAAATTATGTGAGGTATGACACGTGATTTTAATGTGTATTTTTCCTTATCTTAACTGAAACTGGATGACTTGTTGGATGAACTCTTGGGCATAGGAAAATAAAAAAATAAAAAAAAAAAATTATCAATAAACTTTTCGCTGAGTAACTGGACCTCTTGCCTCAGTAAGCAGTGAGTGTTCACGTCAAAAGGTGAAATTTTGCTTGTTAATATTAAGGTCGGTTTAATTTCGTAAGCCTTTTTGACTTGAGTTAGTAAGTCCTTAGGGGTGTCTTTACACCTAATGCCCTAAAACCATCTGGTTTGGGAGTCATTGACTCAACACTCGCTACATGGGTCAATTAGAAAGCTTAAGGGAACTAAACATAGCCGTGCCTTATTAAAAAAAAAAAAAAAAAAAAAAAAAGGTGAATAAAATAAAAACTATGCCTTTTTGTTCATTTTTGATGGGAAATTCGGTGAATCTTGAGACATGGAGACCTTACACATTAGAGTTACTTGGAAGCTTCATTTTTATGTACTAATTCACCTTACACTGATTCAAGATTGTGATGCCTTATCTTGCCTTTTGTAAGTAATTAGATTTTAACATTTCTATTCATTGCGAAGATGTGTTTACCTTTTTAAGCTTGCTTATGAATGAATATCATGATGATGTGTGCTCCTTAAATTTTTGGATACCATGAGTGATGACTTTATCTTTATGTTCTTTGTTTTTCATTGAGTCTTTTATTTTGTTTTGCTAAGGGACTAGCAAAATATAAGTTTGGGGGTATTTGATGAGTCTAAAATATTGCATATTTTAGACCCTTAACTTATATTTGTTATGCTCTTAGTTAGTATTATTTTACTCTATTTTACGTTTTTCTTGTGTTTTGTGTGTTTTTACAGCTTTGTGGAGAAAGTGCAGCATTTCAGGTTGATTTGAAGCTTCTGGAGACATTGCGCTCGATCGCAACAGACATGCGATCGAGCGCACCAGCGCTCGAGCGCACCAGCGCTCGAGCGCACCTGCCTTTGAACGAGCGCAAGGTCAACATCCCACATCGAAATATTTGAAGATCAGTGCATCTGCGATCGATCGCAGCAGACATGCGATCGAGCGCACATGAGATCGTGCGCACAAGACATGCGATCGATCGTACCTGCGATCGATCGCACCACACTGCGATCGAGCGCACACGGGCCTGTATCCCACATCGTTTCTGCAACCTGTTTTACTCCGGGTCTTCCCCTATATAAACACCATTTGGCTTCATAATCCAATGTACAATTCCTGAGCCACTTTGGTGTTTACCGGTGGACGTCCGCTAGCATTCTGGTGGATCCCGAAGGCATTGCTACCACGAGGGGAAGCGCCGCCCGTCAGCGAGTGGAATTTCTCCCATGTAAAGTTGTTTATTTATTTCTTTATATTCAGTTGTTTTAGTTTAAATGTTTAGCACTTGTTATTATAGTTTTATAGTTATGAGTGGCTAGACTCTTCAGCTAAGGTTGAAGATGAAGCCCCGCCGTTGTTTGGCGTAGTAGTTCAGATTTGCTTGTACAAATCTGACAATTTTTAGTATAAATGTTCTGTCAATTATTTGAGTTAATCTTATAATTGATTGAGTTTAAATTGTCTGTTGGATTTTCTTTGTGTTTCATCTGATGGATACATTGAATGCTTTTCGATTAAATTGGATTCCCTTTGTGATTTGTTAAGAGCGGATACATCGGGTGCTTTTGGTTTAGTTGGGATATTCTTTGTTTTTTGTCTTATAGTTGGATTCATTGAATGTTTTGATAGGCTATATTTTTAGAACATGTATGCTTAACTTCGGTGGGGTGGATTCGGAAACCTTAGTGCCTTTTTTATTAGTTTTTAAATCAATTTAATTTAGTTTTAATTTATTTTGCAATATCATTCTGAAATTTGGAACTAGGTTAAAATAGAGTTAGTTTAGATTAAAAATTATATTTTCACAACGCAATTCCCTGTGGATTCGACCTCGCACTTGCACAACGCTATACTGCAAACGACTCGTGCGCTTGCGAGTAAATTAAAACTCACAACATCAAGGGAATCAACCCCTCGTTGGTAATACACACGATACATATGGAGGAGAATGCCAAGCCATCGAGGGAGACACAAAGAAGGCTCAACCCTGCTTTGCAAGAGGTTGTGAGGGCGGAAGATATTAAGCTGTTAGAGGCAGGGATCATTTATCCCATCTCTGATAGCAAGTGGGTGAGCCAGATTTCAGTCGTGCCCAAACGTGCTGAATTTACGGTAGTAAATAGAGACAACGAGTTGGTTCCAACTCGAGTGCAGTCAAGATGGAGAAAGTGTCTAGACTACCGTAAATTGAATGCTGCCACTAGGCCTGATCATTTTTCATTCCCATTTATTGATCAGATGGTGGAGCACTTAGTTGGGCATGTTTACTAATGTTGGGTCTGGCTGAAGACGTTAAACTTAGCGCTCATGGGAGGCACCCCACAGCTTATCTTTTCTTTTGTTTATTTATTAATTTGCATTTTTATGATTAATGTTGTTTCCAGTATTTTTGTTTTCCAGTTTTTATTTTTCAGGGACAAAGCGTACTTCAGTTCAAGTTTGGGGGTATGCTATGAGCCATACCAGTCCAGATAGTTCTCCATATCTCAGGTCAGCTCTTTCCATATTAGTCACACATTGGGGTCAATGTGTAATTTAAGTTTGGGGGTATGGGAGACACATCACACACTTTGTCCTAATTTGTTGTCTTTTCGTCATAGAGATAAATGCATGCTCATGTTATCGTGAAATTTTAGTTGATCTAAACATTTTCTGTGATGTGATGTCATTGGTGAGCTTAACATTTTGAACACATGATCTGGTGATAAATTTTTAAAATTTAGTTACTTACTTTAGGCATTTTGAGAATTCACATGTTTGATCTAATCTCACACGAGCACATTAGCACAAATTATGTGAGGTATGACACGTGATTTTAATGTGTATTTTTCCTTATCTTAACTGAAACTGGATGACTTGTTGGATGAACTCTTGGGCATAGGAAAATAAAAAAATAAAAAAAAAAAATTATCAATAAACTTTTCGCTGAGTAACTGGACCTCTTGCCTCAGTAAGCAGTGAGTGTTCACGTCAAAAGGTGAAATTTTGCTTGTTAATATTAAGGTCGGTTTAATTTCGTAAGCCTTTTTGACTTGAGTTAGTAAGTCCTTAGGGGTGTCTTTACACCTAATGCCCTAAAACCATCTGGTTTGGGAGTCATTGACTCAACACTCGCTACATGGGTCAATTAGAAAGCTTAAGGGAACTAAACATAGCCGTGCCTTATTAAAAAAAAAAAAAAAAAAAAAAAAAGGTGAATAAAATAAAAACTATGCCTTTTTGTTCATTTTTGATGGGAAATTCGGTGAATCTTGAGACATGGAGACCTTACACATTAGAGTTACTTGGAAGCTTCATTTTTATGTACTAATTCACCTTACACTGATTCAAGATTGTGATGCCTTATCTTGCCTTTTGTAAGTAATTAGATTTTAACATTTCTATTCATTGCGAAGATGTGTTTACCTTTTTAAGCTTGCTTATGAATGAATATCATGATGATGTGTGCTCCTTAAATTTTTGGATACCATGAGTGATGACTTTATCTTTATGTTCTTTGTTTTTCATTGAGTCTTTTATTTTGTTTTGCTAAGGGACTAGCAAAATATAAGTTTGGGGGTATTTGATGAGTCTAAAATATTGCATATTTTAGACCCTTAACTTATATTTGTTATGCTCTTAGTTAGTATTATTTTACTCTATTTTACGTTTTTCTTGTGTTTTGTGTGTTTTTACAGCTTTGTGGAGAAAGTGCAGCATTTCAGGTTGATTTGAAGCTTCTGGAGACATTGCGCTCGATCGCAACAGACATGCGATCGAGCGCACCAGCGCTCGAGCGCACCAGCGCTCGAGCGCACCTGCCTTTGAACGAGCGCAAGGTCAACATCCCACATCGAAATATTTGAAGATCAGTGCATCTGCGATCGATCGCAGCAGACATGCGATCGAGCGCACATGAGATCGTGCGCACAAGACATGCGATCGATCGTACCTGCGATCGATCGCACCACACTGCGATCGAGCGCACACGGGCCTGTATCCGACATCGTTTCTGCAACCTGTTTTACTCCGGGTCTTCCCCTATATAAACACCATTTGGCTTCATAATCCAATGTACAATTCCTGAGCCACTTTGGTGTTTACCGGTGGACGTCCGCCAGCATTCTGGTGGATCCCAAAGGCATTGCTACCACGAGGAGAAGCGCCGCCCGTCAGCGAGTGGAATTTCTCCCATGTAAAGTTGTTTATTTATTTCTTTATATTCAGTTGTTTTAGTTTAAATGTTTAGCACTTTTTATTATAGTTTTATAATTATGAGTGGCTAGACTCTTCAGCTAAGGTTGAAGATGAAGCCCCGCCGTTGTTTGGCGTAGTAGTTCAGATTTGCTTGTACAAATCTGACAATTTTTTAGTATAAATGTTCTGTCAATTATTTGAGTTAATCTTATAATTGATTGAGTTTAAATTGTCTGTTGGATTTTCTTTGTGTTTCATCTGATGGATACATTGAATGCTTTTCGATTAAATTGGATTCCCTTTGTGATTTGTTAAGAGCGGATACATCGGGTGCTTTTGGTTTAGTTGGGATATTCTTTGTTTTTTGTCTTATAGTTGGATTCATTGAATGTTTTGATAGGCTATATTTTTAGAACATGTATGCTTAACTTCGGTGGGGTAGATTCGGAAACCTTAGTGCTTTTAATTATTAGTTTTTTAAATCAACTTAGTTTAGTTTTAATTTGTTTTCTAAAATATCATTCACAATTCGGAACTAGGTTAAAATAGAGTTAGTTTAGATTAAATTATATTTTCACAACGCAATTCCCTGTGGATTCGACCTCGCACTTGCACAACGCTATACTGCAAACGACTCGTGCGCTTGCGAGTAATTTAAAACTCACAACAGCTCTCAAACCTTCAGAGGTGTTTCTAATGAGAGAGAATAGTCAAGATTGGGGATTCAAGGGCTTTGTAATTGGAATTTTATTGGGGAAAATTCCAGGGAAACACTTAGTTCTTATCTTTTTCTTGTTCATCTTCTTTCATTCTTCAAGAATAAGAGGGTTCTTGAAGGGGTGTTGCTGTAATTGTAACAACTCATTGATTTAATGTAGAGAACTCGGAAGAGCTCACGGGCACGTAGGCAAATTGTCGAACCTCGATAATAATTGCTCGTGTTTTCTCTTTATGGTTTGATTCTTGTTCTAGTACAAATCATTTTGGATTTGGGTGTTTCGAAAGATCACAATCTGGGATTCTTTAGAGGTGTTTTTCCAACATTTGGGGTAAAAAAAAGTGAGAGAATTGTTGTTTTCTTCCTACATTCACAAATCACATTCCTCCCAAATTGAAAAGATTAGGAGTGAAAATTAAAATAAGCTAAGTTATCTTTTCCTTCTTTCATCCCACATTTACATCATCTTTACCAAAAATATGATAGAAAACATCAATACTATTATTTTTTCATCTCATCAGTTGTCTCTCTTCTCCCTCTTATTTTCTCTACCAATCATAGATCAATGTGCCTAATGGCATTTTATTTTTATGGCTAGTACCCAAATTCTAGTGAAAATCTTATTTGCTAAGGAGAATTCAATAAATTTAGGAAAAATGACATTAACCTTCCTCAGATTCAACAAATTCGAATATAAGTACTGAAATGGAAGCTCGTATCTTCCCCCCCTGATTTTTTAATTACTTTGTTACCATTGCTTCGGCAACCCATAACTTATTCTCAAGTAAAATATGAGAGAGTGGTTTTGGCAAAGTTTACAAGGTGTTGATGCCAAAAATTTGCTGTTGAGCTGGAGGTCGATACTCAATGATCTGTACAAAGGGAAAAAGGTAAACTAAGAGTCACTGGAGGATAGGGGGTGATGCCTCCGAAGACACTCCGATGTTTTTGTCAGTATAAGGTCTTTGAGGAAATGGGGAGGGTTGGGATATGGTGTTTTCATAAATGAGCTTAAAAAATTGAAGATGGATTGGATTCACATACCTTGGGCCTTTTATAGTTATTCAGAGACAAGTTGGCCACTTGCTGGGGATTGGATGATCCCTAAGATCCCGCTCCTTGCATTCGAAGATCTAGTCGTGTGTCTAGGGATGGCTCAATCCACGCTTACGCTTCTACATGGGGGAGTATGTGACTGATGACGATGTCACCAATTGCTTGTACATGTGTCAGCAGGCTATTGGAGAAGGGTTGTCCATGTGTCATTTTGCTATTGGGAAGGATTTTTACATGTGTCAGCTAGCCATTGGAGGGTGACTTATTGGCTGTATCAGAGGCACCCCACTTCCTTAAGTACATTTATATGCTTCAAGGAAGTATGATAGAACTTCGACCTTTGAAACGTTGGACCGAGCATTTGAGCAACAATCAAAATGCTTGGCTTTGAAGACTTTGGGTCGAGCGTTCGAGCAGCAGTCAATATACTCGGCCTTGGAGACATTGGTCTGAGCATATGTGTAGCAATCAATATGCTCGGATTTGGAGACATTAGGTCTGAGCATATGAGTAGCAGTCAATATGCTCGGCCTTGGAGACATTGCTCCGAGCATATGAGCAGCAATCAATATACTCGGCCTTGGAGACATTGGTCAGAGAATATGAGCAACAGTCAATATGCTTGGCCTTGGAGACATTGGTCCAAACATATGAGCAACAGTCAATATGCTTAGCCTTGGAGACATTAGTCTGAGCATATGAGTAGCAGTCAATATGCTCGACTTTGGAGACATTAGTCAGAGAAAATGAGCAATAGCCAATATGCTCGGCCTTGGAGACATTGGTCCAAGCATATGAGCAGCAGTCAATATGCTTAGCCTTAGAGATATTAGTCTGAGCATATGAGTAGCAGTCAATATGCTCGACCTTGGGGAACCTGATAGGAGCTTAAATATTCATATTTAAGCCCCTTAATTTACATTTGTTAAGCTCTTAGTTTATGTATTTTATTCCATTTTACTTCCTTTTTGTGTTTTCTGTGTTTTTATAGGTTTTTGGAAGAAATGAAGCATTTTGGAACTCAAAGAACAAAACTAGAACTGGGAGCTGCAGAAGAGTGCGATCGAGTGTAGTACTTGGTGCAATCGAGCGCATAAGCACTCGTGTGCACAAGGAGAAAGCTCGAGCGCAACCTTGTGCTCGAGTGCAAACTCATGCGATCGAGCACACACGCATCAATGAAACATCAAAACGGCAGTTCCTATTTTGGAAAGTTGGGTTAGAGACTTGTTTTGGAAATTAGGGTTTCCAAGTGTCCTTAGAACCCTACAAATAGACTTGTAAAAAACAGAAACAACATCTCCCTTTTGAGGAGCATATCTCCCTTTTTAGTTTTAGTTTTAGGTCGAGAGGCCGGAGGCTAGAGGGAATCCTATGTAGAATTGAAGACTCTTCAATGGAGCTCTCTCGGGTTTTTTCTTTCCTTTATTTTATTATGTGTAACTAAACTTTTAGTAAGGGCTTGATTGAAGCCCTAATTATTTTTAACCAAAAATTTAGTATTGGTGCCTTTGCAATATTTATGCTGTGATTCTTAATTTGATTAATGTCTATTTTTATTTAAATTCCTCATATGTATGTATCTGATCAATGTATGCATGTGGTATGGATTAGTTAGTTGAATCAATTTGGATGACCAAGTCCTGGGTTCAACAATAGTAACAAAAGATATCTACACCGGATTCTTGGGTTAATCAACATAGGAAACCGGGAGTGGACCAAGCCCTAGGTCCCGTGTGGTTGTCGATTGATGAGTGCCAAATATTACATGGTTTGGCCCATTTGTTTACATTTGTTAGCTTAGGAATTTGTAACTTTGAGTTGTTTTTCGTTGTTTTACAGGTTTACAAGCTTGGAAAGGAGTTTCACTAAATTGCTAGAATTGCTCGTACAGATCAGCTATTTTTTAGGATTAAATTGTATTGATTCAGGAAAAACCAGGAGATGAGCTATATATTCTTGGAAAGATCCGGATGTCTATTTTTTGAGGGATTTTACGGCTCGTAAAAATGATTTTTCTAGAGAAAGTTATGGCAGTTTTAGTAGACAAAGGTTAGGCTGTGTATGATTTCAGCGTGACAGATTAGCTATTTTTTAGGATTAAACTGCATTGATTCAGGAAGAACCAGGAGCTGACCATATATTCTTGGAAAGATCCAGATATCTATTTTTTGAGAAATTTTACGGATCATAAAAATGATTTTTCTAGAGAAAGTAATGACAGTTTTAGTAGACAAAGGTCAAAGAGCAAAAGCTGGAATCTGCAGTATCCCACATCAGATTGGAAACACATTGCACTTATGGTGTTTCTCTATATAAGCCCCTCTTTACTTCATCTTTAAAGGCAATCTTAGTGCCATTTTGATGCAATTTGGAGGACTTCTACTAGCATTCTGGTGGATCTCCAAGGGCTTTGCTACAAAGGGGGAAATGCTGCTCAACAACTGCGAGTGGAATTTCTCTCAATGTATAATCAGTTTTAATTTATTTCTTTTTGAGTTTTAATGCTTAGTACTTTAATTGTGAAATTTAGTTTCATAATCATGAGTGGCTAAAATCTTCAGCTAAGGTTGAAGATGAAGCCTTTCCATTGTTTAGCATTATATTTTCAGATATGTTCGTACAATTATAATATTTTTAGTATTAAATGTTCTATTTCAATTGTTTGAGTAAATTCTTACGATTGATAGTTTTTAAATTTTTCAAGTTGGATATTCCGTGTGTTTCATCTGATGGATACATCGAATCATTTTGATTAAATTGGATATCCTTTGTGATTTGTAAATTAAATGGATACATTGGATGGTTTTGGTTTAATTAGGGTATTTGTTGTGATTTGTTTATAGTTGGATTCATGGAATCATTTGATAAATCTCTTTTATATAGAACATGAAGATGTATACTTTACTATGATGGGGTGGATTCAGAAACCTTAGTGTTTTTATCATTTGTTTTTAAATCAATTTAGTTTAGTTTATATTTGTTCTCCAAAAATACAATTCAAAATTCGGAACTAGGTTAAGATAAGGTTAGTTTAGATAAAATTATATTTTCAAAACGCAATTCCTTGTGGATTCGACCTCGAACTTGCACAATACTATATTGCAAATAACTCGTGTGCTTGCAAGTAATTTAAAACTAACAACAAGTTTTTAGCGCCATTGTTGGGTAGTTGTTTTGTGTGTAAAATTTTTTTCTGAATTGATTTTATTTTTCTACTAGTTTAGTTAGCATTTCTGTTTTATTTTTATTTTTTATTTTTATTTATGCTAGTTAGTTTATTTTATTGTTTTTTTGTGTGGTGTATGCTTGGTCGGAGATCCTTGAATTTAGAATTGACACCTTTGGATCCTGACTTAGAAAGAACTCTTAGAAGACAGAAGAGAGCACTTGTTGAAAGAGAGACCATTAAGATGGGAGACAATTTTAGGAATGTAAATGAACCAGAGAATGTAGAGCAACCTCGAGCTTGGAACGTGGACTCCACTACATCCCTTAGGGATTTGTTCGCACCTGTTGCGACTAACTCATCTTCTTGCATAGTGTTGCCACCAACCAATGCACCCATTTTGATTTAAAGCCTCATGTCGTCCAACTCCTACCCTCATTTCATGGCTTAGATCTTGAAAACCCTTACAGCTATGTGAAGAAGTTCAAAGGTATTTTTGCCACATTCAAGTTCCAGAACTTCTCTGAGGAGTCAGTCTTTCTTCGACTTTTCCCTTTTTCTCTTCACGATAGAGCTAGGGCATGGTTGGATTCCAACACGCCCGGGTATATTACATTTTGGGAAAATCTGTTGAGTAAATTCTATAATAAGTTTTTCCCAACATCTAGAGTGAATGAGTACCGAAAGGAGATTAGTTCTTTCACTCAAGAGGAGGAAGAAAAGTTTTCTGAGAGTTGGGAGCATTTTAAAGAGTTATTGATTAGATGCCCTCCACATGGATATGAGAAGTGGAGACTCGTTCAGTTCTTCTACCAAGGGTTGACTCAACCTAACCATAGCATGATTGAGTCTATGAATGGGGGTGCATTCTTAAGTCTAACGGGGGATGAAGCATACAAGGCATTGGACAAATTGACCGACAACTCGCAACAGTGGGATTTTTCAAGCTGTCGGGACAAGTCCAGTCGTGCTCCTAAGAAAGAAGGCATTTATGAGATGGAGGATACTGACTTGAGAATAAAGATAGATTCTCTCACTAAGAAGATTGACGCTCTCGCTGTAGGCCAGTCCATCAATGCTGCCAACATATTCAATGTTGATAGCTGTTCCATCTGTGCTAGTCCCATGCATTTAGCACATAATTGTCCATCAATGCTGGATTTTGCCGAGTATCCCATGGAACAAGTGAACACTTTCAATGACTATCGGAGGCAATTAAATGGATCTTACTCCGAGACTTACAATCCAGGGTGGCAGAACCACCCTAATTTTTCATGGAAGCAGAACCAACCGATGAATCAGGGAGGAGCCCCTCATCATGCTCATAATCAATACCCTCCTGGATTTCATCCACCAATTCCAAGTCATGGTCGCTCAGTCCATCCAGCACCATCACCTGCTTACCAAGCTCCCACTCAAGCACCAGCGCCTGTTTCACAATCATTGGAGGACACCCTTAAGGAGTTCATGAAGATGACCGGCCAATCCATCAGCGAAGTGAGGAGTGCGATAATAGTAAACACCCAAGCGATTGCCAAGCTAGAGAGTCAAATGAGGCAAATCGCAAGTCACTTGGGTGAAAGAGAGAAGGGAACGTTCCCTAATCAACCCGTGCCCAACTCGAAGGGACAGTTTGCGGTTGGAAATTCATCAAATCTTATGCACGAGCAGGAACAAGTGCAATCAATTGTCATATTGAGGTATGGGAGATAAGTGGACAATCTAGTGGAAGAGAACCCTGCTATACAGCAAGGGCAAGAAAGTGGCAATAAGGAGAAGAGAGATACTGAGCCATCTACAGCCACACCTACTGTTAAGGATCCTCCTAGGTCGTTTGTACCTAAAGCACCTTACCCTGAGAGATTAAAAGCACCCAAGAAAGGAAGAAAGTTTGAGGAAATTCTGGAGGTGTTCAAGCAAGTCCAAATCAATATCCCACTTTTGGATGCCATCCAACAAGTGCTGTCATATGCCAAGTTCTTAAAGGACTTGATCACTGTCAAGAGGAGGACGAATGTCCCAAAGAAGGCATTTATGACCGAGTAGGTTAGCTCAATCTTTCAGTGCAAGATGTCGATCAAGTATAAGGACCTAGGGCCACCATCTCTTACATGATAGGAGTCAGTCAGATTGAGAGGGATCTTTTGGATCTAGGAGCTAGTTTGAATCTTTCGCCCTACTCAATCTATTTGTAGTTGGGGTTAGGAGAATTGAAGCCCACATCGACAACGCTTCAATTAGCTGACAGGTCAATGAAAATACCACGGGGAGTAGTTGAGGACGTTTTGATAAAGGTGGATAAGTTTTATTTCCCCGTGGATTTTATTGTGCTAGACACAGAGCCGGTTCAGAATGTAGGGATTTAGATACCAGTGATTCTAGGGCGACTATTCTTAGCCAAAGCTAATGCCCTGATAAATTGTAGGACATAGGTGATGAAGATTTCCTTTAGAAATATGATAGTGGAGTTGAATATCTTTGATATCACTAAGCAACCATTAGAATTTGATGAAGTGAGAAATGTATGCTTGATAGAGGAGATTATTGAGGAGACTGTGGATGAATCAAGCATTGAGGACCCCCTAGAGGCATGCTTTGCTCAGTTTGGAGAGGGTCTGGATTTGGATAAGTTACTTGAGCAAGCAAATTCCATTTTAGAGTCTGCTCCTCAGGAGAGCAATAAGACAGAGGAGATTGTGGGTGAATCAAGCATTGAGGACCCCCTGGAGGTATGCTTTGCTCAGTTTGGAGAGGATTTGGATTTGGATAAGCTGCTTGAGCAAGCAAATGCTACTTTGGAGTCTGCTTCTCAGAAGAGCAGTGAGATAGAGGAGACCACAACACCTGAACCCCCCAAGAAGGAACTTAAGCCTTTACCAGACAATCTTAAGTATAAGTTCCTAGGTCCATCAGATTCTTTGCCTGTGATTATAGCTTAAGATTTGGTTGAGGCTCAAGAGGAGAAATTAGAGAAAATTTTAAGAGAGCATAAGGAAGCTATTGGCTGGACTATTGAGGATATCAGGGGAATCAGTCCCTCGGTGGTGATGCACAAGATATATTTGGAAGAGAATGCCAAGCCATCAAGGGAGCCACAAAGAAGGCTCAACCCAGTTATGCAAGAGGTTGTGAGGACTGAAGTGATTAAGCTGTTGGATGTAGGGATCATTTATCCAATTTTTAATAGTGAGTGGGTGAGCCTGATTCATGTCGTACCAAACTTGTCTGGATTGGCGGTAGTGATGAATAAAGACGACGAGTTGGTTTCAACTCGTGTGCAGTCAGAATGGAGAGTGAGTATAGACTATTGTAAGTTGAATGCTGCCATAAGGAATGAACATTTTCCACTCCCATTTATTGATCAGATGGTGGAGCACTTTGCTGGGCACGATTACTAGTGCTGGGTCTGGCTAAAGACGTTAAATTTAGTGCTCATGGGAGGCACCCCACAACATATCCTTTCGGTTTGTTTATTATTTTACATATACATCGTTACTGTTTATTTCTAGTGTTTCTTTTGTTTTCCAGTCTTTATTTTTCAGGAACAACGCGTACTTCAGTTCAAGTTTGGGGGCATGCTATGAGTCATGCCAGTCCAGCTAGTTCTCCATCTCCCAGGTCAGCTCTTTCCATATTATTCACACATTGGGGACAATGTGTAATTTAAGTTTGGGGGTATAGGAGACACATTACACGCACTGTTTCCTAATTTGTTGTTGTTTTTTTTTTCTTTTTCTTCGTTAAGAAAAAGAATAAAAAGAAGAAGATAAATGCATGCTCATGTTATTTTGAAATTTTGGTTGATCTAAACAATTTCTGTGATGTGATTGTCATTAGTGAGCTTAAAAATTTGAACATATGATCTGGTGATAAAGTTTTAAAATTTAGTTACTTACTTCAGGCATTTGAGAATTCACATGTTTGATCTAATCTAACATGAGCACATTAGCACAAATTGTGTGAGGTATGACATGTGATTTTAATGTGTACGTTTCCTTGTCTTAACTGAAACTGGATGACTTATTGGATAAACACTTTGGCATAAAAAAGTACAAAAAAATAAAAAAATTTGATGATCATAAATAAACTTTCCACTGAGTAACTGGACCTCTTGCCTCAGTAAGCAGTAAGTGTTCACGTCAAAAGGTGGGAATTTTGCTTGGTAGTATTAAGGCTAGTTTAATTTTGTAGCCTTTTTGACTCGAGTTAGTAAGTCCTTAGGGGTGTCTTTACACCTAATGCCCTAAAACCATCTGGTTTGGGAGTCATTGACTCAACACTCGCTACATGGGTCAATTAGAAAGCTTAAGGGAACTAAACATAGTAGATCCATATAATAAAAGAAAGAAATAAAAACTATGCTATTTTCATTCATTTTGATGGGAAATTTGGTGAATCTTGAGACATGGAGACCTTACACATTGGAGTTATTTGGAAGCTTCATTTTTATATGCTAATTCACTTTACACTAAGTCAGACTTGTGATGCCTTAACCTACCTTTTGTAAGTAATTAGATTTTCACATTTCTATTCATTGTGAAGGCAAGTTTATCTTTTTAAGCTTGCTCATGAATGAATATCATGGTTTTGAGTGCTCTTTAAATTTTTGGATACTATGAGTGATGAACTTATCTTTATGTTCTTTGTTTTTCATTTAGTTTTTAGTTTCGTGTTGCTATGGGACTAGCAATATGTAAGTTTGAGGTTATTTGATGAGTGATGATAAGAGCCATAAAATGCATTATAATTGTACTTATTTGTTCGCACTTTAGGGTTGATTTAGGTCTTAATTGCATTTTTATTCATTAACAACTCTAAAGTGGTATATTTGGAGCATTACCTTATTTCGGTGCATTTTTCAGGTATCTTGATCTAAAAGAGATGGAAGAGCTATCATCATTTTAAACACGAAGCTCCATTGAACACTCAAGTAAAATAATGGTCGTGGAAGAGCCAAGATGACGAGAAACTAAGAAAGGAATTTTCACTAAGTTGCTGGAGTTGCCATACAAATCAATCATCTTTACAAATTAAACTGTATTGATGTAGGAAGAACCAGGAAGTGTGTCACATATGCTCAGAAAGATCTGGAAGTCTACTTTCTGAGGGATTTTTCGGTTTGTTAAAATCATATTTATAGGGAAAGTTATGGTGATTTTAGCAGATAGAGGTCAGACCTCCTGGTTCAGCATCAGCCCGCGCCGCACCTCACAACACCAAAATGCACAGAGAGGACAGAAACTCAAGGCTGCAGCGCCAGAATGTTGGCACTGCAGCGCTGGTAGCTGACACAAAGAAGGAATTGGATAGAAAGTTGGCGCTGCAGCGCCAGAAAGCTGGAGCTGCAGCGCCAGAATTAGGGTTTTTTGTGTGTCTTGGCGCTGCAGCGCTGGGATGTTGGCGCTGCAGCACCAGCCCATGAATTTTGAATCTATAAATTAAAACCCTAGCTGAACAAGAAGGGCGGCGGAAAAGAGAAGAAAAAAAACAAAATTTGGAGGAGAGGAGACACGAAAGGACGCTTGGAGACACTCCAGGAGGCTACGCATCAAGCTTTTAATCATTCTTCTCCGGTTTTGTATTCTTTTATTCTATCTATGTTGATGTTTTATAATATGAACATGGGTTGTTTGAACATGATTATGGAGTAGATATTTTTGTGTTAAGGATGGATGGATCCTAAACCTTTATCTTGAGTTGTTGTTTGGACAAGTGGAATTTAATGTGTTTTTCAAAGAGTGTGTTTTATTGTTCTTAATGCTTTTTATTATTTTGATTCCTTCTTGGGGCATGGTGATGTGTCGAATAGAGAAACCATGTTTTTATGAATGATTGAACTAATAAATATGATATTGGATTTTTAATGATTCTTGAGATTGTGGTTAGACCCGGAATATGGATAACCAATTTATTGGGGATTCTACCATTTTGGAAAACATATTAAATGAAACTTGTCCATCCGAAACTCTTGTCAATTATGGTTTAGGTGAAGTCGAGTCCTTAGCACGTTAGTTCATAAGAGTTTTCATTCCAAAATTTGCTAATCTTCCATTATTTACTATTGCGTTCTGTTTTTCCTTAGTTAATTGTTAGTAAATCTTTCCCCTACAATTATTCGTTTGCTCAAATAACAATAAAAGTTAAGTCATAATTTTTTTAGTATTTGATCAGTCCTCGTTGGAAACGATATTCACTCATCATTTTATTACTTGAACGATTAGTGCACTTGCTAGTGTCAATTTCATCGCATCAAGCTTTTGGCGCCGTTGCCGGGGACTGAAATAAACTATTACTTTTATTATGATTCAACTTGTTAATTTGAGAGTTTTTTTTAATTGGATTTTCAAGTCTATTTTGCAGGGCTTTCGATTCTAGTGCATGACATGTACTAGTGGGAGAATACTTGCAGAACCTAATCCAGAGATTGAGCGCACATTTCACTCTTTGAGAAGAGCAGCACCAGTAACAAATAATACAATGGCTGAAGGAAACAATGCAGAGGTGCAACGTGCACTGTGGGATTATGCCATGCCAAAGATGGATGGTGTTGAATCTAGCATTCGGCGACCACCTATACAAGCGAACAATTTTGAAATTAAGCCCGCCATCATCCAGATGATTCAGCATTCAGTACAATTTGGGGGCTTATCGCAAGAAGATCCAAATGTTCACTTGGCGAATTTTCTGGAAATTTGCGACACATTTAAGCATAACGGAGTATCGGAGGATGCAATTCGTTTAAGGATTTTCCCTTTTTCATTGAGGGATAAAGCAAAAAGCTGGTTGACTTCTTTGCCTGTCGGATCCATAAAAACATAGGCATAATTGGCACATAAGTTTTTAGGGAAGTACTTCCCCCCTACAAAAACTGCAAAGTTACATAATGAAATTACTATGTTTTTGTAGGTTGATCGAGAGTCACTCTATGAGGCATGGGAGCGCTTTAAAGACCTGTTGAGAAGATGTCCTCATCACGAGTTGCCCACTTGGATACAGGTACAAAATTTTTATAACGGTTTAACCAGTACAACCCGAAATATGATTGATGCAGCTACAGGTGGCATGATCATGAGAAAAACTCCAGAAGAGGCTCTTGAATTGCTGGAAGAGATGGCCACAAATTCTTATCAATGGCCAGTTGAAAGGCTACCTGTTAATAGAGCTTCAGGATTGCACAATATAGATGCTGTTACAGCTTTAACAGCACAAATGGAGGTTCTCACTAAGAAGATTGATGGACTTAATCCCAACTCACATACAATATGTGAATTGTGTGGTGGTAGTGGCCATCATAGCAGTAGCTGTCAAGGTAATCAGTTTGCATATAATTTATCTGCTGAACAAGCTAATTTTGTTTCAAATTTTCACAGGTAGAACAATCCATATAGCAACACATATAATCCGGGATGGAGGAATCATCCAAACTTCTCGTGGAATCAAAGCAATGCAAAGCAACCTCATCCTGAATATACCCCTCAAGAAAAGAAGTCCAACTTGGAGGATATGATGGCCAAATTTTTAAGTACAGCAGAAACAAGATTCCAAAATCAAGAAGCATCCATAAAAAATCTGGAAGTTCAAGTCGGTCAACTAGCGAACATAATTTCTGGACGTGCACAAGGTTCTCTCCCGAGCAACACAGAAAAGAATCCTAAGGAGGATGTCAAGGCCATAACACTGAGGAGTGGCACACAAATGGAAGAGCCAAAACCTAAGGAAATTACTCAGCAAGTTGACGAGAAAGAAGAGACCACGCAAGAAGAACATGTTTTAGAAAAGAAGTCAATTAGTAAAGGTTTGATCGATTCTAACTCCGAAACTAAATATATGCCACCTCTTCCCTATCCTCAGAAATTTATGAAAGAAAAATTAGATAAGCAATTTTCAAAATTTTTAGAGATTTTCAAGAAATTGCATATTAACATTCCATTTGCAGAGGCTCTATCACAGATGCCTAGTTACACTAAATTTTTGAAGGAAATTTTGTCTAATAAACGAAAGCTTGAGGAACATGGAACGGTGATGTTAACTGAAGAGTACAGTGCCATACTGCAAAATAAGCTACCTCCAAAATTGAAAAATCTAGGGAGTTTTACTATACCTTGTACTTTAGGAAATTCATTTTTTGATAAATCTTTATGTGATCTTGGTGCAAGTATCAATCTTATGCCTCTTTCAATTTTCAGGAAACTTGGATTAGGAGAAGTCAAAACAACAACAGTGTCATTACAATTAGTTGATCGATCGATTAAGAGACCACAGGGAATTATAGAAGATGTACTGGTAAAGGTTGATAAATTTATATTCCTTGTCGACTTCATTGTTCTCGACATGGAAGAGGATCATGAGGTACCTCTTATACTTGGACATCCATTCCTTGCTACAGGGAGAGCCCTGATTGATGTACAACAAGGGAAATTGATTTTGAGAGTCAATGATGAGCAAGTAGTTTTTGATATGTATAAAATTATGAAATACCCTTTTGGCTTATCTACTTCTTCTTGTTTTCATGTGGATATTGTTGATAACCAATTTGAGGAGTTTCAGGAGAAAACATTAAATGAAGATACTTTGGAGAGATGTATCATGGAATCAAGAACTACTACCACTAAAGAACTCGTCGTCCAAGAAAAAGCAAGGAATTTGGAGTCTAAAATGGGAAAAGAAGTGCCAGAAGAACAAATAATTATAAATGAATTGAAAACTTTACTTGCTCATTTGAAATATTCTTATTTAGAGAAAAATATTTTCCTCTGTTATAATATCTTCTTCGTTGACAAGTAAAATGGAAGAACGGTTGCTAGAAGTCCTAACAAGGCACATATTTCCAGGGAAGCTGAAAACTCGGTGGACTGGACCGTACACCATGATAAGTGTCTCACCTTTTGGTGCCATTGAGGTTCGACACGAGAAAAACAAGGAGATATTTAAGGTTAACGGGCATAGATTGAAGCACTACATTACGGGGACTTTTGACCCTCAATCGTCCACCACCATTCTCCAAGAGCCATAAAACAAAAAGTCAAGCTAAAGACTATAAATTAGAACTACCATTTTGGTTCTTACTTTTTATTTTTTTCTTGCTTTTTGAAATTATTTGGTGTGTTTCAAATTTTTTTTTTTGTTTTGCTTAATTTATTTGTTATTTCAATTTTTATGGCCTTACAGTGTGTACTTTTGGTTTATTTTTCAGCTCTACTTGGAGTCAGGACAGCAATCTAGCGCTGCAACCTCACATTTCTGGTGCTGCAGCACCAGGCCTTTCATTTATATGCTGTCCAGGTCAGAGATTCAGCGCTGCAGCCTCACAATGTTGGCGCTGCAGCACCAGGACCTGTGCACACAAGCTGTTTCTGCACTCATGCACGTTAAATATGCCCAGAAATCCAGTGCTGCAATGCTGGCAAGTGGAAGCTGCAGCACCAGGTCACAAGCTGACATTTAAATGCACAGCCCTTCCACAGTTAGGGCACTCTAAAATTTAATTTCCAGTTGCTCTCCCTCTCCACTACCACCATATCCCGATCATAGCAGTGATCATGAGGATGAGGACATTGACAAAGATGATTGATTCGGCCTTCGACTAATAAGGGGAGTTCCCTTCTCTTACTTGATAATTCAAATTCTATACATTGCGGACAATGTATCATTTAAGTTTGGGGGTGGAAACTTTATCTGAGTGTTGTGCACTGCTCGTGTTTCTAGTTATTTTTCTATTTGTGTTATCTGAGTGTTTTCTGTTGTTGTCAATGATATAAGCTTAATTAAGATAACATACAGAATTTAGAAGGAGTTAAATTTTGTTTCGGTTTGAAATTAATTTAAGTATCAATCTTCATTTGGTTTGAGACTCTAGTTTGTAGTAAGATTGTATGATTAGTCTAAAACATCTAGAAAAGTTTTATGTGCGATTGTTTGTGAATACTTTTGCGGTCTCAACAAGCTCTAGAACTTATTTGATAATCATTTGAGGCGAATTCCTAGAATGCACACTACTTAGGATATGATATAGGCCATTTTTGAATCGTTTGAGCCTTTCAAACTTACCCTTGCAATATATATCACTAGTCACCTTTTTGAGCCCTTTTTCTTGAAAAAGAATTTGAGCCTTGTTTCTTCAAAAACTCATTTACTTACCCTTATGAGCCTAAAAATATTTTATCCTTACCCTTCTTTTAAAAGAACTTAGTTGTACACATTGAAGAGAAGCACTTAAGAGGATTAAGGATGGAAATATATAAAAAAAAAAACCATAACCCAAGTATATTAAAGAAGATAAGTTGGGGGTCGTGGAAAAGAAAGAAATAAAAAAAAAGAGGTGAATGAGTATTTGCCAAAAACAGAAAAAGAATAGAAGTACGGCAAAGAAAGAAGAAAAAGAAAAGAAAAAGTGGTGACTTGTCAAGAGATATGCTCTTATAAAAAATGGTTGAAGGAGTTGAGCATTGAAGTAAAGTTATCTAGTGCTTGAAAGTGGTTGTGCTTAAAGCTAAGAGATTAAGTTCTTTTACTTGCAAATCCTTCCCGTTTTTCCTTAAACTTTACCTTGATCTAACATTACAAGCCTATGAAAGACCTGATTGATCCAATATAGTGTGACGTTTCTACAATAGTGAAGAATGATTTGAAAAATAAGCCTATGGAGCTTGTTTATGTGATTGATGTCACACAATTTGTTATGTTTTTAGAGGCTAAGACTTGTATTCATAAATGTTGTGCATAAAATCATCCGGGTATTCGGATTAATGGATTGTGGTAACATGGATGTTAAGAGTCAATAACGATTTTAAGATTGATGTTTGGATTATTTTTGGACTTAGACGAAATTTAATGATTCTATGTGCCGTACGTTATGTGCAATTTTTGAGACCAAAAGTGAATTACTCTTGGTTGACACTAATATTGCTTTTCATAAAATTTGATTCCCACCATAGAAATTCATCTCTTGTTTTCGTTTGAATTGCTAGGGACTAGCAATAAGCTAGTTGGGGGTTGTGATAAGAGCCATAAAATGCATTATAATCGTACTTATTTGTTCGCACTTTAGGGTTGATTTAGGTCTTAATTGCATTTTTATTCATTAACAACTCTAAAGTGGTATTTTTGGAGCATTACTTATTTCGGTGCATTTTTCAGGTATCTTGATCTAAAAGAGATGGAAGAGCTATCATCATTTTAAACACAAAGATCCATTGAACACTCATGCAAAATAATGGTCGTGGAAGAGCCAAGATGACGAGAAACTAAGAAAGGAGTTTTCACTAAGTTGCTAGAGTTGCCATACAAATCAATCATCTTTACAAATTAAACTGTATTGATGTAGGAAGAACTAGGAAGTGTGCCACATATTCTCAGAAAGATCTGGAAGTCTACTTTCTGGAGGATTTTACGGTTTGTTAAAATCATATTTCTAGAGAAAGTTATGGCGATTTTAGCGGACAGAGGTCAGACCTCCTGGTTCAGCATCAGCCCGCGCCGCACCTCACAACACCAAAATGCACAGAGAGGATAGAAACTCAAGGCTGCGGTGCCAGGATGTTGGCACTGCAGCGCTGGTAGCTGACACAAAGAAGGATTTGGACAAAAAGTTGGCGCTGCAGCGCCAGAAAGCTGGAGCTGCAGCGCCAGAAAGCTTAGGGTTTTTTGTGTGTCTTGGCGCTGCAGCGCTGGGATGTTGGCGCTGCAGCGCTAGCTTGCAAATTTTGAATCTATAAATTAAAACCCTAGCTGAACAAGAAGGGAGACGGAAAAGAGAAGAAAAAAAACAAAATTTGGAGGAGAGGAGACACGAAAGGAGGCTTGGAGACACTCCGGGAGGCTACGCATCAAGCTTTTAATCATTCTTCTCCGGTTTTGTATTCTTTTATTCTGTCTATGTTGATGTTTTATAATATGAACATGGGTTGTTTGAACATGATTATGGAGTAGATATTTTTGTGTTAAGGATAGATGGATCCTAAACCTTTATCTTGAGTTGTTGTTTGGACAAGTGGAATTTAATGTGTTTTTCAAAGAGTGTGTTTTATTGTTCTTAATGCTTTTTATTATTTTGATTCCTTCTTGGGGCATGGTGATGTGTCGAATAGAGAAGCCATGTTTTTATGAATGATTGAACTAATAAATATGATATTGGATTTTTATGTATGCAAAGGCCAGGGTAAAACATGCCATGAATGGAATAGGAGTAACCGAATAGGGATTCTAGGAAGTTCATATTGTCCGTTTAAATCGTAACCGAATAGGGAGATTTAACTGAAAGGAATCCAAAAACACTTAATGCTTCTCAATTTGAGTTAATCTAAAATAGACCTGGAATATGGATATTCGAAGTTAATGATTCTTGAGATTGTGGTTAGACCTAGAATATGGATAACCAATTTATTGGGGATTCTGCCATCTTGGAAAACATATTAAACGAAACTTGTCCATCCGAAACTCTTATCAATTATGGTTTAGGTGAAGTCGAGTCCTTAGCACGTTAGTTCATAAGAGTTTTCATTCCAAAATTTGTTAATCTTCCATTATTTACTATTGTGTTATGTTTTTCCTTAGTTAATTGTTAGTAAATCTTTCCCCTACAATTATTCGTTTGCTCAAATAACAGTAAAAGTTAAGTCATAATTTTTGGAGTATTTGATCAGTCCTCGTTGGGAACGATATTCACTCATCATTTTATTACTTGAACGATTAGTGCACTTGCTAGTGTCAATTTCATCGCATCAAGTGCCAAATATTGTATGTTTTAGCCCCTTTGTTTACATTTGTTAGCTTAGGAATTTGTTACTTTGAGTTGTTTTTCGTTGTTTTACAGGTTTACAAGCTTGGAAATGAGTTTCACTAAATTACCAGAATTGCTAGTACAGATCATCCATTTTTGAGGATTAAACTGTATTGATTCAGGAAGAACCAGGAGATGAGCCATATATGCTTGGAAAGATCCAGATGTTTATTTTTTGAGAAATTTTACAGATCATAAAAATGATTTTTCTAGAGAAAGTTATGGCAGTTTTAGTAGACAAAGATCAAAGAGCAAAAGTTGGAATCTGTAGTATTCCACATCGAATTGGAAACACATTGCACTTGTGGTGTTTCCATATATAAGCCCCTCTTCACTTCATCTTAAAAAAGCAATACTAGTGCCATTTTGGTTCAATTTGGAGGACTTCTAATAGCATTTTGGTGGATCTCCAAGGGCTTTGCTACAAAGAGGGTAGCACTGCTCAACAACTGCGAGTGAAATTTCTCTCAATGTATAGTCAGTTTTAATTTATTTCTTTTTGAGTTTTAATGCTTAGCACTTTAATTGTGAAATTTAGTTTCATAATCATGAGTGGCTAAAATCTTCAGCTAAAGTTGAAGATGAAGCCTTTCCATTGTTTAGCACTATATTTTCAGATATGTTCGTACAATTCTGATATTTTTAGTATTAAATGTTCTATTTCAATTGTTTGAGTAAATTCTTACGATTGATAGTTTTTAAATTGTTCAAGTTGGATATTCCAGGTGTTTCATCTGATGGATATATCGAATCATTTTGATTAAATTGGATATCCTTTGTGATTTGTAAATTAAACGGATAATTGGATGGTTTTGGTTTAATTAGGGTATTTGTTGTGATTTGTTTATAGTTGGATTCATGGAATCATTTGATAAATCTATTTTATATAGAACATGAAGATATATTCTTTACTCTGGTGGGGTGGATTCAGAAACCTTAGTGTTTTTATCATTTGTTTTTAAATCAATTTAGTTTAGTTTATATTTGATCTGCAAATATACAATTCAAAATTCGGAACTAGGTTAAGATAAGGTTAGTTTAGATAAAATTATATTTTCACAACGCAATTCCCGGTGGATTCGACCTCGTTCTTGCATAACACTTTATTGCAAACGACTTGTGCCCATGCGAGTAATTTAAAACTCACAACATCGATTTCCACAGATTCAATGCCTTCTTAAGGAACAACTCAGTATACACCATGTTGAATCCCTTAAGAGAGAAAAGAGTTATATACACTATGCCTAACTCGTTGCTTAGGGAAATCAATAGCTTAAGGAGTGGACCAAGCCCTTAGGTTGACAACCAGTAGACATTCATAGCATGACTAGAGCATTAGCATATTGTCTTGTTGGCGTAGCATGGTTAATGGTGGATACCAAGTCCCTACGCCTTTATCATTATTAATTCAAACCCAATATTTATTTCTCTTATTTTTATTTTATTATCGCGAAACTAATTCTAAATCGAAATCCATCAATCGCTATGGAGATGATCTCGCACTTGCACACTATGATACTATTGACCTTGTGCACTTGCAAGTAAAACTATACGATTAATTGCTTATTAATTTAGGTAGATAAATACACAACAAGTTTTTGGCGCCGTTGCTGGGGATTGCGCTAAATTTCTTTTTAGAATTATTTTCGTTGCATTTATTTTTATTTTTTTATTTTCTGTTCTGTTTATATTTTATTTATCAAAAACCAAATTTTTTTTTTATCTTTCTGTTTTTCTGTTTCTATTTCAGGTCTGCAGCAGAGCTAATTATGACCTTGCGATCGAGCGCAGGCTGAGGTGCGATCGAGCACTGTGCGCACTTCACATTGCGATCGAGCGCTGCTCTTGGTGCACTTGAGCGTAAAAGCTCCAGAAAGTACCCGAGCAGTAGTACTGAAACTACTGCATTGAAGCTTTTCAACTAATTCATTCGAGGGAGAAGCACCAATGGCGGAAGCTAGATATGTCTATATAGCTGCTATAGAGAGGAAGCTAAATATGCTCACAAAAGCCATGATTGCTCAAAACATCTCACATAGTCCACGAGCCAAACAACTCCAAGTATGTGCTATATGTTCACATTTTAATCACACTACTGACACTTGCCTTTTGTATTCATCTGCAGATCAAGAGCAAGCAAATTATGTGGGACCGAACAACTATAACATATATGCAAATACCTATAATCCTGGATGGCGGAACCACCCCAACCTCTCATGGAGCAACAATCAAAATGCCTTGAACCTTCAAAGACAGCAAAGAAACTCCCAACAAGCGGCTCAAACAGTTCCGGAATCAAAGGAGAGTGACCTAGAGAGTCTTGTGATGCAATTGGAAACTCAGCAAAAACAATTGATGGCTTCACAAGAACAATTCATAGTAGAAACAAGACAATTCCGAATTGAGCAAAGGCAAATCACTGCAAAGCATGAGCAAGCCATTCAAAGACTAGAAGTACAAGTGAGGCAATTGGCTAAGAAGCTAAGTGAAAGAAAACAGGGAGAATTTCCAGCCCAAACAATACCCACTCTAGGTGTTGTTGAGCAAGCTTTTCAGTTCCATCACATTGATCCATTGGAGACCACCCCTACCCTTAGTTTCACTAGATTGAATATAAAGCAAACATTTGAGGATGTTACTGATGACATCATTGAAATTGTGCACCTCCTTGAGGCCACTCCAAAGCATCCAAGTAAGTATACCAATCCATTTGAAATTCTTGTGCCTACTAACACTACTTTTTTCCCGTCTATTGTCCAGGCACCAAATTTGGAATTGAAGAAGCTGCCGAAGCATTTGACTTATGCTTATATGGGAGAGAATAAGACACTGCCTGTGCTAGTTGCTGCCAATCTTAGTTTTGGGGAAGAATAAGGATTGGTTCGGCTGAAGACATTAAATTTAGCGCTCATGGGAGACACCCCACAGCTTATCTTTTTATTTATTTTTATTGTTTTTCATATTTATTGTTATTTTTCATACTTTTTGTTTTCCCGGATTATGTTAGTTTTTCTTTTTTAGGGACAATGTATGCATCCGTTCAAGTTTGGGGGTGTGCTATAAGCCATGCCGGCCCAGCTAGTTCTCCATCTCCCAGGTCAGATCGTCCATGTTATTCACACATTGGAGACAATACTTAATTTAAGTTTAGGGGTATGGGAGACACATTCACACACTTGTCCCAGTTTTTTTGAAAAGATAAATGCATATTCATATTATGTTGAAAATTTTTGTTGATCTCAACGAATACTGTGATATGATTTCATCAGTGAGCTTAAAATCCTAAACACATTAGCTGATAATAGAGTTTTAAGGTGTAGTTACCTACTTTTGGCATTTAAGAATTCACAAGTTTGATCTAAAAACTGACACGAACACATTAGCACATAATGGTGTGAGGTATGACATATAATTTCTATGTATATGTTTCCATGACCTAACTGTAATCGGATAACTTGTTCGAATAACACTTTGGCATAGAAAAATATAGAAGAATGTTATTATGCAAAAAAAAAAGAGAAAATAAAATGCTCCTAATGATCATTAAATATATTTTTCACTGAGTAACTGGACCTCTTGCCTCAGTAAGCAATGAGTGTTCACGTCAAAAGGTGGGAATGATGCATATAATGATCATTAAATAAAGTTTTCATTGAGTAACTGGACCTCTTTCCTTAGTAAGCAGTGAGTGTTCACGTTAAAAGGTGGGGATTTTGCTTGGAAGTATTGAGACCAGTTAGTTTCGTAGCCTTTTTGACTCGAGTTAGTAAGTTCTTAGGTGTGTCTTCACACTTAATACCCTAAAACCATCTGGTTTGGGAGTTATTGGCTAAACACTCGCTACATGAGTCAATTAGAAAGCTTAATGGAACTTAACATGGCAAAGAGCTCATGATAAAAAAAAATGAAAAGAAATAAAACTATGCCATTATTGTTCATTCTGATAGGGAATTCGATGAATGTTAAGACACCGAGACACTACATATTGGAATTGATGAGTCTTAAATATTTCATATTTAAGCCTTTTAATTTATATTTGTTAGGTTCTTAATTTGTATTATTTCACTTTGTTTTATATCTTTTTTGTGTTTTGTGTATTTTTATAGGTTTGTGGAGAAAATGAGGCATTTATGGAGATATCAAGCTTCAAGAGCAAAAAGGATGCATAGTACGATCGATCGCACGAGATATGCGATCGAGCGCACCTGCCTACGAACGAGCGCATGGTCAACATCCCACATCGAAATATTTGCAGTTCAGTGTATCTGCAATCGATCGTAACACACATGCGATCGCACGCACAAGACATGCGATCGAGCACACTTGGGCCAGTATCCCACATCGAATCTGAAACCTACAGTGCTCCGAGACTCCCCCTGTGCGCTAGATCGAACCATTCTGCGATCGAGCGCACTTAGGCCAGTATCCCACATCGAATCTGAAACCTACAGTGCTCCGAGACTCCCCTTATATAAACACCATCTGACTTCATCATTCAGTGTGCAATTCCTAAGTCATTTGGTGTCAACTGGTGGACGTCTGCTGGCATTCTGGTGGATCCCAAAGGCTTTGCTACCATGAGGGGAAGTGTCGCCCAACAGCGAGTGGAATTTCTCCTATGTAAAGTAATTTATTTCTTTTTAGTTAAATGTTTAGCACTTTTATTATGAACTGTAGTTTCATAACTATGAGTAGCTAGAATCTTCAACTAAGGTTGAAGATGAAGCCCTGCTGTTGTTTGGCATATTAGTTTCAGTTTTGTTTATACAATTCTGATGTTTTAATATAAATGTTTTGTCAATTATTTGAGTAGAATCTTATGATTGATTGTGTTTAAATTGTTCTGTTGGATATTCCTTGTGTTTCATCTGATGGATACATCAAATTGTTTTTGATTAAATTGGATTTCCTTTGTGATTTGTTAAAAGCGGATACATTGGATGCTTTTGGTTTAATTGAGATATTTGTTGTTTTTTGTCTTAAGTTGGATTCATGGAATTTTTTGATAGGCTATCTTTAGAACATTGAGATATATGCTTAACTTTGGCGGGGTTGATTCAGAAACCTTAGTCTTTTTATTAGTTTTTAAAATCAATTTAGTTTAGCTTTTATTTATTTTGCAATATATAATACAAAACTCGGAACTAGGTTAAGATAAGATTAGTTTAGATAAATTTATATTTTCACAACGCAATTCCCTGTGGATTCGACCTCGCACTTGCACAATGCTATATTGAAAATGACTCGTGCGCTTGCGAGTAATTTAAAACTCACAACAAGTTTTTAGCGCCGTTGCCAGGGAATTGTTTGGTTTGTGAAATTTTTGTCTGAATTAATTTTATTTTTCTACTAGCTAGTTAGCACTTTTAATTTAAAAAAAAAAAGAAAAGAAAAA
Source organism: Bretschneidera sinensis (assembly GCA_023935145.1). NCBI lineage: Eukaryota > Viridiplantae > Streptophyta > Magnoliopsida > Brassicales > Akaniaceae > Bretschneidera > Bretschneidera sinensis. The sequence continues at coordinate 140,830,029 of CM043698.1, read as the reverse complement.
GAAAGAGAACAAAAATGTGGATGAATCCAGCACCGGTTTCACAATCTTTAGAGGACGCCCTCAAGGATTTCATGAGGACGACCGACCAGTCTATCAGTGCAGCCAATACTTTCAACGTTGATAGTTGTTCTATCTGTGCTAGCCCTATGCATTTAGCAGTGAATTGTCCATCAATGCCGTCTTTTGTCGAGTATCCCATGGAACAAATGAATGCTTTCAATGACTGTTGTTGGCAATTAAATGGATCTTACTCCGAAACATACAATCCAGGGTGGTAGAACCACTATAATTTTTCATGAGAGCAGAATCAACTGATGAATCAGGGAGGAGCCCTTTATCATGCTCATAACCAATACCCTTCCAAATTTCCTCCATCAGTTCCAAGTTATGGTCACTCAGCCTATCCAGCACCATCACCCACTTACGAAGCTCCCATTCAAGCGTCAGTGTCGGTTTCACAGTCATTGGAGGACTCTCTCAATGATTTCATGAAAACGACAAGCCAATCTATGAGTGAAGTGAGGAGTGCAACAGTGGAAACCACCCAAGCAATTGCCAAGCTAGAGAGTCAAATAAGGCAAATTGCAAGTCACTTGGGTGAAGAAAAGAAGGGAAAGTTCCCCAGTCAACCTGATCTTAACCCGAAGGAACAGTTTTCGGAGTGAAATTTATCAACTCCTTTACAAGGGCAAAAAGTAGCAACAAAGAAAAGAGAGATGCTAAGCCATCTACAGCCACACCTATTATTAAGGATCTCTCTAGGTCATTTTTATCTAAAGCACCTTACCCTGAGAGATTACAAGTGCCCAAGAAAGAAGGGGAGTCTGAGGACATTTTGGAGGCATGCTTTGCTCAGTTTGGAGAGGATTTGGATTTAGATAAGCTATGTGAGCAAGCAACTGTTATCTTGGAGTCTACTCCTCAGAAGAGCAGTGAGACGGAGGAGACTATGGATGAATCAATCATTGAGGACCCCATGGAGGCATGCTTTGCTCAATTTGAAGAGGATTTGGATTTGAATAAGTTGTTTGAGAAAGCAAATGCTACTTTGGAGTCTGCTCCTCAAAAGATCAGTGAGACGAAGGAAACCACAACACCTGAATCCCCCAAGAAGGAACTTAAGCCTTTACCGGACAATCTTAAATATAAGTTCTTAGGTCCAATAGATTCTTTGCCTATGACTACAGCTTCAGATTTGGTTGATGCTCGAGAGGATAAATTATTGGATGTTTTAAGAGAGCACAATGAAGCTATCGGCTGGATTATTAAGGCTCAAGAGGATAAATTAGCGGACATTTTAAAAGAGCACAAGGAAGTTATCGGTTGGACGATGGAGGATGTTAAGGGAATCAACCCCTCGATGGTGATGCCCAAGTTACATTTTGAGGAGAATACCAAGCCATCGAAAGAGCCACAAAGAGGGCTCAACCCAGCTATACAAGAGGTTCTGATCCTTTATACAATCTTTGATAGCAAGCGGGTGAGCCCGATTCATGTCGTGCCAAAACAGGCTAGATTGACGGTAGTAATAAATAAAAACGATGAGTTGGTTCCAACTCGAGTGTAGTCACGATGGAGAATGTTTCTAGACTATCGTAAGTTGAATGCTACCACACTGAAGGATCATTTTTCACTCCCATTTATTGATCAGATGGTGGAGCATTTAGTTGGGCACGATTACTAATGTTGGGTCTGGCTAAAGACGTTAAACTTAGCATTTATGGGAGGCACCCCACAGCTTATCCTTTCTGTTTATTTATTATTTTACATATTTATGATTACTGTTTATTTTCAGTATTTTTTGTTTTTCAGGGACAAAGCGTACTTCAGATCAAGTTTGGGGGTATGCTATGAGCCATACCAGTCTAGATAGATCTCTATATCCCAGGTCAGCTCTTTCAATATTATTCACACATTAGAGTCAATGTGTAATTTAAGTTTGGGGGTATTGGAGACACATTCCACACACTTTGCCCTAATTTGTTTTTGTTTTTCTTCAATTAAAAAAAAAAAAAAAAAAAAAAAAAAAAAGTAAATGCATGCTCATATTATTTTGAAATTTTGGTTGATCTAAACATTTTCTGTGTTGTGATGTCATAGGTGAGCTTAAAATTTTGAACACATGATCTGGTGATAAAGTTTTAAAATTTAGTTACTTACTTTAGGCATTTGAGAATTCACATATTTGATCTAATCTAACACGAGCACATTAGCACAAATTGTGTGAGGTATGACATGTGATTTTAATGTGTACGTTTCCTTGTCTTAACTAAAACTGGATGACTTGTTGGATAAACACTTGGGCATAGAAAAGCATAAAAAAGGAAAAAAATATATAATAATACTACTACTAATAATCATCATCAATAAACTTTCCACTGAGTAACTGGATCTCTTGCCTCAGTAAGCAATGAGTGTTCACGTCAAAAGGTGGGAATTTTATTCATAATGATCATTGCGAAATTTTTCGCTGAGTAACTGGACCTCTTGCCTCAGTAAGCAGTGAGTGTTCACGTCAAAATGTGAAAATTTTGTTTGGTAGCATTAAGGTCAGTTTAGTTTCATAGCCTTTTTGACTCGAGTTAGTAAATCCTTAGGGGTGTCTTTACACCTAATGCCCTAAAACCATCTGGTTTGGGAGTCATTGACTCAACACTCGCTACATGGGTCAATTATAAAGCTTAAGGGAATTAAACATAGCAGAGCCTTATATATAAAAATAAAAATAAAAAAAGAGAGAAAATAAGAAAATAAAAACTATGCCATATTCTTTCATTCTGATGGGAAATTTGGTGAATCTTGAGACATGGAGACCTTACACGATGGAGTTATTTGGAAGCTTCATTTTTATATGCTAATTCACTTTACACAGTGTCAGACTTGTGATGCCTTGACCTGCCTTTTGTAAGTAATTAGATTTTAACATTTCTATTAATTGCGAAGATGGGTTCTTCTTTTTAAGTTTGCTCATGGATGAATATCAAGGTGGTGTGTGCTCCTTAAATTTTTGGATAACATGAGTGATGAACTTATCTTTATGTTCTTTGTTTTTCATTTAGTTTTTATTTTGTTTTGCTAAGGGACTAGCAAAATATAAGTTTGGGGGTATTTGATGAGTCTTAAATATTGCATATTTAAGCCCTTTAATTTATATTTGTTAGGTTCTTAATTTGTATTATTTCACTTTATTTTATGTCTTTTTGTGTTTTGTGTATTTTTATAGGTTTGTGGAGAAAATGAGGCATTTTTGGAAATATCAAGCTTCAAGAGCAAAAAGGATGCATAGTGCGATCGATCGCACGAGATATGTGATCGAGCGCACCTGCCTACGAACGAGTGCATGGTAAGCATCCCACATCGAAATATTTGCAGTTCAGTGCATCTGCGATCAATCGTAATGCACATGCGATCGTACGCACAAGACATGCGATCGAGCGCACATGCAATCGATCGCACCATTCTGTGATCGAGCGCACTCGAGCCAGTATCCCACATCGAATCTGAAACCTACAGTGCTCCGAGACTCCCCCTATATAAACACCATCTGACTTCATCATTCAGTGTGCAATTCCTAAGCCATTTGGTGTTAACCGGTGGACGTCTGCTGGCATTCTGGTGGATCCCGAAGGCTTTGCTACCACAAGGAGAAGTGCCGCCCAACAGCGAGTGGAATTTCTCCCATGTAAAGTAATTTATTTCTTTTTAGTTAAATGTTTAGTACTTTTATTATGAACTGTAGTTTCATAACTATGAGTGGCTAGAATCTTCAACTAAGGTTGAAGGTGAAGCCCTGTCGTTGTTTGGCATATTAGTTTCAGGTTTGTTTATACAATTCTAATGTTTTTAGTATAAATGTTCTGTCAATTATTTGAGTATAATCTATGATTGATTGTGTTTAAACTGTTATGTTGGATATTCCTTGTGTTTCATCTGATGGATACATCAAATTATTTTTGATTAAATTGGATTTCCTTTGTGATTTGTTAAAAGCGGATACATTAGATGCTTTTGGTTTAATTGGGATATTTGTTGTTTTTTGTCTTAAGTTGGATTCATGGAATTTTTTGATAGGCTATCTTTAGAACATTGAGATATATGCTTAACTTTGGCGGGGTGGATTCAGAAACCTTAGTCTTTTTATTAGTTTTTAAAATATAATTTATTTAGCTTTTATTTATTTCGCAACATATAATACAAAACTCTGAACTAGGTTAAGATAAGATTAGTTTAGATAAATTTATATTTTCACAACGCAATTCCTTGCGGATTCGACCTCGCACTTGCACAATGCTATATTGCAAACGACTCGTGCGCTTGCGAGTAATTTAAAACTCACAACATAAATCATTTGGAAGCTTCATCTTTTATGTGCTAGTTCACTATATGCTGATTCGGACTTTTGATTCCTTTGCCTGCCTCTTATAAATAATTAAAATTTAAAACTCCTATTCATTGCGAAGATGAGTTTGTACTTTAAACTTGCTCATGAATAAATATCATGGTTTGCGGGACACTTAAATTTGCAGATACCATGAATAATGGATTTATCATTGCGTCTTTGTTTTTCATTTAGTTTTTAGTTTCGTATTGCTAAGGGACTAGTAATATGTAAGCTTGGGGGTGTGATAGAAGCTTAAATATTCATTTTTAAACCCCTTAATTTACGTTTGTTAAGCTCTTAGTTTGCGTATTTTATTCCATTTTACTTCTTTTTTGTGTTTTTTGTGTTCTTATAGGTTTTTGGAAGAAATGAAGCATTTTGGAACTCAAAGAGCAAAACTGGAACTGGGAGCTACAGAAGAGTGCGATCGAGCGCACATGCATCAGTGAAACATCAAAACAGCAGTTCCTATGTTAGAAAGTTGGGTTAGAGGCCTGTTTTGGAAATTAGGGTATAGACTTGTAAAACACAGAAACAACATCTTCCTTTTGAAGAGCATATCTCCCTTTTTAGTTTTAGTTTTAGGTCCGGAGGCCGGAGGCCTGAGGGGATTCTATGAAGATTTGACGACTCTTCAATGGAGCTCTCTCGGGTTTCTTCTTTCCTTTATTTTATTATATGTAACTAAACTTTTAATAAGGGCTTGATTGAAGTCCTAATTATATTTAACCAATAATTCAGTATTGGTGCCTTTGCAATATTTATGCTGTGATTCTTAATTTGATTAATACTTGTTTTTATTTAAATTCCTCATATGTATGTGTCTGATCAACGTATGCATGCGGTATGGATTAGTTAGTTGAATCAATTTGGATGACCGAGTCCTGGGTTCAACAATAGCAACAAAAGATATCCACAGCGGATTTTTGGGTTAATCAACATGGGAAACCGGGAGTGGACCAAGCCCTAGGTCCCATGTGGTTGTCGATTTCCACAGATTCTATGCTCTCTTAAGGAACAACTCAGTATACACCATGCTAAATCCCTTAAGAGAGAAAAGAGTTAGAGTATACACCATGCCTAACTCGTTGCTTAGGGAAATCAATAGCTTAAGGAGCAGACCAAGCCCTTAGGTTGACAACCAGTAGGTATTCATAGCATGAGTAGAGCATTGGCATAATGTTTTGTTGGGGTAGCATGATTAGTGGTGGATTCCAAGTCCCTAAGCCTTTATCATTATTAATTCAAACCCAATATTTATTTCTCTTATTTTTATTTTATTATCGCGAAACTAATTCTAAATCGAAATTCACTAATCCCTATGGAGATGATCTCGCACTTTGACACTATGCTACTATTTACCTTGTGCACTTGCAAGTAAAACTATACGATTATTTGCTTATAAATTTAGGTAGATAAACACACAACAAGTTTTTGGCGCCGTTGCCTGGGATTGTGCTAAATTTCTTTTTGGAATTATTTTTGTTAGTTTTATTTTTATTTTTAGTTTTATTTTTTATTTTTTGTTATGTTTATATTTTATTTATCAAAAACCTAAATTATTTTTTTCATCTTTCTGTTTTTCTGTTTCTGTTTTAGGTCTGCAGTAGAGCAAATTTTGACCTTGCGATCGAGCGCAGGCTGAGGTGCGATCGAGCGCTGTGCGCACTTCACATTGCGATCGAGCGTTGCTCTTGGTGCACTCGAGCGCAAAAGCTCCAGAAAGTACTCGAGCAGCAGTACTGAAACCGCTATATTGAAGCTTTTCAACTAATTCATTCGAGGGAGAAGCACCAATGGCAGAAGCTAGATGCCTATCTAGCTGCTATGGAGAGAAAGCTAGATATGCTTATAAAAGCCATGACTGCTCAAAACATCTCACCTAGTCTATGAGCCAAACAACTCCAGGTATGTGCTATATGTTAACGTTTTGATCACACTACTGACACTTGCCCTTTGTATTCATCTGCAGATCAAGAGCAAACAAATTATGTGGGACCGAACAACTACAACATATATGCAAATACCTATAATCCTGGATGGCGGAACCACCCCAACCTCTCATGGAGCAAAAATCAAATGCTTTGAACCTTCAAGGACAGCAAAGAAACTCCCAACAAGCAGCGCAAATAGTTTCGGAATCAAAGGAGAATGACCTAGAGAGTCTTGTGATGCAATTGGCAACTCAGCAACAACAGCTGATGGCTTCACAAGAACAGTTCATAGCAGAAATAAGACAATTCTGGACTGAGCAAAGGCAAATCACTGCAAAGCATGAGCAAGCCATTTAAAGACTAGAAGTACAAGTGGGGCAATTGGCTAAGGAGCTAAGTGAAAGAAAACAGGGAGAATTTCCAACCCAAACAATACCCACTCTAGGTGTTGTTGAGCAAGCTTTTCAGTTCCATCACATTGATCCATTGGAGACCACCCCTACCCTTAGTTTCACAAGATCGAATATAAAGCCAGCATCTGAGGATGTTATTGATGACATCATTGAAACTGTGCACCTCCTTGAGGCCACTCTAAAGCATCCAAGTAAGTATACCGATCCATTTGAAATTCTTGTGCCTACTAATATTACTTTTTTCCCTTCTATTGTCCAGGCACCAAATTTAGAATTGAAGCAATTGCCGAAGCATTTGACTTATGCTTATATAGGAAAGAATAAGACACTACCTGTGCTAGTTGTTGCCAATCTTAGTTTTGGGGAAGAATAAGGCTAGGTCCGACTGAAGATGTTAAACTTAGCGCTCATAAGAGGCACCCCACAACTTATCCTTTTATTTATTTTTATTGTTTTTCATATTAATTGTTATTTTTCGTACTTTTTGTTTTCCCGTATTATATTAGTTTTTCTTTTTTAGGGACCATATATTTATCCGTTCAAGTTTGGGGGTGTGCTATGAGCCATGCCGGTCCAGCTAGTTCTCCATCTTCCATGTCAGATCTTTCCATGTTATTCACACATTTGGGACAATGCTTAATTTAAGTTTGGGGGTATGGGAGACACATTCACACATTTGTCCCAGTTTTGTTGAAAAGATAAATGCATATTCATATTATGTTGAAATTTTTTGTTGATCTAAACGAATATTGTGATATGATTTCATCAGTGAGCTTAAAATCCTAAATACATTAGCTGATAATAGAGTTTTAAGGTGTAGTTATCTACTTTTGGCATTTAAGAATTCACAAGTTTGATCTAAAAACTGACACGAGCACATTAGCACATAATGGTGTGAGGTACGACATATAATTTCTATGTATATGTTTCCATGACCTAACTGTAATCGGATAACTTGTTCGAATAACACTTTGGCATAGAAAAATAGAGAAGAATGTTATTATAAAAAAAAAGGGAAAATAAAATGCTTCTAATGATCATTAAATATATTTTCCACTGAGTAACTGGACCTCTTGCCTCAGTAAGCAGTGAGTGTTCACATCAAAAGGTGGGAATGATGCATATAATGATCATTAAATAAAGTTTCCATTGAGTAACTGGAGCTCTTGCCTCAGTAAGCAGTGAGTGTTCACGTCAAAAGGTGGGGATTTTGCTTGAAAGTATTGAGACCAGTTAGTTTTGTAGCCTGTTTGACTCGAGTTAGTAAGTTCTTAGGGGTGTCTTCACACTTAATGCCCTAAAATCATCTGGTTTGGGAGTCATTTGCTAAACACTCGCTACATGGGTCAATTAGAAAGCTTAATGGAACTCAACATGGCAAAGAGCTCATGATAAAAGAAAATGAAAAGAAATAAAACTATGCCATTATTGTTCATTCTGATAGGGAATTCGATGAATGTTAAGACACCGAAACACTACACATTGGAATCTGATTACACCCAAAGAGTAATGCAGTGGTTGTAGCACATCTTTGGGGTGTCGATTCCACAGAGAAACAAGTTAACTTCAAGAGAAGGTAAACCTAAACACGAACGGTAAAGATTAAATGAAAGAATTTGAGTTTTGATAGTAATTGTGTATATAGTCGTGTGAATATATTATGGAGAAGCAACAAGGGTCCGGGAATCCTCCCTAAGTTCGTTGCCTTATCCTAATCAAAATTTAGTTGTTTTTATCTCGATTGTAAGTTTCACATCCTAAACAGGCAATCGGCAAATATTCAATTAAGCACAAATATAAACCCTAAAGTAATTGCTTATGAAATACTCATTGATTTCGATTCAAGAACACATTACCTATCCTATAGAGTTATCAAGAAACGACAATATATCACCATGACAATATCGCATTAATGGACAACCCTAAAAAAGAAATCTACCGAACTCAATCACACTTGAACAACTTGACATAAGAAGAGCAAGACTAGACTTATATGGAGAAGAAGCATGCAATCACCAGATTAAGGAAATCTAAGATAAGAAGAATAAAAAGTGCAACTATCATATGAACCCTAATTCTTCTTGTTTGATCAAAGAATAAATCATAAACAATGTTTTAACATTAAATCTTTACAACCGAATCAAGACTAGAAAGTAAGAACAACTACACCTAGGGATTCATCTCTTCGCCTTGCGTGGAGATTTAGTTGGCCATGGGGGAGAGTGTGGCAGCCTCCCTGGAGTTTCCAGCCCTTGATTAATGTACAAATCTCCTAATATCAAAACCTAAGTGGTCTATTTATAATACACAAGGTTCAAGGGTGTTTTAGGGTTTAAAAAGTCATTAAAATCCTAATTAGGTCAAAGCTCGGAGAAGAAAAGCGTGTGCGCGCTGCGGTGCTACTGTATAGGCGCTATGGTGCTAGGCATAATTTGGTTAGGCAAGCTTCTGGGCACTACGGTACTGCTGAGGAGCACCGTGGTTCTGGCTGTTGGTTCAAGATGTGGAGGTTCTGGGCGCTGCGGTGCTGGCCGCGGTGCTGGCTAGTGCTGTTCTGGACTGACCATTGTCTACTAAAACTGCCATAACTTTCTCTAGAAAAATCATTTTGACGAGCCGTAAAATTCTCCAAAAAATAGTCTTCTGGATATTTCTAAGTATATATGGCTCATATCCTGGTTATTCTTGCATCAATATAGTTTAATTTGCAAAGATGATTGATCTGTATGGGCAATTCTGGCACTTTAATGAAACTCCTTTCCAAGTTGTGGCACACACACTTTCTTCTCGTTATTTTGTCCTTCCGAAAGCATTTCTTCACTCCGATATGCATGGGATCTTTGTGCTTTATTCAATGGTAACATTTCCCTCTCTTTTAGACTCCAAACACCTGAAAATGCATCAAAACAAATCAATGATCCAAGAATGACACTTTTGAATTGTTAAGGTATAAAAGTTCAATTCAAACCTAGATCAACCCTAAAATGCTAACAATTAAGTACTCTAAAGATGTATTTTATGACTCTCATCACAACCCCCAACTAGCTTATTGCTAGTCCCTAGCAATTCAAGCGAAAACAAGAGATGAATTCTACGGTAGGAATCAAAGTAAATGAAAAGCAATATTAGTGTTAACCAAGAGTAATTCACATTTTGTCTCAAAAATCGCACATAACACACGACACATAGAATCATTAAATTTTACCCAAGTCCAAAAGTAATCTAAACATCAATCTTAAAATTGTTATCGACTCTTAACATTCATCTTACCACAATCCATTAATCTGAACACCCGGATGATTTTATGCACAACATTCATGAATACAAGTCTTGGCCTCTAAAAACATAACAAATTGTGTGACATCAATCACATAAACAAGCTCCATAGGCTTATTTTTCAAATCATTCTCCACTATTGTAGAAAAATCACACTTCATTGGATCAATAGGGCTTTAATAAGCTTGTAATGTTAGGCCAAGGTAAAGCTTAAGGAAGAACGAGAAGGATTTGCAAGTAAAAGAACTTAATCTCTTAGCTTTAAACACAACCACTTTTAAGCACTATATAACTTTACTTCAATGCTCAACTCCGTCAACCATTTTTTATAAGAGTATATCTCTTGATAAGTCACCACTTTTTCTTTTCTTTTTCTTCCTTCTTTGCCATACTTCTCTTCTTTTTCTGTTTTCTTTTCTGTTTTTGGCAAATACTCATTCACTTTTTTTTTTTTTGTAATTTTCTTTTTCTTTTCTTTTCCACAACCCCCAACTTATCTCTTTTCCTGTATTTGGGCTATGATAGTAATATTTTTTTTTTCTCATACTTTCATCCTTACTCTTTTTGAGTGCTTCTCAACAAATGTGTATAACTAAGTTCTTTTAAAAGGAAGATAAGGATAAAATATTTTAGGCTCATAAAGGTGAGTAAATGGGCTATTGAAAGAAACAAGGCTCAAATTCTTTTTCAAGAAAAAGGCTCAAATGGGTGACTAGTGATAAATATAGCAATGGTAAGTTTAGAAGGCTCAAACGGTTCAAAAATGGCCTATATCATATCCTAAGTAGTGTGCATTCTAGAAATTCGCCTCAAGTGATTATCAAATAAGTTCTAGAGTTTGTCGAGACCGCAAAAGTATTCATAAGGCAATCACACATAAAACTTCTCTAAATGCTTTAGATTAATCATACAATCTTACCACAAACTAGAGTCTCTAACCAAATCAAGATTGATGCTTGCATTATTCTTAAAACTGAAACAAAATTTAACTTCTTCTAAATGCTGTATGTTATCTTAATTAAGCTTATATCATTGACATGTGAATTACATCCAAGGCAAACACAAAACATGCTTAAAAAAAACAAAAAGGGAAAATAACACCAAACAGTTCAATGAAGAACATGAAAAACAAGAATATGTTTCCTCCACCCCCAACTTAAAATAAGCATTGTCCTCAATGTGAAAGAAAAAGTTAAGGAAACTCCCTTTGTAGCCGAAAGTACACAGAAACTGAAAATTGTGCACCACCATTTGAACTGCTTCGTATATTTGTCCCTGAAAAAGGAATATGAAAGTAAAACTGGAAAACAGCAAAATAATACTAATAATCAAGAAAAGGAAATATTAAACAGTAAAAAAAAATAAAAGGATATGTTGTGGATTGCCTCCCATGAGTGCTAAGTTTTACGTCTTCAGCCAAACGCTGCACCACTCTCACTGCTGGCCTCATTGTGGTGCTGAAGATGAGGCTCCAATTTAATGGCCTTAATGCTAATCTTGTGGCAAGGAATACTTAAAGTCCATCGCATGTGGCTCAAGTGTTCTTGGTGTTGCCCACTCACTATCGACAGTAGGGTATTTGATTTTCGCATCCATGTAACTTCTCTCAAGTGATTTCTCAAAGCATGGTTGCCATGATTTCTTAATAAATTCCTGTGACTTATCAAAAATATCAACAACATTAACGGCATGGGAATAAATTAAAGAATCATCGAACTTAAAATTATTAGGAGGGAATTCCAAAGAGTTAGAATTATCTTTAGTGTGCTCATCCTCCAAATTGAGCTTATCAACCATGTAAGTATCGAAACACTCATCCTCTTCATGTGGCTATTTTGAGACTCGGAAAACGTTTACCTTTAAAGTTCTATTTTCAAATGATAATGTCATTAGGCCATTCCTACAATTAATTAGGGTATTAGCAGTAGCAAGGAATGGTCTTCCAAGTATCAAAGGAATTTTGGACTTCGTGTTTACAGTAGAAATAGTATCTAAAACCAAAAAATCAATAGGATAGTAGAAATTATCAGTTTGCAACAAAACATCTTCTACAATACCTCTTGGTTTTCTTATCGATCCATCCGCTAATTGAAGTACCACGGAGGTTGGTTTAATCTCACCTAGACCGAGCTGCAAGTACATGAAGTATGGCATGAGGTTCACACTAGCACCTAAATCTAGCAATGCGGTGTCTTACTGCCAATTACTGCACTTGCTTGCTCCATTAGGAATGCTGTCTTCTTCGCATGGTGCCTCTTCTTGAGTGTGCACAGATCCTTGATGACTTTAGCATAGTTGGGAATCTGTTTTATAACATAAAGAAGAGGAAGGTTAATTTTAACATGCTGAAGTTGTTCAAGAATCTCATCTTTTGATGCTGAATTTATCTCCTTAGGTTTAAGGAGTGCTTGAGGGAAAGGCACCAGTGGAGAATAATCATCATGGGCTTCTTGTTCCTTGGGGGTTTCCTCCTTGTTGCTTAAGTTTGATACCGCTACGGGTGATTATGGTATTAACCTCTTTAACATTTTGATTTCCAGGATTAGAGGTTTGTGCCATATGTTGTCCCCTTAGATTTTGTTGTGGCTGCGAAGGAAACCGTCCTTGCTCTTGAATCGCCAAGAAACTAGTCAACTTAGTGAGTTAGCTCTTTATCTCCTTTTGTTATGCTTTGATCCCTTGTTGCTCCTCTAACAGCTGTTGATTTATTTTGCCTTGATCTTCCACATTCTTGGCATGTACCTACATAAATGACTTAAACATATCTTCCTAAGATAGAGATTGTTGAGGTGCATTATATGAAGTTGCTTCCGGTTGCTATTGGGTACTAGAGTGGGCAGGAGGTTGTGTATCGGGTTTCCCATTAAAATTTGGGTGATTTTTCTAACTGGGATTGTAGGTGTTAGAGTAGGGTGAGTGTGGTTTCCCAAAGGGTCCTACAACATTACATTCTTTCTTCATCTCAAAATAAACTGGACAATCCTTAGGTAATTAATCTACCCCATTACACATGAAACAAGGCTCATAGGACTCTACCCTAGCAACCGATTCAGGAGCCCAAGCATTTCTGGTTTTTAAGGCTTTAATTTCCTTAGTTAGGGCCTCTAAACAGGCTTTAAGGTTATCCTCTTCCTTAAGTTGATAAATCCCAGCGGGTTGATTTCTCCTAGTGCTTTCCATGGCATTTGGTCCTATCCAAGTGTAGGATTTTTCTGATAGGATCCATGGCTTGGTCGGGATCTTTTTGAATAAAATCCCCAATGCACATCATTTATATGAATTTCCTCTCCCTACTTAGAATTCCATCATAGAAGTAGCTAACCACCCACTAACTCTCATACCCATGGTGTGGACAAGAATTCAAAAGGTCCTTGAAATGTTCCCAAACTTGATATAAGGTTTCGCTCTCCTTTTGTGCAAAGTTTGAGATTTATCTCTTGAGGTTATTGGTCTTAGGGGTTGAGAAGTGCTTTTGGAAGAAAACTCATGTCATCTCATCCCAACTACCTATGGACCTAGGTCTTAACGAGTACAGCCAAGCCTTGGCTTTTTCCTTAAGTGAAAAAGGAAAAAACCTAAGTTTAACGGTGTCTATCATATCAACCCCTACTGTGAAAAGTTGCTACTACTTCCTCAAATTCCCTAATATGGATATAGGAGTTTTCATTCTCAAAGCCATGGAAGGTTGGTAGCAATTGGATCATGCCCGGCTTAAAATCAGGTTATTGAACATTAGGGGGGAACATGATACAAGATGGGGTGGCCATTCGGCTAGGATGTAAATAATCTTTAAGTGTCCTAGCAACATTCTCATTAGGGTTTTCAGCCATCTTAACAAAATTTTCTATATTTTTTGTTGGGTGTACACTAGGGTTTGATCTAAGCGAGGTCTCACAAACAGACGTGGAAGGGAAATGTATTTCTAATTTAGGTCCCTTAATGAATCTCCCTCGCGAATCTCTCGGTCTAAGCATACACCAACTGAGTTTTTTTTTATACATATATTTTTTTATTTTTAAAAGTGATATGTAAAATAGAACAGAAAAAAAAATCAGAAAATCAAAACTAATAGAAAGGAACGATAGTACCGTCTTGTCTTAGAGTTGACAAACTTCTTTGTAAGTAAGCGCGTTTTCCCGGCAATGGTGCCAAAATTTGATTACACCCAAAGAGTAATGCGGTGGTTGTAGCACAACTTTGGAGTGTCGATTCCACAGGGAAACAAGTTAACTACAAGAGAAGGTAAACCTAAACACGAACGGTAAAGATTAAATGAAAGAATTTGAGTTTTGATAGTAATTGTGTAAATAGTCGTGTGAATATATTACGGAGAAGCAACAAGGGTCCAGGAATCCTTCCTAAGTTCGTTGCCTTATCCTAATCAAGATTCAGTTGTTTTTATCTCGATTGCAAGTTTCACATCCCAAACAAGCAATCGAAAAATATTCAATTAAGCACAAATATAAACCCTAAAGTAATTGCTTATGAATTACTCATTGATTTCGATTCAAGCACACATGACCTATCCTATAGAGTTATCAAGAAACGAAAATATATCACCATGACAAAATCGCAGTAATTGACAACCCTAAAAGAGAAATCTATCGGACTTAATCACACTTGAACAACTTGACATAAAAAGAGCAAGACTAGACTTATATGGAGAAGAAGCATGTAATCACCGGATTAAGAAAATCTAAGATAAGAAGAATAAAAAGCGCAGCTATCACATAAACCCTAATTCTTCTTGTTTGATCAAAGAATAAATCATAAACAATGTTTTAACATTAAATCTTTACAACCGAATCAAGACTAGAAAGTAAGAACAACTACACCTAGGGATTCATCCCTTGGCCTTGCTTGGAGATTTAGTTGGCCATGGGGGAGAGTGTGGCAGCCTCCCTTGAGTTTTCGAGCCCTTGATTGATGTATGAATCTCCTAATATCAAACCCTAATTGGTCTATTTATAATACACAAGGTCCAAGGGTGTTTTAGGGTTTAAAAAGTCATTAAAATCCTAATTAGGTCAAAGCTCGGAAAAAAAAAGCGTGTGCGCGCTGCGGTGCTACTGTATGGGCGCTGCGGTGGTAGGCATAATTTGGCTGGGCAAGCTTTTGGGTGCTGCAGCGCTGCTGAGGAGCACCGCGGTGCTGGCTGTTGGTTCAAGATGTGGAGGTTCTAGGCGCTGCGGTGCTGGCCGCGGTGCTGGCTGGTGCTGTTTTGGACTGACCTTTGTCTACTAAAACTGCCATAACTTTCTCTAGAAAAATCATTTTGACAAGCCATAAAATTCTCCAGTAAATAGACTTCCAGATCTTTCTAAGCAAATATAGTTTAATTTGCAAAGATGATTGATCTGTACGGGAAATTCTGGCACTTTAGTGAAACTCCTTTCCAAGTCACGGAACACACAATTTCTTCCCTTCATTTTGTCCTTTTGAAAGCACTTCTTCACTCTGATATGCATGGGATCTTTTTGCTTTATTCAATGGTAGCACTTCCTTCTCTTTTAGACTCCAAACACCTAAAAATGCATCAAAACAAATCAATGATCCAAGAATGACACTTCAGAATTGTGAAGGTATAAAAGTGCAATTCAAACCTAGATCAATCCTAAAATTCTAACAATTAAGTACTCTAAAGATGTATTTTATGACTCTCATCAGAATCATTTGGAAGCTTCATCTTTTATGTGCTAGTTCACCATACACTGATTCAGACTTTTGATGCCTTAGCTTGCTTCTTGTAAATAATTAAAATTTAAAACTCTTATTCATTGCAAAGATGGGTTTGTACTTTAAGCTTACTCATGAATAAATATCATGGTTTGTGGGAAACTTAAATTTTCAGATACCATGAATGATGGATTTATCTTTGTGTCTTTGTTTTTCATTTAGTTTTTAGTTTTGTATTGCTAAGGGACTAGCAATATGTAAGTTTGGGGGTGTGATAGAAGCTTAAATATTCATATTTAAGCCCCTTAATTTACATTTGTTAAGCTCTTAGTTTGTATATTTTATTTGATTTTACTTCATTTTTGTGTTTTCTGTGTTTTTATAGGTTTTTGGAAGAAATGAAGCATTTTGGAACTCAAAGAGCAAAACTGGAATTGGGAGCTGCAGAAGAGTGCGATCGAGTGCAGTGCTTGGTGCGATCAAGCGCATAAGCACTTGTGCACCAAGGAGAAAGCTCGAGTGCAACCTTATGCTTGAGTACAAACTCATGCGATCGAGCGCACACGCATCAGTAAAACATCAAAACGGTAGTTCTTATTTTGGAAAGTTGGGTTAGAGACCTGTTTTGGAGATTAGGGTTTTCAAATGTCCTTAGAACCCTATAAATAGACTTCTAAATCATAGAAACAACATCTCCCTTTTGAGGAGCATATCTTCTTTTTTAGTTTTAGTTTTAGATCAAGAGGCCGAAGGCCAGAGGGGATTCTACGAAGAATTGATGACTCTTCAATGGAGCTCTCTCGGGTTTCTTCTTTCATTTATTTTATTATGCGTAACTAAACTTTTAATAAGGGCTTGATTGAAACCCTAATTATGTTTAACCAATAATTCAATATTGGTGCCTTTGCAATATTTATGCTGTGATTCTTAATTTGATTAATGCCTATTTTTATTTAAATTCCTCATATGTATATGTCTGATCAACGTATGCATGTGGTATGGATTAGTTAGTTGAATCAATTTGGATGACCGAGTCCTGGGTTCAACAATAGTAACAAAAGATATCCACACCGGATTCTTGGGTTAATCAACATGGGAAACCTGGAGTGGACCAAGCCCTAGGTCCCGTGTGGTTATCGATTTCCATAGATTCTATGCTCTCTTAAGGAACAACTCAGTATACACCATGTTGAATCCCTTAAGAGAGAAGAGTTAGAGTATACACCATGCCTAACTCGTTGCTTAGGGAAATCAATAGCTTAAGGAGTGGACCAAGCCCTTAGGTTAACAACCAGTAGGTATTCATAGCATGAGTAGAGCATTGGTATATTGTTTTGTTGGGGTAGCATGACTAGTGGTGGAGACCAAGTCCCTACGCCTTTATCATTATTGCTTCAAACCTAATATTTATTTCTCTTATTTTTATTTTATTATCGCAAAACTAATTCTAAATCGAAATTCACCAATCTCTATGGAGATGATCTCGCACTTGCACACTATGCTACTATTGACCTTGTGCACTTGCAAGTAAAACTATACGATTATTTGCTTATTAATTTAGGTAGATAAACGAACAACAGAACCCTTGCTTTGGTCTGGGTTGTTCGTCCTTGAAGTCCTTAGTGGTTTCTTGGGTTTTTTCTTTTAGAGTTTTTAATAGAATTTTAGGCTTCTCCCTTGGAGCCCCTGGTGGGTCTTTGGGCTTTCTTCCCCTGGAGTTCTTAGTAGACCTTTAGGTTTTCTTCCCCTGGAGTTCTTAATGGACCTTTGGGCTTCGAAAAATTTCTATTGGTATTTGTTTAAGGTTTAAACAAGGTTGGAGAAGCTTCAGCATCAGGTCTCCAGGCCGTTGCTCAAGGTGTGCGTGCCTCACCCTACAATAAGTCCAGAATGTGTGCCCTCCAGGCCGCACTGGGGCTCAGCTTCCCCAAGGTGCGGTGTCTAGCAAGGTGAAGAGTGGAGGTGGTTCAGCCCTGTTCCAGGCCCCGACATGCCCTGTTTTAGGCCGCGACTTGAAGGCACACTTGATGCTTATGTTTTAGCATTTTAAATGGTGTGTAAGGCATGATCAAAATGCACAGGATCACTTAGGATTGATAAGGAGCTATGATTGATTGGTCATCAAGAGCTAAGGGTGTAGATTGACCTTCAAGATTGGTCAAGAAGTTGGTGCACTATATAAAGGGACACCTAGCTTCAAAAGAGATATAACTTGTGATGAGAATAACATGTGAATGTGTGTGAAATAGAACACATAGTTATGTGAGAGTGCAAAGACACTAAACACAGGAGAGACTTATTGGAGAGGCTGGTTGTTTAGAGAGGGAGTAGTATAGAAAGGGGATTCAAGGGTCTTGTAAGTGGAATTCTCTGGGGAAAATTCTAGGGTAGCTCAAGTCCTTATCACTTCTTGTTCTCTTTTTTCGTTCTTTAAGATCTAGAGGTTTCTTGAAGAGGTGTTGCTGTAACTTGTAAGAACTTATTGATTTAGTGCAGAGGGCTCAGAGGAGCTCACGAGGACGTAGGCACATTGCCGAACCTCGATAAAAAATTTCTTGTTTTCTTTCTTGCTTTGATTGGTTGCTGTTTTGTTTTATTAAAAGTCATTCTAGACTTGGGTGTTTGGAGGATCACCACCTGGGTATCTCCAAGGTGATTTCCCAACAGTGGTATCAGAGCTGGAAGAGATACCACCAACAGTGGTATCAAAGCTTTGGTGAGCACGTATCGGAGCAAGAACAAAAGTTATCGGAGCAAGACTCCAAGAATCAAAGGTCAACTTCTGAGGTGATTCAAGAACGGAGTAGAGATCAATATTTGATCATATTCTTGAGGTGATTCAAGAACGGAGTAGAGATCTATATCTAATAGTGTTCTTGAGGTGATTCAAGAATGAAGTAGAGATCAAGATCTGATCGTGTTCTTGAGGGTGATTCAAGAAGGGTATTGAGATCCATCTTTGATCGTGTTCTTAAGATTTAGAAGAAGTTAGAAAGCAATTGTGGGTGCTGCATAAATCTGGGATTTTCTCCATAAGATGGTTTCAAACTTCATTATTTAGAAGTTTGATGGAAAGAGAGATTTTACCCTTTGGAAGCGAAAGATCAAGGTTGTTCTTATGCAACAAAAGGTGGACTTGGCGATTGGAGAAGATGAAGCTTTTTCAGCAAGTATCATGGAGGTCCAGCGCAATGAGATGAAGAAGATGGCATACAGCACCATCTTCTTGCACATGTCAGATAGTGTCACAAGGGAGTGCGAAGACTCGGAAGATCCAGCTATAATTTAGAAGAAACTAGATGAGTTATTTCTTACCAAAACTCTCCCTAATAAGATTTATCTTCTGAAAAGAATCTTTGCTTTTAAAATGGATCATAACAAAGAGTTGCAAGATAATCTTGATGTGTTTAATAAGCTAGTTAAAGATTTGAATAGTTGTAGTATAACATTCCCGGATGAACAATTGGCTGTTATTTTGTTAAATTCTCTTCCTGGTTGTTTTGATAGTTTGGTTAATGCTATTGAATATGGAAGAGATACACTAACCAAGGAAATTGTGATCAATGCTATAAGGGCTCATGATTTCAAAGCCAAGATGAAGGAAGCATCAAGTAGAGAAGAGTTGTTCGTTAAAGGAAGACCAGCAACTTGGTATGGTAGCAACGTACATGGCTACTACTGGGACAAAGGTAGAGGAGAAAGCTATGGGAGAGCGCACTCTAAACCGAGGGTTGGAGGAAAGAGATGCTATTACTGCCATGAGGAGGGTCATTTCAGGCTTTAGTTACCAAGGAAGAACAACAAGGTGATGATGTTCATGTTGTGTGCTCAGATGTGAACAGGGGGCAAGAAGGTAGCGGGAAATGGTTCTTGGATTCTGGGTGCACTTATCACATGTGCCCTCACCGGGATTGGTTCAAGAATTTTAAGGAAACCAATGATGAATTGGTTTTCCTGGGGAATGATACTTCTTACTAAGTGAGGGGAATGAGAGACATCCAGTTGAGGATGTTTGATGGAGTCACAAGGTTGCTGCGGAATGTGAGGTATCTTCTGGATTTGAGAAGAAATTTGATCTTATTGGGGCAGTTGGATTCCATTGGATATGCATGCAAGTCAGAGGGAGGAAAGATCAACGTAACCAAGGGATCTTTAATAGTGATTAAAGCAGCAATGAAGGATGGTCTCTATGAGATGATCGGAGACACGGACATCAAGGATCAAGCAGCAAGCTTGATGGCTGAGATGGATAAGGTAGCTCTTTCGCATAATCGATTGGCACACATGAGCGAAAAGGGCATGCAAGATCTCAGCAAGAATGGTTTACTTGATGGTGACAAGGTAGAGAAACTCGATTTCTGCAAGAGCTGTGTTCTTGGGTAGCAACATCGGGTTAGCTTCAACACCGGAGTGCACAAGTCTAAGGGCATTCTTGACTACATTCATGCGGATCTTTGGGGACCAGCAAGAACACCAACACAGGGAGGTAATCTTTACTTTCTGTCTTTAATTGATGATTATTCAAGAAAGGTTTCGGTTTATTTGCTTAAAAATAAATCAGATGCTTTAAATAAATTAGTGGTGTGGAAAAAGCTGGAGGAAACTTAAACGGGCAGGGTAGTTAAGGTGTTAAGAACCAATAATGGCTTAGAAATTTTTAACAAGGAACTTAATCAATTCTGTAGGTTAAATGGCATTCTAAGACATAGAACGGTTGTGAAAACGCATCAGTAAAGTGGAGTTGCTGAGAGGATGAATAAGACCCTTATAGAAAAGGTTAGGTGCATGTTAAATGGATTCAGATTACCTAAATGTTTTTTTGGGGGAAGCGGTGTCAACTGCTGCGTATTTGGTTAATAGATCACCCTCTAGAGCTTTAGAGCTCAAGACTCCCAAGAAGATGTGGAGTGGGAAACCCCTTGAGTTAAACAACCTTAGGAC
Organism: Bretschneidera sinensis; assembly: GCA_023935145.1. Taxonomy (NCBI): domain Eukaryota; kingdom Viridiplantae; phylum Streptophyta; class Magnoliopsida; order Brassicales; family Akaniaceae; genus Bretschneidera; species Bretschneidera sinensis. The sequence continues at coordinate 140,809,408 of CM043698.1, read as the reverse complement.
TTTTGGGTATGCTGCGTATGCACATCAAAAGGATGATAAGCTTAGTCCAAGGTCTAGAAAATGTGGGTTTCTTGGATATGGGGAAGGGGCTAAGGGGTAGGTTGTGGTCCTTAAAACAAAAAGGATTTAAACTCATGATAAGTAGGGATGTCATTTTTAATGAGCATTTATTTCCCTATTTGGAGAAAACTAACCCTGGAGGGGATAGTGAGCAAACTAGTTCGGTATTTGTGGAGCATAGCATCAAAGAAAATTCAGTTCAGGTAGAGCAAGAAAAGCAAGAAGGTTTGGACTAGGTAGAGCCCATTGATGAATGCCAAGGTCAGGAAACTTGAGAGGAGGCTGAACTAGAAGGGGATGATGCAGCAAGTTAGAATGACTATCAACTCACAAGGGACCGCAAAAGAAGGCTGGTCATACCACCTTTGAGTTATGGTTTTGCAGCTACGAATACAACAGCTCCTTGGATAGACGGAGGGTTAAGTGAACAAAAAACTTACATTGATGCCATGGGATATAAGGATTCGTCAAGATGGAAGCTAGCTATGGAGGTAAAAAATGGATTCTTTGAGGAAGAACAACTCTTGGAAATTGGTGCACATTCCAGGAAAACAGAGAGTTATGGATTGTAAGTGGACTTACAAGATCAAAGAAGGGAACCCTCCAGGGGATAAAGTCCAGGACAAGGCTAGGCTTGTGACGAAGAGGTTCACGCAAAGAGACGGCATAGATTTCACAGAATTTTTCTCATCGGTTCAGAAGGTGGAGGAAATGATAAGTATCCTCGTCTATGTTGATGATATGTTGTGGGTTGATAATAGTAGGGAGAGGATAGAAACGTTGACATCTCAACTCAGTGAGAAGTTTGAGAGGAAGGATCTTGGACTTGCAAAAAAGATCCTTGGGATGAGAAGAATTCTGGAAAGGGAGAGAAATGGGTTGAAGGTTTCTCGGTCTTCCTACATAGAAAAGGTGTTGTATGAGTTTTCTATGAAAGATGGTAAACTAGTGAAGGTTCCCCTAGCTTTTCATTTCAAGTTCTCCAATGAACAATGTCCTGGAATGGATGAATAGAATAAGGAAATGGTTAAGGTCCCTTACTTTAGTGCAGGTGGATCAGTCATGGTCATGATGATCAGCACTAGACCCGACATTTCTCATGAAATGAGAGTTCTCAGCAGGTTGATGAGTAATCTCGGAAAGGAGATTTGGCTTGGAATGAAGTGGTTGTAGAGGTACTTGAAGGCTCAGTGGCAGTCGGTGGTAGCACTCTTAACAACCGGGGCTGAGTACATAGCGACAACGAAAGCCATAAAGGAGGCTATGTGGTGCAAAGAGTTGATGGACGAGTGGAAGGTCATAAAAGAGCAGGTGATGGTGTCTTTGAATAGCCAAAGTGTGTGGAACTTGTGTAGGAACCAGGTGTTCCATGAGAGGACTAAGCATGTGGATGTTTGATATCATTTCATTCAGGAAAATGTTACAAAAGGATGCATCCATATGGACAGAGTCGCAACGGAAGAAAGTCCTGCAGATTTATGTACCAAAGGTCTACCTCTAAGTAAGTTCAATCATTTCCTTGGACTTCTTAGGATTGGTGTCGGTTGATATGGTGACTCAAGTTGAGTTTGAATACTGAGTTTTCTGCACAATGGGTTCGAGTTTAATCGCTTAGACAAAGGTAGGGATTGTTAGTATTTGTTTAAGGTTTAAACAAGGTTGGAGAAGCTTCAGTATCAGGTCTCCAGGCTGCGGCTCAAGGTGTGCACACCTCACCCTGCAGCAAGTCCAAGATGTGTACCCTCTAGGGCACGCCACGGCTCAGCTTCCCCAAGGTGCGACGCCTAACAAGGTGAAGAGTGGAGGTGGTTCAGCCCTGTTCCAGGCCGCAGCATGCCCTGTTTTAGGCCGTGGCTTGAAGGCACACCTGATGCTTATATTTTAGCATTTCAAATGGTGCATGTGGCATCATCAAAATGTACAGGATCACTTAGGATTGATGAGGGGCTATGATAGATTGGTCCTCAAGATCTAAGGGTGGAGATTGACCTTCACGATTAGTCAAGAAGTTGGTGCACTATATAAAGGGTCACCTTGCTTCAAAAGAGATATAACTTGTGATGAGAATGACAAGTGAATGTGTGTGAAATAGAACACATGGTTGTGTGAGAGTGCAAAGACAATAAACACAAAAGAGACTCATTAGAGAGGCTAGTTGTTTAGAGAGAGAGTAGTATAGAGAGGGGATTCAAGGGCCTTGTGAGTGGAATTTTCTGGGTAAAATTCCAGGGTAATCCAAGTCCTTATCACTTTCTTGTTCTCTTCTTTCGTTAATAAAGAACTAGAGGTTTCTTGAAGAGGTGTTTCTGTAACTTGTAAGAACTTATTGATTTACTGCAGAGGGCTCGAAGGAGCTCACGAGCACGTAGGCACATTATCGAACATCGATAACAAAATGTTTGTTTTCTTTCTTGCTTTGATTGGTTGCTGTGTCATTTCATTACAAGTCATTCTAGACTTGGGTGTTTAGAAGATGACCACCTGGGCATCTCTAATGTGATTTCCTAATAATTTCCTTGACTTTTTGGGGCCCATAAAAGAAAAAGCCTTTGGGCCATTTCTAAAACCTTCTGTAAGGTCATTTAATGCAGAGGTGTTGGGCCATTTTAAACGTGGAACACTGGGCCATTTAATGCATGCAATTGCTTCAAATGGAGTGGTGGTACTCATTATTGATCATGTGCTTTTTGTCACCTTTGGGAGTGGAGTCGTGCTTTGGGGAATGTGACGACAACTTGAGTTCCCCTGGTGCCGTATTTTTGTGGTTGAGGGAACTTTGGGGAGTACAACGGTGCCTTGAGCACATGAAACATCGTTTCGTTATGATTGTCAGAGCTGTTGAAAAATGTAAAGGTGCCTCGGTTACACCAAACGTCACGTCTTCCCAACTATAGCGAAGTTAATTCTCCTCATTTTTCACGCCCATATTTCAATATAAAGGTGGCTCATTCTCATTTCTCTTCACCTCATTTCATTTGCAATCAAAGAAAAATTTGAAAGCCCTTGGAGTCGGTCAAGAGATTGAGAGGGTAAGTTTGAGAGTTCTTTGAGTTCATTGGGAGATTTTGAGTGCTGAGAGTTGGGTGGAAGCTTTTGGGAGTGCATTGGCTTAAAGGGAGACCGAGGTATGGGCTGAGGAAGGGATCACTACTCGAAATAGGTGTGAGTATTCAACCTTCATGCTTGGTGAGTCTTTCTGCCTTCCTTATCGTGTCTTCAGTAGACAAACTTTGTGATAGGCTAAGTAGTGGTAGTGAGGATAATCGGGATTTATCCAGGGAGTTGGAGTTGGGATGAGACGTTGCCGAAGGTACGCTTGCACGATGGTGTGCAAGATTTTAACGGGGGGAAGTTTGTTACACCCCTAAAATTGAGATTGACTGGAGGGAATGGCTTCCAGGCATAGTGGGTGCAGGGAGTCGTGTTACGAAAGAGAGTAGCAATGCTGGAGCTTGCAGGAGTGTGAGAGGGGGTAGGCCACCTTGCACAAACTGGTCAGGGGCTGGAGCCGGTTCCTTGTGAACCTAAGGCAGGGCGAAACCAGTCGGTATCAATAAATAGTACATGCAGATTGAAGGCTAGCCCCATAGGAGCGGGGCACCGCACAGGCTGAGTGTCATGCTGAAAAATGACCTTGTGACAAAAACTTGTTGTGAGTTTTAAATTACTCGCAAGTGCACGAGTCATTTGCAATATAGTGTGTGCAAGTGCGATGTCGAATCCACAGGGAATTGCGTCTTGAAAATATATTTTTATCTAAACTAAACCTATTTTAACTTAGTTCCGAATTTTGAATTGTATTGTGCAAAGAAATATAAACTTAAACTAAATTGGTTTAAAACAAATAATAAAAATACTAAACTTTCTGAATCCACCCCACCAAATTAAAGCATATATTTTCAGGACTTTGTTCCTACAACCGACAAGCAATCACATTCTATGCATGTTCTATATAAATATAATTTATCAAATAATTCCATGAATCCATCGATATACAAATCACAATGAATATCCTTATAAAACTAAATCATCCAATGTATCCGTTTACTTTAGAATCACAATGAATATCCGATATACTTTGGATGATTCGCTATATCTGTCAGATGAAACATATGGAATATCAAAATAAAAAATTTATAAACAAAATAATCAATCATAAGAATTTACTCAAACAATCAATCATAAGAATTTCCCAACAGTGGTATCAGAGCTGGAAGAGATACCACCAACAGTGGTATCAGAGCTTTGGTGAGCAGGTATCGGAGCAAGAACAAAAGTTATCGGAGCAAGACTCCAAGAATCAAAGATCAACTTCTGAGGTTATTCAAGAACGGAGTAGAGATCAATATCTGATCGTGTTCTTGAGGTGATTCAAGAATGGAGTAGAGATCTATATCTGATCGTGTTCTTGAGGTGATTCAAGAATGGAGTAGAGATCAAGATCTGATCGTGTTCTTGAAGGTGATTCAAGAATGGTATTGAGATCCATCTTTGATCGTGTTCTTGAGATTTAGAAGAAGTTAGAAAGCGATTATGGGTGCTACATAAATTTGGGATTTTCTCCGTAAGATGGGTTCAAACTTCATTGTTTAGAAGTTTGATGGAAAGGGAGATTTTACACTTTGGAAGCGAAAGATCAAGGTTGTTCTTATGCAACAAAAGGTGGACTTGGCGATTAGAGAAGATGAAGCTTTTCCAGCAAGTATCACAGAGGTCCAGCGAAATGAGATGAAGAAGATAGCATACAACACCATCTTCTTACACATGTCGGATAGTGTCACAAGGGAGTACGAAGACTCAGAAGATCCAGCTGCAGTTTAGAAGAAACTAGATGAGTTATTTCTTACCAAAACTCTCCTTAATAAGATTTATCTTCTTAAAAGAATCTTTGCTTTTAAAACGGATCCTGATAAAGAGTTGCAAGATAATCTTGATGTGTTTAATAAGCTAGTTCAAGATTTAAATAGTTGTAGTATAACATTCCCGGATGAACAATTGGCTGTTATTTTGTTAAGTTCTCTTCCTGATTGTTTTGATAGTTTGGTTAATGCTATTAAATATGGAAGAGATACACTAACTAAGGAAATTGTGATCAATGCTATAAGGGCTCATAATTTCAAAGCCAAGATGAGGGAAGCATCAAGTGGAGAAGGGTTGTTCGTTAAAGGAAGGCCAACAAATTGGTATGGTAGCAACATAAATGGCTACTACCGGGACAAAGGTAGAGGAGAAAGCCATGGGAGAGCGCACTCTAAACCGAGGGTTGGAGGAAAGAGATGCTATTACTGCCATGAGGAGGGTCATTTCAAGAGAGATTGCAAGAAGAGGTTAAGGGATAAGGGAAGAAGCCATACCAAGAATGGAGAGGCTTCGGATGCCAAGGGAGAACAACAAGGTGATGATGTTCGTGTTGTGTGCTCAGATGTGAGCAGGGGGCAAGAAAGCAACGGGAAATGGATCTTGGATTCCGGGTGCACTTATCACATATGCCCTCACCGGGATTGGTTCAAGAATTTCAAGGAAACCAACGATGAAAAGGTTTTCCTAGGGAATGATACTTCTTACTAAGTGAGGAGCATGGGAGACATCTAGATGAGGATGTTTGATGGAGTCACAAGGCTGCTACGGAATGTGAGGTATCTTCCGGATTTGAGAAGAAATTTGATCTTATTAGGGCAGCTGGATTCCATGGGATCTGCATGCAAGTCAGAGAGAGGAAAGATCAAGGTAACCAAGGGATCTTTGATAGTGATCAAAGTAGCAATGAAGGATGGTCTCTATGAGATGATCGGAGACACGGACATCAAGGATCAAGCAACAAGCTTGATGGCTGAAATGGATAAGGCAGCTCTTTGGCACAATTTCTTGGCACACATGAGTGAAAAAGGCATGTAAGTTCTCAGCAAGAATGGTTTACTTGATGGTGACAAGGTAGAGAAACTTGATTTCTGCAAGAGCTGTGTTCTTGGGTAGCAACATCGGGTTAGCTTCAACACCGGAGTGCACAAGTCTAAGGGAATTTTTGACTACATTCATGCGGATCTTTGGGGACCAGCAAGAACACCAACACAGAGAGGTAATCTTTATTTTCTGTATTTAATTGATGATTATTCAAGAAAGGTTTGAGTTTATTTGCTTAAAAATAAATCAAATGCTTTGAATAAATTAGTGGTGTGGAAAAAGCTGGAGGAAACTTAAACGGGTAGAGTAATTAAGGTGTTAAGAACCGATAATGGCTTAGAAATTTTTAACAAGCAACTTGATCAATTTTGTAGGTTAAATGGCATTCTAAGACATAGAACAGTTGTGAAAACGCCTCAGCAAAGTGGAGTTGCTGAAAGGATGAATAAGACCTTTATGGAAAAGGTTAGGTGCATGATTACCCAAATGTTTTTTTGGGGGAAGTGGTGTCTACTGCTGCGTATTTGGTTAATAGATCGCCCTCTAGAGCTTTAGAGCTCAAGACTCCCGAGGAGATGTGGAGTGGGAAACCTCCTAAGTTGAACAACCTTAGGACTTTTGGGTGTGCTGCGTATGCACATCAAAAGGATGATAAGCTTAGCCTAAGGTCTAGAAAGTGTGCATTTCTTTGATATGGGAAAGGGGCTAAGGGGTATAGGTTGTGGTCCTTAAAACAAAAAGGATTTAAACTCATGATAAGTAGGGATGTCATTTTTAATGAGTATTTATTTCCTTATTTGGAGAAAACTACCCTGGAGGGGATAGTGAGCAAACCAGTTCAGTATTTATGAAGTATAGCATCAAGGAAAATTCAGTTCAGGTAGAGCAAGGAAGGCAAGAGGGTTTGGACCAGGTAGAGCCCATTGATGAATGCCAAGCCCAAGACACTTGAGAGGAGGCTAAACTAGAAGGGGATGATGCAGCAAGTCAGAATGACTATCAACTCACAAGGGACCGTGAAAGAAGGCTGGTTAGACCATCTTTGAGTTATGGTTTTGCAGCTGCGAATACAGCAAGTCCTTGGATAGATGGAGGGATAAGTGAACAAGAAACTTACATTGATGCCATAGGATGTAAGGATTCGTCAAGATGGGAGCTAGTTATGGACTAAAAAATGGATTCTTTGAGGAAGAACAACTCTTGGAAATTGGTGCACATTCCAGGAAAGCAGAGAGTTATCGATTGTAAGTGGACTTACAAGATCAAAGAAGGGAACCCTCCAAGGGATAAAGTCTGAGACAAGGCTAGGTTTGTGACGAAGGGGTTCATGCAAAGGGATGGCATAGATTTCACGGAATTTTTCTCACCAGTTTAGAAGGTGGAGGAAATGGTAAGTATCCTCGTCTATGCTGATGATATTCTGTGGGTTGATAATAGCAGGGAGATGATAGAAAGGTTGACATCTCAACTCAGTGAGAAGTTTGAGAGGAAGGATCTTGGCCTTACAAAAAAGATCCTTGGGATGAGAAGAATTTGGAAAAGGGAGAGAAATGGGTTGAAGGTTTCTCGATCTTCCTATATAGAAAATGTGTTGTATGAGTTTTCTATGGAAGATGGTAAACCAGTGAAGGTTCCACTTGCTGGTCATTTCAAGTTCTCCAATAAAAAATGTCCTGGAATAGATGAGGAGAATAAAGAAATGGTTAAGGTCCTTTACTCTAGTGCGGTTGGATCAGTCATGGTCATGATGATCAGCACTAGACCCGATATTTCTCATGAAATGAGAGTTTTCAGTAGGTTGATGAGTAATCTCGGAAAGGAGATTTGGCTTGGGATGAAGTGGTTGTTGAGTTACTTGCAGGCTTAGTGGCAGTCGGTGGTTGCACTCTTAACAACCGGGGCAGAGTACATAGCGGCAACGAAAGCCATAAAGGAGGCTATGTGGTGCAAAGGGTTGTTGGATGAGTGGAAGGTCCTAAAAGAGCAGGTGGCGGTTTCTTCGAATAGCCAAAGTGCGTGGCACTTGTGTAGGAACCTGGTGTTCCATGAGAGGACTAAGCATGTGGATGTTTGATATCATTTCATTTAGGAAAATGATACGAAAGGATGCATTCATATGGACAAAGTCGCAACGGAAGAAAGTCCTGCAGATTTAGGTACCAAAGGTCTACCTCTAAGTAAGTTCAATCATTACCTTGGACTTCTTAGGATTGGAGTTGGTTGATATGGTAACTCAAGTTGAGTTTGGATACTGAGTTTTCTGCACAATGGGTTCGGGTTTAATCGCTTAGACAAAGGTAGAGATTGTTGGTATTTGTCTAAGGTTTAAATAAGGTTGGAGAAGCTTTAGTATCAGGTCTCCAGGCCGCGGCTCAAGGTGTGCGTGCCTCACCCTGTAGCAAGTCCAGGATGTGTGCCCTCCAGGCTGCACCATGGCTCAGCTTCCCCAAGGTGTGGCGCCCAACAAGGTGAAGAGTGGAGGTGGTTCAGCCCTGTTCCAGGCCGCGACATGCCCTGTTCTAGGCCGTGGCTTGAAGGCACACCTGATGCTTATGTTTTAGCATTTCAAATGGTGCATGAGGCATGATCAAAATGCACAGGATCACTTAGGATTGATGAAGGGCTATGATTGATTGGTCCTCAAGATCTAAGGGTGGAGATTGACCTTCATGATTAGTCAAGAAGTTGGTGCACTATATAAAGGGTCACTTTGCTTCAAAAAAGATATAACTTATGATGAGAATGACATGTGAATGTGTGTGAAATAGAACACATGTTTGTGTGAGAGTGCAAAGACACTAAACATAAGAGAGACTCATTGGAGAGGCTAGTTGTTTAGAGAGAGAGTAGTGTAGAGAGGCGATTCAAGGGCCTTGTAAGTGGAATTTTCTGGGTAAAATTCCAGGATAACTCAAGTCCTTATCACTTTCTTGTTCTCTTCTTTCGTTCTTCAAGAACTAGAGGTTTCGGAAATGGAGGTTGTTGTTACTTGTAAGAACTTATTAATTTACTGCAGAGGGCTCGGAGGAGCTCACGAGGACATAGGCACATTGTCGAACCTCGATAACAAATTGCTTGTTTTCTTTCTTGCTTTCATTGGTTGCTGTTTCATTTCATTACAAGTCATTCTAGACTTAGGTGTTTGGAAGATCACCACCTGGGCATCTCCAAGGTGATTTCCCAATAATTTCCTTGACTTTTTGGGGCCTATAAAAGAACAAACTTTTGGGCCATTTCCAAAACCTTCTGTGAGGTCATTTAATGCAGAAGTGTTGGGCCATTTTAAACATGGAACACTGGGCCATTTAATGCGTGTAGTTGCTTCAAATGGAGTGGTGGCACTCATTATTGATCGTGTGCCTTTTGTCGCCTTGGGGAGTGGAGTCATGCTTTGGGGAACGTGACGACAACTTGAGTTCCTCTGGTGCCATTTTTTATGGTTGAGGGAACTTTAGGGAGTACAACGGTGCCTTGAGCACATGAAACGTCGCGTCGTTATGATTGTTAGAGCTGTTGAAAAATGTAAATGTGCCTCGGTTACACCAAATGTCACGTTTTCCCAACTATAACGAAGTTAATTCTCCTCATTTGTCACGCCCATATTCCTATATAAAGGTGGCTCATTCTCATTTCTCTTCACCTCATTTCATTTACAATCAAAGAAAAATTTGAGAGCCATTGGAGTCGGTCAAGAGATTGAGAAGGTAAGTTTGAGAGTTCTTGGAGTTCGTTGGGAGATTTTGAGTGCTCAGAGTTGGGTGGAAGCTTTTGTGAGTGCATTCGTTTAAAAGGAGACCGAGCTATGGGCTGAGGAAGGGATCACTACTTGAAATAGGTGCGAGCATTCAACCTTCGTGCGTGGTGAGTCTTTCTGCCTTCCTTATCATGTCTTCAGTAGATAAACTTTGTGATAGGCTAAGTAGTTGTAGTGAGGATAATCGGGATTTATCCAGGGAGTTGGAGTTAGGATGAGATGTTGCCGAAGGTACGCTTGCACGAGGGCGTACAAGATTTTAACAGGTGGAAGTTTGTTACACCCCTAAATTGGGATTGACTGGAGGGAACGGCTTCCAGGCACAGTGGGTGCAGGGAGTCTTGTTGCGAAGGAGAGTAGCAATGCGGGAGCTTGCGGGAGTGCGAGAGGGGGTAGGCCACCTTTCACAAATTGGTCGGGGGCTGAAGCCGGTTCCTTGATGAGCCTAAGGCAGGGTGAAACCAGTCAGTATCAAGAAATAGTACATGCAAATTGAAGGCTAGCCCTATAGAGGCGGGGCGCCGCACAAGCTGGGTGTCTTGCTGAAAAATGATCTTATGACAAAAACTTGTTGTGAGTTTTAAATTACTCGCAAGCGCACGAGTCGTTTGCAATATTGTGTGTGCAAGTGCGATCTTGAATCCAGAGGGAATTGCATCGTGAAAATATATTTTTATCTAAACGAAACCTATTTTAACCTAGTTCCGAATTTTGAATTATATTGTGTAAAGAAATATAAACTTAAACTAAACTGATTTAAAACAAACGATAAAAATACTAAGGTTTCTAAATCCACCCCACCAAATTAAAGCATGTATTTTCAGGACTTTGTTCCTACAACCGACAAGCAATCACATCCTATGCATGTTCTATATAAATGTAATTTATCAAATAATTCCATGAATCCATCGATATACAAATCACAATGAATACCCTAATAAAACCAAATCATCCATTGTATCCATTTACTTTAGAATCACAATGGATATCCGATTTACTTTGGATGATTCGCTGTATCCGTCAGATGAAACACATGGAATATCCAATTGAACAATTTATAAACAAAACAATCAATCATAAGAATTTACTCAAACAATTGAATTGAAATAGAACATTAATACAAAAATGTCGGAATAATATATATGAAAATATAATGCTAATCAATGGCGAGGCTTCATCTTCAACCTTAGATGAAGGTTTTAGCCTCTCATGATTATGAAAATAAATTTCACAATTAAATTGCTAAACATTAAACTTTAAAACTTAAAAGAAATAAATTAAAACTAACAATACATGGAGAGAGAAATTCCACTCGCAGCTGGTGTGCGGTGCTTCCCCCGATTGGTAGCAAAATCCTCTAGATTGCACCCCTTGGTAGCAAAGCCTTCGAGATTGCACACTGATTGCTTATGAAGATGAAGTGAAATAGGGCTTTTATAGAGAAACTCCATAAGTGCAATGTGTTTCCAACCGATGTGGGATGTGGGATTTAAGCATTCACATGCCCTTCAAAACTTCTGCCCACGCTGAAATTATGCACAGCCTGACCTTTGTCTACTAAAATTGCCATAACTTTCTCTAGAAAAATAATATTTACAAGCTATAAAATTCCCCAGAAAATAGACATCTGGATCTTTCCAAGCATATATGGCTCATCTCCTGGTTCTTTCTGAATCAATATAGTTTAATCCGCAAAAATGACTGATCTGTTCGGGAAATTCTGGCAATTTAGTGAAACTCCTTTCCAAGTTCTTGTAAACCTATAAAACAACGAAAAAAAAACTCGAAGTAACAAATTCCTAAGCTAAACATATAAATAAATACTTGAGCACTGTTATGCTCGATCGCAACAGCAAATTCGAGCTTTTGTAGTTTTTTTCACATTAAATCCCCAATTTCCTTTACAATCCTATAAAACATTAAAAATCATAGAACTAACACAAAATATCAGATTAAGACATAACTAAAGAATTAAAAAATGTGAATTAAGGGGCCAAAATATGCAATATTTGGCATTCATCAGAGGCCATGGGCCTGTCCTCTAGTGAGAGTGAGTCATCAGAGGAGGTTACCACCCAAGAGGGGCCACTGGCCATAGTTCCCTACATGCTTGGGAAGGAAGAGGAATAGGAGAAGGATTACTCCTCTAAGGGCGAGGATGAGGTGGATAGAACCTTGGCCAGGCTGAGAGGAGACACGATGGTCGAGGAACGATTTCAATGGTCGTTTGCAACCAACTCTATGCCCTGCTAGATGGGGGAGGGAGAGCTTGAAGTCATCAAGAGGGTGTATTGTATTCCTAAGGAGTACATCCACAAGCCAGCTAGGGTTGGAGAGAGGGCTTGCAATGCCTTCCCGAGCCGCGCGCCTAATAAGTTGTGCGTTTATAAGCAGCACATGAAGGCCAAGCTCAGGTTTCCTGTCCACCCTTTCTTCTGCGCAGTGCTAAGGTACTTCGACATAGCACTGTGTCAGTTGGTGCCCAACTCAATGCGCTTGATAATCGTTTTTATCTGTGTCTGCACGAAGATAGGGGGGTTGATAAACATCAACGTCTTCAAGGCCCACTTCCAGATAAGTAAGCACAGCCAATCCGGGTGGGTCGTGATCAGCTCGAGGGCGAAGAGGGGGCTGTTAAAGAATAAGCCTTCTTCGATAAAGAGCTTGAAAAAGTCCTTCTTCATCTAGCATGAAAGGAGTTTCGAGGTTTTGCTCTCCTGGAGTTTGGATAATGCGGGCAAGTACAAGAAGTCGCACCTCTTGTTCGGTGATCAAGAGATGTTGAACTCTATAGTGGTCGCGCTCCTGGATATAGAGGTCTTATATGATAATGAAGAGTTGGTGAGGTGCGACCTCTACCATCGATGCTTGGAGGAGACCATAGAGAGTGGTAATCTCGATGTTTGTACCTTCTTTTTTCCTGCTTTACTTTTTTCTTTATGTTTTGCTTTGCTTCTTCATGCCTACTTGGTACTCACACTTATACTTTTTATTCTATGTTTATTCTCAAATTATAACTAATTAATTAAATCCCATGGATCGTGTTCATCAATTAATTAGTTAAATTAAGTATAAGGAGAACACAACCCCCTAAATCACAATTTGATTTGAATGCTAATTTAAATTTCTATTCAAGAAAGCTTAATTAGGTCTAGATGATTTGTCCTCAACCTAATCTCAAATATTAACCTCGACTATCAATAATAGATTACCAATCCACAAGTAATAATCAAAGGTATGAAGAATATTGAATAAGAAATAATCTGAAAAATTTCATAAAACTAAATCCACCAAAATATCCAAAACCATCAAGGCAACTAAGCCAAACGCCCAACAATGCATTCAGCCGCTCATGTTTAAATCCCAATCACAAAATTCAATTACTAGGGTTACAAGCATATTGAAGGACAAAAGGAGCAAAGACATAATTTTTTCCTCTGAATTACAAGATGAATCCTCAAAGTCATGAAGTGATTGATCGTCTTCTTCAATCTCTTGATATGCTGTCTTGATGAAAGAAACCGTCTCCTCCTTCAATCTCCCAAAACTCCTCTTAATAATATCTCTTCAAAAACCTGCAGTCGTCTCTCCCCCTTTCTAAGTCTAAAATTCCTATACATAGTTGTATGGAGATGGCTTTGTAGACAGAAAAGTCGCCCTAGGGTTTTTGTTCGGGCCGTGTGCTTCTGCTGCTGTCCAGGCCCAGTTCTGCTAAAACGGCTATAAATTTCTCTAGAAAAACCATATTTATGAGCCATAAAATTTTCCAGAAAATAAACATCCGGATCTTTCCAAGCATATATGGATCATCTCTTGGTTCTCCCTGAATCAGTATAATTTAATCCACAAAAATCACTTCTACCACGTTGAAATCACACACAGCCTTACCTTTGTCTACTAAAACTGCCATAACTTTCTCTAGAAAAATCATATTTACGAGCCGTAAATTCTCCAGAAAATAAACATCTAGATTTTTCCAAGTATATATGGCTAATGGTTCTTTCTGAATCAATATAGTTTAATATGAAAAAATGACTGATCTGTACGGGCAATTCTAGCAATTTAGTGAAACTCCTTTCCAAGTGTTTGTGAACCTGTAAAACAATGAAAAATAACTCAAAGTAACAAATTCCTAAGCTAAACATATAAATAAATATTGAAAAACATACAAAATACTAGGACAAATATTCGTTCATCAAATAACCCCAAACCTAGATTTTGCTAGTCCTCAAGCAAAACTAAAAAGAAACCTAAACAAAACAAACCTAAAAACTCAAATCGATAAAACCCTCATGCCTTAATTCTTATTATGACTCATATCTAAATATCTTATGCACAATTATGTTCACAGCCTCAACACTTCACAATTCATTGGTCAAATCAAGTACACATCGCACATTCATATTCCAATGCTCAAAACACCTCATGTCAATTACCTCCAAACCTAACTTCAAGAATCCGGATTCGCTTCGACTCTAGGCCTCACAAGATTCACTAATTAAGCACACCGAACCTAGATTACAAACACTTATCAAGCATATGCGATTAGAAGTTATGTAAACAAGAAATTTCAAATATAAATTCGCATATGAATATGGATATCATCAAAGAACGCTCATATGTTCGCACAATATATCTCATGAAAGGAATCAAATGTTAGGATTGCAAAGCTATCACATCGTCTATATCATATCCTAGTCAAACACCTCAAACAAAACATATTAAGTATGAACCTCTGCATAGATGGGTGTGGTTGGTCGAACCTAATTTACACCAAAGCTCTTTCTTTTCAACTGTTTATAAGAACGACTTCAATACCCTTGAAATATCTCAAGTCTTCTTTCTTGTCTAACCAAATCCCTTTTTTACATGTTTCTCATATATATATATATATATATATATATATATATATATATATATATATATATAAATTGTTATTTTTATTTTTTTTGAAATAAGAATTTGGATTTTTCTCCAGAGACAGTGGCGACTAGGGCGTGTAACAACAGGCACATACTTAAACTTTTTACTCAAGTCATTTAACTAAAATAATGAGAATACACAACATGATACTTCAAGTGAGTTATATAATCCTAGCATTCAATGCAAAACCTATAGAGATCATTGTTGTGAGTTTTAAATTACTCGCAAGTGCACGAGTCGTTTGCAATATAGTGTTATGCAAGTGCGAAGTCGAATCCACAGGGAATTGCGTTGGGAAAATATAACTTTATCTAAACTAACCCTATTTTAACCTAGTTTCGAATTTTGTATTATATTGTGCAAAGAAATATAAACTTAAACTAAATTGGTTTAAAGCAAATGATAAAAAGACTAAGGTTTCTGAATCCACCCAACCAAAGTAAAACATATATTCTCATGTTCTTTATAAAAGTAATCAAAAAATTTCATGAATCCAACTTTAAACAAAAAACAACGAATATCCCAATTAAACCAAAAGCATCTAATGTATCTGCTTTTAACAAATCACAAAGGAAATCCAATTTAATCGAAAACAATTCGATGTATCCATCAGATGAAACACAAGGAATATCCAATTTAACAATTAAAAGTAATCAATTATAAGATCTACTCAAATAATTGAACTTAACATTTATACTAAAAACATCAGAATTGTTATGCGCAAATCTGAAAATATAATGCTAAACAAAGGAAAGACTTCATCCTTCAACCTTAGTTGAAGATTTTAGCCTCTCATAATTATGAAACTAAAGTTCACAATACAAGTGCTAAACATTAAACTTTAAAACTAAATAAAAAGAAATAAATTACTATACATGGGAGAAATTTCACTCGCTGTTAGGCGACACTTCCCCTCGTGGTAGCAAAACCTTCAGGATCCACCAGAATGCTAGCAGATATCCACCGGATTACACCAAATGGCCCAGGAATTGCACACTGAATGATAAAGTGAGATGGTGCTTTTATAGGGGGAGTATCGGAGCATAATGGGTTGCAGATTCGATGTGTGATACTGCCCGAGTGCACTCGATCACAGAATGGTGCGATCGATCGCATGTCTGATGCGCTCGATCGCAGGTGCACTGCACTGCAAAGATTTCGATGTGGGATGTTGACCATGCGCTCGTTCGTAGGCAAGTGCGCTCGAGCACAGGTGCGCTCGATCGCATGTCTCGTGCACTCAATCGCACTAGACATCCTCAGCTTTTGGTCTTGAAGCTTGACATCTCCCAAAATGCTTCATTTTCTCCACAAACCTATACAAATACACAAAACACAGAAAAGACATAAAATAAAGTGAAATAATACAAACTGAGAGCTTAACAAATATAATTTAAGGGCTTAAATATGCAATATTTAAGACTCATCAAATACCCCTAAACTTATATTTTGCTAGTCCCTTAGCAAAACAAAATAAAAAAAACTAAATGAAAAAAAAAGAACACAAAGATAAGTTCATTACTCATGGTATCCAAAAATTTAAGGAGCACTCAAAATCATGAAATTCATTCATGAGCAAGCTTAAAAAATCTAAGCCATCTTCATAATGAATAAGAATTTAAAACCTAATTACTTACAAGAGGCATGCTAAGACATCACAAGCTTGAATCAGTGTAAAGTAAATTAGCATATACTGATGAGGTTTCCAAATAAGTTGAATGTACAATGTTTCCACATCTCAAGATTCATAGAATTTCTCATCAGAGTGAACAACGATGGCATAGTTTTATTTTCTTTTTTCTTTTTTTATAAGGCTCTGCTATGTTTAGTTCCCTTAAGCTTTCTAATTGACCCATGTAATAAGTGTTGAGTTAGTGACTCCCAAACCAGATGGTTTTAGGGCATTAGGTGTAAAGACACCCCTAAGGACTTACTAACTCGAGTAAAAAATGCTACAAAACTAAACTAACCTTAATGCTACCAAACAAAATTTCCACCTTTTGACGTGAACACTCACTACTTACTGAGGCAAGAGGTCCAATTACTCAGTGAAAATTTTGGCAATGATCATTATGAATAAAATTCCCACATTTTGACGTGAATACTCACTGCTTACTGAGGCAAGAGGTCCAGTTACTCAGTGGAAAGTTTTATTGATGATGATCGTTATAAATATTAGTAGTATTATTTGTTTTTTTTTATGCTTTTCTATGCCCAAGTGTTAATCCCACAAGTCATCCCATTTCAGTTAAGATAAGAAACATACACATTAACATCACATGTCATACCTCACACAAATATGTGCTAATATGCATGTGTTAGATTAGATCAAACATGTGAATTCTCGAATGCCTAAAGTAAGTAACTGTAGTTTAAATTCTATCATTAGATCATGTGTTCAAAGTTTTAAACTCACCAATGAAATCTCATCACAATTTTTCAGATCAACCAAAATTTTCAGACGAACATGAACGTGCATTTATTTTCACTAAAAAAAAATAAATTATGACAAAGTGTGTGAAATGTGTCTCCTATACCCCCAAACTTAAATTACACATTGACCCCAATGTGTGAATAATTATGGAAAGAGCTGACCTGGGATATGGAGAATTATCTAGACTAGTATGGCTCATAGCATACCCCCAAACTTGAACTAAAGTACGCGTTGTCCCTGAAAAATAAAAACTAGAAAATAAAAAAATACTGGAAACAAACAGTAATCATAAATATGAAAAAAATAATAAATATACAGAAATGATATGCTGTAGGGTGCCTCCCATGAGTGCTAAGTTCAAAGTCTTCAACCAGACTCTCCATAGTAGACGATATTCAATCTGAGTAAATAAGATCCTCCAATAATATCGTCTCAATGTCCAGACTCCTCAACTCCAAGAATGGTTTTAGCCTCTGTCCATTTACCTTGAAAGTGTTACCATTCTTTGGATCCTTAATCTCGATGGTCCCATGAGGAAAAACCGTCCGAATAATAAATGAGCCTGTTCATCGAGATTTGAGCTTGCCTGGAAAAAGATGCAGGCATGAGTTGTAAAGAAGAACTTTTTGGCCTGGCTCAAAAGCTCATCTCAAAATGTTTTGGTCATGAGTCTTCTTCATTTGTGCCTTGTATGACCGTGCACACTCATATACATCATTCCGCAGCTCCTCTAATTCACTGAGTTGGAGCTTCCTTTGTGAGCCTACTTTGAAAGATTGAAGTTCAGCTGCTTGATAGCCCAATAGGCTCTATACTCTAACTCAACCGAAAGGTGACAAGCTTTTCCGTACACAATACGATAGGGAGACATGCCAATTGGCATTTTGAATGCTGTCCAATATACCCATAGTGCATCAGTCAATCGTAGATACCAATCATTTCTACTAGGGTTCACAATCTTCTCCAAAATTTTCTTGATCTTGCAATTGGAAATTTTCACTTGGCCACTCGTCTGAGGGTTATATGGGGTGGCAACCTTGTGTGTGATGAAATACTTCTTCATCAACTGCTCAAAAATTCGGTTGTAAAAGTGCTTACCTCCATCACTTATGATTGCTCGAGGCGTACCAAAATGAGCAAAGATAGTGTCCTTCAAAAACTGGACCACGACTCTGTGGTCATTGGTCTTGCATGCAACGGCCTCTACTCATTTGGACAGATAGTCCACAGCAACCAGAATGTACAGCTAGTCAAAGGAGTTTGGGAACGGTCCCATAAAATCAATATCCCACATGTCAAAAATCTCAACAATCAGGATAGAGTTGAGGGGCATCATATTCCTCCTAGAAAGACTCCCTAGCTTTTGGCAACACTCACAAGATACACAGTAGGTGTGAGAGTCTCGGAACAGGGTAGGCCAATAGAATCCACACTGCAAAATCTTTGCAGCGGTCTTTTTAGCACTGAAATGGCCTCCACAAGCATGATCATGACAAAAGGCGATGACATTAGATTGGTCATGCTCAGGAATACGCCTTCTGATGATCTGATCAGGACAATACTTGAACAAATAAGGATCATCCCAGAAAAAATGTTTTACCATAGCCAAAAACTTTGATTTATCTTGTCGCCCCTAATGCAAAGGCATTTGACCAGTGACAAGATAGTTCACTATATCAGCAAACCATGGAGCAGGATTGTGAGTAATGTGCATCAATTGCTCATCAGGAAAGGTCTCAGAAATGGGAGTGGCAGCCTTAGTGAAATCCATAATTAATCTAGACAAATGGTCTGCCACCACATTTTCGGAACCTTTCTTATCCCGAATCTCTATGTTGAACTCTTGAAGTAGCAAGATCCATCGGATAAGAAGAGATTTAGCATCTTTTTTAGAGAAAATATACTTCAATGCTGCATGGTCCGAGTAGATAATGACTTTAGATCCTAACGAGTAGGATCTGAACTTGTCTAATGCAAAAACAACTGCTAGCAACTCCTTCTCAGTAGTAGAGTAATTGAGTTATGCATCGTTTAGAGTTCGACTTGCATAATAGATAACATGGGGAAGTTTATCAACACACTGCCCCAAAACGACTCCAACAGTATAGTCTGATGCGTCACATATAATCTCAAAAAGCACACCCCAGTTGGGTGGCTGAATAATGGGTGTGGACGTCAGAATCTTTTTCAAATCCTCAAATGCTTTCTTACAGTCTTCATTATATACAAATGGGGCATCCTTCAGTAATAACTCGCACAAGGGCCTGGCGATTTTGCTGAAATTCTGGATGAATCACCTATAGAAGCCTGCATGGCCCAGAAAAGATCGAACCTCCTTCACTGTACGTGGGGGTGGAAGATTGGAAATCAGGTCCACCTTCTCTTTGTCGACCTCAATCCCCTAATGAGATACGACATGCCCCAATACAATACCTTGCTTAACTATAAAATGGCACTTCTCCCAATTAAGCACCAAGTTCTTCTCCTTGCACCGCACTAAAACCAAAGTGAGACGGTGCAGGCACTCCTCAAATATTGAACCGAAGACGGAGAATTCGTCCATGAAAATCTCTAAGAACCACTCTACTATGTCATAGAATATGCTGACCATGCACCGCTGAAAAGTAGCAGGTGCATTACATAACCCAAAGGGCATGCGACAGTAGGCGAATGTCCCAAAAGGACAGGTAAACATCATCTTCTCTTGATCTTCGGGATCCACGGGGACCTGATTATATCCAGAATAACCATCCAAAAACCAATAATACTCATACCTAGCCAAAAACTACACCATCTGATCAATAAATGGGAGTGGAAAATGATCCTTCCTTGTGGCAGTGTTCAGTTTACGGTAGTCTATACACACTCTCCACCCTGATTGAACATAAGTTGGCACCAACTCGTCGTCCTTATTCTTCACTATCGTTAATCCAGCTCACTTGAGCACGACATGAATCGTGCTCACCCATTTGCTATCAGAGACGGGATAAATGATCCCTGCATCTAACAGCTTAATTACTTCTGCCCTCACAACCTCTTGCATAGCTGGGTTGAGCCTTCTTTGTGGCTCCTTCGATGGTTTAATATTCTCTTCCAAATGTATCTTGTGCATCACCACTGAGGGGTTGATTCTCTTGATATCCTCAATAGTCTAGTCGATAGCTTCCTTATGCTCTCTTAAAACATCTAATAATTTCGGTCTACCCTACACACACCCCTCTTCTAAAAGCACAAGGTACATACATGTTTTTGTTTCTTAAAGCAATCACACGATTTTAGATCTTCAGCTCATATGTACATTCTATATTTGTCATTCATGTATGTTGATTAGATTGTTTTACGTTTGCAGGAGGTTTGGAGCACAGGAGTATAAATCCTACAGCTTCTTGTTTTGGTGCACATCAAGTGTTTGATAAAGTGTCTAACCGATTATGATTGAGCGCTAGGCACTAACGATCGAGTGCACTATCCACAGTGCAATCGAGCGCACAATATTTGCGATCAAGCATAATTTTGATAGCAAACACAGATCCAGATTCTGAAACATGACTTCCACATCCCGTGCCTCTAGCAGTCGCCATCATTCATCCCGGCCCAGTTTCAAATAGTGTGAAATACTGTTCAAGACAACATTTAATGTAGAAGAGGACTTCAAGAATTTGGAAGCCACAAGATAGGCAGTCCAAGAATTCATGAACCGGGGTCTCAAGTGGCTATTCAAGCCGGTCTGCTCGATGACCTACACACAATTTGTGGTTAATTTCTACGAGAACCTGACTTACAACTGCACCAGACCAGAGCTTTTATCTTCCTCAGTCCAAGGCAGGTTTATAGAGCTGACCACGGCTGACATAGATAGCTCTTTGCACTGCTGCGATGAGTCCCCACTAGAGGATAGCCACATAGAGGAGCAGCCTGACTCATTCCTTCTCCCACATATCATTGAGGATATGTGTGCAGGACAGTACGCTGATCGCCACAACAATGCAGGAAGCCAGTCGAGGCTGCCTCCTCTTCTATGGTTCGTCAATTCAGTCCTACAGCATAATGTGTGCCCTTTGGGGCACAAGACATAGAGATGGGATCAGTTTATGCACACTTTTCACCGAGGTCATTGGTACTCCATCCTAGCAGTCATATGGAGTCAGATACACAAGTTTTGGGATGAGGTGCATAACCGACAGACGACCACAGCTAATGCTTGGGGTCTTCCTTCTTCCTTCTTGCTCAGTCATATCTTCAAGAAGAAGAGGATTAGAAGATCCTCTATAGATGGCCCGGTTACTAACCATCCCTTCTTTGGGCGAGCACAGTGGAGCCTCAGCCAGTCGTATATGCCTCGAGGACCCCGGGCACAGATACCGACCATCGAGCCTATTGCAGATGATTCGATGGAGGCCGAGCATCCACCGGTGATCCCTTCATGGAAGGAAGATCAGACAGACATGGGATCCATGGAGTATCAGCACCTCCTAGATGAGCTATCCTCCTTCCGCTGTGAGCTGTCTGACATTCACCGGGAGGATCGTAAGGTAGCCCGTCTAATCCATTAGTGGATTAATGGGTTAGAGGCACAGTTCACATGACAAGAGGCCATGCTACAATCCATCCTTGACCGCCTATCTTCTGCGCCAGATACCTTCTCGACTGCACCCATTGATGATCCGCAGTGAGAGGAACTACCTGTCTGGCTGAAGACGTTAAATTTAGCGCTTATGGGAGGCACCCTAGACATATCCTTTTTATTTTAGTACTTTTCTTTTTATAGTCCTATTTTCACATCTATTATTTTGTTTTTCGGAACAATGTTTGTTTTCCTTTGTCAGGTACTTAGTGCGTGCATCCAGTTCAAGTTTGAGGGCGTGTACAAGCAAGCAAGCAACCTAGTTCTCCATCTCCCAGGTCAGATATTTCCATACCACACACATTGGGGACAATGTGTATTTTAAGTTTGGGGGTAGTGGGAGATACTAGATACTATCACACACGCACTTGGATCACATGCACACACTAAGTCCCAGTATTTTTTTTTTTTAGAAAAGATAAATGCATAATCAATAGGTAAACAAAGATTTTAGTTGAATTAAAAATTGATAACACTTCATTAGTAAGCTTACAAACTAAAACACATAGTCTTGTATTAGGAATTTTACAAAGTTGAGTTAACTACCCCAAGGCACCTAAGAATTCACGAGTTTGATTTAAATTTGCACAAGCATATTTAGCACGCATTTGTGTGAGGTATGACATAATTATTTTGCATATGTTTCCATTACCTAAACTGTAGTTGGATAACTTGTTGAAAAGAACCCTTTGGCATAAGAAAAATAAAGAAAAAAATATGTTCATCATGCGAAAAGAAAATAAAAAAGCTTCCAAAAATCAACTTTCCACTGAGTAACTGGGCCTCTTACCTCAATAAGCATTGAGTGTTCACGTCAAAAGGTGGGAGTTTCATTAAGAAGCATTAAAAACCTGTTAAGTCCGTAGCCTTTTTTACTCGAGTTAGAAAGTCCTTAGGGGTGTCTTTACACTTAATGCCCTAAAACCATCTGGTTTGGGAGTCATTGGCCAAATGCTCGTTACAAGGGTCAAATAGAAAGCTAGATGGAACTCAACATGGCAAAGATTGCATGATAAAAGGAAAAGAAAAAGAAGAAAGTATTATGCCATTTTGTTCTCTTTGATAAAAGTTTGGGCACCGAAATACTATCCACTAAAATTATGTTAAAACCTCGTCTCATATGTGCTAATCCATCACACACAAATCAAACTTGTGATGCCTTAAGCCAACCTTAGGTGGTTAACATAAAACTTTTGGAAGTCCTTTCGCAATCCAAAATGTGTTTTTATTATAAGCTTACTCATGAACGGTTATCATGGTTTTATGCACAACCTAAAATTTTGAGTACCATGAAAATGAATTTATCTTTAAAAATTTTGTTTCAACATAGTTTTTAGTTTTGTATTGCTAAGGGACTAGCAATATGTAAGTTTGGGGGTGTGATAAGTGCTTAAATAGTCATATTTAAGCCCCTTAATTTACGCTTGTTAGACTCTTTACTTATCTATTTTAGTAGATTATACTTCACTTTTGTGTTTTGTGTGTTTTTCACAGGTCTTGGACAAAAAAATAACAAAATTAAGCTTTTAGAAGGAAAAAGTGAAGTTATGTCCTCCAACAAGGTGCGCTCGAGCACACCCCCTTGAGATCGAGCGCACAAGCATACGAGCGCATTTGAAGTAGGCTCGAGCGCACATATGCGATCGAGTGCATCCCGCATACGCTCGAGCACAATTACTCCATCGGTGGCAGAGCCAGAATTAGAAAGATATCTTCTGACTCCAAAACGGAATTAGGGTTTTGTGACACCATGAAGACCCTATAAATTGCCCTGTAAAAACACATAACAGACTTCTTTTGTTCTAAACTCGAAGTAGAAATGTAAATATGAAGAATTGATGACTTGTCTCTTGAGTTTCTTCGGTTTTAATTTTCTGTTTTTTGTGTTTAGCATGTTTAATTTACTTAGCATGTGTAACTAAACTCCTATAGGGCTCGATTGAAGCCCTAGTTATGCTTTACCACACATTTATTCATTGACTATCTTTGCTATAGCCTTGTTAGAGTATTTAACTTGATTAATACCTGTTTATATTTACATTCCTCATATGTATGTGCCTGATCAACGTATGCATGTGGAATGGATAGGTTAGTCGAATTAATTTGGATGACCGAGTCCTAGGTTCGACATTAGTAACAAGAGATATCCTGATAGGTGCTAAAATAGTCATATTTAAGCCCCCTAATTTACACTTGTTAGACTCTTTACCTAGCTAATTATATGGATTTTACTTCATTTTCGTATTTCATGTGTTTTTTTTAGGACTTGGACAAAAAGATAATAAATTGGAGCTTTTAGGAGCAAAAATGAAGTTCTGCCACCAGCAAGGTGGGCTCGAGTGCACCTCATTGAGATCGAGTGCACTTGAAGAAAGCTCGAGCGCACACCTGCGTTCGAGCGCAACCCGTATACACTCGAGCGCAATTACTCCAGAGGTGGTAGAAGCCAGAATTGGAAAGAACTCCTCCGACTCCAAATAGGAATTAGGGTTTCGGGACCCTATAAATAGCATTGTAAAAACACATAATATATCATATTTTGTTCTAGACTCGAAGTAGAGAGCTTAGGAGAGGAATTGACGACTCGTCTCCCGAGTCTTCTTCAGTTTTACTTTTCAATTTTAATTTTCATAATATTTAGCATGTTTATTCTACTTAGCATGTGTAACTAAACACTTATAGGGCTCGATTGAAGCCCTAGTTATTCTTTTCCACATATCTATTCATTGACTATATTTGCTATAACCTTGTCTAAATGTTTAACTTGATTAATACCTGTTTGTATTTAAATTCCTTGTATGTGTGTGCCTGATCAACATATGCATGTGGTATGGATAGGTTAGTCGGATCAATTTGGATGACCGAGTCCTGGGTTTGACATTAGTAACAAGGGATATCCACACTAGATTCCCAGCCTAATCAACATGGGAAACCGAGAGCAGACCAAGTCCTAGGTCCTGTGTGGTTGCCGATCTCCACAGCCCTCATGCTCTCTTAAGGAACAACTCAGTATACACCCATGCTGAATCCCTTAAGAGAGAAAAGAGTTAGAGTATACACCATGCCTAACTCGTTGCATAAGGAGATCAATAGCCTAAGGTGTGGACCAAGCCCTTAGGTTGGCAACCATTAGATATTCATGATAAGGCTAGAGCATTGAAACTTTACTTAGTGGGAAAGTATAATTAGGGTGGATATTATATTCCTATATTCTAATTATTGTTATTCACTCATAATCAACTATTATTTCTCTTTTCAAACTTTAAGAAATTAGTCCTAGAAAGAAATTCACCAATCCCTGTGGAAATGATCTCGCACTTGCACACTATGCTACCACAGACCTTGTGCACTTGCAAGTAAAACGAGTGCGATTATTTGCATATTTATTTAGGTAGATAATTGGCACAACAAGTTTTTGGTGTTGTTGCTGGGGATTGCGCTAAATTTCTTTTAGAAATAATTTCTCATCTAGTTACCATTATTTTTTATTTTATTATGTTTTTATCTTATATATATATATATATATATATATATTTTTTTTTTGTTTTACTAAAAACCCTAATCAATTCCTTTTTCTCTGTTTCAGGTGCTCTAAGAAGCTTTCCGTACCACTTGCGATCGAGCGCACTCCTTTGTGCGATTGAGCGCAATTAAGGCAGGGAGTGCTTCGAGCAGCAGTGTTTGACTGCTGCACTCACATATCATCCATTGATTCATGCAAGGGCTTCAATCCAAAAATCCAATTTTTTTTTTCCACATAGAGCAAGAAGTAAAGAGCAAGGGCATGTATAAAGTAAACTCAAATGGTGGATTTCCAAATTGGGTTGATGCTATGGAAAGAAAGGTAGATATGCTTGTAGAAATCATGATTGCTAGGATTGGCTCACCTAGGCCACAAGCTACACCACTCTAGGTATGTGCTATTTGTAGTCGTTTTGATCACACTACTGAAACTTGCCCTTTATATTCATTTGCAAATCGAGAGCAAGCAAACTATATGGGACCAAACAACTACAATCCAGAATGGCAAAACCACCCCAACTTCTCATGGAGCAACGATCAAAATGAACGGAACCTTCAAGGGCAGCAAAGAAACTTCCAACCAGTAGCCTAATCAGTTCTGAAAGCAAAAGAGAGCGACCTAGAGAGCATTGTGAGGCAACTGGTAGTTCAACAACAACAGTTGATGACCTCACAAGAGCAGTTCATAGCAGAGGCAAGAAAATTTTGGACTGAACAAAGCCAAATAAATATAAGGCATGAGCAAGCTATTCAAAGACTAGAAGTACAAGTAGGGCACATAGCTAAGGAATTAAGTGGAATAAAGCAAGGTGTTGTTGAGCAAGTTTTTCAAGTCCATCACATTGAGCCAGTAGAAACTGCTCTTACCTATAGTGTCCCAAGATTGGATATTGAGCCTAAATGCAAGGATGTTACTGATGACATCATTGACACTATGCATCTCCTTGAGGCCTTTCCAAAGCCTCCAAGTAAGTACACCGATCCATTTGAAATTCTTGGGCCTACTAATACTATTTTCCATTTTATTGTCCAGGCACCGAATTTGGAGTTGAAGCAATTGCCAAAGCACTTAACTTATGCTTATATTGGAGAAAATAAGACACCACCTGTGCTGGTTGCTGCCAATCTTAGTTTTGGGGAAAAATAAGGCTTGGTCCGGCTGAAGACGTTAAATTTAGCGCTCATGGGAGGCACCCCAAACTTATCCTTTTCATTTTAGTATTTTTCTTTTGTTTATATTTATATTTACATAGCTAGTATTTATATTTCTTATTTTCCAGAACAACATTTATTTTTCTTTGTCAGGTACTTAGTACGTGCATCTAGTTCAAGTTTGGGGGCGTGTTACAAGCAAAGCAAGCAACCTAGTTCTCCATCTCCCATGTCAGATCTTTCTATGCCACACACATTGGGGACAATGTGTATTTTAAGTTTGGGAGTAGTGGGAGATACTAGATACTATCACACAAACACTTGAAACACATGCACACACTAAGTCCCAGTTTTTTTTTAGGAAGATAAATGCATGTTCTTTTGGTAAACAAAAATTTTGGTTGATTTAAAAATTTGATAACACTTCATTAGTAAGCTTAAAAGCTAGAACACATAGTCTTGCAATAGGAATTTTACAAAGATTAGTTATCTACCTCAAGGCACCTAAGAATTCACGAGTTTGATCCAAATTTACACAAGCACATTTAACACGCATTTTTGTGGGGTATGACATATAATTCTCTTGTATATGTTTCCATAATCTAACTGTAATCGGATAACTTGTTGAAAAGAACACTTTGGCATAAGAAAAATAAAGAAGAAAAAAACAAAATAAAGAAAAATGTTCATCATGCAAAAAGTGATCAAAAAGCTTTCCACTGAGTAACTGGGCCTCTTGCCTCTGTAAGCATTGAGTGTTCACGTCAAAAGGTGGGAAATAAACCTTTAACAATCATAATAACAAATTTCCATTGAGTAACTGGGCCTCTTGCCTCAGTAAGCATTGAGTGTTCATGTCAAAAGGTGGGAATTTCATTTAGAAGCATTCAAACCTGTTAGTTCCGTAGCATTTTTTACTCGAATTAGTAAGTCCTTAGGGGTGACTTTATACCTAATGCCCTAAAACCATCTGGTTTAGAGTCATTGGCTAAACACACGTTACAAGGGTCAAATAGAAAGCTCGATGGAACTCAACATGGCAAAGATCGCATGATAAAAGAAAAAGAAAAACAAGTATTATGCCATTTTGTTCTCTTTAACAAGAAATTCGATAAAGATTTGGGCATCGAAGCACTATACACTAAAATTATATGGAAGTCCCATCTTATATGTGCTAACTCATCACACACAAATCAAACTTGCGATGCCTTAAGCCAACCTTAGGTAAGCAACATAAAACTTTTGAAAGTCCTCTTACAATCCAAAATGTGTTTTTATTTTAAGCTTACTCATGAACGATTATCATAGTTTTTATGCACAACTCAAATTTTTGAGTATCATGAGAATGAATTTATCTTTCAACGTTTTGTTTTAGTATAGTCTTTAGTTTTGTATTGCTAAGGGACTAGCAATATGTAAGTTTGGGGGTGTGATAGGTGCTTAAATAGTCATATTTAAGCCCTCTAATTTACACTTGTTAGACTCTTTACCTAGCTAATTATATGGATTTTACTTCATTTTCGTATTTTATGTGTTTTTCGGAAGACTTGGACAAAAAGACAATAAATTGGAGCTTTTAGGAGCAAAAATGAAGTTTTTCCATCCAGCAAGGCACAAAGACAAGAGCGCACTTGAAGAAAGCTCGAGCGCATACCTGCGCTCGAGCGCAATTACTCCAGAGGCGGCAGAAGCAAGAATTGGAAAGAATTCCTCTGACTCCAAATAGGAATTAGGGTTTCGGGACCCTATAAATAGCCCTGTAAAAACACATAATAGTTCATCTTTTGTTCTAGACTCGAAGTAGAGAGCTTAGGAGAGGAATTAACGACTTGTCTCCCGAGTCTTCTTCGGTTTTACTTTTCAGTTTTTATTTTCATAATGTTTAGCATGTTTATTCTACTTAGTATTTGTAACTAAACACCTATAGGGCTTGATTAAAGCCCTAGTTATGCTTTTCCACATATCTATTCATTGACTATCTTTGCTATAACCCTGTCTAAATGTTTAACTTGATTAATACCTGTTTGTATTTAAATTCCTCGTATGTGTGTGCCGGATCAACATATGCATGTTGATGCGATGAAATTAACACTAGCAAGTGCACTAATCGTTCAAGTAATAAAATGATGAGTAAATATCATTCCCAACGAGGACTGAGCAAATACTACAGAAATTATGACTCAACTCTTGCTGTTATTTGAGCAAACGAATAATTGTAGGAGAAACGTTTACTAGCAATTAACTAAAGAAAAAAAACAAAAACACTAGTAATTAACGGAAGATTTGCAAACTTTGGAATGAAGACTCTTATGAACTAACGTGCTAAGGACTCGACTTCACCTAAACCATAATTGACAAGAGTTTTGAATGGACAAGTTTCACTTACTATGTTTTTCAAGATGGTAGAATCCCCAATCAATTGGTTCTCCTTATTCAGGTCTAACTACAATCTCGAGAATCATCAACTTCAAATATCCATATTCCAGGTCTATTCTAGATTGATTCAACTTAAGAAGCATTAAGTTCAATGGAATTCCTTTCAGTTAAATCTCCCTATTCGTTACAGCTTAAACGGACCACATGAACTTCCTAGAATCCTTATTCGATTACTCCTATTTCATTCATGGCATGTTTTAACCTAGCTTTGCATAGCTAACAATCCAAAATCATATTTATTAATTCAACTATTCATAAAAGCATAGCTTCTCTATTCGACACATCACTATGCCTCAAGAAGGAATCAAAATAATAAACAGCATTAAGAACAATAAAACACACTCTTTGAAAAACAAAGTAAATTCCAACTTGTCCAAATAGCACTCAAGATATAGGTTTAGGATCCATCTATCCTTAACATAAAAATATCTACTCCATAATAATATTCAAACAACCCATGTTCATATTATAAAACATGAACATAGCTAGATAAGAATAATACAAAACCGGAGAAGAATGATTTAAAAGCTTGATGCATAGCCTCCTGAAGTGTCTCCAACTCTCCTTTTGCGTCTCCTCTCCTCCAAATTCTGTTTTTTTTTCTTCTACGGCCACACTCCCCCTCTTGTTCAGCTAGGGTTTCAATTTATAACTTTCAGAATCCGCGGGCTGGCGCTGTAGTGCCAACATTCCGGCACTGCAGCTTCAAGACGAATTTCTAACCCTAGTTTGGCACTGCAGCTTCAACATCCCAGTGCTGCAGCGCCAACTTTCTGTCCAAATCCTCTCTTTTTGTCAGCTTCCAACGCTGCAGCGCCAACATCCCGGCGCTGTAGCCTTGAGTTTTTGTCTCCTTTGCGCATTTTGGCCTTCTAGTGCTCTCCAGTGCTCTAGCAAGTGTCTGCACAACAGATTTCCATGACTTAGCATTGATCATTCAACTAAAACAACTTATCAGTAAAATAAGATAGACTAAACTCAAATTGCTAAAAACACATGCAACATAATTCTAATGCTTAAGATTAACACCAAAAACGTGCCTAAAAGCAGTATAATAACATGATTTATTCAGAGTTATCACACCCCCAAACTTACGTTTTTGCTAGTCCTCGAGCAAACTAGAACAAAATTCTATGCATACACAACCTAAGAGTGAGAGATGGTTTGATTAGATTTGATATAACATGCCTAAAAGATTGCATATAGATTATAACGCATGAAAACTTTCCAAATGCTGCTAATGTCTAGAATTTCAAATTTATTGCCAGCTTTATCTTACATCAAATTCTTCAAACGTGTGTGTGTGTAACACCTTTATAAACTTAATCATTTCGCCGCTCTGATCGGTTTATGCAAGCAGGTAGGATAATGAAAATCTTTCAAAGTCCATAAGCTTGCTTTTCACACCACTCTCCACTAATGTAGGCCATGACAATACCCGAGATTACCAGGACTTTATTCAGCTTATAACTTTGGCAAAGGTTAAGGTATGGTAAAAGATTGATTTGAGGCTCACATCACCTTAAGCACATCAACCAATAACAATTTTATTTCAAACTTTCCCTCAGTTATCATGGAATACTTCCAATACTTTTGTTGTTGTCACGTCTTCTTCTTCTTTTCTTCTTCTCTTTTTTTTTTCTTTTTCATATGCTTGTACTATAGTAGCACCAGTCTTTATTTTCGTGTGCATTAATGAAACCATAACATATCATGTACATGACGATCAAACACGGCTTTGCCAGTTGCTTGTGATAGGCATAATACAACTTGATCAAATAGTTCGTGTAGTACACTTTTTAACTCCGATCTTTCCCTTGGTCACTCTCGATGGAAAATATTTGGTACTTAACACAGCCAAGTCGAAGACCGCTTTCTCTTGCTCAATCCTCTGCCACCACTTAAGAGAATAGTCCATTCATTAATCGATGTGCTTATAGGTGAAAGGTAGAGTTGTAGCAATTTTTTTTTTTATGTTTTTTTTTCTTTGAAAAAGAAATAGGTTAGATGATCGGGTGACAAAACAATAGATATCCAAGCTCAAAAGGGGAAAACTAAGGATAATCACATATCAAGGGTTGGCTAGAAAGGCTCAAACTTTCCACACATGGCCTGGATCCTTTCTTTGGTACAGTACTACCTAGGATTTCACCTCGAGTGGTCTTCAAACAAGTTCTAGAGTCTAAGAGATCACAAGACTACACTGCTCACATAAAAGCTCTCCGAAACAACAAGACAACAAAGTGCTTAGGTGTAAGTGCTCATTGTGTTCAAAGAGTTCAATATAAAATAAATACAACAACAAATTCAAGCACACGGACAAACACAACATTTTTCAAATTTTCGATGGCTATAATCATGTCAATCTATTTTTCATCATCGGCAAAATCAAAATCAAACAACAGAAAGCACTCAAATAGAAAAAACAGAAAAATAACTAGAAACATGAGCAGCGCACAACACTCAGCTAAAGTTCCCACCCCCAAACTTAAATGATACATTGTCCATAATGTATAAAATTTGGATTATAAAGTAAGAGAAGGGAACTCCCCTGATTAGTCGGAGGCTGAATCAATCGTCTTCGTCAATGTCCTCATCCTCCGGATCATTGTTTATTAGAACACATCAACAGCACCCAAAAGCACTTAAGAGGAGTGATTCCCGTTAAGAACTAAAGCAATCCATGGTGGGAGATGCAAAAGGACCTTGATTCTGTAGTGTAATAGGGAAGGGAAGTGTAATTTTGGTGTTTTGGAGGGAGAGAGCAGCTAGAAATCAGACTTTGAAATGCCCTAACAGTGAAAGAGCTGTTTATTTAAACATTAGTGTGCAACCTGGTGCTGCAGCGCCCAAAGTGTGAGGCTGCAGCGCTGAATCTCTGTCCTGATTAGTGTGTAGGGGCAGGATCAGCGCTGCAACGCCCAAAGTGTGAGGCTGCAGCGCTGAGGCTCTGTCCTGACTCCAAGTAATCCTGAAAATAAACCAAGAAGACACACTATAAAGCCATAAAAATTGAAGTAATAGAGACATTAAACAAAACAAAAAAAATTTAAACACACAAATCAAATTCAAAAGGCAAGAAAAAAAAAGAAGCAAAATGTTAGTTCTAATTTATAGTCTTTAGCTTGACTTTCTGATTTATGGCTCTTGGAGAATGGTTGTGGACGATTGAGGGTCAAACATCCCCATGATGTAGTGCTTCAATCTGTACCCGTTGACCTTGAACATCTCCTTGTTTTTCTCGTGTCGTAATTCAACGGCACCAAAAGGTGAGACATTTATCACTGTGTATGGTCCAGTCCACCGAGATTTCAGCTTTCTCGGAAATATGTGCCTTCTTAGGACTTTCAGCAATCATTCTTCCATTTTACCTGTCAACAAAGAAGATATTATAGCAGGGAAAATATTTTTCTCTAAATAAGCATATTTCAAATGAGCAAGTAAAGTTTTCAATTCAGTTATTATTATTTGTTCTTCTGGCACTTCTTTTCCCATTTTAGACTCCAAGTTCCTTGCTTCTTCCTAGATGACGAGTTCTTCAGTGGTAGTAGTTCCTGATTCCATGATGCATCTCTCCGAAGTATCTTCTTTTAATATTTTCTCCTGAAACTCCTCAATGAGGTTATCAATAATATCCACTTGAAAACAAAAAGAAGTAGATAGGTCAGAAGAGTATTTCATAATTTTATACATATCAAAAACTACTTGCTCATCATTAAATCTTAAAGTCAATTTCCCTTGTTGTACATCATTTTGGGCTCTCCCTGTAGCAAGGAATGGACGTCCAAGTATAAGAGGTATCTCACGATCCTCTTCCATGTCGAGAACAATGAAGTCTACAGGGAATATAAATTTATCAACCTTTACCAGTACATCTTCTATAATTCCCCGTGGTCTCTTAATAGATCGACCAGCTAATTGCAATGACACTGCCATTGTTTTAACTTCTCCTAATCTAAGTTTCTTGAAAATTGAAAGAGGCATAAGATTAATACTTGCACCAAGGTCACATAAAGCTTTATCAAAAAATGAATTTCCCAAAGTGCAAGGTATAGTAAAACTCCCTGGATCTTTCAATTTTGGAGGTAGCTTGTTTTGCAGTATAGTACTACACTCTTCAGTTAACATTACCATTCTGTGTTCCTCAAGCTTCCGTTTATTAGATAAAATTTCCTTCAAAAATTTAGTGTAACTAGGCATCTGTGATAAAGCCTCTGCAAATGGAATGTTAATATTTAATTTCTTGAAAATCTCTAAAAATTTTGAAAATTTCTTATCTAGTTTTTCTTTCATAAATTTCTGAGGATAGGGAAGAGGTGGCATATATTTAGTTTCAGAGTTAGAATCGATCAAACCTTTACCAGTAGACTTCTTTGCTGAAACACGTTTCTCCTCTTGCATGGTCTTGTCTTTCTCGCCTTCTTGATTAGCGATCTCTGTAGATTTTGGCTCATCTAATTGTGTGCCACTCCTTAGTGTTATGGCCTTAACATCCTCCTTAGGATTTTTTTCTGTGTTGCTCGGAAGAGAACCTTGTGCACGTCTAGAAATTATGGTTGCTAGCTGGCCCAC
Organism: Bretschneidera sinensis; assembly: GCA_023935145.1. NCBI lineage: Eukaryota > Viridiplantae > Streptophyta > Magnoliopsida > Brassicales > Akaniaceae > Bretschneidera > Bretschneidera sinensis. Next base: position 140,776,030 of record CM043698.1, on the reverse strand, counting down.
CTGAACTTTCAGATTTTTTATGGATGCTTCTTGATTTTGGAACCTAGTTTTAGCTGCATTTAAGAATTTGGCCATCATGTCCTCCAAGTTTGACTTTTTTTTCTTGGGTGGGTATTCAGGAGGAGGTTGTTTTACATAGCTTTGATTCCAAGACAAGTTCGGGTGATTCTTCCACCCCGGATTATATATATTGCTATATAGATTGTTTTGCCTATGAAAATTTGAAACAAAGTTAGCTTGTTCAGCAGATGAATTAGATGCAAATTGATTTCCTGCCTGATAGTTACTGCTATGGTGGCCAATGCCACCACACAATTCACATATAACATGTGTAGTAGGATAAAGTTCATCTATCTTCCTGGTGAGAACCTCCATTTGTGCTGTTAAAACTGTAACAGCATCTATATTGTGCAATCCTAAGGCTCTATTAACAGGTAACCTTTCAACTGGCCATTGATAAGAACTTGTGGCCATCTTTTTTAGCAATTCAATAGCTTCTTCTGGAGTTTTTCTCATGATAGTGCCACCTGCAGCTGCATTAATCATGTTTCGAGTTGTACTGGTTAAACTGTTATAAAAAGTTTGCACTTGCATCCAAGTGGGCAACTCATGATGAGGACATCTTCTCAAAAGGTCTTTAAAACATTCCCATGCCTCATAGAGTGACTCCCTATCGACTTGCAAAAACATAGTAATTTCATTACGTAACTTTGCAGTTTTTGCAGGAGGAAAGTATTTCCCTAAAAAATTTTGTGCCAATTCTTCCCATGTCATTATGGATTATGCTTAAATGTGTCGCACATTTCAAGGAAACTCGCCAAGTGAACATTCAGATCTTCTTGCGATAAGCCCCCAAATTGTACTGAATGCTGAATCATCTAAATGATGGCAGGCTTAATTTCAAAATTGTTCGCTTGTATAGGTGGTCATCGAATGCTAGATTCAACACCATCCATCTTTGGCATAGCATAATCCCACAATGCACGTTGCACCTCTGCATTTTTTCCTTCTACCATTATATTAACTGTTACTGGAGCTGCTTTTCTCAAAGCGTGAAAAGTGCACTCAATCTCTGGATTAAATTCTGCAAGTATTCTCCCACTAGTACGTGTCATGCACTAGTGACAAAAACCTTGCAAAATAGACTTAAAAAACCAAATTAATAAACTCTCAAATTAACTAGTAGAATCACAATAAATGTAATATATTATTTCAATCCCTGGCAACGGCGCCAAAAACTTGATGCGATGAAATTAACACTAGTAAGTGCACTAATCGTTCAAGTAATAAAATGGTAAGTAATTATCATTCCAAACGAGGACTGAGCAAATAATACAGAAATTATGACTAAACTCTTGCTGTTATTTGAGCAAACGAATAATTGTAGGAGAAAAGTTTACTAGCAATTAACTAAAGAAAAAAAAACAAAAGCACTAATAATTAACGGAAGATTTGCAAACTTTGGAATGAAGACTCTTATGAACTAACGTGCTAAGGACTCGACTTCACCTAAACCATAATTGACAAGAGTTTTGAATGGACAAGTTTCACTTACTATGTTTTTCAAGATGGTAGAATCCCCAATCAATTGGTTATCCTTATTCAGGTCTAACCACAATCTCGAGAATCATCAACTTCAAATATCCATATTTCAGGTCTATTCTAGATTGATTCAACTTAAGAAGCATTAAGTTCAATGGAATTCCTTTCAGTTAAATCTCCCTATTCGGTTACGGTTTAAACAGACCACATGAACTTCCTAGAATCCTTATTCGGTTACTCCTATTTCATTCGTGGCATGTTTTACCCTGGCTTTACATAGCTAACAATCCAAAATCATATTTATTAATTCAACTATTCATAAAAGCATAGCTTCTCTATTCGACACATCACTATGCCTCAAGAAGGAATCAAAATAATAAACAGCATTAAGAACAATAAAACACACTCATTGAAAAACAAAGTAAATTCCAACTTATCCAAATAGTACTCAAGATATTTGTTTAGGATCTATCTATCCTTAACACAAAAATATCTACTCCATGATAATATTCAAACAACCCATGTTCGTATTATAAAACATCAACATAGCTAGATAAGAATAATACAAAACTGGAGAAGAATGATTTAAAAGCTTGATGCGTAGCCTCCCGGAGTGTCTCCAGCTCTTCATTTACGTCTCCTCTCCTCCAAATTATGTTTTTTTCTTTTACAGCCATGCTCCCCCTCTAGTTCAGCTAGGGTTTTAGTTTATAACTTTCAGAATCCGTGGGCTAGCGCTGCAGCACCAACATCCCGGTGCTGCAGCTTCAGGACGAATTTCTAACCCTAGTCTGGCGCTGCAGCTTCAACATCCCAGTGCTGCAGTGCCAACTTTCTGTCCAAATCTTCTCTTTTTGTCAGCTTCCAGCACCGCAACGCTAACATCCCGGCGCTACAGCCTTGAGTTTCTGTCTCCTTTGCGCATTTTGGCCTTCCAGTGCTCTCTAGTGCTCCAGCAAGTGTCTGCACAACAGATTTCCATGACTTAGCATTGATCATTCAACTAAAATAACTTATTAGTAAAATAAGGTAGACTAAAATCAAATTGCTAAAAACATATGCAACATAATTCTAATGCTTAAGATTAACACCAAAAACGTGCCTAAAAGCAGTATAATAACATGATTTATTTAGAGTTATCACATATGGTATGGATAGGTTAGTCGGATCAATTTGGATGACCGAGTCCTGGGTTCGACATTAGTAACAAGGGATATCCACACCAGATTCCCAGGTTAATCAACATGGGAAACCAGGAGCAGACCAAGCCCTAGGTCCTGTGTGGTTGCCAATCTCCACAGCCCTCATGCTCTCTTAAGGAACAACTCAGTATACACCCATGCTGAATCCCTTAAGAGAGAAAAAAGTTAGAGTATACACCATGCCTAATTTGTTGCATAGGGAGATCAATAGCCTAAAGTGTAGACCAAGCCCTTAGGTTGGCAACCATTAGATATTCATGATAAGGCTAGAGCATTGAAACTTTACTTAGTGGGAAAGTATAATTAGGATGGATATCGTAGTCCTATATTCTTATTATTGTTATTCACTCATAATCAAGTATTATTTCTCTTTTCAAACTTGAAGAAATTAGTCCTAAAAAGAAATTCACCAATCCCTGTGGAAATGATCTCGCACTTGCACACTATGCTACCACAGACCTTGTGCACTTGCAAGTAAAACGAGTGCGATTATTTGCATATTAATTTAGGTAGATAATCGGACCAATATATCCACACCGGATTCCCACGTTAATCAACATCGGAAACTGAGAGCAGACCAAGCCCTAGGTCCCATGTGGTTGTTGATCTCCACAGGCCTCATGCTTTCTTAAGGAACAACTCAGTATACACCTATGCTGAATCCCTTAAAGAGAGAAAAGAGTTAGATTATACACCATGCCTAACTCATTGCATAGGGAGACCTATAGCCTAAGGTGTGGGCCAAGCCCTTAGGTTGGCAACCATTAGATATTCATGATAAGACTAGAGCATTGAAACCTTAGTAATGGAAAAGTATAATTAGTGGTGGATATCATAGCCCTATGTTCTCATTATTGTTATTCCTCACTATCAACTGTTATTTCTCTTTTAACTTAAAGAAATTAGTTCTAGATAGAAATTCACCAATCCCTGTGGAAATGATCTCGCATTTGCACACTATGCTACCACAGACCTTGTGCACTTGCAAGTAAAACTAGAACGATTATTTGCCTAATTATTTAAGTAAATAAACGCTCAATATGTAATAATTTTGATTAGTATCATATATATATATATATATATATATATGTGTGTGTGTGTGTGTGTGTGTGTGTAAATATACCGCAAAAATTAAATTATGTACCTCCAACCATGATTGTTCAAGTACCACACCAAAACATACAAGAGAATAGTGTTTGAATAGTGTTTAGAACACTACAAACACTTAGTGATAGATGTTCTTCTATCCTATGCCTTGCTTAAGAGTCTTGATTGATGGTATCAAAAACTTGTTATTTGTAAGTTAGATTAGGGAACTCTTCACAATGTAAGATAATTATTCCTTCCACCAAGGATTTAAATGAATAAGTTTTCTTATCATTCCATAATAGATGTGGGTAATCCACAAAAGAAATGGATAGTCCACAATAATAATGAGTAGATTATCACTCTCTAGTGGGTAATTATTGTATTTATTACTCCACTGATTTTATTTGTCATTTGGACCACATCAAATCTCCAATTTTTTTGGAGATAAGTCTTACATTCTCCCACTTGGCCCAAATGACACAACTAAAGACTATATTGTGATAAATAGTGTAGATGGCCATAAACTTTAAATTTTACCCAAACTAGCATTTACTTTAATAGAAATTTTCAACTCATGAGTCATGGCGGTCATGCCTTTCGATAAGAACACTCCCTTCCATGTATTATAATGTATGATTATTCCTAAATAAATACTTAGATTTACCTTATGAATGGTATTTACTTATACTAAGGTCCAAACTATCAATCAAATTCTTTATACGCACAAAATAATTATTTGACTTTCTTAAAATATAACCAAATATGTTCATGAATATAAAATTCATAAATGAATAGCAAAAGAGATAAAAAAAATTATCTGGCCTAATTAATCCTATATGTTGCACATGATCCTTAAATGAACTTACTGATAAACCTTTAGTTAAAGGATCTGTAATCATTGGTTCACTTCTTATGTGCTTAGTAGAAATAGCACTCTATAATACGATCTCTAACAACCATATACTTTAGGTAGATATGCTTATTTTTACTACTAGTTTTGTTATTCTTTGAAAAGAATACTACAACTAAACTATTATAATAAATTCTTAATGACATTGATATGGAAATAACAATCGTAAGGCTTGTGACATTGCTTCATGGCAAGCTATGAATTATGACTCCATCGTGCTGCATAGGGTGACCAACCCCTCATTATATATCTTGAGAAAACTTTATCAATGTAGGCCTTCTGAGACAGTCCTAGTGTCTTCTATCTTTATAATTTTCTACGCCAATGACATAAGAGACTTCACCCATCAATTTCAAATTTTTGAGCAAGAAATTACTTTGTCTCATATAGCAAACCCAAGTCGTTATTTTCAAGTAGAATATCATCTACGTATAGAATTAAGATGATTATTTACTCATACTGACCTCATGGTATATACATTGATCACCAATGTTCTACATGAAACTGTATGGATGTTACAACATCGTTAAATTTCATATACTATTGACGGGAAGCTTGCTTTAGCCCATATATAAATTTCTTAAGCTTAAACACAAGGTGACTTCCTTTATTGGAAGCGAAACCATTAATGTATACCTCTTCTTCAAAAGATCCATTTAAGAATATTGTTTTCACATCCATTTGATATAACTCTAAATCAAAATGTGCTACTAAGGCCATGATTATTCTAAGTGAATCCTTCTTAGAAACTCGATTGAAGTTTCGTCATAATCATTTCCATATTTTTGTGTGAAAACCTTAGCTACAAGTTTGTCCTTATTTTGTTCTATATTACCAGAAGAACCTCTTTTAGTATTATAAATCCATTTGAAGCCAATGGCTACAGCTTCTTTTGGTAGTTCAACGAGATCCCAAACTTGACTATTAGCCATGAAAGTAATCCATGATAAACTTAATTATAAGTTCAGTGCCTTCTTGTGGGCAGGGGTCGCATCACGTATAGAACTTACATTTCACAGCAAACTTAATTGTAAATTCAATACCTTCCTGTAGGTAAAGGTTGCATGACACATAGAATTTACAGTCCATAAAAAACTTAATTGTAAGTTCAATACCTTCATGTGGGCAAAGATCACCTCACGCATAGAACTTACACATTAACAATAAGACTAGTGAACATATATGCCAAAATTTTCACACGTGTAGGCCTAGGAAAACTTTATTGTTTAAATTCACTATCTTATTCCAATTAACTCATTAAAATAAAAATTTCCATGTGGATAAAAATAATTATCTCAACAAATTAATTGCAACCTTAATCTAGATATTATCGTATAGTTCTATGACTATTATCATCTTAATGTTATTATGTTTAATATATTATATCCATATACCATCATGACTTAAGATGCTAAGGTTACTCCTAAGACATAATGATATATACTTTAGTTTTTATAATGACATCAATAAATACTTATGTTGAGACAAGTTATAGTCTTTTTACATCTAGAACAATCGACTATGTAAAGTCACAATTGAATATAAAATCTTTCTATCATAGGACAGTTAAGGACAATAGATTGTGTTCTCCAAACAATCAACAATGTCACAATCGATTGTCAAAGTTTTTATCCAAAAACTTCAAGTGATAGTGGTTATTTGTGCATGTAGTAACAACACAATATAAGAATTTTGATTAATATATATATATATACACACATATACACGCAGTGAAAATTAAATTACATACCTCTAACCATGATTATTCAAATACCACACCAAAACATACATATGAATAGTATTTGAATAATTTTTTGAACCTTACAAACACTTAATGATAGAGGTTCTCCAAACGCACGCTTTGCCTAAGAGCTTTAATTGATGGTATCATGTTGTTCATTTATCTACCTAAATTATTAAGCAAATAATCGAACTTGGTTTACTTGCAAGTGCACAAGGTCTACAGTTGCATAGTGTGCAAGTGCAAGATTATCTCCACAGGGATTGATGAATTTCGATTTAGAATTAATTTCAAAAAATAAAAATAGATAAAAATAAATATTGGGTTTAGATAATAATGATAAAGGCGTAGGGACTTGGTATCCACCACTAATCATGCCACCCCAACAAAACCATATGCCAATGCTCTACTCATTCTATGAATACCTACTGGTTGTCAACCTAAGGGCTTGGTCCACTCCTTAAGCTATTGATTTCCCTATGCAATGAGTTAGGCATGGTGTATACTCTAACTCTTTTTCTCCATTAAGGGATTCAGCACGGTGTATACTGAGTTGTTCCTTAAGAGAGCATAAGGTTTGTGGAAATCGACAACCACACGAGACCTAGGGCTTGGTCCGCTCCCGGTTTCCCATGTTGATTAACCCAAGAATCCGGATAAGATATCTTTTGTTACTATTGTTAAACCCAGGATTCGGTCATCCAAATTGATTTAACTAACTATTCTGTACCACATGCATACGTTGATCAGACAAACACATATGAGGAATTTAAATAAAAAACAAGCATTAATCAAATCAAGAATCACAGCATAAATATTGCAAATGTGCCAATGCTAAATTATTGGTTAAACATAATTAGGGCTTCAACCAAGCCCTTACTAACGTTTAGTTACACATGATAAGTATTCTAAACATTATAACCATAACTAAACTAAAGAGAAAGATAAAACCCAAAGAATGCTGTGGAAACGAGTCATCAATTCCTCTCCAAAGGTTACAACTTCAAGCAAAATCAAAAAGTGTGTTTTCTGTGTTTTACAAGTCTATATATAGAGTTCTAAGGGAGCCCCAGAACCCTAATTTCGAATTTGAGAACTGGAGACTTCTTTCCAAAACTAGCTCTGCTGCCTCTCTTTGCATGTGCACTCGATCGCGTACTTCTGCACTCAAGCGTATGGGTATGCTTGAGCCTTCTAAGTGTGCAAACGATTGCCTATGTGCTTGATCACAAGAGAGGTGCGCTCGAGCGCACCTTACTGGTTTGCAGATCTTCACTTTTTATTCCTTAGAGCTCCAAAATATCTTCTTTTCTTCGAAGACCTATGAAAAACACAGAAAACACGACAATGAAGTAGAATCTACTAAAATATATAAACAAAGAGCTTAACAAGTGTTAATTAAGAGGCTTAAATATGACTATTTAAGCACTTATCACACCCTCAAACTTACATATTGCTAGTCCCTTAGCAATACAAAACGAAAGACTATATGAAAAAAAAATCAAAGATAAATTCATTCTTTATGATATCCAAAAAATTTAGGTTGCACGTAAAACCATGTTGATTGTTTCATGAGTAAGCTTATAATAAAAACACATTTTTGCAATGAATAAGGATTTTAAAAGTTCATATTACTTACCCAAGGTTGGTTTAACGCATCACAAGTTTGATTTGGTGTGTGGTAAATTAGCACATAGAAGATGGAGCTTCCAAATATTTCTAATGTGTAGTGTTTCGGTGTCCAAACCTTCATTGAATTCCTTATCAGACAGAACAATAATGGCATAGTTTTTTTTTTTTTTCCTTTCACCATGATATTTTTGCCATATTGAGTTCCATTAAGCTTTCTAATTGACTCTTGTAGCGAGTGTTTAGCCAATGACTCCCAAACCAAATGGTTTTAGGGTATTATGTGTAAATACACCCCTGATGACTTACTAATTCGAGTAAAAAAGGCTACGAAACTAACAGATCTTAATGCTACCAAGTGAAATTCCCACCTTTTGACGTGAACGCTCACTACTTACTGAGGTAAGAGGTCCAGTTACTTAGTGAAAATTTTTATGATCATTAAATGTTTAATTCCCACCTTTTGACGTGAACATTCACTGCTTACTGAGGCAAGAGGTTCAGTTACTGATTACACCCAAAGTATAACACGGTAGCTGTAGTACAATTTTGAGGTGTCGATTCCATAGGGAAACAAATTAAGTACAAAGGAAAATGTGTAAACCTTAAAACGAACGATAAAAGTTAAACGAAAGATTTTTGGGTTTTGATAATGAGATAATGTAAGAAAAATTACGTGAATGTAAATGAAATATAAATAAGAAATAATAAGGTTCCGGGAATCCTCCTTAGGTTCGTTCCCTATTTCCACTCTTGATTCAATTGATTTTATCTTGATTGCAAGTTTCACATCCCAAACATGCAATCCGAATATATTCAATCTAGTGCATTTATAACTCTAATATAATTTCTACAAATTACTCATTGATTTCGGTTCAAGCACACAAGACCGATTTTAAGGATTATCAAGAAACAACAATATATCACAATGACAATATCGCAGTAATGGACAATCAGTAAAATAAATCTACCAGAATCAATCACATCTAAACAACATCAATGGAGGAGAAGGATGCAATCACCTGATTAAGAGAATCTAAAAGAAGAAGAATAAAAAAACTGCATCTATCACATGAACTCAAATCCTTCTTACTTAATCAATGAATAATTCACAAACAATATTCAACAATAAATTCGTACAACCGGATCAAGAAAAGGAAATAAGGAACAATAAATCCCTAAGGATTCATCTCTTTCCCTTGTATGAAGATTAGTTGGCCATGAAACTCAAGGTGGAAGAACAATATGGATGCTATCCCCTTGATTTGGCCATGGAGTTCAAGTTGGAAGAACAATATGAATGCTCTCCCCCTTGATTTCCAACCCTCAAGAAACTTAGAAATAAAATGGAAGAATGTTGGATTTGGATCTCTTGGATCCTCTCTTTTTTCTCTCCTCCTTGCTTGCTCTTTTCTTTCTTGAAAATAAATGTTGGCTGCACACTCTTTAAGCATCTATTTATAGATCACAAGTAGTTAGGGGGCATTTTAGTCCAGAAAATGTCATTGTGCAGCCCTAATTTGGTCTTGGACTGAGTGGGAGCTGGAAAGTGAGAGTGCAGCGCTGGAAAATGAGGGGCGCAGCGCTAGGTGGATGCTGATTTGGAGGCCTGACCTATGTCTACTAAAACTGCCATAACTTTCTCTAGAAAACTCCTTTTTACAAACCTTAAAATTCTCCAGAAAATAGACTTCCAGATCTTTCTAAAAACATATGGTTCATCTCCTGGTTCTTCCGACATCAATACAGTTTAATCTGTAAAGATGATTGATCTGTATGGGAAATTCTGGCAATTTAGTGAAACTCCTTTAGCTTGTATGCAGAAGTGCACACACTAGTGTGCCTACCCTTTCCTTGCTCCAATGTGATGCACACACTTGTGTGCAGTCTTTTAACTTACTGTAATTTATTAATCCAACCATAGTTTAGACTTTAACCATCTTTAAATCATGTTTGGACATGTCTAAACCTTGGACAAATACGAGCACCGACACCCAAGATCTTTTGGCGCTTTAAACATGGATCGCTTTATCATTTCTTTTTTACTCAAAGCACCTGAAAATGCATCGAATTAAGTCAATGATTTATGAATATCACTTTAGAGTTATTAACATGTAAAAGTGCGATTACGACCGAGATGAACCGTAAAATACTAACAATTAAGTATTGTTTAGAGGCATTATATGACCCTCATCACAACCCCCAACTAGCTTATTGCTAGTCCCTAGCAATTCAAGCGAAAGACAAGAAATGAACTCTTTATTTAGTAATCAAAGCAAAATACAGCAATGCTGGTGTTAACCAAGAGTGATTCAAAAATCTGTCTCAAAAATCATGCATAACATACAACAAATAGAATCATTAAATATCACTCAAGTCTAAGAATAATCCAAATGTCAACCTTAAAATCGTTATCGACTCTTAACATCCATCTTACAACAATACATTAGTCCGAACACCAGGATGATTTTATGCACAACATAGCATGAATACAAGTCTTGGCCTCTAAAAACATATTAATTGCGTGACATCAATCACAAATCAAGCTCCATAGGCTTACTTTTCAAATCACTCTCCACTATGTAGAAAAATCACACTACATCGGATCAATAGGTCTTTTATAAGCTTGTAAAGTTAGGCTAGGGTAAAGGTCAACAAAGAACGGGAAAGTTTAAACAAATAAAAGAACTAAGTCTCTTAATTTAAACACGATCACTTTAAGCACAAGATATCCTTACTTCAACACCCAACTCTTTCAACCATTTTTTGAGCATTTCTCGTAATAAATCACCATTTTTTTTCTTTTCTTTCTTTGCCATAATTCACCTTTTTCTTTTATTTTGGTATAAGACCATTCACCTCCTCTTTCATTATTTTCTTTTCTTTTCTACAACCCCCAACTTATCTCTTTTAATATACTTGGGTTATGGTAGTAATATTTTCTCATATGTCCACCCTTACTCCTTTTAAATGCTTCTCACAATATGTGTATAACTAAGTTCTTTTAAAAGAAATGGAAGGATAAAATATTTTTAGGCTCATAAAGGTAAGTAAATGGTTTATCGAAAAAAAAAACAAGGCTCAATTTTTATTTTCAAGAAAAATGCTCAAACAGGTGACTAGCGATAAATATAACAAGAGTAAGTTTGAAAGGCTCGAACGATTCAAAAATGGCCTATATCATATCCTAAGTAGTGTGCATTCTATGATTTTTGCCTCAAGTGATTCTCAAATAAGTTCTAGAGCTTGTTGAGACCGCAAAAGTATTCACAAAACAATCGCACATAAAACTTCTCCAAATGTTTTAGACTAATCATGCAATCTTACCACAAACCAGAGTCTCAAACCAAAGAAAGATTGACACTTAATTTTTTTCTCAAAGCGAAGCAAGATTTAACTTCTTCTAAACGCTATATGGTATCTCAATTAGGCTCATATCATCGACATATGAACTAACTCCAAGGTTAACACAAAGCATGCTAAAAACAAACAAAAAAGTAAAATAACACCAAGTAGTTCAATGAAAAACATGAAAAACAGGAATAAAACATGAAAAACAGGAATATGTTTCCTCCACCCCCAACTTAAAGTAGAAATTGTCCTCAATGTCAAAGAAAAAGATAAGGAAACTCCCTTTGTAACCAAAAATGCACAGAATCTGAAAATTGTGCGTCGCCATTTGAACTGCTTTGTGTATTTGTCCCTGAAAAATAAATACGAAAGTAAAACTGGAAAACAACAAAATACTAATAATAAACAAGAAAAAGAATTATGAAAAACAATAACAATAAAAGGATATGCTATAGGGTGCCTCCTATAAGCGCTAAGTTTTACGTCTTCAGCCAGACACTCTTATTCCCTCCTAAACAAAATGAGTTGAATGCACCAGCAATTGCTTTACTGTTAAATTTGTTGCTTGTGTGCTTTGGAGAGACCTTAAAGATGTCATCAGTAACATCTACAGATTTTGGCTCGATATATGCTCTTATGAAGCCATGGGTGAGGGTATATACTTGGTGGTTGTCGTCCACATCCTATGATTTGTTCGTTGTTGGGATGTGTAACGACTTACCACTAAGTGTCTCAATGGCATTCACCTCCTCTTCCTTATGTTGCGTTTGGTGCTGACCGTAGGATGTGGACTGAGCTTGAGAAGGGAACTTACCTCGCTCAGTCACACTCAAGTAGCTCGTCAGCTTAGACACTTGGCTCTTTATCTCTTTATGTTCTTCAACAACCTGAATAATTAAAGATTCAAGCCTTTGATTAGTCTTCCCATGTGCTTCAATAAAAGCATGTAAAGTGTCTTCTAAAGAACTCCTAGAAGACACGGGTGCATGATATGGTTCATTGTACGGTGCAGGGGGTTGTGCAAGCTGCTGGTTTTCAGACTTCCAGTTGAAATTGGGGTGATTTCACCATCCCAGATTATAGGTATTAGAGAAGGGTGTAGAAGGCTTCGTGTACATGCCTAAGGCATTACATTGTTCCTTATACATCCCTCTCATCTCAGTAAATGTGGGACATTCTTAGGCGAGATGATCTACCCCGCCACACACAAAACATGGTTCAAAAGAGTTTGCATGATTAACCACGTGTGTTGGCTTTGAACTTTTAGCCTTTAATACCTCTAGTTCCCTAGTGAGCATCTCGACCTTGGCTTTAAGGTTATTCTCTTCCCTAAGATGGTAAATTCCAACACCATTTGGGTTCTCTATAGGTCGTGACCTATTTGTGCTCTCAATAGCACTAGGTCCAGTCCAAGTGTGAGTTTTTTCAGCAAGCTCATTGAGGTACTCTATGGCCTCATCAGGATCTTTCTCCAAGAACCCACCATTACACATCATCTCTACAAATTGGCGTTCTCTATAGGTAAGATCCTCATAGAAATAGCTCACTAAATGCCAATTCTCATACCCATGGTGAGGATACATACTCAAAAACTCCTTAAATCTCTCCCAAGAATGATACAAAGTCTTGCTCTCCTTTTGTGCAAAGGTGGAGATTTGTCTTTTTAAGTATTGGTCTTGTGTTGGGGAAAGTATTTATTAAATAAATTTTGAGTCATCTCAGTCCACGACCCAATAGATCGTGGTCTTAGTGAGTATAGCCAACTCTTAGCTCTATCCTTCAAAACGAAAGGAAAGAACTTAAGCCTAACAATGTCATCGGTTTCATCTTGACTATGAAAAGTCGCAACTACTTCCTCAAACTCTTTAATGTGCACATATGGGTTTTCATTATCCAAGCCATGAAAAGTAAGGAGTAATTGTATCATCCCTGTTTTAAAATCTAGTTGGCGAGTATTAGCTGGAAACATGATGCATGATGGTGTGGCTGTGTGTGTAGGGTGGAGGTAATCCTGAAGTGTCCTAGCAACATTCTCATTAGAATTATCGGCCATGTTAACAAAATTCTCTAAATTCTCGGATGGGGGTGCACTATTGTTTGATCTAGGTGAGGTTTCACCAATGGACGTGGAAGGAGAGGGTAACTCTAATTCGGGTCCTCTAATGAATCTACCTCGAAAATCTCTCAGTCTAAGCATGCACCAATTAATTTAGAGGGGAAATAAAATAAATAAAACATGAAAATAAAATAGAATAATAAAATAAAATTAGAAAATCAAAACAAAGGTAAAAGAACAATATTACCGTATTTACAAACTGCTGAAAAGAAAAATATTTACAATTCTTCTACTGTCACACTCAAAGTTGACAAGTTTCCTTGAACTTAAGCGCGTTTCCCCGGCATCGGTGCCAAAATTTGATTACACCCAAAGTATAACACGGTAGTTGTAGTACAACTTTGGGGTGCCGATTCCACAGGGAAACAAGTTAAGTACAAAGGAAAATGTGTAAACCTTAAAATGAACGACAAAAGTTAAACGAAAGATTTTTCAGTTTTGATAATGAGATAATATAAGAAAAATTGCATGAATGTAAATGAAATATAAATAAGAAATAACAAGGTTCCGGGAATCCTCCTTAGGTTTGTTCCCTATTTCCACTCTTGATTGAATTGATTTTAACTCGATTGCAAGTTTCACATCCCAAACAAGCAATCAGAATATATTCAATCTAGCGCATTTATAACTTTAATATAATTGCTACAAATTACTCATTGATTTCGATTCAAGAACACAAGACCGATCTTAAAGATTATCAAGAAATGACAATATATCACAATGACAATATCGCAGTAATGGAAAATCAGTAAAATAAATCTACTGGAATCAATCACATCCAAACAACATCAATTGAGGAGAATGATGCAATCACCAGATTAAGAGAATCTAAAAGAAGAAGAATAAAAAGTGCATCTATCACATGAACTCAAATCCTTCTTACTTAATCAATGAATAATTCACAAACAATATTCAACAATAAATTTGTACAATCGAATCAAGAAAAGGAAATAAGAAACAATAAATCCCTAAGGATTCATCCCTTTCCCTTGTATGAAGATTAGTTGGCCATGAAACTCAAGGTGGAAGAACAATATGGATGCTCTCCCCTTGATTTGGCCATGGAGTTCAAGTTGGAAGAACAATATGAATGCTCTCCCCCTTGATTTCCAACCCTCAAGAAACTTAGAAATAAAATGGAAGAATGTTGGATTTGGATCCCTTGGATCCTCTCTTTCTTCTCTCCTCCTTGCTTGCTATTTTCTTTCTTGAAAATGAATGTTGGCTACACACTCTTTAAGCATCTATTTATAGATCACAAGTGGTTAGGGGCATTTTGGTCTAGAAAATGTCATCGTGCAGCCCTAATTTGGTCTTGGACTGAGTGGGAGCTGGAAAGTGAGAGTGCAGCACTGGAAAGTGAGGGGCGCGGCGCTAGGTGGATGCTGATCTGGAGGCCTGACCTGTGTATACTAAAACTGCCATAACTTTCTCTACAAAACTCCTTTTTATGAACCATAAAATTCTCCAGAAAATAGACTTCCGGATCTTTCTAAAAATATATGGCTTATCTCCTGGTTCTTCCTACATCAATACAGTTTAATCTGCAAAAATGATTGATCTGTACGAGAAATTCTGGCAATTTAGTGAAACTCCTTTAGCTTGTATGCAGAAGTGCACACACAAGTGTGTCTACCCTTTCCTTGCTCCAAAGTGATGCACACACTTGTGTGCAGTCTTTTAACTTACTGTAATTTATTACTCCAACTTTAGTTTAGACTTTAACCATCTTTGAATCATGTTTGAACATGTCTAAACCTTGGACAAATACGAGCACCGACACCTAAGATCTTTTAGTGCTTTAAACATGGATCGCTATATCATCTCTTTTGTACTCAAAGCACCTGAAAATGTATCGAATTAAGTCAATGATTTATGAATATCACTTTAGAGTTATTAACATGTAAAAGTGCAATTACAACCGAGATCAACCCTAAAATGTTAACAATTAAGTATTGTTTAGATGCATTATATGACTCTCATCAATTACTCAGTAGAAAGTTTATTTAATGATCATTAGGGGCATTTTATTTTCTCTTTTTTTTTGAATGATGGAAATTTTTCTTTATTCTTTATTTATTTTTTTATGCCAAAGTATTCATCTAACAAGTTATCCAATTACAGTTAGGTCATAGAAACATATACATAAGAATTATATGTCATACCCCACACAATTGTGTGCTAATGTGCTCGTGTCAAATCTAGATCAAACTCATGAATTCTTAAGTGCTTTGAGGTAGGTAATTAAACTTTTAAAATTTTTATTACTAGGCTATGTGTATAGATTTTAAGCTTACTAATGAAGTTTTATCATACTTGTTTTAAATCAACCAAAATTTTCAACACAAAATGAACATGTATTTATCTTTTTTTTAAAAAAACTGGGACATAGTGTGTGCATGTGTTTCTCTCTACCCCCAAACGTAATATACAAATTGTCCCTAATGTGTGAGTCACATGGAAAGATTGACCTGGGAGATGGAGAACTAGATGGCTGGCATGGCTTGTAGCACGCCCCCAAACTTGAGGTTGATGTACGCACTATATTCTTGAAAAAGACAAACAAACGTTGTGCTGGAAAATAAGAAATATGAATAATAAACAGTTAAATAAAAATAAATACGAACAATAAAATAAAATACTATGATGAAAAGGATATGCTGTGGGGTGCCTCTCATGAGCGCTAAGTTTTACATCTTCAGCCAGACGGGGTATCCTTTCATTGCTGGTCGTCGGGGATTGTAAACTACTTGTTTAGGAATTGTGGTGTAGCTTCTAGTATGAGTGTGCTTGATCACAGTTGATGGTGTGCTCAATCGCACAGATTGAGGTACGCTAGATCACAAAGGCCTAGCACTTGATCGCACTCGTTCAGGCAATTTGTCGAACAGTGTCTGTGTGACAGAAACTTGAAGCTGTAGAAATCACACGAACTCGATCCCAACCTTCTGTAAACATGAAACAAAACAACCAACACACAAGATAAATACATAGTAGGATGAAAATATAAATTAAAAACCCGTGTGTGATGGTGTGCAAGTAATTAAATTAAAAATGAGTTTTGCATACCGTGTTTGACTTGAGAAAGTACAGGACGTGTGATGGTGGAAGGAGGATGGTTATGCTGGTAGTTGGGTGATGTACGATGGTAGGGTTGTGGTTGTGGTGGAGTGGAGGTGGTGAGAGGGAGGTGTGAGGTGAAATTTTGGTAGAACAAAGGTGAGAGCGATAGACAGCAAGAAGCCTTGCGCTAGAGTGTAATATTGGGTGAATAGGTTTTGTGAGTGAAATTTGTTTAAAAACTCTCATGTGCCTTCTCTGCCCTGAGTGCGCTTGAGCGCAAGGTGAAATGCACTCGATCGCACTTATGCGCAAGTGTGGGGTGAGGTGTGCTCACGCGTGATGGAGTGCAGTGAATGTGCACTCGAGCACATTGAGTGGTGCGCTCGAGCACACCGAATGGCAGCATGTATAGACAAATTAGAACTTACCAAAAATAAAGGGTTTAGAACAATACAACCATACCGTATTTTAGTGGCCTCAGTACCACTAATCTCGATAAAGGTACTTGAGCTATATGATTATGAAAGTGGGAATTGCTCAAGTGCTCTCTATAGTAGCTTCAGTGCTACTCTCTTTGAAGGGGGCACTTGGAGCCCACATCATGTGGTTCAAGTGTCCCTGACAGCTGCTTTATCTCCAATTTTTGTGCCTGGACAATAAAAAAGACAAAAGTAGTATTAGTAGGCTCAGGAGATTCAACTGGAGGAATAAACTTACTTGGATGCTTTGGCATGGCCTTAAGGGGGTGCATAGCTTTATTAATGTCCTTAATCACATCGTCATATTCTGCCTTGATCTCTAATCTTGTGACACTGTGGGGGGTGGTCTCCACGGGATCAATGTGATGGACCTGAAAAACTTTCTCAACAACACCTTGTATCAAGCTTACACTAGAATATTCTATATCATTCTTGGGTGAAGTGAATGTATCAAATATTTTAAATTCTATCCCCTCACCACTTACCTTCATAGTGACAATACCTTTTTTCACACTAATATTTGTATCAGCAGTTATCATAAAGGGACTTCCTAAGATTACGGGTAAAGGTAATGACATAGAACATTCTTCTATATCTAAAACAATAAAATCAACAGGTAAAATAAATTGACTTACTTTCACCAAAACATCCTCAAGAATGCCTCTTGGTCGTTTGATGATTCTATTAGCCAGTTGTAAGGTGATGGAGGTTGGTTGAAGCTCCCCCAAACCTAGTGTCTCGAATGCATTGTATGGCAGCAGATTGACACTCACCCTTAGATCCAATAGTGTATGCTCAAATAGCTAGTCACCTATCCTACAAGGAATAGTAAAATGATAGGTGCTTAAATATTCATATTTAAGCCCCCTTATTTACATTTGTTAGGTCCTTAGTTATGTTAGTTTAGTTCATTTTACTTTATTTGTTTGTTTCACACGTTTTTATAGGTCTTGACGAAAAAGAAGGAGTTTTGGCACTTAAGGGAAGAAGCCAGGAAATCTTGGAGCAGCTTCTGGTCAAAGTGCGATCGATCACACTACTGCATGCGATCGTTCGCACACAAGAAGGATCCAGCGCAGCACTGCGATCGAGCGCAAGACGCATGCGATCGAGCGCACATGTACGGGCGTGAACAGTAAAATGGCAGAACCCTATTTTGGAAATAAGAGAGTTTTTGTGTTTTTGGAAGTTAGGGTTTCCAGAGCCTTCTAGGACTACTTAAGCCCTATAAATACACCTGTAAAGCACACACAAATCATCACTTCGGAGAGAACACTTCTTTTATCTTTTGCTTAGCTCAGAGTTTTAGGATTTGGAGAGGATTGACAACCCGTCTCCCTAGTATTCTTCGGGTTTTATATTTTATGCTTAGTTTATATATGATGTTTATCCTAGACAGCATGTGTAACTAACTTTCTTATAAGGTTCGATTGAAGCCCTAGTTATGCTTTCTCATATATTTATTCATTGATAAAATCTTTGCCAATAGCCTTTATTATGTTGCTTAACTTGAATAATGCTTGTGCTTATTTAAATTCCTCATATATATGTGTATGGCCAACGATGCATGTGCTATGGATTGGTTATTTAGATCAATTTGGATGACCGAGTCCTGGGTCTAACATTAGTGACAAAAGATATCCACATTGGATTCTTAGATTAATCAACATGGGAAACTAGGAGTAGATACCATGCCTTAGGTCTCATGTGGTTGTCGATTTCCATAAATCTTATGCTTTCTTAAGGAATAAATCACGCAGATACCATGCTGAATCCCTTAAGGAAGAAAAGAGTTAGAGTAGATACCATGCCTAACTCGTTACTTAGGAAAATCAATAGCTTAAGGAGTAGATACCATGCCCTTAGGTTGGCGACCATTAGGTATACATGATAAGGCTAGTGCACTGATACATTATACAATTGAGAAAGTATGACTAGTGGTGGATATCAAAGCCCTATGTCTTTATTATTATCAAATCACATTCAACAGTTATTTATTTCTTTTTACTTTGAAGAAACTAATTCTAAAACCGAACTTTACCAATCTCTATGGAGATGATCTTGCTTTCGCACACTATACTACACTGTTGACCTTGTGCACTTGCAAGTAAAATGAGTGCGATTGTTTACTTATTTATTTAGGTAGATAAACGCCCAACAAGTTTTTGGCACCGCTGCCGGGGATTGCGCTAAATTTCTTTTTGAAATTATTTTCGTTAGTTTTTATTTTACTTTATTTTATTTTATTCTGTTCCGTTTTATTTTTATTTTTATCAAAAATCAGATTTATTCCTTCTTTTCATTTTCTGTTTTTGTTCAGGTGTGCAGAGGAGGAGTTTCTGTCCTCATTGCGATTGAGCACACTACTTGGTGCGATCAATCGCAAGCCCAGTGTGATCGAGCACAGTTCAGGGTGCGCTCGAGCACAAAAGGTCCAGAGAGTACCCGAGCAGTAGTACTGAAACTGCTGCACTAAAGCAGTTCAATTGATTCAATCAATGGAGAAGTACCAATGGCGGAAGCTAGATATGCTTATCGAAGTCATGATTGCTCGGGTTGCCTCACCTAGGTCAAAAGCTACACCACTCCAGGTATGTGCTATTTGTAGTCGTTTTGATCACACTACTGAAACTTGACCTTTATATTCATGACTTAGCAAAGATAAACCACTGCAACAAATGAGTAAGCAATTTAAAGACTAGAGGTACAAACGGGAAAACTAGCTAAAGAGCTCAGTAACAGAAAGCAAGAAGAGCTCCTAACTCAAACACTACCCAACCCTGGGGGGCATCAACAACTAAAGGCTGTCACAACCCTGAGAAATGGAAAAGTAATAGGATCCGACGAGTCTGCAACTACAGAAAAACCATCGGCATCGAAGGTAAGTGAAACGGAGAAGGTAAATGTTCCACCCTTCCCGCAAAGGTTACTAAAACAAAAGAAAGACAATAAACTAATTGATATTTTTGAAACCTTGCGGAAAGTTGAAATTAACATTCCTTTACTAGATGCAATTCACCAAATACCTGCTTATGCTAAGTTCCTAAAAGATTGTTGCACTCATAAAAGAAAATTTTAAGAACATGAGACTGTAGCATTAACTGAAGAAGTAAATGCTGTACTACCAAGAAAACTCCCACCAAAACTAAAATATCCGGGTAGTTTTACCATTCCCTGTAGAATAGGTGATCAGCTGTTTGAAAAAGCATTACTAGACTTAGGAGCGGGTGTAAACTTACTACCATACATAGTATTCGAAACCCTAGGTTTGGGGGAGCTACAACCGACTTCTATTACCTTACAATTGGTAGATAGGGGTATTAAAAGACCTAGGGGTATTCCCGAGGATGTCTTAGTAAAGGTAGGTGAGTTCATCTTACCTGCTGATTTCATTGTATTAAACATGGAGGAATGCCCTATGCCATTACCCTTGCCCATCATATTAGGGAGACCCTTCATGAGAACTGCCGACACTAAGATTTGTGTGAAAAAGGGTATAGTGAGTATGAAAATCAATGGTGAGAAAATAGAGTTTAAAATATTTGATGCAATGAAACTTCCTCAAGATGACTTGGAATGCTTTAATGTATGTATGATACAAAACTTTGTTGAGCAAGCTTTTCAGGTCCAACACATTGATCCATTGGAGACTACCATCACCCATAGCTTCACGGAGGTAGAGATTGAGCAAGAACCTGAAGATGTTACTGATGATATCATCACAGCTGTGCAACTCCTTGAGACCTCTCCAAAACACTCTAGTAAGTATACTCCTCCATTTGAAGCTCTCATACCTACTAATGCTACTCTTCTGCCTTCTATAGTACAGGCACCAACATTGGAACTAAAGCAGCTACCCAAGCATTTAACATATGCTTATTTGGGAGAAAATAAGACTTTATCTGTGATTGTAGCTGCTAACTTGAGTAATGGAGAAGAAGAGAAGCTGTTAAGAGTTCTTAGGGAGCATAGATCTGCCATTGGGTGGACCATTGCTGACATTAAGGGGATAAGTCTAGCAAAATTCATGCATAGTATCTATCTTAAAGAAGAAGCAAGGCCCACTCGAGATGCTCAAAGAAGACTTAACCCACACATGAAGGAGGTAGTGAAGGTCGATGTATTGAAGCTACTAGATGTTAGCATCATCTACCCTATATCGGATATCAAATGGGTGAGCTCAGTCTAGGTTGTTCCTAAAAAGAGTGGGATTACCGTTGTAAAAAATAAAAATGAGGAGCTTATACCTACGAGAAAAACAATGGGTTGGAGAATATGTATTGATTACCGAAAACTGAACAAGGTGACCAGAAAAGATCATTTCCTCTTGCCATTCATTGATCAAATGTTGGAGAGATTAGATGGTCACAGCTATTACAGCTTCTTGGATGGGTATAGTGGGTACAACCAAATTGCCATAGCACCCAAAGATCAAGAAAAGACTACCTTCACATGTCCTTTCGGTACATTTTCTTATCGAAGAATGCCATTCGGATTATGTAATGCACCAGCCACTTTTCAAAGATGTATGATGAGCATATTTTCTGATATGGTAGAAAAGTACATTGAGGTATTCATGGATGATTTTAGTGTCTTTGGCTCCACTTTTGATGAATGCCTAAATCATTTAGAGAATGTCCTAAAGAGATGTGAAGAGAGCAATTTAGTATTGAATTGGGAGAAATGTCACTTCATGGTTCAGCAAGGTATTGTGTTGGGTCACTCCATCTCAAACAAAGGTATTGAGGTAGACAAGGCTAAGATAGATATCATTGCAAAGCTACCTCCCCCTCGCATAGTTAAAGGCATTAGAAGTTTCCTTGGACATGCTGGTTTCTACAGAAGATTCATCAAGGATTTCTCTAAAATCTCGAGACCTCTTTATGCGTTGTTGGCTAAAGATACCAAGTTTGAATGGAATAATGATTGTATGCAAGCTTTCAACATATTGAAGAATGTTCTCACCTCTGCCCCGATAATGATGGCACCGGATTGGAATCTCCCTTTCAAATTAATGTGTGATGCCAGTGACTTCGCATTGGGAGTTGTCTTAGGTCAAAGAATCAATAAGGTACCTCATGCTATTTACTATGCTTCTAGAACTTTAAATGATGCTCATCTTAACTATTCTACTACTAAAAAAGAATTGTTAGCTGTTATTTTTGCTTTAGAGAAGTTTAGATCATATATTATTGGTTCTAAAGTTATTGTATTCACTGACCATGCTGCTTTGAGATATTTGTTTTCTAAGAAAGATGCAAAGCCTAGGCTAATTAGATGGGTACTCCTATTACAAGAATTCGATTTAGAAATCAAAGACAATAAAGGCAGTGAGAATGTAGTTGCGGATCATTTGTCAAGGCTTCCCTATGAGAATGATGATAAAGAGTTGCCTTTGAATGAGAACTTCCCTGATGAACAACTATTCGCACTAGAGGTAAAACTTCCATGGTACGCTGATTTAGTAAATTATCTAACTGCTAAAGTTTTTCCCCCAGGCATGACCACTCAAGAAAATAAACGGTTAATATCTCTGTCAAGACACTACCAGTGGGATGATCCTTACCTCTTCAAATTCTGCCCCGATCAAATCATCAGAAGATGTATCCCAGAAGAGGAGCACTCAAGCTTATTGCAACATTGCCACAAGTTTGCTTGTGGAGGACATTTTGAGCCAAAATGAACAGCTCTAAAGGTACTACAATCTGGTTTTTATTAGCCTAATCTGTTTAAAGATGCTTTCTCCTTTTGTAGCTCATGTGATAGATGCCAGCGGACAGGTAACATCTCTTCCCGAAATCTGATGCCCCTACAGAATATTTATGTAGTAGAACTTTTTGATGTATGGGGCATTGATTTCATGGGACCCTTTCTTAACTCCTTTGCTTATTTATATATTCTTGTGGGTGTGGATTATGTCTCCAAATGGGTCGAGGTTGTCCCCTTAAAAACTAATGATCACAAAGTAGTTGTAAAGTTTCTATAGGCTAACATCTTTGCGGTTTGGGACTCTAAGAGCAATCATCAGTGATGGGGGCAGTCACTTTCATCATCGCTCGTTTGCTGAACTACTCCGGAAATATGGGATCACTCATAAAGTTGGCACTCCATATCATCCTCAAACCAGTGGCCAAGTAGAGATAAGTAACCGAGAGATCAAGGGAATCTTAGAAAGGACAGTGAAGCCTAATCGGAAGGATTGGTCTCTACGCCTAAATGATGCTCTATGGGCATACCGGACAGCTTATAAGACTCCAATTGGCATGTCTCCCTACCGCCTAGTCTTTGGAAAAGTGTGCCAACTCCCGGTAGAATTAGAACATCGAGCATATTGGGCAATAAAGCAGTTCAACTTCGACATGAAGCAAGTGGGTGAGAAAAGGAAGCTGCATCTAAATGAACTTGAAGAATTGAGATATGACGCATATGAGAATGCCAAGTTGTACAAAGAACGGACAAAAGCCTATCATGACAAACAACTAGTATGGAAGGAGTTCCATGTAGGACAAAAGGTGTTGCTATATGACTCACGATTAAGACTGTTCCCAGGCAAGCTCAAGTCCAGATGGTACGGTCCGTACATGGTCACCAAGATTTTCCCTCATGGTGCATTAGAAGTCTGTGGCCCCAACGGTAATCAGCCCTTTACAATAAATGGACATAGAGCCAAGCCTTACCTCGACATTAACTTTTCTCCAAGAGATGAAGACTTGGCACTTGAATCAGTACAGTATACAGCTGAAACACAAGCACTGGAGCCACAAGAGATGGACTCTAAGTGCTTCCTTCTAACCAACTAACACTGTAGCACGAGAGTGCTTGAGCAAGTTCATTTCGATTACTCATACAGCTCAAGCATCTCTACGGAGGTTAGTGGTACCGAGGCCACTAACACATGGTAAGGTTGTATTGCTCCAAAATTTTCATTTTCAGCAAAGGTAAGTTTTTATTTTTGCCCACGCACACTGCTTGTGATCGAACGCACCATTCAATACGATCGAGCGCAAAGGTTGCGATCGACAGTGCCAGTCAATGTGCTCGAGTGCGCAAGTGTGATCGAATGCACCCCAAGTGCGATCGAGCTCACTCGTGGCAGAAAGTTTAGTTATAAATCTGAAAATTTTCACTCACTCTCTTCACTGTTCACTCGCACGCTCACACTTAATAGTCTCACTCGCACTCTCCCATTACAATCCACCTATCATTTCACTCAGCTCACTCACTCGCACTCTGCCACCACCCTCACACTCTCCACTCCACCATCACCACTCCCCATCACACCATCCTGTCACCACCCCGTCTCCCTCCCTGTTACATATTCCTTCAATCCACAAGGTACTCCTTTTGCACATATACATGAATTTTAATGTTTCATTTCCAAATTCTTTCTATATACGAGTAAACTTGTGTAAGATTGGTTGATTTTTTGCTTGCAGGAGGTTAGGAATGAATTCAAATCCTTAAGACCAGAGCTTGGTCTTTTGTTGCACACCACCTGTTCGAGGAAACGCCTGACCGTGTGCGATCGAGCACACGACTGTTTCGATCGAGCGCATAGTCCAGTGTTCGATTGAGCGCACTTATTTGAGATCGATCGCAAATTAGGCAGAACCTAATAGCAGCATGTCCAAACCATCTGTTTCCACCTCCGATACATCAAGCAACCGTGCCTCGTCATCCCGGCCCAGCATCGAGCAACGAGAGCTCTTATTTGAGACCATCTTCACCATCGATGACGTATTCAAGCACATGGACGCCACTCAATGGGCCGTCCAAGTATTTAGACATCGAGGGTTGAAGAGGCTTTTCAAGCTGGTTTGCTTGACTGCTTACACCCAGCTCGTAGTCCAGTTCTATGCGAGCCTATCCTTTGACTGCAGCAAATCGGGAGTACTGACTTCTTCAGTCCAGGGCACACCCGTAAAGGTGACTAGTGCCGATATAGCCGCTGCTCTTCATTGCACTGACGAGTCCCCTCAAGAGGACACCAATATCGAGGAGCAACCAGAGTCCTTTGCCCTGTCTGAGATTATTACGGATATGTGCATTGGTCAGTACACCGACAGACACAACAATGCAGCCAGCCGATCAAAGTTGCCTCCATGATTTTGGCTTGTCGACACTATCCTTCAGCACAATGTGTGTCCATTGAGGCACAAGACACAGCGGAGAGACCAATTTCTACAGACCTTATATGTCTTCCACAGAGGTCACTGGTACTCTATTTCAGCTGTTATATGGAGCCAGTTGCATAAATTCTGGTATCACGTCCATAGTCGACAGACCACCATGGCCAATGCATTGGGTCTCCCTTTCCCGTTCCGACTCTCCTACATACTCAAGAAGAAAGGGATTAAGGGAACCACCAGCGACGGACCAGTGTGAGAGCATCCCTACTTCGAGAAGGCTTAGTGGACACATAGCCTCTCGCACATGCCTCAAGGACTCTCAGCATCTGCTCCAGCAGCTGAGAGAGTTGAAGAGGATCATATAGAGACCGAGACCCCTATCGTTAGCCCAGTACGAGAAGAGGACCATCCGGACTGGGACCCACCGAGTCCTAGCACTTTCTAGCTGAGTTGTCCTCTTTTCGAGGTAAGGTCTCTGCCACTTCCACACTCGTACATCAATGTATAGATAGTTTGGAGGCACAGTTTGCACGACAAGAGGCTATACTGCAGGCTGTTCTTGATCGCTTACCTTCGGCACCCGGTACCTCTTCGATTGCACCACCTGATGATCAACAGTGAGAGGATACCACGTCTGGCTGAAGACGTTAAACTTAGCGCTCATGGGAGGCAACCCAAAGCATATCCTTTTTCGCATTTTTTCCTTATTTTTAATGTTTACTTTTTCATTTTTGTTTATTATTACTTGTTTTCCCTTTTATGTTTGTTTTTCTTTCTTTTTTAAGGACAGCGTGAGTGCATCCAATTGAAGTTTGGGGGCATACTACGAGCTATGCTGGCCATCAGTTCTCCATCTCCCATGTCAGCTCCTTCCATGCTATTTACACATTAGGGACAATGTGTAATTTAAGTTTGGGAGTATTGGGACACACTCACTATGTCCCATATTTTTTTTTTATGTTATTGTTTTCATAGATAAATGCATGTTCATACTGTTCTAAAATTTTTTGGTGATCTAAACAAAGAATATGATTTGACTTCATAAGTGAGCTTAACACCTTGAACGTGTAGGCTAATAATTAAGTTTTGATTATAGATTACCTCCTTTTAGGCATTTAAGGATTCACAAGTTTGACTTAAACGATCACAAGTACATTAGCACATAATTGTGTGGGGCATGACATGTAATTTTGATTTGTATGTTTCTTTTGCTCGACTGTGAACCAAATGGCCTATTAGACTCACATCTTGGCATAAGAAAATAGAAACAAATTGTTAGTACTCAAAAAGAAAAAAATGCTCCTAATGATCAATAAAACAAACTTTTCGCTGAGTAACTGGCCCTCTTGCCTCAGTAAGCAGTGAGTGTCACGACAAAAAGTGGAAATTCTTATTGGTAGCATTGAGACCAGTTAGTTTCGTAGCCTTTTTTACTCGAGTTAGTAAGTCTTTAGGGGTGTCTCTACACCTAATGCCCTAAAACCATCTGGTTTGGGGGTCATTGGCTAAACACTTGTTACATGAGTCAAATAGAAAGCTTGAGGGAACTAACTTGGCAAAAATATCATAAACAAAAGAAAAGAAGAAAATTTATACCATCTTTGTTGGTTTCAATAGGAAATTTGGTGAATCTTGAGACATCGAAACACACATGTTAGAATTATTTGGAAACCTAATCTTTTATGTGCTAGTTCACCACACACCAAAGTCGAACTTGTGATGTCTTAAACTGCCTCATGAAAGTGATTTGCGTTCAAAACTCTTATTCATTGCAAAGATATGTTTATATGTGTTAAGCTTGCTCATGAATGCGCATCATTATTTTGTGTGACAGCCTAAAATTTTTGTGGACATTATGATTATTGGATTTATCTATATGGTGTTATTTTTTTCATTTTAGTTTTTAGTTTTGTTTTGCTAAGGGACTAGCAATATGTAAGTCTGGGGGTGTGATAGGTGCTTAAATATTCATATTTAAGCCCCCTTATTTACATTTGTTAGGTCCTTAGTTATGTTAATTTAGTTCATTTTACTTCATTTGTGTGTTTCACATGTTTTTATAGGTCTTGGAGAAAAAGAAGCAGTTTTGGCACTTAAGGGAAGAAGCCTGGAAATCCTGGAGCAGCTTCTGGTCAAAGTGCGATCGATCGCACTACTGTATGCGATCGAGTGCACATGTATGGGTGTGAACAGTAAAACGACAGAACCCTATTTTGGAAATAATAGAGTTTTTGTGTTTTTTGAAGTTAGGGTTTCCAGAGCCTTCTAGGACTACTCAAGCCCTATAAAGCACACACAAATCATCACTTCGGAGAGAACACTTCTTTTATCTTTTGCTTAGGTCGAAGTTTTAGGCTTTGGAGAGGATTAACAACCCATCTCCCTAGTATTCTTTGGGTTTTATATTTTATACTTAGTTTACATATGATGTTTATCCTAGATAGCATGTGTAACTAACTTTCTTATATGGCTCGACTGAAGCCCTAGTTATGCTTTCTCATATATTTATTCATTGATAAAATCTTTGCCAATAGCCTTTATTATGTTGCTTAACTTGATTAATGTTTGTGCTTATTTAAATTCCTCATATGTATGTGTATGGCTAACGTATGCATGTGGTATGGATTGGTTAGTTAGATCAATTTGGATGACCGAGTCCTGGGTCTAACATTAGTGACAAAAGATATCCACACCGGATTCTTAGATTAATCAACATGGGAAACTAAGAGTAGATACCATGCCTTAGGTCTCATGTGGTTGTCGATTTCCATAAATCTTATGCTTTCTTAAGGAATAAATCATGCAGATGCCATGCTGAATCCCTTAAGGAAGAAAAGAGTTAGAGTAGACACCATGCCTAACTCGTTACTTAGGAAATCAATAGCTTAAGGAGTAGATACCATGCCCTTAGGTTGGCGACCATTAGGTATAAATGATAATGCTAGTGCATTGATACATTATACAATTGGGAAAGTATGACTAGTGGTGGATATCAAAGCCCTATGTCTTTATTATTATCAAATCACACTCAACAAATATTTATTTCTTTTTACTTTGAAGAAACTAATTCTAAAACCGAACTTTACCATTCTCTGTGGAGATGATTTTGCTTTCGCACACTATACTACACTGTTGACCTTGTGCACTTGCAAGTAAAACGAGTGCAATTGTTTACTTATTTATTTAGGTAAATAAACGTGCAACATAAAACTACCCAGATCTTTTAGTTTTGGTGGTAGTTTTTTTAATAGCACAACATTTACCTCTTCAGTTAAGGCTACCGTCTCCTGCTCCTGAAACTTCTTTTATTAGTGCAACATTCTTTCAAAAATTTAGTATATCCAGGAATTTGTTTAATTTCATCTAATAAAGGAATGTTAATCTCTATTTTTCTCAAAATTTCGAAAATGTCAATCAATTTAGTCTCTTTCTTTGGCTTTGCTAACCTTTGAGGGAAGGGTGGTGCATTCACCTTCTCCATCTCACTTACCTTAGATGTGGATGCTTTGTCTGGAGATGCTTATGTAGGCTTATCAATGCCGATGATCTTACCACTTCTTAGGGTTGTCACAACATTCAGTTGCTGATGTCCTCTTGGATTAGGTAGTGGTTGGGCTGAAAGCTCTCCTTGCTTTCTGCAACTTAGTTCCTTGGCTAATTGCCCCATTTGTACCTTTAGTCCTTGAATGGCTTGTTTATGTTTTGCAGTGGTTTGTCTCATCTCGGTTTGAAATTGTCTTGTTTCTGCCATGAACTGTTCTTGTGAATTCATTAGCTGTTGGTGTTAAGATACCAACTGTTGTTGCTGAGTTGCCAGTTGCCTCACAAGACTCTCTAGGTCATTTTTCTTTGGTTCAGGAACTGAATGAGCTGCTGGTTGGGAGTTTCTTTGCTACCTTTGATTGTTCTGATTGTTGCTCCAAGAAAAGTTTGGGTGATTCCACCATCCAGGGTTATAAGTTTTTGCATACGGATTGTTCTTTGCCGGACAGTTGTTTGGTCCCACATAGTTTACTTGCTCAGGGTTTGCAAATGAATACAAGGGATATGTCTCAGTATTATGATCAAATTGAGAACATATAGCATATACCTAGAGTGGTGTAGCTAGTGGGTTAAGTAATGCATTCTGAGAAGCCATGACTTTAACTAGTATATCTAGTTTCCTCTCCATAGTAGCTATTTGGGTAGAGGATCCTCCATTTAGGTTCACCTCATACATACCTGTGCTCTTGGTCCCATGTCTACCTTGAGAGGAGAATTGCTAGGTGTGTTCACTTAAGATATCGAATAGCTCCATGGCTTCTTCGGTACTTTTCTCAATCAGTACTCCTCCACAACCTGAATCCACAATACTTTTATTAGTATCACTTAATCCTTCATAGAAAGCTTGTACCAATTCATCCCGAGGTAGATTATGATGTGGGCATTTGAGTAGCAGCTCGTTGAAATGTCCCTATGCCTTAAAGAATAGATCTCCATCCTTTTGTTTGAAATATTGAATCTTCTTCCTCATTTGCCTCGTCTTTTGGGCTGGGAAAAACTTCCTTAGGAATTTGCTGGCCAACTCCTCCCAAGAGTGGATAGAAACTGCAGGCAATGAATTGTACCATAGTTTAGCATTATCTTTTAAGGAAAAATGGAAAAGAATTAACCTGATTCCTTCTTGGTCTAAGCCCCTACTGTGCTGGAACTTGCAGAGATCGAAGAACTCTCGAAGGTGTAAGTGTGGATCCTTATTAGGTGTACCCCTAAAGTGAGTCAATGCACTGAGTATCTACAGAGATATGTAGTAGTTGCCTTCCGCCTCTGGTTGATAAGCAATTCAAGATGGTTGGTCGAGGTTCCGTGGGATGAAGGATTGCTTCATAGGTCTTCGCTCAGGTGGTTGTTGATTTTTGATCTGTTCTGCCATTGCTGCTTCTTCTTCAATTTCTTCTTCTAACTCTTTAAAGTTGTCTCTAAGCCTTTGTCGGATAGTTCGCTCGAGTTCGGTATCGAGGGGATAGAACGTTGGATGTCTGGATTGAAACTCGTGCATGAACTAGTAACAATTGCTTCAGTGCAGCAGTTCAACACTGTTGCCCGGGTAACTCTCTGCCTCAAGTGCGCTCGATCGCACAGAAAGGTGCGCTCAATTGCAAGTGGCACAGAGAGTTATGTTGCAGTGCCTAAAACAAGAAACAAAAAAGAAATAGATTAGGTTTTTGATGAAACAAAAATAAAGGTTAAAAACAAAAACTTAAAATTTGAGATAATTTTTTTTAAAAAAAAAATAAACAAAAATTACTAAACTAAATGAAAATAATTCTAGAAAGAATTTAGTGCAATCCCTGGCAACGGCGCCAAAAGCTTGTTGTGCGTTTATCTACCTAAATTATTAAGCAAATAATCGAACTTGTTTTACTTGCAAGTGCACAAGGTCTACAGTAGCATAGTGTGCAAGTGCGAGATCATTTCCACAGGGATTGGTGAATTTCGATTTAGAATTAATTTCACAAAATAAAAATAGATAGAAATAAATATTGAGTTTAGATAATAATAATAAAGGCGTAGGGACTTGGTATCCACCACTAATCATGCCACCCCAATAAAACAATATGCCAATGCTTTACTCATGCTATGAATACCTACTGGTTGTCAACCTAAGGGCTTGATCCACTCCTTAGGCTATTGATTTCCTTATGCAATGAGTTAGGCATGGTGTATACTCTAACTCTTTTCTCTCTTAAGGGATTCAACATGGTGTATATTGAGTTGTTCCTTAAGAGAGCATAAGGTTTGTGGAAATCGACAACCACATGAGACCTAGGGCTTGGTCCGCTCCCGGTTTTCCATGTTGATTAACCCAAGAATCTGGATAAGATATCTTTTGTTACTATTGTTAAACCCAAGACTCGATCATCCAAATTAATTTAACTAACTAATCCGTACCACATGCATACGTTGATTAGACACACACATATGAGGAATTTAAATAAAAAAAGGCATTAATCAAATCAAGAATCACAGCATAAATATTGCAAAGGCACCAATACTGAATTATTGGTTAAATGTAATTAGGGCTTCAACTAAGTCCTTACTAAGGTTTAGTTACACATGCTAAGTATTCTGAACATTATAACCATAACTAAACTAAAGAGAAAGATAAAACCCGAAGAATACTATGGAGACAAGTCGTCAATTCCTCTCCAAAATTTACAACTTCAAGCAAAATCAAAAAGTATGTATTCTGTGTTTTACAAGTTTATATATAGGGTTCTAAGAGAGCCCCGAAACCTTAATTTCCAATTTGAGAACCGGAGACTTCTTTCCAAAACTAGCTCTGCCGCCTCTCTGTGCGTGTGCCCTCGATCGTGTGCTTCTACACTCGAGCGCATGGGTGAGCTCGAGCCTTCTAAGTGTGCGCATGAGTGCCTGTGCGCTCGAGCGCACCTTGTTAGTTTACAAATCTTCACTTTTTATTCCTTAGAGCTCTAAAATGTCTTCTTTTCTTCAAAGACCTATGAAAAACACAGAAAATACGAAAATGAAGTAGAATCTACTAAAATATATAAACAAAGAGCTCAACAAGTGTAAATTAAGGAGTTTAAATATGACTATTTAAGCACTTATCATACCACAAGCTTAGTATTTATAGGCTAGATTAGGGACCCCTTCACAAAATGGAATGGATTTCCTCATCATTCCACAATAGCACTGGGTAGTACACAATAATAGTGGATAGTTTATCACCTCTTCAGTAGATAATTATTGAATTTATCACCCCATTAATTTTATTTGTCATTTGGGCCACATCAAATCTCCAATTTAATGGAGATAAGTTTTACAATGGGTCCGTTACCCAGCCGTTAGTTATTATTTGGTTTTGAATGTTTTTTCGCTCAATTATCCCATTCTTCTTTGGCTGGTAACGGATAACATCCCACTTATGTACAAGATGGATGCGCAATAAGCAAACAATTTCTCCAACTTATGCTTCTTTGTCCATTTTCTGAATTTCATCTTTCCACTATCGTCGATATGATTATTTAGTGCCAATTCATTTATCACAATGGAATTCATCAATATCACAACCCACAGATCAATGGAAACTTAATGCCTGCCGTAGGGTTTTTTGAAAGTTTGTGTACACGAGAGATAAAAATATACATGTCATTTCATCGTATTATTTTCATATGGTTGTATTATTTTGCAGCACGTGCACGTGTGCAAATTTTGATAGATTTAAATGAAGAATTAGATTGATAAAATAATTTATTATGTTTAAGTTAATAAGGGGAATTGCTTGATTTAAAAAGTTTAAGTATAATTTTTATCAGGGATATCAAACCCAAACATGTATAAAAACGTTTTTCATCATGTTACTGGTGAAATTACTTAATAATTATCAGTGAAGTTTTCATTTAGTATAAAAAAAAAAAAATTGTGTTTCACAATGGAAAGAATTTCTTCTTAAACTTATTGCTTCCGAGTTATTTACTGTAGATGATGGTAATAGAATGTTTCTCTTGATAGTTACATTTTTTTAACTTTGTTTATAGCCATATTTCTTTTCCTCGTAGATGGCTACTAATTAAGTATACAAACTCTAAGAATGGTACAGAAGAATCGAAAGTAACAAAGAATTGAGCCAATCGGTTGATCCACTCGATTCTCAGACAGTCAAATAATTGAAGCGAACTGGTAGAAAGGATAGGAATCGGTTGATTCACTCAATTCTCAAACAGTCAAGTTTGACCCGGATACAGTCGGACCAACTGGTTTAACCCTTTAAAAGACTTTTTTTTTTTTTTTTTTTTTTTTCATTTTATTAGGTATAAAAAGCTTATAAATACCTCTTCCAAGGTCTCTCCCTTGAAAGAGCATACCCAAATTTAGGTTTTGTCTTCTCCATGGAGAAGATAATGAACAGTTTTCGCGGACAAGACAGTGAACAGTGCGCAACATACAGAGTCTCATAGATGAGTTCTCTAATGTTTTTTTCGTTTACTTTTAGAGGACTAATGGGTTATGGACTTATGGCCTTTTGGGCCATAAGTAAAGTCGAATATAGTTGGTTCTCTGTCCCTAGAAAAGGTGCAAAAGGATTAAAACAACAAACATTGAATGCATTGGTCAATAAGAGGGAAACGGTTGCTCGAAGAATATGTAGATTTTTGTATGGGCATGCACTAGCTTTCAACGAAGTAAAACGTCTATTGTTTGTTTCAATGATGGAAAAAGTGGGCAAGTATGCTACAAGCTTGAAACTTCCAAGTTACCATGAAACTAGAGTTACTTTTTTGAAAAAAGAAGTTGACAATGTAACATCAACATTGGAGAAATACAAGAAAGAATGGATAAAGACTGGGAGCACATTGATGTCCGATAGGTGGACGGACACAAAACAAACATCTCTCACAAGCTTTCTTGTTAATTGTCCTAGTGACAGTCTTCCTCAAATCCTTGGACACCTCGAGTTTGATTAAAGATGCAAATAGGTTGTTTGAGTCGATTGACTCATTAGTTTAGGAAATTGAGGAGGAAAATGTTGTTCAAGTGGTGATCAGTAGTGCTTCATCTTATATATCCGCCGATAACTTGGTAATGGAGAAGAGAAAAAAAATATTTTGGTGACTTAATGTTGCATGATATTGGTAAGTTATTAGTTTTTAAGGATACCATAAAAAAGGCTAAAGAAGTGTGTGTTTTCATTTACCAACATGCTTAGTGCTTAATATGTTTAGAATATACTCAAAGAAGAGAGAATTTAAGAGAGTCTTGGTAACAAGATTTGCGATGACATTTTTTACTTTGAAGAGTTTTGAGGAGAGTAAGCTTCCTCTTCAGGCTATGTTTGCGTTGGAAGGGTGGGTCAAGTGTCATTATGCTTCTAGGGCTGAAGCTAAGAAAATGGGGGCACTCTTGTTGTGTGATGAAAAGTTTTGGAAAGCAATAATTATTGCTTAACTTGTTAAATTTTAAGACTTGTAGATTTCTTAAAGTTTTAATACTTGTAGATGGTGTTGCTAAATCGGCAATGAAGTACATGTATGAAGCAATGGATAGAGTTGAGAGAATTGCCAAGAATTTTAATCATCAAAAGGCAAAATACGATCACATTTGGAAAATCACTGATACGAAATGGGTTTTCAACTCCATTGTCCACTTCATCGGTGGCATTTTTTCTCAATCCCAAGTAAGTTGTCTTTATTCAAAAACTCGTTAACTTTTCTGTTTTTATTTTTATTTTTTAAATTGTACAATGTAGATAGTTGTATTGACAAAATGACCAGTGCTGATAACTTGTATATAAGTTCCAATATAGTGAAGGTTTTAGTGCGGACATGGAAGTTAAAATGGGTTTATACCAAACAATTGAAAAGATGTATCCATCTATTGAAGCAAAATCATAATTGATAAATCATTTATTTCTTCACAGATAATCATTCAATCTTTCAAATAATCTTTCTATATTCATTCATCTATTATTTCATATAAATCAATAATAACATCCTATTACAATTTCAATCTCATCATAAATTAATCATCAAACATATCAATTTTCCTTCTTATATATCTAATCATCTTAGATTATCAATCCAACATCATTATTTACCTTGTTATGAGGTTCACAATATATAATTAATCAATCAAACCAATTTTTATCATATCACACTGTCATATTTATTTCTTATCATATCTGTCTCTCTGTGAGACTCATTTGTCTATCAATCATATCACAATCAAGACTGGTGCTTTCGTATCTCAATCAATAACAATCAATAATTAAAACAAACACAATGCATGAATTTAAATTTTCTTTCTTTCTTTCTCATCAGATCATTTCGTATTATCATTTGGGAACGTCTTCCCACATGTCGAGATGTTTTCAGCTATACAGGCTGCCTTCCCGATTCTTTTATTTTTCAATTAGACCGACTGCCTTCCCAGTTCTCTTTTTTGTTCAATTAGATCGACTGCCATCCCGATTATTTTATTTTTCAATTAGACCAGCTGCCTTCCCGATTATTTTATTTTTCAATTAGACCAGTTGCTTTCCCGATTCTTTTATTTCATGCATATGAGCAATAATATGAAAATAAGCATACATTCGAGCATTCAATTTAACAATCCAACTCTTTCTCAAATTTTTTTTTTATCATATTCATTAAATTATCTTCTCATATATCATATCTACTTTTCAATCATATTTTTCATTCACCCATCCTATTTAAAATATAAATTCTCATATCATTAATATTCAACACACTTTCAAATTCTTAATCAATGAATCCATCAATTTTCATATATAACTGAAAATATATCATTAAATTATTGTAAATCATCCATTTATTCAAATATCATAATTCCATATTTTTATTGGTCTCGATTACTAAAATTAAATCTAACTCACCATGTAGCACTTAAAGCTACCAGTGGATCACCTCCTTGCTTTTCTTGTCCTTTGTATTCATCTGCAGATACGGAACAAGCAAATTATATGGGACATAACAACTATCCACCGAAGAACAACCCTTATGCAAACACATACAACCCTGGATGGTGAAATCACCAGAATTTCTCATGGAGCAACAATCAAAACAATCAAGGACAACACAGAAACTTCTAACCAGCAGCCCAAATTGTTCCCGAACCGAAGAAGAGCGACCTCGAGAGTCTTGTGAGGCAATTAGCAACTCAGCAGTAACAATTTATGACCTCACAAAGTCAGTTCATGGAAGAAACAAGGAAATTTCAAACTGAAATGAGACAAACCACAGCAAAACATGGTCAAGCAATTCAAGGATTAGAGGTACAAATGGGGCAATTGGCTAAGGAACTGAGCAGTAGAAAGCAAGGTGAGCTTCCCGCCCAATCAATACCTAACCCGAGAGGACATCACCAAGTGAATGCTGTGACAACCCTGAGAAGTGGAAAGATCATAGGCATTGATGAGCCCGCACGAGCATCTCCTGACAAAGCATCCACCTCTAAGGTAAGTGAGATGGAAAAGGTAAATATACCCCCACCATTTTCTCAGAGGTTTGTGAAACCTAAGAAAGAGACCAAATTGATTGACATTTTTGAAACCTTGAAAAAGGTATAGATTAATATTCCTATGTTAGATGCCATTAAACAAATTCCTGCATATGCTAAATTTCTGAAATATTATTGCACTAACAAAAGGAAGTTTCAGGAACATGAGACGATTGCCTTAACCGAAGAGGTAAGTGCTGTGCTTTTAAGAAAATTACCACCTAAACTGAAAGATCCAGGTAGTTTTACTATTCCTTGCAGGCTAGGTGACCAGTTGTTCGAGCATGCACTATTGGATCTAGGAGCGAGTGTCAACCTGCTGCCATATAGTGTATACGAGACACTAGGTTTGGGGGAGCTTCAACTAACCTCTGTCACTTTGCAATTAGCTGACAGAAGCATCAAACAACCGAGAGGCATCCTTGATGACGTGTTGGTAAGAGTAGGTAAATTTATTATACCTGATGATTTGATAGTATTAGATATGGAAGAATGTACTCTACCATTGCCTCTCCCCATCATCCTAGGATGCCCCTTTATGATAACTGCTGACACTAATATTAGTGTAAAAAGGGGCATCGTCACTATAAGGGTAAATGATGAGGAGATAGAATTTAAGATATTTAATACATTAAAATCAACCAATAATGATAATAAATATTCTAATGTGAGCTTCATGCAAAGTGTTGTTGAGAAAGTTTCTCAGGTCCATCACACCACTACATTGGAGACCATCCCCAACCATGAGGACACAAGAGTGGATATTAGGCCCGAGGATGAAAATGTGATTAAAGACGTCAATACAGCTGCACACCTCCTCACGAACACACCACAGCCTTCAAGTAAGTATGTTCTTCAAATTGACCCTCCTGCAATTACTAATACTACTTTTCCTTACTTTATTGACCAAGTGTCAAAAGTGGCGATGAAGCAACTATCAAGGGCACTTGAACCACTTGATGTGGCACTGTATCAAGAAAGCGCTTGAGACATTTCACATTTGCTGATCATGTAGCTTAAGCATCTCTACTGAGGTTAGTGGTACTGAGGCCACTAACACATGGTAAGGTTGTATCATTCCAAATTTGTCATTTTTCAGCTAAGGTAAGTTTTTATTTTTGCCCATGTGCACTGCTTGCGATCGAGTGCACTAGTCAATGTGATCGAGCGCAAGAGTGCAATCGAGCGCACTCCGTGTGCGATCGAGTGCACTCGTGGCAGAAGGTTTAGTTATAAGTCTAAAAATTTTCATTCGCACTCACTCACTCTTTCTTCACTGTTCACTCACACCTTCACACTCAACAGTTCTCACTCGCACTCTCCCATTACAAACCACCACTCTCACACTCTCCACTCCACCATCACCACCATCAGCACTTTCCATCACCACCGTCATCCACCATCACCACCGCCACATACCCCTTCCCCATTACACATCCCCTCCACTGCACAAGGTACCCATTTTTCTTATTTACACGCACAGATTTTCATGTTTTAATTTAACTTCCTATATATATAACTTATCTTGTGAATGATTGGGTATTATTTTTATGTTTGCAGGAGGTTAGGAACAAATCCAAATCCACAAGACCATAGCTTAGTCTTTTGTCACACACAACCTGTTCGAGGAAGCGCCTGACAGTGTGCGATCGAGTGCACAGCTGTTACGATCAAGTGCATAGTCCAGTGTGCGATAGAGCGTATATATTTGAGATCGATCACAAATTTCGCAGAACCTAGTATCAGCAAGTCCAAACCATCTATTTCCACCTTCGATGCATCAAGTAGCCGTGCCCCGTCATCCCGGCCCAGTATCGAGCAACGAGAGCTATTATTCGATACCACCTTCGCCATCGATAACGTATTCAAGCACATGGACGCCACTCAATGGGCTGTCCAAGCATTTAGACACCGAGGATTGAAGAAGCTTTTTAAGCCAGTTTGCTCGACTGAATACACCCCGCTTGTAGTCTAGTTCTATGCCAGCCTATCCTTTGACTGTAGCAGAGCGGGAGTACTGACTTCTTCAGTCCAGGGCACACTAGTAGAGGTAACTAGTGCTCTTTATTGCTCTGACGAGTCCCCTCCGGAGGACACCAATATCGAGGAGCAGTCGGAGTCCTTTGTCTTATCTGAGATTATTAAGAAGCTAATTCTAATACCGAACATTACCAATCCCTGTGGAGATGATCTTGCATTCGCACACTATGCTACTGTTGACCTTGTGCACTTGCAAGTAAAACGAGTGCGATTATTCACTCATTAGTTTAGGTGGATAAACGCCCAACATCTCCAAATATTCAAAGCAAAAACTATGACAGCCAATTCTAAATCATGGGTCGGGTAATTCCTCTAATGGTTCTTCAATTTCTTAGAAGCATAAGCTATAACTCTCCAATGTTGCATCAACACACATCCCAACCCCTGATGGGACGCATCACTATATTCCACAAATCATTAATCACCAGAAAAAAGCAGTAATACCGGAGCAGTAGTCAATTTCTCTTTCAACAACTGAAAACTCCTCTCACATTCTTCTTACCACATAAATTTCACTTCCTTCCTAGTCAATCTAGTCAATGGTCAAACAATCATAGAAAAATTATGGATAAACCTCCTAAAATAGCCAGCCAACCCTAAAAAAGCTTCTAATTTCAGTCACACTAGAGGGTTTTTCCCAATTCAACACTACCTCTACTTTCTGTGGGTCAACTACTATCCCTTTTTCTCTCACAACATGCCCCAAGAAAAATATTTCACTCAACCAAAACTCACACTTAGAGAATTTTGCATACAATTTCTCTCCCCTCAGAATTTCTAACACTATCTCTAAATATTGCCCATGCTCCTCTTCATTCTTGAAATATACCAGAATATTGTTAATAAATACAATCACAAATCTATCCAAGAATGGTTTAAACACCCAATTCATTAGATCCATAATTGCTGCAGGAGCATTAGTTAACCTAAATGGCATCATTAGGAACTCATGATGGCCATAACGCGTCCTAAAATCAGTCTTAAGCACGTCCCCCTCATTTATCCTTAACTGATGATAACTCACTCTTAGGTCTATCTTAGAAATCACCATAGCCTCCTTGTAATTGCTCGAATAAATCATCTATCCTGGATAAAGGATATTTATTCTTAATGGTGATCTTATTCAACTGTTTATAATCAATACACAACCTCATCGTTCCATAATTCTTTTTCACAAACAACATAGAGGCTCTCCAAGGCGACATACTAGGTCAAATAAATTGTTTATCTAGCAACTCCAGAAACTGAACTTTCAATTCTCCCAACTCAGCTAGTGCCATTCTATAAGGTGCTATAGATATGGGCGCTGATCTCGAAATCACATCGATAGAAAACTCAATCTCTTTGTTGGAAGGTAAGCCAGACAGCTCATCAGGGAACACATCAAAAAAATCTTTCACTACTAAGACTTCTTCTAACTTCCTAATCTTCTTTCTAAAATCCACCATATACACCAAATACCCCTCATAACCCTTCTTCAACCATCTACTAGCAGTCAGGGAAGAAATAAGATAGTTGGTAAGTATCTTACATTCTCTCTGAAAGTTAAACTCTTCTTGTCTAGGTATCCTAAACACCACATTCTTCCTAAAATAATCCACCCAAGTATGATATGCATATAACCAATTCATTCCTGGAATTAAATCAAAATCTATTATATCTAAAGGCAACAAATCAACTTCAAATTCTTTACCAGCCATACTAATCACATAACCTCGATAAATTGTCCTGATAATAACCTTATCTCTAGTAGGAACCTCAACAATAACTGCATGTATCAAAGGACTAACACAAGCATCAATAGATTTCATATAAACATTGGATGTAAAAGAATGGGTTTCACTAGGATTAATCAATATTCTAGCAAGTCTATTAAGAATAGATAACATACCCATAACAATATCAGGAGTGGCCCGTGCATCCTGTTGGGTCAATACATAGACTCTGCTGTCTCTGGGCTGTAACTGACCATCGCATCTTCTCTCAGATACTAATCCTCTACCCCTGCCCTGCATACTCCCTGATCCACCACCTCTCTCCACCTGTCTTCTTCCAATGCCTCTAGCACCCATCTCAACAGACTTCCCACTTGACAATCTACACCGATATGTCATCTTTCACCACATGTAAAGCACATCTGAGTAGGACAATTCCGAGATAGATGCCCTATCTAATCATATCTAAAGTAAACTCTTATATCTCGATCATACATCAGGTTATCACTTCCCCTTGGTGGCATACTTACTCATATGCCATAATTTATAGTTCCCATAGCCTATCTCCCAAATCTAGGGGCCCCACCAATATTACTCTGAGCTACAGAAGCTACAGATCCTGCTTACTTTTGACTCTGTATTGCAGTTCTCTATGACAAGGAACGCCCCCTCTAGGGTGGTCTGACACCTTGCACACCCATACCACTACCACCTTTGGGTCCTTAAAATCTAGACTTCTTCAGCCAATCTCTCCTACCTCTAAACTGCATCAAATCCTTCTCAATCTGTAGTGCTTTATCCACCAGTATAGTATAATTCTCAATACCCATGTAAGAGAGTTTAATCCGAATTTCATAGTATAACCCGTATAAAAATATCTTACATTTCTTCTCCTTCGTATTTACTAACTTAGATAAAAATCTCAACAAGGCTATAAATCTACTATTATACTCGGTCTCAGATAAGGTATTCTGCCTCAAATGAATAAAATCTCTCTCCTGCTGTGCTTGAAATGTATCTGGAAAATATTTCACAAAGAACACATCCTTAAACTTATACCAAGTTAAGGGTTTATCGACCTGTATACTCAATCTAGGCAGAATATCCACCCACCATTGAGAAGTCTTACCTTCCAGCATAAAGAAGCAAAAGCAACATTCAGTCTATCTATCACTGGTAAGACTTCAAAATATTTCTCAACATGTTTAATCCACTATTTAGCTTCAACAGGATTTATAGGTACTTTAAAATAGTAGGGTTTAAACTTAAGAAATCTCATAAAACAATCCTCTTGCATCACATGTGCAAGCACACCCTCTCCTTCATTAGCCTCTTATCTCACCACATCAGGTTCTATTCTACCTCTTTCTTCATTCTCACAATAGCACGATTAAGAACTTCTCTCAACTTATTCCTCCTAATATCAGATTTTCTCCTACCTTTACTAGTACCAGTTGCACTAGCAACATGTTCCCTTGCATTAACCATAGACTTGACCTCACCCTCCACTTCAACTCTTTTAACTTTTAGGGGTCTATCACGTCCTCTTTGATTCAGAACTCTAGCTCTAGCTCTAGCACGTCCATCCTCACACTCTGTATTAAGACATAGTTTATTTAAATCTTTCACTTCTTTAAATTTTTATACAGTCTACAGCATCATAAAACCTAATGCTTTGATACAAAAATTGTAACGACTCATCTATGGTTGGCCACCCCTGAGACGTTATCGTCACATTTTGAAATCTTAGCATGACACATATATACAACAATACAAAAATCTATTATAATCTTAAGTTTTTTATTTCTATTAGGTTTTATATTCTTAGCACAAGCTTGTATTCGTTTTTCATAATATATCAATAATACAATGGTTCTTCTCCGATCTCTCTTTTTGTTCTAACAAGGAAAATGACTTGATGCACTTACTTCATTAATTATGTACTCAGACTAAATTTTGTAATAATTTATATTTATAGTATTATTATTTTTAATTACAGAGAATATTGTACCAACAAAACATACAATGAGATGATATAGATTTTGCTCCTCCAACTGAACAAGTTGCACTGGCATATTAATAACTGATGGCTTACAAAGATACTTCAACAACCGGGTTTGCTTATTCTGTTTTCCTACTGATATTCTTATGTTATGGCTTCAAGTTCTCTCATTCTACAAGCGACACTATCTCATGCGGACAAGATATCACATATTCCAAAACAATCATTTCAGCTGGTTATAACTTTGAACCAGGGTTTTTCCATACTGGGAACTCGACAAAGTACTACTTGAGAATTTGGTACAAGAAAGTTTCAGAACAAACTATTGTATGGGTAGGAAACCGAGATTACCCGTTTTCTGATTCTTAATATTAATTTTGTGCTTGATAGAATGAAATTAAACATTGCAAATAGAATTGAGTGAAATTGTAGCTTTTTTTTATTTTTATTTATTTTAAAAACTCAACTTCCAGTGCATCAATTCCATTTCTAAACACAACCTAAATACTTTTGGAGTGCCATAGTCCTGACTCATTTACTTGCGTGATTTAGGGATGGACCTGAACTGAGCTTTAGTTGAGCTCGAGTTCATTCAAAACTCGTCTCGTCGAGTTTCAAATCAAACTTAGACTTGAAAAATAGGCTCGAATACCTTATCAAGCCAAGCCTGAATACCTTACTGTTCGTCTCATGAGGCTCGCGTTTAGCTCGATAAGTTATTATCGAGTTCGAACCAAGCCGAGTTTGAGTCAATATATTAATATTAATATTTTTATTTATTAAAATTAGAACCCAGACTCGAGTTGGAGCTCATTCATTATAGAGCTTGAACCAATAAAAATTGATGGAGCTCAAATTCGAGCTTAATTTTTAAGTTCAATTCGAATTCGAACTCGAACTTTAAGCCTTTTATTTTGAGTCAAGCCAAATTCAAATAACTTAATATTCCAACTCGGCTCCACTCGAGTACATCACTAACATGATCTACTAATTTGTGTGTGGAATGGAATTCATAT
The DNA here is from genome assembly GCA_023935145.1 of Bretschneidera sinensis. Taxonomy (NCBI): domain Eukaryota; kingdom Viridiplantae; phylum Streptophyta; class Magnoliopsida; order Brassicales; family Akaniaceae; genus Bretschneidera; species Bretschneidera sinensis. Next base: position 140,732,987 of record CM043698.1, on the reverse strand, counting down.
ATATTTATGTGAGCAAGAAATATTTTCAGGACTATCATGCTTAATTAATATTATGCTAACAATAAGCTTATAATACTTTAAATAGAAATGTTATCATCAGTAATATCTAATGCGATTCACACATCTTAACCATATGTGTTTTACCCGTGCATAAATCCACTCGTGAAATTTAAATTTGAGAATTTAAGATATAAAAGATTGAGATGCATCAATCGTGTGGTGAATTCCGTTAATAATATTTTATTTTAATTCGTCAACTCTACTCAAAATAGCGATTTTATTTGACATTTTTAATTATTTTTTATTACTTATATCAAAATTTTCATGGGTGATAATGTTTATGTCAAGAATTAATGAAACATTAGCAAGGATAGCTTTAAAATGAGAAAATTACACTAGCCACGCTTAAACTATCGGAGCCTAACATTAAGGACTTTAAACTATGAATTTGATACCCAAAGATTTTTAAACATTTAATTAATTGCATTATTATAACCCTTTTAAGCATATAATATTATTCATCCATGAAATTGTCTTAAAATTTTAACAAAACAATAAATTTGATCATGATTTTTTAAGAAACATGCATAGATAAATGTGATATACCATGAAAAAAAAAAGAATTTCTTTAGTATTGAAAACACATTTTTTCACAATTAAAAAATTGAAAAAAAAGGGCTAGTAAGCTGAGTGAAAATTTTTCATAAAGGGTTAATTGTATCCCTTTCAATTGTTTATAGATCTACTTTATTGAAAGTCTGTTTTGGTATATTCAAACATCTCAAACTAAAAAAAAAAAAAAAAGCATTATATTGATTACGATGATAACATATTGCAACTAACTCAAAATAAATTGAAATTTGGTGTCCATAAATTCATAGTTTTGATATCTAAGTGTTTGTTTTAGTTAGAGACCTAAGTGTTAAGTCTCTATAATTTAAGGATAACGGGTGTAATTTCACCTTTTAAAATACAGTAATAAGTTAACTTTTTTTTAGATAAGTAATAAGGTAACTTTTTTTTATTTATTTAGTATTTACTTCCATGTGTCTCGACAAGTACTTGATTGAAAGTATGACCTGATCACAATAAAAACTCATAATACTATCACTAACTTATATAAAAGCTTACAATGCTAATAACACAACCCCCAAGAGAAATAATCAATACAAAAATTTGATAAATAATTAAAATAAAATTAATGCATGGATTATGTATATTTTTATTGGAATTCTTTAGACCCTAATGCAATCATTTTGGCCTTAAAGCAGAATATGTGGTCAGTTCTCACAAATCAACTTGTGGCTCCTCAATAGCAACAATTTTGTTGGGCAACTCTATGTATCGTTTAGTAAATCTCAAAGGAAATTGAATGGGTTTGGTCCTCACAAACTTTTTTAGTTGAGGAAACTTCGTACATTGGATACATCCTAATTATATGCTCCTTCTCTTTGCATAACCACGTGATCAGGACTAATGTGTACCTGAAGAATTTAGTGGAGCCTATTTTCATCCCTCATTTCCTTTGATAAGTTTTATTTTTATTATAGGAGGGGCATATACAATCCCTCAATTAAGGGAGGGGTGAGCATGGGTCAGTTTAGCTTAGAAATTCAACTCAACTAAATTATATCGAGTTAAAAAAATTTCATCCCAACCTATCTCAACTCAACGTACCGGTTTATTACTTTTTAATTCCTTTGATAAGTTTTATTTTTATTTTAGGAGGTCCATACACATATTCAATCCCACAATTAAGGGAGGGGTGAGCATTGGTCAGTTTGGCTTAAAAATTCAACTCAACCAAATTATATCGAGTTAAAAAAATTTCAACCCAACCCAAATCAATTTACTTGTTTATTACTTTTTCACTTAAAAAGTAATGTAAACATATTACGTAAGAAAATATATTTTACTACAATTATTCATCATTCATTATATCTAAAATAAAATCCATGCACTAATTTATTAAATCTTACAAACTATCATTTACAAATTAAGTATTTTAAATCACTTCATACAAAGTTCAAACAATTTTAATTTAATACAAGTTATACAAAAGTAAATACTAAATAGAAACTAGATTTTAAAAGAGTTTGATCAATCAAATTTTTTAAAACTTCAACACTAGTATAGACTTGGTCCTAGAATCTCCATAACCAAGTTTTATCATACCAAAAAACATAAAGTGAATAAACATAGGATAAGCAAATCAATTTAACAAGTTTTTTGAAAAGTATATTAAAAGACCAAAAATAATAATAATTTCACGAGAACAAATAGTCTTTTTCAAATAAAAAGTATTAAAAAGAAACATACTCCTCACGTATTTAAATTTTAATTGATCTTTTTTATGGAAACTATCATTTTTTATTGGAGGGTTTCTAAAGAAAAAAAAATAAAAAAATGAAATATATATATACAAACACACACATGAAATATATATTGCATTCTAAACTAACTTATCAAAATACAAATGTAGTCCATCAAATATATACACACAAAATATATATTGCAATCCAAACTAACCGGCCAAAATTTGAATGTAGTCCATCAATCTTTAAAATAAATATATTTTAAATATATATAAAATATAATTACATAATGATTGGGTTATTGGTTTGCATCAGGTTGAAATTTTTTAACCCGTGACTCAACCCAATGCATCGAGTTTAAAAAATTCTCAATCCAAAACCAACCCAACCCAACCCATTATACCGGTTTGAGTTAGGTTTGTGGGTCTACCGGTTTCTATGCTCACCCCTACTATAGGTGATGATATTCTCAATATAAACCGACAATTTTATAATTTTTTCGTTTGTTTTAACTTATTTTCAATTTAAAATTGTAGTCAATTACTTCAATTATTGATGGTGTTTTAGGTGACAGTTGATGTTAGATTTAATCCAGCTTAAATCCGGCTTTTTGTCTTGAAATACAATATAACAATATTTTAATCACAATATAAACCGATAATTTTATAATGCTTTCATTTGTTTTAACTTATTTTTCAACTTAAAATTTTAATCAATTACTTTAATTATTAATGGTGTTTTAGGTAACGTTTGGTGCTGGATTTAATCCAACTTTCTTGAAATTCAATATAAAATATTTTGATCACAATATAAACCAACAATTTTATAATGCTTTCATTTGTTTTAACTTATTTTTAACTTAAAATTGTAATCACTTACTTAAATTATTGATGGTGTTTTAGGCGATCTTTGGTACTAAATTTAATCTAATTTAAATTCATTTTTTTAAAAATGATTTAAAAAATTGCATTTAAGTTAGATTAAATTCAGTATGTCAAAGTAGAATTAATGACACATTTATAATCGTAAAGAGATGGTATCAAATTCAAATACCTTCACACTGTTTTATATATATATATATATATATTGGACATAGTGTACTGAAAAAATGATTGGACACTCTGTCATTTACTCCATGTGATAAACATTGATTGCATGTTTGAGGCAATAGTGTTTTAGAAGATATAGTTATTTTTATTATAGTTTTTTTTTGTTTTTTTTGAAGGCTTGAAGTTCAAATTTGAAGGAAGAAGCAAAAGGGGGGGGGGGGGGGGGGGGATGAGGTAAAATTCATTGATCTTTTTGATTGCATCTCTGATCTCTGACAAATGAAATTTCAGTGCAGCTTCCTTCTCCATTAAGGTACAAATTGATCTTTGCCTTTATAATTTCACCAATGCATGCCAACAAAAAACATTAAGATGCGGGCAGTGAAATCTTGCTAATTACTCCTCCTCCAAAAGACAAAGCTATCTCTATTGACATGTGCAGATTGAAGAAGGGAGACGGTTATGATTGGCAGGAGTGGATTGTGAAAGAAAAGAAAATTGACAGAGAAATATTAAAAAATATATATATATATATATATATATATATATATATATATATATTCTTCTTAATTTTTCTATCATATGTTCATTAAAGATGATAAAAAAAATAAAAATATTTTCCTTGACACTTTCTAATCCTCTTAATTTGAGAGAATTGTGATTTATACATGTGAGAAGAACACATCAATCATCTCAAATCTTTTCCTATCATTTTTTTTTCTACCAAAAGATTAAAAAATGTATCTTACCCGCTTTAATTTTTTCTCTGGTTTTTCTTTCGTTTCACTCTTTCTCCTACCAATCATAACCTAAATTCTCATTTTTAGTGATAATTTACGATCATCATGAACATGCATGATCAATAATTAAATTCAAAATTTATAGATTTATTAGAAAGGAAGAGAAATTAGATTATAACTATCATTAGACAGAGCTTCAAGTAAGAGATATGCATAACATTAGGTTATGTCCGCTCATTAAAAAAATTTAGAAATCCCATTATACCCATCACTTCTCTCTTTTTAGCCTTTTTCTTAATTTATTTGTACTATTAATTCAATTAAAACAAAATTAATTGAAATCTTACTAGTGCGTATTTTCCACTACCACGGTCAAAGGAGCCTCCGAGTCCGATGTCTTGTCTTCCTCGAAGTTAGTCCAATAAAGCTCGTCACCCTCGCGACGCGAGCATCTCTCCTCAGTCTAGCACGTCTTCCAACGTTTGTGCCTGTCTAGCCCGACATGCAACTTTCTTTCTCCAGCGTTAGTCCAGTTCAGCTTAGCTCGTCGCCATCGTGACGTGAGCATCTCTCCCTAGTCCAGCACGTTTTCCAATGTTAGTGTCTCTCCAGCTCGATGCACGACTTTCCTTCTTCGACATTAGTCTTGTATCTCTGGCGAGTTTCAGATTTGCAGATATACTTCTAGTTCAGTGAATAGTTCTAATCTGATCAAACCCGACCTAGTCACCCTAGGTTTGGATCTGTTGAGCCAACATGAATCCGAACAGTGTCATAGTCAGTGTTGCTTCTACGTGCCGGCGCCAGTGATCTTCTTTGAGTAAAGCAAAAATCACTTTCTAGATCAGAATCCTTTGATCTTTTCAGTTTAGATGTCCATTTATAGTATTCATCTCTTTCAATGATTTTTGCTCTTGATTTTTTATTTTTTTATTTTTTTTTGTAATTTTCTTGATGTTTCTTGATTCATGTTTGATAATTTGTTGTTTGATGAAATTAAGATGAGAAATCTTTATATGAAACGGGTGGATGAATCAATTGAAATTATTTAATAGACTTGATTAAAGTATTCAAATTATGCTTGTTTTTTATACTTTGATTTTAAAAGATGAAGAAGGGCAATATCGTCTTTTCATTATTTTAGTTAAGTTTTTAGTGATCTGTCAAAAGTCAAACATGATCAAGGTAGGTAGATGTATGTTTTGAAACTTGATGTGGTAAGTGTAACTGGGGACGTACCTCATATGAGTTTTTTTAATTTACCCTTAATTTTATAAACGACTCCATAAACTCACCAATTATTGTTTAAATGACGAATATTGAACATGTGTTTGCTGTGAATTTCATTTGTAGATTTGTAAATTGCTTTTGATAGTTTTGTACTTTTGTCGATGCGTTAATAAATTGTTTTAGCTTATGATCCATACAAAATGAGCAACGGTGAAACAATTAAGATATTGATCAGATTGTTCATGCCTTTCGTGAAACCAATTGTTCTACGGACTAACTGTTTAAGGTGAGCCAGTGTCATGGAGCCTATTTACTTTGGATTCTTGCTCAATGGGAATTTTAGAGCACCTTTATAAATGGTTTGCTTGGGGTTTTGTGGCCCGTGTTTCAGCCTCTTAGTAGCAATTGTTTAGTCAGTTTGCTCACTCCAAAAAAAGAACCCAACCCAAGCTCCCATTTTGGCCTCTCATCCCCAACAAACGAAATGTGATAGAAAAATTATTCTTGTCACTTATTGTTATCAATGAAGTTCCATACAATTACTAATGGACACTCGAGCAAGAAGTACACGTTTGGTGTACCTCTAGCACTATGTCACAGGCTGCAAGCTTAAGTCGTTAACCGTGTGGCCTTAGGCTCGGAAACACCTCCTTGGAATGCCTAAGTCAGCCTTCCTCTTAGCTACTTAAGAGAACCACCCTCGAAGCTAGGCCCACTTAAAGAAAACAAACCAATACAAGAGAGAATATGAGACAAGGCTAGAGAGCTTGCTATTGCATGAATGATTGAATGCTTTACAAGTGAGGGGGAGGCCTCTTTATATAGGGAGAGCTCCCTTACATCCATGGCTAACATCTTGCCAAGTGTTACAATCCTACAATACTATAAGTGTAGTACAAGTGTAGTACGGAAGTACAAGATATTACCTTGTAGTGCACGTGCAGTACAATGTTGTACATTATAATAAAAAAGTGTACTAGGAAACTCTAGAACACGCGGGTCCCACACGGGTCGTGACATTCTCCCCCACTCAATCTGGCAACGTCCTTATAGCACTCTCGGCATGAAACTGGTCAATCTTCGTCTGAAATTGCTACAAGGCCTCGGTTGGTTCCCAACTAGTCTCATTATTGGGTTGTCCCTTCCATTGTATCAAGTACTCATGCCTCAGCTTATAGTTCTTCTGTCTCAAAACTCGGTCGGCTAGTATACTCTTAATGTCTTGGTCATAAGAGACCCTAACTCTTATAGGGGCTCGCTGTGGCTCACCTTGATCCGGATCATTTTGGTCTTTATGGAATGGTTTCAACATACTCACATGAAAGACCGTGTGCATCTTGAGCTTGGATGGTAGCTCTAGTTTGTAGGCCACATTGCCTACCCTCCTAAGAACTCTGAAAGGCCTCTCATATCTGCGTACCAATGCCTTATAGATCCCCTTGGTGCGAAGTACCAAATGTAGCTTCACAAGCACAAAATCCCCCACTTAGTACTACTTATCTCATCTTTTACGATTAGCCCACTTTTTGGAATGCTTGGTTGTCTTGTGTAGGCAAACTCCAGCCAAATCAGTTTGCTCTTGCCATGCCTTGGCAAACTTATAGGTTGTCGCAGTTGACCCCGTGTATCCCGCAGCAATAGTACTCAAAGTGTGAGGCTATCGTCCTATCACAATCTCAAAGGTACTTTGACTAGTGGCCTCACTCTTTTGTAAATTATAGGAAAACTGAGCCACATCTAGTAACTTTGGCCAATCTCATTGCAAGGCACTCACATAGTGTCGGAGGTATGTCTCTAACAAAGAATTCACCCTCTCAGTCTGTCCATCGGTTTGGGGGTGGATACTAGTGGAGAAGTTTAGATTCGATCCGAGCAATTTGAACAATTCTGTTAAGAACCGTCTTGTGAACCGTCCATCCCGATCACTAACAATGGACTGTGGTACACCTCGATACTTCACCACATGCTTGAGAAACAACCGGGTTGCCTCCTGTGCTAGACACTCTGTGGTAGCCAAAATAAAAGTCCCATACTTCGAAAACCGGTCCACAACAACCATGATGCTCCCAAATCCATCACTCTTAGGTAGCCCTATAATGAAATCCATGGAGATACTCTCCCATAGATGCTCCAGAATTGGTAATGGCTCCAAGAGACCCCCAAGTGACTTTACACAAGACAATTCTTCACATAGGCCTCAATGACCCCACTCAAGTGTGGCCAATAGTAGCGTTTCTCCACAAGTGCTAGGGTGCGGTGCATACCCGGGTGACCAGCCCATTTAGAATCATGGCACTCTTGCATCACCTCTTTCTGTAATTTCTCATGAAGTGGCACATATAACTGATTCCCCTTGGTATAGAGCAAGTCCCCTCTAGCCAGAACCTCCTAGTCTTCCTCTTTGTGGCAAACTTCATCAAAGACTTGGTAGTCGGGTCATGGAACAATCCCTTCTTAATGCGATATACCAAGGAACCCTATAGTCTGCTAATGGCAGCAAGCTCTACCTTTTGGCTTAGTGCATCCACTACTGTGTTGGTTTTCCCTGGTTGTACTCCAACACAAAATCAAACTCGACAAGGAAATCTTTCCATTGGGCTTGCTTAGGAGAGAGCTTCTTCTGAGTCTGGAAGTAGCTTGTGGCCACATTGTCGGTCTTCACCATAAACCTAGACCCCAAAAGATAGTGCCTCCATGTGCGTAAGCAATAAACCACGATCATCATCTCTTTCTCTTGAACTGTGTACCGCTGCTCGGTCTCATTGAGCTTTTGGTTCTCAAAAGCAATCGGATGACCATCTTGCATTAAGACCCCTCCAATAGCAAAGTCGGATACATCTATGTGGACCTCATAAGGCTTGGTGTGATTTGGTAGGGCTAGGACTGGCTCCTCTATGATGGCTCGTTTCAATTGCTCAAAGGCCCCCTAACAAACAAAACTCCATTCCCACACTCTCCCCTTCTTAAGCATATCGGTCAAGGGTGTGGTGATGGTTGAATAACCTTTGATGAAATGCCGATAATAGTTCACCAACCCAAGGAATGATCTCAACTCAGTAACCTTGGTTGGTGGCTCCCAATCAACAATAGCTTGAATCTTTCCCCCATCCATCCGAATCTTTCCCCCACCTACTATGTGGCCAAGGAATGGTACCTCATGTTGGCGAATGAACACTTCTCTTTCTTCATATAGAGCTCATTCTCTTTCAAAACTTGGAATACCTATCTCAAATTCCTTACATGCTCCTTGATTATAGATAACAATATCGTCAAGATAAACAACCACAAAATAGTCTAGAAAGGGTTGAAGTACCTTGTTTATTAGAGTGCAAAACGTTACTGGAGCATTGGTGAGTCCGAAAGGCATCACAAGAAACTCATAAGAACCATAGCGAGTGACACACGCTGTCTTTGGATCATCCCCCTTAGCTATCCATACTTGGTAGTACCCCAATCTCAAATCTAGTTTGGTGAACCATCTAGCATCCCCAAGTTGATCAAACAAGTTTGCAATAAGTGGGATGGGTTACTTGTTCTTCACCATGAGCTTATTGAGAGCTTTATAATCAATGCACAACCTCATAGAACCATCGTGCTTCCGTTTGAACAAAACTGGTGCATTGTAGGGTGCCTTGGAAGGTCGCACAAATCCCACATCAACCAACTCCTTAAGTTGTCTCCTCAATTTCTCAAGCTTGGGAGGCGACATTCGGTATGGAGCCTTGGCTGGTGGTTGGGCAGTAGATACCAACTCAATCTTATGATCCACCTCTCTCTTAGGTGGGAGTTTCTTGGGTAACTCCGGGGGCATCACATCAACAAAGGACTCTAAAAGCTCAAGTACCTTAAGAGGAGTCTCTTTCTTGGACTCTAGGACCTCCTCAAGTTTCAAGATGGCCAAGTATGTGACTTCATCCCTTCTCACCCTCTCAGCTAGTTGAATTGCAGATTTTCCTTGCCTTTCTAATCTCTTAGTTGTAGCTCCACCTCTTGTGCTACACCTATTGTCGAAACTTCTTTGGAATTGACTGTCTTGATCCCCCCATTGCCTTTCTCCACCTTAAGGCTTAATCTCTTGGACATTTCCTCTGACACAAAGAGATCAGAAGCCCCAGTGTCTACCAGAGCACTACTCCAAGAGAGTTTACCTCTTTAATCATGAGTTCAATCATGATTGATGTGATTAATACATCTCAATCCTCCGTGGTTTTCATGCTTGCTTTCCACACACGTTTACTCGGTTGCTTAAAAGTATGAAAAGCTGAGATGCATACGTTAACAATTCTTATTTAATCATAGATACTTTTTATTTATTAGGCTTAATTTTTAAAAAAAAACACATATATATATATATATATATATATATATATATATAACATGGTTTATTCACTTTTTATTTTATCTTCTGTAGTTTATTTTGTGACAAAACAGACGTTTTGGTTTGCTTCATTAGTAGAAAGAACGACATAAGTTAGTTTTCAAAAAAATACAAATTTACCCTTGTTGACAGAGCAAAGAACAAGATCCAATTTACCAAAAGAAATCCTCATGATATGAAATGAAAATTGAGGTAAACCACATGACTTTTTTATGAAATTAACTAAAATAAAGTGGTTCACACATGATGGCGTTAACGTCTGTTACTCCATTTGCTAACAGAACAAAACACAAAGTTAGTTCTATCATAAAATAAACTACAGGGGTTCAAAATGAAAATAGGGAATGTTAGAAACCTTAACACAAACTATAATTAGTTATTTTAGTTTTAATAGATTTAGTTGGTTTATTCCTACTAGGAGGAGTTAGTTTATTTTATTAGTAATTCAAATCTTGCTAGTAATTGTATTTTGAGAACACTATATAAAGGCTGACACATTTAAAAATCAATCAAGAAAAAAATTAAAGAGTAGTTCTTCTTCTCTCATTCTAAAATCTCTCAAATCTTTATTTTTAATTTTTCTACAACTAACACTTGGTATTAGAACTAGGTGAAGAAAAAAAAAACAATGGGTTCAATAACAAAATATGTTGAATACCATATATTCAAGTTTGATGGGAACAAAATGATTTTGATAAGTGGAAAATTAAGATGAAGGCTTTCTTTGATTACATAGAAGCTTTTGAGTCATACATAATGGATTTCATAAACCAGACGATGAGACGCAAATTACAACAGAACAAAAACAAGATTTAAATCGGGCTCGTGTTAAAATAAAGAAGCTCGGTATCATATTTTTGAAGCTGTAGAATTGTCGGTTTTTGAGAAAATTATGCATGCTAAATCAGCAAAAGGAGCATGGATATTTTAATTAATTCCTACAAGGGTGCAGATAGGGTAAAGAAAATGCGGTTGCAGACTCTGTGTAGACAATTCAAGCTTCATCAAATGAAAAATAATTAAAACACTATTGATTATTTTATGTGCACCCAAGCTCTTGTTAATGGGATGAAAGCTAATGGAGAAGATATCAAGGATGTACAGGTCATTGAAAAAAATTCTTCATACCTTGGCAATGCAATTTGAGCATGTTGTGGTGGCCATTAAGGAATCCAAAGATTTCAACGCGATGATCGTTGGTGATTTACAAGGATCCTTAGAGGCTCATGACAAACGCTTGAATGAAAAATCAGAGGCTAAAGTTGAAGAAGCATTGCAGGCTTAATTGAGTTTCAAGAAAGAAAAAGATGACACATCGAATCAGTCAAAGTTAAGTTAAGAGAAGTCAAAGCAGTGGATGTAGAGGAGGAAGAAATTTCAGATAAACCCATGTATAGGGAAGGGCCATAGAGGCAAATCAAAGTTATGATAAATATTCTAAAATTCAGTATCACAAGTGCAAAAAATATGAACAATATTAGAATGACTGTAAATCTCATATTCAATGTCATAACTGTAAGTGATATGGTCATTATCAAAATGAATATCATTTAAAAAAAAACAAATAATCGGGTGCATCATGCTAAAGTTGCTAACAACAATGGTAATAATGCTGAAACTTTGTTGTTGATGAGTTACAAAGTAGAGAAAGAAGAGAAGAATAAATGGTTTTTGGATGGGGTTGCAATAATTACATGTGTGGCACAAATGAGATGTTTTCATAATTAGATGAGTCATTATTCTGAGGCGACTCTTGAAAATAATACAAAAATACCAGTTATGGGAATATGCAAGATTATCATTCGACTGAAGGATGAGCCTCTCAATTCTATTTCTAAATTTTTCTATGTGCCAAATATTTTTCAAAATCTCGTAAATGCTGGGCAACTTGTAGAGAAAGGCTATGATGTGTCTATCAACAAGGAAGATTGCACTATCAATGATGATGAAAAAGGACTTATAGAAAATGTAAATATGACTTAAAATCACATGTTTCCATTGAATATTAATTGTGAGAATTTACCTTGAATTAGTTATGTGGTTGTTGATAATAATTGGCTTTGGCATATGCGTCTTGGACACTTGAATTTTGGCAGTATAAAATTCTTATTACTAAAAAATTGGTTTCGAGTTTGTTATTTATTGATATGTCAAATAAAGTATGTGAGTCTTGTATTTTAGAGAAGAAGCATAAAGATGCATTTCCAAAGGGAAAAGTCTAGAGAGCCAGAAAACCTCTTGAACTTGTGCATTTCAATTTATGCTCAATGGAGGTTCCATATAATGGAGATAGCAAGTATTTTGTTAATTTCATTGAAGATTTCAATAGTAAAACATGAGTTTTTTTTTTATAAATAAATTTGAAGCATATGATGAATTAAATTTTTTTCTTGCTTATGCCGAAAAATATTGAGAATCTTACATTTAATAAAAAATCACACAATCAGAATAGCAAAAATAAAGAGAAAATAAACACAAGAATTTTAACATGGTTCAACAACTCTTACTTATGTCTAGGGGTGAGTATGAGTTGGTTTGGGTCGGTTTAGCTTAAAAATTCAACCCAACCCATTCATACCAGATTGGAAAAATCTCAACCCAACCCAACCCATGAACCCATCCAACCTCTACTCAACCCAACCCATTCTAATTGGTTTGGGTCACTGGGTTGATATATTTTTTGTACTAAAAAATTTAATCATACATATGACATAACAAAAAAATATTATACTAAATCCAAAACCAAATCCATACATATTTCAAGTAAAAGTTGTGTGCATCAGCTTTATATAAGCTAATATTCAATACTTTTGTTAACATCTTGGATATTATTATGAAAACAAGCATTAACCGATACCCTTTCCAACATATAACACACCAAAATTCGCCAACCAAACAAGATGACTAGAAGCATAACAAACTTTGTGTTCTTTACTTTCTCAAATGGGTCAATAGTTTTCGATGCTAAATTCATAAAATGGACTGTACATTGTTTTAGTGCAGAAGAGAAGGCAACATTGAAGGTGAAAATCAAAAGAATTTCTGTAAGACTAAGGAAAAGTAATTTAATTTTTTTATATCAATATAATATTTTAAGGAGTGTTTTGTTTGTTAATGGAAAATTAATTAATTATATTTTACATCTATCTTTGTGATATGTGGACCGTACGTCTATGTAATCTTAAAAAAAAAACAATTTAAAGATTGACAATCAAGATTCATCACATGATTTATGAGTAAAGTTTAATTAAAGTTTAACTTATTCATAGTCAGTGGGAATCCTCTTCAAAAGGATAAACCTTTCAAAAAATCTTCGTAATAAAATATATATTTTTCATAATAAAATATTTTATTAACTAAATGTGCTTTCTAATCCAAAAAAGCAAGTGATTAAAGATTTCTTATAGCTTTTTTTCCAATGATTTCTTATAGTTGATATTTACTTATTTCTACCAATTAGTTACAAGGAGATGCATAATTGATTGTGTCTTAATTTAGCGTAAGCTATATATTCTTGCTATAATCAAAATTCCCCATTTCTTAAAGCTAAAGAATGTTTAACTATATTAAAGAGAACAGACATAAAACTCTAGAAAATGAAACTTAACATTAGATTTGAAAATACGAAAGCCTGAGGGAAATTAAAATATTGGTTCCAAACTTGGTACTGTTTCTTTTTGAAAAGGAAAAGTGTAAAAGGAAAAAGAAAAATGCAAAAACCAGGCCAGCACTTTCGAAGGAAAAGGAAGACTGCATAGTATTGCATACCTTTTTGGCTTTCTCTCACCAAACTTCACATCGGTCACTTGGGTTTCTTTCAAGAGAAAACAATAGCCCCACAGCCCCCACAAAGAAATGAAGAAAGAGATAATGAGGAGACTGAAATTTTCAATTAGAGAGGCTAGGTTTAGTGAATTATAATTTATTTTTCCCAAAATACCCATCATTCTATTATCTAATTACAACAAGCTATGTCATGTTTGGCAGTTTGGATTTGGACTGTGCTACATATAATTTTTCTCATTCATTATACTGTAATTATTTAAACATAATTTTATATTTAATAAATATAATATATATAAAATATAATTATATGTTTGATCGAGTTACCGGTTTGGGTCGGTTTTAAAATTTTGAACCCATGACCCAACCCAACCTATCGGGTTCAAAAAAAATTCAACCCAACTCAACCCATTGTATCGGTTTGGGTCGGATCCACGAGTCAACCGAGTTCCATGCTCACCCCTACTTATGTCCACAAGAGAATCAATTCATTACTAATTCCAAACTACATCAATTATAAAATTTCTCTAACCAAAACTGTACTAAAGCACTCATTGCAACTTTTGGATAGAGAAAAGTTGCAAAAACTTATTACTCCGCAGTACGAAATTTTTCAAAGCAAAACTGTGTGAAAACTCTCACCAATCTCACAACCTAAACCCCAATAAATCTAATATTCACTTAACCTTTGGATTCCTGTAAAACCCTATTGTACAAGTTATATTGGTGTTTGGTTTGCTACACTCTACATCTGACCAAATATTCTTACTTTAGGAATAGGGGTGAGGGACTAACTCTCTTGATGCCTACATTTATAATAATTAGTACCCACATCCTTTTGACATATAGGTGACGTGGGACTAGAACTATTTATAATAACACTTCTATCCGATGTGAAATTTGAGAAGTATCCCAACAAATTCCTCAATCAACTCAAATCTCCAAACACTTTGATCCCTATGCCGAGTTTGCCTCCACCCAATAAAAGCCTCCATGTTTTAATCGGGCATTCAATACTGCTTAATCAGACTTTGGGCCTAATCCCAACAATACTTTACCTAGGCTTAAAATTTGATCTTCAACAGCAAATCTCACTTACTTCTTCACTGCACAATTTTCTGAATTTTTACCATTATCGAACCAGGCTCTAATACCATTTGTTGGAAATCGAACTTCCAATCAATAATCACAATAGCAAAAATAAAGACAATAAATACAAAAATTTTAATGTGGTTCAACACCTTTTGCTTATGCCTACTGAAGAATCAATCCATTATTAATTCTCAACTACATCAATTGTACAATTTCTCTAACCAAAATTGTACTAAACACTCATTGCAACTAGGGGTGGCAATTCGGGTTGACAGGTCGTGTTCATGTCGTGTCGAAGTTGGGGGTAACACTAAATGGGTCGACATGAACACGACACGATTATTAATCGTGTCAAGAAAACCCAACCTAAATATTAAACGGGTAACACGATACGACACACTTAACCCGTTTAATAAACGGGTCGTGTTAGACTCGACACGACACGACACGACATGCTAAACTCGTTTAATAAACGGGTCATGTTAGACCCGACACGACAACACGACATGCCTAATTTTTCATAATCTGACACGACAACACAACACAATTAACCCGCCATGACCTGTTTATTATATAAGCAAATATAAGTTATCATCTAATCATTCATAATCCAAATTTCAACATATTCATGATCCAAATATACATAAAAAAAAGTCCAATTAATAACATAAACATTATCTTGTCAACTATCATCCATATTGGTTCAACTATAAGCAAAAAATAAAATAAAATAAAATAAAACCATAAGCCATAACTCATAAGCCATCCAATTACAAGTACACAATATTACAACATTAGCCAACCAAATTAGCAGCAGAACCCTCAGATAGAGGTGCAAATGATTCATTCTCATTCATATTCATATTCATATCCATTACATCAGAAGTAAGCTCCTCCATTCCTTTTGCGGCCATTTCTACAAAGAAAAAAAATAAAACAAATGTTAAAACAAGCAAGCCACAAGTCTTTGCAAATCTGAATATAATATAAGGCATAAGCAAAAAAACACTCAAAGAGAAATTAAAAATATAAATAAAGATATTAGCATGGTTAGTTCAATAAGATTATTTGTGATTAATTGTTACCTTGTTCTCTATACAACCAATCTCTTGTGCAAACCATTGCCTCCACTGTGTCAGGCTTAAGCGCACTCCAATACTGATCAAGAAAATATATTTGAGAAGAAGAAAGAGCATGAGAACCTCAAGTGGAACTAATCCCAGCTAACTAAAACACCAGCCTAATAAGACCTTTATGCATAGCTACTTCCGTTCCACTATATAATGGCTAAATCATTCAATAAGGTAAAAAAGTCAAGGGATGTATAGTGTTCTAGATTATAGCACACATCAATAAGCTTATATCATAACTGGTTTCAAAATTAGTCTATAGCATCCAATTCATGCGAAAACGGGTTACATACTTGAGCTTTTTAAATGATCAGAATATTAAATCAAGCCATGGATCTAATAAGCATGCCCTGTATGTGTGAGATAGCAATCAGTGCCTAAAAAATTCTTGCAAGCAATTAACAGACTATAGGTTACTTCACAAATCCATATTAAAGGCTACAAATGCTCAAAACAACACATATTCATAGAAACCACATATCAGTAATGGTCATTCAAAACTTGAGACTTACAAGCACAACAAATGATCATGGATATAGACTCAATTAGACAACCAAAACTCATAAATAACTTATAAAGCATTTAAGCAAAGCATTCAAGCAACAAAGAGGGCAAACATTTAACAATCCAAAGAGCTTAGAATATAAGAGATGCACAAAACATTCATGGCTGAAAATTAAACATAGAGAGTAGCCAGTAGGTATTCCACGCACTAACACAACCAGAGAAAGTGTCATAATTACATTCTATCTGCAATATAAACGCAGGAGAGATTGAGAAAGAGAGAGAAGGAGAGAAAAAAAACAGAAACAAAAATATTACCACTAAAACAAACTTTATATTTAGATAATAGAAACTAAAGTTTCCAGACTCTTAAAACAAGAACACCAGCCGGAGAGTTTCCTAAAACATTAGGGATATTACAGACACATATAGGCACATAGGAAATCCAGTTTCAAAACCAGACCAAACGCAAGGAATTATTTGTAAATTCCAGTCTTCAAACAGCAGAGTAATAACTCCCACCGACTGGAAATAGAAATCCAGAATCCCACAGGGCCACACACAAAAGACAAAAAAAAAAGAAGACACAGACAAGCCACTAAGAAACTATTTGATGGTTGAATAACAATTATCCTACAATCTATCAAATTATACAAGCCAACCAAGAAAATTCTGTCTCAAATGAACAAATATCCTGGTTTACTTTACTAAAAACTTAATTTTCTCAAAATTTGGGCGACATTCTTTCCTAAACTTGGTTTCGTGCCAACTTCATACAGCAGCAGAAGGTCACAGCACTTGCTGGCCTTGTCTGATATTTTCCTACACTCAGTCTCAGCTGGCCCTAATATTAATGTCAATAACACCCACTTCACCTAAATAAAGCATGTCATTATAAAATTCTTATTCATCCTTAAAAAGTGCCTTATCATCCCAGTATATTTTGGTATCTCAATTTTTATATCATCCTCGAGAGAAAACCGAAGAATCAGTCTAGTTTCTTTACCCATATATCATCCTCAAGAGAAAAACGAAGAATCAGTCTAGTTTCTTTTAACACCCCCCCAGCCACGTCTATCAAATGGATATATAAAAAGTAGAAGCAGAAGCAGAAGCAGAAGCAGCAGATAAGTACCACAAAATTATAAGTATTCCCATCTCTATTTAGTATTTACCATTTCAAATTTCTCCACTTCCCCGTTACCAAACTGAGATGATAAGTACAGAACACAAACACCGATTATTGACAAATAGTTCTCAGCAGATATACACATAATAGATAAAATAACCTATTATAGTAAAAATATCAGCAAAACATGATCAAATAGACAAATACTAACTAAATGAAAACCTAGAAGATCAGATCGAAAACAAAAAGAAAACTCAATGACGATAATACTCAAAGTAAAGGTTCTCCACATTTTTCAGTAACCAAACAACAAAACTCTTTTTTTCCCAATTTATTAAGAAAAGAACATGCACATCGAAAAGAAAAATGAAGAGAAAAGAAATGGAGAGGTGACTGTACCGGTGTTGCAATAGATCGAAAATGAAGGGGAAAGGGGATCAGCGACTGGACCGATGCGGCGGCGTGGTTGGCGACTGGACCGATGCGGTCGTGTGGTCGACGACTGGAGATCAAGAAAGAAATGGAGAGGCAAGGTCGCGAGTGAGGCGGCAATGTGTTTTGGCTTTTTGGGTGGGTTTGTAAAATTAGGGTTTATTTATATATATACTAAGATTTTTTTTTTTAATTTAATAGATAACTTTTTTAAATGAGTCATAAACAGGTCATGGGTCATAATCGTGTCAACACGACCCATCAACCCGAGACCCATTAATCGTGTCATTTTGGGTTGGCGGGTCAACCCATGACACGACATGACATGACACGATTACTTCATATCATAATCGTGTCGACACGATTACGACACGAACCCGATTATACTCAACACTAACACGTTTTATTTCGTGTCGTGTCGTGTCCAAAATTGCCACCCCTAATTGCAACTTTTGAATAGAAGAAAATTGCTAAAACTCACTACTCCATAGTATACAATTTTTCTAGGCAAAACTATGTGAAAACTCTCCATAATCTCATAACCCATACCCTAATAAATCCAATGTTCACTTAAACTATTGATTCTTGCAAAACCCTATTTTACAAGTTATATTGGGGTTTGGTTTGCTACACTCTACATCTGACAAACTATTCATGCTTTTGGAATAGAGGTGAGAGATTAACTCTCTTGATGCCCATATTTATAATAATTAGCTAGTACCCACATCCATTTGACGTATAGATGATGTGAGACTAGAACTATTTATAATAACACTTCTATCTAAAACGGAATTTGAGGAGTACCCTAACAAATTCTCCCCTTGGCTTAAATCTCCATACACTTCGATCCATGCTTTGGGTTTGCCTCCACCCGATCAAAATCTCCTTGTTTTAATCGAGCCTTTAATACTACTTAATCATATTTTGGGCGTACTCCCAACAAAAAAATCTAGTGGACATTCTATTAAAATTTTGAGATATGATAGAGGTACTGAATATATTGTCTATGTTGAGTTTTTTTTTTAATAAACATGGGATTGAGCATTAGTTGACTACTACTTACACTTCTCAACAAAACGAAGTAGCAGAAAAGAAGAGCAGAATTGTTATGG
Source organism: Bretschneidera sinensis (assembly GCA_023935145.1). Classification (NCBI taxonomy): domain Eukaryota; kingdom Viridiplantae; phylum Streptophyta; class Magnoliopsida; order Brassicales; family Akaniaceae; genus Bretschneidera; species Bretschneidera sinensis. Next base: position 140,714,093 of record CM043698.1, on the reverse strand, counting down.
ATATGGCTAGATGCATGTTGTATAATGAAAATTTGCCTAAAGTTTTTTGGGCAGAAGCTGTTTCTTATACTATCTATGTTTTGAATAGGTGCCTTACAAAAAATGTTCATGGTAAAACACCACATGAAGCCTAGACTCGTCAAAAGCTCAACATTAGTTACTTGAGGGTGTTTGGTTGTATAGCTTATGCTCATGTTTCTCATGCATTAAGAAATAAGTTCGACGAAAAAGCTGAAAAATATATCTTTATTGGCTATAGTTATGAGGCAAAAGGCTACAAGTTGTATAACCGAAAAACAAGCAATGAGATCATGAGTCGTGACATCGCTTTTGATGAGCAAGGTCTTTGGGATTAGTCTGTTGAAAGAAAAAGAATATTTGCAATATTACTGTTGAGACTCTCTTAGAGGAGATACATTGATTGTGTTCTTGAAAGGTTCATTATGCAATATTGCAAACTTGGGATTGTTCCAATTCTTAAAGGTGACAAACTAAGACATACATAATGTCCTTAAAGTGAAACTGAAAAGAATATATAAGGAAGATGCCATATGCTATAGCAATTGGGAGCCTAAAGTTTGCATCCCTACATTGTTTTTGCAGTGAGATTTTCTTAAGAGCATAAAAGATTCAGATCACTGAGTGGCTGTTTAGAAAGTCATAAGGTACATGAAGAGGTCCCAAGTTTTCAAACTAGTTTACAAAAGTTCTCAAAATCTTGAGATGGTGAAGTATATGGATTCAAACTTTAATATTTGTTAGGATAAAAAAGGAAGTTTTCATCCGATTATATGGTTGTGGTGACAAGAGGTGCTAGTTTAAGAAAGTGTTAAGAAGACACTTGTTGGTTCTTCTAAGCTAAGGTTGTGGCAAGTTATGGGCCACCACACACGCTGCTTGAATAAAGAATTAATTGTCAAGAGTTTCATGGTTATCTCTATTAGTAGGTCCATACAATTGTATTGTAATAATAATTGTTATCTAAGAATAATGAAGGATATCACAAGGTCCAAGCATATTGAGGTAAAATTCTTGACAATTAAGGAAATTAATAATGTAAGGTGACATTACAAAGAAGAATAATAGAACGGATAATTTGGTTCCTAATGCTCTAACCTAGTATTTTTGCCCTAATGCATTAAAGTGACATACTTAAAGTATGAGCTTAAGGTATCTTTAGATATACTTGGTGCACTTACCCTTTTTGTATACATTATTCTTTACATCTTTTGGTGATGCGTTTGCTATTAAGTTGTATGCAGATTGATATCTCAAATGTTTAAGAATACACTGATATTATGCATGTGGGTGCATTATATGTTATGAAAAGTCAAATATGAAGTCTCAAGACATGTGTTAGTCTTAAACATAAAGGCTTGGAACATTCACTTAAAGTTAAAGCCTTGTGAGTATGTCTTGTGACACATAAAAAATATTTCAAGATATTAAAGATAATACATGTTTTTGCGTAGAAAACTATAGAGAATTTTTTCTATTGTGCTTATGCTATTTAAGGAAGAGAAAATCAAAAGTGATTGACAATGTGACAATATATAAAGGAACCACTTTGTAGATGGTGTCTATTTGCCACACTAACACATTAAATCTATGTTGATAGAGTTGATTGACTCTCGTGATTATGCAAGGTCTAGTGTTGTTGAATGATGTAACTGTCGTCATGGTTTAGGGTTAAAAGCTCTTTTGACACTTGAGTAGTCTCTACATTAATTGTTTTTAAAATTACACGTGTATAGAGTTTTATAGTTATCTTGATGTGAGAGTCGTTTTAAAATTAATAAATATGTTTTTTTCCAAAACTTATCATAAGTAAGTTGTCCATGGGATAATGTTAGAAGTTTACTACATTAATGATGGACTTACATTAATTGTGATTTTTATAATTTATTAAAAGGAACTAAGTAATTGGTCTATTAGTAATACTTAAAAGTAAACCAAACTACGGTGATCTATTACATTGAGCCTATCTCCTTGTTATTTAATGTGGACTGGAGTTTAATGTGGCTTGGATTGGATAGTGTGAGCCATAGCACCATTCTGGTTAGCTTAATGGGATACTATATAAAGATATTGCTTAAGTCTCCTAAAGTTTCTGCATAGAAGAAAAACAGCCCTAATACACTGATTGCATTTCAGGTATGATCTATAGAGATAGCTCATGTCGCTATGAATTTTGTTGCGCTATTCGACATGAGGCCTATGATCAAGTAAGAATATGTTTTCTATTTGTTAACAGGTGTTCTGATATTTCATCTATGATTTTTCTTGGGATGAGTTGTTGAGATAATTCTTACAACAAGATGTTTTGAACTGTTTAAACTTTTACTGTTCGAAATTTCGTGGTAAAAGGAAAATACTTCTCACTATCAGAAGAAGTGGGTCAAAGTGTCAAACTTCTACCGTATATAATTGTTGTAAAAAAAGTTGTACTGTGACGTGTGGAATTTACACTAATATGTGCCCGTTGACCAGGGATACTGAAATGGTTGCATATGTTTATCTCCCATTTTTCTTCTTTGGCTGCTAACTGATAACATTAAACTTATGTTAAGGATGTATTTAGAATGAATATAAGCAGACAGTTGCTACACCTTCTGCTTCCATGGTTGTCGATGTAATTCATTCATGCTAAATTATTTAGCAGCAGAAAGTTGACAATATTTACTCAAGTTGTGTTTCTTCACTTCAAGTAAATGCTATCTATACCTTCATTTTCCAGATCATGCAAATAGTTTAGTTTCCTCTATCATTAATTCATCATCATATGATTACTGTAGCTCCAGAGTTGTTTCTTTGTTCCATTTTTCTATAGTTTTCTTTTTTTTAGTTTGACTCTGAACTGCTGGTGATTATCTGTTGATCCGCTTTCATTTAGTTTAATCAATGAGATAATTTACTTTTCATGCCTTAGGAAGAACGAAAAGTTGGATAAGAGCTCAACTAGCGTCCATGTTCTCTCTTTCTCTCTCTCTCTCTCTCTCTTTTTTTTTTTTTTTTTTTTAAATCAAATCTTATGTGGTAAACTTGAAGCCCTTATAATTTACTCATAAGTCATAACAAAATGGGCCAGAGCGGCCAATACGTATATTGCCATTTGCAAATTCAGGCAGCCTTGTTTTATGATTTTTATTAATGGAAAACAAGCACAGAATGACTAAAATCAAACCTATGAAAATCAATAATACTGTAAGATACAAAAGTTAGTATTAGCTAAATTAATTCCCCCTTTTAAGTTACCATAAAAAAATTTCGCCCTTTTTCTAGACCATGCATATTTTGACTAGTCAAGCTTTTATGCTTCTATGAAAAGAAAGAAAACTTTTCCTCAAAAGCTTTGTTGAAAGATTTGCAGTTAGTGGGGCCCGGTGGAGAAAATTTTAGGAGACATGAGCAGCGTGCTTTTATGGCTAGTCTTAGCCTGCTCCTGTGGCCGGCTCTTGGACCTGCTGTGGGCTTGTGGTGGGGGCCGGTTGGTGACTGATTTTCGGCAAAAGCAAGAGCCAGAGGTGTGACTGTTTTGGTCAGTGGTAGAGCCGATTTTGAGGCCAAATTGCAGCAGGCTTCTCTCTCTTACTATATATGTAATGAAATCAGAGATCAAGGCATAGGAAATAAGGTGGTCTTAAGAGATAGTGTAGTTTGAGGAGTTGAGTGAGATGCTTCTTCTCAAGGAGGAGCTACATGTTTGGGGTTTGCAAGTGTAGTCTTGCAAGTGCAAGTGTCTAGCAGTGAGGAATTAAGTGTAATTGCTGAGGTGAGGTGTAGAGAGAAACAAGTGTGAGCCCTGTGAGAGATTGGTACGAGCTATAATGTGTGTGGCTAGTAAATCTTTTAGTTTCATAGTAGAATGTGTGTGTCCCCATTTGTGTCGAACCATGTAAATCACTTTTTTGTTTACTTTGTTTTTTGTTGGCATTTTGATTGCTCTTTTTAATTTCACAATCTTATGATTGTGGTTGACAATTATCACTTATAGTGACCTTTTTCACAACAAGCTTCATCAAGATTCAAAAGATAATTTTGCAAGGATATTCAAAAGAAATGCCAAATTGTATTATAGAGATAACTTTGTCATTACTTTCTGTGTTTAGTCGATTTTTCAGTTGGCATGAAAGTCATGGAACGAAAAGAACATAAACAATTTTGTATGAGCCAGGCAATGATTCTTGCACTTTATCTTTATTTTTTTGTTATAAGCCTTCCACTTTGTCTTTATTAGTTTACATATCTTTTGGACTTCTGGCTATGATCAATTTGGTGGGCCATTTGTGATTTGGGAAACGAAAGATCTTGAATCGTATGAGCATACAAGGAGTCTTCCATTTTGTCTTTTATCAGATTAAACTTCTTTTATAACTAGGCACTCTCAGTTTCTCCTTGAAAGTTGAAATGGTAATGCCCTTGAGTGCTGAATCCCTCATCTCCAAATTCCTGAAAAAAAGAAGTTTCCTCGTTTGATATATATGTACATTGATTTTTTAAAAATTATTTCATTTTAAATTGGTTTTGAATGTTTTGTTTAACCAGAGCCTTTGTAGCATTGTGATGTAAGCATGATATCTTATGATGAAATTGTGAGTTAAGCCATAAGGTTCATAAATGTTAACGTATATGATATTTTTTATTCTTATTGCAATATTAATTTCATATGTATTAGTTTCCTAATTAGTTTAGTTTTTTTTTTTAATTTATTATAACTCTAAGTTTTCTATTTCTATTAGGTTTTATATTCTTAGCCTCTATATATATTTTGTATATGATATCAGAGTTATTGATCATGTTTTGAGAGTTATCTTTTGATCTTTTGCAATTTCGACGAGCAGCCTAATGTCGCTTGTCTGTACATAGCCTACTTCTTTCTTGTTTTAGACTATTATAATTTTTCAGATTTTTTTTTTCACCACTATAAATCAATTTACATCAAAAAATATTGACTATATCAAGACTGACACCTGTTTATGGTATGCTATATATGCTTCTCAACTTACGATTACATTTTTCAAAGATCCACGACGTACGATTCGACTCTGAGTTCTGTTAAACTACCACCCCGGGTCCCTATAATCTTCACTCAATTCTAAGTTAAGCCACAAGATTCAGGAATATCACTTGATTCACTTATTTCATTGACCATATAAATATATTATTATGTACTCTGACTAAATTTTTTAGTAATTTGTATTTATAGTATTATTATTTTTAATTACAAAGACTATTGCACTGACAAAACATACAATGAGATGATATAGATTTTGCTCCTCCAATTGAACAAGTTGTGCTGGCATATTAATAGCTGATGGCTAACAAAGATATTTCAACAACCAGGTTTGCTTATTCTGTTTTCCTGCTGATATTCTTATGTTATTGGTTCAAGTTCTCTCATTCTGCAAGCGACACTATCTCACGCGGACAAAATATCACATATTCAAAAACAATCATTTCAGCTCGTTACAGCTTTGAACTAGGGTTTTTCCATCCTAGGAACTCGACAAGGTATTACTTGAGAATTTGGTACAAGAAAGTTTCAGAACAAACTATTGTATGGGTAGGAAACTGAGATTACCCGCTTTCTGATTCTTCTTCACCTCTTACTATCAGCAGTGATGGCAACCTTGTGATTTTGGATGGTAAAATTTCTTACATGGTGAATGACATTTCAGTGAATGAAAACACAAGTGCTACACTACTAGATTCAGGGGATCTTGTTCTGAGAGATGAAAACTTGAATATCTTACGGCAGAGTTTTGACTTTCCTTTGGATACTGTCTTGCCTGGAATGAAGATTGGATATAGTAAAAGGACTGGAAAAACTTGGTCATATGTTTCTTGGAGAAGTCCTGAGGATCCTAGTCCTGGAGTTTTCTCCTTGGAGCTCAGTCGTAATGGGACAGGGGAGGTTTTTATCATGAATGGGCTACAAAAGTATTGGTCAAGTGGGAACTGGGATGGGCAGAATTTTGTCTTGGTTCCTGAAATTCGTTTAAGTGACATATACAATACTAGCTATTATAGCAATGATAACATAAATTATTTCACATATGCTCTCTATAGCAACAGTACTCTAACAAGTATATAGTTGATGTATCAGGGCAAATTAAGTTGTTGACTTGGCTGGAAAATAAGGAATGGCATTTGCTATTGTCACTACCGAGAGATCAATGTAAACTTAATGGTTACTGTGGGGCTTTTGGAAGTTGCAGTTCTAATTTCACTCAGCCCTGTGATTGTTTGCCAGGATTTGAACCACAATCGTCTGAGAATTGGAATTACAAGAATTACTCCGGAGGGTGTGTGAGGAAAACCAATTTTCAGTGTACCAATAACAGTCAAGTGAATGGAACTGAGGTCAGGTTTATTATGCTGTCTAAAGTAGTACTGCCTGGAAGTTCAGTGGCTGTTAAAGTTCAGGGAAATGACGAGTTCAAATCTGTTTGCTTGCATAACTGCTCCTGTACTGCTTATACTTACAGCAATGCTGGCTGTTCAATATGGGTTGGTGATCTTCTTAACCTGCAACAACTCTCAGATGATGACATGAATGGAACATATTTTTATCTTAAACTTGTCACTTCTGTGTTATTTACTGGAGATAATGGTAATAGAATCTGTCTCGTTATGGTTACATTTTATAATTTTGTTTTGCAATATTTTTCTTTCTTGTAGATGGCTACTTTAAGTATACAAACTAGTGGCCCCAATTTAATAAGTTGTCTATTTATGGAACAGATAGCATTACCAGGAAGCTGTTGATTGTCATTCCTCTGACTCTTTCTCTAGTTGTTCTCACTTCAGCCTTATTCATTTTCTGGATACGGAGGAAAAACCACAAGAAAAAAGGTATGTATTTCTCATTAGCAACAAAAATATTAGTGATATGGAAAATGGAAATGAAAGGAGTTTATTTTGTTTTCCATAGCATTGAATAGAGCTTATTAGTTTCATGTGAGCTTAAAAGAATTAAAGTTGAAATAAGATAATTTCTAATGCATACTTGTGGTTTTTTCTGTTCTTCTTCAAGCAAGGGAGGACTTACTATTATTTGATCTGAGTGCTTCTATTGGAACAACCAAGTATGAACTAAGAGAAGGGAAAAAATCTGGAAAAGGAAGAAATGAGGTAGAAATTCCATTGTTCAGTTTTTCTAGTGTATCAACTGTTACCAACAACTTCTCTACTGCAAATAAACTTGGAGAGGGTGGTTTTGGCTCTGTGTATAAGGTAAGATTCATAGACCACTCGCAATCCTTTAGGAAGAGAAGCATTAAATTGATGCATGATATTCTACTTGGTGCATCCCCAATTGGCATATAAAAAATGATATGGAACTAGAAATAAGATACCATTTCAAATAATATTTTCTGTAACTTTTCCATGTGTTGATTGGAAACCAAGCTCAAACTTATAATTCAGGGAAAATTACTAAAAGGATCTGACGTAGCTGTGAAAAGGCTTTTGAGAAGATCTGGACAAGGGTTGGATGAGTTAAAAAATGAAGCAATGCTCATAGCCAAACTCCAACACAAGAACCTTGTGAAACTACTGGGCTGCTGCATTGAAGGAGATGAAAAGATTCTTATCTATGAGTATTTGCCAAACAAAAGCTTGGACTTTTTCATCTTTGGTTTGTAATTTCTCTCGTATCAATAACATAAAACACCTTTTGTTCACTATAGTTCTTGTTCATGGTTATAAATTTGATTATAGGTCTCATTGTTCTATTTCTTTGTGTCTAATTTATAATTGGAACAGATCCAACCAATCATGGAATACTTGATTGGGGAACCCGTGTCGGCATCATTGAAGGGATTGCTCAAGGACTTCTTTATCTCCATCAGTTTTCCATGTTACAAATTATTCATAGAGATTTGAAGGCCAACAACATTTTGTTGGATAAAGAGATGAACCCTAAAATTTCGGACTTTGGAATGGCAAGAATATTTAGAGGAAGTGGGTCACTGGTAACTAATCGGATAGTTGGAACATAGTAAGTAGAATCTATGTGCCTCTTGGATAAGTAACATGTTTTTCATATATTCACACCCTAAAAGACTTTGATTTGACAATGAGATGTAGTGGCTACATGGCTCCTGAGTATGCACGAATGGCTTCTTCTTTGTAAAATCAGATGTCTTCAGCTTTGGGGTTTTGTTGTTAGAGATGTTGAGTGGCAAGAAGAACACTGGTTTTTACAATACCGACTCTCTCAATCTTCTTGGATATGTAAGTGTCTCAAGTTCTTACTTAGTGAGCTGAGATTTAATTTCTCTCAAAATTTCGTTGTCTAATCGTATTCCAATTCTAGTTTTTATTTATAGGGAACCATATTTCTATTCTAATAGTTGAAAAAGTACATTCTAGTTTTCTGTCAATGCACTGTCTTAGATAGACAAGAACTTTCACATGAAAATTTTTCTATTTGCTTCTAAAGGCATGGGATTTGTAGAGAAGCAATAGGTCACTAGAGCTGATGGATCCAATCCTTGGAGATATTTCTTCTGCTAATGCAGTATCGAGGTACATTAACATAGCACTTCTTTGCGTCCAAGAAAATGGAGCCGATAGGCCTACCATGTCTGATGTTGTCTTGATGCTAAGTAATGAACTTGCAATTCTGCCTTCACCAAACCAACCAGCTTTCTCAAATTTGAGAAGTGTGGTGGTTCCAGATTCAGGTAATTGCGTGGCAGAAAAATGTTCTATGAATGATTTAACAGTCTCAATTATGGAACCTCAATGAGTATTGAATTCTGCAATTGGATTTCAATCTCAGAAAAGTAGCCCGAGTATGTTTATAGAATTTTAATTGAACATTAGGAATGATTTGTAGTGGTGATCACATCTGAATATTCTATTTAGTTGTCTTTTATGTGGTGGATACATGAATGCCTTCTCATTTCTGTTAAGGCTGTAAATTAGTCGAGCCAAACCAATCTTTTGCCATGCTCGGTTTGACTCGAACCTAAATCGAGGTCATCTTCAAGCCCAATTTCATGGGTTGAACTTGACTTGACAAGCTATAGAGAAACTTGAGCTTGGATTTATACAAGTTTTATTACCATCAAGTCTGTTGGGAAATCACCTAGGAGATGCCCAGGTGGTGATCTTCCAAACACTCAGATCTAGAATGACTTGTAAAGATGAATCGGACACAGAAACAGAAATCAAAGAAAGGAAATGACACAGTAATTTGTTATCGAGGTTCGACAATAGCCTACGTCCCCGTGAGTTCCTCTGAACTCTGCACTAAATCAATTGTTCTTTACAATCCAGCAACCCTCTCCAAGAAACTCAAGTTCTTGAAGAAACAAAGAAGAGAAGAAAGAAAAGATAAGAACTATTACAATGCTCTCTCTCTTAATCTATGCTACTCTTTCTTTACAATCAACCTCTCTTTTGAGATCTATTCAAGTGCCTCTCTTGTGCTTTATGTCTTTGCACTCTCACACTTGCACTTTAACTCTTTTGTATGATGATCACTTGTATGTCACAATGTTCTCTCCTGTTATTGTGTTGAGATTGAAGCTAGGTGACCCTTTTATATAGTGCACCAACTTCTTGACCAATCTTGAGGGTCAATATCCACCCTTAGATCTTGATGAGTAATCAATCATAGCCTTTAACCAATCCTTAGTGATCCTGTGTGTTTTGTGTATGCATCCATGCACCACTCAAAAGACTTGAAACTAGGATCAGGTGTGCCTCCAGGGTGCAGCCTGGAGCAGGGCACCCTTTGGCCACTTTTTGGGTGTCGCGGCCTGGCCCTACTCCAACTCTCCTCCATGTTGTGCACCGCGGCCTAAAAAGAGCTGGGCCACGACCTGACCTAGTGTTGAGCCCTTTTAGTTGCTTGTGTGCTGAGGTGCCAAGACTTGATGCCAAACCTCTTCTAACCTTGTTTAAACCTTAGACAAATACCAACAATCTCTACCTTTGTCTAAGCGTTTAAACCTGAACCCATTGTGCAGAGAACTCAGGATCCAAACTCATCTTGAGTCATCATTCAACCAACTCCAATCCTAAGTAGTCCAATGTAATGATTAAACTTACTTAGGGGTAGAACCTTGATGCCTAAATCTGCAGGATTTTCTTTCGTGGCTACCTTGTCCATATGAATGCATCCTTCCATAACATTTTCCCGAATGAAATGATACCTAACATCCATGTGCATTATCCTCTCATGGAACACCAGATTCTTACACAAGTGCAATGCACTTTGGCTATCCGAATACACCACCACATGCTCTTTCAGGACCTTCAACTCTTCCAATAACCCTTTGCACCACATAACCTCCTTAATGGCTTCCGCTGCCGCTATGTACTTAGCCTCGGTTGTTGAGAGTGCTACCACAGGCTACAACTAAGCCTTCTAACTTATACAGCATCCATTTAAGTTGAAGAAGTAGGAGGTAATCGATCTTCTTTTATCCCGGTCTGTTCCATAGTCCAAATCCACATAACCCTCAAGACAGATGGACTTACCCCTCTTCTCATAAATTAGCCCTACTTCTGGGCTTCCCTTTAAGTACCTCAGCAACCACTTCATCCCAAGCCAATGCTCATTTCCGGGATTACTCATAAACCTTTTGAGGACACTTATTGCATGAGTAATATCAGGTCTAGTGCTTACCATGGTGAACATAACTGAACCAACAGCACTAGAGTAAGGGACCTTTTCCATTTCCTTCTTCTTCGCCTCCGATCTCGGACATTGATTGCTGGAGAACTTGAAATGACCAGCAAGGGGAACCGTCGCTGGTTTGCTATCTTCCATAGAGAACTTAGATATCATTTTCTTTATGTAGGAAGTCTGAAAAATCTTCAATCTGTTTCTCTCCCTTTCCCGGATTATATTCATCTCATGGATCTTTTGTGCATGGCCAAGATCCTTCATCTCAAACTCTGAACTGAGTTGAGACTTCAATTCTTTTATCATCTCCTTGCTGCTCCCAACCAGTAACATATCATCAACATAGATGATGATGATCACCATTTCCTCAACCTTGTGCCCCTTGTAGTACAAGCACGAATCATAGTAGCTCCTCATGAAACCTAAGCTAGTTACAAAGGAATCAAACCTCTTATTCCATTGTCGAGGTGATTGCTTCAGGCCATAGAGAAATTTCTTCAATTTGTACACGAACTCTCTCTGCCTTCCTTCCTCATAGCCTTCAGGTTGCCTCATTTAGATGGCCTTATCAAGCCCTTCATGTAAGAATGCTGTCTTCATATTCATTTGCTTGATTTCCCAATTGAATTGGACCACCATTGCCAATACTATCCGAATCATCTTGTACTTCACAACCAGTGAGAATATTTTGGTGAAATCTATGTCTTCTTTTTATGTGAACCTCTTCGCCACTAGCCTAGCTTTAAACTGGACTTCATCCCCTGGAATGTTTCCTTCTTTGATCTTGTTGATCCATCTATAATCCACAACTCTCTGTTTTTTTGGTTTGGGCACCAATTCCCAACAGTTGTTCTTCCTCAAAGAATCTATTTCTTCCTCCATAGCTAGCTGCCACTTTGACGACTCCTTACATTCCATGGCTTCCATGTAAGTTTCTAGTTCACTCATCTCTCTTTCTATCCAAGGAGCTGCTACATTAGCATCCGCAAACCCATATCTCAAAGGTGGTCTCACCAGCCTTCTTTCCCGATCCCTTGTTAGCTGATAGTCATTCTGACTTGCTGCATCAACCTCTTCTAGTTTAGCCTTCTCTTGAGTGCCCTGACCTTGGCCTTCATTAATGGCCTCTACCTGGTCCGAACCCTCTTGCCTTCCTTGCTCTACCTGAACTGAATTCTCCTTGATGTGATGCTCCACAAATTTCGGACTGGTTTGCTCACTAGCCCCTACAAGGTTAGTTTTATCCAAGTAGGGAAATAACAATTCATTAAAAATAACATCCCTACTTATTATGAGTTTCATTCCTTTTGTCTCTAAGGACCACAACCTATACCCTTTAACCTCATCACCATACCCTAGAAATACACATTTTCTAGACCTTGGGTTAAGTTTATTATCCTTTTGATGTGCAAACGCAGCACACCCAAAAGTCCTAAGGTTGCTCAACTCAGGGGGTTTCCCACTCCACATCTCCATGGGAGTCTTGAGCTTTAAAGCCCTAGAGGGTGATCTATTTACCAAGTATGCAATAGTAGACACAGCTTCCCCCCAAAAATATTTTGGTAAACTGGATTCTATTAACATGCACCTAACTTTTTCCATAAGGGTTCTATTCATCCTCTCAGCAACTCCATTTTGTTGAGGTGTTTTTAAAACCGTTTTATGCCTTAGAATGCCATTTAACTCACAAAATTTATCAAAATCCTTATTACAAAATTCTAAGCCATTATCGGTTCGTAAAGCCTTAACTACCCTACCCGTTTGAGTCTCCAGCAACTTTTTCCACACAACAAATTTATTCAAGGCATCTGATTTATTTTTAAGCAAATAAACCAAAACCTTTCTTGAATAATCATCAATTAAAGATAGAAAGTAAAAGTTACCTCCCTATGTTGGTGTTCTTGCTGGTCCCCAAAGGTCCGAATGAATGTAGTCAAGAATCCCCTTAGACTTATGTACTCCGGTGTTGAAGCTGACCCGGTGTTGCTTCCCAAGAGCGCAACACTCACAGAAATCCAATTTTTCTACTTTGTCTCCTCTAAGTAGACCATCCTTGCTAAGAACTTGCAGGCCCTTTTCACTCATATATCCCAAGCGAGTGTGCCAAAGGGCTGCCTTATCCATCTCAGCCATCAAGCTTGCTGTTTGATCATTGATTTCTGTCTCTCCGATCATCTTATAGAGTCCATCTTTTCTTGCTGCTTCAATCACTATTAAGGATCCCTTGGTCACCTTGATCTTTCCTCCCTCTGCCTTGTATGAATACCCCATGGAATCCAGCTGCCCTAATGAGATCAAATTCCTCTTTAAATCCGAAAGATACCTCACATTTCATAGCAGCCTTATGAGTCCATTAAACATCCTCAACTGGATGTCTCCTATCCCCCTCACTTGGCAAGAAGTGTCATTCCCCAAGAAAAACTTTCCATCATTGGTTTCTTGAAAATTCTTGAGCCATTCCTTGTGAGGGCACATGTGATAAGTGAACCCGGAATCCAATCCATTTCTCGTTGCCTTGCCTCCTTCTCACATTTGAGTACACAATAAGAACATCATCTTGCTGTTCTCCTTTGGCAACCGAAGTCTCTCCATTATTGGTATGGCTTCTTCCTCTCTCATCCCACATCTTCTTCTTACAATCTTTCCTGAAGTGACCTTCTTTGTTGCAGTAGAAGCATCTCTTTCCTCCAGATCTTATTTTGGAATGAGATCTCCTATGGCTCTACCCTTTACCTCTTTGATTTCTCCCAATAGTTGCTATGAATGCTACTACCATTCTAAGTTGCTGGTCTTCCTCTAATGAACAGCCCTTCTCCACTTGATGCTTCCCTCATCTTGGCTTTGAAATCATGAGCTCTTATGGCATTGATCACAATCTCCTTGGTTAAAGTATCTCTTCCATATTCAATAGCATTAATCAAATTATCAAAACAATCAGGAAGAGAGTTTAACAAAATAACAACCAATTGTTCATCCGAGAATGTAATGCTACAGCTATTAAAATCTTGAACTAGCTTTTTAAACACATCAAGATTATCTTGCAACTCTTTATTAGGATCCATTTTAAAAGCAAAGATTCTTTTAAGAAGATAAATCTTATTAGGGAGAGTTTTGGTAAGAAACAACTCATCTAGTTTCTTCCATATGATAGCAAGATCTTCCGAGTCTCCGCACGCCCTTGTGACACTATTCAACATGTGCAAAAAAATGGTGTTGTATGCCATCTTCTTCATCTCAATCTGTTGGTCCTCCGTGATACTTGCTAGAAAAGCGTCATCTTCTCCAATAGCCAAGTCCACCTTCTGTTATATAAGAACAACCTTGATCTTCTGCTCCCAAAGGGCAAAGTCTCCCTTTCCATCAAACTTCTCAACACAGAAATTTGAAGCTATCTTGTGGAGAAAATCCCAGATTTATGCAGTACTCACAAATGCTTTCCAACTTCTTCTAAACCTTAAGAACACGATTGAAGATGGATCTCTATACCATTCTTGAATCACCCTCAAGAACACGATTTGATCTTGATCTTTACTCCGTTCTTGAATCACCCAAGAAGTTGATCTTTGATTCTTGGAGTCTTGACTCCGTCACCTTCTGTTCCAACTCTAATACCCGCTGTCCAAAAATCGATACCATTGTTGCGGTATCTCTTCCAACTTTGATACCACTGTTGGGAAATCACCTAGGAGATGCCCAGGTGGTGATCTTCCAAACACCTAAGTCTAGAATGACTTGTAAAGATGAATCGGACACAGAAACATAAATCAAAGAAAGAAAATGACACAGTAATTTATTATCAAGGTTCGGCAATAGCCTATGTCCCCGTGAGTTCCTCTGAACTCTCTGCACTAAATCAATGGTTCTTTACAATCCAGCAACCCTCTCTAAGAAACTCAAGTTTTTGAAGAAACAAAGAAGAGAAGAAAGAAAAGATAAGAACTATTACAATGCTCTCTATCTTAATCTATACTACTCTCTTTTTACAACCAACCTCTCTTTTGAGATCTATTCAAGTGCCTCTCTTGTGTTTTGTGTCTTTGCACTCTCACACTTGCACTTTAACTCTTTTGTATGATGATCACTTGTATGTCACAATGTTCTCTCTTGTTATTGTGTTGAGATTGAAGCTAGGTGACCCTTTATATGGTGCACCAACTTCTTGACCAATCTTGAGGGTCAATATCCACCCTTAGATCTTGATGAGTAATCAATCATAGCCTTTGATCAATCTTTAGTGATCCTATATGTTTTGTATATGCATCCACACACCACTCAAAAGACTTGAAACTAGGATTAGGTGTGCCTCTAGGGTGCGGCCTGAACAGGGTATGCTGTGGCCTGGAGCAGGGCACCTTTTGGCCACATTCTGGGCACCGTGGCCTGGCCCTCCTCTAGCACTACTCTATGTTGTACGCACAACCTGGAAAGAGCTGGGCCGCGGCCTGACCTGGTACTGAGCCCTTTTGGTTGCTTGTGTGCTGAGGCACCAAGACTTGATGCTAAACCTCTTCCAACCTTGTTTAAACCTTAGACAAAAATCAACAATCTCTACCTTTGTCTAAGCATTTAAACCCGAACCCACTGTGTAGAGAACTCAGAATCCAAACTTATCTTGAGTCATCATTCAACTGACTCCAATCCTAAGTAGTCCAAGGCAATGATTGAACTTACTTAGGGGTAGAACATTGGTGCCTAAATCTGCAAGATTTTGCTTTGTGGCTACCTTGTCCACATGAATGAATCCTTCCGTAACATTTTCATGAATGAAATGATACCTAACATCCATGTGCTTTGTCCTCTCATGGAACACCAGATTCTTACACAAGTGCAATGCAGTTTGGCTATCCGAATACACCACCACCTACTCTTTCAGGACCTCCAACTCTTCCAACAACCCTTTGCGCCATATAACCTCCTTAATGGCTTCCGTTGCCACTATGTACTCAGCCTCGGTTGTTGAGAGTGCTACCAACGGCTGCAACTAAGCCTTCCAACTTACACAGCAACCGTTTAAGACCTGTTTGATGGTTTGAGCTCAGTTCATTTGTATGTCAATTAAGCATAACTCAAGAAGAGCTAGATTTCAAATCAAGCTCATGCTACTTATAAACAACTCAACTCCTTTGTAGCTCTTTTGTTTGTGTTTCTTGAATACTTAAGTTCAAAACCTAAAACAAATAAAAAAGAGAAATAACATCTCCATAAGAATTGTCATGTCCCAAACATATGTTCGTGAGAGTTATATAAACACCATTAATTCGCAGTTAAAAATGGTTTTTCTTTTAGCATTGACATGTGTTTTGTACTATAACAAATTCACAAAAAAGGAAAAATAAAAAAAATGGTCATAATATTGCATCTTTTATTGGTACTAAAATAAATTTGTTGACTTCTTTTACACGGAAAATATATACTTTTCACTATCAAGAGAATCTGTCAACATTCTAACATTCGTAGAAATAGTACTATAAACTGTGGAAGGAAGAAAAAGATCCATAATTTTATGACACGGGTAAGAATTTGGATTAGCATCATATATATATATATATATATATATATATATATATATATATATATATATATATATATATGTGTGTGTGTGCGTGTGTGTGTGTGTGTGTGTGTGTGTGTGTATGTATAAATATGCAAGAAAAATTAAATTACATACTTCTGGTCATGATTGTTCAAATACCACATCAAAACATACAAGAAAATAGTGTTTAAATAGTGTTTTCAACCCTATAAACACTTAGTGATAGAGGTTCTTCTAACATATGCCTTGTTTAAGAGCCATGATTGATGGCATCACAAGGTTGTTTTTTATAAGCTAGATTAGGGAACCCTTCACAATGTAAGATAATTATTTCTTCCATCAAGGAGTAAATGGGATAGATTTCCTTATCATTCTACAATAAAAGTGGGTAATCCAGTAGTAATGAGTTGTCCACAATAATAATAGGTAGTTTGTCACCTCTTTAGAGGGTAATTATTGTATTATTTACCACATTAATTTTATTTATCATTTACACCACATCAAATCTCCAATTTAATGGAGGTAAAATTTACATTCCCCCACTTGGCCCAAATGACATAACTAAAGACTATATAGGTGATCAACACGGTATATAGATGGTCATAAACTTTAAATACTACCCAAACTAACTTTTACTTAAATAGAAATTTTTAACATATGAATCATGGTGGTCATGCCTTTTGATAAGAACATTTCCTTCCATGTATTACAATATATGATCTTTCCTTAATAAGCACTTAAATTTACGTTATGAATGATCTTTATTTATACCATTTCGGGTTCTTAATAAGTCTCAATAGAATTTATATCAGATAAATACTTTACACGCACAAAATAATTATTTGCCTTTCTTAAAACATAACCAAATATGTTCATGAACATAACGTTCATAAAATCAATAGCAAAAGAGAGCAAAAATAGACTGAGCTAATTAATCCCATATGTTGCACATGATCCTTAAATGAAGTTACAAGTAAACCTTTAGTTAAAAGATATGCAATCATTAGCTCAATTCTGATGTACTCAAAAGAAATGACACCCTTCTTAATATGATCTCTAACAACCATTTGCTTTAGGTCGATATGCTTACTTTTGTTGTTAGTTTTGTTATTCTATGAAAAGAATACTGCAGCCAAATTATCACAATAAATTCTTAATGGCCTTAATATAGAAACGACAATCTCAAGGCCTATGATAAAGTTTATAGCTTGTGACATTGCTTCATGGCAAGCAATGAATTCTGACTCCGTCATGCAACAGAGTGAACAAACCCTCATTATATATCTTGCCAAAACTTTATCAGCATAGGCTTTTTGAGATAGTCTTAGTGTCTTTTGTCTTCTATCTCTATGAATCTCTATGCCAATGACATAAGAGGCTTCACTCGAATATTTTATTTCAAAGTTTTTAACAAATAATCACTTTGCCTCATGTAGCTAACCCAAGTTTCTATTTGCAAGTAGAATATCATCTACATATAGGATTAAGATGATGTATTTACTCCCACTAACCTCATGGTATATACATTGATCATCAATGTTCTCCATGAAACAGTATGATGTTACAAAATATTTAAATTTCATAAACTATTGATGGAAAGCTTGTTTTAATCCATATATAGATTTTTTAAGCTTGCACACAAGGTGACTTCCTTTATTAGAAGGGAAACATTCAGGCTGATTTATTTATACCTCTTCTTCAAGAGATCCATTTAAGAAATTTTTTTTTTTCACATTAATTGATGAACTCTAAATTAAAATGAGCTACTAAGGCCATGATTATTCTAAATGAATCATTCTTAAAAGTTGATAGAAAGTTTCATCATAATCAGTGTCATATTTTTGTGTGAAAATCTTAGCTATAAGTTTGTTCTTATTTTATTCTATATTACCCGTAGAATCTCTTATGGTCTTAAAGACTCATTTGCAGCCAATGGCTACAAGTTAGT
Organism: Bretschneidera sinensis; assembly: GCA_023935145.1. NCBI lineage: Eukaryota > Viridiplantae > Streptophyta > Magnoliopsida > Brassicales > Akaniaceae > Bretschneidera > Bretschneidera sinensis. Next base: position 140,695,967 of record CM043698.1, on the reverse strand, counting down.
TCTCTGTTGCCTTCGTCTTTACTATGTTCCACTATTCCTAATTATTAGTCAAAAGTAGAATATCTTTTGTTTATTGTTTCTATCACTAGAAAAGCTTCTAAACTTAAGCTTATGGGTTCCTCTTTTTTCTTCAGCCCTTCACGAGAAAATATTACTTTAGTTAACTATAATAGAACTATTATACTATTTTTTTTTGTATTATATTTTCCTAGTGGCTTAGTAACTTAGTAACTTTAATATAGTTAATAGTATAATTATATAATACTCTTATTTTAGTATATTATTTATTTATTGTATTATTCTGAGATTGTGAGTTAGTGACTTAGTGCCTTATTGCCTTAGTTGTTTATTAGTATCATTAATTCATTAATATATTATGCTACTTATTACTATTTATTTGACGATGGAATTGTTAGGCCTAAGAAATGTCTCTTCTAAATCCAAGACAAAAGGTTCCAAGAAAAAAGGTGATATCCTACATGGGAACATTGTTCCCGAATTAATGACAATAAAATGCACCTAAAGTTTAATTATTATGGACTTGAAAGGTGGGGTGGAATAATTAGAATGAAGCACCTTCTTGCAGGTGAACACAACACTGTTGCTTCTTGCACACAATGTCGAGATTATTTAAGAGAAATATTCATCAAACTTTTGGAAGAAGGTGGACTAAAAAGAGCACACGAGAGAATGTTTCCAAGAAGTAGTTGAGAAAGAAGAACATGAAGTTCAAATTTTAGGATGACAAAAAAAAAAAAAAGGACTATGGATGCATATATGTAACGAACCATCATGGGTTGGCCACCTCTGAAACAGTGTCATCAAATTTTGAAAATTTCAGCAGGACACATATATGCAACAATAAAAAAATTTCAACTGCAATTATTTACATCAATCTTCAACCCTTAACAGGGGAGATACATCATTTATATATCAACTTAAACATTGTATATAACATAATATGTACAAATATTTTTTTCTCATTAATCTGAGGATGTGGACCATGGCTTATAAATATTCTGTCCTGCCTGCTGCCTAAAATCATTTAACATTGAGAGATGAGATTCACAAGCTCAGTGAATTAAATTTACTAGAAGTATTCAAGTCATATAAATAACCTTTTAATATTTAATCATTTATATCTCATATAACTTGATAATAGCATTCTACTATCACTACACATATCATAAGTCTCATTCTCTATCAATCTCTTCTTCTTATATATTTGTTCACCTTAAAACCATCAATTATCTCATAATTACCTCGTTATGAGGTTCACAACATATAGTCTACCATTTAGATAGTTCTTATCATATCATACTTCTATGTTTCTTTCTCACCATAACTGTCTCTCCGTGAGACTCATTCATCTATAAATAAATTTACAATAACAAAACAACACTTCAGCATTTCTGTAATAAAATCATTATTTAAAATAGTTGCAATGCATTAATTATTATTAGGAAACGTCTTCCCACATGTCGACATGTTTTTATCTTAGACCAGCTGCCTTCCAGGTTCTTTTGTTTTAGTTAGACCGACCCACTCCCAGTTCTTTTATTTCCAGCATATATTGGCTATCACGGTTTTCATTTATTTCCAGCATATACTGGTTGTCATGGTTTTCATTTATTTCCAGCATATATCGGTTGTCACGATTTTTTGTTTAGACCGGCCCCCTCCCAGTTTTTTTATTTCATGCAAATGCATATGAACAATGATATGAAATATGCATATGAACAATAATATAAAAACAAGCATGTATTTGGACATTAAATTTAACTATCCTGCCTTTTCTCAAATTAATATTTGATCAATTTCACTAATTTCTTCTCCTAATATATCACATCAATTTATCAACCATAACTCGTTAAGAATTTCATCACCTTCATTATTAAATCGACTCATTATTTCAGTAATATTACTTCTCGTATAATAACTTTCCGCATGTCAATTATATCTATCATAGTCATCAAACAACTTCCATATATCATCAAATCATAGGTTAATAATTTATTCAAATATTATCACTATATATTTCATATTTATTTTGATTACTTAAAGTAAATCTAACTCACCACATAACACTTAAAGCTACCCGTGGATCATCTCCTTGCCTTTCTTGCTCCTCTTAGCAATTCCTCCGGGTTGCTGATTGTCAACATCTGACATAGTATTCATATTAAATTCTAATTTATTCTTCAATTCTTCCATAATTCACACCCTTTGCAAATTCCTTCTTTGAATTTTGGGAAATTTCATGTATGCTAAATTTCAAAAATAAACTTCATGTTATTACCTTATGTTTTTCTTAGAGCTTCTTGTGATTCTCTATAAAATTCTTCTGTAAACCCCTTCAAAATTTTACTCTTTCAAACTTTCTTTTAGTCCCCAAATTTTTAAAGAAATAGAGTAGTTTAGATTTGAAATTGGAGAAAACCAAACAGGATTTGGTAAAACTAATAAAACAATTCAATATATATAATAAAATTTTCATGCGGCACCGTCACCGTTTTCTTGCTGTACAACATGCAAGAAATGTAAGTTACTTTGGCAACACCTGGAGCTGGACATTTTTTTTCTTCTTCATTTTCATTTTCTTTTTCTTTACACCACCACACATCCTTGTTTTTTTTTAAAGAATTGTTTTATAAAAATTAAATCTTTCGCATATATATTATTTTAACTTCATGTCCTATTTATCAAATTACTTCTTTACCCTTTATTTACGAATACAGGTATTACAATTCTACCCACCTTACAAAAATTTTGTCCCCGAAATTTCCTTACCTAATTCATGAAAGAGTTGGAGGTATTCTTTTCTCATTCTTACTTCATGCTCCCAAGTAATTTCTTCAACATCTTGGCTTTGCCATAATACTTGAATCAAGGGAATGACTTTATTGTGCAAGACTTGTTCCTTTCTGTCTAGAATTTTGACCGGTACTTACATAAAAGTGAAATCTTTCTGAAGTTCTATCACTTGATTCGAGATACTATGGGATTCATCGTGTAAGCACTTTCTCAAAAGTGAGACATGAAGCACATTATGTAATTGCTTTAACTTTGGAGACAAATTCAATCTATATGCTACTGGTCCAACTCTTTCAATCATCTCATATGGCCCCACAAATCTCGAGCTCAACTTTTCTTTCTTTTTAAACCTCAACATGCCCTTCCATGGAGATATCTTCAAAAATACCCAATAACCAACTTGAAACTTGAGAGGTCGTCTTCTATTATCAGTATATCCCTTTTGTCTGTTTTGTGCTCCAATAAAGGTTCTCTCTAACCAGTTTGATCATCTCAGTAGTCAGACCTATCATTTCTGGACCAAATATCTTTCTCTCTCCAACATTTTCCTAGCATATTGGAGTTCTACACATCCTACCATATAAAACTTCAAATGGTGTCATCCCAATACTAGTTTGATACTAATTATTATTTGCAAACTTGATCAAAGGTAGATAAGTATCCCAGCTCACTGAGAAACTCAATACACTTGCCCTTAACATATCTTCTAGTATTATGATGATTCTTTCTGTCTGCCCATCAGTTTGTGGATGAAAAACTGTACTAAACTGTAATTACGTACCTATAACTTCTTGAAAACCTCTCCAAAATCTAGAGGTAAATCTAGAATCTCCATCTGATACAATACTCAAGGGTACTCTATGTAATCTTACAATCTTTGCTTTATACAATTCAGCTAACTTTTCAGGACTCCAAGTAGTTTTAATAGGAAGGAAATGTGAAGACTTAGAAAGTCTATCTACTATAACCCATATAGCGTCGTGACCTCTCTGGGTATGGGGAAAACCAGAGACAAAATCCATACTCATATTTTCCCATGGCCACTCAAGTACTGGAAGAGATTGTAATAAACCTGTTGGATGTCTAGTCTCATACTTCACATATTGATAAGTCAGATGTCTAGAAATATGTTCCACTACATCCTTCTTCATCCCTAACCACCAATAATTTTGTCTCAATCCCTTGTACATCTTATTATTTCCCGGATGTATGGAATATACAGAATCATGAGCCTCCCTTAGTATCTCCTTTCTCATCTCCACATCATTGGAAACACAAACTCGATGCCCCAATACCACCATACCATCTTCTCTAATTCTAAATGCAGTTGGTTTCCCACTCAACACCTCCCATCTGATATTCTCTATCCCCTCATCTCTACCCTGCATTTGTAATAAACGATCAATGATAGAAGATTGTACCACCATATTTGCCATCAATACTCGTCTATTATTGATACTCAACTGCATCTTCATTCTTCTTAATTGTATCATCAAGCTAATATTATGACTTCCAATAGCAACTAATCTCCCTGTAGCCTTTCTACTCAATACATCAGCTACTATATTAGCATTTCCTGGATGATAATGAATGGTACAATCATAATCACTAATCAACTCCATCCACCTCCTCTACCTCAAATTCAACTCCTTCTGGGTCGGTAAATGCATCAAGCTTTTATGATCAGTAAAAATTTCACAATTGGCTCCATATAGACGATGTCTCCAAATCTTCAAAGCAAAAACTATGGCAGTCAATTCTAAATCATGGGTCGGGTAATTCCTCTCATGTTTCTTCAATTGCCTAAATGCATAAGCTATAACTCTCCCATATTGCATCAACACATATCCTAACCCCTGATATGACACATCACTATATACCACAAATCCTTCATCACCAGAAAGAAGCACTAATACCGGGGCAATAGTCAATTTTTTTTTTCAATAACTGGAAACTTCTCTCACATTCCTCTGACCATCTAAGCTTCACGTCCTTCTTGGTCAATCTAGTCAACGGTCCAGCAATCATAGAAAACTTTTGGATGAATTTCCTATAATAACCAGCCAACCCCAAAAAGCCTTTAACTTCAGTTACACTAGTGGGTCTTTCCCAATTCAACACTGCTTCCACCTTCTGTGGGTCAACTGCTATCCCCTCTCCCAACAAAACATGGCCCAAGAAAGATATTTCACTCAACAAAAACTCACACTTCAAGAACTTTGCATATAATTTCTCTCTCCTCAGAATTTCTAATACTATCTCTAAATGTTGTGTATGTTCCTTTTCATTCTTGGAATATACCAGAATATCATCAATAAACACAATGACAAATCTATCCAAGAATGGTTTAAACATCCGATTCATTAGATCCATAAATGCTGCAGGAGCATTAGTCAACCCAAATGGCATGACCAGGAACTCATGATGGCCATAACATGTCCTAAAAACAGTCTTAGGCATGCCCCCCTCCCCTTTATCCTCAATTAATAATAACCAGATCTCAGATTTATCTTAGAAAACACCCTAGCTCCCTGTAACCATTCGAACAAATTATCTATCCTTGGCAAAGGATATCTATTCTTGATGGTGATCTTATTCAACTATCTATAACCCATACACAATCTCATTGTCCCATCCTTCTTTTTGACAAACAATATAAGGGCTCCCCAATGTGACATACTAGGTCGAATAAACTGTTTATCTAGCAACTCCTGAAGCTGAACTTTCAACTCTCTCAATTCAGCTGGTGCCATTCTATAAGGTGTTATAGATATGGGTGTTCATCTTAGAATCACCTCAGCATAAAACTCAATCACCCTATTGGGAGGCAAACCAGTCAACTCTTCATGGAATACACCAAAAAAATCTTTTGCTACCAAGATTTCTTCTAACTTCCTACCCTCCTTGTTAGAATCGACCACATATGCTAAATACCCCTCACAACCCTTTTTCAACCATTTACTGGCAATTAAGGCAAAAATAAGATAGTTAGCAATTATCTTACGTTTTCCCTGAAAATTAAACTCTTCCTGTCCAGGTATCTTGAACACCACATTCTTCCTAAAACAATCTACCTAAGCATGATATGCAGATAATCAATTCGTTCCCAAAATTAAATCAAAATCTGTCATATCTAGAGGCAATAAATCAACTTCAAATTCTCTATCAGCCATATAAATCACACAACTTCGATAAATTGTCCTAATAATAACCCTATTCCCAGTAAGAACCTCAACAACAATAGCATACATCAAAGGACTAGCACTAGCATAAATAAATTTCATATAAACACTAGATGCAAAAGAATGGGTTGCACCAGGGTCAATCAATAATCTAGCAGACCTATCAATGATAGATACCATACCCATAACAACATCATGAGTGGCTTGTGCATCCTATCGGGTCAATGCATAGACTCTGCTGTCTTTGGACTGAAACTGGTTGTCACGTCCTCTCTCAGCTAGTGATCCTCGACCTCTAGCCTGTACACTCCCTGATCCACCACCTCTCCCCACCGGTCTTCTCCTAACATTTCCAATGCCTATGTCAATATATTTCCCTATTGGACAATCTATAGCAACATATCCTCCCTCACCACATACAAAGCATATTTGCATAGGGCAATTCCGAGACAGATACCCCGTCTGATTACATCTGAAGCAAACCCTTAGCTCTCGATTATACATCAGCATATTACCACCTCCCCTTGGTGGTATACTTACTCATCTACTATAACTCCCACTTCCCATAGCCTGTCTCCCGACCCTAGGGGTCCCACCAGTATTACTTTGAGCGATAGAAGCAACAGATTATATTTGCCTCTGACTCTGTACTACAGTTCTTTGTGACAAGGAATGCCATCTCTTCGGGGTCTCCCACCCTGCACACTCATACTGCCACCACCTCTAGGTCCCTTAAATCTAGACCTCTTCAGCCACTCCTTCCTACCCTTAAACTCCACCAAATCCTTCTCAATTTGTAATGCTTTATCCACGAGTATAGCATAATTTCCAATGCTTATATAAAAGAGTTTAGTCCAAATGTTATAGTGTAATCCGTCTAAAAATCTCTTACAGTTTCTCTCTTCTATATTCACTACTTTAGGTAAAAACCTTAACAGGGCTATGAATCTACTATCATATTCAACCACCGAGAAATTACCCTGCCTTAGATGAATAAAATCTCTCTCTTGTTGTGCCCGAAAGGTATTTGGAAAATACTTCTCAAAGAACTTATCCTTAAACTTGCTCCAAGTTAAAGATTATTCTACCTGTGTACTTACCTTGGGTAAAATATCCTCCCACCATTGAGCAGCTTCACCCTCCAACATGAATGAAGCAAAAGAAACCTTCTGTTTATTTGTTATTAGTAAAACCTCAAAATATTTCTCGATATATTTCATCCACTGCTCAACATCTATGAGATTTACAAATCCTCTAAAAGACTAGGGTTTAAACTTAAGATATCTCACGAAACAATCACCTTGCATCTCATGTGCAAACACACCTTCTCCCTCATAAACCTCTTGTCTCACCACATTAGGTTCCATTCTACCCCTTTCATCTGCAAATTATCAACCCTTTCTTTAATCGCATTCATCCTCTCTATGGCACACTCAAGAGCTTCTCTCAATTCATCCCTCCTAACCTCAGATTCTCTCCTAACTCTACTAGTACCTATAGTACTATCAATTTGTTCCCTCGCAGGAACCATAGACTCAACTTCCTTCTCTGCTTTAGGTCTTCTAAATATTGGGGGTCCACCACGTCCCCTCTGATTCAGAACTCTACCTCTAGCTCAAGCATGCCCACGTGTCATCCTCAGACTCTGCATTAAAATATAGTTTATTTAGATCTTCCACTTCTTTAAGTTCTTATGCAGTCTACAGAATCATAAAACCTAATGCTCTGATACCAAAATTGTAACGACCCATCCCAGGTTGGCCACCTCCGAGATGGTGTCATCGCATTTTGAAAATCCTAGAATGACACATATATGTTACAATAAAAATTTATCAACTGCAATTATTTACATCAATCCTCAACCCTTAACAGGGGAGATACGTCATTCAATCTCAACTTAAACATTGTATACAAAATAATATGCATGAATATTTACAAATATATTTTTTTCTCATTAGTCTGAGGATGTGGACCAAGTGGCTTACATATAATAAATCTGTCTGAATCTCAGCTCACCAACTATCTGTCTTGCTTGCTGCTTGAAATCATTTAACATTGAGGGATGAGCTTCACAAGCTCAGTGAATTAAATTTACTAGAAGTATTCAATTCATATAAATAGTCTTTTAATAATTAATCATCTATATCTCATATAACTTGATAATATCATTCTACTATCACTACACATATCATAAGTCTCATTCTCTATCAATGTCTTCTTCTTATATATTTGTTCACCTTGAGACCATCAATTATCTCATAATTACCTCGTTATGAGGTTCACAACATATAGTCTACCATTTAGATATTTCTTATCATATTATACTCTCATGTTTCTTTCTCACCATAACTGTCTCTCTGTGAGACTTATTCATCTATAAATAAATTTACAATAACAAAACAACACTTCAGCATTTCAGTAATAAAATCAATGTTTAAAACAGATGCAATGCATGAATTTTTATTAGGGAACATCTTCCCACATGTCAACATGTTTTTATCTTAGACTGGCTACCTTCTCGGTTCTTTTGTTTCATTCAGGCCAGCCCCCCAGTTCTTTTGTTTCTAGCATATACCAGCTGTCATGGTTTTTATTTATTTCCAGCATATACCGGCTGTCACGGTTTTTATTTATTTCCAGTATATACCGGCTGTCACGGTTTTTCATTTAGACTGGCCCCCTCCCAGTTCTTTTATTTCATGCATATGCATATGAACAATGATATGAATTATGTATATGAACAATAATATAAAAACAAGCATGTAGTCAGACATTAGATTTAGCTATCCTGCCTTTTCTCATATTACTATTTGATCAATTTCACTAACTTCTTCACCTCATATATCACATCAATTTATCAACCATAACTCGTCAAGAATTTCATTTATCACCTTCATTATTAAATCGACTCATTATTCCAATAATATTATTTCTCATATAATAACTTTCCGCATATCAATTATACCTATCATACTCATCAAACAACTTTCATCTATCATCAAATCATAGGTTAGTAATTTATTCAAATATTATCACTATATATAACATATTTATCTTGATTACTTAAAGTAAATCTAACTCACCACGTACCACTTAAAGCTACTTGTGGATCACCTCCTTGCATTTTCTGCTCCTTTCAGCAATTTTCTCCGGTTTCTGATCGTCAACATTTGACATAATACTCATATTAAATTCTAATTTATTCTTTAATTCTTCCATAATTCACACCCTTTGAAAATTCCCACTTTGAATTATGGGAAATTTCATATTTACTAAATTTCAAAAACAAACTTCATGTTATTACCTTCTGTTTTTCTTAGAGCTTCCCATGATTCTCTATAAAATTCTCCCTTAAACACCTTCAAAATTTTACTCTTTCAACCTTTTTTTCGATCCTCAAGTGTTTAAAGAAATGGATTAGTTTAGATTTGAGATTGAAGAAAACCAAACAGAATTTGGTAAAACTAATAAAAATTTCATGTGGCACCGTCATCGTTTTCTTGCTGTACAACATGCCAGAAATGTAATTTATTAAGGCAACACCTGGTTCAGGTGTTGCCAAGTCCAAATTTTTTTTTAACTTTTCTTTATTTTTATTTTTCCTTTGTCTGGACGTTTTTTTTTTCATTTTCTTTACACCACCACGCGTCCGTGTTTTTTTTTTAAGAATTGTTTTATAAAAATTAAATTTTTCTAATATATATATATATATATATATTATTTTAACTCCATGTCATATTTATCAAATTATTTCTTTACCTTTTCTTTACGAATATGGATATTACAATATGATACTAGCTAGAGGGAAGGGAACAAGTGGAAAGGGATTAAAACAACAAACTTTGAATGCACTGGTCAAGAAAAGGGAATAGTTGGTTTGAAGCATATGTAGATTTTTGCATGGGCTTGCACTAGCGTTCAACTTAGTAAAATGTCCACCATTTACTTCAATGATGGAAAAAATGGATGAGTATGGTACAGACTTGAAACTTCCAAGTTAGCATGAAGCTGGAGTTACTTGTTTTTGAAAAAAAGTTGACAATATGACTTCAATGTTAGAGAAATACAAGAAGGAATGAATAAATAACGGATGCATGGGCTTTCACTAGCGTTCAACTTAGTAAAACGTCCACCATTTGCTTCAATGATGGAAAAAATGGATGAGTATGGTACAGACTTGAAACTTCCAAGTAACCATGAAGCTAGAGTTACTTTTTTAAAAAAAAAAGTTGGCAATGTGACTTCAATGTTAGAGAAATACAAGAAAGAATGGATAAATACTGGATGCACTTTGATGTCCGAAGGGTGGACAGACACAAAACAAAAATCTCTCGCAAGTTTTCTTGTTAATAGTCCTATTGGCACGATCTTCTTTAAATCCATGGACACCTCGGGCTTGATTAAAGATGCAAATAGGTTGTTTGAGTTGATTGATTTATTAGTTTTGGAAACTGAGGAGGAAAATGTTGTTCAAGTGGTGATCAATAGTGTTTTAACTTATGTATCCCCCGGTGACTTGGTAATAGAGAAGAGGAAAAAAATATTTTGGTCCCCTTCTGTGGCTCATTACACTGACTTGATATTGCATGATATTGGTAACTTAGCCGTTTTCAAGGATTCCATAAAGAAGGCTAAAGAATTGTGTTTTCATTTACTGACATGCTTGGTGCTTAATATGTTTAATTAGAATATACTGTAAGAAGAGAGAATTGAAAAGAGCTAGGGTTACAAGATTTCCCACGACATTTTAATCATCAATGTATGGAGCAAAGGAGCAAATTACGCAAAATTTTAATCATCAATAGGCAAAATATGATCGCATTTGGAAAATCATTGATATGAAGTGGGATTTTCAACTCCATAGTCCACTTTATGCAGCGGCATATTTTCTCAATCCGAAGTAAGTTGTCTTTATTCAAAAACTCATTAGCTCATCTGCTTTTTCACAAAAAAAAAAATTTACAATGTAGATAATTGTATAGACAAAATGACCAATACTGATAACTTGTAGATAGGTTCCAATATAGTGAAGGTTTTAGTGCGGACAAGGAAGTTAAAATGGGTTAATAACAAACAATTGAAAAGATGTATCCAAGAATTGATGCAAAAATCAAGATTGATCAACAAGTAGAAAAGTTCATGCATGAGAGCCGAGGGGATGTTTGGTATGAGCATGGCTATTTTGACAAGAGATAAGAAGCAACCCAATACTATTTTGATTAATTTTTGTCTTTGTTATATTTTTTTAATTGTTGATTAGTGTTTATCTTTGTTATACTTTCTTAATTGTTAGTGCTTTAGTACATAATTTGACTAATTTGTATATTCTTTTAACTTGTATTAATATAGCTTTGTGATGGGAGAGCAATGGAGAGGAGTGCAAAGAGCTTCAAAGGCTTGCTATACGGGTCCTAAGCCTCACATGTAATGCTACAAGATGTAAAAGGAATTCGAGCACCTTTGAACATGTTCTGTAATAATCATTCTTTAATAAGACTGAAATATCTTGGCATATAGTTTTTAATTATTTTATTAAATCGAAAATAATATTTTAATTTGTTTTTGACCTACAAAAGAGGGATCTTTTTCTATTTTAGTTAGAGGGTTTCTCAGCAACTTTAGAAGTTTAAATTAGATAAACCTAAATTCTCTTTTATTTGTAACATTTGTTATTGGTTGTTTAATGTATATTATGCATTGTACAAGACCAGATATTACATTCACGATATGCAAACTTTTAAGATATACTAGTAATCCTAGTACAGATCATCGGAAAGCTATCAACAAAATTTTGGGTTATCTTAAAAGAACTACTGGATTAGGGCTGTTAGATAACTGGTGCTAATGATAATAAATCCACATTAAGTTGGATTTTACACTTGAAGGTGGTGCAGTTTGTTGGGCTTCAAAGAAGCAAACTTGCATAACACATTCAACCATGGGATCAAAATTTATAGCTTTGGCAACCATATGCGAAAAAGTATAATGACATAAAAATTTGTTAATGAATATAACAACCAATGCCAACTATTTTTTTTTTTTGCACTGCGACAGTGAGGCTACTGTGTCTAGAGCATATAGCAATATCTATAATAGCAAATCTAGACATATAAGTCTGAGATATGAATATGTTTGAGAGTTGATCTCGAATGGAAGAGATATAATAAGAAAAACATGTGATGAAATAGGGCTAAAACACTACACTACTAAGGACACCAGTTATAGCAACCCAACTTTGAACTAGCAAAACTAATTACATACGAAGGTTAAAGGCTAACAAAAAGCTTGTGTTTGTTTGGCATTGATAAAGTAGAGTGAAGGATCTTAATTGAGTTGATTGATATTAAATTTCTAGCAGCAATTTCAGTTTATGGATTACAAAACGGTTTATGAAACACAATGGAACTAAACCCAAAACATTAGTGTTTTGTAAAACAACATTGAAAACAATTTTTCTTACACCAATTCAATTTTTTAGAAACTATTTTTTAACTTTAAATTTTTTTAAATTATTTTAAAGGTTTTTTGACCTAACTTTAATTTATAGGAAACAAAAATCATTTAATAAACTCTCACGAAAGAGACCTAAGTAGCAATCACATAACATAAATGTACCACTAATTTCTGTCACATAACACGCATAAAGGAGAACTATACCTATAATGTCTATCATATTCCAAGTATAAAGTATGACCTTTCCTTGCAAGCCATTTTCAAAATGTCCCAAATTTTTTAGGCTGTGATTGGTAGGGGAGAAACGTGAAAGGGAAAAAGACCGACATGAAAAAAAAGTGCGAGTCAAATGCATTTTTCTATCATTTAATAGGAAAGAAAAGTCAGAGAATTGATGTTTTCTTCTCACAGTGAAAATTCAAATCCTCTTAAATTGAGAGAATAGAAGAGTAAAAAGTAAATAATCTAATTTTTGTTTGTCTTTTTCTTATTTTCTTTTATTTTTTCATTATCTCTACCAAACACATGATGAAAACGAAAAAATCTATTTTTTTTATTTCCTATCCCATTTATCTCCTACCAATTATAGCCTTAATTTTATTATATTTTGATTCTCTTTTATTTTATCTTCCATAACCCACTCATCCTCTTCAACAATCCCAAGGAAGTTAAGTAGAATAATCGAAGGAGTACCATGGAGTGGATGCATTGGTGGGTTTCAATCTTATTTCTTGATAAAAAAAAACTTTTCTATGAAGCAATTAGTGCGCTTGATATTAATATAGGATAGAAGAATCAAATGACCAGTATGGAGAGGATGCTGTGGGTTGGAATGTTGTTTATTGACAACATTTTATGAGCTCATTTTAGTATGTCTGATATATGAAATGGTAGTATGGTTTTTTCTTTTCAACAATTAAACAATAAGAAAAATCATCTTTTCTTGGTTTTTTTTTACCGTGTAGGTGCATAACAAAATGGATTTGTTGATTTCCTTGGCAGCGACCAGATTAAATTGAGCTGTAAAAGGAAAATACTTCTCACTATCAGAAGAAGTCTATCAAAGTGTCAAACTTCTACCGTATATAATTGTACAGTGGCGTGTGAAGGATGCATATATAAAGCACTACTCACAATTTACATCAACATGAGTCTGTTGACCAGGGATACCTGGTTGCAAATGTTTCTCTCCCATTTTTCTTCTGGCGGCTAACTGATAACATTCAACTTATGTTAAGGATGTATTTACAAATAATATAAGCAGACAGTTGCTACATCTTCTGCTTCCACCGTTTTCGATATAATTCATTCATGCCAAATTATTTAGCAGTAGAAAGTTGACAATATTTACTCAAGTTGTGTTTCTTCGCTTCAGGTAAATTCTCTCTATACCTTCATTTTCCAGATCATGTAAATAGTTTAGTTTCCTTATATCATTAATTTATCATCATATGATTATTGTAGCTCCAGAGGTTGTTTCTTTGTTTCATTTTTCTAAAGTTTTCTAAAGTTATCTCATTTAGTTTAATCAATGAAATAACTTGCTTTTAGTAACAGCTAAAACTTGGATAAGAGCTCAACTAGCATGCATGTTCTTATTTAATTTTTTTATTTATTTTTAAAACCATTTTCTTGTAAACAATATATTTTTATTATTTCTTTTTCTAGACCATACATATTTTGACTAGTCAAGCTTTATGTTTCTATGAAAAGAAAAAAGACTTTTCCTCATCAGCTCCACCAGGATTCAAAAGATAAGTTTGTAAGGATATCTTGACTAAATATCTATTCATACAACTATTGATTATATTTTATTTTGATCACATAAGTTTCAATTATACCAATAAGATCTTATAACTTTTTTTAATTTCTCAATGCAATCTATTTAGCAAATTCAATTTTAAAATCAGGTTGGATTTCCACCGCAACACTAGGTTAGCGTTGAGGTGGTTAATACACAAACAAAATGCTTAGAATTGCATACTACATCAGAGCTGAGCTAGTATTTAAAAAATATATATTTTAAATATACAGAAATAATTTCATTTTAAATGGGTTTTGGATGTTTTGTTTAGCCAGAGGTTTTGTAACATTGTTACGTAAGCATGGCATCTGATACTGAAATGCGGAGCTAAGCCACAAGTTTCAGGAAAATGACTTGATTCACTTACTTCATTGACCATGTGAATATATATATTGTTATGTACTTAGACAAAATTTTGTAGTAATTTATATTTATAGTATTTTTTTTAACTACAGAGAATAGATTTGTTCCTGCAATCAACAACCGGGTTTGCTTATTCTGCTTTCCTGCTGATATTCTTATGTTATCACTTCAAATTATCTCGTTCTGCAATCGACACTGTCTCACGAGGACAATATGTCACAGATTCCACAACCATTTATTTAGCTAGTTCCAACTTTGGACTAGTATTTTTCCGACCTGGGAATTCCACAAAGAACTACTTGGGAATATGGTACTATAAAGTTTCAGAACAAACTATTGTATGGGTAGGAAACCGAGATTACCCGCTTACTGGTTCTTCTGCAGTTCTTACTATTAGGGATGATGGCAACCTCGTGGTTTTGGATGGTAAAATTTCTTATGGTGAATGACATTTCAGTGAATAAGAATGCAAGTGCAACACTGTTGGATTCCGGGAATCTTGTTCTGAGAGATGATAACTTGAAAATCTTATGGCAGAGTTTTGAGTTTCCTTCGGATACTTTCTTGCCTGGAATGAAGATTGGATATAGTAAAAGGACTGGAAAAACTTGGTCTTTTGTTTCTTAGAGAAGTCCTGAAGATCCTAGTGCAGGATTTTTCTCCGCGGAGCTCAGTGGTAATGGGACAGGGGAGGTTCTTATCATGAATGGGCTACAAAAGTATTGGTCAAGCGGGCACTGGAATGGGCAGATTTATGTCTTGGTTCCTCAATACCGTTTAAGCGACATATTCATTTATAGATATTATTGCAAAGATAACATGAATTATTTCGCATATGATCTCTATACCAACAATATTCTTAGTAGATATGTAATGGATGTATCAAGGCAAATCAAGCTGTTGACTTGGCTGGAAAATATCAAGGAATGGAATCTGTTCTTGTCACTACCGAGAGATCAATGTAAACTCATTGGTTACTGTGGGGCTTTTGGAATTTGCAGTTTTAGTTTCACTCAGCCTTGTAACTGTTTGCCAGGATTTGAACCACGCTCGTCTGAAAATTGGAATTACAAAAATTATTCCACATTCATTTCCCTTCAATTTTATTTCAATACCATTCATGTCTAAAATAGAACTTCTTTTATTCGATCTATTACCAAAAGAATATATTAGTCCGTATTTGTTATATTCTAGTCAATTGAATCCGTTGAATTATTGTTCATATTGAAATGAATTTAAATTGATAAGGAGTTGATCAATGATGCTCGAACATGTACTTGTTTTGAGTGCCTATTTATTTTCTATCAGTATTTATGGATTGATCACGAGTCGAAATATGGTTAGGGCCCTTATGTGTCTTAAACTTATACTGAAAGCGGTTAATATGAATTTCGTAACGTTTTCTGATTTTTTTTTATAATCGTCAATTAAAAGGGGACATTTTCTCCATTTTTGTTATAACAATTGCTGCCGCTGAAGCAGCTATTGGATCAGCTATTGTTTCGTCAATTCATCGTAACAGAAATTCCACTTGTATCAACCAATCAACTTTGTTGAATAAGTAGCATTAATCATAAAAATGATAATATTCATCAATTAAACTTTGAATTAGCATGGATAATACGTTGTAACCCATCAAATAAATCATATTTGAGAAAACACCAGAAATCAAAGTATCTTGGCCCTCTCTTATGAGTTGGTCTAGAACTAAATTGATTAGAAATATTCTGGTAAAGTAAATCATTGATTCATCTAGTGTTGAAATATATGATTCATTTACAAGTTTACTAGATTGAAAATTTATGATATTAAAAAATTTATAGATCCTATGTCACATTCAGTCAAAATTTATGATATATATATATATATATAGGGTGTACTCAATGTGTCCGAGCTTGCCCCACAGATGTATTAGAAATGATACCTTGGGACGGCTGTAAAGCTAAGCAAATTGCTTCCGCTCCAAGAACAGAGGGTTGTGTTGGTTGTAAGAGATGCGAATCTGTGTGTCCAACAGATTTCTTGAGCGTTCGGGTTTATTTATGGCATGAAACAACTCGAAGCATGGGTGTGTGAGGAAAACCAATTTTCAGTGTACCAATAACAGTCAAGTGAATGGAGTGGAGGTCAGGTTTATTATGCTGTCTAAAGTAGCACTGCCTGGAAGTTCAGTGGTTGTTAAAGTTCAGGGAAATGTCAAGTGCAAATCTGTTCGCTTGCATAACTGCAACTGTACTGGTTATACTTACAGCAATGCTGGCTGTTCAATATGGGTTGGCAATCTTCATAATCTGCAACAACTCTCAGATGATCACACGAATGGAACAGATTTTTATTTTAAACTTGCTGCTTCTGAGTTATTTACTGGAGATAATGGTAATATAATGCGTCTCATTAGGGTTACATTTTATAATTTTGTTTAGCAATATTTTTCTTTCTTGTAGATGGCTACTTTAAGTATACAAACTAGTGGCCCCAATTTAATAAGTTGTCTATTTATGGAACAGATAACATTAACAGGAAGCTGTGGATTGTCATTCCTCTGACTCTTTCTTTGGTTGTTCTCACTTCAACCTTATTTATTTGCTGGATGCGGAGGAGAAACCACAAGAAAAAAATATATGTATTACTCATTAGCAACAAAAATATGATTAATGTTGGAATACTCTTCAAATCCAACATCAGAGAGAAGTGTTATTGTAACTTGTTATAGTCCCACATCATCTATGTGCCAAAAAGATATGAGTACTAGTTACTATAAATATGGGCATAAAAAGAGTTATTCCTCACCTCTACTCCTTAACTAGGAATAGTTGGTCAGATGAGGTGCCGAACTATGTTAAACATTCTTATATTTTTTTCTTTTTATTTTTGTTATTGTGATTGCATACTTGTTTTAGATGTCAGAATTCCCAACAATTAGTGATATGGAAAATAGAAATGAAAGGAGTTTTTGTTTTCCATAGCATTGGATAGATCTGGACAAGGGTGGGATGAGGTAAAAAATGAAGCAATGCTCATAACCAAACTACAACACAAGAATCTTGTGAAACTACTAGGTTGCTGCAATGAAGGAGATGAAAAAAATTCTTATCTAAGAGTATTTGCTGAACAAAAGCTTGAACTTGTTCATTTTTGGTTCGTAATTTCTCACATTTCAATTACATAAAAACACCTTTTGTTCACTATAGTTCTTGTCCATGGTTAGATATTTGGTTATAGGTTTCACTGTTCTATTTCTTTGTCTTATTTATAACTAGAACAGATCCAACCAAACATGGAATACTTTATTGGGGAACCTGTGTCGGCATCATTGAAGGAATTGCTCAAGGACTTCTTTATCTCCATCTATTTTCCAGGTTAAAAATTATTCATTGAGATTTGAAGGCCAACAACATTTTTTGGATAAAGACATATACTTGATTGGGGAACCCATGTCGGCATCATTGAAGGGATTGCTCAAGGAATTCTTTTATCTCCATCAGTTTTCCAGGTTACAAATTATTCATAGAGATTTTAAGGCCAGCAACATTTTGTTGGATAAAGAACTGAACCCTAAAATTTTAGACATCGGAATGGCAAGAATATTTGGATGGAGTGTGTAATACCCATATTCGTAAAGTAAGGGCAAAGAAATAATTTAATAAATATACCATGAAATTAAAATAATATATTCATATGAAAGATTGAATGTTGAATGAAATAATTCTTTTGAAAAAAAAAAGATGTGTGGGAACGTAGGTACAAAGAAAAAGAAAAAAATAATAAATAAGTATTATTTTTTTTATTCTTAAAACAAAAGATCAAATCATAGTAGCAGGTGTCACTTGCTGCCAAAATTTGGAAACTAAAGCATTGTATGTAGGCTTTGTAAAAGAATGTTGAAGTTAAGAATTGTATATATATATATTTCACTTATCGATTTCATTTAAGTTTTTTTTCAATTATTCTATTTCTTTAAACAATTGGAGACTCAAACAAGGGTTGAAAAGGCAAATTTTTGAAGGAGTTTACTGCAGAATTTCATAGAGAATCATGAGAAGCTGTCAGAAAAACAGAAAGAAATAGTGTAGCGTTTATTTTTGAAATTTTTACATTCATGAAATTTCCTGGAAGTCAAAGTGAGAATTTTCAAAGGGTGTGGTTTATAACGAATTGAAGAATAAATTATAAATTTAATATAAATATGATGTCAGGTGTTGACGATCTACAACTGAGGGAATTTCTGAGAGGAATAGGAAAGGCAAGGAAGTGATTCACTAGTAGCTTTAAGTGCTACGTGGTGAGTTGGATTTACATTAAGTAATCTAAATAAACATTTGAAATATCTAGTGGTAATATTAAAATAAATTATTAGCCTATGTTTTGGTGATAGATAAGTATTTGGTTGATAGGTATGATATAAATATTAGACACGTAGAAAATTATTATGTGAAAAAAAATATTACTAGAATGATAAGTTGATTTAATAATGATGGTGATAAATAAATTCTTGACGACTTTTGGTTGATGTTTTGATACAAATTACGAGGAGACAAAATTTAGTGGATCTTGACAAGCTTTGATGGATGTTTTGATGTGATTTGGGATGAAATTCAGTGGATATTGACAACTTTGATGTGATTTGGGATGAGAGGAATTTAGTGGAATCTTTTTATATAATTGGAGAAAAAAATCAAGATAGTTAGTCTGAATACATGCTTGTTTTTATTTTATTATTTATATGCATATTCATATCAGTTTTCATATACATCAGAATGAGAATAAAAGAACCGAGAAGGTAGCCTGTCTAAATGAGAATAAAAATATTTGAATTATTGTTTTTTTTATTATATCATTGTTCATATGCATATGCATAGAATAAAAAAAAAAACTGGGAATGGGCTGGTCTAATTGAAAAACTGCAACAGCCGGTATAGGCTAGAATTAAAAGGGACACCATGATAGTCGGTATATGCTGGAAATGAATTCTGTGGCAGATAGGACAAGCTGTAAAGAAAAAAACTAGGAGAGGGCCAGTCTAAGATAATAAAAACATATTGACTTAATAATAATAGTAATAAAATTTTGATATCAGAGCATTAGGTTTTATGATTCTGTAGACTACATAAAAAGAAAAAAAAAAGTGGAAGATTAAAATAAATTATATTTTAATGAATAGTCTGAGGATGACACGTGGACGTATTAGAGCTAGAGTTAGAGTTGTTGATTTTAGATGGCATGGTAGGCCCCAATATTTTTGACAAGTTGAGGTTGAGTCTGAATCTGTGGATCCTAGAAAAGAATATGTTGATAGTATGATTGATATTAGTAAAGGTATGAGAGAATCTGAAGTTGAAAGAGATGAGCTAAGATAAGCTCTTACACATGTTCTTGAGAAAATAAACGTAACAGATGATAGAGTTGATAGCCTATAGTCTAGACTTGATGAATAGGCTAGGGCAGTGCCTGAGGTTTTTGTAAATCCAGTAATGGTAAATGTTCAAAAGGGGGAAAAGTGAGTTTATGCACGAGATGTAGAAAGATTGTTTTGCTAGATATATTAAGTCGAATGCCTTGCTGTTTAAAGGATGTATGAATCCTTTTAAGCTTGAGTTATGGGTGAAACACGTAGAGAGATTTTTTTTTTTATTTTACCAATGACTGGTAGGCAAAGGGTCGTCTTTGCTACGTTCAAGTTAGAGAGAGAACCTAGAATGGTGGGAAGATATTCTTCATAGGGTAAGTATAGATATTGATAAACCCTTAACCTGGAATAGGTTTAAAGAGGTTTTCCTTGATAAATACTTTCCTTAGACCTTTAGAGCCTAACAAGATAGAAATATATTGACTGTGGCTCAGTATGATAAAAGATTTGTGGCTTCGTCGAGGTTTGTATCGGAAATGGTAGACCTAGAAGAGAAGATGTGTGAGGTTCATAGATGAACTATGTTTTAAGATTTGATCAAAACTATCTTACATGAGGCTTATGAATTATGTCAGATTAGTGGATATAACACTTTAGATTAAGAAGGATGTGGTGGGAATCAGAGGTAGGAGGAATCAACGGAAGAAGTCTAGATTTGAGGAACCCAGAAGAGGTACCAGTATGAGTGTGCAGAGTGGGAGATCACTCAGAGGAAGTGCTCCTTGTCATAGGGAACCGAAGTATAGAGTCAGAGGCAAGCAAGATCTGTTTCTTCTGTAGCTCAGAGTAATATCGATGGAACCCTTAGATTTGAAAGATAGGTTAAGGGAACTGAAAGTTATGGGAAAATTGGGAGTGTACTACTTAGAGGATGTGATAACGTGATAAAAATATTAGAACGTGTTATAAATGTAATTCGATAAGATATTTATCCCATAATTGTTCTAATTTGAGGTGCTTGGTATATAGAGAAGGTGGACATATCAATGTTGGTTGATCTTAGTGTAACCCATTCTTTTGCATCCAGTATTCATATGAAGTTTACTGAAGTATGTATTAGTCATTGGATGCAAAATATTTTTGTTAAAGTTCCCACTAGAGATAGAGTGATAATCATAAATGCTTACAAGGGTTGTGTGATTCATATCAGTGATAGAAAAATCTGAAGCTGATTTATTACCTTTGAATATGATAGATCTTCATTCGATTTTGGGAAAGAATTGGTTGTCGGTGTATTACGATTGGGTTGATTGTTCTAGAAAGAAGGTAGTGTTCAACATATGGACATGAGTGTAACTTTCAAGGAGAACATAAGATACTCTCAAACTAGCTTATTTTGCTCCGAGAACTAGAAGATGGTTGAAGAAGGGTTGTGAAGAGTCTTTGGCATACATAATAGATTCTAGAAAGGTAAATAGGAAGTCAAAAGAAATCTTGGTTGTGGAAGATTTTCATGATGTGTTTCATGATCAGTTGTTTAGATTGCCTCTCAGCAGGGAGATTTAATTCTCTATTGATGTGATACCAGGTTCATCACAAATATCTGTAGCACTCTACAGAATAGCACTCACTGATTTGAGAGAATTGAAAGTGTAGGACGCCGTTGTATGCGAGACGGTAAAAGAATTGCTAGATAGTTTTTCTTTTCAGCAGTTTGTAAGGCGGTAACTTCATTCCTTCTTTTAGCTTACTGCATTATTTTTTTCTTTTTCTCTTCTTTCTTTTTATAGTATTTTTTTATTATTTTGTTACCTTATATGCACAGATATAGAGACGCGTTGGGTAGATTTGCTTGTAAGCCTGTGCTAGAGTCAGAATCAAACTTTTTAAATCATTTATTTGAAAATCCATCTAGTCCTGAAGAAATGAGTGAACACAGAGATCAACCCACTAGGACCCTTCAGGATTACCTCAAACCTACACGCATAGCCACACCATCATGCATCATGTTTCCAGCTAATACTCGCCAACTGGATTTTAAAACAGGGATGATACAATTACTCCCTATGTTCCATGGCTTGGAAAATGAAAACTCATATGTGTACATTAGGGAGTTTGAGGAAGTAGTTGCAACTTTTCGTAGTCAAAATGCAACTGATGACATTGTGAGACTTAAGTTCTTTCCTTTCTCTTTGAAGGATAGAGCTAAGAGTTGGCTACACTCACTAAGACCACGATCTATTAGGTCATGGAATGAGATGACTCAAGTTTTCTTTAATAAATACTTTCCCCAACATAAGACCAACGCTTTAAAAATGCAAATCTCCACCTTTGCACAAAAGGACAATGAGACTTTGTATCAGTCGTGGGAGAGATTTAAGGAGTTGTTGAGTATGTGTCCTTACTATGGGTATGAGAATTGGCGTTTGGTGAGCTATTTTTATGAGGGACTTACACCTAGAGAGCGCCAATTTGTGGAGATGATGTGTAATGGTGAGTTCTTACAGAAAGATCATGATGAGGCCATAGAATACCTCAATGAGCTTGCTGAAAAAGCTCACACTTGGACTGGACCTAGTGCTACTGATAGCACAAATAGATCACACCCTGTAGTAAACCCAAATGGTGGTGGAATTTACCATCTTAGGGAAAATGATAACCTAAAGGCTAAGGTCGATATGCTCACTAGGGAGCTAGATGTGTTAAATTTGAGTACTTTCGTTAGCCACTTTGTTTCACTTTAATTTGCCTTTAAAAATTAATCTTTGTTCTCCATTAATCATTTAATATTTTTCTTTAATTTCTTTGTTCCTTCTACTATTCTTTAAATTTGTCTCTCTGTGGAATCGATACCCCAAAGCTGTGCTATAACTATCGTGTTATTCTTTGGGCGTAATTAATTTAAGACAAAAAGAACAAGTCTTGTATAATAAAGTAATTTCATTAGTTCAAGTTCTGTGACGGAATAAGGATGTTGAAAAGATTACGTGAAAGCGTGAGACAATTATGAAGAAGTATTATTCACTTCTGTTTCTGGAGTTAGGTAAGGAAATTTCAAGGACGAAATTTTTATAAGGTTGGTAGATTTGTAATACCCGTATTCGTAAAGTAAGGGCAAAGAAGTAATTTAATAAATATGCCATGAAATTAAAATAATATATTCATACGAAAGATTTAATATTGAATGAAATAATTCTTTTGAAAAAAAAAAGGACGCGTGGGGGTGTAGGTACAAAGAAAAAGAAAAAAAAATCTAGACGCCCAGCAAAAGAAAAAAAAAAAGAAGAAAGAAAAAAACAATAAATAAATATTATTTTTTATTCTAAAAAAATCAAATCGTGGCCGCAGGTGTCACCTGCTGCCAAAATTTGGAAACTAAGGCATTGCATGTCCTCCACGTTTTTGAAACGTGGAGGATTTGTAAAAGAATGCTGAAGTTAAGAATTGTATATATATATATATATATATATATATTATACTTATCGATTTCATTTAAGCTTTCTTCCGATTATTCTATTTCCTTAAACATTTAGGGACTCAAAGAAATGTTGAAAAAGCAAAATTTTGAAGGAGTATACTGCGGAATTTAATAGAGAATCACCAAAAGCTGTTAGAAAAACAGAATGAAATAGTGTAGTGTTTATTTTTGAAATTTTAACATTCATGAAATTTCCCAGAAGTCAAAGTGAGAATTTTCAAAGGGTGTGGTTTATAACGAATTGAAGAATAAATTATAAATTTAATATAAATATGATGTCAGGTGTTGACAATCTACAACCGGGGGAATTTATGAGAGGAATGTGAAAGGCAAGGAAGTGATCCACGGGTAGTTTTAAGTGCTACATGGTGAGTTGGATTTACTTTAAGTAATCTAAATAAAATTTTTGAAATACTAGGGGTAATATTAAAATAAATTATTAGCTTATGTTTTGGTGTTAAATAAATATTTGGTTGATAGGTATGGTATAAATATTAGACACGTAGAAAATTATTATGTGAAAAGAAATATTACTAGAATGATAAGTTGATTTAATAATGATGGTAATAAATAAATTCTTGATGAGTTTTGGTTGATGTTTTGATTCTAATTATGAGGAGACGAAATTTAGTGGATCTTGACAAGCTTTGGTGGTTGATTTGATGTGATTTAGGATGAAATTTAGTGAAAATTGACAACTTTGATGTGATTTGGGATGAGAAGAATTTAGCGAAAATTTTTTTATATAATTGGAGAAAAAAATCAGGATAGCTAGTTTGAATACATGCTTGTTTTTATTTTATTATTTATATGCATATTCATATCAGTTGTTATATATATCTGAATGAGAATAAAAGAACTGGGAAGGCAACCGGTCTAAATGAGAATAAAAATATTTGAATTATTTTTTTATTATATCATTGTTCATATACATATGCATTAAATAAAAAAAAAGAACCAGGAATGGGCCAGTCTAATTGAAAAATTGTGACAGCCGGTCTAATGAATGAGAAGAAGAGATCGATGGATAATGAATCTTATGACATGTGTAGTGATAGTAAAAAGTTATCATTAAGTTATGTGAAATATAAATGATTAAATATAAAACGGGCTATTATGCAAGTTGAATACTTTTAGTAAATTTAATTCACTGAGCTTGTGAAGCTCACCCCTCATTGTACAATGATTTCAGGAAGCAAGCATGACAAATAGTTTGGTGAGTTGAGGTTCAGAAGAAATCATTTTTCTATAAGCCACATACGTGTCAACATCCTCAGGTTAGTGAGAAAATAAAATAAAAATTTATTTGTAAACATTCATGCATTTTACGTTGAATATTATGTTTAAGTTAATATCAAATTGATGTATCTCTCCTGTTGAGGGTTGAATATTGATGTAAAAGAAGTTTTGTTAGTATTATTTTTATTGTTGCATATATGTGTCTTGCTGGGATTTTCAAAATGTAATGACACCTTCTCGAGGTTAGCCAACCCGAGATAGGTCGTTACAGAGTGGATCACATGCAACTAATTGGATAGTTGGAACATAGAAAGTAGAATCTATGTGCCTCTTGTATAAGTGACATGTTGTTTTTTTATTTTCAAACACTAAAAGACTTTGATTTGACAATAAGATGCAGTGGCTACATGGCTCCTGAATATACTTTAGAAGGCCTCTTCTCTGTAAAATCTGGTGTCTTCAGCTTTGGGGTTTTGTTGTTAGAGATGTTGAGTAGCAAGAAGAACACTGGTTTTTATTATACCAACTTTCTCGATCTTCTTGGATATGTAAATGTCTCGAGTTCTTATTTAGTGAGCTGAAATTTAATTTCTCTAAAATTTCCTTGTCTAATTGTGTTCAAATTCTATTTTTTATTTATAAGGAGCCATATTTCTTTTCTAACTGTTGAAAAATACATTATAGTTTTCTGCCAATGCACTAATTGTCTTAGACAAGAACTGTTAGATGAAAAATCAAGGATGGAATGTGATCTTATATTTTATGGTTTACTTCTAAAGGCATGAGATTTGTGGAGAAGTAATAGGTCATTGAAGCTTATGGATCCAATCCTTGGAGATATTTCTTCTGCTAATGCAGGATCGAGGTATATTAACATAGCGCTTCTTTGCGTCCAAGAGAGTGCGACTGATAGGCCTATCATGTCCGATGTTGTCTTGATGCTAAGTAATGAACTAGCGATTCTGCCTTCACCAAACTAACCAGCCTTCTCAAATGTGAGAAATGTTTTGGATCCAGATCCAGGTAATAGCATGGCGGAAAAATGTTCTATGAATGATGTAACAGTCTCAATTATGGAACCTCGATGAGTATTGCATTTTACAATCTCAGAAAAGCAACCTGAGTATGTTTATAGATTTTTAATTGAACATATAGGATATTTTTCTAGTGGTCATGACAATCCATATCTGAATTATTCTATGTGATTGTCCTTGTGTGGCTTATTCTTTCCTTTGGTTTCAGTCTGGTATTTGGATCTGGTTTATAATATCATTATCTTCATATCCCAACAAGAAAAGTGTGCTTATCCTGATTAATCAATTTTACAGTGAGTCAGTGATTGAAAAAACAAAGACAGATTTAATTATCTTACAAACACTGCTCTATTTTACAACAATTCTATGGCCATTATTAGTCCATGGTCAATATTAACATAATACGGTTTCACAGGTCAGAAGGTGATTCACAGGTTCATATTCATGTCAATTTGAACTGTTTATCCTTTAGAGAAATGAAAATGAAGTGTCTTCATTTCATTTTCTTTCAATCTCTAGTCTTTTGCTCAGTCAAAGAATTCTCTTTTGCAGCTGATACCATAACTACAACTCAATTAATTGTCAAAAGCAACGGTAACTATGGTTTAAATTCTTTAGCTCCAAAGCCAGTATCAATAGGGCCTATATTGGAACGTAACAAAACTAAGTGCAATGCAGCGACGGGTTTCAGATATTTCCCCATTCAGTTTGTGATGTAGCTAAAATTTAGATATATCGGAGAATAGGGTTTTGGAGAGTTCAATCTATCTTTATTCGTATTCCATTAATAATAGTGAAATATCTCTCACCATCACTTGTGGAGGTAGGAGTTTTAGCTCCGAATCATGTAAAGTTTTGTGTCAGTTTATTTTCTGCAGTTTTATTCTTAACAGGCAACACCTTAGCTTCGTCATGACAAAGTTTTGAACCATGCTTATTTTCCCTGATGATTCAAAGAAACAGTGTTTAGGAATATGGTACAAGAACTTTCCACATTGTTGTATGGATTGCAAACAAAGAAAACCCAGTTACAAATTCACATGGTAGCTTAACAACTATGACTAATAGTGGAAATCTAGTTATCGTTAATGAAAAAATGAGACTCTCTAGTCATTAAACTCTTCAGGAGTAGTAGAAATGGAATTTGCATAATCAATATAATTCCATTTGTTAGTGCTTGAAGGGTTTTGTTCTTTAGACTTCGTTTGGAACCAAATAAAAATGGAATTCATTTCATTTTCAAATGAATTAAAAACAGAATTCATTTAAAAATGAATTTTTATATTTAGCTTTCTTATGTTAATTTATAGAATTCAACTGAATTTTTATGCTTAAAATGTTTGGAAATAAAGGAGTCAAAAGAGGAGGGAGAAAGAGGCTAGAAGGAGGGGAGGGAAAGGGAGAGGGAATAAGAGAGTGAAAGAGAGAATATTTTGGTCAACATAACATTTTATTCTTTATTTTGTGAAATTTATTTGTAAATTCTATATCTTTTGATAGAATTTACAACGAGTTAACTCAATTCTATCATCTCTACTAAACACATTATGGAAAACATCAATCTTCTTATTTTTCAATCATCTCCCTTTTCTTTCCTCTCCTTCCTTCCTCTCACATTTCTTCTCTGTCAATAATAAGAGGCTTAGTGATTATGGTTATGATTTGAATTAGGCATGCTGGGTGATTAAGTAACATTCTGAACTAATTACTATTTACGAATTGAAGAAAACCATTAATTTTTCTGATTTGTTATCTCAGTGTAATCTGTTCCACAATCAATGGATGATTCTGCTAAGGAGAAAAAGCTAGTGATAATTGTGGTGACATCAACAGTTTTCTGGTGTACTTGTTTTTGGTGTGGCATGCTATTGTATAATTTGGAATATCAGTAGGAAGAAAAGAGGTCAGCATACCCATAAACCGTTGTTGATATATTCTATGAAGAAAAGTCCAGCATATTTTGTGACCTAGATAGAAAAAATGGGATGAAAGAAGAGGGAAAGAATCAATAATTGGAGAGCATTTTTTTTTTTGGGTATGAAAAAAGTGAGAGAATTATTGTTTTCTTAATACATGCACAAATCACATTCCTACCAAATTGAAAAGATTAGGAGTGACAATTAAAATAAGCTAAACTGTCTTTTTCTTCTTTCATCCCACATTTACATAATCTTTACCAAAAATATGATAGAAAACATGAATATTCTTATTTTTTCATCTCCTTCGTCGTCTCTCTTCTCCCTTTTATTTTCTCTACCAATCATAGATCAATGTGTCCAATGGGATTTTATTTTTATGGCTAGTACCAAAATTCTAGTGAAAATCTTATTTGCTAAGGAGAATTCAATAAATTTAGGAAAAATCACATTAACCTTCCTCAGATTCAATAAATTTGAATGTAAGAATTAAAATGGAAGCTCGTATCTTCCCCCCCACCCCCTGATTTTTTAAATTTAATTTCATACTAATTTAGCCATTTATAAGTTTTGTAGACTGAGCTTTTAACCCAAGAAGGGGGTGAATTGGGTTTTTAAAAACTTTCGCTAATCAATCACAAGTTTATAATTACAGATAAACCAACAAGCATGTAAACAAGTAATGTGCTGTAAATAAAAGAGTTTAAGGAATAAATGATGCAAACTCACTTTATAGTGGTTCAGTAATATCAGATTTGTTCCGACCCTACATCCACTCTCTTCAAGGAACCTCGTTGAAGTAATCCACTAAGAAACTTAGTCGTGCGACTTCATGGGTGTTGTATAAACCTTACAATCAATCCTTTCCCCTTAGAAGCAAAAATCCATTCCTCTTGGAAGCAAAATCCCTTCCTCTCATAAGCTAATCCCTTTACAATAGATGCTGTAAAGTAAATGGTAGAGAGACAACAATGAAAGCTTATACAACTTAATAATATCTTTCTTTTAAGGTAAAGGTTGAAGAATGGCTCAACAATAAATATTTCAAAGCTTTTGTGTATCAACGAGTAAAAACTTGATTGAATGTATATTCTCCTTTTTGAAATGCTCAATAAAGTGGGTTTAAATAGCCTTGATGTAATATGCCCATTCTGTGCTGATTTGGTACGTTTTGGTACAATTTGTGCTGAAATCTTATGTCTCAACAGTCATATTTTTTTAACTGCCAGTCGACTGGGTCTTAGTACCAGCCGACTGGGTCAAGTTAAAAATCACATTTTTAAAGGCTATGATTGGTACTAGTCGACTGGGGACTTTCTGTCCAAAGAACTAGTTGACTGGGGACTGTCTGTCCAAAACACTAGTCGACTGTGGACACACTGTCCAAAACACCAGTCTTCTGGTATAAGTACCCAGTCGACTGGGTTGCCTTTCAACCTAGTTTTCATTCTTTTTCAAAAAGAGCCATTGGACAATCTAATTACCTGAACAAGTGAGATTTACAACTTGTTGGAATACCTTGTTCCTATTGTTGGGAAACCACCTTAGATGATGCCCACGAGGTGATCTTCCAAACACCCAAGTCTAGAGTGACTTGTATAAAGAAAAGGGACAACAACCAATCAAAGCAAGAAAGAAAAGAACACAAGCAATTTGTTGACGAGGTTCGGCAATATACCTACGTCCCCGTGAACTCCTCCGAGCTCTCTGCACTATCTTATCAATGGAGTTCTTTACAATCAGCAACACCCTTCCAAGAACTCATAGGTTCTTGAAGAACAAGAAGAGAAGAAAGAAAGTGATAGAACTATTACAAAAGCACTCTACCCATAATCTATACTACTTCTCTCTTTACATCCAGCCTTTCTTTTGAGATCTATTCTAGTGCTTCTCTGTGTTTTGTGTCTTTGCACTCTCACATTTGCACTTTAGCTCTCTTGTATGATGATCACTTGTATGCCACAATGTGTTATATCATGAGATTGAAGCTAGGTGACCCTTTATATAGTGTACCAACTTCTTGACCCATCTTGAAGATCAATATCCACCCTTAGATCTAGAGGACTAATCATCCATAGCCCTTCATCATTCCTTAGTGATCCTATGCATTTTGGACATGTCTCCATGTCTCCACGCACTTAACAAAGGCTGAACCAATGTACATCAGTGTGCCTGGCACCGTGGCCTAGACCAGGGCACGCCGCGGCCCAGAGCAGAACACATATTCCTCTTTTTTTGGGCACCACGGCTTGGCCCTCCTCCAACATCCTTTCTTGCTGTGCGTTGCGGTTTGACCTGGTGCGCACTCCTTGCTGAACTTCATTCTTCTTCTTCTGTTTAAATCATAGACGAACTCCAACAATCTCTACCTTTGTCTAAGCATTTAAACTGAACCCATTGTGCAGAGAACTCAGTATCCAAACTCATCTTGAGTCATCATATCAACTGACCCCAATCCTAAGAAGTCCAAGGTAATGATTGAACTTGCTTAGAGGTAGAACTTTAGTACCTAAATCCGTAGGGTTTTCTTTCGTGGCCACCTTGTCCACATGAATGCATCACTCGGTAACATTTTTCCGAATGAAATGGTACGACATCCATGTGCTTTGTCCTCTCATGGAACACCAGATTCTTGCACAAATGCAATGCACTTTGGCTATCAGAATACACCACAACCTGCTCCTTTACTACCTTCAACTCTTCCAACAACCCTTTGCACCACATAGCCTCCTTGATGGCTTTTGTAGCCACTATGTACTCATCCTCGGTTGTTGAGAGTGCTACCACGGGCTGCAACTGAGCCTTCCAATCATTTAAGTTGAAGAAGTAGGAAGTAATTGATCTCTTTTTATCCCAGTCTGCTCCATAGTCTGAATCAGCATAACCTTCAAGGCAGATGGACTTACCTCTCTTCTTATAAACCAACCCCACATATGGGCTTCCCTTCAAGTACCTCATCAGCTACTTTATCCCAAGCCAATGCTCTTTTTCGGGATTACTCATAAACCTACTAAGGACACTTATTACATGAGCAATATCAAGTCTAGTGCTTACCAGGGTGAACATTATAGAACCAACCGCACTAGAGTAGGGGACTTTTTCCATTTCCTTCTTCTCATTGGATCTTGGACATTGATCACTGGAGAACTTGAAATGACCAGCAAATAGAACCTTCACTGTTTTGCTATCTTCCATAGAGAACTTAGATATCATCTTCTCTATGTAGGAAGTTTGAGAGATCTTCAATCTGTTTCTCTCCCTTTCTCGGATGATACACATCCCAAGGATCTTCTGTGCATGGCTAGATCCTTCATCTCAAACTCCTCACTGGGTTAAGTCTTCAATTTTCCTATCCTCTCCATGCTGCTCCCAACCAATAACATATCATCAACATAGATCAGGATGATCACCACTTCCTCCATCTTCTGCCCCTTGTAATACAAGCACGAATCATAGTAGTTCCTCATAAAACCCAGGCTGGTTACAAAAGAATCGAACCTCTTATTCTATTGCCGAGGTGATTACTTCAGGCTATATAGAGATTTCTTCAGTGGGCACACCAAATCTCCCTGCCTTCCTTCTCATAGCCTTTGGGTTGCCTCATGTAAATGGTCTCATCAAGCTCTCCATGTAAGAACACTATCTTCATATCCATTTGTTCGATTTCCAAATTGAACTGGACCACTAATATTAACACTATCCTGATCGTCTTGTATTTCACAACTGGTAAGAATATTTCGGTGAAGTCTATGCCTTCTCTTTGTGTGAACTTTTTCTCCACCAGCCTAGCTTTATACCGAATTTCATCCCCTGGAGTGTTCTTTTCTTTGATCTTGTAAATCCATCTACAATCCACAACTCTCTGTTTTTCTGGTTTGGGCACCAATACCCAAGAGTTGTTCTTCCTCAAAGAATCAATTTCTTCCCCCATAGCTAACTGCCACTTTGATGAATCCTTACACTCCATGCCATCCATGTAAGTTTCTGGTTCAACCTCTCATTCTGTCCAAGGAGTTACAACATTAGCATCCGCAAACCCATATCTCAAAGGTGGTCTAACCACCCTCCTTTCCCAGTCCCTTGTAAGCTGGTAGTTGTTGTGAGTTTTAAATTACTCACAAGCGCACGAGTCGTTTGCAATATAGTGTTGTGCAAGTGCGAGGTCGAATCCACAGGGAATTGCATTGTGAAAATATTTTTATCTAAACTAAGCATATTTTAACCTAGTTCCAAGTTTTGAATTGTCTTTAGCAAAACAAATATAAACTAAACTAAATTGATTTAAAGACTAATGATAAAAAACACTAAAGTTTCTGAATCCACCCCACCAAAGTAAAGCATATATCTTCATGTTCTATATAAAAATAATCTATTAAAACATTCTATGAATCTAACTTTAAATAAATCACAACAAATATCCCAATTAAACCAAAACAATCCAATGTATCATCTTTTAACAAATCACAAAGGATATTCAATTTAATCAAAAACAATTCGATGCATCCATCAGATGAAACATATAGAATATCCACCAGAACAATTTAAACGCAATCAATCATAAGATTTTGCTCAAATAATTGAACAAAACATTTATACTAAAAAAAATCTGAATTGTATAAACAAATCTGAAAATATTATGCCAAACAACGGCGAAGCTTCATCTTCAACCTTAACTGAAGATTTTAGCCACTCATAATCATGAAACTAAAGTTCACAATAACAATGCTAAACATTAAACTTTAAAACTAACAAAAGCAGTAAATTAAAAACTGACTATACATGGGGAGAAATTCCACTCGCTGTTGGGCGGCGCTTCCGCTCGTGGTAGCAAAGCCTTCAGAGATCCACTAGAATGATAGTAGAAGTCCTCCAAATTGCACCAAAATGGCACTTGGATTGCTTACTAAAGATTAAGTGAAGAGGGGCTTATATAGGGAAACATCACAAGTGCAATATGCTTCCAATCCGATGTGGGATACTGCAAATTTCAGCTTTTTCTCTTTAACATTTGTCTACTAAAACTGTCATAACTTTCTCTAGAAAAATAATTTTATTGATCTGTAAAATTCCCCAGAAAATAGACATCGGGATATTTCCAAGCATATATGGCCCATCACCTGGTTCTTCCTGAATCAATACAGTTTAATCCTAAAAAATGGCTGATCTGTCACGTTGAAATAATGCACAGTCTAACCTTTGTCTACTAAAACTTCCATAACTTTCTCTAGAAACAACATTTTATTGATCCGTGAAATTCCCCAGAAACTAGACATCCGGATCTTTCCAAGAATATATGGATCATCTCTTGGTTCTTCCTGAATCAATACAGTTTAATCTTCAAAAATGGCTAATTTGTACGAGCAATTCTGGCAATTTAGTGAAACTCCTTTCCAAGCTTGTAAACCTGTAAAACGACGAAAAACAACCCAAAGTAGCAAATTCCTAAGCTAACAAATGTAAATTAAGGGGCCAAAATATGCAGTATTTGGTACTCACCAAATACCCCCAAACTTACATTTTGCTAGTTCCTTAGCAAAACAAAATAAAAGACTAAATGAAAAATAAAGAACATAAAGATAAGTTCATCACTCATGGTATCCAAAAATTTAAGGAGCACACATCACCATGATATTCATTCATGAGCAAGCTTAAAAAGTTAAACCCATCTTCGCAATGAATAGAAATGTTAAAATCTAATTACTTACAAAAGGCAGGTTAAGGCATCAAGAGTTTGGCACTGTGTAAAGTGAATTAGCATATAAAAATGAAGCTTCCAAATAACTCCAATGTGTAAGGTCTCCATGTCTCAATATTCACCGAATTTCCCATCAGAATGAATGAAAATGGTATAGTTTTTATTTTCTTCTCCTTTTTTTTTTTTATTATAAGGCTCTACTATGTTTAGTTCCCTTAAGCTTTCTAATTGACCCATGTAGCGAGTGTTGAGTCAATGACTCCCAAACCAGATGGTTTTAGGACATTAGGTGTAAAGACACCCCTAAGGACTTTCTAACTCGAGTAAAAAAGGCTACGAAATTAAACTGACCTTAATACTACCAAGCAAAATTTCCACCTTTTGATGTGAACACTCACTGCTTACTAAGGTAAGAGATCCAGTTACTCAGTGGAAAGTTTATTTATGATCATCAAAATTTTTTATTTTTTATTTTTTTTGTACTTTTTTATGCCAAAGTGTTTATCCATGAAGTCATCCAGTTCAGTTAAGATAAGGAAACGTACACATTAAAATCACATATCATACCTCACACAATTTGTGCTAATGTACTCGTGTTAGATTAGATCCAACATATGAATTCTCAAATGCCTAAAGTAAGTAACTAAATTTTAAAACTTTATCACCAGATCATATGTTCAAAATTTCAAGCTCATCAATGACATCACATCACAGAAAATGTTTAGATCAACCAAAATTTCAAAATAACATGAGCATGCATTTACCTTCTTTCTTTTTCTTTTTTTTTTAAATGAAGAAAAACAACAAATTAGGACAAAGTGTGTATAATGTGTCTCCCATACCCCCAAACTTAAATTATACATTGACCCCAATGTGTGAATAATATGGAAAGAGCTGACCTGGGATATTGAGAACTATCTAGACTGGTATGGCTCATAACATACCCCTAAACTTGATTCGAAGTACGCTTTGTCCCTGAAAAATAAAGACTGGAAAACAAAAACAACACTAGAGAAAAGCAATAACAAGAAATATGTAAAATAATAAAAAAACAGAAAAGATGTGCTGTGGGGTGTCTCCCATGAGCGCTAAGTTTAACGTTTTCAGCCATACCCAGCATTAGTAATCATGCCCACCCAAGCACTCCATCATCTGATCAATAAATGGGAGTGGAAAATGATCATTCCTTGTGGCAGCATTCAACTTATGGTAGTCTATACTCACTCTACATCTTGACTGCACACGAGTTGAAACCAACTCGTCATCTTTATTCATCATTCCCATCAATCCAACCCACTTTGGAATGATATGAATTGGGCTCACCCACTCGCTATCAAAGATTGGATAAATGATCCCTATATCCAACAGCTTAATCACTTCAGTCCTCACAACCTCTTGCATAGCTGGGTTGAGCCTTTTTTGTGGCTCCCTCGATGGCTTGGTATTCTCCTCTAAATGTATCTTGTGCATCACCACTGAGGGGTTGATTCCCTTGATATCCTCAATAATCCAGCTGATAGCTTCCTTATGCTCTCTTAAAATGTCCAATAATTTCTTCTCTTGAGCTTCAACTAAATCCGAAGCTATAATCACAGGCAAAAAATCTGCTGGACCTAGGAACTCATACTTAAGATTGTCCGGTAAAGGCTTAAGTTCCTTCTTGAGGGGCTCAGGTGTTGCGGTCTCCTCTATCTCACTGCTCTCCCGAGGAGCAGACTCCAAAATGGCATTTGCTTGCTCAAGTACTTTATCCAAATCCAAATCCTCTCCAAATTGAGCAAAGCATACCTCCAAGGGGTCCTCAAAGCGAGATTCATCCACAATCTCATCCGTCTTGCTATTCTCCCGAGGAGCAGACTCCAAAATGGCATTCGCTTGCTCAAGTAACTTATCCAAATCCAAATCCTCTCCAAACTGAGCAAAGCATGCCTCCAAAATGTCCTCAGACTTCATTTCTTTCTTGGGCGCTTGTAATCTCTCAGGGTAAGGCGCTTTAGGTACAAACAACGTAGGAAGATCCTTAATAGTAGGTGTGGCTATAGATGGCTCAGCATCTCTCTTCTCCATGTTACCACTTTCTTGCCCTTGCTGTAGAGCGGGGTTCTCTTCCACTTGATTTTCCACTTGTCTTCCATACCTTAATGTGACAATCGATTACACTTGTTCCTGCCGGTGCGTAGGAGTTGATGAATTTTCAATCGCGAACTGTTCATTCGGGTTATGCACGGGTTAACTGGGGAACTTTCTCTTCTCTCCTTCACCCAAGTAACTTGCGATTTGACCATTTGAGTATCTAGCTTGGCAATTGCTTAGGTGTTTACAATTGTTGCACTCCTCACTTCGCTTATTGATTGGCCGGTCATCTTCTTGAAATCATTGAGGGCGTCCTCCAATGACTGTGAAACCGACGCTGACGCTTTAGTGGGAGCTTGGTAAGCGGGTGATGGTGCTGGATGGGCTGAGAGACCATAACTTGGAACTGGTGGAGGAAATCCGGGAGGGTATTGATTGTGAGCATGATGAGGGGCTCCTTCCTGATTCATCAGCTGGTTCTGCTTCCATGAAAAATTAGGGTGGTTCCGCCACCCTGAATTGTACGTCTTGGAGTATCCATTTGATTGCCACTAACAGTCATTGAAAACATTCATTTGTTCCATAGGATATTCGGCAAAAGCCGGCATAGTTGGACAATTCTGTGCTAAATGCATAAAGCTAGCACAGATGGAACAGTTATCAACATTAAATGTATTGGCTACACTGATGGACTGACTGGTCATCTTCATGAAATCCTTGAGGGTGTCCTCTAAGGACTGTGAAACCGGCGCTGGATTCATCCACATTTTTTTATATAAATGAAAATTAAAATTAAAATTAAAATTAAAATTAAAATTAAAATTAAAATTAAAATTAAAATTAAAATTAAAACTAAAATTAAAATTAAAATTAAAATTAAAATCAAAATCAAAATCAAAATCAAAATCAAAATCAAAATCAAAATCAAAATCAAAATCAAAATCAAAATCAAAATTAAAATTAAAATCAAAATTAAAATTAAAATCAAAATCAAAATCAAAATCAAAATCAAAATCAAAATCAAAATCAAAATCAAAATCAAAATCAAAATCAAAATCAAAATCAAAATCAAAATCAAAATCAAAAATTAAAATCAAAATTAAAATTAAAATTTAAAATTAAAATTAAAATTAAAATTAAAATTAAAATTAAAAACACAAAAAAATAAATAAATAAAACAAAACAAAACAAAACAAAAATACTAACTAAACTAGCAAAAAAATAAAATCAATTCACACAAAAATTTCACAAACAAAACAATTCCCTGGCAACGGTACCAAAAACTTGTTGTGAGTTTTAAATTACTCGCAAGCGCACGAGTCGTTTGCAATATAAGGTTGTGTAAGTGCGAGGTCGAATCCACACGGAATTGCGTTGTGAAAATATTTTTATCTAAACTAAGCCTATTTTAACCTAGTTCCAAGTTTTGAATTGTCTTTTGCAAAACAAATATAAACTAAACTAAATTGATTTAAAGACTAATGATAAAAAACACTAAGGTTTCTGAATCCACCTGATAAGAGTCATAAAATGCATCTAAACAGTACTTAATTGTTAGCATTTTAGGGTTGATCGAGGTTGGAATTACATTTTTATACCTTAATAACTCTAAAGTGTTATTCTTGAATTGTTGACCTATTTCAGTGCATTTTCAGGTACTTTGAGCTTAAAAAAGAGATAGAAAAGCTATCATCATTTTAAACACGAAGCTTCAATGAATACTCGAGTGAGATAATGGTCGCGGAAGAGCCAAGATGAAGAGAAACCAAGAAAGGAGATTTACTAAATTGCCCATACAGATCAATCATCTTTGAAAATTAAACTGTATTGATGCAAGAAGAACTAGGAGATGAGCCATATATGCTTAGAAAGATCCAGAAGTCTATTTTCTGGAGAATTTTACGACTTGTAAAAATGATTTTTCTAGAGAAAGTTATGGCAATTTTAGTAGACAAAGGTCAGGCTGTGCAGGCTGTGCGGGATTTCAGCGTGATTTTGGGCTTAAATCCCACATCCCACATCGGTTGGAAAACACATTTCTATATCCCACATCCCACATCGGATTGGAAACACATTGCACTTGTGGTATTTCCCTATAAAAGGCCAGCAATCGGAGCTCATCTGAAATCATCAGAGAGTGAATCCAGAGGGCCAGCAATCTAGAGGGCCTTTAGGGTGAATCCAGAGGGCCAGCAATCCAGAGGGCCTTTAGGAGGAATCCGAAGTATAATTTTGGAGGGCAAGCTGAGGAATAGCCGAAGCTTTCGCTACCAAGGAGGTGATGATCGTTGAGAGGCCGGAGGCAACTCAAGGAAGCATAAGTTCCATGGCCAGCTAATCTCCAAGCAAGGCGAAGAGATGAATCCCTATGTGTAGTTGTTCTTATTTTCCTTTATTTGATTCAGTTGTCGTGGAATTATTTATGTTTTATTCTTTAATTTAATTAGAAGATTTATTATTATTCTGGTGGTTGCATGCTTCTTTTCCATATAAATCTAGTCATGCTCTTCTTATGTGTATCTGTTTGGGTGTGATTGAGTCCGGTAGATCTCTTTTATTGATTTGTCCATTGCTGCGGTATTGTCAGTTAGATATATCGTCGTCTCTTGATAATTTATAAGTTAGGTCAGGTGTGTTTATAAGTAAAGAAGATTTCATAACAATTACATTAGGACTTATGCATGCACTTTAATTGAATATTTTCCGATTGTCTGTTTGGGATGTGAAACTTGCAATCGAGATAAAAACAACTGAATCAAGTTAGGATTAGGGCAACGAACCTAGGGAGGATTACCGGAACCCTGTTGTTTTCTTTATTATTGTATCCATCAATTATTCACACAATCATATCACTTCACTATCAATTCAGATTCTTTCATTTAATCTTTTATCGTTTGCGTTATTGTTTACAAC
This sequence comes from Bretschneidera sinensis, assembly GCA_023935145.1. Lineage (NCBI taxonomy): Eukaryota > Viridiplantae > Streptophyta > Magnoliopsida > Brassicales > Akaniaceae > Bretschneidera > Bretschneidera sinensis. Next base: position 140,657,656 of record CM043698.1, on the reverse strand, counting down.
TTCTTTTGTTAATTAACTTGTTTCTCTGTGGAATCGACATCCTAAAGCTGTACTACAATTACCGCGTTAAGTTTTGGGCGTAATCAAATTTTGGCGCCGTTGCCGGGGAAACGCGCTTAAGTACAAGGAAGATTGTCCACTTTTGACATGACGGTAGAAGAACTGTAAATAGTTTTTCTTTTCAGCAGTTTGTAGAGACGGTAACTTGGTTCCCTCTTTTAGCTTGCTGCATTAATTTAATTTAATTTTATCTTATTCTTTCTTTTTATAGTAATTTTTCATTATTTTGTTACCTTGAATGCAAAAATATAGAGATGCTTGTAGGCCTGTGCTAGAGTCAGAATTCAATTCATTTCTAAATCCTTTATTTGACAGCCCATCTAGTCCCGAAGAAATGAGTGAACATGAATATCAACCCCTTAGGACCCTTCAGGATTACCTCAACCCTACACGCACAGACACACCATCATGCATCATATTTCCAGCCAATACTCGCCCATTAGAGTTTAAAACAGGGATGATACATTTACTCCCTACATTTCATGGCTTGGATAATGAAAACCCATATTTGCACATTAGAGAGTTTGAGGAAGTAGTCGCAAATTTTCATAGTCAAGACGAAACCGATGACATTGTGAGGCTTAAGTTCTTTCCTTTCGCTTTGAAGGATAGAGCTAAGAGTTGGCTATACTCACTTAGACCACGATCTATTGGGTCATGGACCGAGATGACTCGGATTTTTTTTAATAAATACTTTCCCCAACATAAGACCAATACTTTAAAAAGGCAAATCTCCACCTTTGCACAAAAGGACAGCGAGACTTTGTATCAGCCTTGGGAGAGATTTAAAGAGTTATTGAGTATGTGCCCTCACCATGGGTATGAGAGTTGGCGCTTAGTGAGCTATTTTTATGAGGGACTTACATATAGAGAGCGCCAATTTGTAGAGACGATGTGTAATGGTGAGTTTTTAGAGAAAGATCCTGATGAGGCCATAGAGTACCTCAGTGAGCTTGCTAAAAAAGCTCACACTTGGACTGGACCTAGTGCTACTGAAAGCACAAATAGGTTACGACCTATAGGGAACCCAAATGGTGGTGGAATTTACCATCTTAGGGAAAAGGATAACCTTAGAGCAAAGATCGAGATGCTCACTAGGGAGCTCGATGAGTTAAAGACTAAAAGCATAAAGCCAACACACGTAGCTAATAATGCAAAATCTTTTGAACCATATTTTGTGTGCGGTGGGGTAAATCATCTTGCCCAAGAGTGTCCCACATTTGTTGAGATGAGAGGGATGTATAAGGAACAATGTAATGCCTTACGCCTGTACAAGAAGCCTGTGACACCCTTCTCTGATACTTATAATCCGGAATGGCGAAATCACCCCAATTTCAGTTGGAAGTCTAAAAACCAACAGCTTCCACAAACCCCTGTACCATATCATGCACCTGTTTCTTCTAGGAGTTCTTTAGAAGATACTTTACATGCTTTTATTAAGGCACATGGTAAGACTAATAAAAGACTTGAATCGTTAATTGTGCAGGTTGTTGAAGAACATAAAGAGATAAAGAGCCAAGTGTCCAAGTTGATGAGCTACTTGAGTGTGGCTGAGCGAGATAAGTTCCCTTCTCAAGCTCAGTCCACACCCTATGGTCAGCACCTAGCACAAAAGAATTTGAAGGAGGTGAATGCCATCGAGACACTGAGGGGTAAGTCATTACACATCCCAACAACGGAAAAATCAGAGGATGTGGATAAAAGCCATCAAGCACAAGCATACATGATTGACTTATTCATGGAAAAGGTTCAGCACCTTAATCCATTTGAGTCCACCCTCATCCATGGCTTCACCAAAGCATACGTCGAGCCAGAATTTGCGGATGTTACTGATGACATCCTTGAGGCCCCCCAAAAGCATAGAAGCACCAAATTTGGCAATGAAGCAGTGGCGGATGCATTCAACCTATGTTTTTCAAAGAGGGAATAAGAGCGTCTGGCTGAAGACGTAAAACTTAGCGCTCATGGGAGGCAGCTCACAATGTATCCTTTTATTTTTATTGTATTTCATATTTCTTTTTCTTATTTATTATTATTATTTTGCTGTTTTCTAGTTTTACTTTAGTATTTATTTTTCAGGGACAAATATACGAAGCAGTCCAAATGGTGGAGCACAATTTTCAGCTTCTACGCACCTTTGGCTACAAAGGGAGTCTCTTTTACTCTTTCTTTTACATTGAGGTCAATGCAATTTTTAAGTTAGGGGTGGAGGAAAGGCATCTCTTTGTTTCCATATTCTTTATTTCCATACATTTTTTTTCTTTTTCCATTGAACTGCTTGGTGTCATTTTCCTTTTTGTTTTTGTTTTTAGCATGCTTTATGTTTGCCTTAGAGTTAATTCACATGTCAATGATATGAGCTTAATTGAGATAGCAGATAGCATGTAGAAGAAGTTAAATCTTGCTTCGGTTTGAAATTAATTTAAGCATCAATCTTCATTTGGTTAGAGACTCTAGTTTGTGGTAAGATTGTATGATTAGTCTTAAACATGTAGAGAAATTTTATGTGTGATTATTTTGTGAATATTTTTGCGGTCTCGACAAGCTCTAGAACTTACTTGATAATCACTTGGGGCGAATTCCTAGAATGCACACTACTTAGGATATGATATAGGCTATTTTTGAACCGTTTGAGCCTTTCAAACCTACCATTGCTATATTTATCACTAGTCACCTATTTGAGCCTTGTTTCTTTCGATAAACCATTTACTTACCTTTATGAGCCTAAAAATATTTTTATCCTTACCTTTTTTTAAAAGAACTTAGTTATACACATGTTGTGAGAAGCACTTAAAAGGAATAAGGGTGAAAATATGAAAAAATATCACTACCGCAACCCGAGTACATTAAAGGAGATAAGTTGGGGGTTGTGGAAAAGAAAAGAAAAGAGAAATGAAAAAGAAGGTGAATGGTTATATGCCAAAAAATAAAGAATTATGGCAAAGAAAGAAGAAAGAAAGAAAAGAAAAAAAATGGTGATTTGTTGAAAGAAATGCTCGAAAAATTGTTAAAAGAGTTGGGTGTTGAAGTAAGGTTATCCAGTGCTTAAAGAGTTGTGTTCAAAACTAAGAGATTAAGTTCTTCGACTTGTTGAATCCTTCCTGTTCTTTCTTAACCTTTACCTTAGGCTAACGTTACAAGCTTATTAAAGACCTTTTGATCCAATGTAGTGTGATTTTTCTACAATAGTGGAGAGTGATTTAAAAAGTGAGCCTATGGAGCTTGTTTTTGTGATTGATGTCACGCAATTTATTATGTTTTTAGAGGCCAAGACTTGTATTCATGAATGTTATGCATAAAATCATCCGGGTGTTCGGATTAATGGTTTGTGGTAAGATGGATGTTAAGAGTTAATAATGATTTTAAGATTGATGTTTGGATTACTTTTGGACTTAGGTGAAATTTAATGATTCTATGTGCCGTATGTTATGTGCAATTTTTAAGACAAAAAGTGAATTACTCTTGGTTCAACGCTAGCTTTGCTTTACTTTGTTTTTAAATCCTACCATAGAATTCATCTCTTATTTTCGCTTCAATTGCTAGGGACTAGCAATAAGATAGTTGGGGGTTGTGATGAGAGTCATAAAATGCATCTAAACAGTACTTAATTGTTAGCATTTTAGGGTTGATCAAGGTTGGAATTACACTTTTAGACTTTAATAACTCTAAAGTGTTTTTCTTGAATCGTTGACTTATTTCAGTTCATTTTCAGGTACTTTGAGCTTAAAAAAGAGATAGAAAAGCTATCATCATTTAAAACATTAAGCTTCAATGAATACTAAAGTGAGATAATGGTCGCGAAAGAGCCAAGATGAAGAGAAACCAAGAAAGGAGATTTACTAAATTTCCAGAATTGCCCATACAGTCAATCATTTTTGAAAATTAAACTGTATTGATTCAAGAAGAGCCAGGAGATGAGCCATATATGCTTAGAAAGATCCGGAAGTCTATTTTCTGGAAAATTTTACGGCTTGTAAAAATAATTTTTCTAGAGAAAGTTATGGCAGTTTTAGTAGACAAAGGTCAGGCAGTGCGGGATTTCAGCGTGATTTTGGGCTTAAATCCCACATCCCACATCGGTTGGAAAACACATTTCTATATCCCACATCCCACATCGGATTGGAAACACATTGCACTTGTAGTATTTCTCTATAAAAGTCCTACTCCACTTCAGCTTTGAGGCATCAATCAGAGCTCATCTGAAATCATCAAAGAGTGAATCCAGAGGGCCAGCACTCGAGAGGGCCTTTAGGAGGAATCCGAAGTATAATTTTGGAGGCCAAGCTGAGAAATCGCTGTCTACTAAAACTGTCATAACTTTCTCTAGAAAAATCATTTTATTGATCTGTAAATTCTCTAGAAAATAGACATCGAGATCTTTCGAAGCATATATGGTTCATCACCTGGTTCTTCCTGAATCAAAACAGTTTAATCCTCAAAAATGGCTGATCTGTCACGCTAAAATCATGAACAACCTGACCTTTGTCTACTAAAACTGCCATAATTTTCTCTAGAAAAATCATTTTATTGATCCGTAAAATTCTCCAGAAACTAGACATCTGAATCTTTCAAAGTATATATGTCTCATCTCCTGGTTCTTCCTGAATCAATACAGTTTAATCTTCAAAAATGGCTGATATGTACGAGCAATTCTGGCAATATCATGAAACTCCTTTCCAAGCTTGTAAACCTGTAAAACAACAAAAAACAACTCAAAGTAACAAATTCATAAGCTAACAAATGTAAATTAAGGGGCCAAAATATACAATATTTGGCACTCATCAATAGTCATTCTGACTTGCTGCATCAACCCCTTCCAGTTCAACCTCCTCTTGATTTTCTTGAGCTTGGCCTTCATCAATGAGCTTTACCTGGTTCGAACCCTCTTGCCTTCCTTACTCTATCTGAACCGAATTCTCCTTGATACAATGCTCCACAAATTTTGGACTGGTTTGCTCACTAGTCCCTGTAGGGTTAGTTTTCTCCAAGTAGAGAAATAACAATTCATTAAAAATGGCATCGCTACTTATTAATAGTTTCATTCCTTTTGGTTCTAAGGACCACAATCTATACCCTTTAACCCCATCACCATACCCTAGAAATACACATTTTCTAGAACTTGAGTTAAGTTTATCATCCTTTTGATGTGCATATGCAGCACACCCAAAAGTCCTAAGGTTACTCAACTCAGGGGGTTTCCCACTCCACATCTCCATGAGAGTCTTGAGCTCTAAAGCTCTAAAGGGTGATCTATTAACCAAGTATGAAGCTGTATACACAGCTTCTCTCCAAAAATATTTTGGTAAACCGGACCCAATTAACATGCACCTAACCTTTTCCATAAGAGTTCTATTCATCCTCTCAGCAACTCCATTTTGCTGAGGGGTTTTCACAACCGTTTTATGTCTCAGAATGCCATTTAATTCATAGAATTTATCAAAATCCTTATTAAGAAAATTCTAAGCCATTATTGGTTCTTAACACCTTAACTACCCTGCCCATTTTAGTCTCCAGCAACTTTTTCCACACCACAAATTTATTCAAAGCATCTGATTTATTTTTAAGCAAATAAACCCAAACCATTCTTGAAAAATCATCAATTAAAGACAAAAAGTAATGATTACCTCATTGTGTTAGTGTCTTTGCTAGTCTCCAAAGATCCGCACGGATGTAGTCAAGGAACCCTTTAGGCTTGTGCATTCCGGTGTTGAAGCTGACCCGGTGTTGCTTCCCAAGAATGCAACTCTCACAGAAATCCAGTTTCTCTACTTTGTCACCACCAAGTAGACCATTTTTGCTGAGAACTTGCAGCCCCTTTTCGGTCATATGCCCCAAGCGATTGTGCCAAAGTACTGCCTTATCCATCTCAACCATCAAGCTTGCTACTTGATCCTTGATTTTTGACTCACCGATCATCTCATAAAGTCCATCTTTGATTGCTGTTTTGATCACTATCAAAGAACCCTTGGTTACCTTAATATTTCCTCCCTCTGCCTTTTATGAATACCCCAAGTAATCCAGCTGCCCCAATGAGATCAAATTTCTCTTCAAATCTGGAACATACCTCACATTCCGCAGCAGCCTTGTGACTCCATCAAACATCCTCAACAAGATGTCTCCTATCCCCCTCTCTTGGCAAGAAATGTCATTCTCTAAGAAAACCTTTCCATAATTGGTTTACTGGAAATTCTTGAACCATTCCTTGTGAGGACACATGTGACAAGTGCACCTGAAATCCAAAATCTATTTCTCACTGCTTTGCCTCTTGCTCACATTTGAGCACACAACAAGAACATCATCTTGTTGTTTTATTTTGGCAACCGAAGCCTCTCCATTCTTGGTATGGCTTCCTTTTCTCTCATCCAACAATCTCTTCTTACAATCTTTCTTGAATCGACCCTCCTTGTTGTAGTAGAAGCATCTCTTTCCTCCAAATCTTGGTTTGGAATGTGCTCTCCCATGGCTTTGCCCTCTACCCTTTGATTTTTCCCAGTAATTTCCATGGTTGCTACTGTCATTCCGAGTTGTTGGCCTTCCTCTTACGAACAGCTCTTCCCCACTTGATGCCTCCTTACTCTTGGCTTTGAAATCATGAGCCCTTATAGCATTGACCACAATTTCTTTGGCTAGTGTATCTCTTCCATATTTAATTGCATTAATTAAACTATCAAAAAAATCAGGAAGAGAATTTAATAACATAACAGCCAATTATTCATCCGAGAATTTAATACTACAACTAACCAAATCTTGAACTAGTTTATTAAAGACATCAAGATTATCTTGCAACTCTTTATTAGGATGCATTTTAAAAGCAAAGATTCTTTTAAGAAGATAAATCTTGTTAGGGAGAGTTTTGGTAAGAAACAACTCATCTAGTTTCTTCCATATGACAGTAGGATCTTCCGGGTCTCCGCACTCCTTGTGACGTTATCCGACATGTGTAGGAAGATGGTGCTATATGCCATCTTCTTCATCTCAATCCGCTGGTCCTCCGAGATACTTGCTGGAAAAGCATCATCTTCTCTGATAGCCAAGTCCACCTTCTGTTGCATAAGAACAGCCTTGATCTTCCGCTTCCACAGGGAAAAATATCCTTTTCCATCAAACTTCTCAACAATGAAATTTGAACCCATCTTGCAGAGATGATCCCAGATTTGTGCGGCACCCACAAATGCTTCCCAACTTCTTCTAAACCTCAAGACCATGATCGAAGATTGATCTCAACACCGTTCTTGAATCACCCTCAAGAACACAATCTGATCTTGATCTTTACTCCGTTCTTAAATCACCCAAGAAGTTTGTTCTTTGATCCTTGGAGTCTTGCTCTGATACCTTTTGTTCTTGCTCCGATACATACTGTGCAAGCTCTGATACCACTGTTATGGTATCTCCTCTAGCTCTGAGACCACTATTGGGAAACAACCTTAAATGATGCCCAGAAGGTGATCTTCCAAACACCCAAATCTAGAGTGACTTGTGAGACAGCAACCAATCAAAGCAAGAAAGAAAAGAACATAAGCAATTTGTTGACAAGGTTTAGCAATATGCCTATGTCCCTATGAGCTCCTCCGAGCTCTCTGCACTATCTTATCAATGGAGTTCTTTACAATCAGCAACACCCTTCCAAGAATTCATAGGTTCTTAAAGAACAAGAAGAGAAGAAAGAAAGTGATATAACTATTACAAAAGCACTCTACCCACAATCTATACTACTTCTCTCTTTACAACCAGCCTTTCTTTTGAGATCTATTCTAGTGCCTCTCTGTGTTTTGTGTCTTTGCACTCTCACACTTGCACTTTAACTCTCTTATATGGTGATCACTTGTATGTCACAATGTGTTATATCATGAGATTGAAGCTAGGTGACCCTTTATATAGTGCACCAACTTCTTGACCCATCTTGAGGATCAATATCCACCCTTAGATCTAGAAGACTAATCATCCATAGCCCTTCATCATTCTTTAGTGATCTTATGCATTTTGGACATGTCTCCATACACTTAATAAAGGCTGAACAAATATGCATCAATGTGCTTGGCACCGTGGCCTAGACCAGGGCGCGCTGCGGCCCAAGGCAAAGCGCACATTCCTCCTCTTCTGGGCGTTGAGGCCTGGGGTAGGTTGTGCCACGGCCTGGCCCTCTTTCAGCATCCTCTCTTACTATGTGTCACGGCCTGGACAAGGCTGGGCTGCGGCCTGACCTAGTGTGCACTCCTTTCTAAACTTCCTTCTTCTTCTTCCATTTAAATCTTAGACAAACTCCAACACCTATACTAGATCTTCTGTCTTAAGTTGATGTTTGATTTGGCTTGAGTTCATGCACCTTGATACTTGGCTGAATGTTTTTCTCACTTAATGCACTTAGATAGCACTATTAGTATAATTAAGGTTATGTTTTGTCATCATTAAAATATAGTGAGGGTCAACAATCTCCCCCTTTTTGATGATGACAAAACTAATGAGAGAAAACTGTTTTAAAAAAAAACTAAATGTTAGATTTTTTTGAAAAAATCGAGCAGAATCTCCTATGTTTTTTGAATAAAACCATCCTGTAAAAAGATCAAAAGCAATTTATATGCAGCCTAACCAATCAACTTAACATTTATAAACACATATCAAGTTCTTTGGAGCAATGCTCCCCATAAATCTATGCATTAGTTTGAGATTATTGTTGGTTTTCACATTTTCTAATTTTTCTCCCTTGTTTTAACAACAGTAGAAAAGCGGTAGTAAACTAAAAAATAAGCTATGTAGCTATAATAGACATGAAGAGCATGAATAAAAAAACTTGTATGCGAAAATTTGGCATCATTTCAAGTTTGAAAGCCTTCCCGAGAAAAACTGGAATTTTCCATACATGTAGAAGCAGTTTTAAAGCATTTATCTGAATATTAAGAGATATAAAGCATGCAACTATATTACACATATGTAAAACAAGTGCATGAAATAAGTCTAAGCATGAACCATCATCATATATAATAATAGTCTATACAAAATAGGCTTCGTACAGCCGAAACAGAAGTACAAATACAATAAAAGATGAAAATATGTATGTGCTAAGAACAAGGAGAAACTACATCACTATGTACATCAAAAGGTGGATAGAAAAACAACTCAGGGAGCAAGATTCAGATCTGCCATGATCAAGATCCTAAAGCTCAGCCAGAAAGCCCTCGGAATGCTCACAGTATAACTCGAAGTTATTCCAGAGAGAGCGGAGGTCGTGATGCATGCTCTCGACTGTAGAGCTCAAACTCTAGAAGCTGGACTGCATTGTCAGCTGGAGGCTCATGATAGCCTGAAAGGGATCACCATAGCCAGCCTGACCAGCACTCGAGTCACCCATAGGAGGTGCTCGATCATCCGTATACATATCAGCAGCAGCAACAACATCATCTGGACCCTCGTCCTCATCATCACTGCTGTCGTCCTCTCCAATCCGAATGTGCTTCCCGGCCTTGGAGTAAATGAAGCCATCTCAGACTGTGCATCCCATCTTCTTCAGCTAGAAGACATTGATGATGTCCTTGAGGCCGATGTCCTGAGCCTCGGAGGTGGGAAAAGGCACCCGAAAGTGCTGGAGGATGAGCGTGATGAGCATCTCGTAGGGAAGGCATCCAAAGTCGCTCGCTTTGCCATTAATCATGTTGGCGAGCAACGGGGGGTAGATATTGAAGTGGGTTTGAGCTTTCTATCCCGAACCTCTTTAGTAGGTTCTTAGTATACTTTGATTGATTGATGAAGATGCCTCCTTTTAGTTGTTTGATTTGAAGTCCAAGGAAGTAGGTAAGCTCTCCCATCATGCTCATTTCAAATTCACCTTGCATGCACTTGACAAAATTTTGACACATAGATTCATTAGTAGCACCAAATATAATATCATCAACATATATTTGGACTAGTAAAGTGTCATTTTTGTGAGTTTTTGTGAAGAGGGTTGTGTATACTTTACCTCTTATGAAATTATTGTCAATAAAAAATTTACTTAATCTTTCATACCATGCTCTTGGAGCTTGCTTCAACCCATATAGAGCTTTAGAAAGCTTGTAGACATGATTTGGGAGACTAGGATTCTCAAATCCAAGAGGTTGCTCAATATAAACCTCTTCCTCTATAAAGCCATTTAAGAAAGCACTCTTTACATCCATTTTAAATAACTTAAACTTATTAAAGCATGCAAAGGCTAATAACATTCAAATAGCTTCTAATCTAGCTACGGGAGCATAGGTCTCATCAAAGTCTATTCCTTCTTCTTGATTATATCCCTTAGCAACTAGTCTAGCCTTGTTTCTAGCTACTATTCCATTTTCATCCATCTTATTTCTAAATACCCATTTAGTTCCTAATATTGTATGATTCTTAGGTCTAGGAACTAGATTCCAAACATTGTTTCTTTCAAATTGATTTATTTCTTCTTGCATTGCAATTATCCAATCATTATCCTTTTTGGCTTCAATAAATGTCTTAGGTTCTATTTGAGACAAATAAGCTATATAATTGCAAATATTTCTAATAGAGGAACACGTTCGTACCCCTTGTGAAGGATCACCAATCTCTTGATCAATCGGGTAATAATTTATATACCTCCAATATTTGGGAAGACTTTCCTCTTGTTGGCTTGTAGATGGTTGGTTCAATTTGAGAGTTTCCGTCTCTTCATTTGTTTGAGGTGGATTTTCCTATGGTTCAACAATGAGAGTAGGTGTTTCCATTCTTAGAATAAAATCTGCATCATCATTGAAAGAAACTTCTCTACTACTAATTGGGTTAGACTCATCAAGAGTTACATGTACATATTCTTCTACCACAAAAGTTCTTTTGTTGAAGACTCTATAAGCCTTACTAGAGGTTGAATATCCTAAAAATATCTCTTCATCGGTCTTAGAGTCAAATTTACCTAAGTTTTATTGTTATTTAGGATGAAGCATTTACAACCAAATGTACGAAAATAGGAGATATTAGGCTTTCTACCTTTCCATAATTCATACAGAGTTTTGTCAAGCATAGGCCTAATTAAAATTATATTCAATATATAACAGGAAGTATTTACTGCTTCAGTCCAAAAATATTTTGGTAAACTATTTTCACAAAGCATTGTTCTTATAAATTCTTCTAGAGCTCTATTTTTCTTCTCAACAACTCCATTTTGTTGAGGAGTTGTAAGCTGAAAAGTTGTGATCAATTCCATTTTCATCACAAAATTTTAAAAAACTTTAGTTTTCAAATTATTTTCCATGATCACTTCTAATACTTGAAATATAAATTCTTTTTTCATTTTGAACCTTTTTGCAAAAGTTTTCAAATCCTTTGAAAGCTTCATCCTTGTAAGCAATAAAGATAACAAACGTATATCTTGAATAGTCATCAACAATAACAAGAGCATATTGATGGCCACCTAGACTAATGGTACTTATTAGACCAAATAAGTCCATATGCAAAAGTTCCAATGATCTAGTAGTTGAGACTACATTCTTTGATTTAAAAGAAATCCTAGTTTGTTTTCCCATTTGACAAGCATCACATACTTTGTCTTTTTCAAATCGATTTTGGGAAGTCCAATGACTAAATCTTTTCTAGAAATGATTTTAATCAAATTCATGTTCACATGACCAAGCCTTCTATGCCATAGCCATGGGTTTTCACTAATTGCTAGAAAAAAAAATTTATTTTCAGAATGCAATGATTTTAAATCAACTATATAGACATTTTCATGTCTATGGCCAACAAACTTGATCTTGTTACTCTTGATGTCTATAACTAGACAATGAGAGGTTTTAAATATGACTTTGTTGCCTTTGTCACTTAGTTGACTAATACTTAGTCAATATGGCTTAAGGTCTTGTACTAGCAATACATTATATATGGTTGAGAAATCATTATCAACTTTTCCATGCCCGATGATATTTATTTTTGTGTTGTCTCCAATGGTGACAAGTCCACCATCTCTTAGAGTTAGCTCCTTGAATACACTTTTATCACCGGTCATGTGTTTTGAGCATCCACTATCAAGGTACCAACAGTTACCTTTTTCCTTGGTGTGGAGACATATCGACATTACACAAGGATACACAATTGCATTTTTAGGTACCCAAAATTTCTTGGGTCCTTTGGGGTTAGTCCTTGAAAATACGGTTCCTTTTGGGACCCATACTTTCTTAACAACATATGGTGATCTATAGACATGTTGATAATGCACAATCTTAGGATGATAGTTATTGAAATTTCTAGGAGTATTTAGTTGTGCATGCCTATAATACTTAGGATATGAGTTCCTAGGATATATGTTTCTATTGCGAGGAATATGAATATACATATCATTTCCAGAAAACGTATGAAGATGATTTCTAGGATACATGCTTGCATTTTCATGAGCATGCATATTAGCAAGAGAATTTCTAGGATTTTTTTATTTTAGTATATGCAGTAGAATTAACATTTCTATATATGCTAGCATTCATTGAGGGTGTGTTTTTAACCTTGCTAGTGATCTTTGAAGTAGAGGCTTCATTTACACAAGAGGTTTTCATGAATAAGCTCTCTTTTGATTTTTGCTTGCCTAATGGAGAGTATCTTAACCCGGATTTTCCTCCATTTAATCTTTGGCAAGAAAGCACTTCATCAAGCTTTTCTTTTTCAAGCATGAGTCTAGATATAGTGCCATTCAATTCTAATATCTTATTCTTTAAGTTTTCATTTTCATCTTTTAGGAAATCTTGAGAAGAATCATAAAGCAATGAAGATAGTTTATCTTTTTTTTCTCTTAGACTTATCATTTCTTTAGAAAAAGATGATACCTCTTTCTTAAGAGTTGAGTTCCTAGAATCGAATTTCTTCAATTCATCATGCATTTTATTTATGACTTCTAACAATTCTTCACTACTACTAACAATGTTATTCTTTGAAGAGAGAGAAGACAATATCTCATTTTTATCATTGATTGCCATAAGACTTAGGTTGGCAATTTCCTTGTATCCTACCTCTTTATCCGAGGAGTCTTCTTCTTCGTCATCACTCTAAGTGGTTGCAATCAGAGCTTTCTTCTTGAAGCTCTTGTATGGTTTGCATGTAGCTGTGCAATCGGCCTTGATGTGATCGGGCTTCTTGCATACATAGCACACAAGCGGTTCCATCTTTATGATGGGATCCTTTGTGTATGGTTTCTTGCTTTTCTTCAAGAATCTATAAAATAGTTTGGTGATTAAGGCCATCTCACCATCTTCTTCACTGCTCTTTACTATTTCTTCTGATTCCTCTTCTCTGTTGTATGTAGAGGCTTTGAGAGCAATCACCTTTTTCTTCTTCTTATCATCATTGACAATGGAATTCATTTTTCCATCTTATATGTCAATAATGACCCAAGAAGTGTCTCAACATCAAGTTTGTCGAGATCTTTGGCCTCCGTGATGGCCGTCTTCTTTGCTTTCCAAGTGGTTGGCAAAGATCTTAAGATTTTTCTTGTTAGTTCAAACTCCTCAATATTCCTACCAAGAAGCTTTAAACCATTAACAATAGTCGTGAAATGTGAGTTTATTTGAGAAATTGTTTCGTTAGAAGACATTCTAAAAGATTTATATTCAGATATTAGCATATAGATTTTTGATTTTTTAATCTCACTGGTTCCTTCATATGTAACTTGCAATTTATCCCATATTTCCTTAGCTGAAACACATGCAGAGATTTTGTTGTATTAAGATATATCTAAATCACAATGTAAAATAATTGTGACTCTACTATTAAGAGATATCATTCTACAATCCTCATCATTGTACTCAGTTTTGAGTTTAGGCATTGTATGATTGATTTCTCCAATAGTTATTTCTTTTGATGGAATTCTAGGTCCCTTTTCAATGACTCTCCATAGATTATAATCTTGTCCCTCAACAAAGATTTTCATCATGTTTTTCCAATAGTTATAGTTGGAGCCATTGAACAAGGGAGGCATAGTGTATGAGTGTCCCTCAGAATAGCTATTTGCTACCATCGGATCAACTCAAGGATATTAGGCCTAAAATTGAGAACGAGGCTCTAATACCAATTGTAAACGGAGGTTTTAACTCAAAGGGGGGGTGAATTGGGTTTTTAAAAACTTTGGCTAATCAATCACAACTTTATAAAAACAGATAAACCAACAAGCATGTAAATAAGTAATGTGTTGTAAATAAAAGAGTTTAAGGAATAGAGGATGTAAACTTAGTTTATAATGGTTCGGCAATATCGAATTCATTCTGACCCTACGTCCACTCTCTTCAAGGAACCTCTTTGAAGTAATTCACTAAGAAACTTAGTCGTGCAACTTCATGGGTGCTGCACAAACCTTACAATCAATCCTTCCCTTCGGAAGCAAAATCCTCTTCCTCTTGGAAGCAAAATCCCTTCCTCTCAAAAGCAAAATCTCTTCCTCTCGGAAGCTAATCCCTTTACAATTGATGCTGTAAAGTAAATGGTAGAGAGACAACAATGAAAGCTTATACAACTTAATAATATCTCTCTTGCAAGGTAAAGCTTGAAGAATGGCTCAATAATAAATATTTCAAAGCTTTTGTGTATCAATGAGTAAAAACTTGATTGAATGTATATTCTCATTTTTTAAATGCTCAATAGAGTGGGTTTAAATAGCCTTGATGTAATGTTCCTGTTTTGTGCTGATTTGGTATGTTTTGGTACAATTTGTGCTAAAATCTCGCGTCTCAACGGTCATATTTTTTTTAATTACTAGTCGACTAAGTCTAAGTACCAGTCGACTGGATCAAGTTAAAAATCACATTTTTAAAGGCTATAACTAGTACCAGTCGACTGGGTATTAGTACCAGTCGACTGGGGACTTCTATCCAAATAACTAGTTGACTGGGTTATTCTTACTAGTCGACTAGGGACTATCTGTCCAAAACACCAGTCGACTGGTATAAGGCATCCAGTCCACTGCGGACACACTGTTCAAAACACCAGTCTTCTGGTGTAAGTACCCAGTCGACTGGGTTACCTTTCAACCCAGTTTTTCAAAACACCAGACTTATTACTATTGTATCTGCATCCCGTAACTTCTTCTCAAGTAAAATATGAGAAAGTGGTTTTAGCAATGTTTACAAGGTGTTGATGCCAAAAATCTGCTATTGAGCTGGAGGTACACTTAGTGATCTGCACAAAAGGAAAGGGGTAAACTAAGAGTCACCAGAGGATGGGGATGATGCCTCTGAAGACATTCTGATGTTTTTGTCAATATAAGGTCTTTAAGGAAATAGGGAGGGTTGTGATATGGTGTTTTCGTAAATGAGCATAAAAAATTGAAGATGGATTGGATTCACATACCTTGGGCCTTTTATAGTGATTCAGAGGCAAGTTGGCCATGTGCTGGGGATAGGATGATCCTTGAGATCCCGCTCTTTATGGCCGAAGATCTAGTCGTATGTCCAAGGATAGTTTAATCCCTGCAATCACGCTTACACTTCTATATGGGGGATTCTATGACTGATGACGGTGTCACCAATTGCTCGTCCATTGATAGGTGCTTAAATATTCATATTTAAGCCTCCTTATTTACATTTGTTAAGTCCTTAGTTATGTTAATTTAGTCCATTTTACTTCGTTTTTGTGTTTCACATGTTTTTATAGGTTCTTGAAGAAAAAGAAGCATTTTTCGCACCTAAAGGAAGAAATCTGGAAATCCTGGAGCAGCTTCTAGTCAAAGTGCGATCGAGCGCACTGCTGAGTGCGATCGAGCACATAAGTGATCGTGCGCACACAAGAAGGATCAAGGGCAGCACTTGCAATCGAGTGCAAAACGCATGCGATCGAGTGCACATGTACATGCGTGAATAGTAAAATAGCAGAACTAGTTTTGGAAATAGAGTAGGTTTTGCGTTTTTGGCAGTTAGGGTTTCCAGAGTCTTCTAGGATTACACAAGTCCTATAAATACACCTGTAAAACAAACACAAAGACATCACTTCTTTTATCTTTTGCTTAGCTTGGGGTTGTAAGCTTTAGAGAGGATTGACGACCCGTCTCCACAGTATTCTTCAGGTTTTATAGTTTATGTTTATGTTTAGTTTATGCTATGATGTTTATCTTAGACTGCATGTGTAACTAACTCTTTATAGGGCTCGATTGAAGCCCTAGTTATGCTTTCCCATAAATATATTCATTGATTATCTTTGCAATAGCCTTGATTATGATGCTTAACTTGATTAATGCCTATGTTTATTTACATTCCTCATATGCGTATGTCTGATCAATATGTGCATGTGGTATGGATTAGTTAGTTAGACCAATTTGGATGACCGAGTCCTGAGCCTAATGATAGTAACAAAAGATATCCACACTGGATTCTTGGATTAATCAATATGAGAAATCAGGAGTTGATACCTTACCCTAGGTCTCATATAGTTGTCGATTTCCATAAATCTTATGCTTTCTTAAGGAACAACTCAGTAGATACCATGCTGAATCCCTTAAGAAAGAAAAGAGTTAGAGTAGATACCATGCCTAACTCGGTGCTTAGGGAAATCAATAGCTTAAGGAGTAGACACCATGCCCTTAGGTTGGCAACCATTAGGTGTTCATAGGAAGGCTAGTGCATTGACCTATTACTCATTGGGAAAGTATGACTAGTGGTGGTTATCAGAGCCCTATGTCTTATTATTATTAATTCACATTCAACAGTTATTTTGCTCTTCTTTTATTAAGAAACTGATTCTAAAATGAAATTCACCAATCCCTGTGGAAATGATCTCACACTTGCACACTATGCTACAATTGACCTTGTGCACTTGTAAGTAAAACTATACGGTTATTTACTCATTAATTTAGGTAGATAAATGCGTAACAAGTTTTTGGCGCCGTTACCGGGGATTGCACTAAATTTCCTTTTAGAATTACTTTAGCAAATCAAACCCTAATCGCACTTTCTGTGATACTTACGATCGACCACACCCTTCTGTGTGATCGAGCGCAATTAGGACAGAGAGTCACCCGAGTAGCAGAGTTGAACTACTGCACTGAAGCTGGTTTACCTGATTTATGCACGGACTTCGATCCCGACATCCAATATTCTTTCCCCTTGATCCCAAGCTTGAGCGGACCATCCAACAAAGACTTAGGAACAACTTTGAGGAGAACGAAAAAGAATTCGAGAATGAAACACCAATGGCAGAATAGCTCGAAAAGCAGCAACCACCTGCCCGAGTACTGATGAAGCATTCCTTCATCCCACGGAACATTGATCAGCCATCATGTATTGCATATCAACCTGAGGCGGTAGGAAACTATTACATATCTCCGCAAATATTGAATGCTTTGACTCATTTTAGGGGTACTCCTAATGAGGATCCACACTTGCACCTTCGAGAATTTTTTGATCTTTGCAAGTTCCAGCACATCCAAGGCTTAGACCAAGAAGGAATAAGGTTAATTCTTTTCTCTTTTACCTTAAAAGATAATGCTAAATTATGGTATAATTCTTTGCCTGCAGTTTCTATCCATACTTAGGAGGAGTTGGCTAGCAAATTCCTAAGGAAGTTTTTCCTAGCCCAAAAGACGAGGCAAATGAGGAAGGAGATTCAATCCTTCAAACAAAAGGATGGGGACCTTTTCTTCGAAGCATGGGGACACTTCAACGAACTGTTACTCAAATGCCCACATCACAACCTGCCTCAAGATGAACTGGTACAAGCTTTTTATGAAGGTTTGAGTGATACTAACAAGAGTATTATTAATTCAGGTTGTGGAGGAATGCTGATGGAGAAAAGCAGCGAAGAAGCTATGGAGCTCTTTAAAACCCTCAACGAACACACTCAGCAGTTCTCATCTCGAGGTAGACATGTAACCAATGGTAAAGGTGTGTATGAGGTAAATCTGAATGAAAGATCTTATCCTCAAATAACTGCTATGGAAAGGAAACTAGACTTATTGGTAAAAGCCATGGCTGCTCAAAATGCTTCATCTAGCCTACCAGCTACACCACTCTAGGTATGCACGATATGTTCCCAATTCGACCATAATATTGATACTTGTCCTTTATATTCATTTGCAGATCCGGAACAAACAAATTACGTGGGACCTAACAACTATCCACCAAAGAACAACCCATATGCAAACACTTACAACCCTAAATGGCGAAACCACTTAAACTTCTCTTGGAACAACAATTAAATACCCTTAACCAGCAAGGGTAGCAACGAAACTCCCAACCAGCAGCCCATACTACCCCCGAACCAAAGAAAAACGACCTCGAATGTCTTGTGAGACAATTGGCCACTCAGCAGCAGCAATTAATGACTTCACAAGATCAGTTCATGGCAGATGAAAGGCAATTTCATACTGAACTTAGACAAACCACAACAAAACATGAACAAGCCATCCAACGGCTAGAGGTACAAATGGGACAATTGGCGAAAGAACTAAGTGGCAGAAAGCAAGGTGAGCTACCAGCTTAAACATTACCCAACCCTGGGGGGCATCAACAACTGAAGGCTGTCATAACCTTGAGAAATGGCAAAGTGATAGGGTCCGACGAGTCTACAACAGCATCCAAAGAGACACCATCGACACCAAGGGTAAGTGAGACAGAGAAGGTGAATGCACCACCTTTCCCGCAAAGGTTAGTGAAACAAAAGAAAGACAATAAACTGACTGATATTTTCGAAACCATGCAGAAAGTTGAAATTAACATTCCTTAATTAGATGCGATTCACCAAATACCTGCATATGCTAAGTTCCTAGAAGATTATTGCACTCATAAAAGAAAGTTTCAAGAGCATGAAATAGTAGTATTAACTGAAGAAGTAAGTGTTGTACTACTAAGAAAACTCCCACCAAAACTAAAAGATCCGGGTAGCTTTACAATTCCCTGTAGAATAGATGATCAGTTGTTTGAAAGAACATTACTAGATTTGGGAGCGAGTGTAAACTTATTACCATACATGGTCTTCGAAACCCTAAGTTTGGGGGAACTATAACCGACTTCCATTACCTTACAGTTGGCAGATAAGAGTATTAAAAGACCTAGAGGTATTCTTGAGGATGTCCTAGTAAAAGTTGGTGAGTTCATTTTACCTGCGGATTTCGTTGTATTAGACATGGAGGAATGCCCTATGCCATTACCCCTGCCCATCATATTAGGGAAACCTTTCATGAAAACTGCCGACACTAAGATTTGTGTGAAAAAGGGTATAGTGAGTATGAAAATCAATGGTGAGAAAATAGAATTTAAATTATTTGATGCAATGAAACTGCCTCAAGATGATTTGGAATGCTTTAATGTATGTATGATACAAAACTTTGTCGAGCAAGCTTTTCAGGTCCAACACATTAATCCATTGGAGACCACTCTCACCCATGGCTTCACTGAAGAGGATATTAAGCAAGAACTTGAAGATGTGACTAATAACATCATTAAAACTATGCACCTCCTTGAGACTTCTCCAAAACACTTAAGCAAGTATGCTCTTCCATTTGAATCTCTCTTGCCTACTAATACTACTCTTCTTCCATCCGTTATCCAGGCACCAACATTGGAATTAAAGCAACTGCCCGAGCATTTAACGTATGCCTATTTGGGAGAAAAAAAGACTTTATCTGTGATCATAGCTGCTAATTTGAGTAGTGGAGAAGAAGATAAGCTATTAAGAGTTCTTAGGGAGCATAAATCTGCCATTGGATGGACCACTATTGACATTAAGGGGATAAGTCCAGCTAAATGCCTGCATGGTATCTACCTAAAAGAAGAAGCAAGTCCCACTCGAGATGCTCAAAGAAGACTTAACCCACATATGAAAGAGGTAGTAAAGGCCGAGGTATTGAAGCTACTAGATGTTGGCATTATCTACCCCATATCAGACAGTAAATGGGTGAGTACGGTCCAAGTTATTCCTAAAAAGAGTGGGATTATCGTTATAAAAAAAGAAAATGAGGTGCTCATACCAACAAGAAAAACAACGGGTTGGAGGGTATGTATTGATTACCGAAAATTAAACAAAGTAACCAGAAAAGATCATTTCCCCCTACCATTCATTGATCAGATGTTAGAGAGATTAGTCGGTCACAGTTATTACTACTTCTTGAATGGGTACAGTGGGTACAACCAAATTGCAATAGTACCCGAGGATCAAGAAAAGACTAGCTTCATGTGTCCCTTTGGTACATTTTCTTATCGAAGAATGTCATTCGGTTTATGCAATGCACTGGCCACTTTTCAAAGATGTATGATGAGCATTTTTTTTCGATATGGTGGAGAAATACACTGAGGTATTCATGGATGATTTTAGTGTCTTTGGTTCCACTTTTGATGAATGTCTAAGTCATTTAGAGAGTGTCCTAAAGAGATGTGAAGAAAGTAACTTAGTGCTGAATTAGGAGAAATGTCACTTCATGGTTCAACAAGGTATTGTGTTGGTCACTTCATCTCAAACAGAGGTATTGAGGTAGACAAGGCTAAAATAGACATCATTTCAAAGCTACCTCATCCTCTCACAGTCAAGGGCATTAGAAGTTTCCTTGGATATGCCGGTTTTTATAGAAGATTCATCAAGGATTTCTCCAAAATCTCGAGACCTCTTTGTGCGTTGTTAGCTAAAGATACCAAGTTTGAATGGAATGATGACTGTATGCAAGCTTTCAACACATTGAAGGATGTTCTCACCTCTGCCCTGATAATGATGGCACCAGATTGGAATCTCCCTTTCGAATTAATGTGTGATGCTAGTGACTTCGTCTTGGGAGTGGTCTTAGGTCAAAGAGTCAATAAGGTACCTCATGTTATTTACTATGCTTCTAGAACTTTAAATAATGCTCAGCTTAACTATTCTACTACTGAAAAAGAATTGTTAGCTGTTATTTTTGCTTTAGAGAAGTTTAGATCATATTTTATTGGTTCTAAAGTTATTGTATTCACTGACCATGCTGCTTTAAGATATTTATTTTCTAAAAAAGATGCAAAGCCTAGGCTAATCAGATGGGTACTCCTATTACAATAATTTGATTTGGAGATCAAAGATATGAAAGGCAGTGAGAATGTAGTTGCAGATCATTTGTCAAGGCTACCCTATGAGAATGCCGACAAAGAATTACCTTTGAATGAGAACTTTCCTGATGAACAATTGTTCGCTCTAGAGGTAAAACTTCCATGATATGTTGATATTGTAAATTATTTAATTGCAAAAGTTTTTCCCCCAGGTATGGCCACACAAGAAATCTCTATCTAATCTAGACTTGTCTCTCTTTATAACCAGCCTCACTACAAAGAGTCTCTCTTGTGTTTATGTTTCTCACACAATTCTCTCTTGTATTACAATTGATCTCAAAGTATGTCACAAACTTATGTTTTTGTATATGTGAAAAATGAAGCTAACTTTTTTCGGGAGTCCCTACCGGCTTTCTATCAAACATGCTAAATTTTTTCGACACTTCTTCAATATTCTTCTTCTGACTTAGCCACAGTTTTTGATTTTCATGATCTCTCTTTATCTGCATGCCCAAGATAATATATTGCTGGCTCTATGTCTTTCATGTCAAACTACCTTGCCAATGATGCCTTCACAATTCTAATTATATTCTTGTTATTTCTAATCAACAACATATCATCAATGTACAAGGTTAAAATGACAAAATCAACCCCTAACCTTTTCACATAGATCCAGTGATCAGCATAGCTACGAGTGAACCCAACCTGAATGGCATATGTGTCAAACTTCTAGTACTACATCCATGGGACTGCTTTAGTCCGTACAAAGACTTCTTCAATTTATAAACCTACTCTTCCTTGCCTTTCCTCACAAAGTCTTTATGTTGTTTCATGTAAATTTCCTCCTTTAAGTCCCCGTGAAGGAAAGCTATCTTCACATCTAGTTGCTCAACCTTTAGATTATAAGTAGCTACCATAAATAACACAAATCTGATAGATGTCAACTTTGTTACCGGGGAAAATATCTCACCATAGTTAATTCCCTCTATTTGTGAGTACCTCTTTGCAACTAGAAGTGCCTTGTACTTTTCTACCATTCCATACGCATTTATTTTCTTCTTAAAAATCCATTTATACCCAATTACCTTCCTATCACTAGGCAATTTTACAAGGCTTCATGTTTCATTCATGTCTAGTGCCTGCATCTCCTTTTTCATAGCATCCTCCCACAAATTTGCATCCTCAAAGGTCCTTGCCTCTTTCACTGTGCTAGGATCATCACCAGTAACATTTTAAGCATATAATGCACTACAAGCACTAGGGGAATGCCTAATGTGTGGCCTCCTAACCTGTGTGGATCTTCTTATGATAAGCATGGTCTCTACCCCAGAGCCAACATCTGAATCCTCATCCTCTACATTAGAAATACGAATATCATGTTCAGACCCAATTGACTCAGAATCTAAAGTATTTGATGTAGTTTGTGGGATGGTCTCCAACTTTTTATCCCCCGAGTTATGATCAATCTGAACCTGCTTTGGTTGTTCACTTACATCTTGGACAGCCACCACATCCCTTTGTGTTGCTCTGAATATAACATCTCTGCTGAAAACTGTACTCATGTTTTCTGGATTCCATAACTTTTACCCCTTGACCCCATCCTTATAACCAATGAAAACGCACTTCATTGATTTGTTGTCAAGTTTGTTCCTCTTTTTTTTTGGCACATATATATAAGCATCACACCCAAACACCCTAACATGAGCCAAACTCGGCTTCTTCCCAAATAGTGCCTCAAACGGTGTCTGATCCTACAAAGCTGATGTAGGTGACCTATTTTTCAGATAGCATGCCGTAGCCACCACCTTTTCCCATAACTCCAGCTCCAAGCCTACACAACTAAGCATACTCTTCGATTTCTCTATGAGTGACTGATTGAGTCTCTCGGCCACCCCATTCTATTGAGGTGTATATAGAGTTATTTTCTGTATTGCAATGCTGTTTGACACGCAGAATTGCTCAAACTTGTCTAAGAAAAGTACCCTCCATTATTTGTTCTTAATGCCTTTATCTTTCTTTTAATATGATTTTCTACCAATTCTTTAAACTCACATAACTTATCAAATGTTTCAGCTTTACTGTTAATGAAGTAAATCTATGCATACCTTGAAAAATCAACAATGAAAGAGATGTAATACATTGATTTTCCAACAGATTTGATCGGAACTGGCCCAAACACATCACTATGTATCAAATCTAGAATACTCTTTGCCCTCGTGCCAGCGGAGTTAAAACTCACACGGTTCTGCTTGCCATGTGAACAATGCTCACCGAAACTGAATCCCATTGAGCAATCTAGGACTCCCTTTACCATTTACTTCGATGATAAAGTAGATAGTCTATTTTCACCGATATGCCCAAGCCTCTTATGCCACAATATAAATGACTTTGCCTCATCACCAGTCGCCTCCTTAGAGATAAAATCTTCTTTGTACTGTACTTTCTACCAACTTGTACAATGTACCAGTCTGAACACCTCGTGCGACTACTAGCGATCCATGAGTCATCTTGCACAAATTTTTGTCACAGCTGAAATTCATTCCCCCATCCGTCATCTTGCTGACTGACATCAGGTTCCTGTTGAGGCCCAGAATATGTATCACACCTGGAAGTGTCCTGGTTATCCCTTCATTCATCTTCAACTTCGCCTTCCCACGACCAATAATTTTCACTGGAGAGTTATCTCCTAATAAAATGTTTCCCCCATCAAAGGTTTCATACTCACAAAACCAGTCCCTGTGAGGTGTCATATGAAAGGATGCTCCTGTGTCAATTATCCAAACACTTTCATCTGATTATACGAAACAGGACACCATATTTAAGTCACCAGCATCATCATCTTGGTTCTTGTTTCCTAAAGCTGATCTTTCGACTATCCGCTTTTCAAGGTTCACACTCTTGCTTTTACAATCTTTCTTCAGATGTCCAGGCTTCCTACACTTCCAACACTTCAACCAGATTTACCCTTACTTTTCAATCTTCCCCTGAACTTGTGTTTATCACTAGACCAACTGTACCCTGTCGCTTCATCTACTCAAACAACAAGGCTGCCACAACATTCTCAAATGACAGATCAGTCGTACGACTACTAATCACAATTATCAAGTTATCCCATGAATAAGGCAGTGAACAGAGTAGTGTAATAGCCTTATCATCATTCGTCAAATCAACATTAATAGACAATAATTGATCTATCGAAGTGTTGAACTCATGTAGATGGACAGAGAAAGAATCACCCTCAACTATCCGAAGGTTGTGCAACTTCTTCCTCAGAAACAGTTTGTTTACTAGAGATTTACTCTAATGAAGGCTTTCTAGCTTCTTCCAGAGTTCTTTCGCAGTTTTCTCTCCAAAAACGTTGATCACAGCAGAATCGGCCAAGCATAGTCGTATCAGACTTCATACCTTCCGATCAAGCTTCTCCCACTCCCTGATGGCCGCTGTAGACGATACCGAAACAACCACAGCTGACGTCACTTCTACTATGGACACTACCATCATGTTCATCGCACTCTTTGGCATCTCATCGACTATCACCGTCCACAGGTCCTGTGCACGAGTAGATCCTCCATTTTCAGTTTCCATAACTCGAAGCTCTTCCCTTCGAACTTTTGGATTTCAATTCGTGATCCAATCGACATCTCTGATTGTTAAACCTCGAACCTGGCTCTGATACCAATTGAATGATTCGATACTTGTCAATCACACGAATTATAAACAGAAATAAAATATGACCCGATATACCCAAGTTCAACCCATAATAAGGCTACATTCTACCAAAAGTTTCATTATTATCAACCTCACAAATCTCTCGTTACAATATGCACTCAGTACATAGAGAGCATTTATAAGCAACTTAAGACACCTTGATTAGGGTTTCCACTCTGTTTCCAAAGCGGGACCCCCATGGTCATCGGGATTCTACAGATTTGGACCCATGAAGTATATACTAACTCTAACAATTAAAAGAGATAAAACTCTCTAAACTCAAATCCCAATATACTTAAATTTAGGTTGTCAAAAATTTAATAGGAAAATAAAAAATCTCACCGAAGAGAATACGAATGGTGCGTAACTACTCCTATGTTGCTTTCTTCTTTTCCTTCTCAGTTTCAACGTCTCACAAATAATGTTCCAACCGCCGCTTGCTTTTTATTTTGCACCCAAAAACCTACTGTGATTTTATACTCAGCTGTAAAAAATTGTAAAGTAAAGAGTGCAATACATATAAATTTTGATTATAAAATATTTCTCGCCACATCCCAAAATTTAAGGAGTCCAAATCTATGTGCAAAATTAATGTATTGTAAACTTTACTTAACAATTTTTACTGAAGTTGATCCCACAAAGTACTCTTGTTCTTATTGTGTCCACTTGCATGATGAGATAGCCATTAAACCCATAATCCAATCAAACATAAAAGAAAAAAAAAAAACCCATTACTACTGGCAGAAAGAACACAATCATAGTTATTAAAGTCTTCTTCACTAACATTAGCTTTAAGTTGTTTTCTTTCCCATTCTTATCTCGATTCTGATTGTGTCCTCGATTTTGACTTTGATTCGGATTGTTTTCCTCTTTAATTTTCTTTATCAAATTCCAACATTTAAAGTTGTAATGTCTCTTTTTCTTATAGTAATGATAGGTCACATTCTTATTTCTAAACTTAGATCAAAATTTCTAGCTACACCTCTTTTTGTAGACGTGTCTCTAGAATATCTAGTTACTAGAGCATCACCACGACTCTGTTTCTCATAATAATTCCCAAACATATGTCACTAAAACAATTATTTAGAAAATAATGAAGCCTTAACATCTTCTAAAGAAATTGTATCTCTACCAAACAAAAAAATTCCCGAAAGTGTGTAAACGATGGTGATAGAGAACACAACAATAGCATAACTTGATCCTCATCATCTAATTTAACTTCCATTGAATTCAAATTAGTAATAATGAAATTAAATTCATCAACATAGGATTTCATTGACGTACCTTCTACCATACGCAACAAATACAATTACTGTTTCAAAAGTAGTTTGTTGGTGAGAGATTTCATCCTATACAGAGATTCTGACTTACTCCATAATCCAGCAGTGGTTTTCTCTCTAACAATTCCATTCAAGACTCCATCTGACAAACACAACTGAATTGCAGTTAGGGTATTCTCATCCATATCCAATTTCTGTTCATCTGTCATCGTACTAGGCGTCTTCTCTTTCCCTAATAGTGCATTTTCAAACAATTCTACGTTAATACAGCTTGTATTTTTACTTGCCAAAGATTAAAACTTTTGGTTCTATTAAATTTTTGTATCTCGTACAAAGTGGTAGAAGACATTATGCTCAGATTGATTTTAACAATAGCTCTTATACTAGTTTGTTAAGAATAAAGCATTAAAAAATAAACATATAAAAAATTTATATGGTTCAGAGATAAAACTCTTAAGTCCACGACGATGGTGAAAGATTCCACTATAATCAAAATTGGAATACAAATCAAGAGAGATAAAATTCTTTAAGCCAAAATTTCAAATATATCAAATTCTAGACTACCATAAATTTAATTGAAAAAATACAATAGTTTAGGAAAAAATAAATTTCAACCACTTACGGAAATTTATTTGTTACACAATTCTCTCTGGTTGAAAGAAGAAAAATAGACACTTATACATACTTGGGGTCACAAAGAGAAATACTCTTTTAATTCATCTTTGAGTTCGTTTTTTTTTTTTCCAAACTGCCACTTCCTTTTCAGCCGTCACTCTTCTTTGCCTTTTTTACTTTTTTTTTTACTTCTATTAGGATTAGTACAGCCATCATGCTCTAGTCAATTATTCAACCCCAAAACTGATTACTTGGTCATATATGTTTTGCCTTTTGTTTCTTTTATTTATTACTCCAAATTTCAAGTCATCTTAACATTTTTGTTTTTCAAGTTTCCTCCATCATTAATTTATTTGTTATACAGTTATCTCTCGCCGAAAAAAAGAAAATGAATGAGAACACACATACATATATATATATATATATATATATTCAACCACTAACAATATCTTCTATTTATTACTCCAAATTTCAAGTCATCTAAACATATATTTTTTTTAATAATAAAACAAAAAAAATCATCTTAGCATATATAAATACATAACAAAATGGATTTATTGACTTACTTGGCGGTGACCAGACGTTTTGAGCTGTTTAAACTTTTACAGCTCGAAATTGACGTGTGGAAGTTTGACAAAGATACATAAAGCACTGCTCACAATTTATATTAGCATAGGTCCGTTGACCAGGGATACTTGATTGCAAATGTTTCTCTCCCATTTTTCTTCTTCGGCGGCTAACTGATAACATTCAACTTATGTTAAAGCAGACAGTTGCTACATCTTCTACTTCCACCGTTGTCGATATGATTCATTCATCCCAAATTATTTAGCAGCAGAAAATTGACAATATTTACTCAAGTTGTGTTTCTTCGCTTCAGGTAAATTCTCTCTATACCTTCATTTTCCAGATCATGTAAATAGTTTAGTTTCCTCTATCATTAATTCATCATCATATGATTACTGTAGCTCCAGAGGTTGTTTCTTTGTTCCATTTTTCTATAGTTTTTTTTTTTTAGTCTGACTCTGTACTGCTGGTGATTTTCTGTTGATCTGCTTTCATTTAGTTTAATCAATGAGATAACTTACTTTTCATGCCTTAGGAATAACGAAAAGTTGGATAAGAGCTCAACTAGCGTCCATGTTCTCTCTCTTTTTTTTTTTTAAAATCAAATCTTGTGTGGTAAACTTTAAGCCCTTATAATTTACTCATAGGCCAGAGCGGCCAATACGTATATTGCCATTTGCAAATTCAGGCTGCCTTGTTTTATGAATGGAAAACATGCACAGAATGACTCAAATCGAACCTTTGAAAATCAGTAATACTGGGAGACACAAAAGTTAGTATTAGCTAATTTAATTCCCCCTTTTAAGTTACCATAAAAAAATTTCTCCCTTTTTCTAGACCATGCATATTTTGACTAGTCAAGCTTTATGCTTCTATGAAAAGAAAGAAAACTTTTCCTCATCAGCTTTGTTGAAAGATTTGCTGTTAGTGGGGCCCGGTGGAGAAAACTTTTAGGAGACAAGAGCAGCATGCTTTTATGGCTGGTCTTAGTCTGCTCCTGTGGCCGGCTCTTAGGCCTGCTGTGCGATTGTGGTGGGGGCCGGTTGGTGACTGATTTTCGGCAAAAGCAAGAGTCAGAGGTGTGACTGTTTTTTATCAGTGGCAGAGCCGATTTTGAGGCCAAATTGCAGCAGGCTTTTCTCTCTTACTATATATGTAATGAAATCAGAGGTAGGTCTTAAGAGATAGTGTAGTTTGAGGAGTTGAGTGAGATGCTCCTTCTCAAGGAGGAACTACATGTTTGGGGTTTGCAAGTGTCTAGCAGTGAGCAATTAAGTGTAATTTTTGAGGCGAGGTGGAGAGAGAAACAAGTGAGAGTCCTGTCAGAGATTCGTAAGAGCTATAATGTGTGTGATTAGTAAATCTTTCAGTTTCATAGTAGAATAAATTTTTTATGTGTCTGTGGAATACGTTTGTGTCGAACTATGTAAATCTTTTTTTTTTTTGTATGCTTCATTTCTTGTTGGTATTTTGATTGCTCATTTAAATTTCACAATCTTGTGGTTGTGGTTGGCAATTATCAAACATAGTGACCTTTTTCAGAACAAGCTTCACCAAGATTCAAAAGATAAATTTGCAAGGATATTCAAAAGAAATGCCCTTGAGTGCTGAATCCCTCATCTTCAAATTCTTGAAAAAAGAAGTTTCCTCGGTTTATATATATGTATACATTATTTGTTTTTAAAAATTATTTCATTTTAAATCAGTTTTGGGTGTTTTGTTTAATCAGAGCATTTGTAGCATTATGATGTAAGCATGGCATCTGATGCTGAAATTTTGAGTTAAGCCACAAGATTCATGAATGTTAACGTATATGATATTTTCTATTCTTATTGCAATATTAGTTTTTTAGTTTCATATGTATTACTTTCTTAATTATTTTAGTTTCTTAATTTCTTAATTCATTATAACCCTAAGTTTCCTATTTCTATTAGGTTTTATATTCTTAGCCATAGGATTGTATTCTTCTTGCACAATATATCAATAATACAAAAGTTTTTTCTTCTCTCTTCTAATATGGTTTTAGAGTTATTGATCATGTTTTGAGAGTTGTCTTTTGACCTTTCGCGATTTTAGCGGGTGACCGAATGCGGTTCATCCATACATAACCCATTTCTTACTATTATAATTTTTCAGATTTCTTTTCACCACTACAAATCAATGTACATAAAAAAAAAAACATTGATTATATCAAGACCAACACCTATTTATGGTATGCTATATATGCTCCTTAACCTACGATTATGTTCTGCCAAGCTACACAATGTACGATTCGACTCCAAGTTCTGCTAAGCTACCACCCCTGGTCCTTATAATCCTCACTCAATATTGTGAAGGGGTGTATCTTGTGGGCACATGGAAAGAGATGAACTTGCATGTAAGGGGAGTTACTTTTGCAGAGTTCTTCATTAAAGCTTGGTATCAACCTGCAAAGTTTTTTTTATTTTTTTATTTTTTTTATCAAAGTTTGTTCTTCTTGTACTTCTTTGATTCGATTTGCAAACTTAAGCTTGTATCAACTTTACCACATTGAGTTTGAGAGGCTGATAACGTATATGATATTTCTTATTTCTATTGTAATATTTGTTTCTTACTTTCATATGTATTAGTTTCTTAATTAGTTTAGTTTCATAATATTTTAATTTATTCTAATCCTAAGTTTCCTATTTCTATTAGTTTTTATATTCTTAGTACAAGCTTGTATTCGTTTTTCATAATATATCAATATTCTCTCTTTTTATTCTAACAAGGAAAATGACTTGATGCACTTACTTCATTGATTATGTACTCAAACTAAATTTTGTAGTAATTTATATTTATAGTATTTTTTTTTAATTACAGAGAATATTATACCAACAAAACAAACAATGAGAGGATATAGATTTTGCTCCTCTAATTGAACAAGTTGTGCTGGCATATTAATAGCTGATGGCTTACAAAGATATTTCAACAACTGGGTTTGCTTATTCTGTTTTCCTACTGATATTCTTATGTTATGGCTTCAAGTTCTCTCATTCTGCAAGCGACACTATCTCACACGGACAAGATGTCACATATTCCAAAACAATCATTTCAGTTGGATACAACTTTGAACTAGGGTTTTTCAATCCTGGGAACTCGACAAAGTACTACTTGGGAATTTGGTACAAGAAAGTTTCAGAACAAACTATTGTATGGGTAGGAAACCGAGATTACCCGCTTTCTGATTCTTCTTCATCTCTTACTATCAGTAGTGATGGCAACCTTGTGATTTTGGATGGTAAAATTTCTTACATGGTGAATGACATTTCAGTGAATGAAAACACAAGTGCTACACTGATGGATTCAGGAAATCTTGTTTTGAGAGATGAAAACTTGAATATCTTATGGCAGAGTTTTGACTTTCCTTCGGATAATAACTTGCCTGGAATGAAGATTGGATATAGTAAAAGGACTAGAAAAACTTGGTCATATGTTTCTTGGAGAAGTCCTGAAGATCCTAGTGTTGGAGTTTTCTCCTTGGAGCTAAGTCCTAATGGAACAGGGGAACTTCTTATCATGAATGGGCTACAGAAATATTGGTCAACCGGGAACTGGGATGGGCAGAATTTTGTTTTGGTTCCTGAAATCCGTTTAAGTGACATATATAATGCTAGCTATTATAACAATGAAAATATAAATTATTTCACATATGATCTCTATAGCAACAGTACTCCAACAAGATTTATAATTGATGTATCAGGGCAAATCAAGCTGTTGACTTGGCTGGAAAATAAGGAATGGCATTTGCTCTTGTCACTACCGAGAGATCAATGTAAACTCAATGGTTACTGTGGGGCTTTTGGAAGTTGCAGTTCTAATTTCACTCAGCCTTGTGATTGTTTGCCAGGATTTGAACCACGGTCATCTGAGAATTGGAATTACAAATATTACTCCGGAGGGTGTGTGAGGAAAACCAATTTTCAGTGTACCAATAACAGTCAGGTTAATGGAGCCGAGGTTAGGTTTATTATGCTGTCTAAAGTAGTACTGCCTGGAAGTTCAGTGGCTGTTAAAGTTCAAAGAAATGACGGGTGCAAATCTGTTTGCTTGCTTAACTGTTCCTGTACTGCTTATACTTACAACAATGCTGGCTGTTCAATATGGGTTGGTGATCTTCTTAACCTGCAACAACTCTCAGATGATGACATGAGTGGAACATATTTTTATCTTAAACTTGCTGCTTCTGAGTTATTTACTGGAGATAATGGTAACAGAATGCGTCTCGTTATGGTTACATTTTATAATTTTGTTTACTAAATATTTTTCTTTCTTGTAGATGGCTACTTTAAGTATACAAACTAGTGGCCTCAATTTAATAAGTTGTCTATTTATGGAACAGATAACATTACCAGGAAGCTGTTGATTGTCATTCCTCTGACTCTTTCTCTAGTTGTTCTCACTTCAGCCTTATTCATTTGCTGGATGCGGAGGAGAAACCACAAGAAAAAAGGTATATATTTCTCATTAGCAACAAAAATAGGATTAGTGATATGGAAAATGGAAATAAAAGGAGTTTATTTTGTTTTCCATAGCATTGAATAGAGCTTATTAGTTTCCTGTGAGCTTAAAAGCATTAAAGTTGAAATAAGATAATTTCTAATGCATTCTTGTGGTTTTTCCTGTTCTTCTTCAAGCAGGGGAGGACTTACTATTATTTGATCTGAGTGCTTCTATTGGAACAGCCAAGTATGAACTAAGAGAAGGGAAAAAATCTGGAGAAGGAAGAAATGTGGTAGAAATTCCATTGTTCAGTTTTTCTAGTGTATCAACTGCTACCAACAACTTCTCTACTACAAATAAACTTGGAGAGGGTGGTTTTGGCTCTGTGTATAAGGTAAGATTCATAGACCACTCGCAATCCTTTAAGAAGAGAAGCATTAAATTGATGCATGATATTCTACTTGGAGCATCCCCAATTGGCATATAAAAAATGGTATAGAACTAGAAATAAGATACCATTTCAAATAGTATTTTCTTTAACTTTTCCATGTGTTGATTGGAAACCAAGCAAACTTCTACTTCAGGGAAAATTACTGAAAGGATCTGACGTAGCTGTGAAAAGGCTTTCGAGAAGATCTGGACAAGGGTGGGATGAGTTAAAAAATGAAGCAATGCTCATAGCCAAACTACAACACAAGAATCTTGTGAAACTACTGGGATGCTGCATTGAAGGAGATGAAAAGATTCTTATCTATGAGTATTTGCCAAACAAAAGCTTGGACTTTTTCATCTTTGGTTTGTAATTTCTCTCGTATCAATAACATAAAACACCTTTTGTTGACTATTGTTCTTGTTCATTGTTAGAAATTTGATTATAGGTCTCATTGTTCTATTTCTTTGTCTAATTTATAATTGGAACAGATCCAACCAAACATGGAATACTTGATTGGGGAACTCGTGTCGGTATCATTGAAGGGATTGCTCAAGGACTCATTTATCTCCATCAGTTTTCAAGGTTACAAATTATTCATAGAGATTTGAAGGCCAGCAACATTTTGTTGGATAAAGACATGAACCCTAAAATTTCAGACTTTGGAATGGCAAGAATATTTGGAGGTAGTGGGTCACAAGCAACTAATCGGATAGTTGGAACATAGTAAGTATAATCTATGTGCCTCTTGGATAAGTAACGTGTAGTTTCATATATTCACACACTAAAAGACTTTGATTTGACAATGCAATGTAGTGGCTACATGGCTCCTGAGTATGCATTGAATGGCCTCTTCTCTATAAAATCAGATGTCTTCAGCTTTGGGGTTTTGTTGTTAGAGATGTTGAGTGGCAAGAAGAACACTGGCTTTTACAATACCGACTCTCTCAATCTTCTTGGATATGTAAGTGTCTCAAGTTCTTACTTAGTGAGCTGAGATTTAATTTCTCTCAAAATTTCATTGTCTAATCGTGTTCCAATTCTAGTTTTTATTTATAGGGAGCCATATATCTATTCTAATAGTTGAAAAAGTACATTTTAGTTTTCTGCCAATGCACTGTCTTAGATAGACAAGAACCTTCAGATGAAAAATTTTCTGTTTACTTCTAAAGGCATGGGATTTATGGAGAAGCAATAGGTCATTGGAGCTGATGGATCCAATCCTTGGAGATATTTCTTCTGCTAATGCAGCATCGAGATACATTAACATAGCACTTCTTTGCGTCCAAGAAACTGCAGCCGATAGGCCTACCATGTCTGACATTGTCTTGATGCTAAGTAATGAACTTGCAATTCTGCCTTCACCAAACCAACCAGCTTTCTCAAATTTGAGAAGTGTGGTGGTTCCAAATTCAGTTAATTGCGTGGCAGAAATATGTTCTGTGAATGATTTAACAGTCTCAATTGTGGAACCTCGATGAGTATTGAATTCTGCAATTGGATTTCAAGCTCAGATAAGTAGCCCGAGTATGTTTATAGAATTTTAATTGAACATCAGGAATGATTTGTAGTGGTGATCACATCTGAATATTCTATCTAGTTGTCTTTTATGTGGTGGATACATGAATGACTTCTCGTTTATGTTAAGGCTGTAAATTAGTCAAGCCGAACCAATCTTTTGCTATACTTGGTTTGACTCGAACCTAAATCGAGCTTATCTTCAAGCCCATCTTCATGGCTTGAACTTGACCTGACTAGCTATAGAGAAAACTTGAGCTTGGATTGATACAAGCTTGACGTAAAACGCTAGCGAAAGTAGAACTAGGAAGAAGAACTGTGCCTTCAACCTTAAATACAATAGTTCTTACGAAGAGAAAAGAAACCCTAATTTTATTCAGAAATTAATAATCCCCACTATTACATGGCCTCCTTATTTATAAGGTTAAAGTAAAAAGAAAAGGAAAATTGAAATTAGGCAAGTACAAAATAGGAAATTTCTCAAAAACTGAAAACTGCTAAATTGGAGGCCTAAATGTCATTTTTTGGCTAAAATCCCACCATGCTGGTTAAATCAGTTTTGCACAGTGGCCCGTTTCCAATCAGACTAGGGTCTTCGGGGCTCGATCTGGCTCGATCCAGGCTGGCACATAAAACGATGTAAACTGTACCCGTAGATTTGGAGCGATCCAACCGTTCTAGGTCGTCTAGGGCCATCTGTTCTACTTTGTCTACCTGTTTTGCATCAAAGCTTTATTACCATCAAGTCAAATAGGGAAATTTGATTTGATAGGACTCGAGTTAAAAGCTTGTAAGCTATATCAAGGTGAATGTTCATATGATAGAACTCAACTTGATTTTTAAATAAGACCTATTTGATGGCTTGAGCTCAGTTCATTTGTATGTCAATTAAGTATAACTCAAGAAGAGTTAGATTTCAAATCAAGCTCATGCTACTTATAAACAACTCAACACCTTTGTAGCTCTTTTGTTTGTGTTTCTTGAATAATTAAGTTCAAAAACTAAAACAAATAAAAAAGAGAAATAAGGTCTCCATAAGTATTATGTGCCAAACATTTGTTCCAGAGAGTTATATATAAACACCATTAATCCGCAGTTAAAAAGGGTTTTTCTTTTAGCACTAACATGTGTTTTGTACTATAACAAATTCATAAAAAAGGAAAATGAAAAAAAAAGAAGTTATAATATTGCATCTTTTATTGGTACTAAAATAGATTTGTTGACTTCTTTACATGGAAAGTATATACTTTTCACTATCAAGAGAATCTGTCAACGTTCTAACATTTGTAGAAATAGTACCAAGAAAAATTATCCGTAATTTTATGATGGGGTAAGAATTTTGATTAGTATCATATATATCATATATATGTATAAATATGCAAGAAAAATTAAATTACATACTTCCAGTCATGATTGTTCAAATACCACATCAAAACATACAAGAGAATAGTGTTTGAATAGTGTTTTGAACCCGACAAACACTTAGTGATAGAGGTTCTTCTAACATATGCCGTGTTTAAGAGCCATAATTAATGGTATCACAAGGTTGTCTTTTATAAGCTAGATTAGGGAATCCTTCACAATGTAAGATAATTATTTCTTCCATCAAGGAGTAAATGGGATAGATTTCCTTATTATTCTACAATAAAAGTGGGTAATCCACAGTAGTAATGGGTAGTCCACAATAATAATAGGTAGTTTATCACCTTTTTAGAGGGTAATTATTGTACTTTTTACCACATTAATTTTATTTATCATTTACACCACATCAAATCTTCAATTTAATGGAGGTAAGACTTACATTCTTCTACTTGGCCCAAATGACATAACTAAAGACTATATAGGTGATAAACACTATATATAGATGGCCATAAACTTTAAATACTACTCAAATGAACATTTACTTAAATAGAAATTTTTAACAAATGAATCATGGTGGTTATGCCTTTCAATATGAACACTCCCTTCCATGTATTATAGTGTATGATCTTTCCTAAATAAGTATTTAGATTTACGTTATGAATGATCTTTATTTATACCATTCTAGTTTCTTAATAAGTCTCAATAGACTTTATATCAGACAAATACTTTATGCGCACAAAATAATTATTTGCCTTTCTTAAAACATAACCAAATATGTTTATGAACATAAAGTTCATAAATTGAATAGCAAAAGAAGTAAAAATCAACTAATTAATCCCATATGTTGCACATGATCCTTAAATGAAGTTACAGGTAAACCTTTAGTTAAAAGATCTGCAATCATTAGCTTATTTCTGATGTGGTCAAAAGAATTGACACCTTTCTTAATATGATCTTTAACAACCATTTACTTTAGGTCGATATGCTTACTTTTATTGTTAGTTTTGTTATTATGTGAAAAGAATATTGCAGTCAAATTATCACAATAAATTCTTAATGGCCTTGATATGGAAACGAAAATCTTAAGGCCTATGATAAAGTTTATAGCTTGTGACATTGCTTCATGGCAAGCTATGAATTCTGACTCCATCATGCAACATGTGTTAACACAACAAACTTTGAATGAATTGGTCAAGAAAAGGGAATCGTTGGTTTGAAGCGTATATAGATTTTTGTATGGGCTTGCACTAGCGTTCAACTTAGTAAAAAGTCCACCATTTGCTTCAATGATGGAAAAAATGGATGAGTATGGTACAAACTTGAAAGTTCCAAGTTACCATGAAGCTAGAGTTACTTTTTGAAAAAAAGAAGTTGACAATGTGACTTCAATGTTAGAGGAATACAAGAAAGAATGGATAAATACCGGATGCACTTTGATGTCGGAAGGGTGGACAGACACAAAACAAACATCTCTCGCAAGCTTTCTTGTTAATAATCCTATTGGCACGGTCTTCTTTAAATATATAGACACCTCGGGCTTTGTTGTTATTTTTCTAAGTTTCAAACATGTCCAAACATGGTCTAAAGTTGGTTAAAGTCCAACCAAAGGTGGAGTATGAAATTTCAGCAAGTTAAAAGGTTGCACACAAGCGTGTGCTTAAGTTTTGAGCGTGGGAAGGTTAGGCACACTGCTGTGGAAGTTTCTGCCCACAGGCAGGAGGTGTGCGCACAGCATCAGGAGGCTGCAGCATCAGGTCACGCCGCACCACACCAAAATGCACAGCATCACTTGGAGAGTGATGAAGGGCTGAGATTAAAGGAAGAACATGATCAAAGGGTCAAGAATGATTCACAAGATTGTCCAAGAATGAAGAGGCTATAAAAAGGGTTTCTTAGCCTCATTTCAAGTGGTGAAAAAGGTGTGTGAGAGAACCACACAGGTTGTGACATTGTGAGATCATTGTAAACACAAGAGAGAATTGTGTGAGAGACATAAACACAAGAGGGACTCTTGTAGTGAGGCTGGTTGTAAAGAAGAGAGGTTAGTAGAGAATTGATAGAAAGCATTGTAATAGGTCTATCACTTTCTCGTTCTCTTCTTGGTTCTTCAAGAACTTGGATTCTTGAAGGGGATTGCTGTAACTTTGTAAGAACCATTGAGATAGTGCAGAGAGTTCGGAGGAACTCACGGGGACATAGGCACATTGCCGAACCTCGACAACAAATTACTTGTCTTCTTTCTTTCTTTGATTTTCTGTTCTTGTGTTCGATTGCTGAAATTCTTTCTACAAGTCATTCAAGACTTGGGTGTTTAGAAGATCACCACCTGGACATCTTGTCAAGGTGATTTCCAACAGTGGTATCAGAGCACAGCAGCTGGTTATCGGAACAAGAAGTAGAAGGTACGGAGCCAAGACTCCAAGAATCAAAGATTAAACTTCTTGGGTGATTCAAGAACGGTGAAAAGATCAAGATCTGGTCGTGTTCTTGAGAGTGATTCAAGAACGGTTAAGATCCGTCTTCGATCTGTGTTCTTAAGGTTGAAGAAAGCAGTTGTGGTTAGTGCACAAATCTGGGATCTTTTCCGCAAAGATGGCTTCAAATTTCTGTGTGGAGAAGTTTGATGGAAAGGGGGACTTTGCCCTATGGAAGCGGAAGATCAAGGCGGTTCTCATGCAGCAGAAAGTGGACTTGGCTATTGGATAAGATGATGCTTTTCCAGCAAGTGTCACGGAGGACCAGCGGACCGAGATGAAGAAGATGGTTTACAGCACCATTTTCTTGCACTTGTCGGATAATGTCACAAGGGAGTGCGGAGACTCGAAAGATCCAGCTGCATTATGGAAGAAACTAAATGAGTTGTTTCTTGCCAAGACTCTCCTGGATAAGAGGTATCTTCAAAAATGAATCTTTGTTTTTAAATTTGATCCTAAGAAAGAGTTGCAAGATAATCTTGATGCCAAGAAAAGGAGTGCATCAAGTGGTAAAGGTCGGTTGTTTAAAAGAAGGCCAGCAACTCAGTATCGCAGCAGTCATGGCTACTACCGGGACAAAGGTAGAGGAGAGAGCCATGGGAGAGTGCATAGCAGCATGCATGGCTACTACCGGGACAGAGGTAAAGGAGAGAGCCATGGGAGAGTGCACAGCAGCATGCATGGCTATTACCGGGACAGAGGTAGAGGAGAAAGCCATGGGGGAATGCATTACAAACTGAGATTTGGAGGGAAGAGCTGCTACTACTGCCATAAGGAGGGTCATGTCAAGAAAGATTGCAAGAAGATGACAAGGGATAGAGGAGGAAGCCATACCAAGAATGGAGAGGCTTCGGTTGCCAAAACAGAACAGCAAGATGATTATGTTCTTGTTGTGTGCTCAAGTGTGAGCAAGGGGCAAGAAGGCAGCGAGAAATGGATCTTGGACACCGAGTGCACTCATCACATGTGCCCTCACCGGATTTAGTTCAATAATTTCAAGGAAACCAATGATGAAATAGTTTTCTTGGGGAATAGAATTTCTTACCAAGTGAGAGGCATAGGAGACATCCAAGTGAGGATGTTTGATGGAATGACAAGGCTACTGGAAAATGTGAGGTATCTCCCAGATTTGAGGAGGAATTTGATCTCATTGGGGCAGCTAGATTCCATGGGCTATACATGCAAGATAGAGGGAGGAAAGATCAAGGTGGCCAAGGGATCTTTGGTAGTGATCAAGGCAGCAAGAAACGATGGACTCTATGAGATGATCGGAAAAACAGAAACCAATGATCAAGCAGCAAGCTTGATGGCTAAGCTGGACAAGGCAGCCCTTTAGCACACTCGCTTGGGACACATGAGCGAAAAAGGCCTGCAAGTGCTTAGCAAGGAAGGTCTACTTGGTGGTGACAAAGTAGAAAAA
Source organism: Bretschneidera sinensis (assembly GCA_023935145.1). Taxonomy (NCBI): domain Eukaryota; kingdom Viridiplantae; phylum Streptophyta; class Magnoliopsida; order Brassicales; family Akaniaceae; genus Bretschneidera; species Bretschneidera sinensis. The sequence continues at coordinate 140,618,807 of CM043698.1, read as the reverse complement.
CTGGATTTCTGTAAGAGCTGTGTTTTTGGGCAGCAACATCGGGTCAACTTCAACACCGGAGTGCACAAGTCTAAGGGCATTCTTGACTACATTCATGCAGACCTTTGGGGACCAGCAAGGACACCAACACAGGGAGGTAACATTTACTTTCTGTCTTTAATTGATGATTATTCAAGAAAAGTGTGTGTTTATTTGGTGAAAAATAAATCAGATGTATTGAATAAGTTAGTGGTGTGGAAAGGGCTGGTTGAGACTCAAATGGGTAGAGTAGTTAAGGGGATAAGAACCGATAATGGCTTAGAAATTTTTAACCAAGAACTTGATCAATTCTGTAGGTTAAATGGCATTCTAAGACATAGGACGGTTGTGGAAACTCCTCAGCAAAATGGAGTTGCTGAGTTGATGAATAAGACCCTTATGGAAAAGGTTAGGTGCATGTTAAATAAATCCGGATTACCCAAATATTTTTGGGGGGAAGTAGTGTCTACAGCTGCATATTTAATTAATAGATCACCCTCTAGGATTGTATACCATAAGACTCCCGAAGAGTTATGGAGTGGAAAACCCCCTGAGTTTGACAACCTTAAGACTTTTGGGTGTGCTGCGTATGCAGTCCAAAAGGAGGATAAGCTTAGCCCAGGATCTAGAAAATATGTGTTTCTAGGATATAGGGAAGGGGCTAAGGGGTATAGGTTGTGGTCCTTAGAAAAAGAAAGATTTAAACTCATAATAAGTAAGGATGTTATTTTTAATAAATTGCTATTTCCCTACTTGGAGAATACTAACCCTGCAGGGGCAAGTGAGCAAACCAATTCAGAAATTGTTGAGCATAGCATCAAGGGAGATTCTGTTCAGGTAGAGCAAAGGAGGCAAGAGTGTTCAGACCAGGTAGAGCCCTCGGATGATTGCCAAGCTCAAGAAATTCAAGAAGAGGCTGAACAAGAAGAGGATGCTACAGCAAGTCAGAAGGACTTTCAGCTCATAAGAGACCGGGAAAGAAGGCTGGTCGGACCACCTTCAAGATGTGGGTTTGCGGATGCTACGGATGCAGTAGCTCCTTGGACAGAAGGATAGATGAGTGAACAAGAAACTTACACGGATGCCATGGATTGTAAGGATTCGTCAAAGTGGCAGCTAGCTATGGAGGAAGAAATGGATTCTTTGAGGAAGAACAACTTCTGGGAATTGGTGAAAATTCCAGGAAATCAGAAAGTTGTGGAATGTAAGTGCACTTACAAGATCAAAGAAGGGTGCTCTCCAAGAGATGAAGTCCGGAACAAGGCTAAGCTGGTGGAGAATGGGTTCACAAGAAGAGAAGACATAGGTTTCACAGAAACTTTCTCACCTGGACACAAGGTGGAGAAGATGGTGAGTATCCTCACCTATGTCATTGATGGGCTGTTAGTTTGGAACAGCAGGAAGAGGATGGAAAGGTTTACATCTTAACTCAGTGAGGAGTTCGAGAGAAAGGATCTCAGCCTTACACAAATGATCCTTGGGATGAGGAGAATCATCCGGGAAAGGAAGAGAAACAGGTCAAGTGTTTCTTGGGCAATGTATGTTTTCAGAAAATGTGTGAGTAATCCCGGAAAAGAGCATTGGCTTGGGATGAAGTGGTTGCTGAGGTACATGGTGGTTCAATGGCAGCCAGTGGTAGCACTCATAACAACCAGGGCAGAATGCATAGCGGCTACGGAAGCCATAAAGGAGGCTATAGGGTGCAAAGGGTTGTTGGACGAGTGAGAGGTCCTAAAAGAGCAGGTGGTGGTAACTTTGGATAACCAAAGTGCGGGGCACTTTTGGAGGAATCCGGTTTTCCATGAGAGGACAAAGCATATGGATGTTTGGTATCATTACATTCTGGAAAATGGTACGAAAGGATGCATTCATGTTGACAAGATGACCACGGAGAAAAGTCCTGCAGATTTAGGCTCCAAGGTTCTACCTCTAAGAAGGTCCAATCATTGCCTTGGACTTCTTAGGAATGGAGTTGGTTAATTGGTAACTCAATATGAGTTTGGATCCCGAAGCTTTCTGCACAATGGTTTAGGTTTTTTGAACACTTAAACAAAAGTAGAGATTGTTGTTATTTGTCTAAGTTTCAAACATGTCTAAACATGGTCTAAAGTTGGTTAAAGTCCAAACCAAAGGTGGAGTATGAAATTTCAGCAAGTTAAAAGGTTTCACACAAGTGTGTGCTTAAGTTTTGAGCATGGGAAGGTCAGGCACACTGCTATGGAAGTTTCTGCCCATAGGCAGGAGGTGTGCGCACAGCATCAGGAGGCTGCAGCATCAGGTCACGCCGCAGCACACAGCACCACACCAAAATGCACAGCATCACTTGGAGAGTGATGAAGGACTGAGATTAAAGGAAGAACATGATCAAAGGGTCAAGAATGATTCACAAGATTGTCCAAGAATTAAGAGGCTATAAAAAGGGTTTCTTAGCCTCATTTCAAGTGGTGAAAAAGGTGTGTGAGAGAACCACACAGGTTGTGACATTGTGAGATCATTGTAAACACAAGAGAGAATTATGTGAGAGATATAAACACAAGAGGGACTCTTGTAGTGAGGCTGGTTGTAAAGAAGAGAGGTTAGTAGAAAATTGATAGAAAGCATTGTAATAGGTCTATCACTTTCTCATTCTCTTCTTGGTTCTTCAAGAACTTGGATTCTTGAAGGGGATTGCTGTAACTTTGTAAGAACCATTGAGATAGTGCAGAGAGTTCGGAGGAACTCACGGGGATGTAGGCACATTGCCAAACCTCGACAACAAATTACTTGTCTTCTTTCTTTCTTTGATTTTCTATTCTTGTGTTCGATTGCTGAAATTCTTTCTACAAATCATTCAAGACTTGGGTGTTTGGAAGATCACCACCTGGGCATCTTGTCAAGGTGATTTCCAACAGGCTTGATTAAAGATGCAAATAGGTTGTTTGAGTTGATTGACTCATTAGTTTAGGAAACTGAGGAAAATGTTGTTCAAGTGGTGACCAGTAGTGCTTTGGCTTATGTATCCCCTGGTGACTTGGTAATAGAGAAGAAGAAAAAAATATTTTGGTCCCTTTCTGTGGCTCATTACATTGACTTGATGTTGCATGATATTGGTAACTTAGTCATTTTCAAGGATGTCATAAAGACGACTAAAGAATTGTGTTTTCATCTATCGACATGCTTGGTGCTTAATATGTTTAATTAGAATATACTCTAAGAAGAGAAAATTGAAGAGAGCTAGGGTTACAAGATTTCCCACGCCATTTTAATCATCAATGTATGGAGCAACGGAGCAAATTATGCAGAATTTTAATCATCAAAAGGAAAAATATGATCGCATTTGAAAAATCATTGATATGAAGTGGGGTTTTCAACTCCATAGTCCATTTCATGCAGCGGTATATTTTCTCAATCCGAAGTAAGTTGTCTTTATTCAAAAACTCTTTAACTCGTCTACTTTTTCAAAAAAAAAAAATGTACAATGTAGATAATTGTATAGGCAAAATGACCAATACTCATAACTTGTATATAGGTTCCAATATAGTGAAGGTTTTAGTGCGGACAAGGAAGTTAAAATGGGTTAATAACAAACAATTGAAAAGATGTATCCAAGAATTGAAGCAAAAATCAAGATGGATCAACAACTAGAAAAGTTCATGCATGAGAGCCGGGGGGATGTTTGGTGGCTATTTTGATAAGAGATAAAAAGCAACCCAGTACTATTTTGATTAATTTTTGTCTTTGTTATATTTTTTCAATTGTTACTTTCTTAATTGTTAGTGCTTTAGTACATAATTTGACTAATTTGTATATTCTTTTAACTAGTATTAATATAGCTTTGTGATAGGAGAGCAATGGAGAGGAGTGCAAAGAGCTTCAAAGGCTTGCTATACGGGTCCTAAGCCTCACATGTAATGCAACAGGATGTGAAAGGAATTCGAGCACCTTTCAACATGTTCTGTAATAACCATGCTTTAATAGGACCAAAATATTTTGGTATATAGTTTTAAATTATTTAATAAATTGAAAATAATATTTTAATTTGTTTTTGACCTATAAAAGAGGGATCTTTTTATATTTTAGTTAGAGGGTTTCTAAGCAACTTTAGAAGTTTAAATTAGATAAATCTAAATTCTCTTTTATTTGTAACATTTGTTATATGTTGTTTAATGTATGTTATGCATTGTACAAGACCATATATTGGTCATGGTATGCAAACTTTTAAGATATACTAGTAAGCCTAGTATAGATCATTGGAAAGCTATCAACAAAATTTTAGGTTATCTTAAAAGAACTATTGGATTAGGGTTGTTGGATAACTGGTGCTAATAATAATAAATCCACATTAAGTTGGATTTTACACTTGAAGGTGATGCAGTTTGTTGGGCTTCAAAGAAGCAGACTTGCATAACACATTCAACCATGGGATTAGAATTTATAGTTCTGGCAGCCACATGCAAGAAAGTATAATGACTTATAAATTTGTTAATGGATTTAAAGTTGAGGCCACAACCCATGCCAACTATTTCCTTGCATTGTGACAGTGAGGCTACTTTGTCTAGAGCATATAAGAATATCTATAATAGTAAATCTAGACGTATAAGTATGAGATATGAATATATTTGAGAGTTGATCTCAAATGGAAGAGAAATAATAAGAAAAATATGCGATGAAATAGAGCTAAAACACTACACTACTAAGCACACCAGTAACAGCAACCCAACTTTGAACTAGCAAAACTAACTACGTACAAAGGTTAATGGCTAACAAAAGGCTTGTGTTTGTTTGGCATTGATAAAGAATATTGAGGGATCTTAATTGAGTTGATTGATATTAAATTTCTAGGAGCAATTTCAGTTTATGGTTTACAAAACGGTTTATGAAACACAGTAGAACTAAACCAAAAACATTAGTGTTTGGTAAAACAACATTAAAAACGGTTTTTCTTACCCCAATTCAGTTTTTTAGAAACTATTTTTCAACTTCTTATTTTTTTAAAATTATTTTAAGGGTTTTCTTTTACCTTACTTTTGTTTATAGGAAACAAAAATCATTTAATAAACTCTCGCGAAAGAGACCTTAGTAACAATCACATAACATAAATGTACTACTAATTTCTGCCACATAACACGTGTAAAGGAGTAACTAAACCTATAATGTCTATCATATCCTAAGTATAGAGTATGACTTTTCCTTGCAAGCCATTTTCAAAATGTTTCAAAAATTTTAAGCTGTGATTGGTAGAAGAGAAAAGTAAAAGGAAAAAAGACGGACATGGAAAAAGGAGCGAGAGAAATGCATTTTTCTATCATTTAGTAGAAAAAAAAGTCAGAGAATTGATGTTTTCTACCCACAGTGAAATTCGAATCCTCTCAAATCGAGAGAATAGAAGAGTAAAAAGTAAATAATCTAATTTTTGTTTATCTTTTTCTTACTTTCTTTTACTTTTTCATTATCTCTACCAAACACATGATGAAAATGAAAAAATCCATTTTTTTTTATTTCCTCTCCAATTTATCTCCAACCAATTATAGCCTTAATTTTACTATATTTTGATTCTCTTTTATTTTAACTTCCATAATCCACTCATCCTCTTTAACAATCACAAGAAAATTAAGTAGAATAATCAAAGGAGTACCATGGAGTTGATGCATTGCTGGGTTTGAATCTTATTTCTTAACAAAAAACTTTTATATGAATCAATTAGTGCGCTTGATATTAATATCGGATAGAAGAATCAAATGACCAGTATAGAGAGGATGTTGTGGGTTGGAATGTTGTTTATTAACAACATTTTATGAGCCCATTTTAGTATGTCTGATATAGGAAATGGTAGTATGGTTTTTTCTTTTCAACTATTAAACAAGAAGAAAAATAATCTTTTCTTGGTTTTTTTTACCGCGTAGATGCATAACAAAATGGATTTGTTAATTTCCTTGGCAGCGACCAGATTAAATTGAGTCGCAAAAGGAAAATACTTCTCACTATCAGGAGAAGCCTGTCAAAGTGTAAAACTTCTACCATATTAATTGTACAGTGGTGTGTGGAAGGATGCATAAAGCACTACTCACAACTTACATCAACATGAGTCTGTTGACTAGGGATACTTGATTGCAAATGTTTCTCTCCCATTTTTCTTCTTCAGTGGCTAACTGATAACATTCAACATATGTTAAGGATATATTTACAAATAATATAAGCAGATGGTTGACACAGCTTTTGCTTCCACTGTTGTCAATATAATTCATTTTATGAGCCCATTTGACTAGTCAAGCTTTTTCATTTTCTATGAAAAGAAGAATTTTCCTCATCAGCTTCACCAGGATTTAAAAGATAAATTTGCAAGGATATCAAAAGAAATGCCAAATTGTGTTTCGAAGATACGTTTGTGTTGGAGTTTGTCAAGGTTTAAATGGGGGAAGAAGATCAACATGTTAAAGAATGTGTGCACACCAAGTCAGGCCGCGGCCCAGCTCTTTCCAGGCTGCGACGCCCAATATGGAGGCAGCCTGGAGGAGGTGTACCGTGGCTCAGCCTCCCCCAGGCCGCGGCGCCTAGAAAGGTGACAAGAGGAGATTTTCAGCCCTTCCTTGAGCCGCGACTTGCCCTGTTATGGGCCGCGGCTTGAAGGCACATATGGTCCATTTGGTTCAGCCTCTTGTTAGGTGTGTGAGGCATGCTCAAAACGCACAGCGTCACTTAGGATTGATGGAAGGCTAATGTTGATTGGTCCTCAAGATCTAAGAGTGGATATTGACCCTCAAGATTAGTCAAGAAGTTGGTGCACTATATAAAGGGTCACCTAACTTCAATCTAAGACACAATGTGATAAATGTGAGATAACTTGTGATGTGAATGAGAGTTATGTGAGAGTACAAAGACACTAAACACATGAGAGATCTCATTGTAGAGAGGCTGGAGGTTTAGCCAGAGAGAGTAGAATTGATAGGGGATTCAAGGGACTTGTAAGTGGAAATTTCTTGGGAGAAAATTCCAGGGAACTCAAGACCTTATCACTTTTTTTGTATTTCTTCTCTTCTTTGGTTCTTCAAGAACTTGGGTTTCTTGAAGAGGGTTACTGATTATAAGAACTCATTGATTTAGTGCAGAGAGTTCAGAGGAACTCACGGGGACGTAGGCTATTGCCGAACCTCGATAACAATTGCTGTGTTATTTCTTTTTTGCTTTGGTTGCTGTATTTGTTTGTACAAGTTATTCTAGACTTAAGTGTTTGAAAGATCACCTCCTGGGATCATTGAGGGTGGTTTCCCAACAGTTTGTTATTACTTTAATAGTTTCTTTGTTTAGTTGACTTTTCAATTGGCATGAAAGAAAAGAACATAAACAATTTTGTATGAGCCATACAATGATTCTTCCACCTTATCTTTACTTTTTGTTATAAGTCTTCCACCTTTTTTTATATTTTTAAAGAGATGAAGGTCACCTATCCATGACAGACCCCCTCCCAGTTTATTAAAAGCCCTCACTTATGGCGGAGGAATACCAAGATAACAAATTGAAAGCCAATGCCAATGACCAAAAACCAGTCTAAACATGCCTATAACCAAAACCAAAAGGTAAAAAAGAGAAACAAAACAAGACAATCCAAAAAGAAACTCCTTTTAACAACGTAAGTAAGGTAAGCCCAACTTATCTAACCTGATGATAACCCTCAAATGCCTAGGCATGGAATCTTCCCCCTCGAAACGACATGTAAATCCTTCCTCGCCTCAACACGCTAAAAAATTTGCAGTTTTGTTTACTTCTCGAAACTGATGCCAAATCGAGAAAGTAATGCCTTGTAATGCCTGAAAAACTTCCTCCCAAAAATCCCAAAGATAGCAAACAGAACAACTCCCAGCAATAACCCAGTCCACCACTAATTACGATTCACACTCAATTTCCAGAAAAAAAAAACCCATAGATTTACATAGAGCCACCCCCTCTTTGAGGGCTCTAAGTTCAGCCTCATTATTTGTTCTGTTCCCAAAATAAGCAGAGAAACCCCCCAAAATAGAGCCACCACTATCCCAAATCACCTTTCCTCCACCACAAGTCCCTGGATTTCCTCGAAAACTTCCATCGACATTGAGCTTCACATAACCAGACGATGGCTTGCACCACGAGACACACCTCACCCGATGACCATGGGTGGGCTGCACGGGTAGGCCTAAATTCTATAAAATCATCTCATCCGAAAACGAAAGGGAGTGCACTTTCTTATAGTCACTCGACAGTATGCCCAACTACATTTTTAGCGAGACCTAGGAACCTTCAATAGACTCCACACAACCCTCCATCCTAGCTTTGCAACATCTCTGCCAAAGCTTCCAAGTGATAAGACAAGAAAAGACACCAATTAGCATATTTAGTTAAGAGTTCTTCTTAGCAAGAGCAAACCATTGAGTCACACATCCCCACCAAGTTCGCAACGGCAATACCATAATTCCAAACAAGTTAGCTGCCCTCTACCATAACTATGTTGCACTCTCTCCTGACCATAAAACATAATCAAGAGACTCTACCTCTTTAGTGACACAGCAGTCACATCTTGATGCCATGGAAATACCACAAGATCGCACCCGAGTATCCACTGGTAAGCACTGAAAACGTGCCTTCCATATGCACAAGGAGATTTTCTTCTGCAAAATTTTATGCCAGAACCACTGCAATTCTGGTGGCACATCCGACTTAACTTGAATCATCTCCCAAGCACTAATCGATGAAAAATTCCCATCCGAGGCAGGTTTCCACATAATAATATCTTCCCCTACTTTACCAGCAAAAATGAAAGAAACAATATCCCACATGAGAGCAGAACCAACCAAATTTTCCAAAACCTTGAAGTCCCAAGACCTGTTAACCCAACACTCCCGAAGTTGAATTAACGGATTGGTCACATCTGGCACCCTCAAGCAAAGTGGTCCAATCTCTAACCACATGTCAACCAGAATGAAATTTGTCCACTTCTCACTTTCCAGAGGATATGCTCACACACAGCAGGCAATACTGACATGATGAACTTCTAGAACCGAAAGCAAGAAGTATTATTTTTGGCAAGCAATAAATGCCCATGTTGAGCATATTTTGCCTTGAAAAACCTGGTCCATAGATTGTCAATTTCCATAAGACGCCAAGCAAACTTCATGTGAAGAGAGCACTAAACCTCTAAGAAATCTCGAAGACCCAGGCCTCCCTCTAACGTCGGTCTGCACAACTTGGACCAAGAAGACCACTTCTTTTTAGCACTTTCATTTACCTCTCCGCCAAAAAAAAGAAGATAAAATTGAATTAATCCTCTTCAAAATCACTTTGGGAACATTCAGAGCAGATAAGAGATGAGTAGCCATGCATGAGAGAACATGTTTAAGCAAAATAAGCTGCCCACCCTGAGATAATAATTTATACTTCCACTTAGCCATGTTTTCCCAAATTTTATTAACAAGCGACCCCAAATGCCTAGCCGTTAAACGACCAGAAATCCGAGGAACACCCAGATAGTTAGTCGAAAACTGTAACGACCCATCCCAGGTTGGCCACCTCTGAGACGACGTCATCACATTTTGAGAATCCCAGCACGACACATATATGCAATATAAATCTGATATTAACTTACAAATAATTTACAACGTAAGATGAATCAATATTTACAATAAAATTTTTACAAGTCTTTTTCTTGATTGCCTGAGGATATTAACACGTATGTGGCTTACGGAAAATGATTTTGACTGATTCTCAACCCACCAGACTATTTATCTTGCCTGTTACCTGAAATCATTGCACAATGAGGGGTGAGCTTCACAAGCTCAGTGAATTAAATTTATTAAAATTATTCTAAATTCCATAAATAGTTATTTAATATTTAATCATTTATTTTTTTTCACTTAACTTAACGAAAACTTTCTACTATCATTACACCTGCCATATGATTCATTTTCTATCAATCTCGTCTTCTCAATCATTGGTCCACTTTAAGACCATCAATTATCTCATAATTACCTCGTAATGAGGTTCACATCATAAAGTCCATCATATAGATGGTTCTCATCATTCTCTGCTTCTTTTTTACCATAATTGTCTCTCTGTGAGACCAAATCATCTATAAATAATTTGTAATAACATACCACACATCAACATTTCAAAAATGCCACAATAATTAAAACAGATGCAAATGTATGAATGATTATGATGGGAACGTCTTCCCACCTGTCGACAGGTTGTTATTATCTTAGACCGACCCCTTCCTGGTTCTTTACTTTGCAACTTATCTAGGTTGCCACGGAATTTTCTCAGCATATACCGGCTGGCACGGTGTCCCTTTTTATTTCCAGCATATACCGACTGTCACGGTTATTTCATTGGACCGGCCCCTTCCCGGTTCTTAACTTTCTCATTTAATGCATATGTATATGAGCAATGTATGAAATATGCATCTGAACAGTAATATATAAAAATAACATAAATTTAACACACTTAAATTGACAATCATGAATATTCTCAAATTTATAAAAATTCCACTAAATTTCTTCTCATCTCAAATCACATCAATCATCCAGATTTTTATCAAATTGTATAGAATTCCACTAAATCCCTCTTATTCCAAAATCACATCAAACCATCTATTAAAGCTTGTCAAGATCCATAAAAATTCATTTCCCCAAAATTCGTATCAAAACATCAATATAACTCATAAAAATTTCACTTATCGTTTTATTATTAAATCAACTTATTATCCCTAAAAATATTATTTCCCTCCTAATAATTTTCTTAATGTCCAAAATTCACATCAGAAATATCAACCAAATCTTTATCTATCACCACAACAGAAGCTAATAATTTATTTTAATATTATCGCTAAATTTTTCATTTTTATTTAGACTACTTAGAGTAAATCCAACTCACCACGTAGCACTTAAAGCTACCCGTGGATCACCTCTTTGCCTTTCTCGTTCCTCGCAAAAACTTTCGTCTGTTGTAGATCGTCAACACTTGATATCATATTTATATTAAATTTATAATTTATTCTTCAATTCGTTATAAACCACTCACTTTGAAAATTCTCACTTTGTATTCAGGGAAATTTCATAAATGCTAAAAGTTCATAAATAAACACCATACTATTACCTTATGCTTTTCTGACAGCTATTCTTGATTCTCTACAAAATTTCACAATAAACCCTTTCAAAATCTTGCTCTTTTAAACTTTATTTTGGTTCCTAAATGTTTTGAGAAAATTAAGAAATTTAAAAGAAAATTGGCGAATTTGGTAAGTGTTCGTTCACATGACAGCGTGTGCAAATATATAACCTGTTAGACTTAAATGCCCCCTATCAACTAACTCATTTTACTGCCTTGACACTAAAATGTGTCAAGAAACCATTTCTCTTTACTTTGCTTGCTGCCACCCATTGTTGACTTTTTTTTAATTTTGTTATTATTATTATTTTTTTAAAAAAAAAATTTCCTTCTTATTCTCCTGGACATTCAGTTGATTTGAGTTTTTTTTTCTTTTAATGATGTCCATGTCCCAATTTTTTTTTTGTTTTTAAAGAATTATTTTATTCACTACTAATTCCTTCGTAAATATATTCTTTTAAGTTTGCATCATATTTATTAAATTATTTCATTACCCTTTCTTTACGAATATGGTTATTACAATTCTACCCACTTTACAAAAATTTCATCCCCGAAATTTTAACACTAATATCAAGAAAAGAGTTAGGGGTAATATTTCCTCATTCTTGCTTCATGTTTCAACGTGATTTCTTCAACATCTTTATTGCGCCATAATACTTGAACTAAAGGAATGACTTTATTTCACCAGACTTAATCTTTTTTGTCTCGTATTTTGACTGGTACTAGCATAAAAGTCAAATCTTTATGAATCTCTATTGCTTGATTTGAGATGTTATGGGACTCATCATGCCAGTACTTCCTCGGTAGAGACACATGAAAAACATTATGTAATTACTTTAATTCCGAAGGCAAATCCAAACGATATGCTACGGGCCCAATTCTCTCAATCACCTCATAGGGCCCCATAAATCTTGGGCTCAACTTTCCCTTCTTTTTAAATCTCAATACTCTCTTCCATGGAGATATCTTCAAGAATACCCAATCACCAACTTAGAATTCGAGAGGCCGTCTTCTTTTATCGGCATATCCTTTCTGTCTATTCTGAGATGCTCTGAGGTTCTCTCTAACCAGTTTTATCCTCTCAGTGGTCAAGTCTATCATTTCTGGGCCATATATCTTTCTCTCTCCAACTTCTTCCCAGCATAGTGGAGTTTTACACCTTCTACCATACAAAGCCTCGAAAGGTGTCATCCCAATACTAGTTTGATACTGATTATTGTATGCAAACTTGATCAAAGGTAAATAAGTATCCCAGCTCACTGAGAAGCTCAGTACACTTGCCCTCAGCAAATCTTCTAGTATTATGATGATTCTCTCTGTCTGCCCGTCAGTTTGTGGGTGAAAAGCTGTGCTAAACTGTAATTACGTACCCATAGCTTCTTGAAAACCCCTCCAAAATCTAGAGGTAAATCTAGAATCTCTATCTGATATGATACTCAAGGGTACTCCATGCAATTTTACTATTTCTGTCATATACAACTCAGCCAACTTCTTTGGACTCCAAGTAGTTTTGATAGGAAGGAAATGTGAAGACTTAGAAAGTCTATCCACTATAACCCACATAGCATCATGCCCTATTTGGGTACGGGGAAAACCAGAGACAAAATCCATACTCACATTTTCCCATGGCCACTCAGGTATTGGAAGAGGTTGTAATAAACCTGTTGGATGTCTATTCTTAGACTTTACCTGTTGACAAGTCAAACATCTAGCAATGTATTCTGCTACATCCTTCTTCATTCCTGACCACCAATAATTTTGTTTCAACCCCCTGAACATCTTATTATTACCTGGATGCATGGAATATACAGAATCGTGGGCCTCCCTTAATATCTCATTTCTAATTTCCACATCATTGGGAACACAAACTCTTTGCCCCAACACCACCATACCATCTTCTCTAATTTTAAACTCAGTCGGCTTCCCACTCAACACTTCTTGCCTAATTTTCTCTATCCCCTCATCTTTACCCTGCAGCTGTAATAACTGGTCAATAATAGGAGAATGTATCACCATATTTGTCATTAATATTCCTCTATTATTGACACTCAATTGTATCCTCATTCTTCTTAATTCTATCATTAGGCTAGTATTATGACTCCCAATGGCATCTAATCTCCCTGTAACCTTTCTACTCAATGCATCAGTTACTACATTAGCTTTTCCTGGATGATAGTGAATTATACAGTCATAATCACAAATTAATTCCATCCACCTCCTTTGCCTCAAATTCAACTCCTTCTGGGTTGGTAAATGCGTCAAACTTTTATGATCAACAAAAATTTCACACTTGGCTCCATATAAATGGTGTCTCCAAATCTTCAAAGCAAAAACTATGGTAGCCAATTCTAAATCATGGGTCGGGTAATTCCTCTCATGGTTTTTTAGTTGCCTAGATGTATAAGCTATAACTCTCCTATGTTGCATCAACACACATCCCAACCCCTGATGTGACGTATCGCTATAGACTACAAATCCTTCATCACCAGAAGGAAACATTAACACCAGGACAGTAGTCAATTTTTCTTTCAACAGCTGGAAACTTCTCTCACATTCCTCTGACCACCTAAACTTCATATCCTTCCTGGTCAATTTAGTCAAAGGTACAACAATCATAGAAAATTTTTAGATAAATCTTCAATAATAACCAGCCAACCCCAAAAAGCTTCTAATTTCAGTTACACTCGTGGGTCTTTCCAAATTCAACACTGCTTCTACTTTTTGTGGGTCACCTGCTATCCCCTCTCCCGACACAACATGCCCCAAGAAAGATATCTCACTCAACCAAAACTCACATTTAGAGAACTTCGCATATAATTTCTCTCTCCTTAAAATTTCCAATACTATCTCCAAATGTTGCATATGCTCCTCTTCATTCTTGGAATATACCAAAATATCATCAATAAACACAATTACATATCTGTCCAAGAATGGTTTAGACACCCGATTCATAAGGTCCATGAATGCTGCAGGAGCATTGGTCAACCCAAAAGGCATCACTAAGAACTCATTATGGCCATAACGTGTCCTAAAAGCAGTTTTAGGCACGTCTCCCTCCTTTATCCTCAATTGATAATAACCTGACCTCAAATCTATTTTAGAAAACACTCTAGCTCCCTGTAACTGCTCGAATAAGTCATCTATTATGGGCAAAGGATATTTATTCTTGATTGTGATCTTATTCAGTTGTCTATAATCAATACACAACCTCAATGTCCCATCCTTCTTCTTGACAAATAACACAGGGGCTCCCTAGGGTGACATACTAGGTCGGATAAACTGTTTATCTAGCAACTCTTGAAGTTGAACTTTCAACTCTCTCAATTCAGCTGGGCCATTCTATAGGGTGCTATGGATATGGGTGCTGATCCCGAAATCACCTCAATAGAAAATTCAATCTCCCTATTGGGAGGCAACCCATTCAACTATTCAGGGAAAACATTCGAAAAATCTTTTACTACCAAGATTTCTCCTAACTGTCTACCCTCCTTATTGGAATCTACTACATATGCCAAATACCCCTCACAACCCTTCCTCAACCATTTACTAGCAATTAAAGCATAAATAAGACAATTAGCAAGTATTTTCCATTCTCCCTGAAAATTAAATTCCTCCTGCCCAGGTATTTTAAATACCACATTTTCCCTAAAACAGTCTACCCAAGCATGATATGTAGATAACCAATTCATCCCCAGAATTAAATCAAAATCTCTCATATCTAAAGGCAATAAATCAACCTCAAATTCTCTATCAGCAATATTAATCACACAACCTCGATAGATTGTTCTGATAATTATTTTTTCTCCAGTAGGAATCTCAATAACAATAGCATGCATCAAAGGACTAACACTAGCATAAATAGATTTTATATAACTACTAGATGCAAAAGAATGGGTTGCACCCGGATCAATCAATAATCTAGCAGGCCTACCAAGGATAGATATCATACCCATAACAACATCAGGAGTGGCTTGTGCATCCTGTTGGGTCAATGCATAGACTCTACCCTCTCCAGACTGAATCTGACTGCCACGTCCTCACTCTGCTACAGATCCTCGACCTCTGCCCCGCACACTCCTTGATCCACCGCCTCTCTCCATCGGTCTTCTCCCGACACTTCCAATGTCTCTGTCAGCAGACTTCCCCGCTGGACAATTTGTAGCCGCATGTCCTCCCCTACCACATACAAAACATATCTGCATAGGACACTTTCGAGCCAGATGTCCCGTCTGATTACATCTGAAACAAACCCTTGCCTCTTGATCAAACATCCGGTTACCCCTTCCCCCTGGTGGCACACTTAGTCCTCTACCATAACTCCCACTTCCCATAGCCTGTCTCTCAAATCTAGAGGACCCACCAGTATTACTCTGAGCTACTGAAGCAATAGATTCTACTTGCCTCTGACTCTGTACTACAGTTATTTGTGACAAGGAACGCCTATTCTCGGGTGGTCTCCCACCCTGTACACCCATACTGCTACCTCCTCTAGATCCCTCAAATCTAGACCTCTTCAACCAATCCCTCCTCCCTCTCAACTCCATCAGATCTTTCTCAATCTGCAATGCTTTATCCACCAGTATAGTATAATCCCCTATGCCCATATAAGAGAGTTTAGTCTGAAACTCATAGTGTAACCCGTCTAAAAATCTCTTACATTTTCTTTCCTCCGTACTCATGAACTCAGGTACAAACCTTAACAGGGCTATAAATTTACTATCATATTCAACCACTGATAAATTTCCCTGCCTTAGGTGAATAAAATCTCTTTCTTGTTGTGCCCGAAAAGTATCTGAAAAATACTTTGCAAAGAATTCATCCTTAAACTTATTCCAAGTCAAGGGTTGATCTACCTGTGTACTCACCCTAGGCAGAATATCTTCCCACCATTGTGAAGCCTCACCCTCCAACATAAATGAAGCAAAAGCAACCTTTTGTCTATCTGACACCGGTAAAACCTCAAAATATTTCTCCACGTGCCTAATCCATTGCTTAGCTTCCACCGGATTTGCTGACCCCTTAAAAAACTGAGGTTTAAACTTAAGAAACCTCATAAAACAATCCCTTTGCATCTCATTTGTAAATACTCCTCCCTTGGGAACCTCTTGCATTAACACATCTGGTTCTCTTCTATCCCTTTCCTCTAATCTTATCTGTAAATTATCAACCCTTTCTTTAGCTGCATTCCTCCTTTCTTCAGCTGCATTCATCCTTTCTATAGCACGATTAAGGGCTTCTCTTAATTCATCATTCCTACCCTTAGATACTCTCCCAGCTCTACTGATACTAGCTGCACCATCAACATGTTCCCTTGAGGAAATTAATGACGCCACTTTCTCCTCTACTTCAGTCCTCTTAAAAATTGGGGGTCTACCATGTCCCCTCTAATTTAGAGTTCTACCTCTACCTCTCGCACGACCACGTGTCATCCTCAGACTCTACATTTAAGAATATAATTTATTTAGATCTTTCACTTTTTAAGTTCTCATACAGTCTACAGAATCTTAAAACCTAAGGCTCTGATACCAAAATTGTAACAACCTGATGAGAGTCATAAAATGCATCTAAACAATACTTAATTGTTAGAATTTTAGGGTTGATCGAGGTTGGAATTACACTTTTATACCTTAATAACTCTAAAGTGTTATTCTTGAATCATTGACTTATTTCGGTGCATTTTCAGGTACTTTGAGCTTAAAAAAGAGATAGAAAATCTATCATCATTTTAAACACGAAGCTTCAATGAATACTTGAGTGAGATGACGGTCGCGGAAGAGCCAAGATGAAGAGAAACCAAGAATGGAGTTTTACAAAATTGCTAGAATTGCCAGTACATATCAATCATCTTTTCAGATTAAACTGTATTGATACAGGAAGAACAAGAAGATGAGCCATATATGCTTAGAAAGATCCAGAAGTCTATTTTCTGGTAAATTTTACGATTCGTAAAAAGAATGTTTCTAGAGAAAGTTATGGCAGTTTTAGTAGACACAGGTCAGGCCTCCAGATCAGCATCCACCTAGCGCCATGCCCCTCACTTTCCAGCGCCCACTCACTCCAAGACCAAATTAGGGCTGCACAATGACATTTTTTGGACCAAAATGCCCATAACTACTTGTGCTCTATAAATACATCTTTAAGGAGTGTGCAGCCAGCATCTTCATATTTCCAAGTTTCTTCAAGGCTGAAAATCAAGGGGAGAACATCCATATAGTTCTTCCACCTTGAGCTCCATGGCCAACTAATCATCAAGTAAGGGAAAGGGATGAACCCCTAGGGTTTTGTTGTTCCTTATTTTCTGTTCTTTATTCATTTGTATGGACTTATTGTTAAAACATTGCCTATGATTTACTCTTTGATTAAGTAAGAAGGATTTGAGTTCATGTGATAGCTGCACTTTATATTCTTCTTCTTTTAGATTCCCTTAATCCGGTGATTGCATCCTTCTCCTTCATTGATGTTGTTTGGATGTGATTGATTCCGGTAGATTTGTCTTATTGATTGTCCATTATTGTGATAGTGTCATTTTGATATATTGTCGTTTCTTGATAATCTTTAAGTTCGATCATGTGTGCTTGAATCGAAATCAATGAGTAATTTGTAGCAATTACATTAGAGTTTATAAATGTGCTTGATTGAATATTTTTCGATTGCTTGTTTGGGATGTGAAACTAGCAATCGAGATAAAAACAATTGAATCGAGAGTGGAATAAGGGAACAAACCTAGGGAGGATTCATGGAACCTTGCTGTTTCATTTATATTCTCAGTTATATTTACATAATTTTCTCAAGTTACATCATTATCAAAACTCGTATTTTATCGTTTAACTTTTATCGTTCGTGTCAAGGTTTACACCTTCCTTTGTAGTTAACCTGTTTCCCTGGGGAATCGACACCCCAAAGCCGTGCTACAACTACCGCATTATACTTTGGGCGTAATCACGACCCATCCCAGGTTGGCCACCCCTGAGACGGTGTCATCACATTTTGAGAATCCCATCATGACACATATATGCAATATAAATCTAATATTAAATTACAAATAATTTAGAATAAAATTTTTACAAGTCTTTTTCTTGATTGCCTGAGGATATTAACACGTACGTGGCTTACAGAAAATGATCTTGACTGATTCTCAACCCACCATACAATTTATCTTGCCTGCTACCTGAAATCATTGTACAATGGGGGGTGAGCTTCACAAGCTCAGCGAATTAAATTTACTAAAAGTATTCTAAATTCCATAAATAATCATTTAATATTTAATCATTTATTTTTTTTCACTTAACCTGACAACAACTTTCTACTATCATTACATCTGTCATATGATTCATTTTCCATCAATCTCTTCTTCTCAATCATTGGTCCACCTTAAGACCATCAATTATCTCATAATTACCTCGTAATGAGGTTCACATCATAAAGTCCATCATATAGATGGTTCTCATCATTCTCTGCTTCTTTCTTACCATAATTGTCTCTCTGTAATACCAAATCATCTATAAATAATTCATAATAACATACCATACATCAATATTTCAATAATGCCACAATAATTAAAACAGATGCAAATATATGAATGATTATGATGGGAATGTTTTCCCACCTGTTGACAGGTTGTTATTATCTTAGACCGGCCCCTTCCCGGTTCTTTACTTTGCAACTTATCCCGGTTGCCACGGAATTTTCTCAGCATATATCGGCTGGCATGGTGTCCCTTTTATTTCCAGCATATACTGGTTGTCACGGTTATTTCATTAGACCAGTCCCTTCTCAGTTCTTTACTTTCTCATTTAATGCATATATATATATGAGCAATGTATGAAATATGCATCTGAACAGTAATATATAAAAATAAAATAAATTTAACACACTTAAATTGACAATCCTGAATATTCTCAAATTTATAAAAATTTCATTAAATTTCCTCTCATCCCAAATCGCATCAATCATCCAGATTTTTATCAAATTATATAGAATTCCACTAAATCCCTCTTATTCCAAAATCATATCAAACCATCTATTAAAGCTTGTCAAGATCCATAAAAATTCATTTCCCCAAAATTCGTATCAAAACATCAATATAACTCATAAAAATTCCACTTATTGTTTTATTATTAAGTCAACTTATTATCCCTAAAAATATTATTTCTCTCCTAATAATTTTATTCATGTCCAAAATTCATATCAGAAATATCAACCAAATCTTTATCTATCACCACAACATAAGCTAATAATTTATTTTAATATTATCACTAAATTTTTCATGTTTATTTAGACTACTTAGAGTAAATCCAACTCACCATGTAGCATTTAAAGATACCCATGGATCATCTCTTTACCTTTCTCGTTACTCGCAGAAACTTTCTCTAATTGTAGATCGTCAACACCTGATATCATATTTATATTAAATTTATAATTTATTCTTCAATTCGTTATAAACCACTCACTTTGAAAATTCTCACTTTGTATTCAAGGAAATTTTATAAATGTTAAAAATTCAGAAATAAACACTACACTATTACCTTATGCTTTTCTGACAACTATTCTTGATTCTCTACAAAATTCCGCAATAAACTCCTTCAAAATCTTGTTCTTTTAACATTTCTTTTGGTTCCCGAATGTTTTGAGAAAATTAAGAAATTTAAAAGAAAACCGGCGAATTTGGTAAGTGTTCCTTCACATAACAGCGTGTGCAAATATATAGCCTGCTAGACTCAACCGCCCCCTGCCAATTAACTCGATTCACTGCCTTGACACTAAAATGTGTCAAGAAACCATTTCTCTTTACTTTGCTTGCTGCCACCCATTGCTGACTTTTTTTTAATAATTTTATTATTATTATTATTATTTTAAAATTATTTTTTCCTTCTTCTTCCCCTGGACGTCCAGCTGATTTGAGTTTTTTTTCTTTTAATGACGTCCACGTCCCAATTTTTTTTTTGTTTTTAAAGAATTAATTTATTCACTACTAATTCCTTCGTAAATGTATTATTTAAAGTTCACATCATATTTATTAAATTACTTCATTACCCTTTCTTTACGAATACGGTTATTACAGAAAATACCTTCCGTGAACCCAGAAATTCTTTGTAGACCACGACGCCTTGCATGTCTAATATGCTTGGAGAGAAAAATTGTCAATTTCCTCTTATTAATACTTTGACCAGACTAGCTGTCACAAAGTTTAAAAGTCTGAGTTAATTTTTTAACAGACAAAGCATCTCCCTTAGCAAATACAAGAAGATCATCCGCATAAAATAGATGAGAAACCAAAGGTGCCCCCATAAGATGATAAAATTTGCCAAATCTTCCTTCTTCAAAATTCCTCTTTAGTAATCGAGATAGAACTTCCTCCATAATAATAAACATGTAAGAGGAAAGAGGGTCACCTTGACGTAACCCTCTAGATGGTTTAAAAAAAAACCGTTGTACATCTCATTCATCATAATTGAAAACCAAGGAGACTTCACACTCTCCGCAATTATACGGCAGAATTTATCATTAAAACCAAATCCCTTCGGAACATCTAAGAGAAAATCCTAGTGGACTTTATCATAAGCTTTAGCCATGTCAACCTTCATAATAATATTACCCCTCTAAGCTTTCCCATGAATGGAGTGCACCATTTCCTGAGCAAGGGTGATATTTTCAAAAATACTACGCCCCGGGATAAACGCACCCTGCTCCTACGAAATTAATCTTGGTAACAGTGGCGTCAATCGTTTCACCAAAATCTTGGTAAAGCTTTTATAAACCACAGAACAAAGGCTAATCGATCGAAGTTTATCAAAGCTATTTGGGTTCGGAACTTTAGGAATAAGCACAATGTATAACGAGGAATAGTACCTTGGCAACGCCATCCCACTGAAAAAATCTCTCGCGACCTCAACTACATCATCCTTCACAATATCCTAGCAAGAGATAAAAAAATTCTGATCCATAACCATACGGACCAGGTGAACTGTGGCGTGGGATAGCGAACATGGCAGATCTAACTTCTTCTTCCGTAGGGGCAATGCAAAGAATCTCATTTTCTCTTGTATAATTTTTGGCGCTAATAGACCAGAAAAATTTACCGCTTGAACCATAAGCACCGTGGAAAAGAATTCATGGAAACAGTTTGTAGCCCCTTTATGAACTGTTTCAGTTGTGTCCAGAACTGTACCATCAACCAGCTGCATCTTAGAGATCATCGATATTTTGTGTCGCTGATTAACCGTTGCATGAAAAAACTTGGCGTTTTGGTCTCCCTCCTGAAGCCATTTTTTCTTAGCTTTTTGAGATAACTGAATTTCCTCCCTTTTCTCCCATTCATCAAGCTCCATTTTAGTGACCAAAAACCACTCTTCAATTTTTGAGTTGTACTCAACTTGCAGCTGATTTTTGAAAAAATCTAACTTCTCTTCTAGCGTCTTAATTGACTAATCGACCCGACCAAAGGTATGAAGATTCCATGATCTCAATGCCACTTTAGTCTTCTTCAATTTAGTAGCCAAACGACATAGCCCAGAACGAGAATTTGGTTGGTTCCAAACTTCTTTCACATACAGCAAAAAGCTAGCGTGCGAACACCACATACTCTGGAACCTGAAAGGTGAAGGGCCATATGAAACTCGTGACACTGTAAAGAATAATACCATAAGACTATGGTCTGATGTTTTTTGAGCTAAACACTCTAAATATGGTAACCCAACATATTAGCAAAGGTAATGTTTACCACTACCCTATCCAATGTAGCCCACTATCTAGATCGCCCCTTTTGCTCATTGTACCAAGACATGGATCGACCTTGGGAACGCAACTTTACAAGACCACAAGAATCTAAACAGTCATTAAAATCTGAAATAGTCGTTAAAGACTGAGGATTACCTCTAATTTGTTCAGCATCAGATCGAATAATATTGAAGTCCCCGAGCACCACCTATGGATGTGTCTCCAAATAAATATTATTGAGTTCATGCCAAAGCCCTCTGCGATCCGACCGAGTACATTTTGCATAAACAAAGGTAACAAGTAATTTAAAATTCTCCACACTTAACCATCCAGTTAGAGACTGGTCTGTTAAACTAGAGCATACAAATAACTTTTCTTCCAAAACACCCATACCTTACTATCATCCCCAACATTATAGCAAAAATGTGGGAAACCCAAGAAACGAGTCAATTTTGTCATCTGTGTAGCCTTTTGAAATGGTTCCAAGACAACAACAACCGCAACATTATTCTTCCACACTAATTGTTTTAACCGGCCTCTGGAACGCCTCAAACCTCTAATATTCCAGACCAATAAATTTCCAATCATAAATCTAATTTTGAACAGTGAGTAGAAACTCGCCGAGACTTCCTTACAGTGGTATGCAAATGCTCTTGAACAAACATAGCAGGATTCTTAGGCTTCGAATCATAAGCCTTTTCTTTAGCAGAGTTAGGAATCTGCCCCTCCTCCTTATCCGACACATAATTAATGTTGTGAGTTTTAAATTACTTGCAAGTGCACGAGTCGTTTGCAATATAGTGTTGTGCAAGTGCGAGGTCGAATCCATAGGGAATTGCGTTGTGAAAATATTTTTATCTAAACTAAGCCTATTTTAACCTAGTTCCAAGTTTTGAATTGTCTTTCGCAAAACAAATATAAATTAAACCGAATTGATTTAAAGACTAATGATAAAAACACTAAGGTTTCTGAATCCACCTAACCAAAGTAAAGCATATATCTTCATGTTCTATATAAAAATAATCTATCAAAACATTCCATGAATCCAACTTTAAACAAATCACAACAAATATCCCAATTAAACCAAAACAATCCAATGTATCCGCTTTTAACAAATTACAAAGGATATCCAATTTAATAAAAAATGATTCGATATATTCATCAGATGAAACACACAGAATATCCAACAAAACAATTTAAACGCAATCAATCATAAGATTTTACTCAAATAATTGAACAGAATATTTATACTAAAAAAAACATCAGAATTGTATAAACAAATCTGAAAATATTATACCAAACAACGGCGAGGCTTCATCTTCAACCTTAGCTGAATATTTTAGCCACTCATAATCATGAAACTAAAGTTCACAATAACAGTGCTAAGCATTAAACTTTAAAACTAACAAAATCAGTAAATTAAAAACTGACTATACATGGGGAGAAATTCCACTCGTTGTTGGGCGGCGCTACCCCTCGTTGTAGTAAAGACGTTAGAGATCCACCAGAATGCTAGTAGAAGTCCTTCAAATTGCGCCAAAATGGCACTTGGATTGCTTACTGAAGATGAAGTGAAGAGGGGCTTATATAGGGAAACATCACAAGTGCAATATGCGTCCAATCCGATGTGGGATACTGCAAATTTCAGCTTTTGCTCTTTGACCTTTGTCTACTAAAACTGCCATAACTTTCTCTAGAAAAATCATTTCATTGATCCGTAAAATTTCCCAGAAAATAGACATCAAGATCTTTCCAAGTATATATGGTTCATCTCTTGGTTCTTCCTGAATCAATACAGTTTAATCCTAAAAAATAGCTGATGTGTCACGCTGAAATCATGCACAGCCTGACCTTTGTCTACTAAAACTGCCATAACTTTCTTTAGAACAATCATTTTATTGATCCGTAAAATTCCTCAGAAACTAGACATCCGGATCTTTCAAGTAGATATTGCTCATCTCCTGATTCTTCCTGAATCAATACAGTTTAATATTCAAAAATGGCTGATCTGTATGAGCAATTCTGGCAATTTAGTGAAACTCTTTTCCAATCTTGTAAACCTGTAAAACAACGAAAAACAACTCAAAGTAACAAATTCCTAAGCTAACAAATGTAAATTAAGGGGTCAAAATATGCAATATTTGGCACTCATCAAATACCCCCAAACTTACAATTTGCTAGTCCTTTAGCAAAACAAAATAAAAGACTAAATGAAAAATAAAGAACATAAAGATAAGTTCATCACTCTTGGTATCCAAAAATTTAAGGAGCACACATCACCATGATATTCATTCACGAGCAAGCATAAAAAGATAAACCCATCTTCGCAATGAATAGAAATGTTAAAATCTAATTACTTACAAAATGCAGGTTAAGGCATCACAAGTCTGACACTGTGTGAAGTGAATTAGCATATAAAAATGAAGCTTCCAAATAATTCCAATGTGTAAGGTCTCCATGTCTCAAGATTCACCAAATTTCCCATCAGAATGAATGAAAATGGCATAGTTTTTATTATTATTATTATTTTTATATAGCTCTGCTATGTTTGGTTCCCTTAAGCTTTCTAATTGACCCATGTTGCGAGTGTTGAGTCAATGACTCCTAAACCAGATGGTTTTAGGGCATTAGGTGTAACGACACCCCTAAGGACTTACTAACTCAAGTAAAAAAGGCTACGAAATTAAACTAACCTTAATACTACCAAGTAAAATTCTCACCTTTTGACGTGAACACTTATTGCTTACTGAGGTAAGAGTTCCAGTTACTCAGTGGAAAGTTTATTTATGATCATCAAATTTTTTTATTTATTTTTTATTTTTTTACTTTTTTATGCCAAAGTGTTTATCCTACAAGTCATCCAGTTTCAGTTAAGACAAGGAAATGTACACATTAATATCAAATGTCAAACCTCACACAATTTGTGCTAATGTGCTCGTGTTAGATTTGATCAAACATGTGAATTCTCAAATGCCTAAAGTAAGTAACTAAATTTTAAAACTTTATCACCAGATCATGTGTTCAAAATTTTAAGCTCACCAATGACATCACATCACATAAATTGTTTAGATCAACTAAAATTTCAAAATAACATGAGCATACATTTACCTTCTTTCTTTTTAAATGAAGAAAAACAACAAATTAGGACAAAGTGTGTGTAATGTGTCTCCCATATCCCCAAACTTAAATTGCACATTGACCCCAATTTGTGAATAATATGGAAAGAGCTGACCTAGGATATAGAGAACTATCTGGACTGGTATGGCTCATAGCATACCCTCAAACTTGATCTGAAGTACTCTTTGTCCCTGAAAAATAAAGACTGGAAAACAAAAAACACTAGAGAAAAACAATAACAAAAAATATGTAAAATAATAAACAAATAGAAAGGATATGTTGTGAGGTGCCTCTCATTAGCGCTAAGTTTAACGTCGTCAGCCAGACCCAGCATTAGTAATCATGCCCAGCTAAGCGCTCCACCATCTGATCAATAAATGGGAGTGAAAAATGATCATTCCTTGTGGCAGCATTCAACTTACGGTAGTCTATACTCACTCTCCATCCTGACTGCACACGAGTTGGAACCAACTCGTCGTCTTTATTCATCACTACAGCGAATCCAGCCTGCTTTAGTACGACGTGAATTGGGCTCACCCATTCACTATCAAAGATTGGATAAATGATCCCTACATCCAATAGCTTAATTACTGTAGTCCTCATAACCTCTTGCATAGTTGGGTTGAGCCTTTTTTGTGGCTCCCTTGATGGCTTGCCATTCTCCTCCAAATGTATCTTGTGCATCACCACCGAGGGGCTGATTCCCTTGATATCCTTAATAGTCCAGCTGATAGCTTCCTTATGCTCTCTTAAAATGTCCAATAATTTCTCCTCTTGAGCCTCAACCAAATCTGAAGCTATAATCACAAGCAAAGAATCTGCTGGACCTAGGAACTCATACTTAAGATTGTCCGGTAAAGGCTTAAGTTCCTTCTTGAGGGGCTCAGGTGTTGTGGTCTCCTCCATCTCACTGCTCTTCCGAGGAGTAGACTCCAAAGTAGCATTCGCTTGCTCAAGTACTTTATCCAAATCCAAATCCTCTCCAAATTGAGCAAAGCATGCCTCCAAGGGGTCCTCAATGCGGGATTCATCCACAGTCTCCTCCGTCTAGCTGCTCTCCCGAGGAGCAGACTCCAAAATGGAATTTACTTGCTCAAATAACTTATCCAAATCTATATCCTTCCAAACTGAGCAAAACATGCCTAAAAAATGTCTTCAGACTTCCCTTCTTTCTTTGGCACTTGTAATCTCTCAAGGTAAGGTGCTTTAGTTACAAACGACCTAGGAAGATCCTTAATAGTAGGTGTTGCTATAGATAGCTCAGCATTTTTCTTCTCCTTGTTGCCACTTTCTTGCCCTTGCTGCAGAGTGGAGTTCTCTTCCACTTGATTGTCCACTTGTCTTCCACACCTCAATGTGACAATCGATTGCACTTGTTCCTGCCCATGCGTAGGAGTTGATGAATTTTCAACAGCAAACTGTTCCTTCAGGTTGGGCACGGGTTGACTGGGGAACTTTTCCTTCTCTCCTTCACCCAAGTGACTTACAATTTGATCCATTTGACTCTCTATCTTGGTAATCTCTTGGGTGTTTACTATTGTTGCACTCCTCACTTCGCTTATGGATTGGCCGATCATCTTCCTGAAATCATTGAAGGCGTCCTCCAATGACTATGAAACTGACGCTGGCACTTTAGTGGGAGCTTGGAAAGCGGGTGATGGTGATGGATGGGCTGAGCGACCAGAACTTGGAATTGGTGGAGGAAATCTGGGAGGGTATTGATTGTGAGCATGATGAGGGGCTCCTCCCTCATTCATCAGTTGGTTTTGTTTCCATGAAAAATTAGGGTGGTTCCGCCACCCTGGATTTTATGTCTCGGAGTAAGATCCATTTGATTGCCACCAACAGTCATTGAAAGCATTCATTTGTTCCATGGGATATTTGGCAAAAGCCGACATAGATGGACAATTTTGTGCTAAATGCATAGGGCTAGCATAGATGGAACAACTATTAACATTGAATGTATTGGCTGTACTGATGGACTGGCCGGTCATCTTCATGAAATCCTTGAGGGTGTCCTCTAAAGACTGTGAAACCGGTGCTAGATTCATCCACATTTTTTTAATTTTTATTTTATTTTATTTTTGGGCAATTATAAATAGAAACAAATAAACTAAATTAAAATTAAATTAAAATGAAAATTAAAAAATAAAACAAAAATGCTAACTAAACTAGTAGAAAAATAAAATTAATTCAAACAAAAATTTCACAAACAAAACAAGTCCCCAGTAACGGCGCCAAAAACTTGTTGTGAGTTTTAAATTACTCGCAAGCGCACGAGTCATTTGCAATATAGTGTTGTGCAAGTGTGAGGTCGAATCCACAGGGAATTGCATTGTGAAAATATTTTTATCTAAACTAAGCCTATTTTAACATAGTTCCAAGTTTTGAATTGTCTTTTGCAAAACAAATATAAACTAAACTGAATTGATTTAAAGACTAATGATAAAAACACTAAGGTTTCTGAATCCACCTCACCAAAGTAAAGCATATATCTTCATGTTCTATATAAAAATAATCTATCAAAACATTCTATGAATCCAACTTTAAACAAATCACAATAAATATCCCAATTAAACCAAAACAATCTAATGTATCCGCTTTTAACAAATCACAAAGGATATCCAATTTAATAAAAAATGATTCGATGTATCCATCAAATGAAACACACAGAATATCTAACAGAACAATTTAAACACAATCAATCATAAGATTTTACTCAAATAATTGAACAGAACATTTAT
This sequence comes from Bretschneidera sinensis, assembly GCA_023935145.1. Taxonomy (NCBI): domain Eukaryota; kingdom Viridiplantae; phylum Streptophyta; class Magnoliopsida; order Brassicales; family Akaniaceae; genus Bretschneidera; species Bretschneidera sinensis. The sequence continues at coordinate 140,591,100 of CM043698.1, read as the reverse complement.
ACTTAAGCAAAAAATCAGAATTGTATAAACAAATCTGAAAATATTATGCCAAATAACGGCGAGGCTTCACCTTCAACTTTAGCTGAAGATTTTAGCCACTCATAATCATGAAACTAAAGTTCACAATAACAGTTCTAAACATTAAACTTTAAAACTAACAAAAGCAGTAAATTAAAAACTGACTATACATGGGGAGAAATTCCACTCGCTGTTGGGCGGCGCTTCCCCTCGTTGTAGCAAAGCCCTTGGAGATCCACCAGAATGCTAGTAGAAGTCCTCCAAATTGCACCAAAATGGCACTTGGATTGCTTACTAAAGATGAAGTGAAGAGGGGCTTATATAGGGAAACATCACAAGTGCAATATGCTTCCAATCCGATGTGGGATACTGCAAATTCCAGCTTTTGCTCTTTGACCTTTGTCTACTAAAACCGCCATAACTTTCTCTAGAAAAATCATTTTATTGATTCGTAAAATTCCTCAGAAAATAGACATTGGGATCTTTCCAAGCATATATGGCTCATCTCCTGGTTCTTCCTGAATCAATATAGTTTAATCCTAAAAAATGGCTGATCTGTCACTCTGAAATCATGCACAGCCTGATCTTTGTCTACTAAAACTGCCATAACTTTCTCTAGAAAAATTATTTTATTGATCCGTAAAATTCCCCAGAAACTAGACATCCGGATCTTTCAAGCAGATATGGCTCATCTCCTGGTTCTTCCTGAATCAATACAGTTTAATCTTCAAAAATGGCTGATCTGTATGAGCAATTCTGGCAATTTAGTGAAACTCCTTTCCAAGCTTGTAAACCTGTAAAACAACGAAAAATAACTCAAAGTAACAAATTTCTAAGCTAACAGATGTAAATTAAAGGGTCAAAATATGTAATATTTGGCACTCATCAATTAACTTTTGGAACAATCCCACAATCACACTCCCACTCTAGTAGTTCTGTCACTGCAGCACACTGACCACTATCAATTTCTGTGCAAATAAAAACTTCGTCAATCACCCTCGCATCATCGCTGGAAACTTACGTCCCCTGCACCTCCTCCCTTGCCACAGCCACCGAATTATGAACATGATCAGATGAGAAGCTTGCTGGATTAGGTTTACATTCGATCTCCTCACACTCCTCATCCTCTACCACATAATCATTCACTAACAAAGACTTGTTCGATTCAGCCTCAGCCACCCCTGCATTTGGAGAAACACTAGGTTCTTGCACCCGTTCTTCACAAACTTTGCTCATTACCAATTCCTTGTTCGGTTCAGCCTCAACCACCCCTACATTCAAAGAAACACTAGGATCCTGCACCAACTTTGCTCTTCCCCTTATCCACCCTGCTGTTCGTCACCACCTCAGTCTCCATAGTAATTTTTTTTTCTGTTTGTACTGCCCAACACCTTTTGGTTTATTCTTCCCCCCAACATGATCCCCCTCATTCCTTTTTAAACCAGTCCTACACACCACCGATGTATGCCCTTAATGATGACATTTCACACAATAAAATCCCTGTTTCTCATACCTAGCCACTTGCCAAATTTTCCTATTAGCCGAGACAACAATAGGAAAACCTTGAATAGGTTCTTCCACTAGATCAACTTCAATGCAGATCCGGCACCAGATGCCCTGGTTTTATTCAACGTAGCATTATCCGTACTGAAATAATGACCAAACCTTCTCGCTAAGATTTGTAAACAATCCTTCCGATACAGACGTATCCGCAAACCAAGCAGGAATATCCATTGCGGAACTAGAGATGATTCTTTCCTCAGATCAAAGTCTTTCGTCCATCTGAACAGCTAAAAAGTGTGACCAGCGATCATCCGTCCTTCACATGTCCATACGTGCACAAAATCACGTTCATTTTTCATGTGCAGAAGGACATGGTGATCATCCATAAAACTAATGACCAGGACTTCTAGAAGACCCCAAGATTTAATGACAACATTCCTGATCCTGTCAATAGATGGTCGTACACGTATAAACTTTAGAATCAAGGCAAACTTATCAGCAGCCTTAGCCATTTTTGATTCTATAAAGACAAAGCCTGGTTCACCATCCACTTTAACCAGCTACCGCATCACCAAACGGAAAGATGACTCCGCATAATGCATCATGGCTTGCGCATAGGATTTTTTTCCAACCTATTCTGACAATGGCCCCCTTGAGAAGGGAACCAACGGTGGTATCATGGTCACCACTAGTGTCCAAAACCTCCAGGAACCCTAGGATCCTTCGCTAAGAATAGTCAACGATTTTGGCCAGGACACTTTCTCGTCAGATCTTGGTCAAAATCACACCCACAACGAAGAAATAGAAAAGAAACGAAGTCAGATCTACATCTAAGAAAAAAAGAAACAAAGTTTAAGTTGTGAATGGGTGAAGAAAATAAGCTTGGTGAAGAATAATGGTTGTGTGTGTGGAAAATGAAGGTGAATATTATAAGTCTTCCACTTTGTCTTTATTAGTTTACATTTCTTTTGGACTTCTGGTTAAGATCAATTTGGTGGGGCATTCGTGATTTGTGACACAAAAGATTGTATGAGCCATACAAAGAGTCTTCCACTTTGTCTTTTATCAGTTTAAATTTCTTTTACAACTAGGCACTCTTAGTTTCTCCTAAACGTTGAAATGGTAATGCCCTTGAGTGCTAAATCACTCATCTCTAAATTCTTGGAAAAAAGAAGTTTCCTCGGTCGATATATATATATATATATATATATATATATATATATATATATATATATATATATATATATATATATTAAATTGATTTTGGATGTTTTTGTTTAACCAAAGCTTTTGTAGAATTGTGATGTAAGCATGGCATCTGATGCTGAAATTCTGAGTTAAGCCGTAAGGTTTATGAATGTTAATGTATATGATATTTCCTATTCCTATTGCAATATTAGTTTCTTAGTTTCATATGTATTACTTTCCTAATTAGTTTAGCTTCATAATTTCTTAATTTATTATAATCCTAAGTTTTCTATTTCTTTTAGGTTTTATATTCTTAACCTTTTTATATAGGATTGTATTCGTCTTTCACAATATATCAATAATACAAGAGTTTTTTCCCCAGTCTCTTCTAATAATGTATCAAAGTTATTAATCATGTTTTGAGAGTTGTCTTTTGACCATTCGCAATTTTGGGGGACGACCTAATGCCGTTTGTCCGTACATTGCCCATTTCTTTCTTGTTTTAGACCATTATAATTTTTCAGATTTCTTTTCACCACTACAAATCAATTTACATCGAAAAACATTGACTATATCAAGATTGACACCTGTTTATGGTATGCTATATATGCTCCTTAACCTAGATTACATTCTGCCAAGCTCCGCGACGTACGATTCGACTTCGGGTTCTGCTAAGCTACCACCTTGGATCTCGATAATCCTCACTCAATATTGTGATGGGGTTTACCTTGTTTTGACCCATGTTTGGGTTTTTCTCTTGCTTCTAGCGAGGGCATATAGAATGAGGTGAACTTGCAAGGGAGTTACTTTTGCAGAGTTCTTCATTAAAGCTTGGTATCAACCTGCAAAGCTTTTTTTTAACGAAATTTATTCTTCTCGTACTTCTTTGATTCGGTTTGCAAACTTAATCTTGCATCTACTTTACCACCTTGATTTTGAGGAGTTGATAACGTATATGCTTTCTATTGCACTATTAGATTTTTAGTTTCATATGTATTAGTTTCTTAATTAGTTTAGTTTCCTAATTTCTTAATTTATTATAATCCTAAGTTTCCTATTTCTATTAGGTTTCATATTCTTAGCCCAAGTTTGTATTCGTTTTTCATAATATATAAATAATACAAGAGTTCTTCTCCTATCATCTTTTTATTCTAACAAGGAAAATGACTTGATGCACTTACTTCATTGATTATGTACTCAGACTAAATTTTGTAGTAATTTATATTTATAGTATTATTACTTTTTTAATTACAGAGAATATTTTACAAACAAAACATACAATGAGATGATATAGATTTTGCTCTTCCATTTGAACAAGTTGTGCTGGTATATTAATAGCTGATGGCTTACAAAGATATTTCAATAACTGGGTTTTCTTATTTTGTTTTCCTGCTGATATTCTTACGTTATGGCTTCAAGATCTCTCATTCCGCAAGCACACTATCTCACACGAACAAGATGTCACATATTCCAAAACAATCATTTCTGCTGGTTACAACTTTGAACTAGGGTTTTTCCATCTTGGGAACTCAACAAAGTACTACTTGAGAATATTGTAAAAGGAATGGAAAAACTTGGTCATATATTTCTTGGAGAAGTCTTTAAGATCCTAGTGTTAGAGTTTTTTCCATGGAGCTCAATTGTAATGGGATAGAGGAGGTTCTTACCATGAATGGGCTACAAAAGTATCACTCAAGCGGGAATTGGTATGGGCAGAATTTTTCCTTGGATCATGAAATCCGTTTAGGCGACAAATACAATACTAGCTATTATAGTAATGATAACATAAATTATTTCACATATGATATCTATAGAAAAAGTCCTCTAACAAGATATATAATTGATGTATCAGGGCAAATCAAGCTATTGATTTTAGAAATTTGTCTAGAATTAAAGGTTGAAAGTTTGAGGCTTCAACAGTCTTTGGCGCCGCGGCACAAGCTTGGTGTACCACGACCTCCAGAAAGTGAAGAGTTGCCTCCTCCAGGTGTGCACCGTGGCACAGGGTGGTGTGCACTGCGGCCTTCAGCAGATGGGGGATTGTTCCCCTGTTGTGCATCGTGGCCTACCCTGCTCTGAGCCGCGGTGCCAGGCACGCCTGATGCCTCTGATACTATTTTCCAGTTAGTGCATTAGAACTTGGTTAAAATGTACAGGATCACTTAGACCTCTTAGAGGGCCATGATTGTTTGGTTCTCAAGATCAAAGGGTTGAGATTGACTTCAAGATTGGTTAAAGAAGTTATTGCTCTATATAAAGGGTCATCTAGGAGCAATAACAACAAGATTTCCACAAGAGTGCAAAGACACAAGTGTGAGATAGAAGAAACACAACACAAGAAGAAGTCTCATTCCAAGAGTGGCTGGTGCTGAGAGATATAGGCTCTCAAATCTTCAGAGGTGTTTCTAGTGAGAGAGAGCATTCAAGATTGGGGTTCAAGGGCTTTGTAATTGGAATTTTCTTGGGAAAAATTCAAACACTTAGTTCTTATCTCTTTCTTTTCTCATCTTTCATTTATCGAGAACATATGGTTCTTGAGGAGGTGTTTCTGTAATTGTAAGAACTCCATTGATTTAGTGCAGAGAGCTCAGAGGAGCTCACAAAGACTTAGGCAAATTGCCGAATCTCGATAAAAATTGCTTGTGTTTTCTCTTTTATGGTTTGATTCTTGTTTAGTATAAATCATTCTGGATTTTGGTGTTTGAAAAGATCATAACTTGGGATTCTTACAAGGGTGATTTTCTAACAGTTGACTTGGCTGGAAAATAAGGAATGGCATTTGCTCTTGTCACTACCAAGAGATGAATGTAAACTCAATGGTTACTGTGGGGCTTTTGGAAGTTGTGGCTCTAATTTCACTCAACCTTGTGATTGTTTGCTAGGATTTGAACCATGGTCGTTAGAGAATTGGGACTACAAGAATTACTCTAGAGGGTGTGTGGGGAAAACCAATTTTCAGTGTACTAATAACATTCAAGTGAATGGAACTGAGGTCAGGTTTATTATGCTATCTAAAGTAGTACTGCCTAGAAGTTCAGTGGCTGTTAAAGTTCAGGGAAATGACAGTCCAAATCTGTTTGATTGCATAACTGCTCCTGTACTACTTATACTTACAACAATGCTGGCTGTTCAATATGGGTTGGTGATCTTCTTAACCTGCAACAACTCTCAGATGATGACACGAATGGAACATATTTTTATCTTAAACTTGATGCTTCTGAGTTATTTACTAGAGATAATGGTAATAGAATACGTCTTGTTATAGTACATTTTATAATTTTATTTAGTAATATTTTTCTTTCTTGTAGATGGATACTTTAAGTATACAAACTAGTGGCCCCAATTTAATAAGTTGTCTATTTATGGAACAGATAACATTACCAAGAAGCTATTGATTTTCATTCCTCTGACTTTTTCTCTGGTTGTTCTCACTTTAGCCTTATTCATTTGCTGGATGTGGAGGAAAAACCACAGGAAAAAAGATATATATTTCTCATTAGCAACAAAAATAGGATTAGTGATATAGAAAAAGGAAACAAAAAGAGTTCATTTTGTTTTCCATAGCATTGAATAGAGCTTATTAGTTTCATGTGAGCTTAAAAGCATTAAAGTTGAAATAAGATAATTTCTAATGCATTCTTGTGGTTTTTTTCTGTTCTTCTTCAAGCAGGGGAGAACTTACTATTATTTTATATGAGTGCTTTTATTGGAACAGCCAAGTATGAACTAAGAGAAGGAAAAAAACCTGGAAAAGGAAGAAAGAAAGTAGAAATTCCATTGTTCAATTTTTCTAGTGTATCAACTGCTACCAACCACTTCTCTGCTGCAAATAAACTTGGAGAGGGTGGTTTTGGTACTGTGTATAAGGTAAGATTCATAGACCCCTCTCAATCCCTTAAAAAGAGGCATTAAATTGATCTATTATTTTCAATAGCTTTTCCATGTGTAGATTGTAAACTGAGCTCAAACTTTTACTTCAGGGAAAATTACTGAAAGGATCTAAGGTAGAAGTGAAAAGGCTTTCAAAAAAATCTGGACAAGGGTGGGATGAGTTCAAAAATGAAGCAATGCTCATAGCCAAACTCTAACACAAGAATCTGGTGAAAGTACTAGGCTGCTGCATTGAAGGAGATGAAAAGATTCTTGAATATAAGTATTTGCCGAACAAAAGTTTGGACTTTTTTATCTTTGGTTTGTAATTTCTCTCATTTCAATTACATAAAAACACCTTTTGTTCACTATAGTTCTTGTCCATGGTTAGAAATTTGTTTATAAGTTTAATTGTTCTATTTCTTTGTGTCTTATTTATAATTGGAACATATCCAACCAAACATGGAATACTTGATTGGGGAACCTGTGTCGGCATCATTGAAGGGATTGCTCAAGGACTTCTTTATCTCCATCAGTTTTCTAGGTCACAAATTATTCATAGAGATTTTAAGGCCCGCAACATTTTGTTGGATAAAGAACTGAACCCTAAAATTTCGGACTTCGGAATGGCAAGAATAATTGGAGGGAGTGGGTCACACGTAACTAATCGGATAGTTGGAACATAGTAATTAGAATCTATGTGCCTCTTCTATAAGTGACATGTTGTTTCATATTTTCAGACACTAAAAGATTTTGATTTGACAATGGGATGCAGTGGCTACATGGCTCCTGAATATGATTTAGAAGGCCTCTTCTCTGTAAAATACGATGTCTTCAGCTTTGGGGTTTTGTTGTTAGAGATGTTGAGTGACAAGAAGAACACTGATTTTTATAATACCAATTCTCTCGATCTTCTTGGATATATAAGTGTCTCGAGTTCTTATTTAGTGAGCTGAAATTTAATTTCTCTAAAAATTTCCTTGTCCAATCGTGTTCCAATTCTATTTTTTATTTATAAGGAGCCATATTTCTTCTCTAACTGTTGAAATATTACATTATAGTTTTCTGTCAATGCACTAATTGTCTTAGACAAGAACTGTTAGATGAAAAATCAAGAATGGTATGTGATCTTATATTTTCTGTTTACTTCTAAAGGCATGGGATTTGTGGAGAAGTAATAGGTCATTGAAGCTTATGGATCTAATCCTTAGAGATATTTCTTCTGCTCATGTAGGATCGAGGTATATTAACATAGTGCTTCTTTGCGTCCAAGAAACTACAGCTGATAGGCCTACCATGTTCGATGTTGTCTTAATGCTAAGTAATAAACTTGCAATTATGCCTTCACCAAACCAACCAGCCTTCTCAAATATGAGAAGTTTTTTGGATCCAGATCCAGGTAAGAGCATGTTGGAAATATGTTCTATGAATGATGTAACAGTCTCAATTATGGAACCTCGATGAGTATTGCATTATGCAATGTCAGAAAAGTAGCCTGAGTATGTTTATAGATTTTTAATTGAACATATAGGATATTTTTCTAGTGGTCATGACAATCTATATCTGAATTATTCTATGTGATTGTCCTTGTGTGGCTTCTTCTTTCCTTTGGTTTCAGTGTGTTATTTGGATATGGTTTATAATATCATTATCTTCATATCCCAACAATAAAAGTGTGCTTACCCTGATTAATCATTTTACAGTGAGTTAGTGATGGGAAAAATAAAAACAGATGCAGTTATCTTACAAAACGCTGCTCTATTTTGCCACAATTATATGGTCATTAGTAGTCCATGGTCAATATTAACATAATACGGTTTCGCAGGTCAGAAAGTGATTCACAAGTTCATATTCGTGTTAGTTTGAACTGTTTTTTCCTTTAGATAAATGAAAATGAAGTGTCTTCATTTCATCTTCTTTCTATCTCTGGTCTTTTGCTCAGTCAAAGAATTCTTTTCTGCAGCTGATACCATAACTCCAACTCAATTAATTGTCCAAAGAAACAGTAAATATGATTTAAATTCTTTAGCTCCAAACCCAGTATCAATAGGGCCTATATTAGAACGTAACAAAACTGAGTGTAATGCAACGACGGGTTTCAGATTTTTTCCCATTCAGTTTATGATGTAGCCAAATTTTAGATATATTGAAGATTAGGGTTTTGGAGAGTTCAATCTATCTCTATTTATATTCCATTCATAACAGTTAAATCTTTCTCACCATCACCTGTGGAGGTAAGAGTTTTAGCTCCGAATCATGTAAATTTTTGTGTCAGTTTATTTTCTGCAGTTTTATTCTTAACAGGCAACACCTTAGCTTCATCATGCCAAAGTTTTGAACTATGCTTCTTTTTCCTTAATGATTCAAAGAAACAGTGTTTAGGAATATTGTACAAGAACTTTCCACATTGTTGTATCAATTACAAACAGAGATAACCCAGTTGCAAATTCACATGGTAGCTTAGCAACTATTTCTAATAGTGGAAATCTAGTTATTTTTAACAAAAAAATGAGACTCTCTGGTCATTAAACTCTTCCAGAGTATTAGAAATGGAATTTGCAGAATCAATATAAATTCAATTTATTATTGCTTAAAGGGTTTTGTTCTTCAGACTTCGTTTGGAACCAAATAAAAATGGAATTCATTTCATTTTCAAATGAATTGAAAGTAGAATTCATTTAGAAATTAGTTTTTATATTTAGCTTTCTTATGTTAATTTGTAGAATTCAATTAAATTTTTATGCTTAAAATGTTTGGAAATAAAGAAGTCAAAAGAGGAGGGAGAGGGAGGCCAAGGGGAGGGGAGGGAGAGGGAAAGGGAAGAAGAGAGGGAAAGAGAGAATATTTTGGTCAACTTAACATTTTATTCTTTATTTTGTGAAATTTATTTGCTAACTCTATATCTTTTGATAGAATTTATAACAAGTTAACTCAATTCCATCATCTCTACTAAACACATTATGGAAAACATCAATCTTCTTATTTTTCCATCATCTCCCTTTTCTTTCCTCTCATTCCTTCCTCTCACTTTTCTTCTCTGTCAATAATAAGAGGCTTAGTGATTATGGTTATGATTTGAATTAGGCATGCTGGGTTATTAAGTAACACTCTAAACTAATTACTACTTATGAATTGAAGAAAACCATTAATATGTCTGATTTGTTATCTCAATGTAATGTGTTCACAATCAATGGATGATTCTGCTAAGGAGAAAAAGCTAGTGATAATTGTGGTGACATCAACAGTTTTCTTGTGTACTTGTTTTTGGTGTGGCATGCTATTGTATAAATTGGAAGATCAATAGGAAGAAAAGAGGTCAGGATACCCATCAACCATTGTTGATATATTCTATGAAGAAAAGTCCAGCATATTTTGTGACCTAGAGAGAAAAAATGGGATGAAAGAAGAGGGAAAGAAACAATAAGTAGATAGTATTTTTTTTTTGGTAAGAAAAAAGTTAGAGAATTGTTGTTTTCTTCTTACATGCACAAATCACATTCCTCCCAAATTGAAAAGATTAGAAGTGAAAATTAAAATAAGCTAAATTGTCTTTTTCTTCTTTCATCCCATTTTTACATCATCTTTACCAAAAATATGATAAAAAACATCAATACTCTTATTTTTTTCATCTCCTCCGTCGTCTCTCTTCTCCCTTTCTCCCTCTTATTTTCTCTACAAATCATAGATGAGTGTGTCTAATGGCATTTTATTTTAATGGCTAGTACCCAAATTCTAGTGAAAATCTTATTTGCTAAAGATAATTCAACAAATTTAGGAAAAATCACATTAACCTTCCTCATATTCATTAAATTCAAATAGAAGAACTGAAATCGAAGCTCGTATCTCACCCCCCTCCCCCCCCCCCCTGATTTTTTTAATTTCAATTTCATACTAATTTATCAATTTATAGGTCGTATTTTTTTACCATTGCATCTACAACCCATAACTTCTTCTCAAGTAAAATAAGAGAGAGTGGTTTAGGCAATGCTTACAAGGTGTTGATGCCAAAAATCTGCTGCTGAGCTGGAGGTCACTAAGAGTCACCAATGGATAGGGGGTGATTCCTCCGAAGACACTCCAATGTTTTTGTCAGTATAAGGTCTTTGAGGAAATGGGGAGGGTTGTGATTTGGTGTTTTCGTAAATGAGCTAAAAAATTGAAGATGGATTGGATTCACATACCTTGGGCCTTTTATAGTGATTCAGAGGCAAGTTGGCCAAGTGCTAGGGATGGGATGATCCCTGATATCCCGCTCCTTACGGTCAAAGATCTAGTCGTGTGTCTGGAGATGGCTCAATCTCTCCAATCACGCTTATACTTCTGCATGGGGGAGTCTGTGACTGATGATGGTGTCACCAATTGCTCGTCCATGTGTCAGCAGGCTATTGGTGAGGGGTTATCCATGCATAATTTGGCTATTGGGGAGGATTTGTACATATGTTAACTGACTATTGGAGTGTGACTTATTGGCTGTATCAGAGGCCCCCCACTTTCTTAAATACATTTATGTGATTCAAAGAAGTATGGTAGAACTTCGACCTTTGAAACGTTGGACCAAGTGTTTGAGCAACAGTCCATATGCTTGGCCTTGGAGACTTTGGGTTGAGTGTTTGAGCAGCAGTCAATATACTTAGCCTTGGAGATATTAGTTCAAGCATATGAGTAGCAATCAATATGCTCGGCCTTAGAGACTTAGGTACGAGCATATGCGGAACAGTTAATATGCTTAGCCTTGAAGACATTGGTCCCAGCAGATGAGTAGCAGTCAATATGCTCAGCTTTGTAGACATTGGTCTGAGAATATGAGCAGCAGTTAATATGCTCGGACTTGGAGACATTGGTCCGAGAATATAAGCAGTAGTCAATATGCTCAGCTTTGGAGACATTGATCTAAGCATATGAGCATCAGTCAATATGCTCGACCTTGGAGAACCCTTGCTTTGGTTTGGGTTGTTCGTCCTTGAAGTCCTTAGTGGTGTCTTGGGTTTTTTTCTTTTTGAGTTTTTAACGGACTTTTGGGCTTCTCACTTGGAGCCCTTGGTGGGTCTTTGGGTTTTTTTCCCATGGAGTTCTTAGTGGACCTTTGGGATTTTTTCCCCTAGAGTTCTTAATGGATCTTTGGGCTTTGGACAATTTCCTTGACTTTTTGGGGCCCATAAAAGAACAAGCCTTTAGGCCATTTCCAAAACCTTCTGTGAGGTCATTTAATGCAGAGGCGTTGGACCATTTTAAACGTGGAATGCAGGGCCATTTAATGCATGTAGTTGCTTCAAATGGGGTGGCAGCGCTTATTATTGATGGTGTGCCTTTTTTCGCCTTGGGGAGCAGAGTCATGCTTTAGGGAACGTGACGACACCTTGGGTTCCCCTTGTGCCATTTTTTTGTGGCTGAGGGAACTTTGGGGAGTACAATGGTGCCTCGAGCACATGAAACATCGCATCGTTATGATTGTCAAAGCTATTGAAAAACATAAAGGTGCCTCGGTTACACCAAATGTCACGTCTTCCCAACTATAACGAAGTTAATTCTCCTCATTTGTAATGCTTGTATTCCTATATAAGGGTGGCTCATTCTCACTTCTCTTCACCTCATTTCATTTACAATCAGATAAAAATTTGAGAGCCCATGGAGTTGGTCAAGAGATTGAAATGGTAAGTTTGAGAGTTCTTGGGGTTTGTTGGGAGATTTGGAGTGCTCGGAGTTGGGTGGAAGCTTTTGGGAGTGCATTCGCTTGAGAGGAGACGGAGGTGTGGGCTGAGGAAGGGATCACTGCTCAAAATTGGCGTGGGTATTCAACCTTGGTGCTTGGTGAGTCTTTCTACCTATTTTATCATGTCTTCAGTAGATAGACTTTGTGATAGGCTAAGTAGTGGTAGTGAGGATAACGAGGATTTATCTAGGGAGTTAGAGGAAGATATGGGTTTGCCCTCTAGTGAGAGTGAGTCCTCAAAAGAGGTTACCACTCAAGAGGGGCCACTGGCCATAGTTCTCTACATGCCTAGAGGTAAATAGGAAGAGGAGAAGGATTACTCCTTTGAGGGTGAGGACGAGGTGGATAGAACCTTAGCCTAGCTGAGGGGTGACATGATGGTCGAGGAAAGAGTTCAATGGTTGTTCACGATCAACTCTATACCCTGCCAGATGGGGGAGAGGGAGCTTGAAGTCATCAAGAGGGTGTATTATATTCCTGAGGAGTACACCCTCAGGCCAGCTAGGGTTGGAGAGAGGGCTTGCGATGCCTTCCCGAGCCGCGCACTTTATGAACTGTGAGTTTACAAGCAGCACATGAAGGCCAGGCTTAGGTTTTCTCTCCACTTTTCTTCTACGCAGTGCTGAGGTGCTTTGACATAGCGCTATGTCGGCTGGTGCCTAATTTAGTGCACTTGATAATCACCTTTATCTATGTCTGCATGAAAGTGGGGGGTTAATGAACATCAACGTCTTCAAGGCCCACTTCTAGATAAGCAAGCACGATAAATCCGGGTGGGCTGTGATCAGCTCGAGGGCGAAAAGAGGGTTGTTGAAAAAGAAGCCTTCCTTGATCAAGAGGTGGAAGAAGTCCTTCTTCTTCGTCTAGAATGAAAAGAGTTTTGAGATTCCACTCTCCTGGAGTCTGGATAGCACAGGCAAGTGCAAGAAACCGCACCTCCTGTTTCACAAGCAAGAGACGTTGAACTTTATGGTGGTCGCGCCCCTCGACGTGGAGGTCTTGTATGACAATGAAGAGTTTGTAAGGCGCGTCCTCTGCCCTTAATTCTTGGAGGAGACCATAGTGAGTGGTAATCTCGATGTTTGTGCCCTATTTTTCTTGCTTTACTTTTTTTTTTATGTTTTGCTTTACTTCTTCATGTCTACATGGTACTCACACTTGTACTTTTTATTCTATGTTTGGGCAGAGATGGAGGCTATAGCTAGGGCTAGAGAGTGGGCCAAGAAGATTGTCTTGGAGAAAAAATAAGCTACTTAAGTGGGGAAACAGCCTGTGCTAGCTCAAGGTTCGAAGAACAGGCCGCGGGCCCCCTCACCTTTTCCTATCGACTTGGAAAGCCCACCTGAGCTCTTCCCCGAACCAAAGGTTGCCCCTGCCACCCCACAACTTGAGTTGACATAGGCACCATCTTTGTCTCGAAGTGCCTCTTCGGGGGCCACGGTTATCATGCCCAACTAGGGCTTAAAAGTTGATGACTCCATTTTTGCCCATCTCCGGGTAGCTCAAAAGCACCTCATCTTGGGGGTCCTGTATCGTGATTTGCATGAGCTTTCATAGAGATCAATTGAGAGGCTTTGCTTTGTGGACGAGGCCTTGACCTCCCAGGTAAATGTTGTCACTATTCTTTCCTTGGATTTCTTCTTCTTCTTAGTAGCTAATGACTTTTTATTTTGTTTCAATTGGGCGTGTTGCTTGCGGTGTTATCGCGTCGATATCTGGACATGGCTGAGAAGTTGGACCAGTCCCAGCAAAAACTGGTCAAGAGCGATGAGCTCTTTGTACGACTACAAGCATTAATAGAGAGGCCCAACCAGGCCAAGGTCAGGGCCATGCAGAAGAAGGACATCCTGCGCTTGAAGAGAGACACTACAGTGGCCTCGGAGCAACAGTTGAAGGAAAAGGCAGAGGAGGCCACTAAGAAATCCATGGAGGAAGTACTGGCTACTTTCAAGGACTCAAAATCTTACTGAGAAGTTATCGAGAGGGCTATGGAGGAGGCTCTAGCCACCTTCAGGGACTCAGCCTCCTATCGAGAGACGATTGAGGAGGAGGCCGGTCAGCAATACTTTGAGAGCTTTTCGGAGGCCAAGAAGAAGGATAAGGTCCTTTATCCTGAGGTTGACATCTTGGCCCTCGATCTGGTTAGCTCATTGGAGGAAGAGGAAGCTACAGTTAGCGAGGTGGAGGCGGTTGTTCAGCTAGGCCAGCAAAAAACGGCTGCTTAACCAGGGGGCGAAGTCAAGGCTCTGTCCGAAGGAGGGGCCCCCTTGTGGACTTTATCTTTTCTTTCGTAGTTAGTTTCTTTTCTTCTTTTTTTATCTTTGTAATCCAGGGTCGATCATGCCCTTATGGAACTCAATAGGTTAATAAAATTTTGAGCTTTCTTCTCTTTAACTTGTTGTTCTTTAGCTTTAATCGCATGTGGGCTCTCAATACTATAATCTTTATTAACAACTAAGGCACTTTGTGAGCTACACTTAGGGTATACACTATTGGTAGAATTTGCAGAGGTTCTTCAAGTACCAAGTACGAGGAACGAGCTTGCCACATAGTTTCTCGAGCTCAAAAGTGCCGGCACGATATATCCTCCTGATGCGATACGAGCTTCCCCATTTCTCGAGGATGAAACACTTCACTTTTTCATAAGATGAGGTCATGTAACTTGAAACTTCTACTTCGGACCCAAGAGTTGTAGTATCTGGTAGCCCTCTACTGATAGGCAGCTAGTCGAATCTGTGCTTTATCCCAGGCTTTTTCAATAAAATCAGTGTTCATCCGTAGGGCTTCTTTGTTGTTGTCTTATTCAAAATTCTATACTCGCAACGAGGACACCCTGACTTCTAAGGGGATAACCACTTCGAAGCCATAAGCTATGAAGAAGGGGGTTTCTCCAGTGGGTGTCCGAGCTATGGTTCGATAGGCCCAGAGCACATTTGGAATGTGGTTGGCCACTATTTGTCAACTTTTTCTAACCTCCTCTTGATGCCTTGAAGAAGTGTCATATTGGTCACTTCAGCCTGCCCATTATCTTGCGGGTACCCTACGAAGGAGAATTGATGCTCGATACTGAGCTCCTCGCAGAATGCTTTGAAATGGGCATTGTCAAATTATTTGTCGCTGTCAGTGACCAGTACACAAGGTATGTCAAAATGGTATACTATGGACTTCTAGACGAAACTTTAGGCCTGGTAATCGGTTATGCTGGCTAGTGGTTTCGCCTCCACCCACTTAGTAAAGTAATCTACTACTACGATGAGATACTTCATTTGGCCGGGTGCCCCGGTGAAGGGACAGAGGAGATCCATCCCCCACATGGCTAAAGGAAGCGGGCTCATGATCAAGGTGAGAGGATTTGTCGGTCCATGGGGTACCAGGGAGTATTCCTTATAGCTTCTACATTCTTGACCAATTTCATGGCATTTTTTTGCATTTTGAGCCAATAGTGCTCTTGTCGGAGCACTTTGAAAGCTAAGGCTCGGCTCTTAAGGTGATTCCCACATACTCATTCGTGGACCTTCCAAAGGGAGTAATTGGCTTTGGTGGGCCCCATACACCTTAAGTAAGGTGTTGTAAGGCCTCTCTTGTACAACCGTTTGTCTATAACCGTATATAATGACGCTTGGGAAATGAGCTTTCTAGCTTCGTTCTTCTGCTCGGGAACTTGGCCATCATGTAAGTACCAGAGGATCGGGTCAACCCAGGTTTTCCCTCTATCACTAGTAACACGAGGATCTCCTCAATGCTTGGGACGACGAAGGTCTCGAGGTATACGGTCTGTGTAGGCTTGGGCTAGCGGGAGGAGACGAGTCGAGCTAGAGATGAGCCTTTGAGTTCTCCGCCCGAGGAACCTGGGTTATTTAGAACATTCAGAATCTGGTGGTGAGTTCTTTAGCTTTCTCAAGGTAGCAGGCAATTTTCTCTCCTTGGGCTTTGAATTCCTTGTTAATTTGATTTAACATAAGTTATGAGTCTCTATATGCGTCTAGGGCCTCGACAGCCATCGCCTTAGCCAACTTCATTACGGCGAGTAATACCTCATACTCAGCTTCATTGTTGAAGGCTTTGAACCCGAACCATAAGGTGTATTCGATGATGAAACCATCCGAGCTACATAGGATGAGCTAGGCCCCACTTTCAGTGCTGTTGGAGGAACCGTTGACATGGAAGGCCCACTGTGGAACTTGGCCACCTTAAAGTCCAGGGCTAGGTCTTGTTTCCCTTGGAGTGTTGTCTTTATAATAAAGTCTGTGAGAGCCTGAGCCTTAATGGTCTTGCGGGGATGATATCAGATGTTGAACTCACTGAGCTCTATGGACCACTTGACCATTCTCCTAGAGATGTCCGGCTTGTGGAGCACTTGTCTCAGCAGTTGGTCCGTTAAGAGGACAATTATGTGTGCTTGACAATACGGCCGGAGTTTTCGTGCTGTGATCAAGAGATCGTACGCCATCTTTTCTATCGGGAGATACCATGATTCTGCATCATGGGGGATTTTTCTCACATAGTACACCGGTCTTTGGACAATTTCTTCCTCTCGAGCTAGGACAGAGGCCGCTACCTCATACCCGGCTGTTGGAGCGATTATCTACTTAAATAATTATGCAAATAACCATTTTAGCTTTACTTGCAAGTGCACAAGGTCTGTGGTAGCATAGTGTGCAAGTGCGAGATCATTTCCACAGGGATTGATGAATTTCGTTTTAAAATTAGTTTCTTCAAGTTTAAAAGAGAAATAGTAATTTGATTGTGAGTAAATAGCAATAATGAGATCATAAGGCTACGATATCCACCACTAATTATACTTTCCCACTTACTAAAGTTTCAGTGCTCTAGCCTTATCATGAATATCTAATGGTTGCCAACCTAAGGGCTTGGCCCACACCTTAGGCTATTGATCTCCCTATGCAACGAGTTAGGCATGGTGTATACTCTAACTCTTTTCTCTCTTAAGGGATTCAGCATGGGTGTATACTGAGTTGTTCCTTAAGAGAGCATGATGGCTGTGGAGATCGGCAACCACACGTGACCCAGGGCTTGGTCTGCTCCCGGTTTCCCATATTGATTAACCCAGGAATCCGGTGTGGATATCCCTTATTACTAATGTCAAACCCAGGACTCGGTCATCCAAATTGATTCGACTAACTTATCCATACCACATGCATATGTTGACCAGGCACATACATATGAGGAATTTAAATAAACACAAGCATTAATCAAGTCAAGCAACACAACATGAATATCGTAAAGGCGCTGATGAGAGTCATAAAATGCATCTAAACAATACTTAATAGTTAACATTTTAGGGTTGATCTCGGTCATAATCGTACGTTTACATGTTGATAACTCTAAAGTGATATTCATAAATCATTGACTTAATTCGATGCATTTTCAGGTGCTTTGAGTACAAAAGAGATAATAAAGCGATTCATGTTTAAAGCACCAAAAGATCTTGGGTGTCGGTGCTCGTTTTTGTCCAAGGTTTAGACGTGTCCAAACATGATTCAAAGATGGTTAAAGTCTAAACTAAGGCTGGAGTAATAAAGTACAGTAAGTTAAAAGACTGCACACAAGTGTGTGCATCACTTTGGAGCAAGTTAAGGGTAGGCACACTAGTGTGTGCACTTCTGCATACAAGCTGAAGGAGTTTCACTGAATTGCCAGAATTTCCCGTACAGATCAATCATCTTTGCAGATTAAACTGTATCGATGTAGGAAGAACCAGATGATGAGCCATACATGCTTAGAAAGATCCGGAAGTCTATTTTCTGGAGAATTTTACAGTTTGTAAAAAGGATTTTTCTAGAGAAAGTTATGGCAGTTTTAGTGGAAACAGTTCAGGCCAGCACAGCAGGCCCAGACGCACAGCAGGCCCAGGCACACAGCACGGCCCAATCGCCTCTTGACCGGATTAGGGCGAGCAAATGACATTCTCCAAGACCAAAACACCCCCCTCATGCTCTATAAATATATCTTTATGGAGTGTGCAGCTGCGCATTGAAGAGAGATAGCAAGGAAGAGAGAAAAAAGAGAGGATTCCAGGGATCCAAATCCAGCATTCTTCCATTTTATTTCTAAGTTTTCTTTGGTTGCAAATCAAGGGGAGAACATTCATATTGTTCATCCACCTTGAACGCCATAGCCAAATCAAGGGGAGAGCATCCTTATTGTTCTTCCACCTTGATTTCCATGGCCAACTAATCATTTTACAAGGGAAAGGGATGAATCTTTAGGGATTTCTTGTTCTTTATTTCCTGTTCTTGATTCATTTGTATGGATTTATTGTTAAATATTGTTTATGAATTATTCATTGATTAAGTAAGAAGATTTAAGTTCATGTGATAGATGTGCTTTTTATTCTTCTTCTTTTAGACTCTCTTAATCCGATGATTGCATCCTTCTCCTCCATTAAGGTTGCTTGGATGTGATTGATTCCGGTAGATTTATCTTATTGATTGTCCATTACTGTGATATTGTCTTTTAAGATATATTGTTGTTTCTTGATAATCTTTAAGATCGGTCATGTGTACATGAACCGAAATCAATGATTAATTCGTAGCAATTATATAAGAGTTGTAAATGTGCTTGATTGAATATATTCCGATTGCTTGTTTGGGAGTTGAAACTTGCAATTGAGATAAGATCAATTGAATCAAGAGTGGAAATAGGGAACAAACCTAAGGAGAATTCCCAGAACCTTGTTATTGCTCATTTATATTTCATTTACATTTACGCAATTTTCCTTTACATTATTTCACCATCAAAGCTCAAAAATCTTGAGTTTAACTTTTATCGTTCGTTTTAAGGTTCACACATTTTCCTTTGTACTTAACTTGTTTCCCTGTGGAATCGACACCCCAAAGCCGTACTACAATAACCGTGTTATACTTTGGGTGTAATCAAATTTTGGCGCCGTTGCTGGGGAAACGCGCTTAAGTATAAGGAAACTTGTCAACTTTGAGTGTGACGGTAAAAAAAAAAAAAATCGTAAATATTTTTCTTTTCAGCAGTTTGTAAATACGATAATATCATTCATTTACTTTTGTTTTGATTTTCTAATTTTATTTTATTATTCTGTTTTTATTTATCTGTTTATTATTTTATTCTGTTTTTATTTATTTGTTTATTATTCTGTTTTATTATTCTGTCTATTATTCTATTTTTATTTATTTGTTTATTATTTTGTTTTATTTATTTGTTTATTATTCTGTTTTTATTTATCTGTTTATTATTCTGTTTTATTTATCTGTTTATTATTCTGTTTTTATTTATCTGTTTATTATTCTGTTTTTATTTATTTGTTTATTATTCTGTTTTATTTTTTTTATTATTTTGTTTTATTTATTTATTCCCCCTCTAAATTAATTGGTGCATGCTTAGATTGAGAGATTCGCGAGGTAGATTCATTAGAGGACCCGAATTAGAGTTACCCTCTCCTTCCACCTCCATTGGTGAAACCTCGCCTAGATCAAACCACAGTGCACCCCCATCAGAGAATTTAGAGGATTTTGTTAACATGGCTGAAAATCCTAATGAGAATGGTGCTAGGACACTTAAAGATTACCTACATTCTAGCCGGACGGCCACACCATCGAGCATTATGTTTCCAGCCAATACCTGTCATCAAGATTTTAAAACAGGGATGATACAACTTCTCCCTACTTTTCATGGCATGGAAAACGAGAACCCCTATGTGCAAATCAGAGAATTTGAGGAAGTAACCGATGATATCGTGAGACTCAAGTTTTTTCCTTTCTCCTTAAAGGATAAAGCTAAGAGTTGGTTATACTCGCTGAGACCACGATCAATTGGGTCATGGAATGAGATGACCCAAGTCTTTTTTAACAAGTACTTCCCTCAACATAAGACTAACGCTTTGAAAAGACAAATCTTCACCTTTGCACAAAAGGAAAATGAGACTTTGTATCAGTCTTGGGAGAAATTTAAAGAGTTGTTAAGTATGTGTCCACATCATGGGTACGAAAATTGGCGTTTAGTGAGCTATTTCTATGAGGGTCTTACCTATAGAGAACGCCAATTTGTCGAGATGATGTGTAATGGAGAGTTTCTGCAAAAATACCCTGATGAGGCTATTGAGTACCTCAATGAGCTTGCTGAGAAAGCTCACACATAGACTGGACCTAGTGCTACTGAGAGCACAAATAGGTCACGACCTAGTGGTGGAGGAATTTACCATCTTAAGGAAGAGGATAACCTTAAGGTCAAGGTCGAAATGCTTACTAGGGAGTTGGAGGCATTTAAAACGAAAAAACCAACTCACATGGTTAATCAGGCCGAACCTTTAGAATCATGTTTTGTGTGTGGCGGGGTTGATCATCCCGCCCAAGATTGTCCCACTTTTGTTGACATGAGAGGGCTGTACGAGGAACAATGCAATACCTTAGGCATGTACAAGAAGCCCTCAGCACCCTTCTCTAACACTTATAATCCAGGGTGGCGAAATCACCCCAACTTCAGTTGGAAATCTGAAAATCAGCAGCATGTGCAGCCCCCTAGATCATACCCAGCACCTTATCATGCACCCTCATCTTCTAGGAACTCTTTAGAAGACTCCTTACATACTTTTATGGAAGCACAAGGCAAGACAAACCAAAAGTGTGAGGCATTAATTACACAGTTGGTTGAGGAAAACAAAGAAATAAGGAGCCAAGTGTCTAAATTGATGAGCTCCTTGAGTGTGACTGAGCGAGGTAAGTTCCCTGCCCAAGCTCAGTCCATACCTCATGGACAACATATGGCACAAGAAAATGTGAAAAATGTAAATGCCATTGTGACCCGAAGAGGTAAGTCACTACACATTCCACCAGAGAATAAACCCGAGGATGTGAAGGGTCAAACCAGTAGTGAGACTAAGTTGCCTAAAGACCCTGAAGTGACCCAAAGTCCTGTTAAAGCCCCATTCCCCCAAGCCTTAAAATCCAACAAGAAAAATCTGGAAATGAATGATGAAATCCTTGAGAACTTAAGGCAAGTGAAACTTAATCTTCCCCTTTTGCAGGTGATTAAACAAGTCCCCACCTATGCAAAAGTTCTCAAAGATTTATGCACAATTAAGAGGAAACATCATATCAAAAAAACAGCTTTCCTAACTGAGCAAGTTAGTGCACTAATTGAGCAAAGAATTCCCCTGAAATACAAAGATCCGGGCTGTCCTACCATTGCTTGCAGCATTTGAAATCATGAGGTTGGACAAGCCTTACTAGATCTAGGAGCTAGTGTAAACCTGATGCCATTTTTCATTTACTTACAGCTGGGGTTAGGAGAAATCAAACCAACCGGCGTGGTATTACAATTGGCTGATCACTCAGTCAAGGTACCCCGAGGTGTGGTTGAGGATGTTTTGATTCAAATTGATAAATTTTATTATCCTGTTGATTTCTTAATTCTTGATACTACTTCTGCTATAGACACTAACTCTAAAATCCCTTTGATTTTGGGTAAACCTTTTCTTGCTACTGTGAATGCTCTAATAAATTGTAGGAATGGTCTCATGAAACTGTCTTTTGGCAACATGACCCTTGAAGTAAATATTTTCAATGTTGCAAAACAGCCTGAAGATGTGAACGAAAACCACCAACTTTACATGATTGAGTCACTCGTCAATGAGGGAGTTTTCTTAACTAATGATTATGACCCTCTTGAAAATTTTCTTGTTAATTCTGAGATAGATTTATTTGATGATAAAACTGATATAATTGATATATGTGCTGTTTTTGACAAATCTCAGGATTATGGAAATCGGGCGTGGCAACCAAGGTTTGAGGAGCTGCCCGAAAGAAGCAAGACTCAAGTCCCCTCAAGTGTGGAAACACCTAAAGTCGAATTGAAGCCTCTAAGGGTCTAAAACATGCCTTTCTCGGTCCAGTTGATACCTTTCCTGTTATAATTTCTTTTGAATTAACTAAGACCCAAGGTAAGAGATTAATTCAAACTTTAAATGAACACAAATCAGCCCTGGGATGGAGCATGGGTGATTTAAAGGGAATTAGTCCCCTAATCTGCTCCCATAAAATAAATCTGGATGAAGGAACCAGTCCTCGTAGAGACCCTCAACGTAGGCTTAACCCCACTATAAAAGAAGTAGTGAAAAATGAAGTACTGAAACTATTAGATGCAGGTATTATATATCCTATAGCTGATAGTAAGTGGGTAAGCCCTATGCAAGTCGTCCCGAAAAAGTCCGAAGTCACTGTGATAAAAAATGACCTAGGAGAGTTAGTCCCTACCAAACTTGTGAACGGGTGGCATGTGTGCATTGATTACAGAAAATTAAATGCTGCCACCAAGAAAGACCACTTCCCACTCCTTTTTATTGATCAAATTCTTGAGCGTGTAGCTGGTCATCCCTTCTATTGTTTTCTAGATGGTTATTCTGGTTACTATCAAATAGAAATTGCATTAGAAGACCAAGAAAAGACCACCTTTACTTGTCCCTTTGGCACCTATGCTTTTCGTAGAATGCCATTCGGATTATGTAACGCCCATGCTACTTTTCAACGCTGCATGATGAGTATTTTTAGTGACATGGTTGAAAATTGCATAGAGGTTTTTATGGATGACCTAACTGTTTTTGGATCTTCATTTGAAAAATGCATAATGAATTTAGAAAGAGTATTAATTCGCTGTGAGGAAAAAGAATTGGTTTTAAATTGGGAAAAGTGCCATTTCATGGTATCATCCAGTATTGTCTTAGGGCATATTGTCTCTTCTAAAGGAATAGAGGTTGATCAATCTAAGATTGAGTTAATCTCTAATTTTCCTGCCCCTAAGACAATAAAGGATGTGAGATCTTTCCTTGGTCATGCTGGTTTTTATAGGAGGTTCATACAAAAAATTTTTAAAATATCTAGACTGCTATGCGCCCTCCTAGTTAAAGATACCCCCTTTGAGTGGAGTCAAGCTTGTCAAGAGGCCTTTAAAACGTTGATTGGCAAGCTTATTTCCGCACCTATATTGCAGTCACCAGATTGGACTTTACCTTTTGAAATCATATGCGATGCTAGTGACTACGCTGTAGGTGCTGTTCTTGGACAGCGAAGGGAAGGTAAACCTTTTGTCATTTACTATGCTAGTAAGACTTTAAATAGTGCTCAAATGAATTACTCTACAACTGAAAAAGAGTTGCTAGCTGTAGTATTTGCTTTAGATAAATTTCGTGCTCATCTAATTGGTTCTCCTATCCTTATTTTTATAGATCATGCAGCCCTCAAGTATCTTCTTACGAAGAAGGTTGCTAAGGCACGACTAATCCGATGGATCCTCCTCTTTCAAGAATTTGATATCACCATCAAGAATAAAAAAGGAGTGGAGAACGTAGTAGCTGACCATTTATCCATACTCACTTTTGAGGACACTTGTGATGACATGCCAATCAAAGATGATTTTCCCGATGAGCAATTACTCTCCATTATTTCTCTACCATGGTTTGCTCACATCGTAAATTATTTGGCTACAGGTGAGATACGTATGGATTGGAGCGCTCAAGACAAGAGGAAATTCTTATATGAGGTACGTAATTTTTATTGGGATGACCCTTATCTTTTCAAGTACTACCCTAACCAAATTCTAAGGCGTTGTATCCCTAATGAAGAGATTTCGAGTGTCTTAGAATTTTGTCACTCCCAAGCTTGTGGAGGCCACTTTTCGATGAAAAAAACAACTGCAAAAATTTTGCAGTGTGGATTTTATTGGCCTACTTTGTTTAAAGATACAAACACTTATTGTCACTCTTGTGAAAGATGTCAAAAGTTAGGAGCTATGTCTCGTATTGAAATATGATGCCCCTAAACCCTATTTTAGTGATTGAAATCTTTGATTGTTGGGGCATCGATTTCATGGGACCCTTCCCTCCTTCCTTCGGGTACCAGTATATCATTGTAGCAATAGATTATGTATCCAAGTGGGTAGAGGCAACAGCTTGTCGAAACAATGATAATGGAACAGTGATTAAATTCCTTAAAGAAAAGGTGTTATCTCGATTTGGTACATCACGTGCTATAATTAGTGATCGAGGTACACATTTTTGCAACCGTTCCTTTGAAGCTTTAACGAAAAAATTTGGGGTATTACATAAAATCTCTACTACCTATCATCCTCAGACTAGTGGACAAGTAGAGCTTGCTAATAGGGAGATTAAACAAATTTTAGAAAAAACAGTTAACCCCGATCGCAAAGATTGGTCTTTGAGACTAACTGATGCGCTTTGGGCTTACCGTACAGCCTTTAAAACTCCCTTAGGTATGTCACCCTATCGGCTTGTTTTTGGAAAGCCCTGCCACTTACCCGTGGAGCTCGAGCATCAAGCTTATTGGGCCATCAAGTCTTTCAATTTTAATATGGGCGAAGCGGGTAAACTTCGAAAATATCAGCTGACCGAGTTAGAAGAATTAAGAAACGATGCTTATGAAAATTCTAGAATCTATAAGGCTAAGATGAAAGTATTCCATGACAAAAAAATTTTGAGGAAAACATTTAAACCTAATGATCGGGTATTCTTATACGACTCTAGACTTCATAAGCATCCTGGAAAACTTCGGTCAAGATGGATCGGCCCTTTTATAGTAAAAAATGTTTTTGAAAATGGGGCGGTAGAAATTGAAGATACTAGAGATGGTCGGGTCTTTAAAGTAAACGGTCAACGACTTAAGATCTTAATTGATAGACATGATCCGGAGATGGAAGACATTCCGCTTATGGATCCGATCTATTCACCTTAACCACACAACAAAGGTACGTTATTCCTTTTAATTTTTGTTTTGTTTTTAGTTAGTTTTCATTCAATCTTAATTGTTAGTTTTTAATTTAGTTCAAATTTTAAAATAAATAAATAAATAAAATATTAATATTTCATTGTCAAGTCTTTATTAACTTAGAATTTTGGTTGTGTTAAGTCTATTTTAATTTTTAGTTTCTAGTTGATTTCAGCGAAAAGAACGTATGCAGTTCAATTGGTGGTGCGCAATTTTCAGCTTCTGTGCATTTTTGGCCACACAGGGAGTTTCCTTTCCTTTTTCTTTTACATTGAGGTCAATGCAATGTTTAGGTTGGGGGTGGAGGAAACATATTTCTTTTCTCTTTTTTTTTTTCATTGAACTGCTTGGTGTCACTTTCTTTCTTTTCGTTGTTAGGATAAAAAAAAATGTTTGTTTGTTTTTAGCATGCTTTGTGTTAGCCTTGGAGTTAATTCACATGTCAATGATATGAGCTTAACTGAGATAGCATATAGCATTTAGAAGAAGTTAAATCTTGCTTCGCTTTGAGAATAAATTAAGTGTCAATTTTTCTTTGGTTTGAGATTCTGGTTTGTGGTAAGATTGCATGATTAGTCTAAAGCATTTAGAGAAGGTTTATGCGTGGTTGTTTTGTGAATACTTTTGCGGTCTCTACAAGCTCTAGAACTTATTTGATAATTACTTGAGGCAAAAATCATATAATGCACACTACTTAGGATATGATGTAGGCCATTTTTGGACCGTTTGAGCCTTTTTAAACTTACCCTTGTTATATTTATCGCTAGTCACCTATTTGAACCTTTTTTGAAAAGAAAAATTGAGCCTTGTTTCTTTCGATAAACCATTTACTTAACTTTATGAGCCTAAAAATATTTCATCCTTACCTCTCTTTTAAAAGAACTTAGTTATACACATGTTGTGAGAAACACTTAAAAGGAGTAAGGGTGGAAATATGAGAAAATATTACTACCATAACCCAAGTACATTAAAAGAGATAAGTTGGGGGTTGTGGAAAAGAAAAGAAAAGAACGAAAGAGGAGATAAATGGTCTTATGCCAAAATAAAAAAAAAAGAGAAAAAATGAATTATGGCAAAGCAAGAAGAAAAAAAAATGGTGATTTATTGCGAGAAATGCTCGAAAAATGGTTGAAAGAGTTGGGTGCTGAAGTAAGGTTATCTTGTGCTTAAAGTGGTTGTGTTTAAATTAAGAGACTTAGTTCTTTTATTTGTTTAAACTTTCTCGTTCTTTCTTGACCTTTACCCTAGCCTAACATTACAAGCTTATTAAAGACCTATTGATCCGATGAAGTGTGATTTTTCTACATAGAGGAGAGTGATTTGAAAAGTGAGCATATGGCGCTTGATTTGTGATTGATGTCACGCAAATTAATATGTTTTTAGAGGCCAAGACTTGTATTCATGCTATGTTGTGCATAAAATCATCCGGGTGTTCGGACTAATGTATTGTGGTAAGATGGATGGTAAGAGTCGATAACGATTTTAAGGTTGACATTTGGATTATTCTTGGACCTAAGTGATATTTAATGATTCTATGTGCTATATGTTATGCATGATTTTTGAGACAGATTTTTGAATCACTCTTTGTTAACACCAGCATTGTTGTATTTTGTTTTGATTTCTAAATAAAGAATTTATTTCATGCCTTTCGCTTGAATTGCTAGGGACTAGCAATAAGCTAGTTGGGGGTTGTGATGAGAGTCATAAAACGCATCTAAACAATACTTAATTGTTAACATTTTACAGTTGATCTCGGTCGTAATCGCACTTTTACATGTTGATAACTCTAAAGTAATATTCATAAATCATTGACTTAATTCGACGCATTTTCAGGTGCTTTGAGTACAAAAGAGATAATAAAGCGATCCATGTTTAAAGCACCAAAAGATCTTGGGTGTCGATGCTCGTTTTTGTCCAAGGTTTAGACGTGTCCAAACATGATTCAAAGATGGTTAAAGTCTAAACTAAGGCTGGATTAATAAAGTACAGTAAGTTAAAAGACTGCACACAAGTGTGTGCATCACTTTGGAGCAAGTTAAGGGTAGGCACACTAGTGTGTGCACTTCTGCATACAAGCTGAAGGAGTTTCACTGAATTGCCAGAATTTCCCGTACAGATCAATCATCTTTGCAGATTAAACTTTATTGATGTAGGAAGAACCAGATGATGAGCCATATATGCTTAGAAATATCCGGAAGTCTATTTTCTGGAGAATTTTACGATTCGTAAAAAAGATTTTTCTAGAGAAAGTTATGGCAGTTTTAGTGGAAACAGTTCAGGCCAGCACAGCAGGCCCAGACGCACAGCAGGCCCAGGCGCACAGCACGGCCCAATCGCCTCTTGACCGGATTAGGGCGAGCAAATGACATTCTCCAAGACCAAAACACCCCCCTCATGCTCTTTAAATATATCTTTATGGAGTGTGCAGCTGGGCATTGAAGAGAGAAAGCAAGGAAGAGAGAAAAAAGAGAGGATTCAAGGGATCCAAATCCAGCATTCTTCCATTTTATTTCTAAGTTTTCTTTGGTTGCAAATCAAGGGGAGAACATCCATATTTTTCATCCACCTTGAACTCAATGGCTAAATCAACGGGAGAGCATCCTTATTGTTCTTCCACCTTGATTTCCATGGCCAACTAATCATTTTACAAGGGAAAGGGATGAATCTTTAGGGATTTCTTGTTCTTTATTTCCTGTTCTTGATTCAGTTGTATGGATTTATTGTTAAATATTGTTTATGAATTATTCATTGATTAAGTAAGAAGATTTGAGTTCATGTGATAAATGTGCTTTTATTCTTCTTCTTTTAGACTCTCTTAATCCGGTGATTGCATCCTTCTCCTCCATTGAGGTTGCTTGGATGTGATTGATTCCGGTAGATTTATCTTATTGATTGTCCATTACTGCGATATTGTCTTTTAAGATATATTGTCGATTCTTGATAATCTTTAAGATCGGTCATGTGTGCATGAACTGAAATCAATGTTTAATTCGTAGCAATTATATAAGAGTTGTAAATGTGCTTGATTGAATATATTTCGATTGCTTGTTTGAGAGTTGAAACTTGCAATCGAGATAAAATCAATTGAATCAAGAGTGGAAATAGGGAACAAACCTAAGAAGGATTCCCGGAACCTTGTTATTTCTCATTTATATTTCATTTACATTTACGCAATTTTCCTTTACATTATTTCACCATCAAAGCTCAAAAATCTTGAGTTTAAATTTTATCGTTCGTTTTAAGGTTCACACATTTTCCTTTGTACTTAACTTGTTTCCCTGTGGAATTAACACCCCAAAGCCGTACTACAATAACCGTGTTATACTTTGGGCGTAATCAGGCACCAATATTGAATTTATTGAATAAACATAATTAGGGCTTCAACCAAGCCCTTACTAAAAAGTTAGTTACACATAATAAAATAAAGGAAAGAAGAAACCCAGGAGAAGATTCGTCAATTCGTCTCCACGATCTCCTTCTCCGGTCTCCCCGAATTAAACTAAACTAAAACTAAAAGGGAGATATGCTCCTCCGAAGGGAGATACTGTTTCTGTGTTTTACAAGTCTATTTATAGGGTTCTAAGGACACTTGGAAACCCTAATTTCCGAAACAGGTCTCTAACCCTACTTTCCAAAATTGGAATTGTTGTTTTTACTGTTCACTATCGTACATGTGTGCTTGATCGTAGTCTCTTGCGCTTGATCCTGGCTTGGGAACTGGGCACTGGTGCGCTCGATCGCAGCTCCTCTGCGGTCGATCGCACTAAACAACTGACAAATTTTCTAGATTTGCTCTTTGAGCTCCAAAATGCTTCCTTTTCTACAAGAATCTATATAAAAAAAAAAACCATAAAACACAGAAAGGAAGTAAAATAGCATAAAATATGCACATAAGGGCTTAACAAATGTAAATTAAAGGGCTTAAATATGAATATTTAAGTACTTATCACACCCCCAAACTTATATATTGCTAGTCCCTTAGCAATACAAAACTAAAAACTAAAATAAAGACACATAGATAAATCCAATATTCATGGTGTCCACAAAAGTTTAGGTATCACATAAAACCATGATGTGCATTCATGAGCAAGCTTAACAAGTATAAACACATCTTTGCAATGAATAAGAGTTTTGAACGTAAATCACTTTCATGAGGTAGGTTAAGATATCACAAGTTTGACTTTAGTGTGTGGTGAACTAGCACATAAAAGATTAGGTTTCCAAATGATTCTAATGTGTAGTGTTTCGATGTCTTGATTCACCAAATTTCCTATTAGAACCAACAAAAATGGCATAGTTTTTCTTCTTTTTCTTTTATTGTGAGATTTTTGCCAAGTTTAGTTCCCTTAAGCTTTCTATTTGAC
The DNA here is from genome assembly GCA_023935145.1 of Bretschneidera sinensis. Classification (NCBI taxonomy): domain Eukaryota; kingdom Viridiplantae; phylum Streptophyta; class Magnoliopsida; order Brassicales; family Akaniaceae; genus Bretschneidera; species Bretschneidera sinensis. The sequence continues at coordinate 140,561,680 of CM043698.1, read as the reverse complement.
TCATATAGCGAACGTTTAGCCAATGACTCCCAAACCAGATGGTTTTAGGGTATATGGTGTAAAGACACCCCTAAGGACTTACTAACTCGAGTCAAAAGGCTATGAAACTAACTGGTCTTAATGCTACCAATCAGAATTCCCACCTTTTGAAGTGACACTCACTTCTTGCTGAGGTAAGAGGGCCTGTTACTCAGTTGAAAGTTCTTTTTAATGATCATTGTGAGCAAAATTCCCACCTTTTGACGTGACACTCACTGCTTACTGAGGCAAGAGGGCCAGTTACTTAGTGGAAAATTTGTTTACTGATCATTAAGAGCACTTTTCTTTTTGAGCAATAACAATTACTGATCATTAAGAGCACTTTTCTTTTTGAGCAATAACATTTTTTTTTCTTTTTTCCTATGCCAAAGTGTGAATCTAACAAGTCATCTGGTTCACAGTCAAGCCGAAGAAACATACATATTAAAATTACATTTCATACCCCGCACAATTATGTGCTAATGTGCTCGTGTTAGTTTAGGTCAAACTTGTGAATCCTTAAATGCCTAAAAGTAAGTGATTAAGGTTTAAAACTTAATTATTAGCCCATGTATTCAAGGTTTTAAGCTCACTTATGAAGTCAAATCATATTATTTGTTTAGATCACCCAAAATTTTCAGAACAATATGAACATGCATTTATCTATAAAAACAAAAAAACTGGGACAAAGTATGTGAATGTGTCTGTTTGAATGTGTCTCCCATACCCCCAAACTTAAATTACACATTGTCCCTAAAAAAGAAAAACTAACATAATACAGGAAAACAAGAAGTAATAAAAATAAATAAATAACAATAAATATGTAAAACAATAAAAATAAAAGGATAAGCTGTGGGGTGCCTCCTATGAGCGCTAAGTTTAATGTCTTCAGCCGGACCAAGCCTTATTTTTCCCCAAAACTAAGATTTGCAGCAACTAGCACAGGTGGTGTCTTATTCTCTCCCATATATGCATAAGTTAAGTGCTCTAGCAATTGCTTGAATTCCAAGTTAGGTGCATGTACAATAAAAGGAAAAAAAATAATATTAGTAGGAACATGAGGGTCAAATGGATCAGTGTACTTACTTGGATGCTTTGGAGAGGCTTCAAGGAGGTGCACAGTGTCGATGATATCATCAGTAACATCCTCAGATTTTAGCTCAACATCTGATCCTTTGAAACAATGGGTGAGGGTGGTCTCCAATGGATCAATATGATGGTCATGAAAAACTTGTTCAACAACACCTTGCTTTTGTTCACTTAGCTCTTTGGCCAATTGCCTCACTTGTACTTCCAATCTTTGAATGGCTTGTTCATGCCGTGCAGTGGTTTGTCTGATCTTAGTTCGAAATTGCCTTTCCTCTGCCATAAACTGATCTTGTGAGGTCATCAATTGTTGTTGCTGATTTGCCAACTGCATCACAAGATTCTCTAGGTCGCTTTTCTTGGATTCAAGAACTGAGTGGGCTGCTTATTGGGAGTTCCTTTGTTGCCCTTGAAAGTTCAAGGCATTTTGATCGTTGCTCCATGAGAAGTTGGTGTGGTTCCTCCATCCAGGATTATAGGTATTTGCATACATGTTGTAGTTATTCGATCCCACATAATTTGCTTGCTCTTGATCTACAGATGAATACAAAGGGCAATTTTCAGTAATGTGATCAAAACAAGAACATATAGCACATACATGGAGTTGTTTGGCTCGTGGACTAGGTGAGATGTTTTGAGTAGTAATGGCTTTTATAAGCATATCTAGCTTCCTCTCCATAGCAACTAGATAAGCATAACTAGCTTCCGCCATTGGTGCTTCTCTTTAGAATGAATTAGTTAAAAAGCTTCAGTGTAGCAGTTTCGGTACTGCTTCTCGGGTACTCTCTGGAGCTTTTACGCTCGAGCGCACCAAGAACAACGCTCGATCTCACCAAGGAGTGCGCTCGATTGCAGTGAGGACAAAAACTCCTCCTCTGCACACCTGAACAAAAACAAAAAACGAAAAGAAGGAATAAATCCGATTTTTGATAGAAAAATAAAAATAAAATGAAACAAAATAAAATAAAATAAAATAACGAATGAAAATAACTCCAAAAAGAAATTTAGCACAATCCTCGGCAATGGTGCCAAAAACTTGTTGGAGCAATTATCTACTTAAATAATTATGCAAATAACCATTCTAGTTTTACTTGCAAGTGCACAAGGTCTGTGGTAGCATAGTGTACAGGTGCGAGATCATTTCCGCAGGGATTGGTGAATTTCGTTTTAGAATTAGTTTCTTCAAGTTTAAAAGAGAAATAGTAATTTGATTGTGAGTAAATAACAATAATGAGATCATAGGGCTACGATATCCACCACTAATTATACTTTCCCACTTACTTAAGTTTCAGTTCTCTAGCCTTATCATGAATATCTAATGGTTGCCAACCTAAGGGCTTGGCCCACACCTTAGGCTATTGATCTCCCTATGCAACAAATTTGGCATGGTATATACTCTAACTATTTTCTCTCTTAAGGGATTCAACATAGTTGTATATTGAGTTGTTCCTTAAAAGAGCATGAGGGCTATGGAGATCGACAACCACATGGGACCCAGGGCTTGGTCCGCTCCCGGTTTCCCATGTTGATTAACCTGAGAATCTGGTGTGGATATCCCTTGTTACTAATGTCAAACCCAGGACTCGATCATCTAAATTGATTCGACTAACTTATCCATGCCACATGCATATGTCGATCAGGCACATACATATGAGGAATTTAAATAAATGCAGGCATTAATCAAGTCAAGCAACACAATATAAATATCATAAAGGCGCTAATATTGAATTTATTGAATAAAAATAATTAGGACTTCAACCAAGCCCTTACTAAAAAGTTAGTTACACATAATAAAATAAAGGAAAGAAGAAACCTAGGAGAAGAGTCGTTAATTCGTATCCACGGTCTCCTTCTCCAGTCTCCCTGAACTAAAACTAAAAGGGAGATATGCTCCTCCAAAGGGATATACTGTTTCTGGGTTTTACAAGTCTATTTATAGGGTTCTAAGGACACTTGGAAACCCTAATTTCCAAAACAGGTCTCTAACCCTACTTTCCAAAATAGGAATTGCTGTTTTTACTGTTCACTGCCATACGTGTGCGCTCGATCGCAGTTTCTTACGCTCAAGCATAGCCTTCTTCTTGTGTGTGAGCGTAGATTGCGCTCGATCCTGGCTTGGGTGCTGGGCACTGGTGCATTCAATCGCAGCTCCTCTACGGTCGATCACACTAAACAACTGACAGATTTTCCAGATTTGCTCTTTGAGCTCCAAAATGCTTTCTTTTCTCCAAGAACCTATAAAAAACTATAAAACACAGAAAGGAAATAAAATAGCATAAAATAAACACACTAAAGGCTTAACAAATGTAAATTAAAGGGCTTAAATATGAATATTTAAGCAATTATCACCGGCCAATAGATATAAGAAGAATTCTTCGTTCCTAACAAGCTTGGTCAGAAGTAGCAGCAAACTCAAATATTCTTTCAGCTCTTCAAACGCATTTTGACATTCTTCAGTCCAGTCGAAGTCTTTCGCTTTTCTAATGGCTCTAAAGAAGGGGAGGCATCTCTCCACGGATTTTGACGCAAAATGATCAAGTGTGGCTACCCGCCCCTTCAATTATTGTATTTCTTTTATCGTTCAAGGGGGGGTCATACCAAGGATAGCCTCGATTTTTTTCGAGTTGGCCTCTATTCCTCTTTGGGTTACCATAAAGTCGAGGAACTTCCCCCCAATGACTCTGAAGGTGTATTTTGCAGGGTTCAGCTTCATCTGGTGGCATCGAAGCACCTTAAATGCTTCCTCTAGGTCAGCTTCATGGTCCTTGGCCTTGATGCTCTTAACTAACATGTCATCCACATAGACTTCCATATTTCTCCCGATCTGCATACAGAAGATCTTGTTTACCAACCTTGATAGGCCACCCCAGAATTTTAAGTCCGAAGGGTATAACCATGTAACAGCATAACCCTTGGCCTGTGACGACAGCCATTTTCTCCTGGTCGAGCCCATGCATAAGGATTTGGTTGTAGCCAGAATAGGTGTCCATGAAGGTAAGAAGCTCATGCCCCAAAGTAGCATCGACAAGCTGATCGATTCGTGGTAGAGGAAAGCTATCATTCGTGCAAGCTTTGTTTAGGTCTGTGAAATCAAAGCAGATTCGCCACTTACCATTCGACTTTTAGACCATCACCATATTGGACACCCAGTTGGGATAGTTTGTCTCCTAGACAAAATTGGCTGCAGTAGATTGTTTACTTCGCCTTTGTTGGTGGGTCGTTGCTCGGAGGCGAACAACCTCTTTTTCTGGATGATCGGTTTATGGCCCAGGTCTATGTTTAACCGATGCACAATGACCTCCGAGTTGATTTTAGGCATATCCAAGGTTAACCACGCAAACAGATCTTGATTCTTTCAGATGAGGAAGAATAGGGATTTTTTGGGGCCTTCGAGGAGGTTAGAGCTAATTTGGACCGTCTGAGATGTGTCTTCACTGAGGGGGATTGTGATAAGCTCTTCCATGGGTTGACTTCTGTGAGCTCTTTCCTCATCTTTGAAGTCTTTTACTTTGAGAGGGAGGGCCTCTCTCCTTTTCCCCCCTTCTTACGGTGTTTAGGTAGCAAGATCTGGAGACTTTTTGGTTTCCTTTAACTTCACCTACCCTATCGTTGGTGGGGAACTTCATCCTCAAATGATAGATGAAGATGACTACTTTTAGTTTGTTTAGGGTGGACCTGCCGAGGATCACGTTGTAGGATGACGGCTGCTTAACTACTAGGAAAGTAGTATGTACAGTGGTTGTTTACGAGGCCATCCCAGTGGTGAATAAGAGAACTATGCTACCCTCGGCAAACACTAAGCCTCCCGAGAAACTGTACAGCGGGGTGAAGATTGGTTCTAATTGAGCATCTTCTAACTGCATTTGTTGAAAAGGGTCGTAAAACAGGATGTCTACCAAGCTTCTGTTGTCCACCAAGTTGCGTCTAACATCGTGGTTGGTTATAAGAAGGGAGACCACCATAGCATCATCGTGCGGGGTCTGTACTCTCTTTAGATCATCATCTATGAAAAAGATTGTCTGGTACATCTTTCTCCGCTTATAGGGCCTACTGACTAATGCCACGGACTTGGCATAGGATTTATCGTTGTATCCCGAGTTGCCTCTGGCGACGAGGCCTCTGCAGATTGTTTTGATAATCTTGGTCGGTGTGGCTTCTTGGCCTCTCCAGTTGGGCTCCCCTAGGTTTGGCCCTGGACTCCTTGAGAGGGCTTGGATTAACTGACTTTGACTGGGGAGATACTCGGGACTTCTCCTGGGTTATTCTGGTATTCGTCATTTTCGCAGTTTGGTAAACTCTTTCAATTTCCTCTGTTGATAATGACCTTAATTTGTTGTTTTAGGGTGAGGCGTCTTCGGTATCGTGCCCATGGTTCTTATGGAATCGACATCACTTGCTTTGACCTCGGTTGAGGCGTTATGGTCTTGGGGGCCACTGAAGGATTGCTCTATCTTGGAGCTGCATTAGGACATTCGTCATAGACACGATGAGAGGAGTAAAACTCTAAAAATGGCCAGGGGCTTTGTACTTCACTTCGTGAAGGGGTCTTTTGGTCATCCCGTTGTATTGGTCGATGGGGTCTTTCCTATTTTTCTTTGTCTCCCTTTCTCTTTCCTTCAGGAAGGCTTGGCCATCTTTTGCTAGCATATACTTTTCAGCCTAACTCAAGATCTCATTCATATCCCTAGGTGGTCGCTTGGTGAGCTTGGAACTAAAGATCCCGAACCTTAGTCTATTTTTGAATGCCAGCATCTAGATGTTGGGGTCAAGGTTAAGGATCTCCCAAAAAACAGTGTTGAACCTTGATATGTAGGCACAAAGTCTCTCTCCTCGATGTTAAATGATGTTGAACAGGCTCTCTAAGGTATTCTTGGGTCCTTTGTTGCTGAGAAAGTGAGATGCAAAGGCGTAGCCGAGCTCTTTGAAATTGCTGATGCTGCCTAGTTTCAATCGAGAGTACCACATCTCAGCTGCTTTCTTGATTATCAGGGGAAACTCTTGGCACATAACCGGATCAGAGTGCCGATGCAGTGCCATGGTGGTTTTATAATGTTGGAGGTGACCTAAAGGGTCCATCAAGCCGTTGTAGGGTTTGACTTGCGGCATTCAGAAATTCGACGAGAGCAAGGCCTCGAGAATTTCGTGTGTGAATGGTGGGTCTTGAATGTTAAGTTCATCTAGGACGCTATGGTTTTGGCACCTGAACGCTTCGTTGATTTTTTTCTCCATTTCCTCGATCCATATGTCAAGGCCAAGGTTGCTCTTGGATGAGGGGCCCTTTTGAACTTGTTGGTGTGGGCTGATGTTGACTCTATTATTGAGCAATTATCGACGGGGAGCCCATGACTAGGAGGGCTAGTGCGTCCAGGGGCATGTCGGGGTGTGGGCAAGGGCTTTCGAGCCCCCTTTCGGACCACAACGCCGAGGTTAGTCACCAAGTTGAAGAGTTCTAAGAACTGCACTGGAAGCATGGGAATTATATGATGTGTTGAAGCAACTCCTTGGGGATTTTTCGGTGGGTCAATCTCTGTGTGGTGAGGGTGTTGTGTTCCGGGAAGGGGTTGTGGGTCGCAGCCAGAATACTTATGTTCAGACATAGTCGAGAGTCTCAACCCAGACCGCTGGCTATAGGCATTGTTTTGTGTAGGTGTGACACTGGTCCCAATGGCTCCCCTGTCGGTGTTTCTTGTGGTGTTTTTAGGCAGCATGGCAATAGATGAGTTCTTTAGGTTTCTTCTCTTTTACTGTTTAGCGAGAGACAGTGGTTTCCCACAGACAATGCCAATCTATTGTTTTGGTGTTTTCATAAATGAGCTTAAAAAATTAAAGATGGATTGGATTCACATGCCTTGGGCCTTTTATAGTGATTCAGAAGCAAGTTGGCCACGTACTGGGGATTGGATGATTTCTAAGATCCCACTCCTTGCAGCGGAGGATCTAGTCATGTTTCTAGGGACGGCTCAATCCCTGCAATCACACTTACACTTCTGCATGGAGGAGTCAGTGACTAATGACGGTGTCACCAGTTGCTCATCCACATGTCAGCAGACTATTGGAGAAGGGTTATTCACACGTCATATGGCTACTAGGGAGGATTTGTACACGTGTCTATTGGCCATTGAAGGGTGACTTATTGGCTATATCACAAAGAAATAGGAAAAATGGCAAGTCCTATTATTTACTTTCAAAGAGCAAAAACTTCAACTTTCTTGTACTGAAAATTTTACAGGGTAAGCTGTCAAAGAGACAAGAAATTGCAGTGAAGAGGCTCTCGTATAATTCTATATAGGGTCTTCAAGAGTTTAAGAATGAAGTTATAATAATAGCCAAACTCCAACACGGGAATCTTGTTGGACTTTTACTCCGCGCTTGGTTTGAGGGGAATGAAATGAAAGAAAAAGAAAGTGTGCATATAAAGTCTATGGGATCTCAAATTATATCAGCTTATTGAGGTCACCTAGGCTATGGAAGGTTGACATTAGTCAAAGGAGCAATATCCCTGGGCTGTCATCTTTTTCACTTATCTGAAATTTTCTGGGTTGCCAAATAGATTTTTTTTTTCTTTTCCTCTCTCTTCCCTCTCTTTTTATTTTTTTCTCTCATTCTTTCTCTTTTGATGTGATTTTCTCTCTCCCCATTTTTGGCTTGTTATTCAAAAAATTTTGGTGTTTATGATATAAATGTAGATATGTGTCCAAAACAGTAAGCACAATATTCAAATCTCATACAAAAACCAGTGATAGAGATTGGTATCTTACATTTTAATTAGCCAAAGCTTTTACCTTATTGGGTACTGTTGTGCGATAATATACCTAAATAAATGGGTAAATAATCGCACTTGTTTTACTTGCAAGTGCACAAGGTCAATAGTGTAGCATAGTGTGCGAATGCAAGATCATCTCCACAGGGATTGGTAAAGTTCGATTTAGAATTATAATTGCAATGTAAAAAGATAGAAATAATAAAAGTGTTGAGAAATAATAAAGATAAAATACTAAGGATAAAGGCGTAGGGACTTGATATCCACCACTAATTATGCTACCACAATATAATAGTATGCCAATGCTTTATTCATGCCATGTATACCTACTGGTCGCCAACCTAAGGGCATGGTATCTACTCCTTAAGCTATTGATTTCCCTAAGCAACGAGTTAGGCATGGTATCTACTCTAACTTTTTTCTTCCTTAAGGGATTCAGCATGGTATCTGCTTGAGTTGTTCCTTAAGAAAACATAAGTACTATGGAAATCGACAACCACATGAGACCTAGGGCATGGTATCTACTCCCGGTTTCCCATGTTGATTAACCCGGGTATCCGGATAAGATATCCCTTGTTACTAATGTTAGACCCAGGACTCGGTCATCCAAATTGATCTAACTAACAAGTCCATACCACATGCACATATTGATCAGACATATCCATATGAGGAATTTAAATAAAAGCAGGTATTAATCAAGTTTAAGCAACACAACATAAATATCGCAAAGGCGCCAATACTAAATTTATTGAGTAAACATAATTAGGGCTTCAACCAAGCCCTACTAAGAATTTAATTACACATAATAAAATAAAAAGGAAAGAAGAAACCCGAGAGAAAAGGCGTCAATTCTGCTCCACGGTCTCCTTCTCCAAGCTAAAGCAAAAGAGAAAAGTGTTTTCTATCTAAGGTTGTGTTTTTGTGTGTGAGTTACAAGTGTATTTATAGGTCTTTGAGAAGTTCTAATAGACTCATGAGTTTCTAAACTTTCCTAAAACACAAAACTCCTTTATTTCCAAAATAGAGTTATTTCCAAAATAGGGTTATTTCCGAAATAGGGTTCTGCAGTTTACTATTCACGCCTGTACATTTGCGCTCGATCGCATGTGTCCTTGCGCTCGATCGCAGTGTGCGCTCGATCCTACAAGTGTGCGCACGATTGTATGTGCGCTCGATCGCATTGCATGTGCGCTCGATCGCACTTTGTCCAGAAAGTGCTCCAGGGCTTCTAGATTTCTTCCTTAAAGTGCCAAAACTGCTTCTTTTTCTCCAAGACCCTATAAAAACATGTAAAACACACAAATGGAGTAAAAGATACCAAATTAACATAATAAAGGATCTAACAAGTGTAAATAAGGGGGCTTAAATATGTATATTTAAGCGTCTATCACACCCCCAAACTTACATATTGCTAGTCCCTTAGCAATACTAAATTAAAAACTAAAATAGAAATATAGATAAATCCAATGTTCATAGTGTCTATAAAAAATCTAGATTTTACACAAAACAATGATGCGCATTCATGAGCAAGCTTAACAAGTGTAAACATATATCTGCAATGAATAAGAGTTTTGAACGTAAATCATATTCACTAGGTATTTTAAGATATCACAAGTTTGACTTTGGTGTGTGGTGACTAGCACATAAAAGATTAAGTTTCCAAGATATTCAAATGGGTAGTGTTCCGATGACTCAAGATTCACCAAACTTCCTATTAGAGTCAACAAATATGGCATAGTCTTTTATTTGCGAGATTTTTGCCAGGTTAGTTCCCTTAAGCTTTCTTGTTGACTCGTGTAACGAGTGTTTAGCCAATGACTCCCAAACCAGATGGTTTTAGGGCATTACGTGTAAAGACACCCCTAAGGACTTACTGGCTCGAGTCAACAAGGCTACGAAACTAACTGATTTTTATGCTACCATTTAGAATTTTCCACCTTTTGACGTGACACTCAATGCTTACTGAGGCAAGAGGGCCAGTTACTCAGCAAAAAATTCTTTTTTAATGATCACTTAAGATTTTCCACCTTTTGACGTGACACTCAATGCTTACTGAGGCAAGAGGGCCAGTTACTCAGCGGAAGATTTGTTTTTATTGATCATTAGGAGCATTTTTTTTCTTTTTTTGAGCATGAATCAATCTTTTCTATTTTTATATGCCAAAATGTCAATCTAATAGGTCATCTAGTTCACAGTCAAGCAAAAGAAACATACCAATCCAAATAACATGTCATACCCCACACAACTATGTGCTAATGTGCTCGTGATAGTTCAAGTTAAACTTGTGAATTCTTAAATGCCAAAAGGGCAGTGATCTAGGTTCAAAACTTGTTTATTGACCTATATGTTCAAAGTGTTAAGCTCACTGATGAAGACAAATCATAACTTTTTGTTTAGATCATAAAAAGTTTATTGGACATAGTGAACAAGCATTTATTTATGAAAATAATAACAAAACAACAAAAAAAAATGTGGGACATAGTGAGTGTGTGAATGTGTCCCCATACCCCCAAACTTAAATTGCACATTGTCCCCAATGTGTGAATAGCATGGAAGGAGCTGACCTGGGAGATGGAGAACTGATGGCTGACATGGCTCGTAGCACACCCCCAAACTTCAACTTGATGCACTCACGTTGTCCTCGAAAAAAAAAAAAGAAAAACAGACGTAAAATGGAAAACAAGTAATAAACAACAATAGAAAAGTAAAGTATGAAATACTAATAATAAACTATGAAAAGGATATGTTTTGGGGTGCCTCCCATGAGCGCTAAGTTTAACGTCTTCAGCCAGACGTGGTACCCTCTCACTGCTAGTCTCTAAGTGGTGCAGTCGAGAAGGAACCGAGTGCAGGAGGTGGAGGTTGACAGTTTAGGCATCATGGCAAGTTGCTGTCCAATGTGCGCTCGATTGCACTGTGAAGTGCGCTCGATCGCACTTGTGGCAGAGAGTGCGTACTCAGGGGTCTTACTGCCACTGACCTCAATAGAGGCACTTGAGCTACACGTTTATCAAAGTCTGAACTGCTCAAATGCTCTCTATAGTAGCTTCATCATTTAGTCTTTTGGCAAAGAGTACTTAAAATTCACTGCATGTGGCTTAGGTGCTCTGGCTGCTGTTGCATACTGAATAATTTGGGGTGTTAAATCTTCATCCCTTGGTTGCACTATAATTTCTGAGTGTGGTGTGACTTTGTGTCCATGTGCTATGAAGGTTTGATTTCTTACAGGCAACTGCTGCAATTCTAAGTTTGGTGCCTGGACAATAGATGAGAGAAAAGTAGTATTAGTATGCTCAAGATTTTCAAACGGAGGAGTGAACTTACTTGGGTACTTTGGAGAGGCTTCAAGGAGGTGCACGGCTTCAAAAATGTCATCATAGACAGTTTCTAATGCTGGCTCAATATCAGGTCCTGTGAAGCTATGGGTGAGGGCGGCCTCCAATGGATCAATGTGATAGACCTGAAAAGCTTGCTTGATAGCACTTTGCATAAAAAATTCATCAACACATTCATCATCATTATCATCTTGGGGTAATTTCATTGCATCAAATATATTAAATTCTATTGTCTCACCATTTACCGTCATACTTATAATACCCTTTTTTACATTAATTATTGTATCAGCCGTCCTCATGAAGGGTCTTCCTAAGATGATGGGCAGAGGTAATGGCATAGGGCATTCTTCCATATCTAACACAATGAAGTCAGCAGGCAAAATAAACTCTCCTACCTTTACCAATACATCTTCAAGTATACCTCTAGGTCTTTTGATGCTTCTATCTGCCAATTGCAAAGTGATAGAGGTTGGTTGAAGCTCCCCCAAATCTAGCTTTTCAACTACTGTGTATGGTAGCAAATTGACACTTGCTCCTAAATCTAGTAATGCTTTCTCAAACAACTGATCACCTATCCTACAGGGAACAGTAAAACTGCCCGGATCTTTTAGTTTTGGTGGTAGTTTTCTTAACAAAATCGCACTTACCTCTTCAGTTAGAGCCACTGTTTCATGTTCTTGAAACTTTCTTTTATTAGTGCAACAATCTTTTAAAAATTTAGCATAGGAAGGGATTTGTTTAATTGCATCTAATAAGGGAATGTTAATTTCTACTTTTCTCAAAGTTTCAAAGATATCAAACAATTTATCTTTCTTTGGTGTTACTAACCTTTGAGGGAAGGGTGGTGCATTCCGCTTTTCTACTTCACTTACCTTGGATGTGGATGGCTTAGCTTGAGATGCTTGAGATGCTTGAGCTGGCTCATTAACTCCTATGATCTTCCCATTCCGGAGAGTTGTAACGGCTTTTAGCTGTTGATGTCCTCTTGGATTTGGTTGTGTTTGTGCAGGAAGTTCTCCTTGCTGTCTTCCACTTAACTCCTTAGCCATTTGCCCCATTTGTACTTCTAGCCTTTGGATGGTTTGCTCATGCTTTTCAATTGTTTGTCTTTGCTGATCTTATGAAGTTATCAATGTTGCCATTAGTTGTTGTTGCTGAGTGGCCAATTGTTTTACAAGACTTTCTAGATCATCCTTCTTGGGTTCTGGAACTGGTTGGGCTGCTTTATGACAGTTTCCTTGTTGCCCTTGAAGGTTCAAGTTGCTTTGATTGTTGCTCCATGAAAGGTTGGGGTGGTTCCGCCATTCAGGGTTGTATGTATTTGCATATGCATTGTTCGATCCCACATAGTTCACTTGCTCAGGATCTGTAGATGAATACAAATGGCAGGTCTCAGTAGTGTGATCAAATTTAGAACATAATGCACATACCTTGCGTTGTGTGACTTGTGGAATTGGTGAGGTGTTCTGAGCAGTCATGGCTTTTACAAGCATATCTAGTTTCCTCTCCATTCCATGTATCTGAGTTGGAATTCCACCGAGTAAGTTAACTTCATACATGCCCTTGCTCTTTACTCCTTGTCTCCCTCTCGAGGAGAATTGCTGGGTGTGCTCACTTAAAGTCTCAAACAGCTCCATGGCTTCTTCACTAGTCTTCTCCATCAGCATACCTCCACAACCGGAATCCACTATACTTTGATTTATGCCACTCAAACCTTCATAGAAAGCCAGGACCAGCTCATCTTGAGGTAAGTTGTGATGTGGACATTTGAGTAGCAGCTCATTAAAGTGTCCCCATGCCTCGAAAAAAAAGTTACCATCCCTTTGTTGGAATGATTGAATCTCCTTCCTAATCTGCCTTGTCTTTTGGGCTGGAAAAAATTTCTTTAGAAATCTATTGGATAGCTCTTCCCAAGTATGGATGGAGTCTGCAAGCAATGAATGATACCACATTTTAGCATTATCTTTTAATGAAAAAGGAAAAAGAATTAACCTGATTCCCTCTTGATCTAGGCCTTGAATATGCTGGAACTTGCAAAGATCGATAAATTCTCGGAGGTGCAAGTGTGGATCTTCGTTAGGAGTGCCCCTATAATGAGTCAAAGCATTCAAGATTTGCGGAGATATGTAATAATTTCCCGCTGCCTCAGGTTGATATGCGATGCATGATGGTTGATCGATGTTCCGAGGGATGAAGGATTGCTTCATTGGAACTCGTGCAGGTGGTTGCTGGTTTTCGAGCTATTCCGCCATTTGTGTTTTGTTCTCGACTTCTCCTTTGTTCTCCTCAAAGTTGTCCCTAAGCCTTTGTCGGATGGTCCGTTCAAGCTCGGGATCGAGGGAAAAGAATTCCGGATGTCGGGATCGAAGTCCGTGCATAAAGCAGAAAAACCAGTTTTAGTGCAGCAGTGCAACTCTGCTGCTCGGGTACTTTCTGCCCTAAATGCGCTCGATCGCACAGGAGCTTGCGATCGATCGCAAATACCACAGAAAGTGCAAGTAGGGTTTCGAGCCTGAAACAGAAAACAATTTTGATTAAGTTTTGATAAAAGATGGTAAAAATAAAATAATAACAATGATAAAATGAAAGTAATCCTAAAATGAACTTTTAGCGCAATCCCCGGCAACGGCGCCAAAAACTTGTTGTGCGATAATATACCTAAATAAATGGGTAAATAATCGCACTTGTTTTACTTGCAAGTGCACAAGGTCAATAGTGTAGCATAGTATGCGAATGCAAGATCATCTCCACAGGGATTGGTAAAGTTCGATTTAGAATTATAATTGCAATGTAAAAAGATAGAAATAATAAAAGTGTTGAGAAATAATAAAGATAAAATACTAAGGATAAAGGCGTAGGGACTTGATATCCACCACTAATTATGCTACCACAATATAATAGTATGCCAATGCTTTATTCATGCCATGTATACCTACTGGTCGCCAACCTAAGGGCATGGTATCTACTCCTTAAGCTATTGATTTCCCTAAGCAACGAGTTAGGCATGGTATCTACTCTAACTCTTTTCTTCCTTAAGGGATTCAGCATGGTATCTGCTTGAGTTGTTCCTTAAGAAAACATAAGTACTATGGAAATCGACAACCACATGAGACCTAGGGCATGGTATCTATTCCCGGTTTCCCATGTTGATTAACCCGGGTATCCGGATAAGATATCCCTTGTTACTAATGTTAGACCCAGGACTCGGTCATCCAAATTGATCTAACTAACAAGTCCATACCACATGCACATATTGATCAGACATATCCATATGAGGAATTTAAATAAAAGCAGGTATTAATCAAGTTTAAGCAACACAACATAAATATCGCAAAGGCGCCAATACTAAATTTATTGAGTAAACATAATTAGGGCTTCAACCAAGCCCTACTAAGAATTTAATTACACATAATAAAATAAAAAGGAAAGAAGAAACCCGAGAGAAGAGGCGTTAATTCTGCTCCACGGTCTCCTTCTCCAAGCTAAAGCAAAAGAGAAAAGTGTTTTCTATCTAAGGTTGTGTTTTTGTGTGTGAGTTACAAGTGTATTTATAGGTCTTTGAGAAGTTCTAATAGACTCATGAGTTTCTAAACTTTCATAAAACACAAAACTCCTTTATTTCCAAAATAGAGTTATTTCCAAAATAGGGTTCTGCAGTTTACTATTCACGCCTGTACATTTGCGCTCGATCGCATGTGTCCTTGCGCTCGATCGCAGTGTGCGCTCGATCCTACAAGTGTGTGCACGATTGTATGTGCGCTCGATCGCATTGCATGTGCGCTCGATCGCACTTTGTCCAGAAAGTGCTCCAGGGCTTCTAGATTTCTTCCTTAAAGTGCCAAAACTGCTTCTTTTTCTCCAAGACCCTATAAAAACATGTAAAACACACAAATGGAGTAAAAGATACCAAATTAACATAATAAAGGATCTAACAAGTGTAAATAAGGGGGCTTAAATATGTATATTTAAGCGTCTATCAGGTACCCATTTGTGCTTCTAAAATTTTCAAGTTTCAATAATCACAACTTTGAATCGAGACGAAATATTAATTATTAGACATATCGGTGTTAAAAATAATCAAAAAAAAATAAACACAGAAAATTTATGAAATTTGGAATTAAAACTCTTATGTTCACGGATAATAGTGAGATAGATTTCACTATAATCAAATTGGAGTACAAATTAATGAATGATTTAAGACCTATAAATCACACAAATTATAAATAAAAAGAAAATAAAACACAATATACTCAGGTTCACCCTAGAATAGGGCTACATCCTGCCAGAAGTCTCACTATTATCAACCCCACAAATCTCTCGTTACAATGTGCGCTCCGTACATAGAGAGAAGCAACTTAAGACGCCCTAATTAGGGTTTCCGTGGTCATTAAAGGTTCTACAGATCTGGACCCGTGAAGAATGCACCAACTCTAACAATCTCTCACTAGGTAAATACTTCACACACATGGAAAACTTCCCAGAACTTTGTTTCTTCAAGCCCATCTTAGTAGCACACCACTCAGAATTCGCTAGACTACCTGCCTTAATCAAGAAATTTGCATTGTTCACTGTTGTATCGACTTTCTCCAAGATTATCACCTTTTCTTCAACCTTTTCCTAGATGAAGTGATATTAGATATCAATGTACTTTGTCCGTGAATGAAATGCAGGATTCTTTGCTGAGAAGATAGCACCTTGATTATCACATTTCACCTTCACTGCTCCTTGTTTAAACCCATGCTCGACACACAACCTTTGAAGGTAAACCACTTCCTTTCCAGCATAAGTTATCGCCATATACTCTGCTTCTGTGGATGAAAAAGCAACAACATTTTGTGATGAAAGTCATAAAATGCATCGTAATAGTACTTAATTGTTAGTATTTTAGGGTTGATCTAGGTTTTAATTGCACTTTTATACGCTAACAACTCTAAAGTGTCATTCTTGGATCATTGATCTATTTCGATGCATTTTTAGGTACTTTAAGTTCAAAAAAGGTGGAAAAGTTATCGTTGCTTGAAGCACAAAGACTCGAGGCATACTAAAGTGAAGGCATGGTTGTGGAAGGACAAATGAAGAGAAATCATGTCTTGAGTATGGGCACTACGGCCTAAAAATATCCAAGCCTCGGCCTCCATAACCACAAGCCAAAAGAGCAAGAAATGAGCTTCAGTGTGCACCAGTGCCCAGAGCAACCACCAGTGTGCGCCATGGCCTAGACCAGCCAGGGCCATGGCACCCAAAATTTTGCCTCACCAAAGATCAGGCCAAGCCGCGGCGTACATAACTGAGAGCCGCGGCGCGCATACGATCCCCTTCTCCAAGTCATGACCTAATTAGGACTTTAATGATATTTTAAACCCTAAAACACCCTTAGACCTTTTGTATTATAAATAGATCACTTAGGGTTTGAGAAGAAGACATCGAAGGAGGCTGATAACGGAGGAGAGAGCTCAACATTACGGTGTTCAAGCATGAGCCCCATGGCCAACTAATCTCCAAGCAAGGCAAAGGGATGAATCCGTAGGTGTAGTTGTTCTTATTTTCCTTTCTTCATTCAGTTGTAAGGATTTATTGTTAAAGTATTGTTTATGATTTACTCTTTAAACAAGAAGAATTGAGGTTCATGTTACAGCTGCACTTTGTGTTCTTCTTACCTTAGATTTTCTTAATCCGATGATTGCATGCTTATTCTCCATATAAGTCTAGTCAAGCTCTTCTTATGTCAAGTTGTTTGGATGTGATTGAGACCGGTAGATTTATCTTTTAGGTTTGTCCATTACTGCGATATTGTCATTAAGATATATTGTCGTTTCTTGATAAACCTATAGGACAGGTCATGTGTGCTTGAATTGAAAGTAAAGAGTACTTCATAGCAATTATATTAGGGTTTACATGTGCTTTAATTGAAAATTTACCGATTGCATGTTTAGGATGTGAAACTTACAATCGAGATAAAAACAACTGAATCGAGATTGGAATAAGGCAACGAACCTAGGGAGGATTCCCGAAACCTTGTTGTTTCCTATCTATATTCTTCATTATAATTACACAACTCCTTCACACTATTTCATTATCAAACTCAAATTTTCTCAATTGGATTTTATCGTTTCGTATTAAGGTTTACATCTTCTCTTGTAATTCGCTTTTCCCTGTGGAATCGACACACCAAAGCTATGCTACAACTACCGCATTATACTTTGGGCATAATCAAATTTTGGTGTCATTGTCGGGGAAACACGCTTAAGTACAAGGAAGATTGTCAACGTTGAGATAAGACAATAATATTGTTCTTTGCTCTTTATTTTGATTTCCTAATTTTGATTTTTCTGTTTTATCTATCTACTATCTAAATCCTTTGGTGTAAGCTTAGACCGACAGATTCGCGAGGTAGATTCATTAAAAGACCTAAAATAGAGTTACCCTCTCCTTCCACATCCATTAGTGAAACCTCGCTTAGATCAAATCATAGTGCACATCTAAGTGAGAATCTAGAGGATTTTGTTAACATGACCGAAAATCACAATGAAATGTTGCTAGGACACTTAAAGACTACTTGCACCCTAGCCGAACAGCCACACCATCCTGTATAATGTTCCCCCCTAATGTCCAACAACCTGATTTTAAGTTGGGCATGATCCAATTGCTACCAACCTTCCATGGGTTTGAGAATGAAAACCCCTATATCCATATTAGGGAATTTGAGGAAGTAGTAGTAACCTTTCAAGGTAAGGCTGATATGGTAGACACCGTCAAACTTTGGTTTTTCCCTTTTTCACTTAAGGAAAAAGCCAAGGTTTGGCTGTACTCGTTAAGACCTAGGTCTATAGGTAGTCGGGATGAGATGACCCAAGTTTTCTTCCAAAAACACTTCCCAACCCATAAGACCAATAACCTCAACAAACAAATCTCAAACTTTGCACAAAAGGAAAGTGAAACTTTATATCAAGTTTAGGAACGTTTTAAAGACCTTTTAAATTCTTGTCCACACCATGGTTATGAGAGTTGGTGGGTAGTTAGCTATTTCTATGATAGGCTTCTAAGTAGAGAAAGGCAGTTCATAAAAATGATGTGTAATGGAAATTTTCTGCAGAAAGACCTCGACTAAGTCATAGATTTCTTAGATGACCTATCGGAAAAAGCCCATACTTGGACAGGACTAAATGCCATAGAAAGCACTAGGAGAAATCAATCTGTTGGGATTTATCAACCTAAGGAAGAGGACAGCCTTAAAGTCCGTTTAGAGGCCCTAACTAAGGAAATTGAAGCCTTAAAAACCAAGGATGCTAGAACCCCTGAACTGGTTGCTAGGGTAGAATCCCACGAGCCTTGTTTTATGTGTAATGGGATTGTCCAGCTTATTTTGAGATGAGGGGAGAGTGTAATCCTTTAGGTGCACCCTTTAGGAAACCAGACTCACCCTACTCTAACACCTACAATCCTGGTTGGAAGAATCACCCTAATTTTAGTTGAAGATCTGATATGCAACCTCCTGCCTTCTAGTACCCAATAGCAACCGGAAGCAACCTCATTTAATGTACCTCAACAATCTTTACCTTTGGAAGATATGTTTAAGTCATTTATGCATGTATATGCCAAGAGTGTGGAAGAGCAAGGCAAGATAAATCAACGGTTGCTAGAGGAGCAACAAGCGATCAAAGACGAACAAAAGGTGATAAAAAATCAACTCACCAAGTTGACTAGTTTCTTGACGGTTCAAGAGTAAGGTCATTTTCCTTCACAGCCATAACCTAATCCAAAGGGACAACATCACACTTGAGTCCTAATACCGTAAGCAACAAGGATGAAGCCCCCAAGGAACAAGAGGCCCACAATGATTATTCTCCACCGGTGCCTTTCTTTCAAGCTCTCCTTAAACCAAAGGAGATTAACTCAGCATTGAAGGGTGAGATTCTTGAACAACTTCAGTATGTTAAAATTAACCTCCCTCTTCTTTATATTATAAAATAGGTCCCCAACTATGCTATAGTCATCAAGGATCTATGCACACTCAAGAGGAGGCACAATGTAAAGAATATGACATTCTTAACGGAGCAATCAAGTGTAGTAATTGACAGCAAGACACAGCCCAAATATAAAGATCTGGGCTGTCCAACAATGGCTTGCCAAATTGGAAACAAATCTTGTGGTGAAGCGTTGCTAGATTTGGGTGCTAGTGTGAACCTCATGCTATACTCCATGTACTTGCAGCTCGGTTTAGATGAGATCAAACCAACCTCTTTGGTACTTCAATTAGCGAATAGATCGGTAAGAAAACCAAGAGGTATTGTGGAAGATGTTTTGTTACAAATTGATAATTTCTGTTATCCTGTTGACTTTTTGGTTTTAGATATTGTTTCTATGGTGAATACGGAGTCCAAAATTCATTTGATACTTGGAAGACCATTCCTTGCCACCGCCAATGCCCTCATTAATTGTAGGAATGGCCCAATGACATTATCATTTGGAAATAGGACTCTATAGGTAAATGTTTTTCGAGTCTCAAGGCAGCCACATGAAGAGGATGAGTGTTTCGATACTTACATGATTGATAAGCTTAATTTGGAGGATGAGCACATTAAAGATAATTCTAACTCTTCGGAATTCCCTCCTAATAATTTTGACTTCGATGATTCTGTAATTTATCCCCATGCTGTTAATGTTATTGATGTTTTTGATAAGTCACAGGGATTTATTAAAAAATCGTGGCAACCATGCTTTGAGGAGTTGCTTGAGAGAAATCACATGGGTTCGGGAATCAAATACCCTACTACTGATAGTAAATGGGCAACACCAAGAACACTTGAGCCACATATGGTGGACTTTAAGTATTCCTTGCCAAAAGACTAGCACTAAGGCCATTAAGTATGGAGCCTCATCTTCAGCACCACAATGAGGCCAGCAGTGAGAGTGGTGCAGCGTCTAGCTGAAGACGTAAAACTTAGCACTCATGGGAGGCACCCTACAACATATCCTTTTATTTTTATTGTTTTCTCATATTTCTTTTTCTTGTTTATTATTAGTATTTTTTCATTTTCCAGTATTACCTTTGTATTTCTTTTTCAGGGACAAAGATGTACAGCAATTCAAATGGTGGGCACAATTTTCAGCTCCACACACCTTTGGTTAAAAAGAGAGTTTCCTCAACTTTTGCTTTTACATTGAGGATAATGTCTATCTTAAGTTCAGGGTGGAGGAAACAACACATTTCTTATTACATACCATTGAACTGCTTGGTGTCACTTTCCCTTTTTGTTTGTTTTTTTTTCTAGTATGCTTTGTGTTAGCCTTGGAGGTAATTCACATGTCAATGATATGAGCTTAATTGAGATAGCATATAGCAGTTAGAAGAAGTTAAATCGCGTGGTTTGAGAATAATTAAAGTATCAATCTTCATTTGGTTTGAGACTCTGGTTTGTGGTAAGATTGCATGATTATTCTAAATTATCTAAAGAAGTTTTATGTGTGATTATTTTGTGAATACTTTTGCGGTCTCGACAAGCTCTAGAACTTATTTGATAATCACTTGAGACGAATTCCTAGAATGCACATTACTTAAGATATGATATAGGCTATTTTTGAATTGTTTAAGCCTTTCAACCTTACTTTTGTTATATTTATCACAAGTCACCTGTTTGAGCCATTTTATTGAAAAAGAATTTGAGCTTTGTTTCTTTCGATAACCCATTTACTTAATTTTATGAGCCTAAAAATATTCTATCCTTACCTTTCTTTTTAAAGAACTTAGGTATACACATTTGTTGAGAAGTACTTGAGAGGAGTAAGGATGGAAATATAAAAAAATATTACTACCATAACCCAAGTACATTAAAGGAGATAAGTTGGGGGTTTTGGAAAAGGAAAGAATGAAAAAGGAGGTGAATGGTCTTATGCCAAAATAGAAAAGAAAAGAAAAGAAAAGAAAAGAAAAAGTGGAAAGAAGAAAAAGAGAAGTGAAGTATGGCAAAGAAAGAAGAAAAGAAAAAAAAAGTGTTGATTTATTGAGAGAAATGCTCGAAAAATGGTTGAAAAGAGTTAAGAGTTGAAGAAAGGTTATCTAGTGCTTAAAGTGGTTGTGTTTAAAACTAAGAGATTGAGTTCTTTTACTTCTTGAATTCTTCCCATTCTTTCTTAACATTTACCTTAGCCTAACATTACAAGCTTATTAAAGATCTATTGATCCGATGTAGTGTGACTTTTCTACAATAGTGGAGAGTAATTTGAAAAATAAGCCTACGGAGCTTGATTTGTGATTGATATCACGCAATTTATAGTGCTTTTAGAGGCCAAGACTTGTATTCATGAATGTGATGCATAAAATCATTCGGGTGTTCGGATTAATGGATTGTGGTAAAATGGATGTTAAGAGTTGATAAAAATTTTAAAGATTGATGTTTGGATTACTTTTGGACTTGGGTGATATTTAATGATTCTATGTGCTGTGGATTATGTGCAATTTTTTAGACAAAAATTGAATTACTCTTGGTTTAACGCTAGCATTGATTTACTTTGTTTAGATTCCCACCATAGAATTCATCTCTTGTTTTCACTTGAATTGCTAGGGACTAGCAATACGCTAGTTGGGGGTTGTGATGAGAGTCATAAAATGCATCGTAACAGTACTTAATTGTTAGCATTTTAGGGTTGATCTAGGTTTTAATTGCACTTTTATACGTTAACAACTCTAAAGTGCCATTCTTGGATCATTGATCTATTTCGATGCATTTTCAGTTACTTTAATTTCAAAAGAGGAGGAAAAGTTATTGTTGCTTGAAGCACAAAGACTTGAGGCATACCGAAGTGAAGGCATGGTTGTGGAAGGACAAATGAAGAGAAATCAAGTCTTGAGTGTGGGCACTACGGCCTGAAAATATCGAAGCCTCGGCCTCCAAAACCACAAGCCAAAAGAACAACAAAGGAGCTTCAGTGTGCACCGTGGCCTAGATCAGCCAGGGCTGCGGCGCCTAGAAGTTTGCTTCACCAAAAATCAGGCCAAGCCACAGCGCACATAAGTGACAGCCGCGGCACACACACGATCCCCTTCTCCGAGTTATGACCTAATTAGGACTTTAATGATATTTTAAACCCTAAAACACACTTGGACCTTTCGTATTATAAATAGATCACTTAGGGTTTGAGAAGAAGACATCAAAGAAGGCTGGAAATGGAGGAGAGAGCTCGACATTACGGTGTTCAAGCATGAGCCCCATGTCCAACTAATCTCTAAGCAAGGCAAAGGGATGAATCCCTAGGTGTAGTTGTTCTTATTTTTCTTTCTTAATTCAACTGTAAGGATTTATTGTTAAAGCATTGTTTATGATTTACTCTTTAAACAAGAAGAATTGAGCTTCATGTGACAGCTGCACTTTGTGCTCTTCTTACCTTAGATTTTCTTAATCCGGTGATTGCATGCTTCTTCTCCATATAAGTTTAGTCAAGCTCTTCTTATGTCAAGTTGTTTGGATGTGACAAAGACCGATAGATTTATCTTTTACGTTTGTCCATTACTGCGATATTGTCATTAAGATATATTGTCATTTCGTGATAAACCAATAGGATAGGTCATGTGTGCTTGAATCGAAAGTAAAGAGTACTTCATAGCAATTACATTAGGGTTTACATGTGCTTTAATTGAATATTTACCGATTGCTTGTTTGGGATGTGAAACTTACAATCGAGATAAAAACAACTGAATCGAGATTGGAATAAGGCAACGAACCTAGGGAGGATTCTCATAACCTTGTTGTTTCCCATCTATATTCTTCATTATAATTACACAGCTCCTTCACACTATTTCATTATCAAACTCATATTTACTCAATTAGATTTTATCGTTTTGTATTAAGGTTTACATCTTCTCCTGTAGTTCGTTTTTCCCTGTGGAATCGACACCCCAAAGCTGTGCTACAACTTCCACATTATAATTTGGGCGTAATCACTTTGCCTCTTTCTCATCCAACTCATTGCCCCACCAAACAAATTGAACACATATCTGCTTGTAGACCTCCTGCTATTAATGTCTTATCCCCAGTCAACATCAACTGATCCTACAATATCAAGATTTTTCTTACCTCTCATACCTCTATAACACAATGCAAACTCTAACGTGCCACAAAGATATCTAAGAACTCTCTTGATTCTAGTCCAATGCTCTTTCCTAGGATTAGACATATATCTGCTCAATAATCCCACTGCTTGGGCAATATCTGGTCTTATACATACCATGGCTTACATCAAGCTTCCAGCCGCACTAATATAAGGCACTTATGCCATCTCTTCAGCTTCTTCCTCCATATTCGAACATTGTTCTGCAAATAACTTGGTTTCCAAAGGCATGGGAGTCCTTACCGGCTTGCTATCAGAAATGTTAAATTTTTTCAACACTTTTTCAATATACTTCTGCATTAGCCACAGTTTTCGATTTTCATGATCCCTCTTTATCTGCACGCCCAAGATAAATTTTCGCTGGCCCTAGATCTTTCATGTCAAACTACCTTTGCAACGATGCCTTCACAGTGCTAATCATCTTCTTGTTATTTCGAATCAACAGCATATCATCAACGTACAAGGTTAAAATGACAAAATCAACCTCTAACTTTTTCACATAGACACAGTGATCAGCATAGCTGCGAGTGAACCCAAGCTGAATAGCATATGTGTCAAACTTCTAGTACTACATCCCTGGTGACTGCTTTAGTCCATACAAAGAATTCTTTAATTTAATTTACAAACCTACTATTTCTTGTCTTTGCTCATAAAGCCTTCATGCTGTAATAGATTTCAACTTTGCTACCGGGGAAAATATCTCACCATAGTCAATTCCCTCTGTTTTCGAGTATTGCTTTGCAACTAGACATGCCTTGTACTTTTTACCATTCCATCTATATTTATTTTCTTCTTAAAAACTCATTTGCACCCAATTTCCTTCCTGTCACTAGGCAATTTTACAAGGCTCCATGTTTCATTCCTGTCTAGTGCTTGCATCTCCTCTTTCATAGCATCTTCCCACAGATTTGTATCCTTCGAGGTCATTACCTCTTTCATTGTGCTAGAATCATCACCAATAACATTTAAAGCATATAATGCACTGTAAGCACTAGAGGAATACCTAATGGGTAGCCTCCTAACCTGTGTGGATCTCCTTATGACAAGCGTGGTCTCTACCCCTGATAAGAGTCATAAAATGCATATTAATAGTACTTAATTGTTGGCATCTTAGGGTTGATCTAGGTTTTAATTGCACTTTTATATGTTAATAACTCTAAAATGTCATTATTGGATCATTGATCTATTTTAGTGCATTTTCAGGTACTTTAGGTTCAAAAGGGGAAGAAAAGTTATCGTTGCTTGAAGCACAAAGGCTCGAGGTATAATGTAGTAAAGGCATGGTTGTGAAAGGCAAACGAAGAAGAATCAAGCCTTGAATGTGTGCGCTGCGGCCTGAAAATATCCAAGCCTCGGCCTTCAGAACCAACCAAAAGAACAAAGAAAGAAACTTCGGTGAGAGGTGCACCGCCCACTAAGGAGAGGTGCGGCCTCCAGCATTAAGAAGAAAAGCCAAGATTGAGAGGTACACCACTAACTGAGGAGAGGTGCGGTCTCTAGCATTGAGAAGAAAAGCCAAGAGTGAGAGGTGCACCGCCCACTGATGAGGGGTGCACCGCCCACACGATTCCTCTTCTCCGAGTTATGACCTAATCAGGATTTTAATGACTTTTTAAACCCTAAAACACCCTTTGAACTTTTGTAATATAAATAGGCCACTTAGGGTTTGATAAAGGACATCTTGGAGGCTGGACAAATGTCCAAAGACTCAAGGAGGAGCCCCATGGCCGACTAATCTCCAAGCAAGGCGAAGAGATGAATCCGTAGGTGTAGTTATTCTTATTTTCTTTTCTTGATTCAATTGTAGTTTGGATTTATCATTAAAACATTGTTATGATGTACCTTTTTAGTCTAAATAGAAGATTTCCCCTTAATCTGGTGATTGTATCTTTCTCCCCCATATAAGTTTAGTCATGCTCCTCTTATGTGATGCTGTTAAGGTGTGATTGAGTCCGGTAGATTTCTCTTATAGATTTGTCCATTACTGTAGTATTGTCATTATGATATATTGTCATTTCTTGATAATCTATAAGTTAGGTTATGTGTGCTTGAATTTGAAATAGTATTTCATAAAAAAATTACATTAGGGTTTACATTCGCTTTAATTGAATATTTTTGCCGATTGCCTGTTTGGGATGTGAAACTTGCAATCGAGATAAAACAATTGAATCAAGATTGGAATAAGGCAACAAACCTAGGGAGGATTCCCAAACCCTTATTATCTATCCATCATATTATTTACACATTTTTCACACAATACTTTATTATCTCACTTGATATTTATCGTTGGTGCTGAGGTTCACACCTTCTCTTGTAATTAACTTGTTTCTTTGTGGAATAGACACCCCAAAGCTGTGCTACAACTACCGCATTATATTTTGGGCGTAATCAAATTTTGACACTGTTTTCGGGGAGATGCACTTAAGTACAAGGAAGTTTGTCAACTTTGAGACAAAACAGTAGAAGAATTGTAGATAGTTTTTCTTTTCAGCAGTTGTAAAGGCGGTAGCTTCGTTCCTTCTTTTAGCTTGCTGCATTATTTTTGTCTTTTTTCCTTCTTTCTTTTTGTAGTATTTTTTTATTATTGTTCTTTTCTCTTCGTTTTGAATTTCTGGTTTTCTTATTCTGTTTTACTTATTTCCCCTCTAACTCAATTGGTGTATGCTTATACTGAGAGATTCGCGAGGTAGATTCATTAGAGGACCCAAACTAGAATTACCCTCTCCTTCCACGTCCATTAGTGAAACCTTACCTAGATCAAACCATAGTGCACCTCTACACGAGAAATTAGAGAATCTTGTTAACATGGCCGATAACCCTAATGAGAATATTGCTAGGATACTTCGGGATTACCTCAACTTTACACGCATAGCCCCACCATCATGCATAATGTTTCCAGCCAATACTCACCAACTAGATTTTAAAACAAGGATGATACAATTACTCCCTACATTCCATGGTTTGGAAAATGAAAACTCATATGTGCACATTAGAGAGTTTGAGGAAGTAGTCATGACTTTTCATAGTCAAGATGAAACCGATGACATTGTGAGGCTTAAGTTCATTCCTTTCGCTTTGAAGGATAGAACTAAGAGTTGGCTATACTAACTAAGACCACGATCTATTAGGTCATGGAATGACATGACCTAAGTCTTTTTTAATAAATACTCTCCCTAACATAAGACCAATGCTTTAAAAAGACAAATCTCCACCTTTGCACAAAAGGACAACAAGACTTTGTATCAGTCTTGGGAGAGATTTAAGGAGTTGTTGAGTATGTACCCTCACCATAGGTATGAGAGTTGGTGCTTGGTAAGCTATTTTTATGAGGGACTTACATATAGAGAGCGCCAATTTGTAGAGATGATGTGTAATGGTGAGTTTTTAGAAAAGGATCCTGATGATGCCATAGAGTACCTCAATGAGCTTACCGAAAAAGCTCACACTTGGACTGGACCTAATGCTACTGAAAGCACAAATAGATCATGACCTATAAGGCACCCAAATGGTGGTGGAATTTACCATCTTAGGGAAGATGATAACCTCAAGGCCAAGGTCGAGATGCTCACTAGGTAACTAGAGGTGTTAAAGACTAAAAGCTCAAAGCCAACAAAAGTATCTAATCATGTAGCGTCTTTGAAACCATGTTTTGTGTGTGGCGGGGTAGATCATCTCGCCCAAGAGTGCCCCACATTTGCTAAGATGAGAGGGATGTATGAGAAACAATGTAATGCCTTAGGTATGTACAAGGAGCCTTTGGCACCTTTCTCTGATAGTTATAATCCAGGATGGCGAAATCACCCCAATTTCAGCTAGAAGTCTGAAAACCAGCAGCTTGCACAACCCCCTGCACAACCCCCTGCACCATATCTTGAACTATATCATGCACTTATATCTTCTAGGAGTTCTTTAGAAGACACTTTACATGCTTTTATTGAGGCACAGAGTAAGACTAATCAAAGACTTGAATCTTTAATTACGCAGGCTGTTGAAGAAAATAAAGAGATAAAGAGCCAAGTGTCCAAGTTAATGAGTCACTTGAGTGTGACTGAGCTAGGTAAGTTCCCTTCTCAAGTTCAGTGCACATCCCATGGTCAACACCTAGCATAACAGAATTTGAAGAAGGTGAATGTCATTGAGACACTAAGCGGTAAGTCATTACACATCGCAGCAACAAAAAAATTAGAGGATGTGGATGAAACCCACCAAACATACATGGTTGACACATTCATGGAAAAGGTCCAGCACCTTAATCCATTGGAGTCTACCTTCATCCATGGCTTCACAAGAGCATATATCGAGCCAAAATCTGCAGATGTTACTAATAACATCCTTGAGACCTCTCCAAAGCATACAAGCATCGAATTTACCAATGAAGCAGTGGCTGGTGCATTCAACCTATGTTTGTCTAGGAGGGAATAAGGGCGTCTAGCTGAAGACATAAAATTTAGCGCTCATGGGAGGCACCCCACAGCATATCCTCATACTATTATTGTTTTTCTTTATTGTTTATTATTCATTTTTTTTCTTCTGTTTTCCAGTGTTAACTTAGTATTTCTTTTTCAAGGACAAATATACGAAGCTGTTCAAATGGTGGAGCACAATTTTCAGCTTCTGTGCACCTTTGGCTACAAGGGGAGTTTTCTTTACTCTTTCTTTTATATTGAGATGAATGCAATTTTTAAGTTGGGGGTGGAGGAAACGTATTTCTTCCTTTCATTGAACTGCTTGGTGTCATTTTCCCTTTTTGTTTGTTTTTAGCATGCTTTGTGTTAGCCTTAGAGTTGATTCACATATCAATGATATAAGCTTAATTGAGATAGCATACAACATTTAGAAGTAGTTAAATCTTGCTTCGGTTTGAGAATAATTTAAGTATCAATCTTCACTTGGTTTGAGATTCTAGTTTGCGATAAGATTGTATGATTAGTCTAAAGCATCTAGAGAAGTTTTATGTGTGATCACTTTGTGAATACTTTTTGCGGTCTCGACAAGCTCTAGAACTTATTTGATAATCATTTGAGGTGAATTCCTAGAATGCACACTACTTAGGATACGATATAGGCCATTTTTGAACCGTTTGAGCCTTTCAAGCCTACCATTGCTATATTTATCGCTAGTCATCTATTTGGGCCTTTTCTTGAAAAAGAATTTGAGCCTTGTTTCTTTCAATAGCCCATTCACTCACCATTATGAGCCTAAAAATATTTTATCCTTACCTTTCTTTTAAATAAAAAAAAAGAACTTAGTTATACACATTTGTTGAGAAGCACTTAAAAGGAGTAAGGATGAAAATATGAAAAAATATCACTACCACAACCCAAGTACATTAAAGGAGATAAGTTAGGGGTTGTGGAAAAGAAAAGAAAATGAAAATGAAAAAGGAGGTGAATAGTTATGTGCCAAAATAAAAAAGAATTGAATTATGGCAAAGAAAGAAGAAGGAAAAAAAATGGTGATCTATTGAGAGAAATGCTCGAAGAATGGTTGAAAGAGTTGGGTGTTGAAGTAAGGTTATCCAGTGCTTAAGTGGTTGTGTTTAAAGCTAAGAGATTGAGTTCTTTTATTTGTGAATCCTTCCCATTCTTTCTTAACCTTTACCTTAGCCTAATGTTACGAGCTTATTAAAGACCTATTGATCTGATGTAGTGTGATTTTTCTACAATAGTGGAGAGTGCTTTGAAAAATAAGCCTATGGAGCTTGATATGTGATTGATGTCACACAGTTTATTATGTTTTTAGAGGCCAAGACTTGTATTCATGAAAATCATGCATAAAATCATCCGGGTGTTCGAATTAACGGATTGTGGTAAGACAGGATAAGAGTCGATAACGATTTTAAGATTGATGCTTGGATTACTTTTGAACTTAAGTGATATTTAATGATTCTATATGTTGTGTATTATGTGCAATTTCTGAGACAAAAAGTGAGTTGCTTTTTGTTTAACGCTAGCATCACTTTACTTTGTTTTGATTACTACCGTAGAATTCATCTCTTTTTTTCGCTTGAATTGCTAGGAACTAGCAATAAGCTAGTTGGGGGTTGTGATGAGAGTCATAAAATGCATCTTAACAGTACTTAATTGTTGGCCTTTTAGGGTTGATCTAGGTTTTAATTGCACTTTTATACATTAACAACTCTAAAATGTCATTCTTGGATCATTGATCTATTTCAGTGCATTTTCAAGTACTTTAAGTTCAAAAGAGGAAGAAAAGTTATCGTTGCTTGAAGCACAAAGGCTCAAGGTATACCGGAGTAAAGGCATGGTTGTGAAAGGCAAATGAAGAAGAATCAAGCCTTGAATGTGTGTGCGGCGGCCTAAAAATATTCAAGCCTCGGCCTTCAGAACCAACCAAAAGAACAAAGAAAGAAACTTCAGTGAGAGGTGCACCGTCCATTAAGGAGAGGTGAGGTGATGAGAGCCATAAAATGCATCTCAACAGTGCCTAATTGTTAGCATTTTAGGGTTGATCTCGGTGTTAATTGCACTTTTATACATTAATAACTCTAAAGTGATATTCTTGATCATTGACTTATTTTGGTGCATTTTCAGGTATTTTAAGTTCAAAAGAGATGGAAAAGCTATCATTTCTGAAGCACAATGACTCGATGAACACCGGAGTCAAGGTTCACAAGCACTTGGAAAGGAGTTTCACTAAATTGCCAGAATTGCCCGTACAGATCAATCATTTTTTGAAACTTAAACTGTATTGATACAAGAAGAACCAAGAGATGAGCCATATATTCTTAGAAAGATACGGAAGTCTATTTTCTGAAGAATTTTACGGCTCGTAAAAATGATTCTTCTAGAGAAAGTTATGGTAGTTGTAGTAGATAAAGGTCAGGCCTCCAGAACAACACCAGCCTGTGCTGTGGCATCCCTCAGCCTGTACCGCAGCACCCAGGAGCCTCCACTCTTGCTGCACCAGCCTATGCTGTGGCATCCCTCAGCCCATACCACAGCACCCAGGAGCCACCCAACCAAGCTGAAGGCAGTGCCGCAGCGCGCACACGAAATTCCTTCTCCGAGTTTTGACTTAATTAGGATTTTAATGATTTTTTTAAACCCTAAAACACCCTTGGACCTTGTGATTATAAATAGACCACTTAGGGTTTGAGAATACATATTCTTTACACAATCTTGGAGGGCTAGAAATCAAGTGTAGAGCTCCATCAAAGTCATCAAACATGAGCCCCATGGCCAACTAATCTCCAAGCAAGGCGAAGGAATGAATCCTTAGGTGTAGTCGTTCTTATTTTTCATTATTGATTCAGTTGTAATTTGGATTTATTATCAAAAGATTTTTTTATGAGTATTCTTTGATTAAATAAGAAGAATTTAGGTTCATGTGATAGTTGCGCTTTATGTTCTTCTTATTCTAGATTTTCTTAATCCGGTGATTGCATGCTTCTTCTCCATATAAGTCTAGTCATGCTCTTCTTATGCCAAGTTGCTTGGATGTAATTGAGTCTGGTAGATTTATCTTTTAGGTTTGTCCATTATTGCAATATTGTCATTAAGATATATTGTCGCTTCTTGATAAATCTATAGGATAGGTCAGGTGTGCTTAAATCGAAATCAAAGAGTACTTCATAACAATTACATTAGGGTTCACATATGCTTTAATTGAATATACACTGATTGCTTCTTTGGGATGTGAAACTTGCAATCGAGATAAAAACAACTGAATCGAGATTGGAAAAAGGCAACGAACCTAGGGAAGATTCTTGGAACCTTGTTTTTTCCTTATTATATTCTTCATTACAAATACACAATTTCCTCATAATACTTTACTATCAAAACACAGATTTACTTATTTGGATTTTATCGTTTCATATAAAGTTTATACTTTTCCTTATAGTTAACTTGTTTCCCTATGGAATCGACACCCCAAAGATGCGCTACAACTACCGCGTTACTCTTTAGGCGTAACCAAATTTTGGCACCATTGCCGGGGAGATGCGCTTACATACAAGGAAGATTGTCAACTCTAAGACAAAACAGTACTATCATTCCTTTCTTTAAGTTTTGATTTTCTCGTTTTCTTTTATTTGTTCTGTTTTATTTATTACCTTTTAACTCAGTTGGTGTATGCTTAGACAGAGAGATTCGCGAGGTAGATTCATTAAGGGACCCGATACAGAGATATCCTTTCCTTCCACGTCCGTTAGTGAAACCTCGCCTAGATCAAACTCTAGTGTACACCCAACCGAGAATTTAAAAAAATTTTGTTACAATGGCTGAAAACCCTAATGAGAATGTTGCTAGGACACTTAAAAATTATCTGCACCCTAGTCGAATGGCCGCACCATCTTGCATCATATTCCTCCCGAATGTTCAACAACCTGATTTTAAGCCGAACATGATCCAATTGCTACCAACCTTCCATTGGTTTGAGAATGAAAACCCCTATATACATATTAGGGAATTTGAGGAAATAGTAGCAACCTTTCAAGGTAGAGCTGATATGTTAGATAACGTCAAACTTAGGTTTTTTCCTTTTTCAATTAAGGAAAAAGCCAAGGCTTGGTTGTACTCGTTAAGGCCTAGGTCTATAGGTAGTTGGGATGAGATGACCCAAGTTTTCTTCCAAAAACACTTCCCAACCCATAAGACCAACAACCTCAATAGACAAATCTCAAACTTTGCACAAAAAGAGAGTGAAACCTTATATCAAGTTTGGGAACGTTTCAAGGACCTTTTAAATTCTTGTCCACACCATGGGTATGAGAGTTAGCGGGTAGTTAGCTACTTCTATGATAGGCTTCTAAGTAGGGAAAGGCAGTTCATAGAAATGATGTGCAATGGGGATTTTCTTCAAAAAGATCCCGACTAGGCCATAGATTTCCTAGATGACCTATCAGAAAAATCCCACACTTGGACAGGACCAAATACCATGGAAAGCACTAGGAAAAACCAACCTACTGGGATATATCAACTTAAGGAAGAGGATAACCTTAATGCCCATTTAGAGGCCCTAACTAAGGAAATTGAAGCCTTAAAAACCATAAATGCTAGGGCCCCTGAACCGGTTGCTAGGGTAGAGTCCTATGAGCTTTGTTTCATATGTAATGGAGTAGATCATTTACCTAAGGACTGTCCAGCTTATTTTGAGATGAAGGGGGAGTGTAATACTTTAGGTACACCCTTTAAGAAACCAGACTCACCCTACTCTAACACCTACAATCTCGGTTGGAAGAATCACCCTAATTTTAGTTGGAAATCCAATATGCAACCTTCTACCCAAACTAGTAACCAATGGCAACCAGAAATAACTTCATTTAGTGCACCTCAACAGTCTTTACCTTTGGAAGATATGTTTAAATCATTTATACATGTACATGCCAAGAGTCTGGAAGAGCAGAGCAAAATAAATCAATGGTTGTTAGAGGAATAACAAGCGATCAAAGAGGAACAAAAGGTAATAAAGAATCAACTCACCAAGTTGACTAGCTTCTTGATGATTCAAGAACAAGGTCATTTTCCTTCACAAACACAACCTAATCTAAGGGGACAACATATGGCACAAACCTCTAGACCTGAAAATCAAAATGTTAGGGAGGTTAATGCCATAATCACCCACAGGAGTAAGAAAATTGATGGGCCCACTCTACCATCAAACTTGAGCAATAAGGATAAAGCCCCCAAGGAACAAGAGGCTCATGATGATTATTCTCCACCGATGCCTTACCCTCAAGCACTCCTTAAAACTAAGGAGATAAATTCAGCATTAAAAGGTGAGATTCTTGAACAATTTCAGCATGTTAAAATTAATCTTCCTCTTCTTCATGTCATAAAACAGATCCTCAGATATGCTAAAGTCATCAAGGAT
This sequence comes from Bretschneidera sinensis, assembly GCA_023935145.1. Classification (NCBI taxonomy): domain Eukaryota; kingdom Viridiplantae; phylum Streptophyta; class Magnoliopsida; order Brassicales; family Akaniaceae; genus Bretschneidera; species Bretschneidera sinensis. Next base: position 140,528,542 of record CM043698.1, on the reverse strand, counting down.
CTATGCACACTCAAAAGGAAGCACAATATGAAGAAGACTACATTCTTAATGGAGCAAACAAGTGCAATAATTGACAGCAAGACACCGCCTAAATATAAAGATCTGGGCTGTCCAATAGTGGCTTTCCAAATTGGAAAAAAATCTTATGGCCAAGCAAAGCTGGATTTGGTAGCTAGTGTGAACCTCATGCCATACTCCATGTACTTGCAACTCAGTCTAGGTGAGATTAAACCAACCTCCATGGTACTTCAATTAGCGGATAGATCAGTAAGAAAACCAAAAGGTATTGTAGAAGACGTTTTGTTGCAAATTAATAATTTCTATTATCCTATTGACTTTTTGGTTTTAGATATTGTATCTATTGTAAATACGGAGTCCAAAATTCCTTTGATACTTAGAAGACCATTCCTTGCCACTGCCAATGCCCTCATTAATTGTAGGAATGGCCTAATGACATTATCCTTTGGAAATAGGACTCTAGCGGTAAATGTTTTCCGAGTCTCAAGGCAACCACATAAAGAGGATGAGTGTTTCGACACTTACATGATTGATAAGCTTAATTTGGAGGATGGGCACATTAAAGATAATTCTAACTCTTCGGAATTCATTCCTAATAATTTTAAATTCAATGATTCTTCAGTTTATCCCTATGCCATTAATGTTGTTGATGTTTTTGATAAGCCACAGGAATTTATTAAGAAATCTTGGCAACCATGCTTTGAGGAGTTGCTTGAGAGAAGTCACATGGATGAGAAAATCAAATACCCTACTGCTGATAGTGACTGGGCAACACCAAGAACACTTGAGCCACATGTGGTGGACTTTAAGTATTCCTTGCCAAAAGATTAGCATTGAGGCCATTGAGTTGGAGCCTCATCTTTAGCACCACAATGAGGCTAGCAATGAGAGTGGTGCAGCGTCTGGCTGAAGACATAAAACTTAGTGCTCATAGGAGGCAGCCCACAACATATCCTTTTATTTTTTTTGTTTTTCATATTCCTTTTTCTTGTTTATTATTATTATTTTTTTGTTTTTCAGTTTTGCTTTCGTATTTCTTTTTCAGGGACAAATATACGAAGCAGTTCAAATGGTGGTGCACAATTTTCAGCTTCTGTGCACTTTTGGCTACAAAGAGAGTTTCTTTAAATTTTGCTTTCACATTGAGGACAATGCTTATTTTAAGTTAGTGATGGAGGAAAGAAGGAAACATATTCCTATTTTTCATATTTTTCTTTGAACTACTTGGTGTCCTTTTTCCTTTTTGTTTGTTTTTAGCATGCTTTGTGTTAGCCTTAGAGTTAATTCACATGTCAATGATATGAGCCTAATTGAGATAGCATATAGCGTTTAGAAGTAGTTAAATCTTGCTTCGGTTTGAAATTAATTTAAGTGTCAATCTTTGTTTAGTTTGAGACTCTAGTTTGTGGTAAGATTGTATGATTAATCTAAAACATTTAGAGAAGTTTTATGTGTGATTGCCTTGTGAATACTTTTGCGGTCTCGACAAGCTCTAGAACTTATTTGATAATCACTTGAGGCGAATTCCTAGAATGCACATTACTTAGGATATTATATAGGCCATTTTTGGACCGTTTGAGCCTTTCAAACCTACCATTGCTATATCTATCACTAGTTACCTATTTGAGCCTTTTTCTTGAAAAAGAATTTGAGCCTTGTTTCTTTCAAAAACCATTTCACTTACGCTTATGAGCCTAAAAATATTTTATCCTTACCTTTCTTTTAAAATAACTTAGTTATACACATTTGTTGCGAAGCATTTGAGAGGAGTAAGGATGGAAATATAAAAAAAAAATATTACTACTATAACCTAAGAACATTAAAGGAGATAAGTTGGGGGTTGTGGAAAAGAAAAGAAAAAAAATTGAAAAGGAGGTGAATGGTCTTATGTCAAAATACAAAAGAGAAGAAAAGAAGTGAATTATGGCAAAGAAAGAAGAAAATAAAAGAAAAGTGTTGACTTATTGAGAGGTATACTCTTATAAAAAAATGGTTGAAAGAGTTGGGTGTTGAAGGTTATCCAGTGCTTAAAGTGGTTGTGGTTAAAACTAAGAGATTGAGTCTTGTGAATCCTTCCCTTTCTTTCTTAACCTTTACCTTAGCCTAACATTACAAGCTTATTAAAGACCTGTTGATCCAATGTAGTGTGATTTTTCTACAATAGTGGAGAGTGATTTGAAAAATAAGCCTATGGAGATTGTTTATGTGATTGATGTCACACAATTTGTTATGTTTTTAGAGGCCAAGACTTGTATTCATAAATGATTGTGCATAAAATCATCTGGATGTTCGGATTAATGAATTGTGGTAAGATGAATGTTAAGAGTCGATAACAATTTTAAGATTGATGTTGAGATTACTTTTGGACTTGGGTGAAATTTAATGATTCTATGTGTCATGTGTTATGTATGATTTTTGAGATAAAAGTGAATTACTCTTGATTTAACACTAATATTGCTTTACTTTGTTTTGATTCCCTCCATAGAATTCATCTCTTGTTTTCACTTGAATTGCTAGGGACTAGCAATAAGCTAGTTGGAGGTTGTGATGAGAGCCATAAAATGCATCTCAACAGTGCTTAATTGTTAGCATTTTAGGGTTGATCTCGGTGTTAATTGCACTTTTATACGTTAATAACTCTAAAGTGATATTCTTGATCATTGACTTATTTCGGTGCATTTTTAGGTACTTTAAGTTCAAAAGAGATGGAAAAGCTATCATTGCTTGAGGCACAATGACTCGATGAACACCGGAGTCAAGGTTCACAAGCACTTGGAAAGGAGTTTCACTAAATTTCCAGAATTGCCCATACAGATCAATCATTTTTGCAAATTAAACTGTATTGATGCAAGAAGAAATAGGAGATGAGCCATATATTCTTAGAAAGATACGGAAGTCTATTTTCTGAAGAATTTTACGGCTCGTAAAAATGATTCTTCTAGAGAAAGTTATGGCAGTTTTAGTAGACAAAAGTCAGGCCTCCAGAACAGCACCAGCCTGTGTTGTGGCATCCCTCAGCCTCCACTCTTGCTGCACCAACCTATGTCGCAGCACCCAGGAGCCACCCAACCAAGCTAAAGGCAGTGCCGCAACGCCCATAGAGGAGTTCCGCACACGAAATTCCTTCTCCGAGTTTTGACCTAATTAGGATTTTAATAATTTTTTTAAACCCTAAAACACCCTTGAACTTTGTGATTATAAATATACCACTTAAGGTTTGAGAAGAGATATTCTTTACACAATCTTGGAGGGCTGGAAATCAAGGGGAGAGCTCCATCAAAGTCATCAAATATAGGCCCCATGGCCAACTAATCTCCAAGCAAGGCGAAGGGATGAATCCGTAGGTGTAGTTGTTCTTATTTTCCATTATTGATTCAGTTGTAATTTGGATTTATTATCAAAACATTGTTTATGAGTATTCTTTGATTAAACAAGAAGAATTTAGGTTCATGTGACAGCTGCGCTTTATGTTCTTCTTATTCTAGATTTTCTTAATCCGGTGATTGCATGCTTCTTCTCCATATAAGTCTAGTCATGCTCTTCTTATGTCAAGTTGCTTGGATGTGATTGAGTCCGGTAGATTTATCTTTTAGATTTGTCCATTACTGCAATATTGTCATTGAGATATTGTCGCTTCTTGATAAATCTATAGGATAGGTCATGTGTGCTTGAATCGAAATCAAAGAGTACTTCATAACAATTACATTAGGGTTCACATGTGCTTTAATTGAATATACACCGATTGCTTGTTTGGGATGTGAAACTTGCAATCGAGATAAAAGCAACTGAATAGAGATTGGAATAAGGCAACGAACCTAGGGAGGATTCCTGGAACCTTGTTCTTTCCTTATTATATTCTTCATTACAAATACACAATTTCCTCATAATACTTTACTACCAAAACTCAGATTTACTTATTTGGATTTTATCATTTCGTATTAAAGTTTACACTTTTCCTTATAGTTAACTTGTTTCACTGTGGAAACGACTCCCCAAAGCTGTGCTACAACTACCGCATTACTCTTTGGGCATAATCATGCGGCCTCTAGTATTGAGAAGAAAAGCCAAGAGTGAGAGGTGCACCACCCACTAAAGAGAGGTGCGGCCTCTAGCATTGAGAATAAAAGCCAACAGTGAGAGGTGCACCGCCCACTGATGAGGGGTGCAGTGCCCACATGATTCCTATTCTTCGAGTTATGACCTAATAAGGATTTTAATGACATTTTAAACCTGAAAACACCCTTGAAAATTTTGTAATATAAATAGGCCACTTAGGGTTTGATAAAGGACATATTGGAGGCTGGACAAAGGTCCAAAGACTCAAGGAGGAGCCCCATGGCCGACTAATATCCAAGGAAGGCGAAGGGATGAATCTCTAGGTGTAGTTGTTCTTATTTTCTTTTCTTGATTTAATTGTAGTTTGGATTTATCATTAAAACATTGTTATGATCTACTTTTTAATCTAAATAAAAGATTTCCCCTTAATCCGGTGATTGTATCTTTCTCCCTCATATAAGTTTAATCATGCTCTTCTTATGTGATGTTGTTGAGGTGTGAGTGAGTCCGGTAGATTTCTCTTATAGATTTGTCCATTTCTGTAGTTTTATCATTATTATGGATTGTCGTTTCTTGATAATCTATAAGTTAGGTCATGTGTGCTTGAATTGAATATAGTATTTCATACCAAATTACATTAGGGTTTACATGCGCTTTAATTGAATATTTGCCGATTGCCTGTTTGGGATGTGAAACTTGCAATCGAGATAAAACAATTGAATCAAGATCGGAATAAGGCAACAAACCTAGGGAGGATTCCCGAACCCTTATTATCTATCCATCATATTATTTACACAATTTTCACACAATAATTTATTCTCTCACTTGATCTTTATCGTTGGTGTTGAGGTTCACTCCTTCTCTTGTAGTTAACATGTTTTCCTGTGGAATTGACACCCCAAAACTATGCTACAACTACCGTGTTATACTTTGGGCTTAATCTGCCCCCGAGCCAGCATCTAAATCCTCATCATCTACATCGAAAATATGAATATCATATATAGACCCAACTGACTCAGAATCTAAAGTATTCGATGTAGTCTGTGGGATAGTCTCCCACTCTTTATCTGTCGGGTTAAGAATAATCTAAACCTGCTTTGGCTGTTCTGGTACATTTTGGACAGCCACCACATCCTTTTGTGTTTCTCTGAACACAATATCTCCGCTGAAAACTATACTCATGTTTTATAGATTCCATAACTTGTACCCCTTGACTCCATCCTTATAACCAATAAAAATGCACTTCATTGATTTGCTGTCAAGTTTGTTCCTATTTTCTTTTGGCACATGTATATAAGCATCACACCTAAACACCCTAACATGAACCAAACTCGGCTTCTTCCCAAATAGTGCCAAAAATGGTGTCTGATCCTACAAAGCTGATGTAGGTGACTTATTCTTCAGATAACATGTCGTAGCTACCGCCTTTTCCCAGAACTCCAACTCCAAGCCTACAGAACTCAGTATACTCCTCAATTTCTCTATGAGTGACCGATTGAGTCTCTCGGCCACCCTATTCTATTAAGGTGTATATAGAGTTATTTTCTATCTTGCAATGCCGCTTGCCACACAGAATTGCTCAAACTTGTCTGAGCAAAATTCCCCGCCATTATTTGTTCTTAGTACCTTTATCTTTCTTTCTATCTGATTTTCTACCAATGCTTTAAGCTCACGAAACTTATCAAATGCTTCAACTTTACTCTTAATGAAGTAAATCTATACATACCTTAAAAAATCATCAATAAATATGTAGTACATTGATTTTCCAAGATATTGGACAGGAACTGGCCCAAACACATCACTATGTATCAAATCCGAAATATTCTTCTCCCTCATGCCAGCGGAGTTAAAACTTACACAGTTCTGCTTGCCATGTGAACAATGCTCACAGAAACTGAATCCCATTGAGCAATCTGGGACTCCCTTCACCATCTGCTTCGACGATAAAGTAGATAGTCCCTTTTCACCGATATGCCTAAGCCTCTGATGCCATAACATAGAGGACTTTCCCTCATCATCAGTCGCCTCCTTAGAGATAAAACCTCCACTGCACTAACTTTGTATTGTACTTCCCAGTAACTTGTACAATATACCATGCCGAACACCTCGTGCTACAACTAGCGATCGATGAGTCATCTTGCACAAATTTTTGTCACAGCTAAAATTCACTCCCCCATCTGTCATCTTGTTGACTGACATCAGGTTCCTGCTGAGGCCTGGAATATGCATCACACCTGGAAGTGTCCTGGCTATCCTATCATTCATCTTCAATGTCACCTTCCCACAAACAATAATTTTCACCAAAGAGTTATCTCCAAATAAAATGTTTCCCCCATCAAAGGTTTCATACTCACAAAACCAGTCCCTGTGATGTGTCACATGAAAGGATGCTCCTGAGTCAATTATCCAAACACTTTGATCTGATTGTGCCAAACAGGACACTATATTTAAGTCACTAGCTTCATAATCCTGGTTTTTGTTTTCAGAAGCTGATCTCTTGCCTGTCCGCTTTTCAGGGTTCACACTCCTGCTTTTATAATCCTTCTTCAAATGTCTGGGCTTCCTACACCTCTAACACTTCGACCCAAATTTATCCCTACTTTTCGATCTTCTCTTGAACTTGGGTTTATCACTAGACCATCTATAATCTTTATCATGTGTTCGCCCTCTCATAGATAAGGCCTCCTTTGAAGAGTTCTTTGTACCTTACCGCTTCATCTACTCAGACAATAAGGTTACCACGACATTCTCAAAGGACAGATCAGTCGTACGAATATTAATCACAATTATCAAGTTATCTCATGAATCATGCAGTGAATAGAGTAGTGTAATAGCCTTATCATCAGCCATCACGTCAACACTGATAGACAATAATTGACCTATCAAAGTCTTGAACTCATATAGATGGATAGAGAAAGAATCGCCCTCAGCCATCCGAAGATTGTACAACTTCTTCCACAGAAACAATTTGTTTACCAGAGATTTACTCTAATAAAGGCTTTCTAGCTTCTTTCAGAGTTCTTTCATAATCTTCTCTCCAGAAACGTTTATCACGACATAATCGGCCAGGCACAGTCGAATCAGACTTCGTGCTTTCCGATCGAGCTTCTCTCACTCCATGATGCCAAAACCACCACCGGTGATGCCGCCTCTACCGTGGATGCTACCATCATCCTCATCATACTCTTTGGCATCTTATCAACTATCACCGTCCATAGGTCCCTGTCCACGAGTAGATCCTCCATCTTCAGTTTCAACAAATCGAAGCTTTTCCCTCCGAACTTTTGGATTTCAATTCGTGATCTAATCGACATCTCTGATCGTTAATCCTCGAACCTCACTCTGATACCAATTGAATGATTCGAGACCTATTAATCACACGAATTATAAACAGAAAGAAAATAAGATATGATATACCCAGGTTCAACCCAGAATAAGGTTACATTCTGCCAAAATTTTCACTATTATCAACCTCACAAATCTCTCGTTACAATGTGCACTCAGTACATAGAGAGTATTTATAAGCAACTTAAAACGCTCTGATTAGGGTTTTCGTCCTGTTGCAAAATCGAGACCCCCATGGTCGTTGGGGGTTCTACAGATCTGGACTCGTGAAGTATACACCAATTCTAACAATTAAAAAAGGTAAAACTCTCTAAACTCAAATCTCAGTATACTTAAATTTAGGATGTCACAAATTGAATGGGAAAATACAAAATCTCACCGAAGAGAAAAATATAAAAGGTGCGTAGCTACTTCTATGTTGCTTTCTTATTTTCTTTCTCGGTTTCCACATCTCACCAATAATGTTCCAAACGCCACTTGCTTTTTATTTTGCACCCAAAAACCTACTGTAATTTGATATCAACTTCTCAGCTATAAAAAATTATAAAGTAGAGACTGTAGTACATATAAATTTTGATTATAAAATGTTTCCCACCACATCCCAAAATTTAAGGAGTGCAAAACTAATGTATTGCAAACTTTACTTCACAATTTTTATCGAAGTTGATCCCCCAAAGCACTCTTGTTCTTATTGTGTCCACTTGCATGATGAGATAGTTATTAAATCCATAATCCAATCAGACATAAAAAAACCCATTACTACTGGCAGCAAGAACACGATTATAGTCATTAAAGTGTTCTTCACTAACATTAGCTTTAAGTTGTTTTTCTTTCCTATTCCTATCTCGATTCTGATTTTGTCCTCGATTTTGACTTTGATTCTGATTGTTTTCGTCTTGAATTTTCTTTATCAAATTCCAACATTCAAATTTGTAATGTCTCTTTTTCTTATAATAATGATATGTCACATTCTTATTTCTAGACTTAGATCAAAATTTCTAGCTACACCCCTTTCTCTAGACTGGTATTTAGAACATCTAGTTACTAGAGCATCACTATGACTCTGTTTCTCATAATTATTCCTAGACATATGTCGCTAAAGTAATTATTTAGAAAATAATTAAGCTTTAACATCTTCTAAAGAAATTATATCTCTACTAAACAGAAAAATTCCTGAAAGTGTGTAAACGATGGTGGTAGGAAACACAACAATAGCAGAGCCTGATCCTCATAATCTAATTTAACTTCCATTGAAGTCAAATCAGTAATAATGGAATTATATTCATCAACATGGGATTTCATTGACGTACCTTCTACCATACGCAACAAATACAATTACTGCTTCAAGAACAGTTTGTTGGTGAAAGATTTCGTCGTGTGCAGAGATTCTAACTTACTCCATAATCCAGCAATGGTTTTCTCTCTAAGAATTCCATGCAAGACTCCATCTGATAAACACAACTGAATTACAATTAGGGCATTCTCATCCATATCCAGTTTCTGTTCATCTATCATCGTACTAGGCATCTTCTCCTTCCCCAATCGTGCATTTTCAAACCATTCTGCATTAATACGGCTTGTATTTTTACTTGCCAAAGATTAAAACTTCTTGTTCCATCAAACTTTTGTATCTCGTACGAAGTGGTAGAAGACATCGTGCTCAGATCAATTTTAACAATATCTCTTATACCAGTTTGTTAATAATAAAGCAGAAAAAAAATATATATAGACAATTTACGTGGTTCAGAGATAAAACTCCCTAAACCCAAATCTCAAATACACCAAATACTATGCTACCACAAACTTAATTGAGAAAATACAATACTTTAGAAGAAAAAAAATTTCAACCACTCACAAGAATTTATTTATTATACAGTTGTCTCTTGTTGAAAGAAAAGAAATATATATATATGCACTGAGACACACAACGAGATCAAAAGGAGAATTTCTTTTCCAAACTGCCACTCCTTTTCACCCGTCACTCTTCTTTGCCTTTTTACTTTATTTTATTTCTATTAGGACTAGTAGAGCTATCATGCTGTAGTCTATTATTCAACCAAAAAAACTGATTACTTGGTCATATATGTTCTGATCTCTTTTTTTTTCTTCTTCCTTTTGCCTTTTGTTTCTTTTATTTATTACTCCAAATTTCAAGACATCTTAACATATTTTTTTTTCAATGATAAAACAAGAAGAAAATTCAGTGGTAAAAGGAATATACTTCTCACGATCAGGGGAAGCCTGTCAAAGTGTCAAACTTCTATCATATATAATTGATGTAGTAACAAAAGTTGTACTTTGACGTGTGGAAGTTTGACAAAGAAGCATAAAGTACTGCTCACAATTTAATTAACATGGGTCCGTTAACCAGCGATACTTGATTGCAAATGTTTCTCTCCCATTTTTCTTCTTCGGCGGCTAACTGATAACATTCAACTTATGTTAAAGCAGACAGTTGCTACATCTTCTGCTTCCACCGTTGTCGATATGATTCAGTCATGCCAAATTATTTAGCAACAGAAAATTGACAATATTTACTCAAGTTGTATTCTTCGCTTCAGGTAAATTCTCTCTATACCTTCATTTTCCAGATCATGTAAATAGTTTAGTTTCCTCCATCATTAATTCATCATCATATGATTACTGTAGCTCCAGAGGTTAATTCTTTGTTCCTTTTTTCAATAGTTTTACTCTGAACTGCTGGTGATAATCTGTTGATCTGCTTTCATTTAGTTTACTCGATGAGATAACTTGCTTTTCAGTTACCTTACTAACAACAAAAAAGTTGGATAAGAGATCAACAAGCATCCATGTTCTTTGATTACACTCAAGCTAATACGCAGTTATTATATATAGTTGAGGCATCGATCCCACGAGAAAAAACGAACTACAAAGAAAAGTGTAAACCTTAACACGAACGATAAAGATCAAGTGAGAAAATTTGTGTTTTGATAGTGAAGTAATATGAGAAAATTGTGTAAATAGATCAAAGAATATAATAGAGAAACAACAAGGATCCGAGAATCGTTCCTAGGTTCGTTGCCTTATTCCAATCTTGATTCAACTGTTTTTATCTCGATTGCTAGTTTCATGTCTCAAACAGGCAATCGAAAAATATTCAATCAAAGTATATGTAAACTCTAATGCAATTGCTATGAAATACTCATTACTTTTGATTTAAGCACACATGAGCTATCCTATAGATTTATCAAGAAACGACAATATATCTTAATGACAATATCGCAGTAATGGACAAACCTAAAAGATAAATCTACCGGACTCAATCACATTTAACAATCTTGACATAAGAAGAGCATGACTAGACTTATATCGAGAAGAAAAATAAAATCACGGGATTAAGAGAAAATCTTCTAATTAAATCAAAGAGTAAATCATAACAATGTTTTGACGATAAATCCAAACTACAACTAAATCAATAATGAAAAATAAGAACAACTACACTTAGGGATTCATCTCTTCGCCTCGCTTGGAGATTAGTTGGCCATGGGGTTCATGCTTGAACACTTTGATGGAGAATGTGGTAGCCTTCTTGAGTTTTCCAGCCTTAATACTTGTCCTTTTCTCAAACCCTAAGTGATCTATTTATAATACAAAAGGTCCAAGGGTTTTTTCGGGTTTAAACCATCATTAAAGTCCTAATTAGGTCATAATACAGAGCAGGGGATCGTGTGCGCGTCGTGGCTCACACTTACTTGTGCCATAGCTCTGCTTGGTCTTTGGTGAGGTAAGCTTCTGGGCGCCCCAGCTTTGCCTGGTCCAGGCCACGGCTCTGTCTAATCATTGGTGAGGTAAGCTTCTGGGCGCCGCGTCTCTATCTGGTCCAGGCTGCGGCTCTGCCTAATAGCATCCTTGCTCTTTTGGGCTTGGTTTTGGAGGCCGAGGCTTAGACTTCTTCAGGCCACAACGCACATACTTAAGACTTGATTTCTCTTCATTTTGTCCTTCCACAACCATACCCTCACTCGAATGTGCATCAAAGTATCGTGCTTTAAGCTATGATAGCTTTCCATCTCTTTTGAACTCAAAGTACCTGAAAATGCATCGAAATAAGTCAATGATCCAAGAATACCACTTTAGAGTTATTAAAGTATAAAAGTGTAATTCAAACCTCGATAAACCCTAAAATACTAACAAATAAGTACTGTTAAGATGCATTTTATGACTCTCATCATAACCCCCAACTAGCTTATTGCTAGTCCCTAGCAATTCAAGCGAAAAGAATACAATATGAAATAAATTCTATGGTAGGGATCAAAACAAACTAGACCAATGTTAGTGTTAAACCAAGAGTAATTCACTTTTCATCTAAAAAATTGCAAATAACACATAGCACATAGAATCATTAAATATCACCCAAGTCTAAAAGTAATCCAAACATCAATCTTAAAATTGTTATCGACTCTTAACATCCATCTTACCACAATCTATTAATCTGAATGCCCGGATGATTTTAAGCACAACATTCATGAATACAAGTCTTAGCCTCTAAAAATATATTAATTTGATTGACATCAATCACAAAAACAAGCTCCATAGGCTCACTTTTCAAATCACTCTCCACTATTGTAGAAAAATCACACCACCTTGGATCAATAGGCCTTTAATAAGCTTGTAACGTTAGGCTAAGGTAAAGGTTAAGAAAGAACAAGAATGATTCAACAAATAAAAGAACTTAATCTCTTAGTTTTAAACACAACCTATTTTAAGCACTGGATAACCTTACTTCAACACCCAACTCTTTTCAACCATTTTTCGAGCATTTTTCTCAATAAATCACTACTTTTTTTTTTCTTTTCTTCTTTCGTTGCCATAATTCACTTCTTTTTTTTTTATTTTGGCAAAAGACCATTCACCTTCTTTTTCATTTTTTTTCTTTCTTTTCTCCACAACCCCCAACTTATCTCCTTTAATGTACTTGGGTTATGGTAGGGTTTGAATTGCACTTTTATACCTTAACAATTCTAAAGTGTCAATCTTAGATCATTGATTTGTTTTGATGCATTTTCAGGTGTTTGGAGTCTAAAAGAGAGGGAAATGCTACCATTGAATAAAGCACAAAGATCCCATGCATATTAGAGTGAATGAGTGATTTTGGAAGGACAAAATGAAGGGAAGAAAGTGTGTGTGCCACGACTTGGAAAGGAGTTTCACTAAATTTCCAGAACTACCCGTACAGATCAATCATCTTTGCAAATTAAACTGTAATGATGCAAGAAGAACCAGAAGATGATTCATATATGCTTGGAAAGATCTGGAAGTATATTTTCGGGAGAATTTATGGCTCGCCAAAATAATTTTTCTAGAGAAATTTGTGGCAGTTTTAATAGACAAAGGTCAGTCCAGAACAGCACCAACCAGCACCGCGGCCAGCACTGCAGCGCCCAGAACCTCCACATCTTGAACCACCAGCCAACACCGTGGTGCTCCTCAATAGAATCGTGGTGCCCAGAAGCTCTCCTAATCTAGAACATGCCTAGCACCGTGGTGCTCCCCAACAGCACTGCAGCACGTTCACGGATTTGCATCTCCGAGTTAGACTTTAATTTAGGTTTTTAAAACATAAGAATAAACCCAAAAGCACCCTTGGACTCTTGTACTATAAATAGGACACTTAGGGTTTGATATTATGATTATAAAGAAAGACATCGATTAGAGGCCGGAGACTGGGGAAAACATCATGAAGGCTGCCACACTCTCCCCGATGGCCAACTAATCTCCAAGCAAGGCGAATAGATGAATCTCTAGGTGTAGTTGTTCTTATTTTCTAGTTTTTATTTTTTCATATTTCCATCCTCACTCCTCTTAAATGCTTCTCAAAAAATGTATATAACTGATAAGTGCTTAAATATTCATATTTAAGCCGCTTTATTTACATTTATTAAGTCCTTAGTTATGTTAATTTACTCTATTTTACTTCATTTCTATGTTTCACATGCTTTTATAGGGTCTTAGAGAAAAAGAAGCATTTTTGGCACTTAAAGGAAGAAATATGGAAATCCTGGAGCAGCTGCTGGCTAAAGTGCGATCGAGTGCACCAGCACTCCTGCGCACACAAAGAAGGCTCGAGCGCAGCCTTGCAATCGAGAGCACAAGGAATGCGATTGAGCGCACATGTACGATCCCAAGAATCTCCACTACCCTTGACACTATTACTCCTATTCGATCAATCAGAGATGGTGAGACAATAGTTTCAGAGGGTGAAAGCTTTGAACTGGGGTTTTTCAGCCCTGGTAATTCAAGTAGTAGATATTTAGGAATTTGGCACAAGAAAATAGATTTTAATAGGACTGTTGTGTGGGTAGCCAACAGAGAAACTCCATTTTCTGATTCCTCAGGAGTTCTAAATTTCACTGACAAAGGAATCCTTGTTCTCCTCAGCAGCAGAAAAGACATTATCTGGTCATCCAATGCATCAAGAATTATTACACAGAACACATTGGAATAAGGAAATCTTCTTGTGAAAAATGGAAATGCTAATAATAACCCAGAAGACTTTTTATGGCAGAGCTTTGATTATCCATGTGATACTTTACTACTAGGCATGAAACTTGGAAAAAACTTGGTAACTGGTTTTGACATGTTTTTATCATCCTGGAAGAGCATTGACAATCCTGCTCCTGGTGACTTTACATTTCAACTAGATCTCCATGAGTTTCCACAATTTTTTGTTAAGAAGGGGAGTATTATACAGTATAGAGTTGGGTCATGGAATGGCCTTTGTTTTTCAGGGTCTACTGCATTGAAATCGAACCCAATATATAGACATGTATTCGTGTCGAATGCGAACGAGATTTATTGCACGTTTGAGCTCTGAAACAGTTCTGTTGCTTCAAGAACGGTGCTGAATCTAACAGGAAATTATCAGCATTTAACATGGAAAGATAGTTGGGTAGGTTATTACCATCCTATAGACCAGGGTGACAATTATGCCTTATGTGGTCCTTATGCTAGTTGTAACATCAATAACTTCCCTGCATGCACCTGCATAAAAGGATTTGAACCAATATCTCCCAGCAAATGGAGTTGGTCTGATTGGTCTGTTGGGCGTGCTCGAAAGACTAAATTAAGTCGTGATGAAAGAGATGGATTTCTGAAGCTTATAGAGGTAAAATTGCTGGACACATCTCGTTCCTGGGTTAATAAGAGCATGGGACTTCAGCAATGCGAGGAAATTTGTTCAAGAAACTACTGTTGTGTTGCATATACAAATTCAGATATTAGTTCAAGAATTGGCTGTTTCTTTGGTTTAATGTCCTGACAGACAAAAAATAATTGTCAGAAGGTGTTGGGCAAGACCTCTATGTCCAGGTGGCTGCTTCAGAATCAGGTACGTCTTTTCTCACGAACTTTTATGTAGCTACACAGATTTCAATGCTTGACACAGATCCTAACTTGTTCTAGTTTCTTCCAATTTGTTGCCAAGTAGTGCAAAAGAAGGGAGGGAGACGAAAAAATCAAGTAGTTATGCTAGAACTTTTAACATACCTATTAATTTTACTTCCACCCTCTCAAAGTCAAGCAGTTATGCTGAAACTTTCAATTCGTCTACTAATTTTATTTTCACTAGCTCAGATTCAACTCAGACAAGCAGACAAGAAAAGAAGCAAGGAGCATAAATCAGGAAGAAGCAAGCAGTACTAATCAGTATCTTCTCCATAGTATTAGTCATTGGGGTTCTATTGCTTTGATGGATCTTGTATATGTGGGAAAAGAAACTTAGAGAGCACGGTAAGCTAAGTCAACCAAGAATTCTATCAACTTCATAAACTATAATTAAGAGTACTATTTTTTATTTCTACACTAATAGTAAATAATAGATTTTGATACATATTTAGGGAAGAGAAAAAGGCATGAAAAGGTCTACAATGATGAAGGTGGTTAAGAAGAAATTGAGTTACCGATATTTGATATAACCACAGTAGTGAACACCACAGATCATTTTTCAGAAAATAACAAGTTGGTGTGATAAGTGCTTAAATATTCATATTTAAGCCCTCTTATTTACATTTATTAGGTCCTTAGGTATGTTATTTTAGTCCGTTTTACTTCATTTGTGTGTTTTACATGTGTTTATAGGGTCTTGGAAGAAAAGAAGCATTTTTGGCACTTAAAGGAAGAAGCCTGGAAATCCTGGAGCAGACTTTGGTCAATCTGCGATCGATCGCACCATGCAATGCGATTGAGCGCAAGAAGTGTGCGATCGAGCACACATGTACGGGCGTGAACAGTAAACTGCAGAACCCTATTTTGGAAATAAAAGAGTTTTTACGGTTTAGGAAGTTTAGGGTTTCCTGCACCCTCTAGGACTACTAAAGCCCTATAAATACACCTGTAAAGCATACACAAATAATCACAACTTAGAGAACACTTCTCTTATCTTTTACTTGGAGTTGTAAGCTTTGGGAGAGAATCGACGCCTCTTCTCTCGGGTTTATTTTTTGCTTTATGTTTAGTTTATATATGATGTTTATTTTAGACAGCATGTGTAACAAACTTTCTTATAGGGCTCGATTGAAGCCCTAGTTATGCTTTCTCATATATTTATTCATTGATAAATCTTTGCCAATAGCCTTTATTATGTTGCTTAACTTGATTAATGCCTGTGCTTATTTAAATTCCTCATATGTATGTGTATGGCCAGCGTATGCATGTGGTATGGACCTGTTAGTTAGATCAATTTGGATGACCGAGTCCTGGGTCTAACATTAGTAATGAGGGATATCTTATCCGGATACCCAGGTTAATCAACATGGGAAACTGGGAGTAGATACCATGCCCTAGGTCTCATGTGGTTGTCGATTTCCATAGTACTTATGCTTTCTTAAGGAACAACTCAAGCAGATACCATGCTGAATCCCTTAAGGAAGAAAAGAGTTAGAGTAGATACCATGTCTAACTCGTTGCTTAGGGAGATCAATAGCTTAAGGAGTAGATACCATGCCCTTAGGTTGGCAACCAGTAGGTATACATGATAAGGCTAGTGTACTGATACATTATACAATTGGGAAAGTATGACTAGTGGTGGATATCAAAGCCCTATGTCTTTATTATTATCACTCACATTCAACAGTTATTTTATTTCTTGTTACTTTAAAGAAACTAATTCTAAAAACTGAACTTTACCAATCCCTGTGGAGATGATCTTGCTTTCGCACACTACACTACACTGTCGACCTTGTGCACTTGCAAGTAAAACTAGTGTGATTATCTGCTTAATTATTTTGGTATATAGTCGCCCAACAAGTTTTTGGCGCCGTTTCTGGGGATTGCGCTAAATTTCATTTTAGGATTACTTTCGTTTAGTTTAATCATCATTTTTATTTTATTTACCATCTTTATTTTTACTTTTCATCAAACCCTAATCAATTTCTTTTTTGTTTCAAGTATATCAAACCCTAATCAATGGTTCTATAATACTTGCAATCGATCGCAACCTTCTGTGCGATCGAGCGCAAATAGGACAGAGAGTTACCCAAGCAGCTGAGTTGAACTACTACACCGAAGCTGTTTTACCTGATTCATGCACGGACTTCGATCCCGACATCCAACAGTCTTTCCCCTTGATCATGAGCTTGAGCGGACCATCCGACAAAATCTTAGAGACAACTTTGAGGAGGAAGAATAGGAATTCACAGAAGAAGCACCAATGGCGGAACAGCTAGAAATCCAGCAACCACCTGCATAAAGACCGATGAAGCAATCCTTCATCCAACAGAACCTTAACCATCCTTCATGCATTGCATATCAACTAGAAGCAGAGGGAAACTATTACATATCCCCGCAGATACTCAATGCTTTGACTCACTTTAGGGGTACACCGGCAGAGGATCCACACTTTCACCTTTGGGAATTCTTTGATTTCTGCAAATTCCAGCACATCCAGGGCCTAGACCAAGAAGGAATAAAGTTAATTCTATTTCCCTTTTCCTTAAAAGATAATACTAAGCTATGGTACAAATTCTTTGCCTGCAGTTTCAATCCACACTTGGGAGGAGTTGGCTGGTAAATTCCTAAGGAAGTTCTTCCCAGCCCAAAATACGAGGCAAATGAGGAAGGAGATCCAATCCTTCCAACAAAGGGATGGAGATCTGTTCTTTGAGGCATGGGGACACTTCAACGAGCTACTACTCAAATACCCACACCACAACCTACCTCAAGATGAGCTGGTACTATCCTTTTATGAAGGTCTAAATGACATGAATAAAGGTATTACTGATTCTGGTTGTGGAGGTGTGCTGATGGAAAAGAGCAGTGAAGAAGCCATGGAGCTGTTTGAGGCATTGAGTGAGCATACCCAACAATTCTCCTCTAGAGGTAGACAATGAGTCAAGAGCAAAGGTATATATGAGGTTACTCTGAATGGTGGACCCTCTGCCCAAATAGCTGCTTTGGAGAGGAAGCTAGATATGAGGCTAGATATGATTGTAAAAGCCATGTCTACTCAAAACATCTCTCCTCGACCACAAGCTACACAAAGCCAGGTATGTGCTTTATGTTCTCAATTTGATCACACTACTGAGACCTGCCATTTGTATTCATCTACAGATCTCGAGTAAGCAAATTATGTGGGACCGAACAGTGCATATGCAAATACATACAACCCTGGATGGCAAGACCACCCCAACCTCTCATGGAGCAACAATCAAAACACCTTGAACCTTCAAGGGCAACAAAGGAACTTCCATAAAGCAGCCCAACCAGTTCCAGAACCCAAGAAAGATGGTCTAGAAAGTCTTGTAAAGCAATTAGCCACTCAACAACAGCAACTAATGACAACATTGATGACTTCATTAGATCACCAAAAATAAACCACTCAAAGGCTAAAATAAAAAATGGGGCAATTAGCTAAGGAGCTAAGTGAAAGAAGGCAAAATGAACTTCCTGCACAAACACTACCAAATCCAAGAGGACATCAGTAGTTGAAAGCCGTTACAACTCTCCGAAATGGTAAGATCATAGGAGTTAATGAGCCAGCTCAAGCATCTCAAGCTAAGCCATCCACATCCAAGGTAAGTGAAGTATAAAAGTGGAATGCACCACCCTTCCCTCAAAGGTTAGTAACGCCAAAGAAAGATAAATTGCTTGATATTTTTGAAACTTTGAGAAAAGTAGAAATTAACATTCCCTTATTAGATGCAATTAAACAAATTCCTGCTTATGCTAAATTTTTAAAAGATTGTTGCACTAATAAAAGAAAGTTTCAAGAACATGAAACAGTGGCTCTAACTGAAGAGGTAAGTGCGGTATTGTTAAGAAAACTACCACCAAAACTAAAAGATCCAGGTAGTTTTACTATTCCCTGTAGGATAGGTGATCAGTTGTTTGAGCGAGCATTACTAGATTTAGGAGCAAGTGTCAATTTGCGACCATACACAGTAGTTGAAAAACTAGGTTTGGGGGAGCTTCAACCAACCTCCATCACTTTGCAATTGGTAGATAGAAGCATCAAAAGACCTAGAGGTATACTTGAAGATGTCCTGGTCAAGGTAGGTTAGTTTATTTTGCCTGCTGACTTCATTGTATTAGATGTGGAAGAATGCCCGATGCCATTACCCCTGCCCATCATCTTAGGAAGACCTTTTATGAGAACTGTTGATACAATAATTAATGTGAAAAAGGGTATTGTAAGTATGACAGTAAATGGAGAGACAATAGAATTTAAGATATTTGATGTAATGAAATTACCCCAAGATGATAATGATGATGAATGTTTTAATGAATGTATGATGCAAGTGCTGTCAAGCAAGTTTTTCAGGTCCATCACACTGATCCATTGGAGGCCGCCCTCACCCATAGCTTCAAAAGATCGGATATTGAGCCTGCATCAGAAACTGTCCCTGATGACATCTTAGAAGCTATGCACCTCACTAAAGTCTATCCTATGCATCCAAGACTGGGTGATAAGAAGAAATCACATTTGAATACACAGAAAGGATTGAGTCATGATGAATGTGCAACACCACCAAGAGAACTTGAGCCACATGAAGTGAACTTTAAGTACTCCCTGCCAAAAGACTAAAGTTGAGAGAATACCACGTCTGCTTGAAGACATTAAACTTAGCGCTCATGGGAGGCACCCCAAAGCATATCCTTTTTCTTAGTTTATTTCATTTTATTATTCTTATTTCCTAGTTTATTTTTCTATCTATTTATTATTACTTGTTTTCCATTTATGTTTGTTTTTCTTTCTTTTTCAAGGACAGCGTGAGTGCATCCAGTTGAAGTTTGGGGGCATGCTACGAGCCATGCCAGCCATCAATTTTCCATCTCCCATATCAGCTCCTTCCATGCTATTCACACATTGGGGACAATGTGCAATTTAAGTTTGGGGCTATAGGGACATAGTCACACACTTATTATGTCCCACATTTTTCTGTTTTGTTGCTATTTTCATAGATAAATGCATATTCATTCTGTCCAATAAACTTTTTTTGTGATCTAAACAAAACTTTATGATTCGACTTCATCAGAGAGCTTAACACTTTGAACATATAGGCCAATAATCAAGTTTTGAACCTAGATCACTATCTTTTAGACATTTAAGGATTCACAAGTTTGACCTAAACTATCACAAGCACACTAGCACATAACTGTGTGGGGTATGACATGTTATTTGGATTTGTATGTTTCTTTTGCTTAACTGTGAACTAGATGACTTATTGGATTGACATTTTGGCACATAAAAATAGAAAAGATTGATTAGTGCTCAAAAGAAGAAATAAATGCTCCTAATGATCAATAAAACTTGTTTTCTGCTGAGTAACTGGCCCTCTTGCCTCAGTAAGCATTGAATGTCACGTCAAAAGGTGGAAAATCTTAAATAATAATTAAAAAGAAATTTCTGCTAAGTAACTAGCCCTCTTGCCTCAGTAAGCATTGAGTGTCACGTCAAAAGGTGGAAAATTCTGATTGGTAGCATTAAGACCAGTTAGTTTCGTAGTCTTTTTTACTCGAGCTAATAAGTCCTTAGGGGTATCTTTACACCTAATGCCCTAAAACCATCTGGTTTGGGAATCATTGGCTACTCACAAATAAAAGAAAAGAAGAAAATCTATGCCATCTTTGTTGACTCTAATAGGAAGTTTGGTGAATCTTGAGTCATTGAAACACTACACATTTGAATTACTTGGAAACTCAATCTTTTATGTGCTAGTTCAACACACACCAAAGTTGAACTTGTGATATCTTAAATTGCCTTATGAAAGTGATTTGCATTCAAAACTCTTATTCATTGCAAAAATATATTTATATCTCTTACGCTTGCTCATGAATGCACATCATAGTTTTGTGTTAAGACTTAAACTTTTGTGGACACTATGAACATTGGATCTATCTGTGTATTGTTATTTTTCATTTTAGTTTTGTATAGTATTGCTAAGGGACTAGCAATATGTAAGTTTGAGGGTGTGATAGGTGCTTAAATATTCATATTTAAGCCCCCTTATTTACATTTATTAGGTCCTTAGGTATGTTATTTTAGTCTATTTTACTTCATTTGTGTGTTTTACATGTGTTTATAGGGTCTTGGGAGAAAAGAAGCAGTTTTGGCACCTAAAGGAAGAAGCTTGGAAATCCTGGAGCAGTCTCTGGTCAATCTGCGATCGATCACACCATGCAATGTGATCGAGCGCACATTGCGATCGAGCGCAAGACGTGTGCGATCGAGCGCACATGTACGGGCTTGAACAGTAAACTGCAGAACCCTATTTTGGAAATAAAAGAGTTTTTACTGTTTAGGAAGTTTAGGGTTTCCTGCACCCTCTAGGACTACTAAAGCCCTATAAATACACCTGTAAAGCACACACAAATAATCACAACTTAGAGAACACTTCTCTTATCTTTTACTTGGAGTTGTAAGCTTTGGGAGAGAATCGACGCCTCTTCTCTCGGGTTTATTCTTCTCTTTATGTTTAGTTTATATATGATGTTTATTTTAGACAGCATGTGTAACTAACTTTCTTATAGGGCTCGATTAAAGCCCTAAGTATGCTTTCTCATATATTTATTCATTGATAAATCTTTGCCAATAGCCTTTATTATGTTGCTTAACTTGATTAATGCCTGTGCTTATTTAAATTCCTCATATGTATGTGTATGGCCAGCGTATGCATGTGGTATGATCAATTTGGATGACCGAGTCCTGGGTCTAACATTAGTAACGAGGGATATCTTATCCAGATACCCGGGTTAATCAACATGGGAAACCGGGAGTAGATACCATGCCCTAGGTCTCATGTGGTTCTCGATTTTCATAGTACTTATGCTTTCTTAAGAAACAACTCAAGCAGATACCATGTTGAATCCCTTAAGGAAGAAAAGAGTTAGAGTAGATACCATGCCTAACTCGTTGCTTAGGGAGATCAATAGCTTAAGGAGTAGATACAATGCCCTTAGGTTGGCAACCAGTAGGTATACATGATAAAGCTAGTGCACTGATACATTATACAATTGGGAAAGTATGACTAGTGGTGGATATCAAAGCCCTATGTCTTTATTATTATCACTCACATTCAATAGTTATTTTATTTCTTGTTACTTTAAAGAAACTAATTCTAAAAACTGAACTTTACCAATCCCTGTGGAGATGATCTTGCTTTCGCACACTACACTGCACTATCGACCTTGTGCACTTGCAAGTAAAACTAGTGCGATTATCTGCTTAATTATTTAGGTATATAGCCGCCAAACAGGGCAAGGTGGTTTTGGACCTGTATACAAAGTAAGATTCTGATATACTGCAAAGATAAGTACTTTATCATTATACAAAACTATAATAACTTTGATTGATGGCGATTTATAGGGCACATTAGTTGAGGGAAAACAGATAGTAGTGAAGAGGTTTTGTAAGAATTCAGGACAAGCAGTGACAGAGTTCAAGAATGAAGTTTCATTGATTGCCAAACTTCAGCACTGGAATCTTGTAAAGCTTCTAGGTTGCTGCGTTCAAGGAGATGAAAGAATGCTGATTTATGAATACATGCCTAACAAAAGCTTGGACAACTTTATTTTTGGTATATTCCTCTCTGAACTGTCAAACTTTATGTAGTTCTGTGTATCATAATTGTTTCTGAAATACATTCTTAATTATTCTTCTTTTTTTATCTTCTGGGAAAATTGAATTATAGTGTTGGACTAAAATAAAAGAAATGTCAGATCAAATTAGAGGAAAAATGCTTGAGTGGCACAACCGTAACAACATCATTGGCGGATTGCTAGAGGGCTTGTTTATCTTTATCAAGACTCCAGGTTGAGAATTATCCATAGAGATTTTAAAACAAGTAATGTTTTACTAGACAAAGATACAATCCCAAAAATATCTGACTCTGGCATTGCTAGAACATTTGGAGGGGATCAGATTATGGCAAGAACTAACAGAGTTGTTGGAACATAGTAAGTATATATGCTTCAACTTGTTTTGTCTGTCTCTTTGAATTGCTTGTAATCTTAACTTTTTTTTTCCTGTGTTATGTTGCTTTCCAGTGGTTATATGTCTCCCGAGAATGTAGGTTATGTCTCGATGCAATCAAGTTGGACTGTTATGTGTGCAACGAAGACCATAAGACCGGCCAAATATGCCATCCATGGTTCTAATGTTGGGCAGTGATAACTCATTGCCATAACCAAAGCAGCCTGGTTTTTTCACAGAAACAAATATGTGTAAAGCAGAGTTCTCATCCCGCAATCTTGGATCATCTTGTACTTTAACAAACGAAATCACCATTTCAATGTTGGAGCCACCCTAGAGAATGATCTCTCAGCAGAAAAAAAGGCAGGGTTGTTCTCTCTCTCCCTTTTGGGTCGAAATCAAAGAAACAATAAAAGATATTTTAAGTGTTCAGCAGTTTCACTTCAAGATATATAATAGTAGACTGAAGTACCAGGCTGTTATTACCAAAATAAAGTTCCAGGCAGTTGCTTCCAGTATATAACACTTGCGCCGGTAGATCTTCAGATAATTGATATTGTCAAATGATATTACCAAAAAAAAATATGATTTCACTCAAAAATGTATTTCAAAACTTTTTTTTTTTTTACTGTTAGGATCACTAAGATGCTTCGATATTGTATTTTTAACTCATCAATCCTTCAAACTGGGAGAATTGTGATTTGTACATGTAAGATAAAAACATTAACCTTTTTTGTTTTCTTTCCTCTCACTTTTCTCTCTCTAAAAGTATATTCCACCAACTTTTATTTTCTTTCCCTTTTCTCTCTTCCTATTAAAAGAGAAATATAAGAACAACGATAAGTTAGAAAATGAAAAACTAAAATGATAGAAAAGTAAGAAGATTTTATTTTAAGAGAGATGATGAAAATTAAGAGAAAAGAAATTAATTTTCTATTACCCTTGTTCATTAAAAAATTATCTAAGCAAGTGGTAGGTCTTGAAACTGCAAGGTCAATTCAAAGTTGATCACAAAGCAAAGTCATGCCAGAGGTCTTTAGATTCATATGAGTAATGGTCTGAATTGTCAAATTAACACATTATCTGCCCCATCGGAATAAGAAAAAAGTTGTCTATTGGAAAACTCAGCCATCTGTTATTGATGGCTACTTCCAGATCCTTGTACACTACATATGATGACCATTGAAACTGAATCATGAAAAATAAGAACAGAATGAAAGGATTTACTCTACTGTTTGTTTTCTACTTGTTTCTATTCTCCATCCCAAGAATCTCCTCTACTCGTGATACTATTACTCCTAGTGAATCAATCAGAGATGGTGAGACGGTAATTTCTGCAGGTGGAAGCTTTGAACTTGGGTTTTTCAGCCCTGGAAATTCAAGCAGTAGATATTTAGGAATTTGGTACAAGAAAATAGATCCTAATAGGACTGTTGTGTGGGTAGCCAACAGAGAAACTCCACTTTCTGATTCCTCAGGTGTTCTAAATATCACTGATAAAGGAATCCTTGTTCTCGTCAGTAGCAGAAAGACAATGTTTGGTCATCCAATACATCAAGAATTATCAGACAGAACCCAGTTGGACAGCTATTAGAATCAGGAAATCTTGTTGTTAAAGATAGAACTGATAATAACAACCCAGAAGACTTTTTGTGGCGGAGCTTCGATTATCCATTTGTTCTAAAATCTGCTCTTGTGTGGCATATGCAACTTTAGATGTCAATTTAGGAATTGGGTGTTTGCTCTGGTTTAATGACCTGATTGACATAAGGCAAGTCTCTGAGAATGGGCAAGACCTCTATGTTCAGGTGGCTGCTTCAGAACTAGGTACATCTTTCAGCTGAAATTTTGAAGTATCTAATTACTAAGTTTTCTTCTTTAATAGTTCTTCAGAGAAGCTACATATTTGCAATTAAGTAGTGCACAACGAGGAAGGCTAAAAAAAATCAAGTGGTTGCTGAAACATTTAAAATGTTTACTTTCACTCTCTCAGGTAATACTCAGACAAAGTGGGAAATAGTACTAATCAGTGTCTTCTCCATAGTATTAGTCATGGGAGTGCCGTTGCTTGGATGGATCTTGTATATGAGGAAAAAGAAAATTAGAAAGAAAAGTAAGTTAACTCAACTTGAAATTCTATCAACTTCATATACTTAAGTTAAAGACCATTTTCTAGTTTGAAAAAAAATTACAGATTTTGATACAAGAAAAACAAATATATTGTCAATTGAATGTGTGTTTGGTGGACACGATAATCTTTCTCCTATGAGTGTGTTGGGTGGATAGGATAAGGGGGAAGATGGGATGTCTCATTTGTTCATAATAAGGTAAAATCATCCTATCCTCCCTTTCATCATGTCCATGAAACGCACACTAAATGTGTATGATGTGCTAGGTTATAGGGCATATGCTATTTGTTACATAAGATTTATGCAGGGAATATGAGAAACAGCCATGAAAAGAATTACAATGATGAAGGTGCGACAGAAGACATGGAGTTACCGATATTTGATATGACGACAGTAGTGAACGCCACGGATCACTTCTTAGAGATCAACGAGTTGGGGCAAGGTGGTTTTGGGCCTGTATATAAACTAAGATTCTGATATATTGC
Source organism: Bretschneidera sinensis (assembly GCA_023935145.1). NCBI lineage: Eukaryota > Viridiplantae > Streptophyta > Magnoliopsida > Brassicales > Akaniaceae > Bretschneidera > Bretschneidera sinensis. The sequence goes on along the minus strand of CM043698.1, from coordinate 140,503,082 downwards.
AAAGGTAAATACTTTCTCATTGTACTCAAAATTTGATTTGATGTTGAATTATAGGGTAAGTTAGCAGATGGGAAAGAGATAGCAGTAAAGAGGCTTTCTAAGGATTCAGGACATGGTCTAACGGAATTCAAAAATGAAGTTTCACTGATTTCCAAACTTCAGCATCGCAATCTTGTAAAGCTTCTAGGTTTTTGTGTTGAAGGAGATGAAAGAATGCTGATTTACGAATGCATGCCTAACAAAAGCTTGGACTACTTTATTTTTGGTTTATTCCTCTCTAAACTTTATACTATATTTAAATTGTTCCAGGAATACATTCTATTTTTTATTCTTTTTATACGTTTTGGGAAAATTTGTCATATCAAACAATAATAAAATTGCTTGGTTGGCATAAGCGTAACAACATCATTGGTGGAATTGCTAGAGGGCTTGTTTATCTTCATCAAGACTCTAGGCTGAGGATTATTCATAGAGATCTTAAAACGAGTAACATTTTACTAGATAAAGATATGATCCCAAAAATATCTGGCTTTGGCATTGCTAGAACATTTGGAGGGGATCATATTATGGCAAGAACTAACAGAATTATTGGAATATAGTAAGTATATCTGCTTGTTTTTTTCTTTTGGTACATTGGCAAGGAGAGGGAATGAACCCAAGTCTCCTATATGAAGAACCTGGAAGTGACCACTAGGCCAAGAGGCGTGGGTCTAATTATATGTTCTTCAACTTGTTTTGTCATTCTCTTTGAATTGCTTGTAATCTTATTTTCTTTCCTTTGTGATGTTGCCTTCCAATGGTTATATGTCTCCCGAGTATGCAGGTTACGGGCATTTTTCAGTGAAATCTGACGTCTTCAGCTTTGGTGTTTTAGCACTTGAGATTGTGAGTGGGAAGAAGAACAGAGGTTTTTACCACCCTAATCACAATGATAACCTTCTGGGACATGTAAGTCCTGAAAATTTGCAGTTTTGCTTTGTTAGAAAAAGTAATGATAGAATTGCAGTTCCTGAAAATGAGAAAAAATTTATGTTCTTTGTTTTTAAGGAGTCTAATCATCATTTTGGTGTGTTTCAGGCATGGTAGACTCTGGATAGAAGGGAAGCCATTGGAACTAGTAGATAAGTTGTTTGGTGATTCTTGTTCTTCATCTGAAGTATCTCGATGCATTCAAGTTGGACTGTTATGTGCACAGCAAAGACCAGAAGACCGGCCAAATATGTCATCCGTGGTTCTAATGTTGGGCAGTGATAACTCATTGCCGCAACCAAAGCAGTCTGGTTTTTTCACCGAAACAAATCTGCGTGAAGCAGGGTTCTCACTCTGTAATCATGGACCATCTTCGCCTTCAACAAACGGAATCACCATTTCAATGTTAGAGCCCCGGTAGGATATCATCTATTGAACAGACAAAAGGTAGGGGTTTCTCGTCAAAATCAAAGAAAGAAAACAATGAAGTTACTAGTTTTCAGCAGTTTCACTTCAAGCTATTTACTAGTAGACTGAAGTAGCAGGCAGTTGTTTTCAGCATATGCCACTTGAGGTGGTAGATCTTTAAATAATTGATCTTGACAAATAATGGTATTAATAGGTAGACCACTTGCTGGCAATAGTGTTCCCAAAATTGTATTTTAATACTACTAAGTTCTAGTCTACTATAAGGATACCTATGAGGAGAGATATATATTCTCTGGTTTTGATCCATATCCTGATAAACTAGACACAACTTCTAAAAGAGTTTTTAGAAGAGTACAGAAGATCTCTCTCATCTTGGAAGAGTACAGAAGATCCTGCTCGAGGCCAATTTTCTTTATCGATAGATCCTCGTGGCTTTCCACAACTAGTTCTGATAAGAAGGGAGCTGTGATACAGTACAGATCAGGGTCATGAAATGGCCTTCGTTTTACGGGAACTCCTGAGCTGAAACTAGTTAACTTCTTCAAGTATGAATTCGTACTGAATGAGAAGGAAGTATACTACACATGGGAGCCCGTAAATTCATTGATGTCAAGGCTAGTCATGAACCAATCAGGCCTTCTTCAGCGTGTAGCACGGCAAGAAAACACAAATGGTTGGGCCCCTGTCTATTTAGTGCCACAGGATCAATGCGATTATTACTCATTTTGCGGTCCTAATTCCAGATGTAACAACAATAAGAATCCTGCAATATGTTCTTGCTTGGATGGATTTGTACCAAAATCCCCCATTGATTGGAGTATGTCGAAATGGTCTGGTGGATGCGTCCGAAGGATTCAGTTGGATTGTGGAAAGAGAAATGAATTCAAAAATTACACCGGATTGAAATTGCCTGACACTTCTTCTTCCTGGTTTAATATGAGCATGAGTCTCATGGAATGCAAGGAGAAGTGTTTGAGGGATTGCTTTTGCACAGCTTATGCAAATTCAGATATCAGGAAAGGAGGGAGTGGTTGCTTGCTTTGGTTTCGTGACCTAATTGATATGAGAGAATTATCTGATGGTGAGCAAGACCTCTACATACGAATGGCTATCCCCGAACCAGGTACATCTACCGTGTCTTTTATTCAATATTAACTTGTTCTTGGAAACTAAGAATAAAAAGGATCTGCAAACTCATTAACACATCAACTAAATTTACTACTTTATCAACCTTTCAGGTCATAGTTCTACAAGCATGAAGAAAGTGTGAATTATAGTCAGTTGATCTTGTGTATATGGAGCAAGAAACATAGAAACCAAGGTAATTAACTCACTTATCAATTCTGCGTAGATAAGATTTGATATATGTCAGATCAAACTCCATATATAGTAGAGATGAAAATCAATAACAATCACTTAATGACAGGAAGGTTTTGGAGAAAAGGTTTCAACAATGAAGGTGGAAAAGATGAGATGGAGTTTCCAATATTTGATTTAAGTACTATAGCAAAAGCAACAGATGACTTTTCAAGCAATAATTTGTTGGGAGAAGGTGGTTTTGGACCAGTATACAAGGTAATAATACTCTGATACTAGGAAGAAAAACCCTTTTCACAAAAACTGTTTAATTGTTTAATGAATTTTTGACAGGGTAAATTAACAGAAGGGCAAGAAATAGCAGTGAAAAGGCTTTCAAAGAAATCTGGACAAGGAACTGAAGAGTTCAAAAATGAAGTTTTATTAATTGCCAAACTTCAACACCGTAATCTTGTAAAGCTTCTTGGTTGCTGCATTCATAAAGATGAAAAAATGTTAATCTATGAATACATGCCGAACATAAGTTTGGACTTCTTCATTTTTGGTTTGAATCTCTCTAACCCATCACATCTTTTCTAGTATCTATCATCTTGTTTTTGAGCTTATTAGTAGACAGGAAATGGACTAACATAGACAAAAAAAAAATTTGATTAGATCAAATAAGAAGCAAATTACTCGATTGGAGTAGGCGCATGCACATTATTGGTGGAATTGCTCGAGGACTTCTTTATCTTCATCAAGACTCTAGATTGAGGATCATCCATCGAGATCTCAAAGCCAGCAATGTCTTGCTAGATAATGATATGAACCCAAAAATTTCAGACTTTGGCATGGCTAGATCATTTTGGGGTGATCAAATTGAGGCAAATACAAATAAAGTAGTGGGAACATAGTAAGTTTGCCTAAATTTGTCCTCCTAGTTGAACTTCAGATCTACTGTTCTAATGTATTAATTTGTGCTGTTCATAAACTTTTTCTTTTTTCCTGCAATGGAATTCTACAGTGGTTATGTGTCTCCTGAGTACGCAGTTGATGGAATCTTCTCCATAAAATCCGATGTCTTCAGCTTTGGTGTTTTAGTACTTGAGATAGTGAGTGGGAAGAAAAATAGAGGATTTCACCACCCAGATCATGATCATAATCTTCTTGGACACGTAAGAGCAAAGAGTGATTTAATAGTTTACAATTTCGAACAAACATGTCATTTATGGTTTCAATTTTTCAGGCGTGGAAACTCTGGATAAAAAAGAGACAGTTGGAACTTACAGATAGCACGTTAGGTGACTCTTTTGTGCTGTCTGAAGTGTTAAGATGCATTCATGTGGGTCTATTATGCGTGCAACAACGGCCAAATGACAGGCCAAACATGTCATCTGTGGTACTAATGTTAGGCAGTGAGAGTTCACTGCCTCAGCCAAAGCAGCCAGGTTTTTTCACTGAGAGGAATCTGCCTGAAGCAGAGTCCTCTTCAAGTGTGCACGGAGGATCTTCGATAAATAATCTCAGCATTACCATTTTAGAGGCACGGTAGAGATCATCATTTGACAAAGAAGAGGGTGCACTGGAAGACTATCTAACGAAGAAAAGAACGACGAAATTGAAATGTTCTGCGACTTTATGTGAGAAATATTCGATCTATATGCATTTACTTTCAGTATTTCCTTTCTTTTACTTTCCAGTCATTTATTTAGTCAAATAGGAGTAGCTGTATTGTAACCATAACTATAATTCTCCTTCTCCATTCCCGTTTCGTGTCTGTATCGAAGTCAAACTAGAGTTGTATTGAAGATTCAACACACATTACAACAAGCTCGGAGTCTGTATCTGGTTTTTTTAAGGTTTCAACTTTGTAAACCCATTGTATCAACATTGTTTTCAATTCCAATATATATATATATATATATATATATATATATATATATATATATATATATATATATATAGTTTGTTGTTACTTTACACATACTATTTATTCTGTTTATTAACTGTTGGATTAAATTCTTTTCTTTGAATTTCTAACGGCATATCATTAAAATCATCTTAATTGAGATGATACCAGACCCACCTAAAAAAGTATTGTTCCAATTGAGTTTGCTTTAATCACCCATAAATTAAACTTCCCACCAAGATTAAAGTCCTAAAGAGTTTTCTAAGACATCAGCAAATACTTGTATAAATGTCATGAAGGACAACAATTAGTTAAATTTCTGGGCAATAATGAGCTAAAAAGTGTACTGCATAATGTATTTGATATTTATTTCCCTTAGCGGTCAACTGGGGTGCCTTTACCCCTGTTATAAAAATACTAGTCTTGCCTCCATAAATAGTAAATTATCCATTTAATAGTCACAAAACGAAAGTTGGGAATGAAGAAAGGTCAACAATGGTGGCTGACATGGAAAAGTCTTTGTTGACTATTCACATACAATTCCAATTGCTATTTGTATCTAAATTTAATAATGTTAAACGGAAATAAATTGGTAAAATAATATTTTCGTATCTTTTTCGAACCAATTTTTAATTTTTAATCTTTTCAATTTAAAATAATTATAATAGCACATTTAAGACAAAAACGTTAATTTTTTCAGATTTTTGCATAATGTAGTAGATTAATATTTTTTTCTTATATATATAAATCATAATCTCCAAATATTGAAAAAATTGGAAAATAAAAATATGAGATAAATAAGAAGATTAATTTCTCACATTAATGTTCCTTATAAACGAGAGTAAGAAAACTATTGTGTTTTTCTTTGTTTTTCATTATTTTTATTAAACAAATAAAAAATAAAGTTTCAATCCTTTTAGTTTTTCAACCTATCATTTTCTTTCTTCTTATTTAATACATTTGTCCATTTGCAACGGAAGACATTTTTGTTTGTCAAAGCAAATAACTGTTAGCTTATGGAATAAAGGAAATCCAATTTTGTCAGCATAGCAAGTAAGACCAACCAAACACTTTCATTATATCAGATACTGTAGGATTTCAATAAGGACATAACTAATTTAAAAAGTGTACTAGTGATCATAGAAAAATTGAGTAATAACTTTACTATTTAAAAAAAATTAAATTTTTTTTGATATGGTCTCCGTGATTATTAGTGGATTTTTTCAATTCTTTTATGATCCAGAACATTTTCTATAAGATTGAGACTTTAATTATAAACTTAAAGACTGACCACGTCAAAGTGATGTTAAAGTTGTTTGAAAATCATACGAGTAATGTTCTGGATTTGTCAAATAAACACATCGTCTGATCCCATCATGATAAGAAAAGTTTGACTATTGGAAAAACTCAGCCATCTATCCTAGATGAGTGCTTTCAGATCATTGAAACTGAGTAATGAAAAAACAAGAACAGAATGAAAGCATTTACTATTCTGTTTTGTGTTATTACCGTACTAAAGACCAGTGTGACAATTATTCTTTATGTGGTGTTTATGGTAGTTGCAACATCAATAAGTTCCTTGTATGCAGCTGCTTGAAAAGATTTGAACCAGTATCTCCCAGAAAATGGGGGTGGTCAGATTGGTCTGATGGGTGTGCTTGAAAGACTAATTTGAGTTAGGATGAAAGAGATGGATTTCTTAAGCATACAGAGGTAAAATTGCCGGACACGTCTCGTTCGTTGGTCAATAAGAGCATGGGACTTGAGGAATGTGAGGAAATTTGTTCTAAAAACTACACTTGTGTGGCATATGCAAATTCAGATGTAAGCATAGGTATTGGCTGTTTGCTCTGGTTTTATGATTTGATTGACATAAAACAATTGTCAGAAGGAGATGGGCAAGACCTCTATGTCCGGGTGGCTGCTTCAGAACTAGGTACATCTTTTCTCGTGAACTTTCCTAAGTATTCTAAAGTTACTTCTATTTTTTCTCCTATGAGTTCTTCAGAGTAGCTATACAGATTTGATTTTTGAATGTTTGAGGCAGATCCTAAGAGGAAAACCCAACCCAACAAAAATATCATTGTTTGGTCATCCAATACATCGGACAGCATAGGAACCTGAAACTAATTTATCAATATTGACTAAACTTTCATGTTGATGTTGCGTCTCCTAAGCTACTGGTCTAGTTCTATAACGGTTTTTGGGATAAAAACAGAAATGAAGTCAATTACTTTAAAAATGGTTTTTAAAAATAATCAAAAGTTAAAAAAAACAAATTTTAAAAAGATAAAAAAATTAAATTTTAAGATGTTGAATTTAACATAAAAACTAGTTTGCGGATTATTTTATCAGATATGAAACAATTTTCAATTCAACAACTGTTTATCAAAATTTATTTAAAAAACTATTTTAATAGCCAAAACCTGAAAAGTGAAACTACAGCTATACTAAATTTGCCAATTAAAATAGTTTTTGAACAGAGGTTAAACCAAAACTTAAAAGTGTTGATGAGTTTTTGTTAACACAGAAAAGTACAGAGGTTAAACCAATTAAAGAAAATAAGAAGCAACAAACAACATCCTTAAAAATGTTTTTAATTTATATAATCGTTGTGGTTTATTGCTTGTATTTTTTTTTTCTCTTGATTTAATTAATTCTATCAAAAGACTTTGACAAACAAGCTCTTTGCTAATATTTATAATCTGTGAAGTAATTAAAGAGCAAAAGAAGCTAAGTTCATACATAAGAAAAACAGATGAGTAATGTAAAAAAGGCATCCTAAGTAGAAAGATGAGAGGCGAAAGATTGAAAGGTGAAGGACTTCGACATGGAGAAGAAGAGGAACATTAGGAAGTGATGCGTAGCAAAAACTGCTTGCGTATGAATAGATCTTCTTGAATGTTCACAAAAAAATTGGGTGTTTTTTTATGATTTCATTGAATTGTCCTTTACACGTTATTATGGTAAAACACGATTTGAAAATAACATGGCCACGGTTTAAAAAATCTCCATAACCGTTGCTATCAGTTTGATTGGTATAACAAATTATTGGGTTAATAACAATTTTTAGTCCCTGAACTTCAACACAAGGAATAAATTGGTCCCTTATATTTCAGTTTTTTCAATTAGATCTCCAAACTTGCATTGGGGTAATGATTTCATCCCTTTTTTTAGGTGATACCGCCAGCTAACCTCAATGGAAAAAAGTGCTACTTCTTGATGAGAAAATCGACACTTGTTTTTTTTCCTCTTTGATCCAAACCTGCTATAGCTTTTCATCTACTAATTTCAAGTGAAATTAACTCTACAATTACAAGGAACACCTCTTATTAATGGTCTTAATTTAAAGAGTTTTACCGTTAAATTCTCCTCTCTCCAACGGTAGTCACTTAAACTTGTCACGCTTTCCGTTGAAGCTATTTGACAGTGTTATCTAAACGCCTTGATACATGTTTTGAGGACTTAATTGAAGAACAGGAAAATAAGAGACAAAATTGTCACTCATATCAAAGTTTATGGACTAAAGATGTTATTAACCTTAAATGATATAACATCAAGTTGAGCAGCGTGTGGGTACCGGGTACACACTACACAGGGAGGACCATTTCTGTAATCTGTACGCCCATCAATGATTATCAGTAAGGCAATCCTACCTTTCTTTCTTGCTTCGTTGGAAAATGGATGACCATTAAGTCCTTATGAAACAAGCTTGAAATTTTTTTCACAGGCTTAACAAAACAAAATGGAACTATAATTTATTAACAGATCAAATTAGATATAATATGCACACTGATGTTGCTACATTTAAACCAGAAATGTCCAATCTTACAGGCATATTTAACTAACAGAAGAAGAAGCATATTACATCAAAGATCATCCAAGATATACATAAATTAGAATCCAAGTATAATGAGTTTCTGGAGATAAATTAGTTAACAGAACAAGCATTACACAATAATCAAATGCATTAGAAAACAAGCATCACATAAAAGATCATACCCTGGATAAACACAGGGATCAATAGAACAAAGACTCGAGTCCACAATTCCCTTTCACTTCACTGCTGAAGCCTAAAGTGCCGATGAACCCCACAAAGAACCCCACAAAGCCGTTTCCTCATATAGCTCTGGTCATTTTATCAATATCTATCAAGAACCCTATAGAAGACGAAAAACACAAAAATTTCATGTACAAAAGGTTGAAGGATATTCAGTGTTACATGGTCCCATTCCAATGATTCCCACCATTCTTTTGGATGTATACATATTTGTTTGAGGAGGAGTCCACAAAAATAACAATAATGGTGAAGGTTGTGCCGCCTCATCATCATTGACACATTTCTTTGACAATAGAGCTCCACATCACACCAAGTTCCGCTATAAGACTCACTTTGAAATGTATTGAATTGATTTCCATGAGGTGTAGATGGTTACTCCAGAGGTTTAACGCTTCAAGAAATGTCAAACCTGTCGATTACTCTGGAATCTCCCTGGAAAGCTCGTTTGAAGAAAGTTCAAATGATTCAAGCGTCTTCATGTTCCCCAATGATGTTGAGATATGATTTGTTAGGTTGTTATGAGAGAAGCTGAGCACGTACTCAACTTTTCTCATAACAACCTAACAGGCCGTATCCTAGCATCATTGGGGAACTTGAAAACGCTTGAATCATTAGACCTTTCTTCAAACAAGTTTGGCATGGAGATTCCACAGACAGGTTTAACATTCCTTGAAGTGTTAAACCTCTTGAGAAACCATTCTGTGGGGCCTATACCTCATGGAAAGCAATTCGATACATTTCAAAATGAGTCCTATAGCGGGAACTTGGGGTTATGTGGAGCTACATTTTCAAGGAAATGTCAATGATGAAGAGGTGGCACAACCTTCACCATCAACCTTCACGTCAGTAATTTTCCCGAATTATCAAATTATTGAATCCAAGCGAGCAAATCTGGATAAACAAAAAGTTATGAATTAAAAGTTGCAATAGCAAACATGTTGTCTTGAAAAAAAAAATAGAAACTATTAGACTCAGATTGACCAAACAATCACAAACATAATGAGACTAGATTAGCTAAAGAAGCAGAGAAATTGAGCAAATAACAAGAAGACAACCTCCTCGTTGATGTTAAGGATTTGAGAGCGTAAAAGGTAAAAGATATTTGCAACTGCTTTTGAGTCTGAAAAACAAAACAATAACAAAGAAAGGAAGTACTAGAAAACTTTTAATAGATAGATGCGCAAGGGTAGATAAAGTACCAGGCCTAATTGTACGATGCTTCTTGAAAGAAAAGAAAGTAAAGGACAACAAGTGAAATCGAGAAGAAAACTAACATAAAGATCATTTCTAAATCCTGATCCTAGCAATAAATGAAGTTCAGTTGAAAAGAAATATAATAATCAATGAATGGATTAAAAAGATCCGAAGTACTATAGGCAGAAAAAGGCAAGACCAAGGTGCTTAGTAATTCTAATGAACTTCACTACAAATGCAGCTGCTAGGGTGACTGCTAACCGAACCAAAGTTTCTGGTTAACAGAATTTTCAGTTATCCCGGTTATTTTAATAAAAATTGACGGTTAACCAAACCGAACCATTAAAAAAATTGTTCTCACATAGAGTGAACATTCGATTTCACCACACTAACAATTTAAATAACAAAATTCCAAATTTAAACATCAAGTTAAATGCATACAAACCATACTCTTCTTTTGATCACCAATTGAAGGATTTGCCACTAAATCTCGTTTCACATGAAACTGAGGAAGTGAGGAAGTTTTATTGGTAGCACTTAGCAATTTCTTCAGATGAAATATATGAGCTTGCACATAAGAATCTACCATTTATTGAAGGATTCTCCATGCAGAAAATATGGGCCTCATAGATTCATCATGTGCACAATTGGAACTTTTCCAAGCAAGTCTTATAAGAACTTCAGTGATTGATATGAAATTTCACTGTTTGTAAGCTGTGAAATATATACAGTCACACTAGCTGGTGTATAATACTCTGTTCATCCCACATATTTTGGTATGTATAAAAAACCCCTAAGGAGACATGATAATGATGGCTAGAGCTCATGAAATTATAGCTTACTTCCTACAAATACCCTTATGAAATACCTTAATTTAAATGAAAATCTTTTTGAAAACCTAAATTTAAGTTTAAGGGTAATTAAAAAAACTTACTAAAGTTGAACATTGACTTTTTCAAATTGGACAAAAAATACTGGACATTCCAAAATGAAATACTTGTAGACAAATACATGACAGAGTGAGTATAGAAGACCATCACCATGTCTAAAACCCACCAAAAGTGTCTGATTCAGACAGACGCCTCTTAGCCTAGTGGTCACCGGGTCCTCCATTTACGAGACCAGTTCCATCCCCATGGCCGCCGATGTAAACAAAAAGGTGCCGGATTCAACAAGCTGAACCAACACCTTGAAGTCTCTTAAATATGAGATGGTATATAACAATCAAATTTGGGGACTTTTGTCTCAATTATATTGACACAAAGCACCACAACTTTAGCAGATGCTCGAGTAACAGCTTATCAACAAAATCAAATACTTACACAAGCTTATTGCAAAAGTCCAGGCAAAATTCAATCATATCAAAGTATAAGAAAACCTAGAGGGAAGCTTATCAATTCGTAAAACATAACTATTTAACTTTCTCTCAAAATACCTAAATTGTCCAAGCAATCGGGCAGGAATTAAGTAAAGAGAGTTGAATCAACCACAAAGTGGAAACTTAAGATCAAAGCACAAATTTGAACCGACTGAAAGGATCCTTATTTAAAGATTATTTCGTCAACAAGTGGTCTGTAACTCATTAGCTAAATTAAGAATCAACAAACCCACATAAAAAAAAAGATTGACAAAGTAAAAAGAAGTCAAAGATAGAGATAATCCACATCAAACAGCAGAGTAGAACCCCTACAAGAAAACTTTACCGTTTCATACAAAGATCGGAGACTGAAAGAAAGTTGGGGGAAAGAGAGAACTGTGGTCACCGGCTGCCTCCGATTAAGCAAAATCTGAAACCGGCGTTGGCTGGAGCTGCTGGCTGAACGATTCTCCAGCGGTTAGTGTGATGGGTATGCAACTCGACTCGGCGACGCAGCAAAGAAGAAACAAAGAAAAAGAAATGAGTGGATGACAAAATGTAGGAGATAATCTTAATACAGAGCTAGTTTACTGTAAATACGAGTGAAAGGGAGCACTCCCAAGTTTTATTTTGTGGACAAAATTCTCATTTTTTACTCCAAAATCAAAGAATAGTCTAAGTCAAGCAACAAGTGTTTAACAAATTCGTTAAGACGATAGGCGTGTTTAATTTAAAGTTTAAATAAAATTTGTTTAAATTTTAATCAAATCAATTTATTTTTTATTTAATATTTAATAAAATTTAATTCAATATAATTAAATTTTTGATAAAAATTTTCAAATAAACTTTAAAATAAAATTAATTTTAAACTAAAACCAAACAATAAGTTTACCACGTAAGAGAAAAGCCACGAGTCTATCTCCTAATGTACTAGTTGAAATTGTTTTGAGGTTCACAAAACCTTAAATATATGTTAAGATATTTCTCATTGAAAATGAATGCAATCTATCCGAAACTAAATACAATAATAACAATTGAAATCTTTTTCTAATAATAAGAACTACTATATATGGATTTTATTTTATTTTTTAAAAAAATTATCCTAGAGAAGAAGAAAGGAAATGTAATACCTCTAATGGTGACATATTTCAATCAACCAGCAATATGTGTGCCACCATAATTGACATTAAAGGTCATAAGTATCCACTTGAGTGACGGAAAGACATTTTTGCTTGTCAATCCAATTTTGATAACACAACAAATAGATCCACCAATACTAAAGACCTGTGTATTTGCATCTTTCGTTGGGTTGTAGTATTTCTTAACTTTAAGTGATTATAGAATTGATTATTGAATGAAAGAAATAGACAAAATGAACTAGAGAATTACACCATGAGAAAATCAATGGAAGGCTTTATTACTTTTTTTCTCTGTTCTCTCCTTTATTCTCCATCTTAAGAACATCTATGACACTAGACAGTATTACTCCAGGTCAATCTATAAGACATGGTGAGACTTTATCATCATCTGGGGGAACCTTTGAATTGGGACTTTTCAACCTCAGTAATTCGAAGAGTCGTTACTTAGGAATAAGGTACAAGAAAGTTCCTTATAGGACAATGGTATAGGTAGCCAACAGAGAGACTCCACTCACCAATCAATCAGGAATTTTCAATATCACTGGTCAAGGGATTATCATCTTCTTGATGGCGTAAATAACATTGTTTGGTCATCCAGTATATCGAAAACTGCACAGGACCTAGTTGTACAACTTTTGGAGTCTAGGAATCTTGTAGTGAAAGATGGAAATGATAACAACCCGGATAAATTTTTATGGCAAAGTTTTGATTATCCTTGTGATACATTGCTACCGAGAATGAAGCTTGGAAGGAACATAGTAACTTGATTGGAATGGTATCTTTCATCTTGGAGAAGCACAGAAGATCTTGCTCGAGGTCAATTTTCTTTACTCATATATCCTCGTGGATTTCCACAACTGGTTCTCAAGAAAGGACCTCAATTAAAGTTTAGGATAGGTTCATGGAATGGACTTCATTTTACACAGAGCCTTACACTGAAACAGAATCTAGTATACTCATTTGAATTTGTGTCGAATGAAATGAGGTATATTATAAGTATGAGCTCTTAAGAAATTTAGTCCTTTCGAGGTATGAATTGTATTGAAAAGAAGGATTCACGTTTTCATTGTATAACATCTATATAGTTACAATGGTATTTATAGAGCGTGATTCTAAGGAAACCCTATAATCAAACTAATGCACAATCTAAATTAAGAAGACAATTGCAAAAAATATGAAAATTTTGATTTATGTCTTATTTAACACTCCCCCTCAAGTTGGTGCGTAGATGTCCCACATGCCTAACTTGTCAAGAAATTTTAAGAATACCCGATTTGAGACTGCTTTGGTAAGGATGTCAGCCAACTGATCTTTTGATCGAATCTTAGACAATTCCACAATCTTTTCATCCAACTTTTCCTTAATGAAAAACCTATCGACCTCAACGTGCTTTGTACGGTCATGTTGAACTGGATTATGTGCTATGTCACATGCTACTTTGTTATCACAAAATAATCGGATAGGTTGCTCGGATAAATAACCCAGATCCTGTAAGAGGAGTCTTAGCCATAATGTCTCACACAGTACATTTGCCAAACCTCTGAATTCAGCTTCTGCACTTGAGCGAGCTATGACATTTTGTTTCTTGCTTTTCCATGTCACAAGGTTACCTCCTAGAAAGGTAAAATATCCAGAAGTTGACCGCCTGTCACTCACATCACTAGCCCAATCAGCATCGGTATAGGCTTCTATGCTTTGATGGTCTGCGTTTTTTGAGAATAATACTCTTTTTTCCTGGAGCAGACTTTAGGTACTTCAAGATGCGGATAACTGTATTCATATGTTGTTCTCCAGGATTATGCATAAACTGGCTGACAATACTCAAGGCATAGGTCAGATCTGGTCTGGTTTGAGATAAGTACAACAGTCTCCCTATCAGTCTTTGGTATCTTCCTTTGTCAACTAGTACCTGGTTGGGCTCAACACATAGCTTTAGACCTTCTTCTACTGATATATCCACTGGTTAACATGCTACCATGCTAATTTCTTGTAATAAATCTAGAGCATATTTTCTTTGAGACAAGACTATCCCTTTGTTAGATTGAGATACTTCAATCCCAAGGAAATATTTCAAAGGTCCTAAATCTTTCATTTCAAATTCTTTAGACAAGTAATTTTGCAGGGCTTTTCTTTTATTTGGATCATTCCCTGTAACCACCATATCATCCACATATATAATGAGTACAGTTATCTTACCTTGCTCCATTTTGAGAAAAATGGTATGATCTGAATTGCTTTGATGGTAGCCAAAGGCTATCATAGATTTTATGAACCTTCCAAACCATGCTCTAGGAGACTGCTTCAACCCATACAATGATTTTTTTGGTTTGCAGACCTTCTGGCTGTGTCCTTTTGGTATCATGCATCCCGATGGGAGATCCATGTAGACTTCTTCAAATAATTCACCATGTAAAAATGCATTCTTCACATCAAATTGTTGCAGTGGCCAATCCAAGTTTGCAGCCAAAGACAACAGAACATGAACTGTGTTGATTTTGGCTATAGGCGCAAATGTTTCTGTGTAATCAATCCCATAGGTTTGAGTGTATCCCTTTGCTACCAATCTTGATTTAAAGCGCTCAATTATGCCATCAGCCTTGTACTTCACGGCGTAGATCCACCGACATCCAACTAGTTTCTTTCTTGGCGGAAGATCAATTAGTTCCCATGTTTCATTTTTTTCTAGAGATTTCATCTCCTCGTTCATAGCTGTTTTCCACCTGGGATCAGATAAGGCTTCTTGTTACACTGTTAGGAATAGATATAGTAGATAATTGATTCACAAATGACATGTTTGATTCTGACAAACGATGGTTGGACACATAATGACTCATAGGATATTTTACTTTACTAGAGAGTTCAGGTTCATAAGTGGATTTAGGAATACCTTTCGTGTGGCGTTGTGGTAACTGTCTCCTGTGTGGCTTAGGAACATCTCCAGTAAATGACTGGTGTGATATGTCGACAGTTTTTGGCTGGGTTGAGGAATGATTCATCTCTACAGGTATTTGGTTCTCGTCTTGGACTTGATCTAAAATCATACCACTTAAATCAAGTTCACCTATTTCCTCGTTTACTTTAGTCTACGAGTCATCAACACTGGAATCCAATCTCATATCCAAATTTTCAGGCTCTTGATTATTGTAATCTAGGCTTTGAATTTCCTTTTGGTACTCCCCCTGAAATTCAGGCTTAAAGAAGTACATTGTATCTTCATGGAAAACAACATCCATCGTGATAAATAGCCGACATGTGGGAGGATGATAACATCGATATCCTTTTTGATGAGCAGCATACCCAACAAAAACACATCTCAATGATTAAGGAGTTAACTTGGTGCGCTGATGTTTGTGTAAATGCACAAACACCACACATCCAAAGACATGAGGAGTTAAGCTAGAGACAGATGGAGCATCAATCTTATCATCAAGAGTTTGGAGTGGTGTTTTGAAGTTGAGTGTGTTGGAGGGTACCCGATTGATTAAGTAAGCTGCAATTGTTAAAGCCTCTCCCCAATAAGACAAAGGCATATGAACTTCTAGTAACAAAGCTCAAACAACCGCGAACAAGTGTCGATTTTTCCGCTCGGCCACCCCCATTCTGTTGAGGCGTGGTGGAACAAGTAGTGTGATGGATCATTCCTTGTGCTTCCAAGTGATGTTGAAATTCAATACTCTGATATTCCCCACCATTGTCATTGTGAAGAATTTGAATCTTTCTATTGTACTGAGTTTCAATCCGTTTATGAAACTTTTGAAATAACAAGTTCACTTCACTTTTGGATTTCATCAAGTAAAGCCATATCATCCTGGTACAATCATCAATAAACGTTACAAACCAACGTGACCCAAAGTAGTGACTTTCGATGGACCCCAAACATCCAAATGAATAATCATAAATGGAAATTGACTTTTATTCAATCGTAATGGAAATGAAACACGATGGCTTTTTGCCAGTTCACAAGTCTCACATTGAAAACTAAAAAAATCAATATCTGTAAATAAACTAGGAAATAATCTTTTGAGATATCCAAAAGAAGCATGCCCAAACCGTCGATGTCTCAACCATATTTCTTTTCGTTTTCTATCTTCAGAACATCCTACTGCCAAAGCTTATCGTAGGCTTTCAGTACTCTTTGATTCTAAGTCTAGGTAATACAGCTATTCCCGTCTAATACCACAACCAATTGTCATCCTGGTTTTGATGTCCTTAAACACACAAAAATCAGGCCAAAAAATTACAACACAAGATAAAGCAGTGGTTATTTAAGAGACTGACAAAAGATTATAAGATAAGGATGGAACAATTAAGACTAAATCTAAATTTAACGTATTGGTGAGAGTCAAAGATCCTTCCCCAATAACTGGGGTCGAATTTCTATTTGCAGTAGAGACAAACTTTTGGTTAGAGTGATTGAGTTATGAGACTTGTCTAGAATCATATGTCATGTGATCAGTTATACCAGAATCAATTATCCATGTATTATTCAAAACAGGTGTTGAAATATTTAAAACCTTACCACCATTGTCTGCAGCTATTACCAATGTTGAGGCGTTGTTAGTGATTTCATCTTCTATTTTTGTTTGAGCAATTGTTGCAGTGAAAGGTTTTTGGTGATTTTTCTTTACGCAGCTAGGATCCCACCATTCTGGATAACCCACTAGTTCAAAACAGCCACTTTTAGTATGGCCAGTCTTATGACAATGAGTACACTTGTATGACGATTTGTCAACCTTCTTGGTCCATCTGCTAGTGTTAGGTTGTGCTCGAGGTTGTTGACGCTGATTCAATCGATTCCGTGCCACCATGGCACTAGGTTCAAATATTTCAAAATCACCCTTTAGGGTGATATTTACCGCCTCCCGTCGAACTAATGAGTAGCATTCTTCCAGGTTTGGCACTGAGTATTTTCTCAAAATCTCACGTCGAATTGAGTCAAAGGCCTCATCCAATCCAGCAAGAAAGATGTGAACCCGTAGTCGTTCAACAGACTGGCGGTAGGTTTTGACATTGTTTGGATCTTTCATAACTACGTTATCACGATGGTCCAACTCTCGAAAAATTTCAGCTAATTCTCTGTAAATACATAGAAAACATTCGTCTATTTTGTCTTGCAGAAAAAAGTTTTTGATTCAGAGTAAAGGCCTGCAACTCATCCTTTCCATCATAAAACGCCGTGGACAAAGCAGTTCAGATTTCATAGGCAGTGGGTAAGCGTAAATAATGCTTCATAATATCTGGAGACATAGATATCAGCAACCATCATTTGACCTTCTGATTTTCAGCATACCATTTTTCATATCCTTCATCAGATTCGGCAGGTGGCTTAGTTTTGTCATGAATATACGAGATTTTGTCTCTTTCAACAATTTGCATTTCCGTAAGTTGGAACCATATATCATAATTGGATTCGGTGAGGGTGATTCCGACGTTGAATACGCCGTCTGATTGAACCATAATTGGAACGGATATTTTTTCACTCCTTTTTTTTTTTTTTTTTTTTTTTTTCTGTTTTTCTGGAATCTAGAGCGACAGAGTGAGGATACCGTCGAAAGCAAGTTGCGCGATGCAAAATCAGCGGTGGTTGGGCAGAATCGGTGGATCTGGTTTGGCAGTGTATCTGGTTCGACAATGGCTTTGGTTCGGCGGTGGATAAGCTGGTTCGGTGGTAAGCTTTGATTTTTTTTTTTCCTTCTTCTTTCTACTTGTTTCTGTGTTAGGGATTTTTGGATTTAGGGCTTCTCCCTCCCCTTTTTTGTTGAGAGATTTGTTTTTGGATTGTTTCAATTCAGCTCTGATACCACATTGAAAAAAAAGATTCATGTTTTCATTGTATATCATCTCTATAGTTACAATGGTATTTTTAGAGCTTGATTTTAGGAAAACCTAAAATTAAGCTAATACACAAGAAGACAATTACATAAAATAAGAAAATTTTGATTTATACCTTATTTAACAAATTGAACCCGTCACGGCTAATGTAGCGTTTCATATGGACAAATCAGATAACGGATTGGGAAATTTTCTCTACAAGCCAGATAGATCAGTGTGAAAACTTTGCCTATTGTGAAGCATATGCTATCTGCAATACAAATAAATGCCCTGTATGCTCATGCTTGAAAGGATTCATGCTAAGATCTAATAGAGATTCGTATTCTTCAGATTGGTCTGCTGGGTGTGTTCAAAGGACTCCTTTGGTTTGTAACGAAGGAGATGGTTTTGTCAAACACAGGCAACTGAAATTACCAGACACATCCTCTTCCTGGGTTAATAAGAGCATGAGCCTCAAGGAATGCAAGGAGTTGGGTTTGAGAAACTGCTCTTGCATAGCATATAAAAATTCAGATATCAGAGGAGGAGGGACTGGCTGCTTGCTTTGGTACGGTGAACTGATTGACATGAGAGAGTACATCGAGGGTGGGCAAGACCTCTATATAAGAATGGCTGCTTCAGAACTAGGTACTTATCCATTTTTCTTCTGTTTTCGGGTTGATGATACGGAATACCTACAATGATTAATTTCCGTTCCTAGCCTTTCCAACAGATTCCTATTTTTGTAATCCTGATTTGTATTCCAATCTTTCTAAGAGGTTTTACGTAAATTTGGGAAACTGGAGAAAATTTTACGGGTGCTTGGCTCATAATCCATGTCACAAAAATATAATAGCCTAGCGGTGCAAGAGATTGTGGTGATAGTAAAAGGGGAAATTGCTCATCTTTAACCTTTTTTGTTGGCCCAAGTTCTATCATAAATAATATTCTTTTATTTTGCTTGAATTCTGGTAGGTGACAAAATAGAGAGAAAAGAACTGGGCACCTAGTAATGAATGGTGGTTAAGTTCATTGTTAATTGCAATTTAAAGTTGTGACTAAACTCACAATCCTGTCAACTGACTGTACTTTCGAAATTGCAGTTCTAATTGAGTGAAGAAGGCGATTAGATAACCAGAAGAAGCAAGTAGTAACCATTGTCAGCTGTGTCATAATTGCAGTGGGAGTGCTGGTACTTGGATTGTTCTTGTATAAGAGGAAGAAAATTCTTAGAAAGCAAGGTAAATTAACTCGCAACCTAGCATTTTATATTTCCATAGAAATGCAAACATTGGTAATTTCTTATACAGAAAGATACTGAATTTTTTATATAAGAAATCTGAATCAAAGTGTTTTTATAATGGTGGAATCAAAATGTTTTGAAAATAGAAAATTTTATATTGCAATCAATACCGGACTTTTTTCTAAATATTTCAGGAATGATGAAAGATATGGACTTGCCAATATTTGATTTGAGCACCATAGCCAATGCCACTAATGATTTTTTAAGCAACAAGAAGCTAGGAGAAGGTGGTTTTGGACCTGTATACAATGTAAGATAACAAATATGCTACCAGCAACTGATTTCAGATGCTCTTTAAAAACAATTTTTCTTGACTTTTTTTTTTTTTTTTTCTGAATTATCATACTAAGGGTGAATTGAAAGGGGGGCAAGAAATAGCAGTAAAAAGGCTTTCGAAAAATTCCGGACAGGGATGGGAAGAGTTAAAAAATGAAGTTATATTGATTGCAAAACTTCAGCATCGGAATCTTGTAAAGCTTCTTGGTTGTTGCAATCAAGGAGATGAAAAAATGTTGATATATGAATACATGCCCAACAAAAGCTGGGATTACTTTATTTTTGGTCTGACTCTCTCATAACCCAGAATTCTTTTTGTCTTGTTTTTCCTTTTCTTTTTCTTTTTGATTGGTGTAACATTCTCCATTCTTATGAATATTTCTATGAAGGTTGGACTAACATGAATGGTAATTTGATCAGATCAATCAAGAAGCAAATTGCTTAATTGGCATAAGTGCATCCACATTATTAACGGAGTTGCTAGAGGTCTTCTCTATCTTCATCAAGACTGTATTTTCTGTAAGCTTCTATATCATTTCAATGATGTTTTGCAGTGGTTATATGTCTCCGGAGTATTCAATTGATGAGTGTTTCTCAGTAAAATCCGACATCTATAGTTTTGGTGTTCTAGTTTTGGAGATAGTGAGTGGGAGGAGAAACAGGAGATTTTTACACCCGGATCATGACCATAATCTACTTGGACATGTAAGTATATAGAATGACATTTTTCTTTAGCATATTGAACAACCATTTCATCGAATAATGGTTCTAATGTTTCAGGCATGGAAATTGTTCGTAGAAGAGAGGCCATTGGAACTGGTTGATGATATGGAAGGTGATTCTTGTGATCTATGCACTGTGTTAAGATGAATTCATGTGGGTCTGTTATGTGTGCAACAAAAACCAGAAGACAGGCCAAACATGTCATCCGTGGTTCTAATATTGTGCAGTGAGATTCCATTGCCTCGATCAATGCAGCCGGGTTTTTTCACAGAAAGAAATCTGCCAGAGGCAAAGTCTCCATCAAGCAAGTGTGAATCATCTTTAACAAATGAAATTACCATTACATTGTTAGAGGCACGGTAAAATATCATTAAATGACAGAAAAAGAGGCAGAGATTTCTTGTAAAACCTAATGAACAAAACAAAAATTAGTTAAATTGTGTTGAGATTTCTTTTTACCTACATACTTGGCCATTAAAATAATGTTTGAGCATCTCGGCTAGCAGATCAATAAATAGTTAAATTTTGCAGCCAAACAGAGACACCAATTACAACAACATCATCAGGCTAACAGAATTAAGCATCTAGTACAGATAAAGAATGAACTCAGTTCCTTAAAAACTTTAGGATTCTATTTTTGGTGCCTTTCTGGTCTAGCATGTAAACATTTTGAGTGTATAGCTAGAAAGTCGTAATTCTGTCATCTTGTAAAAGAAAAGTCTACCCTATTTATGTGATTCCAAAAGAAAAAAAAAACATTAAGAAGGCTTATTTATTAAAGGTGCTTTTGAAAGCCAATGATATGAAACTTCATACCAGTAGCCAAATCCTATTAGAACTTCAATGCTGTTTCTGTTTATCATTAGCCTTGTTAAGTATGGAGAGCTCAAAAGCACTTCCTGTTAATTACTCATTCCCATGTAATCAAACAGATCCTTAGCATGGAGACATATATTAAATGCTGGGGGTTGAGTCACAGTTAATGAGCCAACCAACATGAAAAGAATTTATTCATGCTTTGAAGATTTTGGGCCATATATAGATAGAAATCCAACATCTTTCATTAGTTGTTTCAAAACAAAATATCTGTGTCATAATTGCAGTTGGAGTGCTGGTACTTGGATTGTTCTTGTATAAGAGGAAGAAAATTCTTAGAAAGCAAGGTAAATTAACTTACAACCTAGCATTTTATATTTCCATAGAAATGCAGACATTGGCAATTTCTTATACAGAAAGATACTGGATTTTTTTTTATAAGAAATCTGAATCAAAGTGTTTTTTTAATGGTGGAATCAAAATGTTTTGAAAATAGAAAATTTTATATTGCAACCAATGCCAATTTATGATTTGAGCACCATAGCCAATGCCAATAATGATTTCAAGAATTCTAACCGTTGGTATATGTCAATTTTTTTGTAGCGTATGTTCTGATCTTTTTTTTTTTTCTTCCTTTAGCATTTTGTTTCTTTTATTTATCACTCCAAATTTCAAGTCATCTTAACATTTTTTTTTTCAATGATAAAACAAGAAGAAAAATCATCTTATCCTTTTATTTTTTAAACCGCGTAGATGCATAACAAAATGGATTTGTTAATTTACTTGGCAGTGACCAGATGTTTTGAGCTGTTTAAACTTTTACAGCTCGAAATTGAGTGGTAAAAGGAAAATATTTCTCACTATCAGGGGAAGCCTTTCAAAGTGTAAAACTTCTATCATATATAATTGATGTAGTAATAAAAGTTGTGTACTTTGACGTGTGGAAGTTTGCAAATGTTTCTCTCCCATTTTTCTTCTTCGGCGGCTAATGATAACATTCAACTTATGTTAAAGCAGACAGTTGCTACATCTTCTGCTTCCACCGTTGTCGATATAATTCAAATTATTTAGCAGCAGAAAGTTGTGTTTCTTCGCTTCAGGTAAATTCTCTCTATACCTTAATTTTCCAGATCATGTAAATAGTTTAGTTTCCTCTATCATTAATTCATCATCATGTTATTACTGTAGCTCCAGAGGTTGATTCTTTGTTCCTTTTTTTATTAGTTTGACTCTGAACTGCTGGTGATAATCTGTTGATCTGCTTTCATTTAGTTTAATCAATGAGATAACAACAAAAAAGTTGGATAAGAGCTCAACTAGCATCCATGTTCTTTTATCTTATCAAATCAAATCTGATGTGGTATAAACTTGAAGCCTTTGTAATTTTACTCATAAGTCATAACAAAATGGGCCAGAGCGAGCGGCCAATAGGTATATTGCCATTTTCAAATTCAGGCAGCCTTGTTTTCAGTTTTTTATTAATGGGAAACATGCACAGAATGATACAAAAGTTATAGTACTAGCATTCACTTTGTCTTTATTAGTTTGCATTTCTTTTGGGCTTCTGGTTAAGTTCAATTTGGTGGGCCATTTGTGATTTTTCACTCTCAGTTTCTCTTTGAAAGTTGAAATGGTAATGCCCTTGCGTGCTGAATCACATATCTCCAAATTCCTGGAAAATAAAATTTCCTCAGTTGATATCTTTTATGAAACTTGATATATTTTACATGTGATAATTATATATATATATATATATATATATACATATTTTTTTAAATAATTTTATTTGAAATTAGTTTTCGGTGTTTTGTTTAACAAGAGCTTTTGTAGCATTGTGATGCAAGCATAGCATCTGTACTCAGACTAAATTTTGTAGTAATTTACATTTATAGTGTTTTTTTTTTAATTACAAAGAATATTGTACGAACAAAACATACAATGAGATGATATAGATTTTGCTCCTTCAATTGAACAAGTTGTGCTGGCATATTAATAGCGGATGGCTTACAAAGATATTTCAACAACCGGGTTTGCTTATTCTGTTTTCCTGCTGATATTCTTATGTTATGGCTTCAAGTTCTCTCATTCTGCAAGCGACACTATCTTACGCGGACAAAATATCACATATTCCAAAACAATCATTTCATATGGTTACAACTTTGAACTAGGGTTTTTCTGTCCTAGGAACTCGACAAAGTACTACTTGGGAATTTGGTACAAGAAAGTTTCAGAGCAAACTATTGTATGGGTAGGAAACCGAGATTACTCACTTTCTGATTCTTCTTCAGCTCTTACTATCAGTAGTGATGGCAACCTTGTGATTTTGGATGGTAAAATTTCTTACATGGTGAATGACTTTTTATGACAGAGTTTCGACGTGTTTTTATCATCCAGGAAGAGCATTGACAATCCTGCTCCTGGTCACTTTACATTTCAATTAGATCTCCATGGATTTCCACAATTTTTTGCTAAGAAGGAGAGTATCATACAGTATAGAGTTGGGTCATGGAATGGCCTTTGTTTGTCAGGGTCTGTTGCATTGAAATCGAACCCAATATATAGACATATATTTGTGTCGAATGCGAACAAGATTTATTGCACGTTTGAGCTCCGAAACAGTTCTATAAGAGATTATGTTTATTAGCTTGGTTATATTAGTCATTTCGTATTATCAATAAGGGTAGAATAGTCTTTGTTGTTTCCTATATAAACCCATATTTCTCTCTTGTAAATATTCACTATTGCAATCAAACCCTAGCTTCCATTTTCTTCTCATCTCTTTACTCTCTTCAATTCTCACATGGTATCTAAATTTTTTTGGGTACTGTTCACAATGAGCATGATTTGCTTGCAATCAAGAGTTCTAAGTCTATGAATTTGTCGATCTGGAGGTATTTCGCACGTAGATTTGGGGGAATTTAGATATTTGGGGGTTTCTTGCACAACCCTTTTGCAAGCAGATCTAGAGCAATTTGAGGGATTTCATCAGTAGACTCGAAGATTTGCACTCGTTTTGGAGGTTTGCTCAATTAGTATCTCTGTTTACTTTGTTTTATTTGCACTATATTTTAGTATTTTGTGGTTCATCTGTTAGTTGATAATGGCTGCTGAAAGGGATGACTCTCTTCAATCTATTAGTGTTAAATTAAATGGAAATAATTATTCATATTGGAGTTATGTTATGAGAAATTTCTTAAAAGGAAAACGTGTGTGGAGTTATGTTAGTGGTATTTCGAGTAAACCTACAAATATAAGGAAGAAGAGTATGTTGAACTTTTAGATGCTTGGGAAGCAAACAATTCGAAAATTTTGACTTGGATTAGTAATTCTGTTGAGCATTCTATTGGAATACAACTGGCCAAGTATGAGATTGCAAAACAGGTTTGGGATCATTTGGCACGATTATACACACAATCAAACTTTGCAAAATAGTATCAATTGGAATTTGATATACGGGCAATTCAACAAAAGGAAATGAGCATTCAAGAATTTTATTCTACAATGTCTGATCTTTGGGATAAGTTGACACTCACAGAACCTGAGTCTCTTCAGAATAATGCTGATTATATAGCTCGTCGAGAGGGGCAACGTCTTGTTCAATTCTTAATGGCTCTTCATGATGATTTTGAGCGACTTTGGGGAAATATTTTGCATCATCAGCCCCATCCCTCTGTTGATACAATGGTAAGTGAACTCCTTGCTGAAGAGACTCGCCTCAAGACACAAGCAGGAAAGGGCTCTTCCCCAGCATCTAACCCATCTGTTCTAGTCGTTCCTAATAAACCTATCTTGAAGTATCAACTTAAACCACCTGCACAAGTTGGTCTTGATGAGTGCAGCTTTTGTAAACAGAGAAGACATTGGAAGGCTCAGTGTCCTAAACGTTTGTTCAGAGCTCCAGCATATCAACAGTCTTCGTCGACACAACCACAATGGCGTCCACAGTGGCGCCCACCACTATCTCCACCGCATTAGTGTCCTGGTGGTCAATCTCAGCAGCGACCTTATAGGCCACCACAGTCTAATACTGCAGCTTTTGTGCCTAAAGTGGCACCATCTTCAGATCCCAATACGGTGTCCCTTATAGAGCAGTTTCAGAAGTTCCTTGCTACACAGTCATCATCGCAGCCATTTGCCATATCTACTTTGTCTTCAACAGGTCTGACTTCTCCTTACACTGTAGGTAAACTTTCTTCCTTGTGGGTCTTAGATTCCGATGCGTCTCATCATATGTCACCTTCTTCATCATCCTTTGTATCTATATCCTACTCTCCGTCCTCTGCATCTGTTATGACTGCTGATGGAACTCACATGCCTTTAGCGGGTGTTGGTTCTGTATGCACACCTCATCTGTCTCTCTCTGATGTTTATTGTATTCCTAAACTTACTATGAATCTTATATCTGTGAGTCAGCTTTGTGATTCTGGTTATTCTGTTAATTTTTCTTCTACTTCTTGTTATGTGTAGGATCCTTAATCCCAGAGGATGGTTGGGACAGGCCGTAGGCAGGGGGGATTGTATGTCTTGGACGAGCTACGAGTTCTAGATGTAGCTGCTTCGGGTGTTGATTTGTCTTCTTTCCATTAAACTTCTTCTTCCTCTAGCTTTTACTTGTGGCACTCTAGACTTGGTCATGTTTTAGCCTCTCGTTTAAAATATTTAATCTCTATAGGATCATTGGGGGATTTAGAAATTCATGATATTTCTGATTGTAGTGGTTGTAAACTGGTAAAGTTTTCTGCTTTACCCTTTAATCAAAGTGTTTCTTCTTCTGTTGCACCATTTGACTTGATTCATTCTGATGTGTGGGGACACTCTCCTGTTACTACAAAAGGAGGGTCCAGATATTATGTCTCTTTTATTGATGATCATACTAGATATTGTTGGGTTTATCTAATGAAGTGTAAATCTGACTTTTTACACATTTACACTTATTTTCGCTCATTGGTTAAAACTCAGCACTCTGCTGTGATAAAGTGTTTTCGTTGTGATTTGGGTAGGGAATATACATCTACAAAATTTTCCTAACTACTCACTTCTGATGGTACTCTGCACCAATCCTCTTGTACTGATACTCCCAACAAAATGGAGTTGCTGAAAGAAAACATAGGCATATTGTTGAGACCGCTTACTCTCTTCTCTTATCTACTGGTGTCCCAAGTCCTTTTTGGGGTGAAGTTGTTCTCACCGCTGTGCACTTGATCAATAAAATACCTACAGCTCATACTTCAGGTTTGTCTCCCTATGAAAAATTACATGGCCACTCTCCTGACTACTCTTCTTTACGAGTGTTTGGTTGCACTTATTTTGTTCTTCGTCCCCATGTTGAGCGTAACATTTTGTCTTCTCGTTCCACCATTTTGTGTTTTTCCTGGTTATGGTGCAGGCCAAAAAGGCTATCGTTGCTATGATCCTGTGGATCAAAAGTTATATGTCTTTCGTCATGTCTTTTTCCTTGAACATATTCCCTTCTTCTCTATTTCTACCATGCCTCATACCTTATCTAAGTCTGATCTCATAAGCATTGATCCATTCCTAGATGATCCTTCTCACCTTTCACCCTCTATTAGCCCCTCTTCCTCAGCTGATGTTTCCCCTCCTCCAATGCAGCCTTTTCCTTATCATTATTCTCGTAGGACTCAAGTAGCTACTGATGGTGGAACTATGATCCTCCATCTCTTCCTACGGTCATCTCAGCACCTCTTGTGATTGTAGATCCTACATCATCACGCTATCCAAAGCGCACTCGTAAGTCCACTCAGTTACCTGATTTTGCTTATTCTTGTTATTCACCTTCATTTACTTCATTTTTAGTGTCTCTTCACAATTTTTGTGAGCCCACCTCCTATACAGAAGCTGTTCTTGATCCTAATTGGCAACAGGCTATAACTGAGGAACTTGTTGCTCTACATTGGATCGATACTTGGAATTTGGTGTCTCTTTCACCTGGTAAGAGTGCTATTGGTTCTCGTTGGGTCTATAAGAACAAAACAAAGTCAGATGGTTCAGTTGAGCGTTACAAAGCCAGGTTAGTTGCAAAGGTTTTTGCTCAGAAATATGGTATAGACTATGAGGAGACTTTTGCACTAGTTGCCAAGATGACCACTATACATGCTCTCATTGCGGTTGCTTCAGTCCGTAAATGGAATATCTCTCAGATGGATGTCAAAAATGCATTTTTAAATGAGGATCTTAAAGAGGAAGTTTATATGGTACCTCCTCGTGGCGTGTCTCATAATCCAAGGGAAGTTTGCAGATTTAAAAAGGCGTTGTATGGTCTCATACAAGCCCCTCGTGCTTGGTTTGAGAGGTTCTCTACCATCGTTACTTCTCTTAGTTTTTCCTCTAGTGATGATGTTGTTGGTATTACATTGCTGAAGGCAGAATTGACTCATCAGTTTGATATGAAAGATTTAGGCCCTTTACGTTACTTCTTGGGTATTGAGGTTGCCCTTTCTCCTAAGGGTTATCTTTTATCTCAATCAAAATACATAGCAGATATCCTTCAGCGAGCTCGGCTTACCGATACTCGGACATGTGATACACCTTTAGAACTTAATGTTCGATATGGCCCTACAGATGGTACTCCATTACCTGATCCCACTTTGTACCGGACCTTGGTTGGTAGCTTAATCTATCTCACTATCACCTAACTAGATATTGCTTATGTTGTCCACATTGTCAGTTAATTTACTGCATCTCCCACTACAGTTCATTGGACTGCTGTTCTTCGTATTTTGCGCTATCTACGAGATATTCTTTGTCAGAGTCTTATTTTCCCCTCCAATTCTTCTTTGGATCTTTGTGCATATTTTGA
This sequence comes from Bretschneidera sinensis, assembly GCA_023935145.1. Classification (NCBI taxonomy): domain Eukaryota; kingdom Viridiplantae; phylum Streptophyta; class Magnoliopsida; order Brassicales; family Akaniaceae; genus Bretschneidera; species Bretschneidera sinensis. Next base: position 140,474,983 of record CM043698.1, on the reverse strand, counting down.
TGCTGATTGGGCTAGTGACCCTAATGATCGTAAGTCTACTACTAGCTTTTGCATCTTCTTAGGTGGCTCTCTTATTTCATGGAAGAGTAAGAAGCAACAAGTTGTTTCTCGCTCCTCCACAGAGGCCGAATACTGTGCAATGGCAACTATCACAAATGAGATTGTTTGGTTGCGTTGGCTCTTGGTAGATATGGGGGTCTCAATTACTACTCCTAATCCGCTTTATTGTGATAACAAGAGTGCAATTCAAATTGCCCGTAATTCAGTTTTTCATGAGCGGACTAAACATATTGATATTGATTGTCATACTACTCGGCAAGAATTACAACGTGGGACGATTACATTGCCATTTATATCTTCATCCATGCAGATAGCTGACTTTTTCATAAAGTCTCAAACTGTTCAGTGGTTTCGTTTCTTTGTTGACAAACTCTCGATGCTTCTTGCTGCCGCATCGTGAGTTTGAAGGGGGCTGTAAGAGATTATGTTTATTAGCTTGGTTATATTAGTCATTTGGTATTATCAATAAGGGTAGAATAGTCTTTGTTGTTTCCTATATAAACCCACATTTTTCTCTTGTAAATATTCACTATTGCAATCAAACCCTAGCTTCCCTTTTCTTCTCATCCCAGTACTCTCTTCAATTCTCACAAGTTCTTTTGCTTCAAGAATGGTGCTGAATCTAACAGGAAATTATCAGCGTTTAACATGGAAAGATTGTTGGTAGGTTATTACCATCCTATAGACCAGTGCGACAATTATGCTTTATATGGCCCTTATGCTAGTTGCAACATCAATAACTTCCCTGCATGCACCTACATAAAAGGATTTGAACCCATATCTCCCAGCAGATGGAGTTGGTCTGATTGGTCTGATGGGTGTGCTCGAAAGACTGAATTGAGTCATGATGAAAGAGATGGATTTCTGAAGCTTACAGAGGTAAAATTGCTGGACACATCTCGTTCCTGGGTTAATAAGAGCATGGGACTTCAGGAATGCGAGGAAATTTGTTCAAGAAACTGCTCGTGTTGCATATGCAAATTCAGATATTAGTTCAGGAATTGGCTGTATGCTTTGGTTTAATGTCCTGATTGACATAAAACAATTGTCAGAAGGTGTTGGGCAAGACCTCTATGTCCGGATGGCTGCTTCAGAACCAGGTACGTCTTTTCTCATGAACTTTTCTGTAGCTACACAGATTTCAATGCTTGACACAGATCCTAACTCGTTCTAGTTTCTTCCAAGTTATTGCAAAGTAGTGCACAAGAAGGGAGGGAGACAAAAAAATCTAGTTATGCTAAAACTTTTAACATACCTAATAATTTTACTTCCACTCTCTCAAATTCAAGTAGTTATGCTGAAACTTTCAATTTGTCTACTAATTTTATTTTCACTATTTCAGATTCAACTCAGACAAGCAGACAAGAAAAGAAGCAAGGAGCATAAATCAGGAAGAAGCAAGCAGTACTAATCAGTATCTTCTCCATAGTATTAGTCATGGGGGTTATGTTGCTTGGATGGATCTTGTATATGCGGAAAAAGAAACTTAGAGAGAACGGTAAGCTAACTCAACCTGAAATTCTATCAACTTCATAAACTATAATTAAGAGTACTATTTTCTATTTCTACATTAATGGTAAATGGTAGATTTAGCTACATATTTACCGAAGAGAAAAAGGCATGAAAAGGTCTACAATGATGAAGGTGGGAAAGAAGAAATTGAGTTACCGATATTTGATATCACCACAGTAGTGAACACCGCGGATCACTTGGCAGAAAATAACAAGTTGGGGCAAGGTGCTTTTGGACTTGTATACAAAGTAAGATTCTGAAATACTGCAAAGATAAGTACTTTCTCCTTATACAAAACTATAATAACTTTGACTGATGACGATTTATAGGGCTCATTGGTTGAGGGAAAACAGATAGCAGTGAAGAGGCTTTGTAAGAATTCAGGACAAGGAGTGACAGAGTTCAAGAATGAAGTTTCATTGATTGTCAAACTTCAGCATAGGAATCTTGTAAAGCTTCTAGGTTGCTGCGTTCAAGGAGATGAAAGAATGCTGATTATGAATACATGCCTAACAAAAGCTTGTACAACTTTATTTTTGGTATATTCCTCTCTGAACTGTCAAACTTTATGTAGTTCTGTGTATTATAATTGTTTCTGAAATACTTTCTTAATTATTCTTCTTTTTTATCTTTTGGGAAAATTGAATTATGGTGTTGGACTAAAATAAAAAAAAAATGCTAGATCAAACGAGAGGAAAAATGCTTGATTGGCACAACCAAAACAACATCATTGGGGGAATTGCTAGAGGCCTTGTTTATCTTCATCAAGACTCCAGGTTGAGAATTATCCATAGAGATCTTAAAATGAGTAATGTTTTACTAGACAAAGATATGATCCCAAAAATATCTGACTTTGGCGTTGCTAGAACATATGGAGGGGATCAGATTAAGGCAAGAACTAACAGAGTTGTTGGAACATAGTAAGCATATATGCTTCAACTTGTTTTGTCTCTCTCTTTGAATTGCTTGTAATCTTACTTTTTTTTTCCTGTGTTATGTTGCTTTCCAGTGGTTATATGTCTCCCGAGAATGCAGGTTATGTCTCGATGCATTCAAGTCGGACTGTTGTGTGTGCAACGAAGACCACAAGACTGGCCAAATATGTCATCCATGGTTCTAATGTTGGGTAGTGATAACTCATTGCCACAACCAAAGCAGCCTAGTTTTTTCACAGAAACAAATATGTGCGAAGCAGAGTTGTCATCCAGCAATCTCGGATCATCTTGTACTTTAACAAACGAAATCACCATTTCAATGTTGGAGCCACGGTAGAGAATGATCTCTCAGCAGAAAAAAGGCAGGGTTGTTTTCTCTCTCTCCCTTTTGGGTCAAAATCAAAGAAACAATAAAAGATATAGCAAGTGTTCAGCAGTTTCACTTCAAGATATATAATGGTAGACTGATATTGTCAAATGATAAAGTTCTTTTTTACTGTTAGGATCCCTAAGATGCTTCGATATTGTATTTTGATCAATATTATGATAAATTATCGTTTTAACTACTATATCATTCATAATGTCAATGCGAGGGATTCGATGTTGAAAAATTTATTGTATTTTTTTCCTCCTATTTTTCACTCATCAATCATTCAAACTGGGAGGATTGTGATTTGTACATGTAAGATAAAAACATCAACCTTTTGTGTTTTCTTTCCTCTCACTTTTCTCTCTCTAAAAGTATATTCCACAACTTTTATTTTCTTTCCCTTTTCGCTCTTTTACAGTAAAAGAGAAATGTAAGAGGAAAAAAAATTTAGAAAATGAAAAACTAAAAAAATAAAAAATAAGAAGATTTAACTTATTATTTTAAAAGAGATAATGAAAACTAAGAGGAAAGAAATTAATTTTCTATTATCCTTGTTCATTAAAAAATTATCTAAGCAAGTGGTAGGTATTGAAACTGCAAGGTCAATTCAAAGTTATCACACAGCAAAGTCATGTCAGAGGTCTTTAGATTCATATGAGTAATGGTCTGAATTGTCAAATTAACACATTATCTGCCTCATCGGAATAAGAAAAAAGTTGTCTATTGGAAAACTCAGCCATCTGTTATTGATGGGTACTTCCAGATCCTGTTACACTACATATGATGACCATTGAAACTGAATCATGAAAAACAAGAACAGAATGAAAGGATTTACTCTACTGTTTGTTTTCATGTTTCTATTCTCCATCCCAAGAATCTCCACTACTCGAGATACTATTACTCCTAGTAAATCAATCAGAGATGGTGAGACGGTAATTTCTGCAGGTGGAAGCTTTGAACTGGGGTTTTTCAGCCCTGGAAATTCAAGCAGTAGATATTTAGGAATTTGGTACAAGAAAATAGATCATAATAGGACTGTTGTGTGGGTCGCCAACAGAGAAACTCAACTTTCTGATTCCTCAGGTGTTCTAAATATCACTGATAAAGGAATCCTTGTTCTCGTCAGTAGCAGAAACGACAATGTTTGGTCATCCAATACATCAAGAATTATCAGACAAAACCCAGTTGGACAACTATTGGAATCAGGAAATTTTGTTGTTAAAGATGGAACTGATAATAACAACCCAGAAGACTTTTTGTGGCAGAGCTTCGATTATCCATCTGATACTTTACTACCGGGAATGAAACTTAGGAAAAACTTGGTTACTGGCTTTGACACGTTTTTATCATCCTGGAAGAGCACAGACAACCCTGCTTCCGGTGACTTTACATATCGTCTAGATCTCCATGGGGTTCCACAATATTTTCTTAAGGGGAGTATCATACAGTATAGAGCGGGGTCCTGGAATGGCCTTCGTTTGATAGGGGCTGCTGGAATCAAACCAAATGCAATATATACATATGAATCTGTGTGGACTGCAAATGAGATCTATTACAAGTTTGAGCTCCGAAACAATTCCGTTGCTTCAAGATCCAGCAGGAATATTTCGGCGTTTAACATGGATAGATCAATCACAGAATTGGTTAAGTTACCATGCTCTAGACCAGTGTGACAATTATGGCTTATGTGGTGCTTATGCTAGTTGCAACATCGATAATATCCTTGTATGCACCTTCTTGAAAGGATTTGAACCCATATCTTCCAGCCAATGGAGTTTGTCATATAGGTCTGATGGGTGTGCTCAAAAGATTAATTTGAGTTGTGATGATCAAGGAGATGGCTTTCTTAAGTTTACAGAGGTAAAATTGCCAGACACCTCTGGTTCTTGGTTTAGTGAGAGCATCGGACTTAAGGAATGCGGGGAAATTTGTTCTAAAAACTGATCGTGTGGCATATGCAACTTTAGATGTCAATTTAGGAATTGGGTGTTTGCTCTGGTTTAATGACCTGATTGACATAAGGCAAGTCTCTGAGAATGGGCAAGACCTCTATGTTCGGGTGGTTGCTTTAGAACTAGGTACATCTTTTCAGCTAAAATTTTTAAGTATCTAATTACTAAGTTTTCTTCTTTAATAGTTCTTCAGAGTAGCTACACATTTGCAATTAAGTAGTGCACAACGAGGAAGGTTAAAAAAAAAAAATCAAGTGGTTGCTGAAACATTTAAAATGTTTACTTTCACTCTCTCAGGTACTACTCAGACAAAGTGGGAAATAGTACTAATCAGTGTCTTCTCCATATTATTAGTCACGGGAGTGCCGTTGCTTGGATGGATCTTGTATATGAGGAAAAAGAAAATTAGAAAGAAAAGTAAGTTAACTCAACTTGAAATTCTATCAACTTCACATACTTAAGTTAAAGACCATTTTCTAGTTTGAAACAAAATTACAGATTTTGATACAAGAAAAACAAATAAATTGTCAATTGAACGTGTTTGGTGGAAAAGATAATCTTTCTCCTATGAGTGTGTTGGGTGGATAGGATAAGGGGGAAGATGGGATGTCTCATCTGTTCATAATAGGGTAAAATCATCCTACCCTCCCCTTCATCATGTCCACCAAACGCACACTAAATGTGTATGATGTGCTAGGTTATAGGGCATATGCTATTTGTTACAAAAGATTTATGCAGGGAATATGAGAAACAGCCATGAAAAGGATTACAATGATGAAGGTGGGAAAGAAGACATGGAGTTACCGATATTTGATATGACGACCATAGTGAACGCCACGGATCACTTTTCAGATATCTACAAGTTGGGGCAAGGTGGTTTTGGGCCTGTATATAAAGTAAGATTCTGATATATTGCAAAGGTAAATACTTTCTCAGAGTACTCAAAATTTGATTTTATGTTGAATTATAGGGTAAGTTAGCAGATGGGAAAGAGATAGCAGTAAAGAGGCTTTCTAAGGATTCAGGACAAGGTCTAACGGAGTTCAGAAATGAAGTTTCACTGATTTCCAAACTTCAGCATCGCAATCTTGTGAAGCTTCTAGGTTTTTGTGTTGAAGGAGATGAAAGAATGCTGATTTATGAATGCATGCCTAATAAAAGCTTGGATTACTTTATTTTTGGTTTATTCCTCTCTAAACTCAAACTATATCTAGTTTTATACTATATTTAAATTGTTTCAGGTATACATTCTTTTTTCTTATTCTTTTTATACATTTTGAGAAAATTTGTCAGATAAAACAAGAGCAAAATTGCTTGGTTGGCATAAGCGTAACAACATCATTGGTGGAATTGCTAGAGGGCTTGTTTATCTTCATCAAGACTCTAGGCTGAGGATTATTCATAGAGATCTTAAAACGGGTAACATTTTACTAGATAAAGATATGATCCCAAAAATATCTGACTTTGGCATTGCTAGAACATTTGGAGGGGATCATATTATAGCAAGTACTAACAGAATTGTTGGAACATAGTAAGTATATCTGCTTACTTTTTTCTTTTGGTACATTGTCAAGGAGAGGGAATGAACCCAAGTCTCCTATATGAAGAACCTGGAAGTGACCACTAGGCCAAGAGGCGTGGGTCTAATTATATGTTCTTCAACTTGTTTTGTCATTCTCTTTGAATCGCTTGTAATCTTATTTTCTTTCCTTTGTGATGTTGCCTTCCAGTGGTTATATGTCTCCCGAGTATGCAGGTTACGGGCATTTTTCAGTGAAATCTGACGTCTTCAGCTTTGGTGTTTTAGTACTTGAGATTGTGAGTGGGAAGAAGAACAGAGGTTTTTACACCCTAACCACAATGATAACCTTCTTGGACATATAAGTCCTGAAAATTTGCAGTTTTGCTTTGTTAGAAAAAGTAATGATAGAACTGCAGTTCCTGAAAATGAGAAAAAATTTATGTTCTTTGTTCATAAGGAGTCTAATCATCATTTTGGTGTGTTTCAGGCATGGAGACTCTGGATAGAAGGGAAGCTATTGGAACTAGTAGATAAGTTGTTTGGTGATTCTTGTTCTTCATCTGAAGTATCTCGATGCATTCAAGTTGGACTGTTATGTGTGCAGCAAAGACCAGAAGACCGGCCAAATATGTCATCTGTGGTTCTAATGTTGGGCAGTGATAACTCATTGCCGCAACCAAAGCAGCCTGGTTTTTTCACCGAAACAAATCTGCGTGAAGCAGGGTTCTCACCCTGTAATCATAGACCATCTTCGCCTTCAACAAATGGAATCACCATTTCAATGTTAGAGCCCCGGTAGGATATCATCTATTGAACCGAACAAGGGTAGGGGTTTCTCGTCAAAATCAAAGAAAGAAAACAATGAAGTTACAAATTTTCAGCAGTTTCACTTCAAGCTATTTACTAGTAGACTGAAGTAGCAGGCAGTTGCTTTCAGCATATACCACTTGAGCTGGTAGATCTTTAAATAATTGATCTTGACAAATAATGGGTATTAATAGGTAGACCACTTGCTGCCAATAGTGTTCCCAAAATTGTATTTTAATACTACTAAGTTCTAGTCTACTATAAGGATACCTATGAGGAGAGATTTATATTCTCTGGTTTTGATCCATATCCAGATAAACTAGACACAACTTCTAAAAGAGTTTTTTTTTTTTTTTTGATAAATGTAAAATTTTATTTACCCAAAGCACATAATTACAAAGCAGGAAGCCTGTTACAACTGAGGAAACCAGATGCTAGGCTAACTGATAAAAACAACAAAACAACCAGATGGTTTTGTCTTTTCCCCACTTCTTTCGGCAGGGAAAACTAGGATCTAGCAAGTTCTATGGACTATGGAAGTGCATTTTCTTTCAATTCAATGCCATTTCAATGGACCTGCCAGCCAATTTTTTTTCTAGTCATTTGTAAAACAAAACAACAGACATTCTCTCTTAATTGCTTGATCATTTTTAGCAGGGGTAGGGTTTATCAAAAAACTAGAGATCGAGACATAATTCAAGTTATTAGGCAGCTTAGGGTTTATTTCTTTTCATTAAGTAGGACAAAAGCGAATTGATAGAGTGTGGTGCAATAAGGAACATCAACTAGCAGTTTTGGGAGGTGAAGTTCTACGATGCACATCCACTTGATGGTATCAAGCCTAAGCCTTTGATTATAAAGAACAAACTTTTTGTGCCTTCACAATTTATTTTTTAAGAGAAGAAACATTTGGACCGAAAGGATGGAAAAACTGCTCGAGTCTGATTAAAGTTCATGAGAGTTAGATGGCGCTGTCTCCCAAATTTAATACCAGAATTGAAGAGGAGGTACGAGGTCCTTTTCGACGACTAATTCTCTCAAATTGATACCATACACTTTGCACATTTACTGGATATAGTCATCTTTGGCTTGTGTCAATCTTGTTGAGACAAAAACTTACATCCTGTGTCGAAAACCCTGGTAAATTCTACTCAACTACTCCTTATTATTATTTGACGGTATATCTGAGCTTGAAATTGAATAGCATTCCTGTAAGATTTGAAGTTTATGACCCCACCCCACATGTAAAGGACTAATACACCTGTACCACCATACAACTAGGCTGGTCCTGCCTTCTCTGCTTAATAATATATATTTCATATTTGAGTAATGGAAATGTATAACCATGAGGAAATCAATAGAAGAATTTAGAATGCTTTTTGTGTACTTTTCTTTATTCTTCATCCTTGTAACTTCCACAACACTAGAAACTGTAACTCCAAGTGAATCTATCAAAGACAGCGAAGATGATACTCTAGTTTCAGCTGGTGGAAGCTTTGAACTTCGATTTTTCAGCCCAGGTAAATCGAGCAATCATTACTTAGAAGAAAAATCATCTTTTCTTGGCTATTTTACCACATAGATGCATAACAAAATGGATTTGTTTATTTCCTTGGCAGCAACCAGATTAAATAGAGTGGTGAAAGGAAAATACTTCTCACTATCAGGGGAAGCCTATCAAAGTGTCAAACTTCTACTGTATATAATAGTACAGTGGCGTGTGGAAGGATGCATAAAGCACTACTCACAATTTACATCAACATGAGTCAGTTGACCAGGGATACTTGGTTGCAAATGTTTCTCTCCCATTTTTCTTCTTCGGCAGCTAACTGATAACATTCAACTTATGTTAAGGATGCATTTACAAATAATATATATAAGCACACAGTTGCTACATCTTCTGCTTCCACTGTTGTCGATATAATTCATTCATGCCAAATTATTTAGCAGCAAAAAGTTGACAATATTTACTCAAGTTGTGATTCTTCACATCAGGTAAATTCTATCTATACCTTAATTTTCCAGATCATGTAAATAGTTTAGTTTCCTCTATCATTTATTCATCATCATATGATTACTGTAGCTCCAGAGGTTGATTCTTTGTTCCTTTTTTTAATAGTTTGACTCTGAACTGCTGGTGATAATCTGTTGCTCTGCTTTCATTTAGTTTAATCAATGAGATAACTTGCTTTTCAGTGACCTTAATAACAACAAAAAAGTTGGATAAGAGCTCAACTAGCATCCATGTTCTTTTATTTTATTTTATTAAATCAAATCTGATATGGTATAAACTTGAAGCCTTTATAATTTTACACATAAGTCATAACAAAATGGGCCAGAGCGGCCAATAGGTATATTGCCATTTTCAAATTCAGGCAGCCTTGTTTTCAGTTTTTTATTAATGGGAAACATACACAGAATGATACAAAAGTTATAGTACTAGTATTCACTTTGTCTTTATTAGTTTGCATTTCTTTTGGGCTTCTGGTTAAGTTCAATCTGGTGGGCCATTTGTGATTTCCACACGGAAGATCTTGAATAACTAGTCACTCTCAGTTTCTCCTTGAAAGTTGAAATGGTAATGCCTGGAAAAGGAAGTTTCCTTAGTTGATATCTTTTATGAAACTTGATATATTTTACTAGTGGTATATATATACACACACACACACATTTCTTAAAATAATTTCATTTTAAATTAGTTTTGCGTGTTTTGTTTAACTGGAGCTTTTGTAGCACTGTGATGTAAGCATAGCATCTGATACTGAAATTCTGAGTTAAGCCACAAGGTTCAGGAAAATGACTTGATTCACTTACTTCATTGACCATATGAATATATTGTTATGTACTCAGACTAAATTTTGTAGTAATTTACATTTATAGTATTTTTTTTAATTACAGAGAATATTGTACCAACAAAACATACAATGAGATGATATAGATTTTGCTCCTTCAATTGAACAAGTTGTGATGGCATATTAATAGCTGATGGCTTACAAAGATATTTCAACAACCAGGTTTGCTTATTCTGTTTTCCTGTTGATATTCTTATGTTATGGCTTCAAGTTTTCTCATTCTGCAAGTGACACTATCTCACGCGGACAAAATGTCACATATTCCAAAACAATCATTTCATCTTGTTACAACTTTGCACTAGGGTTTTTCCGTCCTGGGAACTCGACAAAGTACTACTTGGGAATTCGGTACAAGAAAGTTTCAGAACAAACTATTGTATGGGTAGGAAATCGAGATTACTCGCTTTCAGATTCTTCTTCAGCTCTTACTATCAGTAGTGATGGCAACCTTGTGATTTTGGATGGTAAAATTTCTTACATGGTGAATGAAAACACAAGTGCTACACTGCTGGATTCAGGAAATCTTGTTTTGAGAGATGAAAACTTGAATATCTTATGGCAGAGTTTTGACTTTCCTTCGGATACTTTCTTGCCTAGAATGAAGTTTGGATATAGTAGAAGGACTGGAAAAACTTGGTCATATGTTTCTTGGAGAAGTCCTGAAGATCCTACTGCTGTAGTTTTCTCCATGGAGCTCAGTCGTAATGGGACAGGGGAGGTTCTTATCATGAATGGCTACAAAATTATTGGTTAAGTGGGACCTGGGATGAGCAGAATTTTGCTGTGGCTCCTGAAATGCATTTAATGGGCACATCATTAAATTATAGCTATTATAACAATGATAAGATTAATTATTTCACATATGATTTCTATAGCAACAATACTCTTAGTAGATTTGTAATGGATGTATCAGGGCAAATCAAGCTGTTGACTTGGCTGGAAAATATCAAGGAATGGAATTTGTTCTTGTCACTACTGAGAGATCAATGTAAACTCATTGGTTACTGTGGGGCTTATGGAATTTGCAGTTTGAATTTCACTCAGCCGTGTGATTGCTTGCCAGAATTTGAACCACGCTCGTCTGAAAATTGGAATTACAAGAATTATTCCGGAGGGTGTGTGAAGAAAACCAATTTTCAGTGTACCAATAACAGTCAATTGAATGGAGCTGAGGTCAGGTTTATTATGCTGTCTAAAGTAGCACTGCCTTGAAGTTCAGTGGCTGTTAAAGTTCAGGGAAATGACAACTGCAAATCTGTTTGCTTGCGGAACTGCATCTGTACTACTTATACTTACAGCAATGCTAGCTGTTCAATATGGATTGGCAATCTTCTTAATCTGGAACAACTCTCAGAAGATGACTCGAATGGAACAGATTTTTATCTTAAACTTGCTGCTTCTGAGTTATTTACTGGAGAACATGGTAATAGAATGTCTCTCTTGATGGTTATATTTTATAATTTTGTTTAGCAATATTTTTCTTTCTTGTAGATGGCTACTTTAAGTATACAAACTAGTGGCCCCAATTTAATAAGTTTGTCTATTTATGGAACAGATAACATTACCAGGAAGCTGTTGATTGTCATTCCTCTTACTCTTTCTCTGGTTGTTCTCACTTCAGCCTTATTCACTTGATGGATGCGGAGGAAAAACCACAAGAAAAAAGGTATGTATTTCTCATTAGCAACAAAAATATGATTAGTGATATGGAAAATGGAAATGAAGGGAATATATTTTGTTTTCCATAGAATTGAGTAGAGATTATTGGTTTCCTGTGAGCTTAAAAGCCTTAAAGTTGATATAAGATAATTTCTAATGAATACTTGTGGTTTTTTCTGTTCTTCTTCAAGAAGGGGAGGACTTACTATTATTTGATCTGAGTGCTTCTATTGGAACAAAGGATGTAGAAATTCCATTGTTCAGTTTTTCTAGTGTATCAACTGCTACCAGCAACTTCTCTGCTGTAAATAAACTTGGAGAGGGTGGTTTTGGCCCTGTGTATAAGGTAAGATTCAAAGACTGCTCGCAACCCCTTGAGAAGAGAAGCATTAAATTGATGCATGATATTCTACTTGGTGAATCCCCAATTGGCCAATAAAAATTGGAATGGAACTAGAAATAAGATACCACTTCAAGAAGTATTTTCAGTAGTTGATTATAAACTAAGCTCACATTTCTACTTCAGGGAAAATTACTGAAAGGATCTGAGGTAGCTGTGAAAAGACTTTCGAAAAGATCTGGACAAGGGTGAGATGAGTTAAAAAATGAAGCAATGCTCATAGCCAAACTCCTACACAAGAATATCTCGTGAAAGTACTAGGCAGCTGCATTGAAGAGATGAAAAGATTCTTGTCTATGAGTATTTTCCGAACAAAAGTTTGGATCTTTTTATCTTTGGTTTGTAATTTCTCTCATTTCAATTACATGAAAACACCTTTTGTTCACTATAGTTCTTGTCCATGGATAGAAATTTGGTTATAGGTTTGATTGTTCTATTTCTCTGTCTTATTTATAATTGGAACGGATCCAACCAAACATGGAATACTTGATTGGGGAACCCGTGTCGGCATTATTGAAGGGATTGCTCAAGGACTTCTTTATCTCCATCAGATTTCCAGGTTACAAATTATTCATAGAGATTTGAAGGCCAACAACATTTTTTTGGATAGAGACATGAACCCTAAAATTTCGGACTGTTAGATGAAAAATCAAGGATGATATGTGATCTTATATTTTCTGTTTACTTCTAAAGGCATGGGATTTGTGGAGAAGTAATAGGTCATTGGAGCTTATGGATCAAATTCTTGGAGTTACATCTTCTGCTAATGCAGGATCAAGGTGCATTAACATAGCGCATCTTTGCGTCCAAGAAACTGCAGCTGATAGGCCTACCATGTTTGATGTTTTCTTGATGCTAAGTAATGAACTTGCGATTCTGCCTTCACCAAACCAACTGGCCTTCTCAAATGTGAGAAATGTTTTGGATCCAGATCCAGGTAATAGCATGGCAGAAATATGTTCTATGAATGATGTAACAGTCTCAGTTATGGAACCTCGATAAGTATTGCATTCTGCAATTGGATTTCAATCTCAGAAAAGTAGCCTGATTATGTTTATAGATTTTTAATTGAACATATAGGACATTTTTCTAGTGGTCATGACAATCCATATCTGAATTATTCTATGTGACTGTCTTTGTGTGGCTTTTTCTTTCCATTGGTTTCAGTCTGGTATTTGGATCTAGTTTATAATATCATTATCTTCATATCCCAAAAAGAAAAATGTGCTTACCCTAATTAATCAATTCTACAGTGAGTCAGTGATGGATTAAAACAAAGACAAATGCAGTTATCTTACAAAGACTGCTATATTTTGCCACAATTCTATGGCCATTAGTAGTCCATGGTCAATATTAACATAATACGGTTTCACAGGTCAAAAGGTGATTCACTGGTTCATATTCATGTCAATTTGCTCAGTCAAAGAATTCTCTTCTGCAGCTGATACCATAACTCCAACTCAATTAATTGTCAACGACAATGTTAATTATGATTTAAATTCTTTTGCTCCAAACCCAGTATCAATAGGGCCTTTATTGGAATGTAACAAAACTGAGTGCAATGCAGCGATGGTTTCGGATCTCTATTTGTATTCCATTCATAATGGTGAAATCTCTCTCACCATCACATGTGGAGGTAAAAGTTTTAACTTCGAATTATGTAATTTTTTGTGTTAGTTTATTTTCTGCAGCTTTATTCTTAACAGGCAACACCTTAGCTTCATCATGCCAAAGTTTTGAACCATGCTTCTTTTTCCTTGATGATTCAAAGAAACAGTGTTTAGGAATATGGTACAAGAACTTTCCACATTGTTGTATGGATTGCAAACAGAGAAAACCCAGTTGCAAATTCACATGGTAGCTTAACAACTATCACTAATAGTGGAGATCTAGTTATCTTTAATGAAAAAATGAGACTCTCTGGTCATTCAATTCTTCAGGAGTAGTAGAAATGGAATTTGCAGAATCAACATAAATTCGATTTGTTAGTGCTTGAAGGGTTTTGTTCTATAGACTTCGTTTGGAACCAAATAAAAATAAAATTCATTTCATTTTCAAATGAATTGAAAATAGAATTCATTTAGAAATGAATTTTTATATTTGACTTTCTTATGTTAATTTGTAGAATTCAATTGAATTTTTATGTTTAAAATGTTTGGAAATAAATGAGTCAAAAGAGGAGGGAGATGGAGGCCCGGGGGGAGGGGAGGGAGAGGGAAGAAGAGAGGGAAAGAGATAATATTTTGATCAACATAACATTTTACTCTTTATTTTGTGAAATTTATTTATAAATTCTATATCTTTTGATAGAATTTACAAGTTAACTCAATTCCATCATCTCTACCAAACACATTATGAAAAACGTCAGTCGTCCTATTTTTCCATCATCTCCCTTTTCGTTCCTCTCACTTTTCTTCTCTGTCAATAATAAGAGGCTTAGTGATTATGGTTATGATTTGAATCAAGCATGCTGGGTGATTAAGTAACACTCTGAACTAATTACTATTTACGAATTGAAGAAAACCATTAATTTATCTGATTTGTTATCTCAAAGTAATTTGTTCCACAATCAATGGATGATTCTGCTAAGGAGAAAAAGCTAGCAATAATTGTGGTGACATCAACAGTTTTCTGGTGTACTTGCTTTTGGTGTGGCATGCTACTGTATAATTTGGAAGATCAAAAGGAAGAAAATAGGTCAGCATACCCATCAACCATTGTTGATATATTCTATGAAGAAAAGTCCAACATATTTTGTGACCTAGAGAGAAAAAATGGGATGAAAGAAGAGGGAAAGAAAAAAAATGAGTGGAGAGCATTTTTTTTATAATTTTTTTGTAAGAAAAAAATGAGAGAATTGATGTTTTCTTTTAACATGCACAAATCACATTTCTCCCAAATTGAAAAGATTTTGTGTTAAAATTAAATTATGCTAAACTGTTTTTTTTTCATCCCACTTTCACATTATCTTTACCAAAAATTTGATAGAAAACATTAGTACTCTTATTTTTTCATCTTTGCCTTCATCTCTCTTCTCCCTCTTCCTTCCTCCCGCTTATTTTCTCTACCAATCATAGATCAATGTGTCTAGTGGCATTTTATTTTTACGGCTAGTACCCAAATTCTAGTGAAAGTCTTATTTGCTAAGGAGAATTCGATAAATTTAGGAAAAATCACATTAACCTTCCTCAGATTCAATAAATTTGAATAGAAGAATTGAAATAGAAGCTCATATGTTTCCCCCCAATTTTTTAAATTTAAAATTCATACTAATTTTCCCATTTACACGTCTTACTTTGTTACCATTGCATCTGCCATAACTTCTTCTCAATTAAAGTAGGAGAGAGTGGTTTTGGTAATGTTTACAAGGTAATATGAAAAATGGCTTGTCCTATTATTTACTTTCAAAGAGCAAAAACTTCAACTTTCTTGTACCAAAAAATTTGCAGGGCAAGCTGTTAAAGGGACAAGAAATTGCAGTGAAGAGGCTCTCGTATAATTTTGTACAGGGTCTTCAAGAGTTTAAGAATGAAGTTATTATAATGATAGCCAAACTTCAACAGGGGAATCTTGTTGGACTTTTACTCCGTGCTTGGACTGAGGGGAATGAAATGAAAGAAAAGGAAAGTGTGCATATAAAGTCAATGGGATCCCAAATTGTATCAGCTTGTTGAGGTCACCTAGGCCATGATAGGTTGACATTAGTCAAAGGAGCAAGATCCCTGGGCTGTCATCTTTTTTGGCTTATCTCAACTTTTTTGAGTTGCAAAATAGATTTTTCTTTTCTTTTCCTCTCTTCCCTCTCTTTTTATTTTTTTCTCTCATTCTTTCTCTTTGGAAGTGATTTACTCTCTGCCCATTTTTGGCTTGTTATTCAAAAGTTTTTGGCGTTTATGATATAAATGTAGATATGTGGCCAAGACAGTAAGCATGGTATTCAAATCTCATACAAAAACCAGTAATAGAGATTGGTATCTTACATTTTAATTAGCCAAAGCTTTTACCTTCTTGGGTACCCATTTGTGCTTCTAAAATTTTCAAGTTTCAAAAATCACAATTTTGAATCGAGACAAAACATTAATTATTAGACTTGTAATAAATAGACACAGAAAATTTACGTAAGTCGAAATCAAAACTTTTACGTTCAAGGATGATAATGAGATAGATTTCTCTATAATCAAATTGGAATACAAATTAAAAAAGATAAAATTCTCTAAACTCAAATCTCAATATATTTAAATTTAGGTAGTCACAAATTTAATGGAAAAATACAAAATCTCACCGAAGAGAAAAATACGAATGGTGCTTAGCTACTCCTATATGTTGTTTTCTTCTTTTCCTTCTCGGTTTCCATGTGTCACCAATAATGTTCTAGCCGCCACTTGCTTTTCTTTTGCACCCAGAAACCTACTGTAATTTGAGATCAATTTCTTTGCTGTAAAAAATTGTAAAGTAAAACTTGTAGTACATATAGATTTTGATTATAAAATGTTTTCCACCATATTCCAAAATTTAAAGAATTTAAATCTATGTGCAAAACTAATGTATTATAAACTTAACTTCTCAATTTTTACCAAAGTTGATCCCACAAAGTACTCTTGTTCTTATTGTGTCCACTTGCATGATGAGGTAGCCATTAAAAATTTGAAGAATGGGCTCAAATTGTTTTCTCCATATTTCATGGGCTGTAATAAAGCCTAAGAATTCTAGATACCTTTAACAATCAGCTCCTCATGAAGCTATTGAAACTGCTTAATTATCAAGGGTCAATCCCTATCATTGTAAATATCATTGTAAATTTGACTTTGGAAGATAGTGAAGATGTGAATTAATTACCTTATAAAGAGGAATTGTCAATTGAAAACCTAAGTCATTTGTTCTTGATGGTACCGTCATATGCTTATAACAATATATAATAACCATTGAAATTGAGTAATTAAAAATTCAACAAAATGAAAGGATTTATTATAAATTTTATATTCTTGTTTCTAGATGGCAATCTAGGTGCTAAAAACTAACTGAGCTAATAGAGTCAATAAGGATTAAATTAAAAATTTAAAAATTTATTGACCAAATTGAATCTTTATCTAAAGAATTAATAGGATTAAATTTAAACTTTTGAGATTTATTTGATTAAATTAAAATCAAAATATAAATTTGACCAAAAGTCAAACTTTGAGACCAATGATTTCTTTTATCTTTTGTTTATTGTTATTTTTGTTTACAGTTTTTTTGTTAAGTTTATCCGATTTTCATTTAACCTCTATTTTTTTGAATGAAAAATGACAGTTAAAAAATCAAATACATTTAAAATAATATTTTACTAGTGTTTGGATTTTATAAAAATTAATTTTATGTAAAATAAGATTTTACACCGCTGAGTGATAAGTTTAATAAAACAACTTCCGTCATTTTTAATGGTTTAAGTTGTTTTACAAGTCATTAAAAATTTTTTTTCTTAAAAAAAAGATAAACCGTTTTTTTATTTTCTTAAAATTTCTCACTTATGTATTACACTACAAATTTTCTTTATTTTTTTTATATAATTTCATCGTTTATTTTCATATTTCAACCAAATAAAAAAATTTAACTAAAAATCTACCAATTTTACATACGTTGTAATAACAAACAGAGCTAAAAGCAGTTTTGCAACAAAATTGAGCTCGTGATTCACTCTGTTGGTCCAAGGAGTAACGTCCCTTAACAATTTTCTGGGCTGTCATCTTTTTTTCCCTTCTCTGAAATTTTCTGGGCAGCTAAACATATTCTTTCTCTACCTCTCTCTTTTTATTTCTTCTCTCATTCTTCCTCTTTGGAAGTGATTTTCTCTCCCCCCCAAATTTTTGGTATTATTCAAAAGTTTTTGGCGTTTATGATATAAATATAGTTATATGTGGCCAAGACAGTAGGCATGCAATGGAAGGCGCTTGTTTTGGGCGTAGATGTGTAGTCGAATCTCATACAAAAACCAGCCATAGAAATTGGTATGTTACATTTTAATTAGTCAAATCTTTTACCTTTGTGCTTCTAAAATTTTCTAGTTTCTACAATTACAACTCTGAATCGTAGTATAAAAAGAGACAAAGTATTAATTATTAGATCTGTCAGCTTCTCATAAAACCATTGAAACTGCTTAATTGTCAAGAGCCAGTTCCTGTCTGTCGCTGTAGATACCTAAGAACGATAATTGAAGTCGATACCAGGCTACCAGCTTTGAATTGCTAAATTTGACTTCGCAAGATAGTGAAGATGGCGAATTAATTACCTTATACAGGTATTGTCTATTGAAAAACTCAGTCATCTGCTCTTGATGGGTACTTTCAGATCTTTGTAACAATAGATAATAACCATTGAAACTGAGCAATTAAAAATTCAAGAACAAAATGAAAGGATTTATTATAAAGTTTGTGTTCTTGTTTCTATTCTATATCCCAAGAATCTCCACTACCCATGACACTATTACTCCTATTCGATCAATCAGAGATGGTGAGACAATAGTTTCAGAGGGTGGAAGCTTTGAACTGGGGTTTTTCAGCCCTAGTAATTCAAGCAGTAGATATTTAGGAATTTGGCACAAGAAAATAGATCCTAATAGGACTGTTGTGTGGGTAGCCAACAGAGAAACTCCACTTTCTGATTCCTCAGGAGTTCTAAATATCACTGACAAAGGAATCCTTGTTCTCCTCAGCAGCAGAAAAGACATTATCTGGTCATCCAATGCATCAAGAATTATTACACAGAACACAGTTGCACAATTATTGGAATCAGGAAATCTTCTTGTGAAAAATGGAAATGCTAATAATAACCCAGAAGACTTTTTATGGCAGAGCTTTGATTATCCATGTGATACTTTACTACCAGGCATGAAACTTGGAAAAAACTTGGTTACTGGTTTCGACATGTTTTTATAATCCTGGAAGAGCATTGACAATCCTGCTCCTGGTGACTTTACATTTCAACTAGATCTCCATGAGTTTCCACAATTTTTTGTTAAGAAGGGGAGTATCATACGGTATAGAGTTGGGTCATGGAATGGCCTTTGTTTGTCAGGGTCTGCTGCATTGAAATCGAACCCAATATATAGACATGCATTCGTGTCGAATGCGAACGAGATTTATTGTACGTTTGAGCTCCGAAACAGTTCTGTTGCTTCAAGAACGGTGCTGAATCTAACAGGAAATTATCAGCGTTTAACATGTAAAGATCGTTGGGTAGGTTATTACCATCCTATAGACCAGTGTGACAATTATGCCTTATGTGGTCCTTATGCTAGTTGCAACATCAATAACTTCCCTGCATGCACCTGCATAAAAGGATTTGAACCCATATCTCCCAGCAGATGGAGTTGGTCTGATTGGTCTGATGCTTGTGCTCGAAAGACTGAATTGAGTCGTGATGAAAGAGATGGATTTCTGAAGCTTACAGAGGTAAAATTGCTGGACACATCTCCTCTCTGGGTTAATAAGAGCATGGGACTTCAGGAATGCGAGGAAATTTGTTCAAGAAACTACTCTTGTGTTGCATATGCAAATTCAGATATTAGTTCAGGAATTAACTGTTTGCTTTGGTTTAATGTCCTGATTGACATAAAATAATTGTCAGAAGGTGTTGGGCAAGGCCTCTATGTCCGGGTGGCTGCTTCAGAACCAGGTACGTCTTTTCTCACGAACTTTTATGTAGCTACACAGATTTCAATGCTTGACACAGATCCTAACTCGTTCTAGTTTCTACCAATTGGTTGCTAAGTAGTGCACAAGAAGGGAGGGAGATGAAAAAATCAAGTAGTTATGCTAAAACTTTTAACATACCTATTAATTTTACTTCCACTCTCTCAAATTCAAGTAGTTATGCTGAAACTTTCAATTTGTCTACTAATTTTATTTTCACTATCTCAGATTCAACTCAGACAAGCAGACAAGAAAAGAAGCAAGGAGCATAAATCAGGAAGAAGCAAGCAGTACTAATCAGTATCTTCTCCATAGTATTAGTCATGGGGGTTCTGTTGCTTAGATGGATCTTGTATATGCGGGAAAAGAAACTTAGAGAGCACAGTTAGCTAACTCAACCTGAAATTCTATCAACTTCATTAACTATAATTAAGAGTACTATTTTCTATTTATACATTAATAGTAAATAATAGATTTTGCTACATATTTAGGGAAGAGAAAAAGGCATAAAAAGGTCTACAATGATGAAGTCGGTTAAGAAGAAATTGAGTTACCGATATTTGATATAACCATAGTAGTGAACACCACGGATCAGTTTTCAGAAAATAACAAGTTGGGGCAATGTGGTTTTGGACCTGTATACAAAGTAAGATTCTGATATACTGCAAAGATAAGTACTTTCTCATTATACAAAACTATAGTACTTTCTCATTATTATGAGTTTCAATCCTTCTTTCTCTAAGGAACCCAACCTATACCCCTTAGCCCCTTCCTCATATCCTAGAAACACACATTTTCTAGATCCTGGGCTAAGTCTATCATCCTTTTATTGTGCAAACACAGCACACCCAAAAGTCCTAAGGTTGTCCAACTCAGGGGGTTTTCCACTCCACATCTCTTCGGGAGTCTTTTGGTACACAACTCTAGACGGTGATCTATTAACCAAATACGTAGTAGTAGACACAGCTCCCCCCCAAAAACATTTAGGTAATCCGGATCCATTTAACATGCACCTAACTTTTTCCATAAGGGTCTTATTCATCCACTTAGCAACTCCATTTTGCTGAGGGGTTTCCACAACCGTCCTATGTCTTAGAATGCCATTTAACCTATAGAATTGATCAAGTTCCTGGTTAAAAATTTCTAAGCCATTATCGGTTCTTATCCCCTTAACTACTCTACCCATTTGAGTCTCTACCAGCCCTTTTCACACCACTAATTTATTCAAAGCATCTGATTTATTTCTAACCAAATAAACCCAAACCTTTCTTGAATAATCATCAATTAAAGACAGAAAGTAAAAGTTACCTCCCTGTGTTGGTGTCCTTGCTGGTCCCCAAAGGTCCGCATGAATGTAGTCAAGAATGCCCTTAGACTTGTGCACTCCGGTGTTGAAGCTCACTCGGTGTTGTTTCCCAAGAATGCAACACTCATAGAAATTAAGTTTCTCTACTTTGTTTCCACCAAGTAGGCCATCATTACTGAGAACTTGCAGGCCCTCTTCGCTCATATGTCTCAAGCGAGTGTGCCAAAGGGCTGCCTCATCCATCTCAGCCATCAAGCTTTCTGCCTGATCCTTGATTTCCATGTCTCCGATCATCTCATAGAGTCCATCCTTAATTGCTGCTTTGATCACTACCAAAGATCCCTTGGTTACCTTGATCTTTCATCCCTCTATCTTGCATGTGTATCCCATGGAATCCAGCTGCTCCAATGAGATCAAATTCTTCCTCAAATCTAGGAGATACCTCACATTTTCTAGCAGCCTTATCATTCCATCAAACATCCTCACCTGGATGTCTCTCGTGCCCCTCACTTGGTAAGAAATATCATTCCCCAAGAAAACCCTTTCATCATTGGTTTCCTTGAAATTCTTGAACCAACTCCGGTGAGGGCACATGTGATGAGTGCACCTGGTATCCAAGATCCATTTGCCGCTGTCTTCTTGCCCCTTGCTCACACTTGAGCACACAATAAGAACATCATCATCTTGCTGTTCTTTCTTAGCAACCGAAGCCTCTCCATTCTTGGTATGGATTCCTCCTCTATTCCTTGTCATCTTCTTGCAATCTTTCTTGACATGACCTTCCTTGTGGCAGTAGTAGTAACTCTTCCCTCCAAATCTCAGTTTGGAGTGCTCTCTCCCATGGCTCTCTCTTCTACCTCAGTCCCGGTAGTAGCCATGCATGTTGTTGTGCACTTTCCCATGGCTCTCTCCTCTACCTCTGTCTCGGTAGTAGCCATGCATGTTGTTGTGCACTCTCCCATGACTCTTTCCTCTACCTCTGTCTCGGTAATAGCCATGTATGTTGCTGTGCCCTCTCTCATGGTTCTCTCCTCTACCTTTGTCCTGGTAGTAGCCATGGTTGCTGTCATATTGAGTTGCTGGCCTTCTTTTAAAGAACAACCCTTTACCACTTGATGCACTCCTTATCTTGGCACCAAGATTATCTTGCAACTCTTTATTAGGATCAAATTTAAAAGCAAAGATTCGTTTACGAAGATACTTCTTATCCGGGAGAGTCTTGGAAAGAAACAACTCATCTAGTTTCTTCCAAATTACAGCTGGATCTTCCGAGTCTCTGCACTCCCTTGTGACATTATCCGATATGTGTAGGAAGATGGTGATGTAAGCCATCTTCTTCATCTCATTCTGGTGGTCCTCCGTGATACTTGCTGGAAAAGCATCATTTTCTCCAATCGCCAAGTCCACTTTTTGTTGCACAAGAACCTCCTTGATCTTCTGCTTCCACAGGAAAAAATCTCCCTTTCCATCAAACTTCTTAATACCGAAATTTGAACCCATCTTGCGAAGATGATCCCTTGATTTATGCAGCACCCACAAATGCTTTCCAACTTCTTCTAAACCTCAAGAACAGAGATCAAAGATGGATCTTAATACCGTTCTTGAATCAACCTCAAGAACACGAGCAGATCTTGATCTTTACATCGTTCGTGAATCACCCTCAAGAACGCGATCAGATATTGATCTTAACTCTGTTCTTGATTTACCTCAAGAACACGATCAGATATAGATCTTAACTCCGCTCTTGAATCACCCAAGAAGTTGATCTTTGATTCTTGGAGTCTTGACTCCGTCACCTTCTTGTTCTTGCTCCGATACCCGGCTGTGCTAGCTCTGATATCACTGTTGGTGGTATCTCCTCTGGCTCTGATACCTTGGAAACCACCTTGACAAGATGCCCAGGTGGTGATCTTCCAAACACCCAAGTCTATAATGACTTGTAAAGATTTGGAATTGAAAACAGAACAAAAAATCAAAGAAAGAAAGAAGACAAGCGATTTGTTATCGAGGTTCGGTAATGTGCCTATGTCCCCTTGAGTTCCTCCGAACTCTCTGCACTAAATCAATGGTTCTTTACAATTACAGCAACCCTCTCCAAGAAACCTCAAGTTCTTGAAGAAACCAAGAAGAGAACAAGAAAGTGATAGACCTATTACAATGCTTTCTATCAATTCTATACTACCCTCTCTTCTTTACAACCAGCCTCTCTGCAATGAGTCCCTCTTGTGTTTTGCATCTTTGCACTCTCACACAATTCTCTCATCCACACACATGTCTCACAAGTTACATCATCTTACTTGTGTGTCACAACTTTAATGTTGTTGAGATTGAACCTAGGTGACCCTTTATATAGTGCATAAACTTCTTGTCCAATCTTGTGTGTCATTCTCCACCCTTAGATCTTGATGACCACTCAACCATGGCCCTCCATCAATCCTAAGTGGTGTTGTGCGTTTCAACCTTGCATCCACGCACCTAAGAGGAGGTTTAAACAAGCTGCCCATGTGTGCCTCAGTGTGCCTAGCGCCTAGGCGCAGAACAGGGGGCGGTGCGGTGCTGGACAGAGCACCTTTGCAACATGTTCTGGACGGTGCGGCGCTGGTGGGGAGGGGTACGGTGCTGGCGCGCTTCAGAAAGCCTCCTTGCTGGGCGGTGTGGCGCTGGTGAAGGGGCGGTGCGGTGCACACTGATGTTGCCCTTCACACAGTAGTGCACACTACCTTCCCTTGTTGATTAGGGATGTGCACACACACCTAAACTGATGCACACACATGTGTGCAATCCTTTAACATTCTGTATTTTAATCTCCCAACCTTGGTTTAGACTTTAACCATATTTGAACCATGTTTAGATATGTTTAAACCTTAGAAAAATACCAACATATTCTGCTAATGCAGGATCAAGGTGCATTAATATAGCGCTTCTTTGCGTCCAAGAAACTGCAGCTGATAGGCCTACCATGTTTGATGTTTTCTTGATGCTAAGTAATGAACTTGCGATTTTGCCTTCACCAAACCAACTAGCCTTCTCAAATGTGAGAAATGTTTTGGATCCAGATCCAGGAAATAGCATGGCAGAAATATGTTCTATGAATGATGTTATAGTCTCAGTTATGGAATCTCGATGAGTATTGCATTCTGCAATTGGATTTCAATCTCAGAAAAGTAGCCTGAGTATGTTTATAGATTTTTAATTGAACATATAAGACATTTTTCTAGTGGTAATGACAATCCATTTCTGAATTATTCTATGTGATTGTCCTTGTGTGGCTTCTTCTTTCCATTGGTTTCAATTTGGTATTTGGATCTAGTTTATAATATTATTATCTTCATATCCCAACAAGAAAAGTGTGCATACCCTGATTAATCAATTTTACAACGAGTTAGTGGTGGATTAAAACAAAGACAGATGCAGTTATCTTACAAAGACTGCTATATTTTGCTACAATTCTATGGCCATTAGTAGTCCATGGTTCATATTCATATTCACAGGTCAAAAGGTGATTCACTGGTTCATATTCATGTCAATTTACTCAGTCAAAGAATTCTCTTCTGCAGCTGATACCATAACTCCAACTCAATTAATTGTCAACGACAACGTTAATTATGATTTAAATTCTTTTGCTCCAAACCCAGTATCAATAGGGCCTTTATTGGAACGTAACAAAACTGAGTGCAATGTAGCGATGGGTTTCGGATCTCCATTTGTATTCCATTCATAATGGTGAAATCTCTCTCACCATCACCTGTGGAGATAAGAGTTTTAACTTCGAATCTTGTAATTTTTTGTTTCAGTTTATTTTCTGCAGTTTTATTCTTAACAGGCAACACCTTAGTTTCATCATGCCAAAGTTTTGAACCATGCTTCTTTTTCCTTGATGATTCAAAGAAACAGTGTTTAGGAATATGGTACAAGAACTTTCCACATTGTTGTATGGATTGCAAACAGAGAAAACCAAGTTGCAAATTCACATGGTAAATAACAACTATGACTAATAGTGGAGATCTAGTTATCTTTAATGAAAAAATGAGAGTCTGGTCATTCAACTCTTCAGGAGTAGTAGAAATGGAATTTGCAGAATCAACATAAATTCAATTTGTTAGTGCTTGAAGGGTTTTGTTCTATAGACTTCGTTTGGAACCAAATAAAAATGGAATTCATTTCATTTTCAAATGAATTGAAAATAGAATTCATTTAGAAATGAATTTTTATATTTGGCTTTCTTATGTTAATTTGTAGAATTCAATTGAATTTTTATGCTTAAAATGTTTGTAAATAAATGAGTCAAAAGAGGAGGGAGATGGAGGCTCGGGGGGAGGGGAGGGGAGGGAGAGGGAAGAAGAGAGGGAAAGAGAGAATATTTTTATCAACATAACATTTTACTCTTTATTTTGTGAAATTTATTTGTAAATTCTATATCTTTTGATAGAATTTATAAGTTAACTCAATTCCGTCATCTTTACCAAACACATTATGGAAAACGTCAATCTTCCTATTTTTCCATCATCTCCTTTTTCGTTCCTCTCCTTCCTTCCTCTCACTTTTCTTCCCTGTCAATAATAAGAGGCTTAGTGATTATGGTTATGATTTGAATCAGGCATGCTGGGTGATTAAGTAACACTCTGAACTAATTATTATTTACGAATTGAAGAAAACCATTAATTTATCTGATTTGTTATCTCAATGTAATCTGTTCCACAATCAATGGATGATTCTACTAAGGAGAAAAAGCTAGTAATAATTGTGGTGACATCAACAGTTTTCTGGTGTACTTGTTTTTGGTGTGGCATGCTATTGTATAATTTGGAAGATCAGGGGGAAGAAAATAGGTCAGCATACCCATCAACCATTGTTGATATATTCTATGAAGAAAAGTCCAACATATTTTGTGACCTAAAGAGAAAAAATGGGATGAAAGAAGAGGGAAAGAAAAAAAAAAAAGAGTGGAGAGCATTTTTTTAAAAAAAATTTTGTAAGAAAAAAATGGGGGAATTTATGTTTTCTTTTAACATGCACAAATCACATTTCTCCCAAATTGAAAAGATTTTGAGTGAAAATTAAATTAAGCTAAATTGTTTTTTTTTTCATCCCGCTTTCACATCATCTTTACCAAAAATATAATAGAAAACTTTAATACTCTTATTTTTTCCATATCCGCCTTCATCTCTCTTCTCCCTTTTCCTTCCTCCCGCTTATTTTCTCTACCAAACATAGATCAATGTGTCTAGTGGCATTTTATTTTACGGCTAGTACCCAAATTCTATTGAAAGTCTTATTTGCTAAGGAGAATTCGATAAATTTAGGAAAAATCACATTAACCTTCCTCAGATTCAATAAATTTGAATAGAAGAATTGAAATGGAAGCTCATGTCTTTCCCCCCATTTTTTTTAATTTAAATTTCATACTAATTTTCCCATTTACACGTCTTACTTTGTTACCATTGCATCTGTAACCCATAACTTCTTCTCAAGTAAAGTAGGAGAGAGTGGTTTTGGTAATGTTTACAAGGTAATAGGAAAATTGGCTTGTCCTATTATTTACTTTCAAAGAGCAAAAACATCAACTTTCTTGTACCAAAACGATAGGTGAAGCCGAGACAAGCTTTGAATTGCCAAATTTGACTTTGCAAGATAGTGAAGATGTGA
The DNA here is from genome assembly GCA_023935145.1 of Bretschneidera sinensis. NCBI lineage: Eukaryota > Viridiplantae > Streptophyta > Magnoliopsida > Brassicales > Akaniaceae > Bretschneidera > Bretschneidera sinensis. The sequence goes on along the minus strand of CM043698.1, from coordinate 140,448,295 downwards.
ATTAATTAACTATCAAGGGTCACTTCCTCTTTGGAAGTGATTTTCTCTCCCCCCAAATTTTTGGCCTATTATTCAAAAGTTTTTGGCGTTTTTGATATAAATATAGTTATATGTGGCTAAGACAGTAGGCATACAATGGAAGGCGCTTGTTTTGGGCGTAGATGTGTAGTCGAATCTCATACAAAAACTAGCGATAGAAATTGGTATGTTACATTTTAATTAGTCAAATCTTTTACATTTCTGGGTACCCATTTGTGCTTCTAAAATTTTCTAGTTTCTACAATTACAACTCTGAATCGTAGTATAAAAAGAGACAAAGCATTAATTATTAGATCTGTCAGCTTCTCATAAAACCATTGACACTACAATTACAACTCTTGTTTCTATTCTATATCCCAAGAATCTCTACTACCCTTGACACTATTACTCCTATTTGATCAATCAGAGATGGTGAGACAATAGTTTCAGAGGGTGGAAGCTTTGAACTGGGGTTTTTCAGCCCTAGTAAGCAGTAGATATTTAGGAATTTGGCACAAGAAAATAGATCCTATTAGGACTGTTGTGTGGGTAGCCAATAGAGAAACTCCACTTTCTGATTCCTCAGGAGTTCTAAATATCACTGACAAAGGAATCCTTGTTCTCCTCAGCAGCAGAAAAGACATTATCTAGTCATCCAATGCATCAAGAATTATTACACAGAATACAGTTGCACAATTATTGGAATCAGGAAATCTTGTTGTGAAAAATGGAAATACTAATAACAACCCAGAAGACTTTTTATGGCAGAGCTTTGATTATCCATGTGATACTTTACTGCCAGGCATGAAACTTGGAAAAAACTTGGTTACTGGTTTCGACATGTTTTTATAATCCTGGAAGAGCATTGACAATCCTGCTCCTGGTGACTTTACATTTCAACTAGATCTCCATGGATTTCCACAATTTTTTGTTAAGAAGGGGAGTATCATACGGTATAGAGTTGGGTCATGGAATGGCCTTTGTTTGTCAGGGTCTGCTGCATTGAAATCAAACCCAATATATAGACTTTTATTCGTGTCGAATGCGAACGAGATTTATTGCACGTTTGAGCTCCGAAACAGTTCTGTTGCTTCAAGAACGGTGCTGAATCTACCAGGAAATTATCAGCGTTTAACATGGAAAGATCGTTGGGTAGGTTATTACCATCCTATAGACCAGTGTGACAATTATGCCTTATGTGGTCCTTATGCTAGTTGCAACATCAATAACTTCCCTGCATGCACCTGCATAAAAGGATTTGAACCCACACCTCCCAGCAGATGGAGTTGGTCAGATGGGTGTGCTCGAAAGACTGAATTGAATCGTGATGAAAGAGATGGATTTCTGAAGCTTACAGAGGTAAAATTGCTAGATACATCTCGTTCCTGGGTTAATAATAGCATGGGACTTCAGGAATGCGAGGAAATTTGTTCAAGAAACTGCTCATGTTGCATATGCAAATTCAGATATTAGTTCAGGAATTGGCTGTTTGCTTTGGTTTAATGTCCTGATTGACATAAAACAATTGTCAAAAGGTGTTGGGCAAGACCTCTATGTCCGGGTGGCTGCTTCAGAACCAGGTACGTCTTTTCTCTTGAACTTTTATGTAGCTACACAGATTTCAATGCTTGACACAGATCCTAACTCGTTATAGTTTCTTCCAAGTTGTTACAAAGTAGTGCACAAGAAGGGAGAGAGATGAAAAAATCAAGTAGTTATGCTAAAACTTTTAACATACCTAATAATTTTATTTCCACTCTCTCAAATTCAAGTAGTTATGCTGAAACTTTCAATTTGTCTACTAATTTTATTTTCACTATCTCAGATTCAACTCAGACAAGCAGACAAGAAAAGAAGCAAGGAGCATAAATCAGGAAGAAGCAAGCAGTACTAATCAGTATCTTCTCCATAGTATTAGTCAAGGGGGTTCTGTTGCTTGGATGGCTCTTGTTTATGCGGAAAAAGAAACTTAGAGAGCACGGTAAGCTAACTCAACCTGAAATTCTATCAACTTCGTAAACTATAATTAAGACTACTATTTTCTATTTCTACATTAATAGTAAATGATAGATTTTGCTACATATTTAGGGAAGAGAAAAAGGCATGAAAAGGTCTACAATGATGAACGTGGTTAAGAAGAAATTGAGTTACCGATATTTGATATAACCACAGTAGTGAACACCACGGATCACTTTTCAGAAAATAAGAAGTTAAGGCAAGGTGGTTTTGGACCTGTATACAAAGTAAGATTCTGATATACTGCAAAGACAAGTACTTTCTCATTATACAAAACTATAGTAACTTTGATTGATGATGATTTATAGGGCACATTAGTTGAGGGAAAACAGATAGCAGTGAAGAGGCTTTGTAAGAATTCAGGACAAGGAGTGACAGAGTTCAAGAATGAAGTTTCATTGATTGCCAAACTTCAGCACAGGAATCTTGTAAAGCTTCTAGGTTGCTGCGTTCAAGGAGATGAAAGAATATTGATTTATGAATACATGCCTAACAAAAGCTTGGACAACTTTATTTTTGGTATATTCCTCTCTGAACTGTCACTTTATGTAGTTCTGTGTATCATAATTGTTTCTGAAATACATTCTTAATTATTCTTCTTTTTTTTTTATCTTTTGGGAAAATTGAATTATGGTGTTGGACTAAAATAATAAAAAAAATATCAGATCAAATGAGAGGAAAAATGCTTGATTGGCACAACCGTAGCAACATCATTGGCGGATTGCTAGAGGGCTTGTTTATCTTCATCAAGATTCCAGGTTGAGAATTATCCATAGAGATTTTAAAACGAGTAATGTTTTACTTGACAAAGATACAATCCCAAAAATATCTGACTTTGGCATTGCTAGAACATTTGGAGGGGATCAGATTATGGCAAGAACTAACAAAGTTGTTGGAACATAGTAAGTATATATGCTTCAACTTGTTTTGTCTGTCTCTTTGAATTGCTTGTAATCTTACTTTTTTTTCCTGTGTTATGTTGCTTTCCAGTGGTTATATGTCTCCCGAGAATGCAGGTTATGTCTCGATGCAATCAAGTCGGACTGTTATGTGTGCAACGAAGACCACAAGACCGGCCAAATATGTCATCCATGGTTCTAATGTTGGGCAGTGATAACTAATTGCCACAACCAAAGCAGCCTGGTTTTTTCACAGAAACAAATATGTGTAAAGCAGAGTTCTCATCCTGCAATCTTGGATCATCTTGCACTTTAACAAGCGAAATCACCATTTCAATGTTGGAGCCACGGTCGAGAATGATCTCTCAGCAAAAAAACGGCAGGGTTGTTCTCTCTCTCCCTTTTGGGTCGAAATCAAAGAAACAATAAAAGATATTGCAAGTGTTCAGCAGTTTCACTTCAAGATATATAATAGTAGACTGAAGTACCAGGCTGTTATTACCAAAATAAAGTTCCAGGCAGTTGCTTCCAGTATATAACACTTGCGCTGGTAGATCTTTAGATAATTGATATTGTCAAATGATATTACCAAAATAAACTATGATTTCACTCAAAAATGTATTTTAAAATTAAATTTCTTTTTTACTGTTAGGATCACTAACATGCTTCGATATTGTATTTTGATCGATATCATGACAAATTATCATTTTTACTACTATATTTTTCATAATGTCAATGTTGAAAAATTGATAAAATAACAATCTAAAATATTTGTTTCCTCTTATTTTCACTCATCAATCTTTCAAATTGAGAGGATTGTTTTTTTTCCTCATACTTTTCTCTCTCTAAAAATATATTCCACCAACTTGTATTTTCTTTCCCTTTCCTATCTTTCCTATTAAAAGAGAATAGAAATGTAACAATAAAGAAAGGTTAGAAAATGAAAAACTAAAAAGATTTGATTTATTATTTTAAGAGAGATGATAAAAACTAAGAAAGAAGAAAATAATTTTCTATTATCCTTACTCAATAAAATAAATATATATCTACTCAAGTGGTCTGAATTGTCAAATTAACACATTATCTGCCCCATCGGAATAAGAAAAAGTTGTCTATCGGAAAACTCAGCCATCTGTTATTGATGGGTACTTCCAGATCCTTGTACACTACATATGATGACCATTGAAGCTGAATCATGAAAAACAAGAACAGAATGAAAGGATTTACTCTACTGTTTGTTTTCTTGCTTCTATTCTCCATCCCAAGAATCTCCACTACTCGTGATACTATTACTCTTAGTGAATCAATCAGAGATCGTGAGACGGTAATTTCTGCAGGTGGAAGCTTTGAACTGGGGTTTTTCAGCCCTGGAAATTCAAGCAGTAGATATTTAGGAATTTGGTACAAGAAAATAGATCCTAATAGGACTGTTGTGTGGGTAGCCAACAGAGAAACTCCACTTTCTGATTCCTCAGGTGTTCTAAATATCACTGATGAAGGAATCCTTGTTCTCATCAGTAGCAGAAACGACATTGTTTGGTCATCCAATACATCAAGAATTATCAGACAGAACCCAGTTGGACAACTATTGGAATCAGGAAATCTTGTCGTTAAAGATGGAACTGATAATAACAACCCAGAGGACTTTTTGTGGCAGAGCTTCGATTATCCATCTGATACTTTACTACCAGGAATGAAACTTGGGAAAAACTTGGTTACTGGTTTTGACACGTTTTTATCATCCTGGAAGAGCACAGACAATCCTGCTTCCGGTGACTTTACATATCAGGTAGATCTCGATGGGGTTCCACAATATTTTCTTAAGAAGGGGAGTATCATACAGTATAGAGTGGGGTCATGGAATGGCCTTCGTTTGATGGGGGCTGCTGGAATCAAACCAAATGCAATATATACATATGAATCTGTGTGGAATGCAAATGAGATCTATTACAAGTTTGAGCTCCGAAACAATTCCGTTGCTTCAAGATTGGTGCTGGATCCAGCTGGTATATTTCGGCGTTTAACATGGATTGATCAATCACAGAATTGGGTAAGTTACCATGCTCTAGACCAGTGTGACAATTATGGCTTATGTGGTGCTTATGCTAGTTGCAACATCGATAATATCCCTGTATGCACCTGCTTAAAAGGATTTGAACCCATATCTTCCAGCCAATGGAGTTTGTCATATTGGTCTGATGGGTGTGCTCGAAAGACTAATTTGAGTTGTGATGATCAAGGAGATGGCTTTCTTAAGTTTACAGAGGTAAAATTGCCAGACACCTCTGGTTCTTGGTTTAGTGAGAGCATCGGACTTAAGGAATGCGGGGAAATTTGTTCTAAAAACTGCTCTTGTGTGGCATATGCAACTTTAGATGTCACTTTAGGAATTGGGTGTTTGCTCTGGTTTAATGACCTGATTGACATAAGGCAAGTGTCTGAGAATGGGCAAGACCTCTATGTTCGGGTGGCTGCTTCAGAACTAGGTACATCTTTCCAGCTGAAATTTTTAAGTATCTAATTACTAAGTTTTCTTCTTTAATAGTTCTTCAGAGTAGCTACACATTTGCAATTAAGTAGTGCACAACGAGGAAGGTTAAAAAAAAATCAAGTGTTGCTGAAACATTTAAAATGTTTACTTTCAATCTCTCAGGTAATACTCAGACAAAGTGGGAAATAGTACTAATCAGTGTCTTCTCCATAGTATTAGTCACGGGAGTGCCGTTGCTTGGATGGATCTTGTATATGAGGAAAAATAAAATTAGAAAGAAAAGTAAGTTAACTCAACTTGAAATTCTATCAACTTCATATACTTAAGTTCAAGACCATTTTCTAGTTTGAAACAAAATTACAGATTTTGATACAAGAAAAACAAATAAATTGTCCATTGAATGTGTGTTTGGTGGACAAGATAATCTTTTTTCAATGAGTGTGTTGGGTGGATAGGATAAGGGGGAAGATGGGATGTCTCATCTGTTCATAATAGGGTAAAATCATCCTATCCTCCCCTTCATCATGTCCACCAAACGCACACTAATTGTGTATGATGTGCTAGGTTATAGGGCATATGCTATTTGTTACAAAAGATTTATGCAGGGAATATGAGAAACAGCCATGAAAAGGATTACAATGATGGTGGGAAAGAAGAAATGGAGTTACCGATATTTGATATGATGACAATAGTGAACGCCACGGATCACTTTTCAGAGATCAACAAGTTGGGGCAAGGTGGTTTTGGGCCTGTATATAAAGTAAGATTCTGATATATTGCAAAGGTAAATACTTTCTCATTGTATTCAAAATTTGATTTGATGTTGAATTATAGGGTAAGTTAGCAGATGGGAAAGAGATAGCAGTAAAGAGGCTTTCTAAGGATTCAGGACAAGGTCTAACGGAGTTCAAAAATGAAGTTTCACTGATTTCCAAACTTCAGCATCGCAATCTTGTAAAGCTTCTAGGTTTTTGTGTTGAAGGAGATGAAAGAATGCTGATTTATGAATGCATGCCTAACAAAAGCTTGGACTACTTTATTTTTGGTTTATTCCTCTCTATACTCAAACTATATCTAGTTTTATACTACATTTAAATTGTTTCAGGAATACATTCTTTTTTCTTATTCTTTTTATACATTTTGGGAAAATTTTTCAGATCAAACAAGAGCAAAATTGCTTGGTTGGCATAAGCGTAAAACCATCATTGGTGGAATTGCTAGAGGGCTTGTTTATCTTCATCAAGACTCTAGGCTGAGGATTATTCATAGAGATCTTAAAACGAGTAACATTTTACTAGATAAAGATATGATCCCAAAAATATCTGACTTTGGCATTGCTAGAACATTTGGAGGGGATCAGATTATAGCAAGTACTAACAGAATTGTTGGAACATAGTAAGTATATCTGCTTGTTTTTTTCTTTTGGTACATTGACAAGGATAGGGAATGAAACCAAGTCTCCTATTTGAAGAACGTGGAAGTGACCACTAGGCCAAGAGGCGTGGGTCTAATTATACGTTCTTCAACTTGTTTTGTCATTCTCTTTGAATTGCTTGTAATCTTATTTTCTTTCCTTTGTGATGTTGCCTTCTAGTGGTTATATGTCTCCCGAGTATGCAGGTTACGGGCATTTTTCAGTGAAATCTGATGTCTTCAGCTTTGGTGTTTTAGTGCTTGAGATTGTGAGTGGGAAGAAGAACAGAGGTTTTTACCACCCTAATCACAATGATAACCTTCTTGGACATGCAAGTCCTGAAAATTTGCAGTTTTGCTTTGTTAGAAAAAGTAATGATAGAATTGCAGTTCCTGAAAATGAGAAAAAATTTATGTTCTTTGTTTTTACGGAGTCTAATCATCATTTTGGTGTGTTTCAGGCATGGAGACTCTGGATAGAAGGGAAGCCATTGGAACTAGTAGATAAGTTGTTTGGTGATTCTTGTTCTTCATCTGAAGTATCTCGATGCATTCAAGTTTGACTGTTATGTGTGCAGCAAAGACCAGAAGACCGACCAAATATGTCATTCGTGGTTCTAATGTTGGGCAGTGATAACTCATTGCCGCAACCAAAGCAGCCTGGTTTTTTCACCGAAACAAATCTGTGTGAAGCAGGGTTCTCACCCTGTAATCATGGACCATCTTCGCCGCCTTCAACAAACGGAATCACCATTTCAATGTTAGAGCCCCGGTAGGATATCATCTATTGAACAGACAAGGGTAGGGGTTTCTCGTCAAAATCAAAGAACGAAAACAATGAAGTTACAAGTTTTCAGCAGTTTCACTTCAAGCTATTTACTAGTAGACTGAAGTAGTAGGCAGTTGCTTTCAGCATATACCACTTGAACTTGTAGATCTTTAAATAATTGATCTTGACAAATAATGGGTATTAATAGGTTGACCACTTGCTGGCAATAGTGTTCCCAAAATTGTATTTTCATACTACTAAGTTCTAGTCTACTATAAGGATACCTATGAAGAGAGATTTATATTCTCTGGTTTTGATCCATATCCTGATAAACTAGACACAACTTCTAAAAGAGTTTTTTTTTTTTTTTTTTTTGATAAATGTAAAATTTTATTTACCCAAAGCACACAATTACAAAGCAGGAAGCCTGTTACAATATGCTAGGCTAACTGATAAAAACAACAAAACAACCAGATGGTTTTGTCTTTTCCCCAGTTCTATGGACTATGGAAGTGCACTTTTGTTCAATTCAATGCCATTTCAATGGACCTACCAGCCTTTTTTTTTTCTAGTCACTTGTAAAGCAAAACAACATAGACATTCTCTCTTAATTGCTTGATCATTTTTAGCAAGGGTAGGGTCTATCAAAAAACAAGAGATCGAGACATAATGCACGTTATTAGGCAGCTTAGGGTTTATTTCTTTTCATTAAGTTATTGCTGAATTAGCTTGGTAGGACAAAAGCGAATTGATAGTGTGGTGCAATAAGGAACATAAATTAGCACTTTCCTAAGCCTTTGATTATAAAGAACCAACTTTTTGTGCCTTCACAATTTATTTTTTAAGAGGATGGTATCCCCCTCAACACTGTGTGAGTGTCCCCACTACATGGGTCACACATGCGTAGGTCATTGCTGCTGTCAGCTTCAATTAGAAGAACAAATAAAAAACCTGAAACTTTTTAATAGTAGTCTAGGTTAGTGAAGCATTTAATGACCGAAAAACTGCTCAAGTCTGATTAAAGTCCATTGGAGTTAGATAGCACTGTCTCCCAAATTTAATACCAGAATTGAAGAGGAGGTATGAGGTCATTTTCGACGACTAATTCTCACAAATTGATACCATACACTTTGCACATTTATTGGATATAGTTATCTTTGGCTTGTGTCAATCTTGTTGAGACAAAAACTTATATCCTGTGTCGAAAACCCTGGTAAATTCTACTCAACTGCTCCCTATTATTATCTGACGGTATATCTGAGCTTGAAATTGAGTAGCATTCCTGTAAGATTTGAAGTTTATGACCCCACATGTAAAGGACAAATACACCTGTACCACCATACAACTAGGCTGGTCCTGCCTTCTCTGCTTAATAATATATATTTCAATTTGAGTAATGGAAATGTATAACCATGAGGAAATCAATAGAAGAATTTAGAATGCTTTTTGTGTACTTTTTTTTATTCTTCATCCTTGTAACTTCCACAACACTAGAAACTATAACTCCAAGTGAATCTATCCAAGACAGCAATGATGATACTCTGGTTTCAGCTGGTGGAAGCTTTGAACTTCGATTTTTCAGCCCAGGTAAATCGAGTAATTGTTACTTAGGAGTATGGTACATGAAAGTTTCTGCTAGGGTAGTCGTATGGGTAGCCAACAGAGAAACTCCACTCACTGATCATTCTGGAATTCTAAATGTCACAAATCAAGGTGATCTAGTCCTGCTTAATGGAACAAAAAGCATTGTTTGGTCATCAAAAATATCAACAGCAGCAGTACAGAAGATCCTGAAAGGTCAAAAATATCAACAGCAGCAGTACAGAAGATCCTGAAAGATCCTGAAAGGTCAACTGGTCTTGAAAGGTCTCTCTCATCTTGGAAGAGTACAGAAGATCCTGCTCGAGGCCAATTTTCTTTATCGATAGATTCTCGTGGCTTTCCACAACTAGTTCTGAAGAAGGGAGCTGTGATACAGTACAGATCAGGGTCATGGAATGGCCTTCGTTTTACGGGAACTCCTGAGCTGAAACTCGTTAACTTCTTCAAGTATGAATTCGTACTGAATGAGAAGGAAGTATACTACACATGGGAGCCCGTAAATTCATTGATGTCAAGGTTAGTCATGAACCAATCAGGCCTTCTTCAGCGTGTAGCACGGACAGAACACACAAATGGTTGGGCCCTTGTCTATTTAGTGCCACAGGATCGATGCGATTATTACTCATTTTGCGGTCCTAATTCCAGATGCAACAACAATAAGAATGCGGCAATATGTTCTTGCTTGGATTGATTTGTACCAAAATCCCCCAACGATTGGAGTATGTCGAAATGGTCTGGTGGATGCATCCGAAGGATTCAGTTGGATTGTGGAAAGAGAAATGAATTCAAAAATTACACCGGATTGAAATTGCCTGACACTTCTTCTTCCTGGTTTAATAAAAGCATGAGTCTCATGGAATGCAAGGAGAAGTGTTCGAGGGATTGCTCTTGCACAGCTTATGCAAATTCAGATATCAGGAAAGGAGGGAGTGGTTGCTCGCTTTGGTTTTCGTGACCTAATTGATATGAGAGAATACTCTGATGGTGGGCAAGACCTCTATATACGAATGGCCATCCCCGAACCAGGTAAATCTGCAGTATCTTTTATTCAATATTAACTTGTTCTTGGAAACTAAGAATAAAAAGGATCTGTAAACTCATTAACACATCAACAAAATTTACTATTTTATTAACCTTTCAGGTCATAGTTCTACAAGCATGAAGAAAGTGGGAATTATAGTCAGTTGTGTAATACTGATGGGAATTATTGTGGTAGGATTGATCTTGTGTATATGGAGCAAGAAACATAGAAACCAAGGTAATTAACTCACTTATCAATTCTGCTTAGATAAGATTTGATATATGTCAGATCAAACTCCATATATGGTAGAGATGAAAATCAATAACAATCACTTAATGACAGGAAGGCTTTGGAGAAAAGGTTTCAACAATGAAGGTGGAAAAGATGAGATGGAGTTGCCAATATTTGATTTAAGTACTATAGCAAAAGAAACAGATGACTTTTCAAGCAATAATTTGTTGGAAGAAGGTGGTTTTGGGCCAGTATACTAGGTAATATAATACTCTGATACTAGGAAGAACAACCTTTTTTCACAAAAATTAACAGAAGGGCAAGAAATAGGAGTGAAGAGGCTTTCAAAGAAATCTGGACAAGGAACTGAAGAGTTTAAAAAAAAAAGGAATACAATTCCAATTGCAATTTGGGAAAAGTAAATTATCCATTTAGTAGTCACAAAACGAAAGTTGGGAATGAAGAAAGGTCAACAATGGTGGCTGACATGGAAAAGTCTTTGTTGACTCTTCACATACAATTCCAATTGCAATTTGTATTTAAATTTAATAATGTTAAAGGGAAATAAATTGGTAAAATAATATTCTTGTATCTTTTTTCAACCTATTTTCAATCTTCAATCTTTCAATCTAAAACGGTTGTAATGGCACATCTAAGATGAAAACGTTAATTTTATAAACCATAGTAAGAAAACTATTATGTTTCTACTAAACAAATAAAAAATAAAGTTTCAATCCTTTTAATTTTTCAACCTTTCACTTTCTTTCTTCTTATTAAATATATTTATCCATTTACATGATGGAAAGACATTTTTGTTTGTCAAAACAAATAACTGTTAGTTTATGGAATAAAGGAAATCCAATTTTGTCAGCATAGCACGTAAGACCAACCAAACACTTTCATTATATCAGATAGTGCAGGATTTCAATAAGGACATAACTAATTAAGCATGGTGGTTGGTCAATTTGAAGCCTCAACATTTTAATTACAACAGTGATGATACAACCAGAACAGGGTTCAGAAAGAGTTACCACGAAATCAAAAATGTTCACTAGTAATCATAAAAAATTAAGTAATAACTTTGGTATTTAAATTTTTTCTTTCAAATTTTTTGGATATGGTTACTATACAATTTTTTCGTGATTACTAATGAACTTTCTCAATTCTTTTGTGATATATCTAAAACTTTCTCAATTCAAAGTGATGTTAAAGATGTTTGAAAATCATATGAGTAATGTTCTGGATTTATCAAATAAACACATCGTTTGATCCCATCATGATAAGAAAAGTTGACTATTTGAAAAACTCAGCCATCTATCCTAGATGAGTGCTTTCAGATCATTGAAACTGAGTAATGAAAAACAAGAACAGAATGAAAGCATTTACTATTCTGTTTGTGTTCTTGTTTATATTCTCCTTCCCAAGAATCTCCACTGCCCTTGATATTATCACTCCTAGTCGATCAGTCAGAGATGGTGAGACAGTAGTTTCAGAGGGTGGAAGCTTTGAACTGGGGTTTTTCAGCCCTAATAATTCAAGCAGTAGATATTTAGGAATTTGGTACAAGAAAACAGCTAGGGACTGTTGTGTGGGTAGCCAACAGAGAAACTCCACTTTCTGATTCCTCAGAAGTTCTAAATATCACTGACAAAGGAATCCTTGTTCTCCTCAGCAGCAGAAAAGACATTGTCTGGTCATCCGATACATCAAGAATTATCACACAGAACCCAGTTGCACAGCTGTTGGAATCAGGAAATCTTGTTGTGAAAGATGGAAATGATTATAACAACCCAGAAGACTTTTTATGGCAGATCTTTGATTATCCATCTGATACTTTACTATTAGGAATGAAGCTTGGAAAAAACTTGATTTCAGGTTTCGAAACGTTTTTATCATCCTGGAAGAGTACTGACAATCCTGCTCCAGGTGATTTTACATATCGGCTTGATCTCCATGGAGTTCCACAATTTTTTATTAAGAACGGGAGTACCATAATGTACAGAGTGGGGTCATGGAATGGAATTCAGTTGGCAGGGGCTGCTGCAATGGAACCAAATCCAATATTTAAATATGGATTTGTGTGGAATACAAACGAAATTTATTACAATTTTGATCTCCGAAACAGTGCTGTTCATTCAAGATTGGTGCTGAACCCGGATGGAGTTCCTGAGCGTTTCAGATGGACAGAAGATCGTTGGGTAGGTTATTACCGTACTAAAGACCAGTGTGCCAATTATTCTTTATGTGGTGTTTATGGTAGTTGCAACATCAATAAGTTCCCTGTATGCAGCTGCTTGAAAGGATTTGAACCAGTATCTCCCAGCAAAAGGAGGTGGTCAGATTGGTCTGATGGGTGTGCTCGAAAGACTAATTTGAGTTGGGATGAAAGAGATGGATTTCTTAAGCATACAGAGGTAAAATTGCCAGACACGTCTCGTTCCTGGGTCAATAAGAGCATAGGACTTGAGGAATGTGAGGAAATTTGTTCTAAAAACTACACTTGTGTGGCATATGCAAATTCAGATGTAAGCACAGGTATTGGCTGTTTGTTCTGGTTTAATGACTTGATTGACATAAAAAAAATTGTCAGAAGCAGATGGGCAAGACCTCTATGTCCGGGTGGCTGCTTCAGAACTAGGTACATCTTTTCTCATGAACTTTCCTAAGTATTCTAAAGTTACTTCTATTTTTTCTCCTATAAGTTCTTCAGAGTAGCTATACAGATTTGATTTTTGAATGCTTGAGGCAGATCCTAACTCGTTCGAGTTTCTTTCAACTTATGGCAAAGTAGTGAAAAAAAAAAATTCAAGTTATGCTGAAACTTTCAATTTGTCTACTAATTTTATTTTCACTATCTCAGATTCAACTCAGACAAGCGAACAAGAAAAGAAGCAAGGAGTACAAATCAGTACGAAGCATGCAGTACTAATCGGTGTCTTCTCCGTAGTCATGGGGTTTCTGTTGCTTGGATGGAACTTGTATAAGTGGAAAAAGAAACTTAGAAAGCAAGGTAAGCTAACTCAACCTGAAACTTAGAGAGCATGGTAGCATTTGATATTTCTTTGCATAGCAATGCAGATCTTTGGTAATTTCTTATTCAGGAGGATAATGTATTTTGTTTTAATGAGAAATCTGAATCAAAGTGTTTTTTTTTTTTTTTTTTTTTTTTTTCTAATGGTGGAATTAAAGTGTTTTAAATGAGAAAGATAGATTGGTTTTGATAATATAACTTTTTATATTGTTATCAATGCCAATTCCATTTCCAAATATTTCAGAAATGATGAAAGAGATGAACTTGCCAATATTTGATTTGAGCACCATAGTCAATGCGACTAATGATTTTTCAAACAACAAGAAGGTAAGAGAACCGATATCCTACCAGCAACTGATTTCAGCTGTTCTTTAAATGAGAAGTTTTTGTCTGAACACAGTGCCATGAGAGATACATGGTACAAAAGTCTATCTCACCGTTAAATGGCATGAAAAGAATGAGAAAAAATATATTTTTATTTTCATTCAAGGATGAAATAGACCCTTATGCCATGTATCTCTCATGGCACTGTGCTAAACAAGAATTTTTCTCTTTAAATACATTATATCTTTTTGACTTTTTTTTTAAATTATCGTACTAAGGGTGAATTAAAAGAGGGGCAACAAATAGAAGTAAAAAAGGCTTTCAAGGAATTCTGGACAGGTAGTGGAAGAGTTCAAAAATGAAGTTATATTGATTGCAAAACTTCAGCATCGCAATCTTGTTAAGCTTCTTGGTTGTTGCATTCAAGGGGATGAAAAAATGTTGATTTATGAATACATGCCCAACAAAAGCATGGATTGTTTTATTTTCAGTAAGACCCTCTCATGTCCAAACTTCTTTTGTTTTTTATTTTTTTTTCTTTCTAGTAGTTCTAGGATTTTGCATTTTGTCTGAACTTCTCTATGAATGTTGAACTAATATGAATCACAAATTGATCAGACGAAGCAAGAAGCAAACAGCTTGATTGGCATAAGCGCATCGACATTATTGTTGGAATTGCTAGAGGACTTCTCTATCTTCATCAAGATTCTAGATTGAGGATTGTCCATAGGGATCTAAAAGCCAGCAGCGTATTACTAGATAAGGATATGAACCCAAAGATATCAGACTTTGGCATGGCTAGAATGTTTGCCGGAGAAGAAACTAGGGCAAAGACCAGGAGAGTGGTTAGAACATAGTAAGTTCATCTAAACTTGTTTCATAGGCCCCGCTTGTTATAACTTCACGTGAGTTTTGTTTGTCCTCTTTTCGTTAAAGCACTTCAAAATTGCTTCACTTGTAAGCTTCTCTATTCATGATGCTTTGCAGTGGCTATATGTCTCCCGAGTACGCAGTTGATAGAGTTTTCTCAATAAAATCTGACGTCTTTAGTTTTGGTGTTCTGGTATTGGAGATAGTGAGTGGGAAGAGAAATAGGGAATTTTAGCACCCAGATCATTACCATAATCTTCTTGGACATGTAAGTATAGAAAATCACACCTTTGCTTTACCATGTTGAACAAGCTTTTAACTGAATAATGGTTCTAATGTTTCAGGCATGGAAATTGTTGATAGAAGAGAGGCCATCGGAAGTTTGGAACTGGTTGACAATATAGAGGGCACAAGTTCTATCTACGCAAAGTGTTGAGATGCATTCATGTGGGTCTGTTATGTGTGCAACAAAGACCAGAAGACATGCCAAACATGTCATTTGTGGTTCTAATGTTGGGCAGTGAGATTCCCTTGCGTCGACCAAAGTAGCCTAGTTTTTTCACAGAAAGAAATCTTCCTAACGCAGAGCCTCCATCGAGCAATTGTAAATCATCTTCAACAAATGAATGTACCATTACATTGATAGAGGCACGGTAGAACATTATTACTTGAAGAAAAAGAGAGAACATTCTTGGAAAAGCGAATGAAACAAATATTTGAAATGTCTAGCTCTAATTGTGTTGAGATTTACTTTTTACATTAAAACTATAGTGAAATACTTATATAATGTTTTAGCATTTGGGCTAGCAGAACAATTTATAGTGAATTTTGCAGAGCATACATTAAGAGTCTGAACTAGGCCATCATTAAAATGACTTGAATTAATACTAGGGCCAGCTCAATTATTTATCAAGATTAAAAATTTAGCTAACAATCTAGAGTCCCAAGTGAATTTAAAGTAGGAACACCATCTTTTGAATGGATAGAACAGACCAAACATTTTTCAGTCATGCATAGAATTGCTCAGCAGGACAAGATGAATGCTGACTTATCAGAAAATAAGCACAATAATCAACAAATTAATGTACTTCTATAACAATAAGGGAGTGATAAGGATTCTAATTATAAAAAATATATATCCAAAGCTAGAGGTAGCTAAGATACTTAAAGAAAATGTAACACCTCTAATATCCATCCAACCAGCTAAAAAGGGAGGGACGGAAAGATATTTTTGTTTGTCAAAGCAATGAACTCCCTGCATCTTGGAAAATAGAAACCCAACTTTGACAAGATAGCAAATAGACCCACCAAACACTTGGTTTATTGGGCAATGTTTCTTGTAGTCTTTTTTATTTTATTTTATTATTGTATTGTTTAAAGAAGACTTCCTAGTCTTGAGCCTATGTTTGATAAACAGGACTGGTCCGAGGAACTTTGTGTTGCAATATATGAGCACTAAAATATTTGAAGTTTTAAATTGATTTGGCCTGCTCAGATTGACTGTACCTGTGGCTGGAGGGAAGTTCAAGGCTGCATCAACGAACATTTCAAGTTTCACAGTATTGTGTCTATGGTTTGCCAAAAGTGTAGCAGCCTGGAGGGTGTGAAGAACAATGCAGAACAAGCTACTCTACAAAATTTGGGTATTCCTTTAGCTATCTTGAGTAGTTAGTGTTCCTGTCTAAACAAATAGACAGAACATAAAAACCAGAGGACTATACCATGAGAAAATCAATGGATGGCTTTACCTTTCTTTGTGTCATATTTTTTTATTTTCTATCACAAGAACATCCATGACACTGGACACTATTGCTCCAAGTCAAACCAATAAGATACGATGAGACTCTATCATGAGCCTTTGAAATGGGATTTTTCAGCCTCGGTAATTCAGAGAATAGTCATTTAGGAATACAGTCATCAATAAATCAGGAATTTTAAATTTCACTGGCCAGGAGATTTTTTCTGTTGGGAGAGAAACTGAATCAACCAAACGGAATAAAGTAATTCTTCTATCTTGTGTGAACCTAATTGGAAAAATCAAGTAGAGCCAACAAATAACAAGAACAAAGTAATATTATCACACACAAATAATACCAGATTTTAATGTGGAAAACCTCTCACCTTCCACTATCAATAAATAATGGGTAATAGACAATTGTCCTCCTTAGTTAATAAACTAAATCATCAAGAACATAATATTTTTGGCAAATATCATCAACTAGATGAACTTCAACAAGAGAAAGTTGGAAAAATCTCACCAAAACAGAGGCAACGAATCTGATGCTTCAAGTCTGAGTAGAGGACTCCAAATCGCAACAACACCTTTCAAAGTGTACAACCATGTGTTGTGAACATGCTGTCAAAATTTCAGATCAATGGGACCACCATGACTCATCTTCCAAAAGTCACCTTGATCAAGATTGCAGCATCACCTTGATCAATAACAAAAAGACGAGTCATCCTCAGAAACCCAACCCAACAAAAATAACATTATTTGGTCATCCAATACATCTGACAGCATAGGAACCTGTTGTACAACTTTTGGAGTCTGAGAATCTTGTAGTGAAAGACGGAAATGATAACGACCCGGATAAATGGTTATGGCAAAGTTTTGATTATCCATGTGATACATTGGTACCGTGAATGAAGCTTGGAAGGAACGTAGTAACTGGAGTGGAATGATTTCTTTCATCTTGGAAAAGCGCAGAAGGTCCTGCTAGAAGTCAATTTTCTTTTCGGATAAATCATCGTGGGTTCTCAAATACAGGTTAAGATAGGTTCATGGAATGGACAATGAATATTGAGATAGAGTGAGTGCATTTTTGAGATTTGAGGGCTGCTTGTAACTTGTATTATATGTAACACTGAAACTAATTTATCAATATTGACTAATCTTTCATGCTGATGTTGCTGCGGATTATTTTATCAAATGTGAAATAATCAAAAGTTAAAGAAAAAATTTAGAAAGCTTAAAAATTAAATTTTAAGACATTGAATTTAACATAAAAACTAGTTTGCGGAATATTTTATCAAATGTGAAACAATTTTCAATTCAACAACTTGTATTTGTTTTTTCTCTTGATTTAATTAATTCTATCAAAAGACTTTTGACAAACAAGCTCTTTGCTAATATTTATAATCTGTGAAGTAATTAAAGAGCCAATGAAGCTAAGTTCATACATAAGAAAAAAAAAAAGAATGATGTAAAAAAGGCATCCTAAGTAGAAAGATGAGAGGTGAAAGATTGAAAGGTGAAGGACTTGCACATGGAGAGGAAGTGGAACGTTAGGATGCGTAGCGAGCAAGCATTGAGTGAAACTGCTTGCGTATGAACAGATCTTATTGAACGTCCACGAAAAAATTGAGTGTTTTTTATAATCTCGTTGAATTGCCCTTTGCGCTTTATTACGGTGAAACACGATTTGAAAATAACATGACCAGGACTTAAAAAAGTTTTGGTGTGGCACCGTACTTGGAAAAATCTCCATAACCATTGGTATCATTTTGATTGGTATACCAAATTATTGGGTTAATAACACTTTTAGTCCCTGAACTTCAACACAAGTAACAAATTGGTCCCTTATATTTCAATTTTTTCAATTAGATCACCAAAGTTGCATTGGGGTAACGATTTCATCCCTTTTTTGGGTGATACCGCCAGCTAACCTCAACGGAAACAAGCGCTACTTCTCGATGAGAAAATCGACACTTGTTTTTTCTCCTCTTTGGTCCAAACCTGCTATAGCTTTTCATCTACTAATTTCAAGTGAAATTAACTCTACAATTACAGGGCACGCCTCTCATTAACGGTCTTAATTTAAAGAGTTTTACCGTTAAATACTCCTCTCTCCAACTGGTAGTCACTTAAACTTGTCATGCTTTCCGTTGAAGCCTTGATGCATGTTTGAGGACTTAATCGAAGATATTGAAAAATAAGAGACAAAATTGTCACCCATATCAAAATTTATGGACTAAAGATGTTATTAACCTTAAATGATGTAACATCAAGTTGAGCAGCATGTGGGTACCGGGTACACACTACACAGGGAGGACCATTTCTGTAATCTGTACGCCCATCAATGATTATCAATCTACTTTTTTTTTTTTTTTTGGATAACAGACCATTACGACCGCCCCCACAATCCTTGCCCTAGGTCCCTGTGGAGGATGTAAATCGCAGGATGTACAGCGCAGTGGCAGAACTCGAACCCGAGACCTCACGGGAAAACCGCCATCTCGAAGGCTGAACTTACTACTGCGCCATATGCCCTGGGGGCGTCTACCTTTCTTTCTTGCTTCGATGGAAAGTGGATCACCATTAAGTTCTTATTAAACAAACTTGAATTTCACAGGCTTAACAAAACAAAATGGAACTATAATTTATTAACAGATCAAATTAGATATAATATGCACACTGACGTTGCTACATTTAAACCAGAAATGTCCAATCTTACAGGCATTTTTAACTAACAGAAGAAGAAGCATATTAAATCAAAGATCATCCAAGATGGGTGCAGATATACATAAATTAGAATCCAAGTAGAATGAGTTTCTGGAGATAAATTAGTTAACAGAACAAGCATTACACAATAATCAAATGCATAGAACAATGCATTAGAAAACAAGCATCACATAAAAGATCATACTCTGGATAAACACAGGGATCAATAGAAGAAAGACTCGAGTCCACAATTCCCTTTCACTTCACTGCTGAAGCCTAAAGTGCCGATGAACCCCACAAAGCCGTTTCCTCATACAGCTCTGGTCATTGTATCAATATCTATCAAGAACCCTATAGAAGACGAAAAACACAAAAATTTCATGTACAAAAGGTTGAAGGATATTCATAGTGTTACATGGTCCCATTCCAATGATTCCCACCATTCTTTTGGACGTTTACATATTTGTTTGAGGAGGAGTCCACAAAAATAACAATAATGGTGAAGGTTGTGCCGCCTCATCATCATTGACACATTTCTTTGACATTGGAGCTCCACATCACACTAAGTTCCGTTATAAGACTCACTTTGAAATGTATTGAATTGATTTCCATGAGGTATAGATGGTTACTCCAGAGGTTTAACGCTTCAAGAAATGTCAAACCTGTCGATTACTCTGGAATCTCCCTGGCAAGCTCGTTTGAAGAAAGTTCAAATGATTCAAGCGTCTTCGTGTTCCCCAATGATGTTGAGATATGGTCTGTTAGGTTATTATGAGAGAAGTTGAGCACGATGAGAGAAGTTGAGCACCTACTCAACTTTTCTCATAACAACCTAACAAACTATATCCTAGTATCATTTAGGAACTTGAAAACGCTTAAATCATTAGACCTTTCTTCAAACAAGTTTGGCATGGAGATTCCACAGACAGGTTTAACATTCCTTGAAGTGTTAAACCTCTCAGGAAACCATCCTGTGGGGCTTATACCTCATGGAAAGCAATTTGATACATTTCAAAATGAGTCCTATAGCGGGAACTTGGGGTTATGTGGGGCTACATTTTCAAGGAAATGTCAATGATGAAGAGGTGGCACAACCTTCACCATCAACCTTCACGTCTGTAATTTTCCCAAATTATCAAATTATTGAATCCGAGGGAGCAAATCTGGATAAACAAAAAGTTATGAATTAAAAGTTGCAATAGCAAACATGTTATCTTGAAAAAAAAAAAAGAAACTTAATAGACTCAGATTGACCAAACAATCACAAACATAATGAGACTAGATTAGCTAAAGAAGCAGAGAAGTTGAGCAAATAACAAGAAGACAACCTCCTCGTTGATGTTAAGGATTTGAGAGAGTAAAAGGCAAAAGATATTTGCAACTACTTTTGAGTCTGAAAAACAAAACAATAACAAAGAAAGGAAGTACTGGAAAACTTTTAATAGATAGATGCGCAAGGGTAGATAAAGTACCAGGCCTAATTGTACGATGCTTCTTGAAAGAAAAGAAAGTAAAGGACAACAAGTGAAATCGAGAAGAAAACTAACATAAAGATCATTTCTAAATCCTGATCCTAGCAATAAATGAAGTTCAGTTGAAAAGAAATATAATAATCACTGAATGGATTAAAAAGATCCTAAGTACTATAGGCAGAAAAAGGCAAGAGCAAGGTGCTTAGTAATTCTAATGAACTTCACTACAAATGCAGCTGCTAGGGTGACTGCTAACCGAACCAACGTTTCTGCTTAACAGAATTTTCAGTTATCCCGGTTATTTTAATAAAAACTGATGGTTAACCGAACCGAACCATTAAAAAAATTGTTCTCACATAGAGTGAACATTCGATTTCACCACACTAACAATTTAAATAACAAAATTCCAAATTTAAACATCAAGTTAAATGCATACAAACCATACTCTTCTTTCGATCACCAATTAAAGGATTTGCCACTAAATCTCGTTTCACATGAAAATGAGGAAGTGAGGAAGTTTTATTGGTAGTAACTTAGCAATTTCTTCAGATGAAATATATGAGCTTGCACATAAGAATCTACCATTTATTGAAGGATTCTCCATGCAGAAACTATGGGCCTCATAGATTCATCCTGTGCACAATTGGAACTTTTCCAAGCAAGTATTATAAGAACTTCAGTGATTGATATGAAATTTCACTGTTTGTAAGCAGTGAAATATATAGAGCCACACTAGCTGGTGTATAAAACTCTCTTCATCCCATATATTCTGGTATGTATATAAAACCCCTAAGGAGACATGATAATTATGGCTAGAGCTCATGAAATTATAGCTTACTTCCTAGAAATACCCTTATGAAATACCTAGATTTAAATGGTAGTCTTTTTGAAAACGTAAATTTAAGTAAGTGTAATTAAAAAAACTTACTAAAGTTGAACATTGACTTTTTCAAATTGGACAAAAAATATTGGACATTCCAAAATGAAATACTAGTAGAAAAATATATGACAGAGGGAGTATAGAAGACCATCATCATGTCTAAAACCCACCAAAAGTGTCTGATTCAGACCGACGCCTCTTAGCCTAGTGGTCACTGGGTCCTCCATTTACGAGACCAGTTCCATCCCCCTGGCCGCCGATGTAAACAAAAAGGTGCCGGATTCCACAAGCTGAACCAACACCTTGAAGTCTCTTAAATATAAGATGGTATCTAACAATCAAATTTGGGGACTTTTGTCTCAATTATAATGACACAAAGCACTACAACTTCAGCAGATGCTGGAGTAACAGCTTATCAACAAAATCAAATACTTACACAAGCTTATTGCAAAAATCCAGGCAAGATTCAATCATATCAAAGTATAAGAAAACCCAGAGGGAAGCTTATCAATTTGTAAAACATAACGATTTAATTTTCTCTCAAAATACCTTAATTTTCCAAGCAATCGGGCAGGAATTAAGTAAAGAGAGTTGAATCAACCACAAAGTGGAAAATTAAGATCAAAGCGCAAATTTGAACCGACTAAAAGGATCCTTATTTAAAGATTATTTCGTCAACAAGTGTCAGTAACTCATTAGCTAAATTAAGAATCAACAAACGCACATAAAAAATAATTGACAAAGTAAAAAGAAGGCAAAGATAGAGATAAATCCACATCAAGCAGCAGAGTAGAACCCCTACAAGAAAACTTTACAGTTTCATACAAAGATCGGAGACTGAGAGAAAGATGGGGGAAAGAGAGAACTGTGGCCACCGGCTGCCTCCCATTCAGCTAAATCTGAAACCAGCGTTGGCTGGAGCTGCTGGCTGAACGATTCTCCAGCGGTCAGTATGGTGGGTATGCAACTCGATTCGGCGACGCAGCAAATAAGAAACAAAGAAAAAGAAATGAGTGGATGAAAAAAAGTAGGAGAGCTATGAGTGCATTCCCTAATATACTAGTTGAAATTGTTTTTGGGTTCACAAAAACTTAAATATATATTAAGATATTTCTCATTGCAGTTTCGTGAGATCTAAGTCGTCACATTAACATTAATTCTATGACTTGAAAATAAATGCAATCTACCCGAAACTAAATATAATAATAACAGCTGAAATCTTTCTCTAAAATAAGGAATTACTATATATGGATTTTATTTTATTTTTAAAGAAAATTATCCTAGAGAAGAAAAAAAGAAATAAAGTACTTCTGATGGTGACATATTTCAATCATCCAACAATACGTGAGCCACCATAATTGACATTAAAAGTCATAAGTATCCACTTGAGTGATGGAAAGACATTTTTGCTTGTCAATCCAATTTTGATAACAGAACAAATAGATCCACCAATACTAAAGACCTGTGTAGTTGCATCTTCCATTGGGTGGTAGTATTTCTTAACTTTAGGTGGTTATAGAATTGATTATTGAATGAAAGAAATAGACAAAATGAACCAGAGAATTACACCATGAGAAAATCAATGGAAGATTTTATTACTCTTTTTCTGTTCTCTCCTTTATTCTCCATCTTAAGAACATCTATGACCCTAGACAGTATTACTCCAGGTCAATCTATAAGACATGGTGAGACTCTATCATCATCTGGGGGAACCTTTGAATTGGGACTTTTCAGCCTCAGTAGTTCAGAGAGTGGTAACTTGGGAATAAGGTACAAGAAAGTTCCTTTTAAGACAATGGTATGGGTAGCCACAGATAGACTCCACTCACCAATCAATCAGAAATTTTCAATATCACTGGTCAGGACTTAGTTGTACAACTTTTGGAGTCTAGGAATCTTGTAGTGAAAGATGGAAATGATAACGACCCGGATAAATTTTTATGGAAAAGTTTTGATTACCCTTGTGAAACATTGCTACCGGGAATGAAGCTTGGAAGGAACATAGTAACTGGATTAGAATGATATCTTTCATCTTTGAGAAGCGCAGAAGATTCTACTCGAGGTCAATTTTCTTTACTCATAGATCCTCGTGGATTTCCACAACTGGTTCTCAAGAAAGGATCTCAATTAAAGTTTAGGATAGGTTCGTGGAATGGACTTCATTTTACAAGGGGCCCTACACTGAAACAGAATCCAATATACTCATGAGAATGAGGTATATTACAAGTATGAGCTCCTAAGCAATTTAGTCCTTTCGAGTTATGAATTGAACCCGTCAGGGCTAGT
Source organism: Bretschneidera sinensis (assembly GCA_023935145.1). Lineage (NCBI taxonomy): Eukaryota > Viridiplantae > Streptophyta > Magnoliopsida > Brassicales > Akaniaceae > Bretschneidera > Bretschneidera sinensis. Next base: position 140,424,531 of record CM043698.1, on the reverse strand, counting down.
GTAGCGTTTCATATGGACAAATCAGAAAACAGATTGGGAAATTTTCTCTACAAGCCAGATAGATCAGTGTGAAAACTATGCTTATTGTGAAGCATATGCTATCTGCAATTCAAGTAAATCCCCTGTATGCTCATGCTTGGAAGGATTGATGCCAAGATCTAATAGAGATTCGTATCCTTCAGATTGGTCTGCTAGATGTGTTCGAAGGACTCCTTTGGTTTGTAACAATGGAGATGGTTTTCTTAAACACGGGCAACTGAAATTACCAGACACATCCTCTTCTTGGGTTAATAAGAGCATGAGCCTCAAGGAATGCAAGGAGTTGTGTTTGAGAAACTGCTTTTGAACAACATATGCAAATTCAGATATCAAAGGAGGAGAGACTGGCTGCTTGCTTTGGTACGGTGAACTGATTGACATGAGAGAGTACACTGAGGGTGGGCAAGACCTTTATATAAGGATAGTTGCTTCAGAACTAGGTACTTATCCATTTTTCTTCTGTTTTCGGGTTGATGATACAGAAGAAAAATCATCTTTTCTTTTCAACTATTGTTATTATTTGCCTAAGTTTCAAACATGTCCAAACATGGTCTAAGGTTGGTTAATGTCCAAACCAATTGTGGGATATCAAAGTTCAGCAAGTTATAAGGTTGCACACATATGTGTGCTTCAATTTTGAGCATGGGAAGGTTAGGCACACTGCTGTGAAAGTTTCTGCCCACAGGTAGGAGGTGTGCGCACAGCATCAGGAGGCTGCAGCATCAGGTCACGCCGCAGCACACAGCACCACACCAAAATGCACCGCATCACTTGGAGAGTGATGAAGGGCTGAGATTAAAGGAAGAACATGATCAAAGGGTCAAGAATGATTCACAAGGTCCAAGAATTAAGAGGCTATAAAAGGGTTTCTTAGCCTCATTTCAAGTTGTGAAAAAGGTGTGTGAGAGAACCACACAGGTTGTGACATTTTGAGATCATTGTAAATACAAGAGAGAATTTTGTGAGAGACATAAACACAAGAGGGACTCTTGTAGTGAGGCTGGTTGTAAAGAAGAGAGGTTAGTAGAGAATTGATAGAAAGCATTGTAATAGGTCTATCACTTTCTCGTTCTCTTCTTGGTTCTTCAAGAACTTGGATTCTTAAAGGGGATTGCTGTAACTTTGTAAGAACCATTGAGATAGTGCAGAGAGTTCGAAGGAACTCACGGGGACGTAGGCACATTGCCGAACCTCGACAACAAATTACTTGTCTTCTTTCTTTCTTTGATTTTCTGTTCTTGTGTTCGATTGCTGAAATTCTTTCTACAAGTCATTCAAGACTTGGGTGTTTGGAAGATCACCACATGGGCATCTTGTCAAGGTGATTTCCAACAGTGGTATCAGAGCACAGCAGCTGGTTATCGGAACAAGAAGTAGAAGGTACGGAGCCGAGACTCCAAAAATCAAAGATTAAACTTCTTGGGTGATTCAAGAACGGTGTAAAGATCAAGATCCGGTCGTGTTCTTGAAGGTTGATTCAAGAACGGTGTTAAAGATCCATCTTCGATTTGTGTTCTTGAGGTTGAAGAAAGTAGTTGTGGTTAGTGCACAAATATGGGATCTTGTCCATAAAAGATGACTTCAAATTTCTGTGTGGAGAAGTTTGATGGAAAGGGGGACTTTACCCTATGGAAGCGGAAGATCAAGGCAGTTCTAATGCAGCAGAAAGTAGACTTAGCTATTGGAGAAGATGATGCTTTTCCAGCAAGTGTCACGGAGGACCAGCGGACCAAGATGAAGAAGATGGCTTACAGAACCATTTTCTTGCACATGTCGGATAATGTCACAAGGGAGTGCGGAGACTCGGAGGATGCGGCTATCATATGGAAGAAACTAGATAAGTTGTTTCTTACCAAAACTCTTCCTAACAAAATTTATCTTCTTAAAAGAATCTTTGCTTTTAAAATGGACCTTAGTAAGGAGTTGCAAGATAATCTTGATGTCTTTAACAAGCTAGTTCAAGATTTGAATAGCTGTAGCATTACTTTTCCGGATGAACAATTGGCTGTCATTTTATTAAATTCACTTCCAGATTGCTTTGATAATTTGATTAATGCAATTGAGTATGGAAGGGATTCTTTGATAAAGGAGATTGTAATCAATGCTATAAGGGCACATGATTTCGAAGCCAAGATGAAGGAGGCATCAAGTGGTAAAGGGCTGTTCGTAAGAGGAAAGCCAGCAGCTCGGAATGGCAGTAACACTTATGGCAGCTACCGGGAGAAATCAAGAGGTAGAGGGCAAAGCCATGGGAGATCTCACTCCAAGACAAGATATGGAGGAGGAAAGAGATGCTTCTACTATAACAAGGAGGGCCATTTCAAGAAAGATTGCAAGAAGAGGATATGGGATGAGAGGAGAAGTTATACCAACAATGGAGAGGCTTCGGTTGCCAAAGGAGAACATCAAGATGATGTTCTTGTTGCATGCTCAAATGTGAGCAGGAGGCAAGGCAGTGGAAAGTGGATTCTTGACTCTGGGTGCACCTATCATATGTGCCCTCACAAAGAATGGTTCAAGAATTTCAAGGAGATCAATGAGGGAAGGGTCTTCTTGGGGAATGATAATTCTTGCCAAGTGAGAGGGATTAGAGACATCCAATTGAGGATGTTTGATGGAGTCACCAGGCTGCTGGAAAATGCAAGGTATGTTCCAGATTTGAAGAGGAACTTTATCTCATTGGGGCAGCTGGATTCCATGGGCTATACATGCAAGATGGAGGGAGGAAAGATCAAGGTGGCCAAGGGATCTTTGGTAGTGATCAAGGCAGCAAGAAATGATGGACTCTATGAGATGATCGAAAAAACAGAAACCAGTGATCAAGCAGCAAGCTTGATGGCTGAGCTGGACAAGGCATCCCTTTAGCACACTTGCTTGGGACACATGAGCGAAAAGGGCCTGCAAGTGCTTAGCAAGGAAGGTCTACTTGGTGGTGACAAAGTAGAAGAACTAGATTTCTGTAAGAGCTGTGTTTTTGGGCAGCAACATCGGGTCAGCTTCAACACCGGAGTGCACAAGTCTAAGGGCATTCTTGACTACATTCATGCGAACTTTTGGGGACCAGCAAGGACACCAACACAGGGAGGTAACATTTACTTTCTGTCTTTAATTGATGATTATTCAAGAAAAGTGTGGGTTTATTTCTGTAAAATAAATCAGATGTATTGAATAAGTTAGTGGTGTGGAAAGGGCTGGTTAAGACTCAAATGGGTAGAGTAGTTAAGGGGATAAGAACCGATAATGGCTTAGAAATTTTTAACCAAGAACTTGATCAATTCTGTAGGTTAAATGGCATTCTAAGACATAGGACGGTTGTAGAAACTCCTCAGCAAAATGGAGTTGTTGAGTTGATGAATAAGACCCTTATGAAAAAAATTAGGTGCACGCTAATAGGATCCGGGTTACCAAAATATTTTTGGGGAGAAGCTATAGCTACAGCTACATATTTAATTAATAGATCACCCTCTAGGATTGTATACCATAAAACTCCCGAAGAGTTGTGGAGTGGAAAACCCCCTGAGTTTGACAACCTTAGGACTTTTGGGTGTGCTGCGTATGCACTCCAAAAGGAGGATAAGCTTAGCCTAGGATCTAGAAAATATGTGTTTCTAGGATATGGGGAAGGGGCTAAGGGGTACAGGTTGTGGTCCTTAGAAAATGAAGGATTTAAACTCATAATAAGTAGGGATGTTGTCTTTAATGAATTATTATTTCCCTACTTGGAGAATACTAACCCTGTAGGGGCTAGTGAGCAAACCAGTTTGGTTCTTATGGAGCATAGCATCAAGGGAGATTCTGTTCAGGTAGAGCAAAGGAGGCAAGAGGGTTCAGACCAGGTAGAGCCCTCGGATGATTGCCAAGCTCAAGAAACTCAAGAAGAGGTTGAACAAGAAGAGGATGCTGCAGCAAGTCAAAAGGACTTTCAGCTTATAAGCGACCGGGAAAGAAGGCTGGTCGGACCACCTTCAAGATGTGGGTTTGAGGATGCTGCAGATGCAGCGGCTCCTTGGACAGATGGAGAGATGAGTGAACAAGAAACTTAAACGGATGTCATGGAGTGTAAGGATTCGTCAAAGTGGCAGCTAGCTATGGAGGAAGAAATGGATTCTTTGAGAAAGAACAACTTCTGGGAATTGGTGAAAATTCCAGGAAATCAGAAAGTTGTGGAATGTAAGTGCACTTACAAGATCAAAGAAGGGTGCCCTCCAAGAGATGAAGTTCGGAACAAGGCTAAGCTGGTGGTGAATGGGTTCACAAGAAGAGAAGACATAGGTTTCACATAAACTTTCTCACCTGGACACAAGGTGGAGAAGATAGTGAGTATCCTCACCTATGTCATTGATGGGCTGTTAGTTCGGAACAGCAGGAAGAGGATGGAAAGGTTTACATCTCAACTCAGTGAGGAGTTCGAGAGGAAGGATCTCAGCCTTGCACAAAAGATCCTTGGGATGAGGAGAATCATCCGGGAAAGGAAGAGAAACAGGTCAAGTGTTTCTTGGGCAATGGATATTTTCAGCAAATGTGTGAGTAATCCCGGAAAAGAGCGTTGTCTTGGGATGAAGTGGTTGCTGAGGTATATGGAGGCTCAGTGGAAGCCAGTGGTAGCACTCATAACAACTAGGGCAGAATGCATAGTGGCTACGGAAGCCATAAAGGAGGCTATGGGGTGCAAAGGGTTGTTGGACGAGTGGGAGGTCCTAAAAGAGCAGGTGGTGGTAACTTTGGATAACCAAAGTGCGGGGCACTTTTGGAGGAATCTAGTTTTCCATGAGGGGTTAAAGCATATGGATGTTTGGTATCATTACGTTCTGAAAAATGGTACGAAAGGATGCATTCATGTTGACAAGAAGACCACAGAGAAAAGTCCTGCAGATTTAGGCACCAAGGTTCTACCTCTAAGAAGGTCCAATCATTACCTTGGACTTCTTAGGATTGGAGTTGGTTAATTGGTAACTCTAGATGAGTTTGGATCCCAAAGCTTTCTGCACAATGGTTCAGGTTTTGTTTTTTTTTTTTTTGAACACTTAGAGAAAGGTAGAGATTGTTGTTATTTGCCTAAGTTTCAAACATGTCCAAACATGGTCTAAGGTTGGTTAATGTCTAAACCAATTGTGGGATATCAAAGTTCATCAAGTTATAAGGTTGCACACATGTGTGTGCTTCAATTTTGAGCATGGGAAGATCAGGCACACTGCTGTTGAAGTTTTTGCCCACAGGCAGGAGGTGTGCGCACAGCATCAGGAGGCTGCAGCATCAGGTCACGCCGCAGCACACAACACCACACCAAAATGCACAGCATCACTTGGAGAGTGATAAAGGGCTGAGATTAAAGGAAGAACATGATCAAAGGGTCAAGAATGATTCACAAGATTGTCCAAGAATTGAGAGGCTATAAAAAGGGTTTCTTAGCCTCATTTCAAGTGGTGAAAAAGGTGTGTGAGAGAACCACACAGGTTGTGACATTTTGAGATCGTTGTAAATATAAGAGAGAATTTTGTGAGAGACATAAACACAAGAGGGACTCTTGTAGTGCGGCTGGTTGTAAAGAAGAGAGGTTAGTAGAGAATTGATAGAAAGCATTGTAATAGGTCTATCACTTTCTCGTTCTCTTCTTGGTTCTTCAAGAACTTGGATTCTTGAAGGGGATTGCTGTAACTTTGTAAGAACCATTGAGATAGTGCAGAGAGTTCGGAGGAACTCACGGGGACGTAGGCACATTGCCGAACCTCGACAACAAATTACTTGTCTTCTTTCTTTCTTTGATTTTCTGTTCTTGTGTTCGATTGCTGAAATTCTTTCTACAAGTCATTCAAGACTTGGGTGTTTGGAAGATCACCACCTGGGCATCTTGTCAAGGTGATTTCCAACAACTATTAAACAAGAAGAAAAATCATATTTTCTTGGCTTTTTTACCGCGTAGATGCATAACAAAATGGATTTGTTGATTTCCTTGGCGTGTGGAAGGATGCATAAAGCACTACTCACAATTTGCAAATGTTTCTATCCCATTTTTCTTCTTCGGCGGCTAACTGATAACATTCAACTTATGTTAAGGATATCAAAATCAAGATTTAAAGGAAATAAAAAGACGAGCTGTCCACATCTGTGGAAATATTTGATGTTGAGTTCTTCCACTTAATTTGTAAGCCAAAGTTGAAGGATATTTCCTCGATCCTTTCAATTATGTGCTTAAAGACTCACGATTTACATCACAGTGGCGTGTGGAAGGATACTTGGTTGCAAATGTTTCTCTCCCATTTTTCTTCTTCGGCAGCTAACTTATAACATTCAACTTACGTTGAGGATGTATTTACAAATAATATAAGCAGACAGTTGCTACATCTTCTGCTTCCACCGTTGTCGATATAATTCATTCATGCCAAATTATTTAGCAGCAGAAAATTGACAAGATTTACCCAAGTTGTGTTTCTTCGCTTCAAGTAAATTCTCTCTATACCTTCATTTTCCAGATCATGTAAATAGTTTAGTTTCCTCTATCATTAATTCATCATCATATGATTACTGTAGCTCCAGAGGTTGACTCTTTGTTCCTTTTTTTTTATAGTTCGACTCTGAACTGCTGGTGATAATATGTTATCTGTTTTCATTTAGTTTAATCAATGAGATAACTTGCTTTTCAGTGACCTTAATAACAACAAAAAAGTTAGATAAGAGCTCAACTAGCATCCATGTTCCTTTATTTTATTAAATCAAATCTGATGTGGTATAAACTTGAAGCCTCTATAATTTTACTCATAAGTCATAACAAAATGGGCAGTATATTGCCATTTACAAATTCAGGCAGCCTTGTTTTCAGTTTTTTATTAATGAGAAACATGCACAGAATGATACAAAAGTTATAGTATTAGCTAATTTAATTCCCTCTTTTAAGTTACCATTAAAAAAAAAATTCTCCCTTTTTCTAGACCATACATATTTTGACTAGTCAAGCATTTTTATTTTCTATGAAAAGAAGACTTTTCCTCATCAGCTTCACCAGGATTCAAAAGATAAATTTGCAAGGATATCAAAAGAAATGCCAAATTGTGTTTCAAAGATACGTTTGTCATTACTATAATACTTTCTGTGTTTAGTCGACTTTTTAATTGGCGTGAAAGAAAAGAACATAAACAATTTTGTATGAGCCATACAATGATTCTTCTACCTTATCTTTACTTTTTTGTTGTAAGTCTTCCACTTTGTCTTTATTAGTTTACATTTCTTTTGGACTTTTGGTTAAGTTTAGTTTCTTAATTTCTTAATTTATTATAAGCCTAATTTCTTAATTTCTTAGCCTCTATACATATGATTGTATTCATTTTTCACAATATATCAATAATACAAGATTTTTTTCTCCAATCTCTTCTAATATGGTATAGAGTTATTGATCATGATTTAAGAGTTGTCTTTTGACCTTTCGCAATTTCGACAGGCAACCTAATATTGCTCGTCCATACATAGCCCATTTCTTTCTTGTTTTAGACTATTATAATTTTCCAGATTTCTTTTCACCACTACAAATCAATTTACATCGAAAAACATTGACTATATCAAGACCGACACCTGTTTATGGAATGCTATATATGCTTCTTAACCTACGATTACGTTCTGCCAAGCTTCGCAACGTACAATTCGACTTCTGGTTCTGCTAAGCTACCACCCCAGGTCCCTATAATCTTCACTCAATTCTGAGTTAAGCCACAAGGTTCAGGAATATGACTTGATTCACTTACTTCATTGACCATATGAATATATTGTTATGTACTCTGACTAAATTTTTTTGTAATTTATATTTATAGTATTATTATTTTTAATTACAGAGACTATTGTACCGACAAAACATACAACGAGATGATATAGATTTTGCTCCTCCAATTGAACAAATTGTGCTGGCATATTAATAACTGATGGCTTACAAAGATATTTCAACAACCGGGTTTGCTTATTCTGTTTTCCTGCTGATATTTTTATGTTATGGCTTCAAGTTCTCTCATTCTGCAAGCGACACTATCTCACGCGAACAAAATGTCACATATTCAAAAACAATCATTTCAGCTGGTTACAACTTTGAAGTGGGGTTTTTCCATCCTGGGAACTCGAAAAGGTACTACTTGGGAATTTGGCACAAGAAAGTTTCAGAACAAACTATTGTATGGGTAGGAAACTGAGATTCCCCGCTTTCTGATTCTTCTTCAGCTCTTACTATCAGTAGTGATGACAACCTTGTGATTTTGGATGGTAAAATTTCTTACATGGTGAATGACATTATAGTGAATGAAAACACAAGTGCTACACTATTGGATTCAGGGAATCTTGTTCTAAGAGATGAAAACTTGAAAATCTTATGGCAGAGTTTTGACTTTCCTTCAAATACTTTCTTGCTTGGAATGAAGATTAGATATAGTAAAAGGACTGGAAAAACTTGGTCATTGGTTTCTTGGAGAAGTCCTGAAGATCCTAGTGTTGGAGTTTTCTCCGTGGAGCTCAGTCATAATGGGACAGGGGAGGTTCTTATCATGAATGGGCTACAAAAGTATTGGTCAAGCAGGAACTGGGATGGGCAGAATTTTGTCTTGATTCCTGAAATCTGTTTAAGTGACATATACAATACTAGCTATTATAGAAATGATAACATAAATTATTTCACATATGATCTCTATAGCAACAGTACTCTAACAAGATATATAATTGATGTATCAGGGCAAATCAAGCTGTTGACTTGGCCAGAAAATAAGGAATGACATTTGCTATTGTCATTACCAAGAGATCAATGTAAACTCAATGGTTACTGTGGGGCTTTTGGAAGTTGCAGTTCTAATTTCACTCAGCCTTATGATTGTTTGCCAGGGTTTGAACCACAGTCATCTGAGAATTGGAATTACAAGAATTACTTAGGAGAGTGTGTGAGGAAAACTAATTTTCAGTGTACCACTAACAGTCAAGTGAATGGAACTGAGGTCAGGTTTATTATGTTGTCTAAAGTAGTACTGCCTAGAAGTTCAGTGGCTGTTAAAGTTCAGGGAAATGACGAGTGAAAATCTGTTTGCTTGCATAACTGCTCATGTACTGCTTATACTTACAGCAATGCTGGCTGTTCAATATGGGTTGGTGATCTTCTTAACCTGCAACAACTCTCAGATGATGACACGAATGGAACATATTTTTATCTTAAACTTGTTGTTTCTGAGTTATTTACTGGAGATAAGGGTAATAGAATGCGTCTCGTTATGGTTACATTTTATAATTTTGTTTAGCAATATTTTTCTTTCTTGTTGATGGCTACTTTAAGTATACAAACTAGTGGCCCCAATTTAATAATTTGTCTATTTATGGAACAGATAACATTACTAGGAAGCTGTTGATTGTCATTCCTCTGACTCTTTATTTGGTTGTTCTCACTCCAGCCTTATTCATTTGCTGGATGCGGAGGAAAAACCACAAGAAAAAAGGTATGTATTTCTCATTAGCAACAAAAATAAGATTAGTGATATGGAAAATGTAAATGAAAGGAGTTTATTTTGTTTTCCATAGCATTGAATAGATCTTATTAGTTTTCTGTGAGCTTAAAAACATTAAAGTTGAAATAAGATAATTTCTAATGCATTCTTGTGGTCTTTTTTTTTTTTGTTCTTCTTCAAACAGGGGAGGACTTACTATTATTTAGTCTGAGTACTTCCATTGGAACAACCAAGTATGATCTAAGAGAAGGAAAAAAACCTGGAAAAGGAAGAAAGGAAGTAGAAATTCCATTGTTAAGTTTTTCTAGTGTATCAACTGCTACCAACCACTTCTCTGCTGCAAATAAACTTGGAGAGGGTGGTTTTGGTCCTGTGTATAAGGTAAGATTCATAGACCGCTCTCAGTCCCTTAAGAAGAGGCATTAAATTGATGCATCATTTTCAGTAACTTTTCCAAGTGTTGATTATAAACTAAGATCAAACTTCAACTTTAGAGAAAATTACTGAAAGGGTATGAGGTAGCTGTGAAAAGGCTTTCAAAAAGATCTGGACAAGGGTGGGATAAGTTAAAAAATGAAGCAATGCTCATAGCCAAACTCCAACACAAGAATCTCGTGAAAGTTCTAGGCTGCAGCATTGAAGGAGATGAAAAGATTCTTGTCTATGAGTATTTGCCGAACAAAAGTTTGGACTTTTTTATCTTTGGTTTGTAATTTCTCTCATTTCGATTACATAAAAACACCTTTTGTTCACTACAGTTCTTGTCCTTGGTTAGAAATTTGGTTATAGATTTCATTGTTCTATTTCTTTGTGTCTTATTTATAATTGGAACAGATCCAACCAAACATGGAATACTTGATTGGGGAACCTGTGTCAGCATCATTGAAGGGATTTCTCAATGACTTCTTTATCTCCATCAGTTTTTAGGTTACAAATTATTCATAGAGATTTAAAGGCGAGCAACATTTTTTTGGATAAAGAAATGAACCCTAAAATTTCAGACATCGGAATGGCAAGAATATTTGGAGAGAGTGGGTCACAGGTAATTAATCAGATAGTTGGAACATAGTAAGTAGAATCTATGTGCCTCTTGTATAAGTAACATGTTGTTTCGTATTTTCATACACTAAAAGACTTTGATTTGACAATGAGATGCAATGGCTATATGGCTCCTGAATATGCTTTAAAAGGCCTCTTCTCTGTAAAATCCGATGTCTTCAGCTTTGGGGTTTTGTTGTTAGATATGTTGAGTGGCAAGAAAAACACTGGTTTTTATAATACCAACTCTCTCGATCTTTTTAGATATGTAAGTGTCTTGAGTTCTTATTTAGTGAGCTGAAATTTATTTTTTCTCAAAATATCATTGTCTAATCATGTTCCAATTCTATTTTTTATTCATAAAGAGCCATATTTCTTTTCTAACAGTTGAAAAAGTACATTATAGTTTTCTGCCAATGCACTAATTGTCTTAGACAAGAATTGTGAGATGAAAAATCAAGGATGATATGTGATCTTATATTTTCTGTTTACTTCTAAAGGCATGAGATTTGTGGAGAAGTAATAGGTCATTGGAGCTTATGGATCCAATCCTTAGAGATATTTCTTCTACTAATGCAGAATCGAGGTACATTAACATAGCACTTCTTTGCATCCAAGAAACTGCAGCTGATAGGCCTACCATGTCCGATGTTGTCTTGATGCTAAGTAATGAACTTGTGAATCTGCCTTCACCAAACCAACTAGCTTTCTCAAATGTGAGAAATGTTTTGGATCTAGATCCAGGTAATAGCATGGCGAAAATATGTTCTATGAATGATGTAACAGTCTCGATTATGGAACCTGGATGAGTATTGCATTCTGCAATTGGATTTTAATCTCAGAAAAGTAGCCGGAGTATGTTTATAGATTTTTAATTGAGCATATAGGATATTTTTCTAGTGGTCATGACAATCTATATCTGAATTATTCTATGTGATTGTCCTTGCGTGGCTTCTTCTTTCCTTTGGTTTTAGTCTAGTATTTGGATCTGATTTATAATATCATTCTCTTCATATCCCAACAAGAAAAGTGTGCGTGCCCTGATTAATCAATTTTAAAGTGAATCAGTGATGGATAAAAACAAAGACAGATGCAGTTATCTTACAAAGACTGTTCTGTTTTGCCACAATTCTATGGTTATTAGTAGTCCATGGTCAATATTAACATAATACGGTTTCACAGGTTAGAAGGTGATTCACAGGTTCATATTCATGTCAATTTGAATTGTTTTTCCTTTAGAGAAATGAAAATGAAGTGTCTTCATTTCATCTTCTTTCAATCTCTGGTCTTTTGCTCACTCAAAGAATTCTCTTCTGTAGCTGATACCATAACTCGAACTCAATTAATTATCAACAAAAACGTTAAATATGATTTAAATTCTTTGGCTCCAAAGCTAGAATCAATAGGGCCTATATTAGAACGTAACAAAACTGAGTGCAATGTAGCGACGGGTTTCAGATTTTTCCCCATTCAGTTTTGTTAGAGTTGTTGCTTACTTCACGGGACCAGATCTGTAGAACTCCAGACGAATACGGGGTCCCGCTCCCCGGAGAGTAGGCGGGGGTTAGGGGGTAGTGCCCCCGAAACTTTTAGGCCATGTACATGAGTTGGGCCTAGTTTTTTGCTTGGCAGTTTGGGCTTGGGTCCATGAAGAGCCGTAGTTCTGTAGCAGAACGGAAACCTAATTAGACCTTAATTAAGACATTTTAAGTTGCATTTAAATACTCTTTATGTACTGAGCATACATTAAAATAGAGAGATTTGTGAGGCTAATAATAAGAAACTTCTAGCAAGACATAGCCCTATTCTTAGGTGAACCTGGGTAAATCTTATCTTTTTTTCTTTCTGTTTATAATTCGTGTGATTGACAGGTCTTGAATCATTCAGTTGGTATAAAAGTCTTGTGTTAGAGAATTAACGATCAGAGATGACAATTGGATCACAGATTGAAATTAAAAAGTTCAGAGAGAAGAGCTTCAAGTTATGGAAACTGAAGATGGATGATCTACTCATGGATAGAGATTTGTGAACGGTGATAGTCGATGAGATACCAAAGAGTACGGCGTTCATGGCAGAAGCATCACCGGTAGTGGTTTCGACATCATCTTCAGTGACCATCACGGAGTGGGAGAAGCTTGATCGGAAGGCACGAAGTTTGATTCGGCTGTGCCTGGCCGATTCTGTCCTGATAAATGTTTCTGGAGAAAAGACTGCGAAAGATCTCTGAAAGAAGCTGGAAAGCCTTTATTAGAGTAAATCTTTGGAAATAAATTGTTTCTACAGAAGAAATTGTTCAACCTTCGGATGGCTAAGGGCGATTCTTTCTCTGTTCATCTACATGAGTTCAACACTTTGATAGGTCAGTTATTATCTATCAGTATTGATGTGATGGATGACGATAAGGCTATTACGCTGCTCTGTTCACTGCCTGATTCGTAGGATAACTTGATAGTTTCAATTGGTAGTGGTACGACTAATCTATCTTTTGAGAATGTCGTGGTAGCCCTATTGTCTGAAGAGATGAGGCAACAGGGTACAGAGAACTCGTCAAATGAGGCCTTATCTGTGAGAGGGTGAACCCATGATAAAGAATACAAGTGATCTGGTCATAAACCTAAGTTCATGAGAAGATTAAAAAGTAGGGATAAATTTAGGTGTAAGTTTTGAAAGTGTAGGAAGCATCAGCATCTAAAGAAGGATGCAGAAGTAAGAGTGTGAACCCTAAAAAGTGAACATGCAAGAGATTAGCTTCAAGAAACAAGGACCAGTATGATAATGATGTTGGTGACTTAAATATGGCATCCTGTTTGGATCAATTAGATCAGAATGTTTAGATAATTGACACAAGATCATCCTTTCACATGACACCTCACAAGGACTAGTTTCGTGAGTATGAAACCTTTGATGGGGGAAACATTTTACTAGGAGATAACTCTCCGGTGAAAATTATTGGTCGTGGGAAGGTAAAGTTGATGATGAATGATGGGATAGTCAGAACATTTCCAAGCGTGATGCATATTCTGGGTCTCAGCAGGAGCCTAATCTCAGTCATGGCAGATGGGGGAGTGAATTTCAGCTGTGACAAAAATTCGTGTAAGATGACTCATGGATCGTTAGTAATTGCACGAGGTGTTCTGTATGGCACGTTGTACAAGCTACTTGGAAATATAGTACAAAGTCAGTGCAGTGGAGGTTTTATCTTTGAGAAGGCGACTGATAATGAGGTGACGACCTCTATGTTGTGGCAACAGAGGCTTGGGTATATCAGCAAAAAGGGACTATCTAATTTATTGTCGAAGTAGATGGTGAAGGGAGTCTCAGATTCCTCCATGGGATTCGGTTTCTGTGAGAATTTTCTACATGGAAAGCAGAACCGTGTGAGTTTTAAGTCCGCTAGCACGAAGAGGGCAAAATATATTCTGGATTTAATACATAGTGATGTGTTCGGGCTAGTTCCGGTCCAATCTCTTGAAAAATCAAGGTGTTATGTCTATTTTATTGATGATTTTTCAAGGTATTCATGAATTTATTTCATTAAAAGTAAAGCTGAAGCATTTGATAAGTTCTGTGAGTTTAAAGCATTGGTAGAAAATCAGATGGAAAGAAAGATAAAGGTACTGAGAATAGATAATGGAAAGGAATTTTGCTCAAACAAGTTTTGAGCAATTCTATGTGGCAAACGACATTGCAAGACACAAAACAACTCCATATACACCTCAACAAAATGGGGTGGCCGAGAGACTCAATCGGTCATTTATGGAGAAATCGAGGAGTATATTGAGTTGTATAGGCTTGAAGCTGGCGTTTTGGGCAGAGGTTGTGGCTACGGTATGTTATCTGAAGAACAAGTCACCTACATTAGCTTTACAGGATCAGACACCATTTGAGGGATTATTCGGGAAGAAGCCGAGTTTGGCTCATGTTAGGGTGTTTAGGTGTGATGTTATATGCATGTGCCAAAAGAAAAGAGGAACAAACTTGACAGCAAACCAGTGAAGTGCATCTTTATTAGTTATAAGGATGGGGTCATGGGGTACAAGTTAAGGAATCTAGAAAACAATAGTACAGCTTACAACAGAGATGTTGTGTTCAAGGAAACACAAAGGGATTATGCGGCTGTCCAAGATGTACTGGAACAGCCAAAACAGGTTCAGATTAATCTTAGCCTGGGAGATAAAGAGTGGGAGACTACCCCACATACTACACCGGATACTTCAGATACTGAATCAGTTGGGTCTGAGCAAGATATTCATGTTTCTGATATAGAGGATGAGGATTCAGATGCTGGCTTGGAGGTAGAGACCATGCCTGTCATAAGGAGATCGACACAGGTTAGGAGACCAACCATCAAGTATTCTCCTAATACTTGCAATGTATTATATGCTTTAAATATTACTGGTGATGATCCTAGCACAGTGAAAGAGGCAAGGACCTCGGAAGATGTAAATATGTGGGAGGATGTTATGAAAGAGGAGATGCAGGCACTGGACAAGAATGAAACATGGAGCCTTGTGAAATTGCCTAAAGATAGGAAGACAATTGGGTACAAATTGATTTTCTAGAAGAAAACAAATGTAGATGGAATGGTAGAAATGTATAAGCCACATCTGGTTGCAAAGGGGTGCTTGCAAATAGAGGGAATTGACTATGGTGAGATATTTTTCCCGGTAGCAAAGTTGACATCTATCAGATATATCCTATCCATGGCAGTTGCTTCTGATCTAGAGGTTAAGCAACTGGATGTGAAGACAACTTTCCTGAAGAAAGTTAAATTGTTATCCTATCCATGGCAGTTGCTTATGATCTAGAGGTTATCATGGGGACTTAGAGGAGGAAATTTACATGAAACAGCCCAAAGGCTTTATGAGCAAAGGTAAGGAAGAGCTAGTTTGTAAATTAAAGAAGTCTCTATACGGACTCAAGTAGTCACCACGGATGTGGTACCTGAAGTTTGACACATATGCCATTCAGCTTGGGTTCACTCGCAGCTATGCTGATCATTGCGTCTATGTGAAAAGGTTAGGGGTTGATTTTGTCATTTTAACCTTGTATGTGGATGATATGTTGTTGATTGGAAATAACAGGAAGATGATTAGCGCTGTAAAGGCATTGTTGGTAAGGCAATTTGACATGAAAGACCTAAGGCTAGCAAACTTTATCTTAGGCATGCAGATAAAGAGGGATCGTGAAAATAAAAAACTATGGCTAAGTCAGAATAAGTATATTGAAGAAGTGTTGAAGAAATTCAACATGTCTGACAGCAAGCCGGTAGGGACTCTCATGCCTTTGGGAACCAAGTTATCTGCGGAACAATGTCCGAAGACGAAGGAAGAAGCTGAAGATCTCACGTACCTTATGCTAGTGCGGTTGGAAGCTTTATGTATGCCATAGTGTGTACGAGACCAGATATTGCCCAAGTAGTAAGAGTATTGAGTAGATATATGTCTAATCCTGGGAAAGAGCATTGGACTGCAATTAAGAGAGTTCTTAGATATCTTCATGGCACGTCAGAGTTTGAATTATATTATGGAGGTATGGGAGGTAAGAAGAATCTTGATATTGTAGGATTAGTTGATGCTGACTGGGGAGGAAACATTTATAGCAGGAGGTCTACAAACAGGTATGTGTTCAATTTGTTTGGTGAGGCAGTAAGTTGGATGGATGAGCAAAAGGCAAAGTGTTGTTACCCTTTTATCTATAGAAGTAGAGTATATGGCAATAACTCATGTTGGAAAGGAAGCAACTTTGGCTTCAAAGATTGTGTGTTGAGCTTGAGTTTAAACAAGAACCAGTGATGGTGAAATGTGACAATCAATGTGCTATCTTCTTAGCAAAGAATCTTGCATTTCAGTCACGAACAAAGCACATTGATATCCAATATCATTTCATCTGGGAAAAGATTGAAGAAAATGTTATAATCTTGGAGAAAGTCGATACAGCAGTGAACAACGCATATTTTTTTACTAAAGTAGTTAGTCTAGCAAAGTTTGATTGGTGTGCTACTGAGATGGGCTTGAAGAAACAAAGTCCTGGGAAGTTTTCCATGTGTGTGAAATATTTACCAAGTGGGAGATTGTTAGATTTGGTGGATACTTCACGAGACCAAATCTGTTGAACCCCGGACGAATAAGGGGGTCCCACTCCCCAGAGAGCAGGCAGGGGTTAAAGGGCAGCGCCCTCGAAACCTTTAGGCCATGTACATGAGTTGGGCTTGGTTTTTTGCTTGGTGGTTTTTTGCTTGGTCTCATGAGGAGCCGTAGTTCTGCAGCAGAACGGAAACCTAATTAGACCCTAATTAGGACGTCTTAAGTTGCATATAAATACTCTTTATGTACTGAGCATACATTAAAACAGAGAGATTTGTGAGGTTGATAATAAGAAACTTCACGCAGGACATAACCCTATTCTTGGGTGAACCTAGGTAAATCTTGTCTTATTTTCTTTCTGTTTATAATTCGTGTAATTAACAGGTCTTGAATCGTTCAAGTTTATGGTTTAGCCAAAATTTAGATATATTAGAGATTAGGGTTTTGGAGAGTTTAATCTATCTCTATTTGTATTCCATTCATAATAGTGAAATCTCTCTCACCATCAACTGTGGAGGTATGAGTTTTAACTCTGAATCATGTAAATTTTTGTGTCAGTTTATTTTCTGTGGTTTTATTCTTAACAGGCAACACCTTAGCTTCATCATGCCAAAGTTTTGAAATATACTTCTTTTTCCCTGATGATTCAAAGAAACAGCATTTAGGAATATGGTACAAGAACTTTCCACATTGTTTTATGGATTGCAAACAGAGAAAACCCAGTTACAAATTCACATGGTAGCTTAACAACTATGACTAATAGTGGAAATCTAGTTATCTTGAATGAAAAAAATGAGACTTTCTGGTCATTCAACTCTTCAGGATTAATAGAAATGGAATTTGCAAAATCGACATAAAATTCAATTTGTTAGTGCTTGAAAGATTTTGTTCTTTAGACTTCGTTTGGAACCAAATAAAAATGGAATTCATTTCATTTTCAAATGAATTGAAAATAGAATTCATTTGGAATGAATTTTTATATTTTTCTTTCTTATATTAATTTGTAGAATTCAATTGAATTTTTATACTTAAAATGTTTGGAAATAAAGGAGTAAAAAGAGGAGGGAGAAGGAGGCCAGGGGTTGGCTAGGGGGAGGGGGAGGGAGAGGGAGAGGGAAGAAGAGAGGGAAAGAGAGAATATTTTGGTCAACATAACATTTTACTCTTTATTTTGTGAAATTTATTTGTAAATTCTATATCTTTTGATAGAATTTACAACAATTTAACTTAATTCCGTCATCTCTACCAAACACATTATAGAAAACATCAATCTTCTTATTTTTCCATCATATCCTTTTTCTTTCCTCTCTTTCCTTCCTCTCACTTTTCTTCTCTGTCAATAATAAGAGGATTAGTGATTATGGTTATGATTTGAATTAGGCATGCTGGGTGATTAAGTAACACTCTAAACTAATTACTATTTACGAATTGAAGAAAACCATTAATTTGTCTGATATGTTATCTCAATGTAATATGTTCCACAATCAATGGATGATTCTACTAAGGAGAAAAAGCCACTGATAATTGTGGTGACATCAACAACTTTCTGGTGTACTTGTTTTTGGTGTGCATTGCTATTGTATAATTTGGAAGATCAGGAGGAAGAAAAGAGGTCAGCATACCCATCAACCATTGTTGATATATTCTATGAAGAAAAGTCCAGCATATTTTGTGACCTAGAGAGAAAAAATGGGATGAAAGAAGAAGGAAAGAAACAATGATCAGAGAACATTTTTTTAAATTTTTTGGTAAAAAAAAATGAGAAAACTGATGTTTTCTTCCCACATGCACTATTTATATTTCTCCCAAATTGAAAAGATTAGGAGTGAAAATTAAAATAAACTAAATTGTCTTTTTCTTCTTTCATCCCACTTTTACATCATCTTTACAAAAAATATGATAGAAAACATCAAAACTATTATTTTTCCATCTACTCATTCGTCACCTTTCTCCCTCTTCCTTCCTCCCGTTTATTTTCTCTACCAATCATAGATCAATGTGTCTAATGACATTTTGTTTTTATGGCTAGTATCCAAATTCTAGTGAAAATCTTATTTGCTAAGGAAAATTCGATAAATTTAGGAAAAATCACATTAACCTTCCTCGGATTCAATAAATTTGAATAGAAGAACTGAAATGGAAGCTTGTATCTTTCCCCCCGATTTTTTTGATTTAAATTTCATACCAATTTTTCCATTTACAGGTCTTACTTTGTTACCATTGTATCTGCAACCCATAACTTCTTCTCAAGTAAAGTAGGAGAGAGTGGTTTTGGTAATGTTTACAAGGTAATAGGAAATTGCAGTGAAGAGGCTCTCGTATAATTTTGTACAGGGTCTTCAAGAGTTTAAGAATGAAGTTAATATAATGATAGCCAAACTCCAACAGGGGAATCTTGTTGGACTTTTACTCCGTGCTTGGACTGAGGGGAATGAAATGAAAGAAAAGGAAAGTGTGCATATAAAGTCTATGGGATCCCAAATTGTATCAGCTTGTTGAGGTCACCTAGGCCATGGGAGGTTGACATTAGTTAAAGGAGCAAGATCCCTGGGCTGTCATCTTTTTTCGCTTATCTTAACTTTTCTGAGTTGCCAAATAGATTTTTTTTTTCTTTTCCTCTCTCTTCCCTCTCTTTTTATTTTTTTCTCTCATTCTTTCTCTTTGGAAGTGATTTACTCTCTGCCCATTTTTGGCTTGTTATTCAAAAGTTTTTGGCCTTTATGATATAAATGTAGATATGTGGCCAAGACAGTAAGCATGGTATTCAAATCTCATACAAAAACCAGTGATAGAGATTGGTATCTTACATTTTAATTAGCCAAAGCTTTTACCTTCTTGGTACCCATTTGTGCTTCTAAAATTTTCAAGTTTCAACAATCACAACTCTGAATCGAGACAAAACATTAATTAGCCAAGGGTCAGTTCCTATCATTGTAAATACCTAAGAACGATAGGTGTTTTCGAATCTTTTGGGAAAATTAAATTATTGTGTTGGACTAAAATAAAAAAAAAATCATATCAAATGAGAGGAAAAATGCTTGATTGGCACAACCGTAACAACATCATTGGCAGATTGCTAGAGGGCTTGTTTATCTTCATCAAGACTCCAGGTTGAGAATTATCCATAGAGATTTTAAAACGAGTAATGTTTTACTAGACAAAGATACAATCCCAAAAATATCTGACTTTGGCATTGCTAGAACATTTGGAGGGGATCAGATTATGGCAGGAACTAACAGAGTTGTTGGAACATAGTAAGTATATATGCTTCAACTTGTTTTGTCTGTCTCTTTGAATTGCTTGTAATCTTACTTTTTTTTTCCTGTGTTATGTTGCTTTCCAGTGGTTATATGTCTCCTGAGAATGCAGGTTATGTCTCGATGCAATCACGTCGGACTGTTATGTGTGCAACGAAGACCACAAGATCGGCCAAATATGTCATCCATGGTTCTAATGTTGGGTAGTGATAACTCATTGCCACAACCAAAGCAGCCTGGTTTTTTCACAGAAACAATTATGTGTAAAACAGAGTTCTCATCCTGCAATCTTGGATCATCTTGTACTTTAACAAACGAAATCACCATTTCAATGTTGGAGCCACGGTAGAGAATGATCTCTCAGCAGAAAAACGGCAGGGTTGTTCTCTCTCTCCCTTTTGGATCAAAATCAAAGAAACAATAAAAGATATTGCAAGTGTTCAGCGGTTTCACTTCAAGATATATAATAGTAGACTGAAGTACCAGGCTGTTATTACCAAAATAAAGTTCCAGGCAGTTGCTTCTAGTATATAACACTTGTGCTGGTAGATCTTTAGATAATTGATATTGTCAAATGATATTACCAAAATAAACTATGATTTCACTCAAAAATGTATTTCAAAACTAAATTTCATTTTTACTGTTAGGATCACTAAGATGCTTCGATATTGTTTTTTGATCGATATCATGATAAATTATCATGTTTACTACTATATCTTTCATAATGTCAATGCGAAGGATTCGACGTTGAACAATTGATAAAATAACAATCTAAAATATTTTTTTTCCTCTTATTTTTCACTTATCAATCCTCCAAATAGAGAGGATTGTGATTTGTACATACAAGATAAAAACATTAACTTTTATTTTCTTTCCCTTTTCTCTCTTTCCTATTAAAAGCGAAATGTAAGAACAATGAAAAGTTAGAAAATGAAAAACTAAAAAGATAGAAAAGTAAGAAGATTTGACTTATTATTTTAGGAGAGATGATGAAAACTAAGAGAAAAGAAATTAATTTTCTATTACCCTTGTTCATTAAAAAATTATCTAAGCAAGTGGTAGGTATTGAAACTGCAAGGTCAATTCAAAGTTGATCACACAGCAAAGTCATGTCAGAGGTCTTTAGATTCATATGAGTAATGGTCTGAATTGTCAAATTAACACATTATCTGCCCCATCGGAATAAGAAAAAAGTTGTCTATTGGAAAACTCAGCCATATGTTATTGATGGGTACTTCCAGATCCTTGTACACTACATATGATGACCATTGAAACTGAATCATGAAAAACAAGAACAAAATGAAAGGATTTACTCTACTCTTTGTTTTCTTGTTTCTATTCTCCATCCCAAGAATCTCCACTACTCGTGATACTATTACTCCTAGTGAATCAATCAGAGATGGTGAGACGGTAATTCCCGCAGGTGGAAGCTTTGAACTGGGGTTTTTCAGCCCTGGAAATTCAAGCAGTAGATATATAGGAATTTGGTACAAGAAAATAGATCCTAATAGGACTGTTGTGTGGGTAACCAACAGAGAAACTCCACTTCCTGATTCCTCAGGTGTTCTAAATATCACTGATAAAGGAATCCTTGTTCTCGTCAGTAGCAGAAACGACAATGTTTGGTCATCCAATACATCAAGAATTATCAGACAGAACCCAGTTGGACAACTATTAGAATCAGGAAACCTTGTTGTTAAAGATGGAACTGATAATAACAACCCAGAAGACTTTTTGTGGCAGAGCTTTGATTATCCATCTGATACTTTACTACCAGGAATGAAACTTGGGAAAAACTTGGTTACTGGTTTTGACAAGTTTTTATCATCCTGGAAGAGCACAGACAACCCTGCTTCCGGTGACTTTACATATCGTCTAGATCTCCATGGGGTTCCACAATATTTTCTTAAGGGGAGTATCATACAGTATAGAGCGGGGGCCTGGAATGGCCTTCGTTTGATGGGGGCTGCTGGAATCAAACCAAATGCAATATATACATATGAATCCGTGTGGACTGCAAATGAGATCTATTACAAGTTTGAGCTCCGAAACAGTTCCGTTGCTTCAAGATTGGTGCTGGATCCAGCAGGAATATTTCAGCGTTTAACATGGATAGATCAATCACAGAATTGGGTAAGTTACCATGCTCTAGACCAGTGTGATAATTATGGCTTATGTGGTGCTTAAGCTAGTTGCAACATCGATAATATCCCTGTATGCACCTGCTTGAAAGGATTTGAACCCATATCTTCCAGCCAATGGAGTTTGTCATATTGGTCTGATGGGTGTGCTCGAAAGACTAATTTGAGTTGTGATGATCAAGGAGATGGCTTTCTTAAGCTTACAGAGGTAAAATTGCCAGACACCTCTGGTTCTTGGTTTAGTAAGAGCATCGGACTTAAGGAATGCGGGGAAATTTGTTCTAAAAACTGCTCGTGTGGCATATGCAACTTTAGATGTCAATTTAGGAGTTGGGTGTTTGCTCTGGTTTAATGACCTGATTGACATAAGGCAAGTCTCTGAGAATGGGCAAGACCTCTATGTTCGGGTGGCTGCTTCAGAACTAGGTACATCTTTTCAGCTGAAATTTTTAAGTATCTAATGACTAAGTTTTCTTCTTTAATAATTCTTCAAAGTAGCTACACATTTGCAATTAAGTAGTGCACAATGAGGAAGGTTAAAAAAAAATCAAGTGGTTGCTGAAACATTTAAAATGTTTACTTTCACTCTCTCAGGTAATACTCAGACAAAGTGGGAAATAGTACTAATCAGTGTCTTCTCCATAGTGTTAGTCACGGGAGTGCCGTTGCTTGGATGGATCTTGTGTACGAGGAAAAAGAAAATTAGAAAGAAAAGTAAGTTAACTCAACTTTAAATTCTATCAACTTCATATACTTAAGTTAAAGACCATTTTCTAGTTTGAAACAAAATTACAGATTTTGATACAAGAAAAACAAATAGATTGTCAATTGAATGTGTGTTTGGTGGACAAGATAATCTTTCTCCTATGAGTGTGTTGGATGGATAGGATAAGGGGGAAGATGGGATGTCTCATCTGTTCATAATAGGGTAAAATAATCCTATCCTCCCCTTCATCATGTCCACCAAACGCACACTAAATGTGTATGATGTGCTAGGAAATAGGACATATGCTATTTGTTACAAAAGATTTATGCAGGGAATATGAGAAACAGCCATGAAAAGGATTACAATGATGAAGGTGGGAAAGAAGACATGGAGTTACTGATATTTGATATGACGACAGTAGTGAACGCCACGGATCACTTTTTAGAGATCAACAAGTTGGGGCAAGGTGGTTTTGGGCCTATATATAAAGTAAGATTCTGATATATTGCAAAGGTAAATACTTTCTCATTGTACTCAAAATTTGATTTGATGTTGAATTATAGGGTAAGTTAGCAGATGGGAAAGAGATAGCAAGTAAAGAGGCCTTCTAATGATTCAGGACAAGGTCTAATGAAGTTCAAAAATGAAGTTTCACTGATTTCCAAACTTTAGCATCGCAATCTTGTAAAGCTTCTAGGTTTTTGTGTTGAAGGAGATGAAAGAATGTTGATTTACGAATGCATGCCTAACAAAAGCTTGGACTACTTTATTTTTGGTTTTTTCCTCTCTAAACTCAAACTATATCTAGTTTTACACTATATTTAAATTGTTCTAGGAATACATTCTTTTTTCTTATTCTTTTTATACATTTTGGGAAAATTTGTCAGATCAAACAAGAGCAAAATTGCTTGGTTGGCATAAGCGTAACAACATCATTGGTGGAATTGCTAGAGGGCTTGTTTATCTTCATCAAGACTCTAGGCTGAGGATTATTCATAGAGATCTTAAAACGAGTAACATTTTACTAGATAAAGATATGATCCCAAAAATATCTGGCTTTGGCATTGCTAGAACATTTGGAGGGGATCATATTATGGCAAGAACTAACAGAATTGTTGGAAAATAGTAAGTATATCTGCTTGTTTTTTTCTTTTGGAACATTGGCAAGGAGAGGGAATGAACCTAAGTCTCCTATAAGAAGAACCTGGAAGTGACCACTAGGCCAAGAGGTGTGGGTCTAATTATATGTTCTTCAACTTGTTTTGTCATTCTCTTTGAATTGCTTGTAATCTTATTTTCTTTCCTTTGTGATGTTGCCTTCCAGTGGTTATATGTTTCCCGAGTATGCAGGTTATGGGCATTTTTCAGTGAAATCTGGCGTCTTCAGCTTTGGTGTTTTAGCACTTGAGATTGTGAGTGGGAAGAAGAACAGAGGTTTTTACCACCCTAATCACAAAGATAACCTTCTTGGACATGTAAGTCTTGCAGTTTTGCTTTGTTAGAAAAAGTAATGATAGAATTGCAGTTCCTGAAAATGAGAAAAAATTTATGTTATTTGTTTTTAAGGAGTCTAATCATCATTTTGGTGTGTTTCAGGCATGGAGACTCTGGATAGAAGGGAAGCCATTGGAACTAGTAGATAAGTTGTGTTGGAAATCACCTTAACAAGATGCCCAGGTGGTGATCTTCCAAACACTCAAGTCTAAAATGACTTGTAAAGATTTGGAATCGAAAACAGGAATAGAAATCAAAGAAAGAAAGAAGACAAACGATTTGTTATCAAGGTTCGGCAATAGCTTACGTCTCTGTGAGTTCCTCTGAACCCTCTGCACTAAGTCAGTGGTTCTTTACAATCCAACAACCCTCTTCAAGAAACCTCAAGTTCTTGAAGAAACCAAGAAGAAAAGAAAGAAGATGATAAGATCTATTACAATGCTCTCTATCTAATCTATACTCCTCTCTCTTTACAACCAGCATCACTACAATGAGTCTCTCTTATGTTTTGTGTCTTTGCACTCTCACACAATTCTCTCTTGTATACCTGTCACTCTTTACAATTGATCTCAAATTATGTCACAATGTTAATGAGAATAAAGCTAAGTGACCCTTTATATAGTGCACCAACTTCTTGTCCAATCTTGTGAGTCAATCTCCATCCTTAGATCTTGATGACCACTCAACCATGGCCCTCCATCAATCCTAAGTGATGTTGTGCCTTTTAACTTTCCACCCACGTACTTAATAAGAGGCTGAATCAAGTGGAATATGTGCGCCTCAATGTGCCTAACGCTGCGGCCTTGAACAAGGGGTGTCGCGGCTCAAGGCAAAGCACCTTTTCATCACTTGCTGGGCGCCACGGCCTTGGTGAGGGAGAGGTGCGGCACTGCCCCTCCTCCAACACCTCCCTCGCTAGGCACCGCGACCTGGGAGGAGGAGGGGTGCGGCGCACACTGAAGCTGGACCCCTCACAGTTGTGCACACTTCTTTGTCTTGCCAAATGGAGAGGTGTGCATACACCCAAAGTGAGGCGCACACTTGTGTGCACTCTTTTAACATGCTGAAATTTATTCTTCCACCTCTTGTTTAAACCTTAACCATGTTTAAACCTTAGACCTACCTTTATCTAAGCATTTAAACCCGAACCATTGTGTAGAGAACTTCAGGATCCAAACTCATCTTAAGTCATCAATCAACTGACTCAAATCCTAAGTAGTCCAGGGCAATAATTGAACTTACTTAGAGCTAGAACCTTGGTACCTAAATCTGCAGGATTTTCTTTCGTGGCTACCTTGTCCACATGAATGCATCATTTCGTAACATTTTCCCGAATGAAATGATACCGAACATCCATGTGCTTTGTCCTCTAATGGAACACCAGATTTTTACACAAGTGCAATGCACTTTGACTATCCGAAAACACTACAACCTGCTCTTCTAGGACCTTTAACTCTTCCAACAACCCTTTGCACCACATAGCCTCCTTTATGGCTTTCGTTGCTACTATGTACTCAGCCTCGGTTGTTGAGAGTGCTACTACAGGCTGCAACTTAGCCTTCCAACTTACACAACATCCATTTAAATTGAAGAAGTAGGAGGTAATCGATCTCTTTTTATCCCTGTTGGTTTTTTGTCTAAGGTTTAAACATGGTTCAAACATGGTCAAGGTTTGAACAGGTCCAAACATGGTTCAAGGATGGTTAAAATCCAAACCAAAGGTGGAGTATAAAAGTTCAGCAAGTCAAAAGGTTGCACACAAGTGTGTGCTTAAGTTTTGAGCATGGGAAGGTTAGGCACACTGCTGTGCAAGTTTCAGCACACAAGCAGGAGGTGTGCGCACAGCATCAGGAGGCTGCAGCATCAGGTCACGCCGCAGCACACAGCACCAGCGCCGTAGCATACAGCAAGCCATGCTTCCAGCCCTGCCCCAGCACCGCAGGACACATCATCAGCGCCGCAGCACACAGCACATGGCTGCACACATGATCCAGCATGCATAAGACCTCTCCAATCATGTGTGCACCACACCAAAACGCACAGCATTACCTGGAGAGTGATGTAGGGCTGAGATTAAAGGAAGAACATGATCAAAGGGAGGATAATGACTCACAAGAATGTCCAAGAATTAAGAGGCTATAAAAAGGGTTTCCTAGCCTCATTTCAAAGGGTGAAAAAAGTAAGGTGTGTGAGAGAACCACACAGGTTGTGACATTGTGAGATCATTGTAAACACAAGAGAGAATTGTTTGAGAAATATAAACACAAGAGGGACTCTTGTAGTGAGGCTGGTTGTAATAAGATAGAGAGAGTCTAGATTAGATTAGAGAACATTGTTGAGTTCTCATCTTCTTCCTTCTCTTCTTGTTTCTTCAAGAACTTGGATTCTTGAAGGGGATTGCTGTAACTTTGTGAGAACCATTGAGATAGTGCAAAGAGTTTGGAGGAATTCACGGGGACGTAGGCACATTGCCGAACCTCGACAACAAATTACTTGTCTTATTTTCTTTCTTTGATTTTCTGTTCTTGTGTTCGATTGCTGAAATTATTTCTACAAGTCATTCAAGACTTGGGTGTTTGGAAGATCACTACCTGGGCATCTTGCTAAGGTGATTTCCAACAGTGGTATCAGAGTTAAGTAGCTGGTTATCAGAGCAAGAAGTAGAAGGTACGGAGCCAAGACTCTAAGAATCAAAGATCAAACTTCTTGGGTGAATCAAGAACGGTGTAAAGATCAAGATCCGGTCGTGTTCTTGAAGGTTGATTCAAGAACGGTGTTAAAGATCCATCTTCGATCTGTGTTCTTGAGGTTGAAGAAAGTAGTTGTGGTTAGTGCACAAATCTGGGATCTTGTCCGCAAAAGATGGCTTCAAATTTCTATGTGGAGAAGTTTGATGGAAATGGGGACTTTACCCTATGGAAGCGGAAGATCAAGGCGGTTCTCATGCAGCAGAAAGTGGACTTGGCTATTGGAGAAGATGATGCTTTTCCAGCAAGTGTCACGGAGGACCAGCGGACCGAGATGAAGAAGATGGCTTACAGCACCATTTTCTTGCACATGTCGGACAATGTCACAAGGGAGTACGGAGACTCGGAAGATCCAGCTGCATTATGGAAGAAACTAGATGAATTGTTTCTTGCCAAGACTCTCCCACATAAGAGGTATCTTCGGAAACGAATCTTTGCTTTTAAATTTGATCCTAAGAAAGAGTTGCAAAATAATCTTGATGCCAAGAAAAGGAGTGCGTCAAGTGGTAAAGGGTTGTTCTTTAAAAGAAGGCCAACAACTTGGTATGGCAGCATGCATGGTTACTACCAGGACAAAGGTAGAGGAGAGACCAATGGGAGAGTGCACAGCAGCAGCCATGGCTACTACCGGGACAGAGGTAGAGGAGAGAGCCATGGGAGAGTGCACAGCAGTATGCATGGCTACTACCGGGACAGAGGTAGAGGAGAGAGCCATGGGAGAGTGCACAACAGCATGCATGGCTACTACTGGGATAAAGGTAAAGGAGAGAGCCATAGGAGAGTGCACAACAGCATGCATGGCTACTACCGAGACAGAAGTAGGGGAGAAAGCCATGGGAGAATGCATTCCAAACTGAGATTTGTAGGGAAGAGTTACTACTACTGCCATAAGGAGGGTCATGTCAAGAAAGATTACAAGAAGATGACAAGGGATAGAGGAGGAAGCCATACCAAGAATGGAGAGGTTTTGGTTGCCAAGAAAGTGTAGCAAGATGATGAGGTTCTTGTTGTGTGCTCAAGTGTGAGCAAGGGGCAAGAAGGCAACGGGGAATGGATCTTGGATACTGGGTGCACTAATCACATGTGCCCTCACTGAATTTGGTTCAAGAATTTCAAGGAAACCAATGATGAAATGGTTTTCTTGGAGAATGAAATTTCTTACCAAGTGAGAGGCATAGGAGACATCCAAGTGAGGATGTTTGATGGAATGACAAGGCTGCTGGAAAATGTGAGGTATCTCCCAGATTTGAGGAGGAATTTGATCTCATTGGGGTTCCATGGGCTATACATGCAAGATAGAGGGAAGAAAGATCAAGGTGGCCAAGGGATCTTTGGTAGTGATCAAGGCAGCAAGAAACGATGGACTCTATGAGATGATCGGAGAAACAGAAACCAATGATCAAGCAGCAAGTTTGATGGCTGAGCTAGACAAGGCAACTCTTTAGCACACTCGCTTGGGACACATGAGTGAAAAGGGCCTGCAAGTGCTTAGCAAGGAAGGTTTACTTGGTGGAGACAAAGTAGAGAAACTTGATTTTTGCGAGTGTTGCGTTCTTAAGAAGCAACACCGGGTCAGCTTCAACACCGGAGTGCACAAGGCTAAGGGCATTCTTGACTACATTCATGCGGACCTTTGGGGACCAGCAAGGACACCAACACAGGGAGGTAACATTTACTTTCTGTCTTTAATTGATGATTATTCAAGAAAAGTGTGGGTTTATTTGGTGAAAAATAAATCAGATGCATTGAATAAGTTAGTGGTGTGGAAAGGGCTGGTTGAGACTGAAATGGGTAGAGTAGTTAAGGGGATAAGAACCGATAATCGCTTAGAAATTTTTAACCAAGAACTTGATCAATTCTGTAGATTAAATGGCATTCTAAGACATAGGACGGTTGTGGAAACCCCTCAGCAAAGTGGAGTTGCTGAGTGGATGAATAAGACCCTTATGGAAAAGGTTAGGTGCATGTTAAATGGATCCGGATTACCCAAATGTTTTTTGGGGGAAGCTATGTCTACTGTTGCATATTTAGTGAATAGATCACCCTCTAGGATTGTATACCATAAGACTCCCGAAGAGTTGTGGAGTGAAAAACCCCCTGAGTTGGACAACCTTAGGACTTTTGGGTGTGCTGCGTATGCACTCCAAAAGGAGGATAAGCTTAGCTCAGGATATAGAAAATATGTGTTTCTAGGATATGGGGAAGGGGCTAAGGGGTACAGGTTGTGGTCCTTAGAAAAAGAAGGATTTAAACTCATAATAAGTAGGGATGTTGTCTTTAATGAATTATTATTTCTCTACTTGGAGAAAACTAACTCTGCAGGGGCTAGTGAGCAAACCAATTCAGAAATTGTTGAGCATAGTATCAAGGGAGATTCTGTTCAGGTAGAGTAAAGGAGGCAAGAAGGTTCGGACCAGGTAGAGCCCTTGGATGATTGCCAAGCTCAAGAAACTCAAGAAGAGGCTGAACAAGAAGAGGATGCTGCAGCAAGTCAGAAGGACTTTCAGCTCATAAGAGACCGGAAAAGAAGGCTAGTCAGACTACCTTCAAGATATGGGTTTGATGATGCTGCAGATGCAGCAACTCCTTGGACAAAAGGAGGGATGAGTGAACAAAGGACTTACATGGGATGTAAGGATTCGCCAAGATCGAAGCTAGCTATGGAGGAAGAAATGGATTCTTTGAGGAAGAACAACTTCTGGGAATTGGTGCACATTCTGGGAAATCAGAGAGTTGTGGATTATAAGTGGACTTACAAGGTCAAAGAAGGGTACCCTCCAAGAGATGAAGTCTGGAACAAGGCTAGGCTGGTGGCGAATGGGTCCACAAGAAGAGGAGACATAGGTTTCACAGAAACTTTCTCATCTGGACACAAGGTGGAGAAGATGGTGAGTATTCTCACCTATGTCATTGATGAGCTGTTAGTTTGGAACAGCAGGAAGAGGATGGAAAGGTTTACATCTCAACTCAGTGAGGAGTTCGAGAGGAAGGATCTCAACCTTGCACAAAAGATCCTTGGGATGAGGAGAATCATCCGGGAAAGGAAGAGAAACAGGTCAAGTGTTTCTTGGGCAATGGATGTTTTCAGCAAATGTGTGAGTAATCCCGGAAAAGAGCATTGGCTTGGGATGAAGTGGTTGCTGAGGAACAAAGAGGCTCAGTGGCAGCCAATGGTAGCACTCATAACAACCAGGGCAGAATGCATAGCGGCTATGGAAGCCATAAAGGAGGCTATGGGGTGCAAAGGGTTGTTGGACGAGTGGGAGGTCCTAAAAGATCAGGTGATGGTATCTTTGGATAGCCAAAGTGCGGGGCACTTGTAGAGGTATCCGGTGTTCCATAAGGGGACAGAGCATATGGATGTTCGGTATCATTACATTCTAGAAAATGGTACAGAAGGAAGCATTCATGTTGACAAGAAGACCACGGAGAAAAGTCCTGCAGATTTAGGCACCAAGTTTCTACCTCTAAGTAAGTTCAATCATTGCCTTGAATTACTTAGGATTGGAGTCGGTTAATTAATGACTCAAGATGAGTTTGGATCCCGAAGGTCTCTGCACAAATGGTTCGGGTTTAAACGCTTAGACAAAGGTAGAGATTGTTGGTTTTTTGTCTAAGGTTTAAACATGGTTCAAACATGGTCAAGGTTTGAACAGGTCCAAACATGGTTCAAGGCAAACCAAAGGTGGAGCATGAAATTTTAGAAAGTTAAAAGGTTGCACACAAATGTATGCTTAAGTTTTGAGCATGGGAAGGTCAGGCACACTGCTGTGCAAGTTTCAGCACACAAGCAGGAGGTATGCGCACAGCATCAGGAGGATGCAGCATCAGGTCACGCCGCAGCACACAGCACCAGCGCCGCAGCACACAGAAAGCCATGCTTCCAGCCCTGCCCCAGCGCCGCCGCACACATCATCAGCACCGCAACACACAGCACATGGCTGCACACATGATCCAGCATGCATAAGACCTCTCCAATCATGTGTGCACCACACCAAAACACACAGCATCACTTGGAGAGTGATGTAGGGCTGAGATTAAAGGAAGAACATGATCAAAGGGAGGATAATGACTCACAAGAATGTCCAAGAATTAAGAGGCTATAAAAAGGGTTTCCTAGCCTCATTTCAAAGGGTGAAAAAAGTAAGGTAAAAGAGAGAACCACACAGGTTGTGACATTGTGAGATCATTGTAAACACAAGAGAGAATTGTGTGAGAAATATAAACACAAGAGGGACTCTTGTAGTGAGGCTGGTTGTAATAAGATAGAGAGAGTCTAGATTAGATTAGAGAACATTGTTAAGTTCTCATCTTCTTCCTTCTCTTCTTGTTTCTTCAAGAACTTGGATTCTTGAAGGGGATTGCTGTAACTTTGTAAGAACCATTGAGATAGTGCAGAGAGTTCGGAGAAACTCACGGGGACGTAGGCACATTGCCAAACCTCGACAACAAATTACTTGTCTTCTTTCTTTCTTTGATTTTCTGTTCTTGTGTTCGATTGCCGAAATTATTTCTACAAGTCATTCAAGACTTGGGTGTTTGGAAGATCACCACCTGGGCATCTTGCTAAGGTGATTTCCAACAATCTCGGTCTGCTCCATAGTCCAAATCCACAAAACCCTCAAGGCAGATGGTCTTACCCCTCTTCTCATAAACCCGCCCTACTTCTGGGCTTTCCTTCAAGTACCTCAGCAACCACTTTATCCCAAGCCAATGCTCCTTTTTGGGATTACTTATAAACCTACTGAGGACACTCATTGCATGAGCAATGTCAGGTCTAGTGCTCACCATCATGAATGACTGAACCAACAGCACTAAAGTAAGAGACTTTTTTCATTTTCTTTTTCTCTACCTCTGATCTCGGACATTGATCGCTGGAGAACTTGAAATGACCAGTAAGGGGAACCTTCACTTGTTTGCTATCTTCCATAGAGAACTTAGATATCATCTTCTCTATGTAGGAAGTTTGAGAGATCTTCAATCTGTTTCTCTCCCTTTCCCGGATGAAACACATCCCAAGGATCTTCTGTGCATGGCCAAGATCCTTCATCTCAAACTCCTCATTGAGTTGAGCCTTCAATTTCCTTATCCTCTCCATGCTGCTCCCAACCAGCAACATATCATCAACATAGATGAGGATGATCACCACTTCCTCAACCTTCTGCTCCTTGTAGTACAAGCATGAATCATAGTAGCTCTTCATGAAACCCAAACTGATTACAAAGGAACCAAACCTCTTATTCCATTAGGTGATTACTTCATGCCATAGAGAGATTTCTTCAATTTGCACACCAACTATCCCTTCCTTCCTTCCTCATAGCCTTCGGGTTGTCTCATGTAATTGGTCTCATTGAGCTCTCCATGTAAGAACGTTGTCTTCACCTCAATTTGCTCGATTTCCCAATCAAATTGGACTACCAATGCTAACACTATCTGTATTGTCTTGTACTTTACAACCGGTGAGAAGATTTTGGTGAAATCTGTGCCTTTTTTTTGTGTAAACCCCTTCGTCACCAGCCTAGCTTTATACCGGACTTCATCTCTTGAAGTATTCCCTTCTTTGATCTTGTAGATCCATCTACAATCCACAGCTCTCTGTTTTTCTGGTTTTGGCACCAACTCCCAAGAGTTGTTCTTCATCAAAGAATCCATTTCTTCCTCCATAACCAGCTGCCACTTTGACGAATCCTTACACTCCATGGCTTCCATGTAAGTTTCTGGTTCACTCATCTCTCCTTCTGTCTAAGGAGCTGCTACATTAGCATCTGCAAACCCATATCTCAAAGGTGGTCTAACCACCCTCCTTTCCCTGTCTCTTATGAGCTAGTAGTCATTCTGACTTGCTGCATCAACCCCTTCCAGTTCAGCCTCCTCTTAAGTTTCTTGAGCTTGACCTTCATTCAAGGGCTCTACCTGGTCCGAACCCTCTTGCCTCCTCTGCTCTACTTGAACCGAATTCTCCTTGATTCGATGCTCCACAAATTTCAGACTGGTTTGCTAACTAGCCCCTACAGGGTTAGTTTTCTCCAAGTAGGGAAATAACAATTCATTAAAAATAAAATCTCTACTTATAATGAGTTTCATTCCTTTCTTTTCTAAGGACCACAACCTATATCCCTTAACCCCATCACCATACCCTAGAAACACACATTTTCTAGACCTTTTGCTAAGTTTATCCTCCTTTTGATGTGCATATACAGCACACCCAAAAGTCCTAAGGTTGCTTAACTCAGGGGGTTTCTCACTCCACATCTCCATGGGAGTCTTGAGCTCTAAAGCTCTAGAGGGTGATCTATTAATCAAGTATACAATTGTAGACACAGCTTCTCTCCAAAAATATTTTGGTAAACCGGACCCAATTAACATGCACCTAACTTTTTCCATAAGAGTTATATTCATCATCTCAGCAACTCCATTTTGCTAAGGTGTTTTTACAACCGTTCTATGCCTTAGAATTCCATTTAATTCACAGAATTTATCAAAATCCTTATTGCAAAATTCTAAGCCAAGCCATTATCGGTTCATAAAGCCTTAACTACCCTACCCATTTGAGTTCCCAGCAACTTCTTCCACACAACAAATTTATTCAAGGCATCTGATTTATTCCTAAGTAAATAAACCCAAACTTTTCTTGAATAATCATCAATTAAAGACAAAAAGTAAAAGTTACCTCTCTATGTTGGTGTTCTTGCTGGTCCCCAAAGGTCCGAATGTATGTAGTCAAGAATGCCCTTGGACTTGTGCACTCCGGTGTTGAAGCTGACCCGGTGTTGCTTCCCAAGAATGCAACACTCGCAAAAATCAAGTTTCTCTACTTTGTCTCCACCAAGTAGGCCATCCTTGCTAAGAACTTGCAGGCCCTTTTCGCTCATGTGTTCCAAGCAAGTGTGCTAAAGAGCTACCTTATCCATCTCAGCCATCAAGCTTGCTGCTTGATCATTGATTTTTGTCTCTTCGATCATCTCATAGAGTCCATTGTTTCTTGCTGCCTTGATCACTACCAAAGATTCCTTGGCCACCTTGATCTTTCCTCCCTCTACTTTGCATGTGTACCCCAAGGAATCCAATTGCCCCAATGAGATCAAATTCCTCTTCAAATCTGGAAGACACCTCATATTCCGCAACAGCCTTGTGACTCCATCGAACATCCTCAATTGGATGTCACCAATCTCCCTCACTTGGCAAAAATTGTCGTTCCCCAAGAAGACTCTTCCATCATTGATCTCCTTGAAATTCTTGAACCATTCCTTGTGAGGGCACATGTGATAAG
Source organism: Bretschneidera sinensis (assembly GCA_023935145.1). Lineage (NCBI taxonomy): Eukaryota > Viridiplantae > Streptophyta > Magnoliopsida > Brassicales > Akaniaceae > Bretschneidera > Bretschneidera sinensis. The sequence goes on along the minus strand of CM043698.1, from coordinate 140,390,295 downwards.
TGCACCCGGAATCTAGAATCCATTTCTCGCTGCCTTGCCTCCTGCTCACATTTGAGCACACAACAAGCACATCATCTTGTTGTTCTCTTTTGGAAACCGAAGCCTCTCCATTGTTGGTATGGCTTCTTCTCTCATCCCACATCTTCTTCTTGCAATATTTCTTGAAATAGCTCTCTTTGTTGCAGTAAAAGCATCTCTTTCCTCTTCCAAGTCTTGTCTTGGAATGAGATCTCCCATGGTTCTGCCCTCTACCTCTTGATTTCTCCCGGTAGTTGCCATGAATGCTACTACCATTCCGAGTTGTTGGCCTTCCTCTTACGAATAACCCTTCTCCACTTGATGCTTCCCTCATCTTGGCTTTGAAATCATGTGCCGTTATGGCATTGATCACAATCTCATTGATTAAAGTATCTCTTCCATACTCAATAGCATTAGTCAAATTATCAAAGCAATCAGGAAGAGAATTTAACAAAATAACAGTCAATTGTTTATCTGAGAATTTAATACTACAACTAGCCAAATCTTGAACTGGTTTACTAAAGACATCAAGATTATCTTGCAACTCCTTATTAGGATCCATTTTAAAAGCAAAGATTCTTTTAAGAAGATAAATCTTGTTAGGGAGAGTTTTGGTAAGAAACAACTCATCTAGTTTCTTCCATATGACAACAAGATCTTCCGAGTCTCCGCACTCCTTTGTGACACTATCTAACATGTGTAGGAAGACGGTGTTGTATGCCATCTTCTTCATTTCAGTCCGCTAGTCCTCCGTGACACTTGCTGGAAAAGCATCATCTTCTCCAATAGCCAAGTCCACTTTCTGTTGCATGAGAACTGCCTTGATCTTCCGCTTCCAAAAGGTAAAATCTCCCTTTCCATCAACCTTCTCAACAACGAAATTTAAAGCCATATTTGCTGAGAAGATCCCAGATTTATACAATACCCACAAATGCTTTCTTCAACCTCAAGAACAAGATCGGAGATGGATCTTAACACCATTCTTGAATCACTCTCAAGAACACAATCTGATCTTGATCTTTACACCGTTCTTGAATCACCCAAGAAGTTGATATTTGATTCTTGGAGTCTTGACTCCATCACCTTCTTGTACTTGCTCCGATACCCAACTGTGCAAGCTCTGATACCAGTGTTGGAAATCACCTTGACAAGATGCCCAGGTGGTGATCTTTCAAACACCTAAGTCTAGAATGACTTGTAAAGATTTGGAGTAAAAAACAGGAACAAAAATCAAAGAAAGAAAAAAGACAAGCAATTTGTTATCGAGGTTCGACATTAGCCTACATCCCCATAAGTTTTTTTGAACTCTCTGCACTAAATCAATGGTTCTTTACAATCCAGCAACTCTCTTCAAGAAACCTCAAGTTCTTGAAACGAAGAAGAGAAGAAAGAAGATGATAAGAACTATTGCAATGTTCTCTATCTAATCTATACCCCTCTCTCTTTACAACCAGCCTCACTACAATGAGTCCCTCTTGTGTTTTGTGTCTTTACACTCTCACACAATTCTCTTTTGTATGTCTGTCACTCTTTACAATTGATCTCAAATTATGTCACAATATTAATGAGAATAAAGCTAAGTGACCTTTTATATAGTGCACCAACTTCTTGTCCAATCTTCTGAGTCAATCTCCATCCTTAGATCTTGATAACCACTCAACTATGGCCCTCCATCAATCCTAAGTGATGCTGTGCGTTTTAACCTTGAACCACCCACTTAACAAGAGGCTAAATCAAATGGAATATGTGTGCCTCAGTGTGCCTAACGCTGCGGCCTGGGAGGAGGAGGGCTGCAGCGCACGCTGAAGCTAGACCCCTCACAGCTGTGCGCACTTCTTTGTCTTGCTGAATGGAGAGGTGTGCTCACACCCAAAGTGAGGCGCACACTTGTGTGCACTCTTTTAACATGCTGAAATTTATTCTTCCACCTCTTATTTAAACCATGTTTAAACCTTAGAAAAATACCAACAAGTTGTTTGGTGATTCTTGTTCTTCATCTGAAGTATCTTGATGCATTCAAGTTGGACTGTTATGTGTGCAGCAAAGACCAGAAGACCGGCCAAATATGTCATCCGTGGTTCTAATGTTGGGCAGTGATAACTCATTGCCGCAACCAAAGCAGCCTGGTTTTTTCACCGAAACAAATCTGCGTGAAGCAGGGTTCTCACTCTGTAATCATGGACCATCTTCGCCTTCAACAAACGGAATCACCATTTCAATGTTAGAGCCTCGGTAGGATATCATCTGTTGAACAGACAAAGGGTAGGGTTTTCTCGTCAAAATCAAAGAAAGAAAACAATGAAGTTACAAGTTTTCAGCAGTTTCACTTCAAGCTATTTACTAGTAGACTGAAGTAGCAGGCAGTTGCTTTCAGCATAGACCACTTGAGCTAGTAGATCTTTAAATAATTGATCTTGACAAATAATGGGTATTAATAGGTAGACCACTTGATGGCAATAGTGTTCCCAAAATTGTATTTTAATACTACTAAGTTCTAGTCTACTATAAGGATACCTATGAGGAGAGATTTATATTCTCTGGTTTTGATCCATATCCTGATAAACTAGACACAACTTCTAAAAGAGTTTTTTTTTTGATAAATGTAAAATTTTATTTACCCAAAGCACATAATTACAAAGCAGGAAGCCTGTTACAACTGAGGAAACCAGATGCTAGGCTAACTGGTAAAAACAACAAAACAACCAGATGGTTTTGTCTTTTCCCCACTTCTTTCGGCAGGGAAAACTAAGATCTAGCAAGTTCTATGGACTATGGAAGTGCACTTTTGTGCAATTCAATGCCATTTCAATGGACCTGCCAGCCAAATTTTTTTTTTCCAGCCACTTGTAAAGCAAAACAACATAGACATTCTCTGTTAATTGCTTGATCATTTTTAGCAGGGGTAGGGTCTATCAAAAAACTAGAGATCGAGATATAATTCAAGTTATTAGGCAGCTTAGGGTTTATTTCTTTTCATTAAGTTATTGCTGAATTAGCTTGGTAGGACAAGAGCGAATTGATAGAGTGTGGTGCAATAAGGAACATCAACTAGCACTTTTGGGTGGTGAAGTTCTACGATGCACATCCACTTGATGGTATCAAGCCTAAGCCTTTGATAATAAAGTAACAAACTTTTTGTGCCTTCACAGTTTATTTTGTAAGAGAAGAAACATTTGGACCGAAAGGATGGTATCCCTCTCAACACTGTGTGAGCGTCCCCACTACATGGGTCACACACGCGTAGGTCATTGCTGCTGTTAGCTTCAATTAGAAGAACGAATAAAAAAAAACTGAATAAACTTTTGCATTAGACACCTAGTAATCTAGGATAGTGAAGCATTTAATGACCGAAAAAAGTCCATGCGAGTTAGATGGCGCTGTCTCCCAAATTTAATACCAGAATTGAAGAGGAGGTAGGAGGTCATTTTCGACGACTAATTCTCCCAAATTGATACCATACACTTTGCACATTTACTGGGTATAGTCATCTTTGGCTTGTGTCAATCTTGTTGAGACAAAAACTTATATCCTGTGTCGAAAACCCTGGTAAATTCTACTCAACTACTCCCTATTATTATCTGACGGTATGTATGAGCTTGAAATTGAATTGCATTCCTGTAAGATTTGAAGTTTATGACCCCACCCCACATGTAAAGGACTAATACACCTGTACCACCATACAACTAGGCTGGTCCTGCCTTCTCTGCTTAATAATATATATTTCATATTTGAGTAATGGAAATGTATAACCATGAGGAAATCAATAGAAGAATTTAGAATGCTTTTTGTGTACTTTTCTTTATTCTTCATCCTTGTAACTTCCACAACACTAGAAACTATAACTCCAAGTGAATCTATCAAAGACAGCGATGATGATACTCTAGTTTCAGCTGGTGGAAGCTTTGAACTTCGATTTTTCAGCCCAGGTAAATCGAGCAATCGTTACTTAGGAGTATGGTACACGAAAGTTTCTGCTAGGGTAGTCGTATGGGTAGCCAACAGAGAAACTCCACTCACCGATCATTCTGGAATTCTAAATGTCACCAATCAAGGTGATCTAGTCCTGCTTAATGGAACAAAAAGCATTGTTTGGTCATCCAAAATATCAACAGCAGCAGCGAATCCAGTTGTGCAGCTTCTCGATTCGGGAAATCTTGTTGTGAAAGGCGGAAAAGATGGTAATGCAGAGAACTTTTTGTGGCAGAGTTTTGATTATCCTGGCGACACATTACTAGCAGGAATGAAGCTTGGGAGGAACTTTGTAACTGGTTTTGAAAGGTCTCTCTCATCTTGGAAGAGTACAGAAGATCCTGCTCGAGGCCAATTTTCTTTATCGATAGATCCTCGTGGCTTTCCACAACTAGTTCTGAAGAAGGGAGCTGTGATACAGTACAGATCAGGGTCATGGAATGGCCTTCGTTTTACGGGAACTCCTGAGCTGAAACTTGTTAACTTCTTCAAGTATGAATTCGTACTGAATGAGAAGGAAGTATACTACACATGGGAGCCCGTAAATTCATTGATGTCAAGGTTAGTCATGAACCAATCAGGCCTTCTTCAGCGTGTAGCACGGCAAGAAAACACAAATGGTTGGGCCCCTGTCTATTTAGTGCCACAGGATCAATGCGATTATTACTCATTTTGCGGTCCTAATTCCAGATGTAACAACAATAAGAATCCTGCAATATGTTCTTGCTTGGATGGATTTGTACCAAAATCCCCCATTGATTGGAGTATGTCGAAATGGTCTGGTGGATGCGTCCGAAGGATTCAGTTGGATTGTGGAAAGAGAAATGAATTCAAAAATTACACCGGATTGAAATTGCCTGACACTTCTTCTTCCTGGTTTAATATGAGCATGAGTCTCATGGAATGCAAGGAGAAGTGTTTGAGGGATTGCTTTTGCACGGCTTATGCAAATTCAGATATCAGGAAAGGAGGGAGTGGTTGCTTGCTTTGGTTTCGTGACCTAATTGATATGAGAGAATTATCTGATGGTGAGCAAGACCTCTACATACGAATGGCTATCCCCGAACCAGGTACATCTACCGTGTCTTTTATTCAATATTAACTTGTTCTTGGAAACTAAGAATAAAAAGGATCTGCAAACTCATTAACACATCAACTAAATTTACTACTTTATCAACCTTTCAGGTCATACTTCTACGAGCATGAAGAAAGTGGGAATTATAGTCAGTTGTGTAATAGTGATGGGAATTATTGTGGTAGGATTGATCTTGTGTATATGGAGCAAGAAACATAGAAACCAAGGTAATTAACTCACTTATCAATTCGGCTTAGATAAGATTTGATATATGTCAGATCAAACTCCATATATAGTAGAGATGAAAATCAATAACAATCACTTAACGACAGGAAGGTTTTGGAGAAAAGGTTTCAACAATGAAGGTGGAAAAGATGAGATGGAGTTGCCAATATTTGATTTAAGTACTATAGCAAAAGCAACAGATGACTTTTCAAGCAATAATTTGTTGGGAGAAGGTGGTTTTGGGCCAGTATACAAGGTAATATAATACTCCGATACTAGGAAGAACAACCCTTTTTCACAAAATCTATTTAATTGTTTAAATGAATTTTTGACAGGGTAAATTAACCGAAGGGCAAGAAATAGCAGTGAAGAGGCTTTCAAAGAAATCTGGACAAGGAACTGAAGAGTTCAAAAATGAAGTTTTATTAATTGCCAAACTTCAACACCGTAATCTTGTAAAGCTTCTTGGTTGCTGCATTCATAAAGAAGAAAAAATGTTAATCTACGAATACATGCCCAACAGAAGTTTGGACTTCTTCATTTTTGGTTAGAATCTCTCTAACCCATCACATCTTTTCAAGTATCTATCATCTTGTTTTTGAGGACTGACATAGACCAAAAAAAATTGGTTAGATCAAATAAAAAGCAAATTACTCTATTGGAGTAGGCGCATGCACATTATTGGTGGAATTGCTCGAGGACTTCTTTATCTTCATCAAGACTCTAGATTGAGGATCATCCATCGAGATCTCAAAGCTAGCAATGTCTTGCTAGATAATGATATGAACCCAAAAATTTCGGACTTTGGCATGGCTAGATCATTTTGGGGTGATCAAACCGAGGCAAATACAAATAAAGTAGTGGGAACATAGTAAGTTTGCCTAAATTTGTCCTCCTAGTTGAACTTCAGATCTACTGTTCTAATGTATTAATTTGTGTTGTTCATAAACTTTTTCTTTTTTTCTCGCAATTGAATTCTGCAGTGGTTATATGTCTCCTGAGTACGCAGTCGATGGACTCTTCTCCATAAAATCCGATGTCTTCAGCTTTGGGGTTTTAATACTTGAGATAGTGAGTGGGAAGAAAAATAGAGGATTTCACCACCAAGATCATGATCATAATCTCCTTGGACACGTAAGAGCAAAGAGTGGTTTAATATATATAATTTCGAACAAACATGTCATTTATGGTTTCAATTTTTCAGGCGTGGAAACTCTGGATAGAAAAGAGACAGTTAGAACTTACAGACAACACGTTAGGTGACTCTTTTGTGCTGTCTGAAGTGTTAAGATGCATTCATGTGGCTCTGTTATGCGTGCAACAACGGCCAGATGACAGGCCAAACATGTCATCTGTGGTACTAATGTTAGGCAGTGAGAGTTCACTGCCTCAGCCAAAGCAGCCAGGTTTTTTCACTGAGAGGAATCTGCCTGAAGCAGAGTCTTCTTCAAGTGTGCACGAAGGATCTTCAATAAATGATCTCAGCATTACCGTTTTAGAGGCTCGGTAGAGATCATCATTTGACAGAGAAGAGGGTGCACTGGAAGACTATCTGACGAAGAAAATAACAACGAAATTGAAATGTTCTGCAACTTTATGTGAGAAATATTCGATCTATATGCATTTACTTTCAGCATTTCCTTTCTTTTACTTTCTAGTCATTTACTTGTCAATCAACTAAGAGTACTTGTACTGTAACCATAACTGTAATTCTCCTTCTCTATTCCTGTTCCGTGTCTGTATCGAAGTCAAACTAGAATTGTATTAAAGGTTCAACACACATTACAACAAGTTCGAGGTCTGTATCTGGTTTTTTTAGGGTTTCAACTTTGTGAACTTATTGTATCAACATTGCTTTCAATTCCAATAAATATTTAGTTTGTTGCTACTTTATACTTGTTATATATTCTGTTTATTAACTGTTGAATTAAATTTTTTTCTTTGAATTTATAACGGCATGTCATTAAAGTCATCTTAATTGAGATAATACCAGACCCATCTAAAAAAATATTATTCTAATCGAATCTACTTTAATCATGCATAAATTAAACTTTCCATCAAGATTAAAATCTTAAGAGTTTCTAAGACATCAGCAAATACTTATATAAATGTCATGAAGGACAACAATTAGTTAAATTTCTGGGCAATAATGAGCTAAAAAGTGTACTGCATAATGTATTTGATATTTTTTTCCCTTAGCTATCCACTGGGGTGACTTTCCTCCTGTTATAAAAATACGAGTCTTGTACCCAAAAAAATAAATAAATAAATCCTAGTCATTCCCCAATCTCTAGTCTCCATAAATAGTAAATTATCCATTTAATAGTCACAAAACGAAAGTTGGGAATGAAGAACGGTCAACAATGGTGGCTGACATGGAAAAGTCTTTGTTGACTCTTCACATACAATTCCAATTGCAATTTGTATCTAAATTTAATAATGTTAAACGGAAATAAATTGGTAAAATAATATTATCGTATGTTTACCAATTTTCAAATTTCAATTTTTCAATTTAAAATGATTATAATGGCACATCTAAGATGAAAACGTTAATTTTCTCAATTTTTTGCTTTTCACTTTTCATTTTTATTAAACAAAATCAAAGTATAATTGATTAGTTTTTTTTTCTTCACTTTTTTCACTTATCAAACACACCTCAAGAAAATGTTTAGCAAGAGAGAAAAAAAAAATGTGAAATGAATTTTTTTTCTTAGTGAAATAGTGTCAATGGATGGCAAAGTCCATCTTCTTTCCTTAAATTAAGGTCACTAAGTATTTCACTTCACCCACACTTGCCATATATTCATCATTGTTTTAAGGCTTACTTTAGGTCATGTTTCTTTCCTTGTTTTAAGACTTACTTTAGGTCATGTTTCCTTCATTGTTTTAAGGAATGTCTTTTTCCTTTAACAACCTATATATACTCTTAATTGTATTCTCAATAACAAGAACTCAAGTAAACATTTATACAATCTCTTTACTCTCTTCAATTTTCACATCTCTTTACTCTCTTAAATTCTAACATGGTATCAGAGCCGGTTGCTTAGGTTCTTCTCTCGCTTGTAAATTTTCTCGGTTTCGTGTTTCGACGTGTTCTGTGTTGTTCTCGGTGAATCCGACGTAAAAGTTTTTTTTGTTTTTGTTTTTCAGTCTTCTCTTTTTGGGTTGGTGTTGTCGGCACCTCCTATTTTTGGTTTGAGAAGTTTCGGCATTCACGACATCCACTGTTTTCAGAGAGGTGTTGTGTGGCTTTGGGTTTCAGATTTCTCGGTGTTTTTTTTTTGTTCTCAGATCTCTTTGGCAGTTTGTTTTTTTTTCTACTTTTGGGTGATTTCGGCATTTTTTTGGTTTGGCTATTTTTTTGGCTTCTCTGATTTTTTTCGGCAGCAGATTCTTCTCTCTCTTGATTCTGGTTCCTTTATTTATTTTGAAATTTTTTGCTTTGTCTCGGGTTGCACTTATTTGCAATGGACTCTGCACCTGTGTGTGTCAAATTTACGGGCAAAAATTACTCTACCCGGGCCTTTCAGTTTGAAATTTTCCTCAAGGGAAAATAACTTTTAGGCCATATCAATGGCACTGATGTCGCACAAACATCCAATACAGACCAATCAAATGATGTCGGGTCTTCTCTTTCTTGGACTGTGCTTGATACTCGGATCATGTCTTGGGTTCTTGGTTCGGTGGAGCCATATATTGTCACCAACTTGTGTACTCATTGCTCTGCTCAATCCATGTGGACTTATCTGAAGAAGGTTTATCATCAAGATAATGATGCTCATCGCTTTCAGTTAGAGCATGCGATTGCCACCTTTCAACATGGCAGTCTTTCCATCCAAGACTATTATTCGGCCTTTCTAATTCTTTGGACTGACTATACTGATCTTGTTACAGTGGTTGTTCCTGTTGCCACTCTTTCGACTATTCAGCAACTCCATGAGACTAGATGGCGTGATCAATTTCTTATGAAACTACGCCCGGAATATGAATATATTTGTTCCTCTCTGCTGAATAGATCTCATGTTCGTTCTCTTGATGTTTGTTTTGGTGAGTTACTTCGTGAAGAACAGCGTCTTAGTACTCAAGCTACTCTAGAGAAATCTTATGGTAGTCCAGGAACTGTGGCTTATGCTGCCCAAGGACGCGGACCACCTATGCATTCTAAAAACTTGCAGTGTTTTTGCTATAAGGAATATGGGCATATTGCTAGCAATTGTCCCAAGAAATACTGCTCTTATTGTAAGAAGAAGGGTCACATCATTAAAGAATGTCATCTCCGCCCACAGAATCGTCAAGCTCAAGCATTTCAGACTTCTGTTATTGTACCCTCCGCAGCTCCTGGCTCTTCTTCAGGTGCCTCCCTAGTTCTGGCACCTCCTGCAGCGAATTACTGCACACCTGAAATGGTGCAACAGATGCTAATTTCAGCTTTATCTGCATTAGGGTTTCAAGGTAAAAATTCTACCAAACTCCGGTACGTAAACTCGGTGGCCTCTAATCACATGACGAATACTCTCACCACTTTGTGTCATGTTCGGCCCTATGTTGGTCCATCTGCCATTCAGACTGCCAATGGTAGTTCTTTACCAATAGCTACTGTCGGAGATGCCTCTTCTAAATTCACTGATGTGTTTTTTGCTCCTCAACTTTCCATGAATCTTATTTCTGTTGGTAAATTAGTTGATAACAATTGTGCTGTTAACTTTTCTGGTGATGGTTGTGTTGTACAGGACCAGGTAACGGGAGAGCTGATCGCGAAGGGACCTAAAGTGGGGTGCTTGTTTTCATTATTTTTATCTGTCCCAGTAATTTCTCAAGTTTCGTCTTTTAAGTCTTTTGCTTGCAATAATATTCCAAATCTGAGTATGGTGTGGCATCGTCGTTTAGGTCATCCCAATACTCAGATCTTATCTCATGTATTGCACTCTGGTTTTCTTGATAATGAAGAACAGTCTTCTTTATCTCTTAAGTGTGATTCTTGCAAACTTGGTAAAAGCAAAATTCTTCCCTTTCCTTTACATGCTAGTAGAGCTTCTCACTGCTTTGATCTTATCCATAGTGATGTTTGGAGACCTTCCCCCATTAGTTCACATGAAAAATTTAAATATTATGTGACTTTCATTGATGATTATAGCAGATTCACTTGGGTTTATTTTCTTTGCTCTAAATCTGAGGTTTTTCGTACTTTCACTAATTTTTTAGCGTATGTTGACAATCAATTTTCTGCGACTATTAAGACATTATGCACAGATTCTGGTGGTGAATATTTGTCTACTGAGTTTCAGGCATTCTTGGCTTCTAAAGGTATTATTCATCAACGTTCATGTCCTGCTACTCCCCAACAGAATGGAGTAGCCGAATGCAAAAATCGTCATCTTCTTGATGTGGTATGTACTCTCTTGTTAGAATCATCAGTTCCATCCATGTTCTGGGTCGAGGCTTTGAAAACTGCTACTCACTTGATTAATCATTTACCTTCCCAAATCTTACACATGGAGTCTCCTTATTTTCGCTTGTTTGCTAAACAACCTAGTTATGATAATCTCCGTATCTTTGATTGTGTATGTTTTGTCCATTTACCTCCCCATGAGCGACATAAATTAGCTGCTCAATCTGTTAGATGTGCATTCTTGGGATATAATGTTTGTCAAAAGGGATTTGTTTGCTATGATCCTACCTTACATCGTACACGCATTTCTAAGAATGTTATTTTCTTTGAAAATCAACATTTCTTTCCTGTGTCCTCTGAGCCCTCTTCTTCTACTGTGGTTCTCCCCTCCTTTGAGCAACAATTTTCAGATCTTCATCAAATCAGCTCTCTTTAAACCAGGTACTGTGTACACGAGACGCTCCCGCCCATAGTCTCTTCCGATGGCTGAACCGATATCTGATCCTACCATGCTCTGGTCAGTTGCAGCACCTTCAGAACACTTGGTACGTCGCTCTTCTCGAATTTCTTTACCTCGGATAGGTATGGGTGGTTTGCTTATGCTCTTACTGCTGCATTGTCCAATTTTGATATTCCCACATGCTACTCACATGCTGTCAAGCATGATTGTTGGCGACAAACTATGCAGGAAGAAATTGCTGCTTTAGACGCCAATCACACCTGGGACATTGCACCTTGTCCTTCCACTATAGTCCCCTTAGGTTGCAAATGGGTTTACTCCGTCAAGGTTCGATCTGATGGAAGTTTGGATCGTTATAAAGCTCGGCTTGTTGCACATGGAAATAATCAGGAATATGGTGTTAATTATGAAGAAACCTTTGCTCATGTGGCTAAGATGACCACTGTTCGTACAATTCTAGCTCTTGCTGCTTCCAATGATTGGCCACTACATCAGATGGATGTCAATAATGTTTTTCTTCATGGGGATCTTAAAGAGTGTATTTATATGAAGCCATCCCCGAGATTGTTTCATTCTCCAAACTCAAATGTGTGTAAGCTTCGTCGCTCTCTTTATGGTCTCAAACAAGCTCCAAGGGCCTGGTTTGATAAATTTCGAACTAATTTATTACAATTCTCATTCAAGCATAGCAAGTATGACACTTCCTTGTTTCTTCGAAAATCAGACATGGGTATTATTGTTCTTTTAGTTTATGTTGATGATATTATGATTACTAGTTCCGATTCTGTTTTACTTAGCCAGCTCAAGACTCATCTCTCTGAGTCCTTTCATATGAAAGATCTTGGGTCTCTTACATATTTTATCGGTCTTGAGGTGCATCGTAGTCCGTCTGGTATTTCACTCAATCAACATAAGTATGTTAGTGACCTGGTGGCTACAGCTGGCCTACAGGAGACCACTTTTGTTGATACTCCCATGGAATTGAATGTCAAGCTTCGCAAAGAGGATGATGATTTACTTGCTGATCCTAGTTTATACCGGAAGTTGGTTATGGAATTGAATGTCAAGCTTCGCAAAGAGGAGGATGATTTACTTGCTGATCCTAGTTTATACCGGAAGTTGGTGGGCAGTCTTGTCTACCTCACCATTACTAAACCAGACATTTCCTTTGCAGTACAACAAAATCAGCCAGTTTCTTCAGACCCCTCGTCACCTTCATTTGGTTGCTGTCCGTAGGATCATACGCTATGTTCGGGGCACTTCTGCTCGTGGATTATTCTTTCCTGCAGGCAATTCTCCTCGACTTACTGCTTATAGCGACGCTAATTGGGCTGGTTGTGCTGATACACATCGCTCCATTACTGGTTGGTGTGTGCTCTTAGGTGATGCATTGATCTCATGGAAGAGTAAGAAGCAAGACAGAGTTTCTAAGTCATCTACAGAATTTGAGTATCAGGCGATGTCTCTTGCTTGTTCCGAAATTATTTGGCTTCGTGGTTTGCTTGTTGAGCTAGATTTTTCTGAAACTGATCTTACACCTCTACATGCTGATAATACAAGTGTTATTCAGATCACAGCCAATCCTGTCTATCATAAGCGCACGAAGCATATTGAAATCGACTGTCACTCTATCTGTGAAGCATTTGAAGCTTGTGTTATCACTCTTCCACATGTTTCCACTGAACTACAAATTGCTGATATCATCACCAAAGCGCTCACTCGCCATCGACATTACTTCTTAAGCAGCAAATTGATGCTTGTTGATCAACCTGCATCAATTTGAGGGGGGCTGTCAATGGATGGCAAAGTCCATATTCTTTCCTTAAATTAGGGTCACTAACTATTCCACTTCACCCACACTTGCCATATATTCATCCTTGTTTTAAGGTTTACTTTAGGCCATGTTTTCTTCCTTGTTTTAAGGCTTACTTTAGGCCATGTTTCCTTCCTTATTTTAAGGAATGCCTTTTTCCTTTAACAACCTATATATACTCTTAATTGTATTCTCAATAACAAGAACTCAAGTAAGCATTTATACAATCTCTTTACTCTCTTCAATTCTCACATCTGTTTACTCTCTTAAATTCTAACAAATAAAACTTAGATTAATGTTTTTCTCTTATATATACAAATCATAATCCCTAAACTATTGTGTTTCTCCTTGTTTTTCATCTTTTTTATTAAACAAATAAAAAATAAAGTTTTAATCCTTTTAGTGTTTCAACCTTTCACTTTCTTTCTTCTTATTAAATACATTTGTCCATTTGCACGATACAACAAATAACTGTTAGCTTATGGAATAAAGGTAATCCAATTTTGTCAGCATAGCAAGTAAGACCAATCAAACACTTTCATTATATCAGATAGTGGAGGATTTCAATAAGGACATAACTAATTAAGTATGGTGGTTGGTCAATTTGAAGCTTCAACATTTTAATTACAACAGTGATTATACAATCAGAGCGGGGTTCAGAGAGAGTTATCAGAAAATCAAAAAAGTTCACTGGTGATCATAAAAAAATTGAGTAATAATTTTAATATTTAAATTTTTTTTTTCACATTTTTTGGATATGATTATTATATAATATTTTTTTGTGATTACTAATGAACTTTCTTAATTTTTTTTGAGATTGAAATTTTAATTATAAACTTATGGACTGACCACGTCAAAGTGATGTTAAAGATGTTTGAAAATCACATGAGTAAGATGTTTGTCAAATAAACACATCGTCTGATCCCATCATGATAAGAAAAGTTGACTATTTGAAAAACTCAGCCATCTATCCTAGATGAGTGTTTTCAGGTCATGAAACTGAGTAATGAAAAACAAGAACAGAATGAAAGCGTTTACTATTCTGTTTGTGTTCTTGTTTATATTCTCAATCCCAAGAATCTCCACTGCCCTTGATATTATCACTCCTAGTCGATCAGTCAGAGATGGTGAGACAGTAGTTTCAGAGGGTGGAAGCTTTGAACTGGGGTTTTTCAGCCCTAATAATTCAAGCAGTAGATATTTAGGAATTTGGTAGAAGAAAACAGCTAATGGGACTGTTGAGTGGGTATCCAACAGAGAAACTCCACTTTCTGATTCCTCAGGAGTTCTAAATATCAATGACAAAGGAATCCTTGTTCTCCTCAGCAGCAGAAAAGACATTGTCTGGTCATCCGATACATCAAGAATTATCACACAGAACCCAGTTGCACAGCTTTTGGAATCAGGAAATCTTGTTGTGAAAGATGGAAATGATTATAACAACCCAGAAGACTTTTTATGGCAGATCTTTGATTATCCATCTGATACTTTACTATTAGGACTGAAGATTGGAAAAACTTGATTTCAGGTTTCGAAACATTTTTATTATCCTGGAAGAGTACTGACAATCCTGCTCCAGGTGATTTTACATATCGGCTTGATCTCCACGGAGTTCCACAATTTTTATTAAGAACGGGAGTACCATAATGTACAGAGTGAGGTCATGGAATGGCATTCAGTTGACGGGGGCTGCTGCAATGGAACCAAATCCAATATTTAAATATGGATTTGTGTGGAACACAAACGAAATTTATTACAATTTTGATCTTCGAAACAGTTCTGTTCCTTCAAGATTGGTGCTGAATCCGGATGGAGTTCCTGAGCGTTTCAGATGGACAGAAGATTGTTGGGCAGGTTATTACCGTACTAAAGACCAGTGTGCCAATTATTCTTTATGTGGTGTTTATGGTAGTTGCAACATCAATAAGTTCCCTGTATGTAGCTGCTTGAAAGGATTTGAAGCAGTATCTCCCAGCAAATGGGGGTGGTCAGTAAGAGCATGGGACTTGAGGAATGTGAGGAAATTTGTTCTAAAAACCACACTTGTGTGGCATATGCAAATTCAGATGTAAGCACAGGTATTGGCTGTTTGCTCTGGTTTAATGACCTGATTGACATAAAAAAATTGTCAGAAGGAGATGGGCAAGACCTCTATGTCCGGGTGGCTGCTTCAGAACTAGGTACATCTTTTCTCATGAATTTTCGTAGGTATTCTAAAGGTGTTTTAAATAAGAAAGATAGGTTGGTTTTGATAATAGAACTTTTTATATTGTTATCAGTGCTAATTCCGTTTCCAAATATTTCAGAAATGATGAAAGAGAAGAACTTGCCAATATTTGATTTGAGCATCATAGTCAATGCGACTAATGATTTTTCAAACAACAAGAAGCTAGGAGAAGGTGGTTTTGGACCTGTGTACAAGGTAAGAGAACAGATATCCTACCAGCAACAGATTTCAGCTATGAAAAGTTTTTGCCTGAACACAATGTCATGAGAGATACATGGCACAAGAGTCTATCTCATCGTTAAATGGTATGAAAAAAATGATAAAAAATATATTTTTATTTTTATTCAAGGGTGAGATAGACCCTTGTGCCATGTATCTCTCATGATACTGTGCTAAACAAGAATTTTTCTTTGTATTTATATCTTTTTGACTTTTTTTTTGAATTATCGTACTGAGGGTGAATTAAAAGAGGGGCAGCATATAGAAGTAAAAAAAGGCTTTCAAGGAATTCTGGACAGGTAGTGGAAGAGTTCAAAAATGAAATTATATTGATTGCAAAACTTCAGCATCGCAATCTTGTTAAGCTTCTTGGTTGTTGCATTCATGGAGATGAAAAAATGTTGATTTATGAATACATGCCCAACAAAAGCATGGATTGTTTTGTTTTTGGTAAGACCCTCTCATGTCCAAGTTTTCTTTTGTTTTGTTTTGTTTTTTTTTTTTTTTTTGCTTCTATTAGTTCTAAGATTTTCCATTTTCTCTGAACTTCTCTATGAATGCTGAACTAACATGAATCGCAAATTGATCAGGTGAAGCAAGAAGCAAACAGCTTGATTGGCATAAGCGCATCGACATTATTGTTGGAATTGCTAGAGGACTTCTCTATCTTCATCAAGATTCTAGATTGAGGATTGTCCATAGGGATCTAAAGATAAGGATATAAACCCGAAGATATCAGACTTTGGCATGGCTAGAACGTTTGCCGGAGAAGAAATTAGGGCAAAGACCAGGAGAGTGGTTGGAACATAGTAAGTTCATCTAAACTTGTTTCATAGGCCCCACTTGTTAAAACTTTACGTGAGTTTTGTTTGTCCTCTTTTCGTTAAAGCACTTCAAAATTGCTTCACTTGTAAGCTTCTCTATTCAATGATGTTTTGCAGTGGCTATATGTCTCCTGAGTACGTAGTTGATGGAGTTTTCTCAGTAAAATCTGACATCTTTAGTTTTGGTGTTCTGGTATTTGAGATGGTGAGTGGGAAGAGAAACAGGGAATTTTACCACCCAGATCATGACCATAATCTTCTTGGACATGTAAGTGTAGAAAATCACACCCTTACTTTACCATGTTGAACAAGTATTTAACTGATTAATGGTTCTAATGTTTGAGGCATGGAAATTGTGGATTGAAAAGAGGCCATCAGAAGTTCAGAATTAGTTGACAATATAGAGGGCACAACTTTTGATCTACGCAAAGTGTTGAGATGCATTCATGTGGGTCTGTTATGTGCGCAACAAAGACCAGAAGACAGGCCAAACATGTCATTTGTGGTTCTAATGTTGGGCAGTGAGATTCCCTTGCCTCAACCAAAGTAGCCTGGTTTTTTCACAGAAAGAAATCTTCCTAACGCAGAGCCTCCATCGAACAATTGTAAATCATCTTCAACAAATGAATGTACCATTACATTGATAGAGGCATGGTAGAACATTATTACTTGAAGAAAAAGAGACAACTTTCTTGGAAAAGCGATTGAACAAAATAAATATTTGAAATGTCCAGCTCTAATTGTGTTGAGATTTACTTTTTACATTAAAACTATAGTGAAATACATATATAATGTTTTAGCATTTGGGCTAGCAGAACAATTTATAGTGAATTTTGCAGAACATACATTAAGAGTCTGAACTAGGCCATCATTAAAATGACTTGAATTAGTACTAGGGTCAGCTCAATTATTTATCAAGATTAAAAATTTAGCTAACAATCTAGAGTTCCAAGTGAATTTAAAGTAGGAACGCCATCTTTTGAATGGATAGAACACACCAAACATTTTTCAGTCATGCATAGAATTGCTCAGCAGGACAAGATGAATGCTGACTTATCAGAAAATAAGCACAATAATCAACAAATTAATGTACTTCTATAACAATAAGGGAGTGTTATGGATTCTAATTATAAAAAATATATATATCCAAAGCTAGAGGCAGCTAAGATACTTAAAGAAAATATAACACCTCTAATATCCATCCAACCAGCCAAAAATATATATATCCAAAGTTTTTAGAACACTTGGTTTATTGGGCAATGTTTCTTGTAGTCTTTTTTTATTATTATTGTATTGTTTTAAGAAGACTTCCTAGTCTTGAGCCTATGTTTGATAAACAGGACTGGTCCGAGGAACTTGGTGTTGCAATATATGAGCACTAAAAGATTTGAAGTTTTAAATTGATTTGGCCTGCTCAGATTGACTGCACCTGTGGCTGGAGGGAAGTTCAAGGCTGCATCAACGAACATTTCAAGTTTCACAGTATTGTGTCTATGGTTTGCCAAAAGTGTAGCAGCCTGGAGGGTGTGAAGAACAATGCAGAACAAGCTACTCTACAAATTTTGGGTATTCCTTTAGCTATCTTGAGTAGTTAGTGTTCCTGTTATTATACTTTGTGTAGTATTTCTCTACTTCGGGTGATTATCGAATTGATTATCGATCTAAACAAATAGACAGAACAAAAAAGCCAGAGGACTATACAATGAGAAAATCAATGGATGGCTTTACCTTTCTTTGTGTCATCTTTTTTTTTTTTTTTTTCTGTCACAAGAACATCCATGACACTGGACACTATTGCTCCAAGTCAAACCAATAAGATACGATGAGACTCTATCATGAGCTGGGGAAACCTTTGAAATGGTATTTTTCAGCCTCGGTAATTCAGAGAATCCTTATTTAGGAATACAGTCATCAAGAAATCAGGAATTTTAAATTTCCCTGGCCAGGAGATTCTTGTCAGTTGGGAGAGAAACTGAATCAACCAAACGGAATAAAGTAATTCTTCTATCTTGTGTGAACCTAATAGGAAAAATCAAGCAGAGCCAACAAATAACAAGAACAAAGTAATATTATCACACACAAATAATACCAGATTTTAATGTGGAGAACCTCTCACCTTCCACCATCAATAAATAATGGGTAATAGACAATTGTCCTCCTTAGTTAATAAACTAAATCATCAAGAACATCATAATTTTTGGCTAATATCATCAACCAGATGAACTTCAACAAGAGAAAGTTAGAAAAATCTCACCAAAACAGAGGCAACGAATCTGACACTTCAAGTCTGAGTAGAGGACTCCAAATCGCAATAACACCTTCAGAGTGTACAACCATGTGTTGTGAACATGCTGTCAAAATTTCAGATCAATTGGACCGAGTCATCCTAGGAAACCCAATGATGCAGGAGGATCCGAGTCTAATGATGATGCAGAGTTGTCAGATAGCACATTGTTGGCAATGGGGTACTCAGAGTTGGCAGATCAGCGCAAAACTGGCAGGTGGACTACCTAGAATGGGCCACGGGCTCAGATTGGGCCCTGGAGACCCTAATTTGATTGGAAACGGGCCAACGAACAAAACTGAGGTTTCAGCATAAAAGAATTTTAGCCAAAAAACGATGTTTAGGCCCTCAAATTGGCAGTTTATAGTTTTTAGGAAACTTTTTATTTTATTTAATTAAAATTCAGCCTTAATTTAATTTTCTTATTTTAGCTTCGACCTTATAAATAAGGTCTTAGGGTTTCGTAAACATTATTATTGTATTTGCATAATTTTAAATAAAACATCAAAGTTGTTTCTTTGTATTGTTTAAGGTTTTTTCTTGTGTTATTTCCTGTGAACTATCTGTTTGACTAGCTTGCAGAATAATCGCTATTCTGCCCGGTCTCACCCAACCCAACAAAAATAACATTGTTTGGTCATCCAATACATCTGACAGCATAGGAACCTGTTGTACAACTTTTGGAGTCTGAGAATCTTGTAGTGAAAGATGGAAATGATAACGACCCGGATAAGTGGTTATGGCAAAGTTTTGATTATCCATGTGATACATTGGTACGGGGAATAAAGCTTGGAAGGAACGTAGTAACTGGACTGGAATGGTTTCTTTCATATTTGAAAAGCGCAGAAGATCCTGCTAGAAATCAATTTTCTTTACGGATAGATCATCGGGGGTTCCACAACTGTTTCTCGAGAAAGGACCTCAAATACAAGTTAAGATAGGTTCATGGAATAGACAATGAATATTGAGATAAAGTGAGTGCATTTTTGAGATTTGAGAGCTGCTTGTAACTTGTATTCTATGTGACACTGAAACTAATTTATCAATATTGACTAATCTTTCATGCTGATGTTGCTGCGTCTCCTAAGCTACTGGTCTAGTTCTATAATGGTTTTAGGGATAAAAACAGAAATGAAGTCAATTACCTTAAAAAAAATAACTTTTAAGAATAATCAAAAGTTCAAAAACAAATTTTAAAAAGCTAAAAAATTAAATTATAAGACATTAAATTTAACATAAAAACTAGTTTGCGGATTATTTTATCAAATGTGAAACAATTTTCAGTTCAACAACTTGTATTTTTTTTCTCTTGATTTAATTAATTCTATCAAAAGACTTTTGACAAACAAGCTCTTTGCTAATATTTATAATCTGTGAAGTAATTAAAGAGCAAAAGAAGCTAAGTTCATACATAAGAAGGAAACAAATGAGTTATGTAAAAAAGGCATCCTAAGTAGAAAGATGAGAGGTGAAAGATTGAAAGGTGAAGGACTTGCAAATGGAGAGGAAGAGGAATGTTAGGAGGTGATGCGTAGCGAGCAAACATTGAGTGAAACTGCTTGCGTATGAATAGATCTTCTTGAACATCCACGAAAAAATTGGGTGTTTTTTATGATTTTGTTGAATTGTCCTTTACGTGATATTATGGTGAAACAAAATTTTAAAATAACATGACCACGACTTAAAAAGGTTTTGGTGTGGCACAATATTTGGAAAAATCTCCATAACCGTTGGTATCAGTTTTACTCCCTGAACTTCAACACAAGTAACAAATTGGTCCCTTATGTTTCAATTTTTTCAATTATATCTCCAAACTTGCATTGAGGTAACGATTTCATCCCTTTTTTAAGGTGATACCACCAGCTAACCTCAATGGAAACAAGTGCTACTTCTCGATGAGAAAATCGACACTAGTTTTTTTTCCTCTTTGGTCCAAACCTGCTATAACTTTCCATCTACTAATTTCAAGTGAAATTAACTCTACAATTACAGGGCACTCCTCTTATTAACGGTCTTAATTTAAAGAGTTTTTTTGTTAAATACACCTCTCTCCAACTGGTAGTCACTTAAACTTGTCACACTTTCTGTTTAAGTTATTTGACAGTGTTCTCTAAACGCCTTGATGCATGTTTGAGGACTGAATTGAAGAAATTGGAATATGAGAGACCAAATTGTTACTCATTACAAAGTTTATGGACTAAAGATGATATTAACTCTAATGATATAACATCAAGCTGAGCACCGTGTGGGTACCGGGTACAAGCTACAGAGGGAGGACCATTTCTGTAATCTGTACGCGCATCAATGATTATCAGTAAGGCAATCCTAAATTTCTTTCTTCCTTTGTTGGAAAGTGGATGACCATTAAGTTCATATGAAACAAACTTGAAAGTTTTTTCACAGGCTTAACAAAACAAAATGGCACTATAATTTAGATATAATATGCACACTGATGTTGCTATATTTAAACCATAAATGTCCAATCTGACATGCATATTTAACTAACAGAAGAAGAAGCATATTACATCAAAGATCATCCAAGATGGGTGCAGATATACATAAATTAGAATCCAAGTAGAATGAGTTTCTGGGGATAAATTAGTTAACAGAACAAGCATTACACAACAATCAAATGCATAGAACAAGGCATTAGAAAACAAGCATCACATAAAAGATCATACTCTGGATAAACACAGGGATCAATAGAAGAAAGACTCAAGTCCACAATTCCCTTTCACTTCACTGCTGAAGCCTAAAGTGCCGATGAACCCCACAAAGCCGTTTCCTCATACAGCTCTGGTCATTGTATCACTATCAATTAAGAACCCTATAGAAGACGAAAAACACAAATTTCATGTACAAAAGGTTGAAGGATATTCATAGTGTTACATGGTCCCCTTCCAATGATTCCCACCATTCTTTTGGACGTATACATATTTGTTTGAGGAGGAGTCCACAAAAATAACAATAATGGTGAAGGTTGTGCCCTCATAATCATTGACACATTTCTTTGACAATGGAGCTCCACATCACACCAAGTTCTGCTATAAAACTCACTTTGAAATGTATTGAATTGATTTCCATGAGGTATAGATGGTTACTCCAGAGGTTTAACGCTTCAAGAAATGTCAAACCTGTCGATTACTCTGGAATCTCCCTGGCCCTCATAACAACCTAACACCTTTCTCATAGCAACCTAACAGGCCGTATCCTAGCATCATTAAGGAACTTGAAAACGCTTGAATCATTAGACCTTTCTTCAAACAAGTTTGACATGGAGATTCCACAGATAGGTTTAACATTCCTTGAAGTGTTAAACCTCTCGAGAAACCCTCTTGTGGGGCCTATACCTGATGGAAAACAATTCGATACATTTCAAAATGAGTCCTATAGCGGGAACTTGGGGTTATGTGGAGCTACATTTTCAAGGAAATGTCAATGATGAAGCGATGGCACAACCTTCACCATCAACCTTCACGTCTGTAATTTTCCTGAATTATCAAATTATTGAATCCGAGCGAGCAAATCTGGATAAACAAAAAGTTATGAATTAAAAGTTGCAATAGCAAACATATTATCTTGAAAAAAAAATAGAAACTTATTAGACTCAGATTGACCAAACAATCACAAACATAATGAGACTAGATTAGCTAAAGAAGCAGAGAAGTTGAGCAAATAACAAGAAGACAACCTCCTCGTTGATGTTAAGAATTTGAGAGAGTAAAAGGCAAAAGATATTTGCAACTACTTTTGAGTCTGAAAAACAAAACAATAACAAAGAAAGGAAGTACTAGAAAACTTTTAATAGATAGATGCGCAAGGGTAGATAAAGTACCAGGCCTAATTGTGCTTCTTGAAAGAAAAGAAAGTAAAGGACAACAAGTGAAATCGAGAAGAAAACTAACATAAAGATCATTTCTAAATCCTGATCCTAACAATAAATGAAGTTCAGTTGAAAAGAAATATAATAATCAATGAATGGATTAAAAAGATCCTAAGTACTATAGGCAGAAAAAGGCAAGAGCAAGGTGCTTAGTATTTCTAAAGAACTTCACTACAAATGCAGCTGCTAGGGTGACTGCTAACCGAACCGAAGTTTCTGCTTAACACAATTTTCAGTTATCCCGGTTATTTTAATAAAAATTGACGGTTAAGCGAACCAAACCATTAAAAAAATTGTTCCCACATAGAGTGAACATTCGATTTCACCACACTAACAATTTAAATAACAAAATTCCAAATTTAAACATCAAGTTAAATGCATACAAACCATACTCTTCTTTTGATCACCAATTAAAGGGTTTGCCACTAAATCTCATTTCACATGAAACTGAGGAAGTGAGGAAGTTTTATTGGTAGTATTTAGCAATTTCTTCAGATGAAATATATGAGCTTGCACATAAGAATCTACCATTTATTGAAGGATTCTCCATGCAGAAAATATGGGCCTCATAGATTCATCATGTGCACAATTGGAACTTTTCCAAGCAAGTCTTATAAGAACTTCAGTGATTGATATGAAATTTCACTGTTTGTAAGCTGTGAAATATATACAATCACACTAGCTGGTGTATAATACTCTCTTCGTCCCATATATTCTGGTACGTATAAAAAAAAAACCCTAAGGAGACATGATAATTATGGGTAGAGCTCATGAAATTATAGCTTACGTCCTAGAAATGCCCTTATGAAATACCTAAATTTAAATGGTAGTCTTTTTGAAAACCTAAATTTAAGTTTAAGGGTAATTAAAAAAACTTACTAAAGTTGAACATTGACTTTTTCAAATTGGACAAAAAATATTGGACATTCCAAAATGAAATACTTGTAGACAAATATATGACAGAGGGAGTATAGAAGACCATCACCATGTCTATAACCCACCAAAAGTGTCTGATTCAGACCGACGCCTCTTAGCCTAGTGGTCACAGGGTCCTCCATTTACGAGACCAGTTCCATCCCCCTGGCTGTCGATGTAAACAAAAAGGTGTCGGATTCAACAAGCTGAACCAACACCTTGAAGTCTCTTAAATATGAGATGGTATATTACAATCAAATTTGGGGACCTTTGTCTCAATTATAATAACGATTTAACTTTCTCTCAAAATATCTAAATTTTCCAAGCAATCGAGAAGGAATTATGTAAAGAGAGTTGAATCAACCACAAAGTGGAAAATTAAGATCAAAGAACAAATTTGAACAGACTCAAAGGACCAACAAACCCACATAATAAATAATTGACAAAGTAAAAAGAAGGAAAAGATAGAGATAAATCCACATCAAGCGGCAAAGTAGAACCTCTACAAGAAAACTTTACCGTTTTATACAAAGATCAGAGACTAAAAGAAAGATGGGGGAAAGAGAGAACTGTGGTCACTGGCTGCCTCCGATTCAGTTAAATCTGAAACCGGCGTTAGCTGGAGCTGCTGGCTGAACGATTCTCCAGCGGTCAGTGTAACTACCCATCCCAAGTTGGCCACCCCCGAGACGATGTCATCACATTTTGAGAATCCCAGCACGACACATATATGCAACAATAAAAATAAAATAAATCAAATAGATATTTTACATCAATCCAATTTTTAAACATTCTATACATCGTAAAATGCATAAATATTACAAATAAATTTTTGTTTCCATTTTCTCCTTAGTCTTAAAATATACCAAGATGTTATCAATGAACACAACCACAAGATTATCAAGAAATGGTTCAAACATTTTATTCATCCAGTCCATGAATGTTTCAGAAACATTATTCAATCCAAATATCATCACAAGAA
The DNA here is from genome assembly GCA_023935145.1 of Bretschneidera sinensis. Lineage (NCBI taxonomy): Eukaryota > Viridiplantae > Streptophyta > Magnoliopsida > Brassicales > Akaniaceae > Bretschneidera > Bretschneidera sinensis. The sequence goes on along the minus strand of CM043698.1, from coordinate 140,366,012 downwards.
ACTTATGACCATAACGTGTCCTAAAAACAGTCTTAGACACGTCCTACTTCTCTATTTTCAATTGGTTATAACCAGATCTCAAGTTTATCTTAGAAAACACTCTCACTCCTTGCAGCTGCTCAAACAATTCATTTATCTTGGGTAAAACATATTTGTTCTTATTCCAACTATCTGTAGTCTATACATACTCCTATCGTTCCATCTTTCTCTTTTACGAATAACATATGGGCTTCTCAAAATTCATTAAGTCTAATAAATTGATTATCCAAAAAATTCTTAAAATGGTACGTTCAACTCTCTCAGTTCAACTAACATCATTCTATAGAGTGTTATAGATATGTATGTTGAACTCAAAATCACATCTATATGAAACTAAATCTCCTTACTTGGAGATCATCTGGACAACTCTTCATGAAACACATCATGAAAATCTTTCACTACCAAGATTTCTTTTAACTTCCTAATTTCCTTTTTAGAATCCATTATGTATACCAAATACTCCTCACATCCTTTCTTCAACCATCTATTAGTAGTCAGAGTAAAATAAGATAGTTCAAGAGTGTTTTATGTTCTCTCTGAAGGTTACACTCCTCATGTCCACATCTTGAACACTATCTTCTTTTTGGAACAATCAATCATATTCAAATAATATAAATCAACTTCAGATTTTCTATCACTGATACGAATCACACAACCCTTGTAAACATTTATGATTATCACTCCATCTTTAGTGAAAACTTCAACAAAATATTTTTGCATCAAAGGACTAATACATACTTCAATAGACTTCATATGAATACTGGATGCAAAAGAATGGGTTGCATCAAGATCAACCAACATTGACATGTCCATTTTCTCTACACATAAAGCACTTCAACTTTTGACAATTCTGGAATAAATATCTTATCTGAATATAATTATAATAAACTTCTATCTCCCAATCATGCATCAAATTGCCACTTTCTCTTGATGGTATACTTACTTCCTCTGTCATGATTTCCAGTTCCCATAACACGTCTGCCAAATCTAAGGATTTCACCAATAATATTTTGAGATACAAAAGTAACAGATCTTGCTTGTTCTGACTCTGTACTTCAGTTTCCTATGACAAAGAATGCCTCATCTGGGGTGGTCTCTCACCCTGTACACTCATACTACTACTACATCTATAACCTTTATGTCTAAGCTGCTTTAACCCCTCTTTCTCTTTCCCTTAAGCTCCATCACATCTCTCTCAAATCTGAAATGATATAACCAACAATCTGACATAATTTATATGCCTCAAATAAATCAATCTCTATTATGTTAGGCTCTAAAAGTCTAAGGATAATATTTAACAAGGAAAACCTTCTTAAATCTATTCCAGGTTAAGAGTCTATCAACATCTATACTTAACCTGGGAAGGATATCCTCCCACCATTCCCAAACTTCTCCTTTTAATTCAAACAAAACAAAGGTAACCATCTGCCTGTCAGTTACTGGTAACATACCAAATAATGTCTCTACATGTTTCTCCCGAAACTCAGGCATAAAAGGATTCCTATATCCTTTAAACAATAAGGTATTCAACTTAATATATCTAACAAAATAATCTCTCTGCATCTCATGCGTAAACTCACTTTTCCCCTTCAAACATTTACCATTACTGGATTAATAACCTCAGGCACTGCTCTAGTTTGTTTATTAAGTCTATGTTATACGCTATCCACTCTATCATCTGTTGCATTTATTTTCTCAAAAGCATGTGTAAGAGCTTATCTTAGCTCATCTTTTTCAACTTCAGATTTCTTTCATATCTCAATTATATTACTAATATCAATCATATTATCAACATGTTCCCTTCTAGGAACCACAGATTCAGACTCAGCCTCAACTTGTCAAAAATATTAGGGACCTACCACGCCTTTTCAATTCAACAACTAACTCTAGATCTAGCGCGTCCACGTGACATCCTCAGACTGTTCATTAAAATATCATTTCTTTTAATCTTTCTCTTTCTTACTTTTTATGCCGTCTGTAGAATCATAAAACCTAATGCTCTGATACCAAAATTGTAACTGTTCTGGATCAGGCCCTTACATTTAGTATCAGAGTCGACTTTCGAAAGCCCGGGGCCGTAGCTTGGGGTGGGACCCTACTGCGTAGCGGGTTGCCCGGTGCGTGGTGCACACAGCGACGGCGCTGTGCCCCGAGTGGGGGAGGTATGGGATGCTTTGTATCCCACATCGGCTAAAGAGGGAGTGAAGTACTGCTTATAAGTGGTTCCAATCCTTAATGGTTACAACGCGTTTTGGCGAGCCAGTGGGCTTTGCCAGGAACAAAGTCATGAGGCCCAGTGGGGCCAAAGCGGACAATATTGTAACTATTCTGGATCGAACGCTTACAGTCAGTGTGGTGGGTATGCAACTCGACTCGGTGACGCAGCAAAGAAGAAACAAAGAAAAAGAAATGAGTCGATGAAAAAAAGTAGGAGAGATCTTTGGTATTACAATACATAGCTAGTTTACTGTAAATACGACTTTACTGTAAATACGACTGAAAGGAAGCACTCCCAAGTTTGATTAAGATGATAGGCGTGTTTAATTTAAAGTTTATATAAAATTTGTTTAAATTTTAATCAAATCAAATCATTTATTAATTAATATTTAATAAAATTTAATTCAATTTAATTAAATTTTTGATAAAATTTTTAAAATAATTTTTAACATAAAATTAACTTTAAACTAGAAATATCGCCTAACAATAAGTTTACCACATAAGAGAGGAAAGCCATGAGTCCATCCTCTAAAATACTAGTTGAAATTGTTTTTGGGTTCACAAAAAATTAAATATATATTAAGATATTTCTCATTGCATTATCGTGAGATCTAAGTCGTCACATTAACATTCATAATTCTATCGACTTGAAAATGAATGCAATCTATCCGAAACTAAATACAATAATAACAACTGAAATCTTTCTCTAATAATAAGGAACTACTATATATAGATTTTATTTTTTTTTAAAGAAAAATATCCTAGAGAAGAAGAAAGGAAATGTAGTATCTCTGATGATGACATATTTTAATCAACCAGCAATACGTGCACCACAATAATTGACATTAAAGGTCATAAGTATCCACTTGAGTGACGGAAAGACATTTTTGCTTGTCAATCCAATTTTGATAACACAACAAATAGATCCACCAATACCAAAGACTTGTGTATTTGCATCTTCCATTGGGTGGTAGTATTTCTTAATTTTAGATGATTATAGAATTGATTATTGAATGAAAGAAATAGACAAAATGAACCAGAGAATTACACCATTAGAAAATCAATGGAAGGCTTTATTACTCTTTTTTTGTTCTCTCTTTTATTCTCCATCTTAAAAACATCTATGACCCTAGACAGTATTACTCCAGGTCAATCTATAAGACATGGTGAGACCCTATCATCATCTGGGGGAACCTTTGAATTGGGACTTTTCAGACTCAATAGTTCGGAGAGTCGTTACTTAGGAATAAGGTACAAGAAAATTCCTTCTAGGACAATGGTATGGGTAGCCAACAGAGAGACTCCACTCACCAATCAATCAAGACTTTACAATATCACTAGTCAGGGGATTATTGTCCTTCTTGATGGCATAAATAACATTGTTTGGTCATCCAATACATCGAAAACTGCACAGGACCTACTTGTACAACTTTTGGAGTCTAGTAATCTTGTAGTGAAAGATGGAAATGATAATGACCCGGATAAATTTTTATGGCAAAGTTTTGATTATCCTTGTGATAGATTGCTACCAGAAATGAAGCTTGGAAGGAACATAGTAACTGAATAGAAATGGTATCTTTCATCTTGAAGAAGCACAGAAGATTCTGCTCGAGGTCAATTTCTTTACTCATAGATCCTCGTGGATTTCCACAACTGGTTCTCAAGAAAGGATCTCAATTAAAGTTTAGGATAGGTTCATGGAATGGACTTCATTTTACAGGGAGCCCTACACTGAAACAGAATCCAATATACTCATTTGAATTTGTGTCGAATGAGAATAAGGTATATTACAAGTATGAGCTCCTAAGCAATTTAGTCCTTTCGAGGTATGAATTGAACCCATCAGGGCTAGTGTCACGTTTCATATGGATAAATCAGAAAACAGATCGGGAAATTTTCTCTACAAACCAAATAGATCAGTGTGAAAACTATGCCTATTGTGAAGCATATGCTATCTGCAATACAAATAAATCCCCTGTATGCTCATGCTTGGAAGGATTCATGCCAAGATCTAATAGAGATTCGTATCCTTCGGATTGGTCTGCTGAGTGTGTTCAAAGGACTCCTTTGGTTTGTAAAAATGGAGATGGTTTTGTCAAACACAGGCAACTGAAATTACCAGACATATCCTCTTCCTGGGTTAATAAGAGCATGAGCCTCAAGGAATGCAAGGAGTTGGGTTTGAGAAACTGCTCTTGCATAGCATATACAAATTCAGATATCAGAGGAGGAGGGACTGGCTGCTTGCTTTGGTACGGTGAACTGATTGGCATGAGAGAGTACACCGAGGGTGGGCAAGACCTCTATATAAGGATGGCTGCTTCAAAACTAGGTACTTATCCATTTTTCTTCTGTTTTCGGGTTGATGATACGGAATACCTACAATGATTAATTTCCATTCCTAGCCTTTCCAACAGATTCCTATTTTTGTAATCCTGATTTGTATTCCAATCTTTCTAAGAGGTTTTGCATAAATTTGGGAAACTGGAGAAAATTTTATGGGTGCTTGGCTCAATCCATGTCAGAAAAATATAATAGCCTAGGGGTGCAAGAGATTGTGGTGATAGTAAAAGGGGAAATTGCTCATCGTTAACCTTTTTTGTTGGCCCAAGTTCTATCATAAATAATATTCTATTATCTTGCTTGAATTCTGGTAAGTGACAAAATAGAGAGAAAAGAACTGGGCACCTAGTAATGAATGGTGGTTAAGTTCATTGTTAATTGCAATTTAAAGTTGTAACTAAACTCACAATCCTGTCGACTGACTGTACTTTTGAAATTTCAGTTCTAATTGAGTGAAGAAGGTGATTAGATAACCAGAAGAAGCAAGTAGTAACCATTGTCAGCTGTGTCATAATTGCAGTGGGAGTGCTGTACTTGGATTGTTCTTGTATAAGAGGAAGAAAATTCTTAGAAAGCAAGGTAAATTAACTCGCAACCTAGCATTTTATATTTCCATAGAAATGCAGACATTGGTAATTTCTTATACAGAAAGATACTGGATTTTTTTTATAAGAAATCTGAATCAAAGTGTTTTTTTAATGGTGGAATCAAAATGTTTTGAAAATAGAAAATTTTATATTGCAAACAATACCGAAGTTTTTTCCAAATATTTCAGGAATGATGAAAGATATGGACTTACCAATATTTGATTTGAGCACTATAGCCAATGCCACTAACGATTTCACGAATTCTGTCCGTTGGTATATGTCAATTTTTTTATAGTGTACGTTCTGATCTTTTTTTTTTTTTCCTTCCTTTGGCCTTTTGTTTCTTTTATTTATCGCTCCAAATTTCAAGTCATCTTAACATATTTTAAACCGCGTAGATGCATAACAAAATGGATTTGTTGATTTACTTGGCAGTGACCAGAGGTTTTGAGCTGTTTAAACTTTTACAGCTCGAAATTGAGTGGTAAAAGGAAAATACATCTCACGATCAGGGGAAGCCTGTCAAAGTGTCAAACTTCTATCATATATAATTGATGTAGTAACAAAAGTTGTACTTTGACATGTGGAAGTTTGACAAAGATGCATAAAGCACTGCTCACAAAGATACTTGGTTGCAAATGTTTCTCTCCCATTTTTCTTCTTCGGCGGCTAACTGATAACATTCAACTTATGTTAAAGCAGACAATTGCTATGATTCATTCATGCCAAATTATTTAGCAGCAGAAAATTGACAATATTTACTCAAGTTGTGTTTCTTCGCTTCAGGTAAATTCTCTCTATACCTTCATTTTCCAGATCATGTAAATAGTTTAGTTTCCTCTATCATTAATTCATCATCATATGATTACTGCAGCTCCAGAGGTTGATTCTTTGTTCCTTTTTTAAATGGTTTGACTCTGAACTGCTGGTGATAATCTGTTGATCTGCTTTCATTTAGTTTAATCAATGAGATAACTTGCTTTTCAGTTACCTTAATAACAACAAAAAAGTTGGATAAAAGCTCAACTAGCATCCATGTTCTTTTTTTTATTTTTTTTATTAAATCGAATCTGATGTGGTATAAACTTGAAGCCTTTATAATTTTTCTCATAACTCACAATAAAATGGGCCAGAGCGGCCACTAGGTATATTGCCATTTACAAATTCAGGCAGCCTTGTTTTCAGTTTTTTATTAATGGGAAACATGCACAGAATGATACAAAAGTTATAGTATTAGTTAATTTAATTCCCTCTTTTAAGTTACCATAAAAATAAAATAAAAAAATCTCTGTTTTTCTAGATCATACAAATTTTGACTAGTCAAGCTTTTTTATTTTCTATGAAAAGATGACTTTTCCTCATCAGCTTCTTAACCTACGATTACATTCTGCCAAGCTCCGCGACGTACGATTCAACTTCTGGTTCTGCTAAGCTACCACCCCGGGTCCCTATAATCTTCACTCAATTCTGAGTTAAGCCACAAGGTTCAGGAATAGGACTTGATTCACTTACTTCATTGACCATATGAATATATTGTTATGTACTCTGACTAAATTTTTTAGTAATTTATATTTATAGTATTATTATTTTTAATTACAGAGACTATTGTACCGACAAAACACACAATGAGATGATATAGATTTTGCTCCTCCAATTGAACAAATTGTGCTGCCATATTAATAGCTGATGGCTTACAAAGATATTTCAACAACCAGGTTTGCTTATTCTGTTTTCCTGCTGATATTCTTATGTTATGGCTTCAAGTTCTCTCATTCTGCAAGCGATACTATCTCCCGCGGACAAAATGTCACATATTCCAAAACAATCATTTCAGCTGGTTACAACTTTGAACTAGGGTTTTTCCATCCAGGGAACTCGACAAAGTACTACTTGGGAATTTGGTACAAGAAAGTTTCAGAACAAACTATTGTATGGGTAGGAAACCGAGATTACCTGCTTTCTGATTCTTCTTCAGCTCTTATTATTAATAGTGATGGCAACCTTGTGATTTTGGATGGTAAAATTTCTTACATGGTGAATGACATTACAGTGAATGAAAACACAAGTGCTACACTATTAGATTCAGGGAATCTTGTTCTGAGAGATGAAAACTTGAAAATCTTATGGCAGAGCTTTGATTTTCCTTCGAATACTTTCTTGCCTGGAATGAAGATTGAATATAGTAAAAGGACTAGAAAAAATTGGTCATATGTTTCATGGAGAAGTCCTGAAGATCCTAGTGCTGGAGTTTTCTCCTTTGAACTCAGTCGTAATGGGATAGAGGAGGTTCTTATCATGTATGGGCTACAAAAGTATTTGTCAAGCGGGAACTTGAATGGGCAGAATTTTGACTTGATTCCTGAAATATGTTTAAACTACATATTCAATATTAGCTATTATAGCAATGATAACATAAATTATGTCACATATGATCTCTATAGCAACAGTACAATAGCATGGTGTATGATTGATGTATCAGGGCAAATCAAGCAGTTGACTTGGATAGAAAATAAGGGATGGGCTTTGTTCTGGTCACTACCGAGAGATCAATGTAAACTCATAGGTTACTGTGGGGCTTTTGGAAGTTGCAGTTCTAATTTCACTCAGCCTTGTGATTGTTTGCCAGGATTTGAACCATAGTCGTCTGAGCATTAAAATAACAAGAATTACTCTGAAGGGTGTGTGAGGAAAACCAATTTTCAATGTACCAATAACAGTCAAGTGAATGGAACCGAGGTTAGGTTTATTATGCTATCTAAAGTAGTACTGCCTAGAAGTTCAGTGGCTGTTAAAGTTCAGGGAAATGACGAGTGCAAATCTATTTGCTTGCATAATTGCTCATGTACTGCTTATACTTACAACAATGTTAGCTGTTCAATATGGGTTGGTGATCTTCTTAACCTGCAACAACTCTCAGATGATGACACAAATGGAACATATTTTTATCTTAAACTTGCTGCTTCTGAGTTATTTACTGGAGATAATGGTAAGAGAATGCGTCTCGTTATGGTTACATTTTATAATTTTGTTGAGCAATATTTTTCTTTCTTGTTGATGGCTACTTTAAGTATACAAACTAGTGGCCCCAATTTAATAAGTTGTCTATTTATGGAACAGATAACATTATCAGGAAGCTGTTGATTGTCATTCCTCTGACTCTTTCTCTAGTTGTTCTCACTTCAGCCTTATTCATTTGCTAGATGCGGAGGCAAAACCACAAGAAAAAAGGTATGTATTTCTCATTAGCAACAAAAATAATTAGTGATATGGAAAATGTAAATGAAATGAGTTTATTTTGCTTTCCATAGCATTGAATAGATTTTATTAGTTTTCTGTGAGCTTAAAAGCATTAAAGTTGAAATAAGATAATTTCTAATGCATTCTTGTGGGTTTTTTTGTTCTTCTTCAAGCAGGGGAGGACTTACTATTATTTGATCTGAGTGTTTCTATTGGAACAACCAAGTGTGAACTAAGAGAAGGAAAAAAACCTGGAAAAGGAAGAAAGGAAGTAGAAATTCCATTGTTCAGTTTTTCTAGTGTATTAACTGCTACTAACCACTTCTCTGCTGCAAATAAACTTGGGGAGGGTGGTTTTGGTCCTGTGTATAAGGTAAGATTCATAGATCCCTCTCAGTCCCTTAAGAAAAGGCATTAAATTGATGCATTATTTTCAGTAACTTTTCCTAGTGTTGATTATAAACTAAGCTCAAACTTCTACTTCAGGGAAAATTACTGAATGGATCTGAGGTAACTGTGAAAAGGCTTTCGAAAAGATCTGGACAAGGGTGGGATGAGTTAAAAAATGAAGCAATGCTCATAGCCAAACTCCAACACACTAATCTCGTGAAAGTTCTAGGCTGCTGCATTGAAGGAGATGAAAAGATTTTGTCTATGAGTATTTTCCAAACAAAAGTTTGGACTTTTTTAGCTTTGGTTTGTAATTTCTCTCATTTCGATTACATAAAAACACCTTTTGTTCACTATAGTTCTTGTCCTTGGTTAGAAATTTGGTTATAGATTTCATTGTTCTATTTCTTTATGTCTTATTTATAATTGGAATAGATCCAACCAAACATGGAATACTTGATTGGGGAACCCGTGTCGACACCATTGAATGGATTGCTCAAGGACTTCTTTATCTCTATCAGTTTTCCAGGTTACAAATTATTCGTAGAGATTTAAAGGCCAGCAACATTTTGTTGGATAAAGAAATGAACCCTAAAATTTTGGACTTCGGAATGGCAAGAATATTTGGAGGGAGTGGGTCACAGGAAACTAATCGGATAGTTGGAACATAGTAAGTAGAATCTATGTGCCTCTTGTATAAGTAATGTGTTGTTTCGTATTTTCATACACTAAAAGACTTTGATTTGACAATGAGATGCAGTGGTTACATGGCTCCTGAATATGCTTTAGAAGGCCTCTTCTCTGTAAAATCCGATGTCTTCAGCTTTGGAGTTTTGTTGTTAGAGATGTTGAGTGGCAAGAAAAACACTGGTTTTTATAATACTAACTCTCTCAATCTTCTTGGATATGTAAGTGTCTCGAGTTCTTATTTAGTGAGCTGAAATTTATTTTTTCTCAAAATATCATTGTCTAATTGTGTTCCAGTTCTATTTTTTATTCATAAGGAGCCATATTTCTTTTCTAACAGTTGAAAAGGTACATTATAGTTTTCTGCCAATGCACTAATTGTCTTAGACAAGAACTGTTAGATGAAAAATCAAGGATGATATGTGATCTTATATTTTCTATTTACTTCTAAAGGCATGGGATTTGTGGAGAAGTAATAGGTCATTGGAGCTTATGAATCCAATCCTTTGAGATATTTCTTCTGCTAATGTAGGATCGAGGTACATTAACATAGCACTTCTTTGCGTCCAAGAAACTGCAGCTGATAGGCCTACAATGTCCGATGCTGTCTTGATGCTAAGTAATGAACTTGTCAATCTGTCTTCACCAAACCAACCAGCCTTCTTAAATGTGAGAAATGATTTGGATCCAGATCCAGGTAATAGTGTGGTGGAAATATGTTCTATGAATGATGTAACAGTCTCAATTATGGAACCTCGATGAGTATTGCATTCTGCAATTGGATTTCAATCTCAAAAAAGTAGCCAGAGTATGTTTGTAGATTCTTAATTGAACATATATGATATTTTTCTAGTGGTCATGACAATCCATATCTGAATTATTCTATGTCATTGTCCATGTGTGGCTTCTTTTTTCCTTTGGTTTCAGTCTGGTATTTGGATCTGATTTAAAATATCATTATCTTCATATCCCAACAAGAAAAGTGTGCTTACCTTGATTAATCAATTTTACAGTGAGTCAGTGATGGATAAAAACAAAGACAAATGTAGTTATCTTACAAAGACAGCTCTGTTTTGCACAATTCTATGGCCATTGGTAGTCCATGGTCAATATTAACATAATACGGTTTCATATGTTAGAATGTGATTCATAGGTTCATATTCATGTCAATTTGAACTTTTTTTCCTTTAAAGAAATGAAAATGAAGTGTCTTCATTTCATCTTCTTTCAATCTCTGGTCATTTGCTCAGTCAAAGAATTCTCTTCTACAACTGATACCATAACTCGAACTCATATAATTATCAACGGAAACGTTAAATATGATTTAAATTCTTTAGCTCTAAAGCCAGTATCAATAGGGCCTATATTGGAATGTAACAAAATTGAGTGCAATGCAGCGACTGGTTTCGGATTTTTCCCCATTCAGTTTTGTTAGAGTTGTTGCATACTTCACGGGACCAGATCTATAGAACCTCAGACGAATATGGGGGTCCCGCTCCTCGGAGAGCGAGCGGGGGTTAGGGGGTAGCGCCCCCGAAACTTTTAGGCCATGTACATGAATTGGGCCTGGTTTTTTGCTTAGTGGTTTGGGCTTGGGCCCACGAAGAGCCGTAGTTCTGCAGCAAAATGGAAACCTAATTAGACCCTAATTAGGATGTCTTAAGTTGCATTTAAATACTCTTTATGTACTGAGCATACATTAAAATAGAGAGATTTGTGAGGTTGATAATAAGAAACTTCTGGCAAGACGTAGCTCTATTCTTCAATGAACCTAGATAAATCTTGTCTTTTTTTCTTTCTATTTATAATTCGTGTGATCGACAGGTCTCGAATTGTTCAATTGGTATAAAAGCCTTGTGTTCGAGAATTAACGATTACAGATGTCAATTAGATCATGGATTGAAATCGAGAAGTTCAGAGGGAAGAGCTTCAAGTTATGAAAACTGAAGATGGATGATCTACTTGTGGATAAGGATTTGTGGATGGTGATAGTCGATGAGATATCGAAGAGTACAGCGTCCATGGCATAAGCGTCGTCGGTGGTGGTTTCGACATCATCTTCAGTGACCATCACGGAGTGGGAGAAGCTTGATCGGAATGCACAAAGTCTGATTCGGCTGTGCCTGGCTGATTCTGTCATGATAAACATTTATGGAGAAAAGATTGTGAAAGATCTCTAGAAGAAGCTGGAAAGCCTTTATCAGAGTAAATCTCTGGTAAATAAATTGTTTCTGCGGAAGAAGTTGTTCAACCTTCGGATGGCTGAGGGCGATTCTTTCTCTGTTCATCTACATGAGTTACACATTTAGAAAGGTCAGTTATTATCTATCAGTGTTGATGTGACAGATGAAAATAAGACTATTACATTGCTCTGTTCACTGCCTGATTCGTGGGATAATTTGATAGTTGCGATTGGTAGTGGTACGACTGATTTGTCTTTTAAGAATATCATGGTAGCCCTACTGTTTGAGGAGATGAGGCAACAGGGTATAGAGAACTCGTCAAATGAGGCCTTATCTGTGAGAGGGGTGAACCCATGATAAAGAATCCAAGTGGTATGGTGATAAACCCAAGTTCATGGGAAGATCGAAAAGTAGGGATAAATCTGGGTTAAAGTGTTGGAAGTGTAAGAAGCATCAACATCTAAAGAAGGATTGCAGAAGTAAGAGTGTGAACCTTGAAAAGCGGACATGCGAGAGATCAGCTTCAGGAAACAAGGACCAGTATGATAATGATGCTGGTGACTTTAATATGGCATCATGTTTGGATTAATCAAATCAGAGTGTTTGGATAATTGACACAGGAGCATCCTTTCCCATGACACCTCACAGGGACTGGTTTCGTGAGTATGAAACCTTTGATGGGGGAAACATTTTACTAGGAGATAACTCTCCGGTGAAAATTATTTGTCGTGGGAAGGTAAAGTTGAGAATGAATGATGGGACAGTCAAAACACTTCCATGTGTGATGCATATTCCGAGTCTCAGCAAGAAACTAATATTAGATATGGCAGATGGGGGAATGAATTTCAGCTATGACAAAAATTCGTTCAAGATGACTCATGGATCATTAGTAATTGCACGAGGTGTTCGGTATGGCACGTTGTACAAGCTACTTGGAATACAGTACAAAGTCAATGCAGTGGAGGTTTTATCTCTAAGAATGCGACTGATGATAAGGCGACGACCTCTATGTTGTGACATCAGAGGCTTGGGCATATCGACAAAAAGGGATTATCTAATTTATTGTCAAATCAGATGGTGAAAGGAGTCCCATATTACTCCATGGGATTCAGTTTCTGTGAGCATTATCTACATGGCAAGCAGAACTGTGTGAGTTTTAAGTCTGCTGGCACGAGGGCAAAGAGCATTCTAGATTTAATACATAGTGATATGTTTGTGCTATTTTCAGTCCAATCTCTTGGAAAATCAAGGTATTATGTCTCTCTTATTGATGATTTTTCAAGGTATGCATGGATTTATTTCATTAAGAGTAAAGCTAAAGCATTTGATAAGTTCAGTGAGTTTAAAGCATTGGTAAAAAATCATATGGAAAGAAATATAAAGGTACTGAGAATAGATAATGGAGGAGAATTTTGCCCAGACAAGTTTGAACGATTTTGTGTTGCAAACGACATTGCAAGACAGAAAACAACTCCATATACACCTCAACATAATGGGGTGGCTAAGAGACTCAATCGGTCACTTATGGAGAAATCGATGAGTATGTTGAGTTGTGCAGGCTTGGAGCCGGTGTTTTGGGCAAAGGTTGTTGCTACGGCATGTTATCTGAAGAATATGTCACCTACATCAGCTTTACAGGATTAGACACTGTTTGAGGCATTATTCGAAAAGAAGCCGAGTTTGGCTCATGTTAGGGTGTTTGTGTGTGATGTTATATGCATGTGCCAAAAGAAAAGAGGAACAAGCTTGATAGCAAATCAGTGAAATGCATCTTCATTGGTTATAAGAATGGGGTCAAGGTGTACAAGTTATGGAATCTAGAAAAGAAGAGTACAGTTTACAGCAGAGATGTTGTGTTCAGGGAAACACAAAGGGATGTGGCGGTTGTCCAAGATGTACTGGAACAGTCAAAACAGGTTCAATTACTCTTAGCCTGGGAGATAAAGAGTGGGAGACTACCCCACAGACGACACCGAATACTTCAGATACTGAGTCAGTTGGGTCTGAGCAAGATATTCATGTTTCTGATATAGAGGATGAGGATTCAGATGCTAGCTTGGAGGTAGAGACCACGCCTGTCATAAGGAGATCGACATAGGTTAGGAGACTAACCATCAAGTATTCTCCTAGTGCTTGCAATACATTATATGCTTTAAATATTACTGGTGATGATCTTAGCATAGTGAAAGAGGCAAGGACCTTGGAGGATGCAAATATGTGGGAGGATGTTATGAAAGAGGAGATGCAGGCACTGGACAAGAATGAAACATGGAGCCTTATGAAATTTCCTAAAGATAGGAAGGCATTGGGTACAAATTGATTTTCAAGAAGAAAACAAATGCAGATGGAATGGTAAAAAAGTATAAAGCACGTCTGGTTGCAAAGAGGTACTCGCAAATAGAGGGAATTGACTATGGTGAGATATTTTCCCCGGTAGCAAAGTTGACATCTATCAGATGTGTCCTATCCATGGCAGTTTCTTATGATCTAGAGGTTAAGCAATTGGATGTGAAGACAACTTTACTTCATGGGGACTTAGAGAAGGAAATTTACATGAGATAACCCAAAGGCTTTGTGAGCAAAGGCAAGGAAGAGCTAGTTTGTAAATTAAAGAAGTCTCTGTACGGACTAAAGCAATCACCACGGATGTGGTACCAAAAATTTGACACATATGCCATTCAGCTTGGGTTCACTCATAGTTATGCTGATCACTACGTCTACGTGAAAAGTTAGGGGTTGATTTTCTCATTTTAACCTTGTATGTGAATGATATGTTGTTGATTGGAAATAACATGAAGATGATTAACACTGTAAAGGCATTGTTGGTAAGACAATTTGACATGAAAGACCTAGGGCCAACAAACTTTATCTTGGGCATGTAGATAAAGAGGGATCGTGAAAATAAAAAACTATGGCTAAGTCAGAAAAAGTATATTGAAGAAGTATTGAAGAAATTCAACATGTCTGACAATAAACCGATAGGAACTCCCATGCCTTTGGGAACCAAGTTATCTACGGAACAATGTCCGAAGACGGAGGAAGAAGCTGAAGATCGCACGTACCTTATGCTAGTGCGGTTGGAAGCTTGATGTACGCCATGGTGTGTACGAAACTAGATATTGCCCAAGCAGTAGGAGTATTGAGTAGATATATGTCTAATCTTGGGAAAGAGCATTGGATTGCAATCAACAGAGTTCTTAGATATCTTCGTGGCACGTCAGAGTTTGCATTATGTTATAGAAGTATGGGAGGTAAGAAGAATCTTGATATTGTAGGATCAGTTGATGCTGACTGGGGAGGAGACATTGATAGCAGGAGGTCTACATGCAGGCATGTGTTCAATTTGTTTGGTGAGGCAGTAAGTTGGATGAGCAAAAGGAAAAGTGTTGTTGCCTTTTCATCTACAGAAGTAGAGTATATGACAATAACTCATGCTAGAAAGGAAGCAATTTGGCTTCAAAGGTTGCGTGTTGAACTTGAGTTTAAACAAGAAGCAGTGAAGGTGAAATGTGACAATCAATGTACTATCTTCTTAGCAAAGAATCATGCATTTCATTCATCGACGAAGCACATTAATATCCAATATCACTTCATCTGGGAAAAGATTGAAGAGAATGTTATAATCTTGGAGAAAGTTAATACAACAGTGAACAACATAGATTTCTTGACTAAAGTAGTTAGTCTAGCAAAGTTTGAGTGGTGTGCTACTGAGATGGGCTTGAAGAAACAGAGTCCTGGGAAGTTTTCCATGTGTGTGAAGTATTTACCAAGTGGGAGATTGTTAGAGTTTGTGGATACTTCATGAGACCAGATTTGTAGAACCCCAGACGAATACGGGGGTCCCACCCCCCAGAGAATGGGCGGGGGTTAGAGGGCAGCGCCCTTGAAACTTTTAGGCTATGGACATAAGTTGGGCCTGGTTTTTTGCTTGGTGGTTTGGGTTTGGGCCCATAAAGAGCCGTAGTTCTGTAGTAGAATGGAAACTTAGTTAGACCCTAATTAGGACGTCTTAAGTTTCATATAAATACTCTTTATATGCTGAGCATACATTAAAACAGAGAGATTTGTGAGGTTGATAATAAGAAACTTCAAGCAGGACGTAGCCCTATTCTTGGGTGAACCTGGGTAAATCTTGTCTTCTTTTCTTTCTGTTTATAATTCGTGTGATTGACAGGTCTCGAATCGTTCAATTTTATGGTGTAGCCAAAATTTAGATATATTGGAGATTAGGGTTTTGGAGAGTTCAATCTATCTCTATTTGTATTCCATTCATAATAATGAAATCTCTCTAACCATCACCTGTGGAGGTAAGAGTTTTAACTCTGAATCATGTAAATTTTTGTGTCAGTTTATTTTCTGCAGTTTTATTCTTAACAGGCAACACCTTAGCTTCATCATGCCAAAGTTTTGAAATATGCTTCTTTTTCGTCGATGATTCAAAGAAACAGTGTTTAGGAATATGGTAAAAAAACTTTCCACATTGTTGTATAGATTGCAAACAGAGAAAACCCAGTTACAAATTCACATGGTAGCTTAACAACTATGACTAATAGTGGAAATCTAGTTATCTTAAATGAAAAAAATGAGACTTTCTAGTCCTTCAACTCTTCAGGAGTAATAGAAATGGAATTTGCAGAATCAACATAAAATTCAATTTGTTAGTGCTTAAAAGGTTTTGTTCTTTAGACTTCGTTTGGAACCAAATAAAAATGGAATTCATTTCATTTTCAAATGAATTGAAAATAGAATTCATTTGAAATGAATTTTTATATTTGGCCTTCTTATGTTAATTTGTAGAATTCAATCGAATTTTTATACTTAAAATGTTTGGAAATAACGGGGTAAAAAGATGAGGGAGAGGGAGGCCAAGGGAATACTAGGGGGAGGGAGAGGGAAGAAGAGAGGGAAAGAGAAAATATTTTGGTCAACATAACATTTTACTCTTTATTTTGTGAAATTTATTTGTAAATTCTATATCTTTTGATAGAACTTACAACAATTTAACTCAATTCCATCATCTCTACCAAACACATTATGAAAAACATCAATCTTCTTATTTTTCCATCATATCCCTTATCTTTCCTCTCTTTCCTTCCTCTCACTTTTCTTCTTTGTCAATAATAAGAGGCTTAGTGATTACGGTTATGATTTGAATTAGGCATGCTGGGTGATTAAGTAACACTATGAACCAATTACTATTTACAAATTGAAGAAAACCATTAATTTGTTTGATTTGTTACGTCAATGAAACATGTTCCACAATCAATGGATGATTCTACTAAGGAGAAAAAGCTAATGATAATTGTGGTGACATCAACAGCTTTCTAGTGTACTTGTTTTTGGTGTGGCATGATATTGTATAATTTGGAAGATTAAGAGGAAGAAAAGAGGTCAACATACCCATCAACCATTGTTGATATATTCTATGAAGAAAAATCCAGCATATTTTGTGACATAGAGAGAAAAAATGGGATGAAAGAAGGGAAAGAAACAATGATAACGTTTTTTTTAAAAAAAAAATTTGGAAAGAAAAAAATGAGAGAATTGATGTTTTCTTCCCACATGCATTATTCATATTCCTCCCAAATTGAAAAGATTAGGAGTAAAAATTAAAATAAACTATATTGTCTTTTTCTTCTTTCATCCCACTTTTACATCATCTTTACCAAAAATATGATAGAAAACATCAATACTCTTATTTTTTTCATCTCCTCCATCGTCTCCCTTCTCCCTTTTCCTTCCTCCCGTTCATTTTCTCTACCAATCATAGATCAATGTGTCTAGTGGCCTTTTATTTTTATGGCTAGTATCCAAATTCTAGTGAAAATCTTATTTGCTAAGGAGAATTCGATAAATTTAGGAAAAATCACATTAACCTTCCTCAGATTCAATAAATTTGAATAGAAAAACTAAAATGGAAGCTCGTATCTTTCCCCCCGATTTTTTTATTTTAAATTTCATACTAATTTTTCCATTTACAGGTCTTACTTTGTTACCATTGTATCTGCAACCCATAACTTCTTCTCAAGTAAAGTATGAGAGAGTGGTTTCGGTAATGTTTACAAGGTAATAAGAAAAATGGCTAGTCTTATTATTTACTTTCAAAGAGAAAAAACTTCAACTTTCTTGTACCAAAAAATTGGCAAGGTAAGCTGTCAAAGGGATAAGAAATTGCAGTGATGAAGCTCTCGTATAATTCTGTACAGGGTCTTCAAGAGTTTAAGAATGAAGTTATTATAATGATAGCCAAACTCCAACAGGGGAATCTTGTTGGACTTTTACTCCGCACTTGGACTGAGGGGAATGAAATGAAAGAAAAGGAAAGAATGCATATAAAATCTATTGTAAAATAAAACTTATAGTACATATAAATTTTGATTATAAAATATTTTTCACCACATCTCAAAATTTAAAGAATCTAAATCTATGTGCAAAACTAATGTATTATAAACTTTAATTCACAATTTTTGTCGAAGTTGATCCCACAAAATACTCTTGTTCGTATTGTGTCCACTTGCATGATGATGTAGCCATTAAAAATTTGAAGAATGGGCTCAAATTGTTTTCTTCGTATTTCATGGGCTGTAATAAAGCCTAAGAATTCTACCCACCTTTAACAGTCAGCTCCTCGTAAAACTATTGAAACTTCATAATTGTCAAGAGTTAGTTCTCGTCTGTCATTGTAGATACCTAAGAACGATAACCGAAGTCGAGACCAGCTTTGAATTGCCAAATTTGACTTTGCAAGATAGTGAAGATGTGAATTAATTACCTTATAAAGAGGTATTGTCAATTGAAAACCTTAATCATTTGTTCTTGACGGTACCTTCATATGCTTATAACAATATATAATAAACACTGAAACAATATATAAAAATTCAACAAAATGAAAGGATTTATTATAAATTTTATATTCATTGCCATCGTAGGTGCTAAAAGCTATGGGAGCTAATGGAGTTAATAAGGGACATACTTGAATTAAATCGAAACTTTATCTAAAGATTCAATAGGATTAAATTTAAAATTTTGAAATTTATTTGATTAAATTAAAACTAAAATATAAATTTGACCAAAAATCAAATTTTGAGACCAATGATTTTTTTTTATCTTTTGTTTAATGTTATTTTTGTTTACAATTTTTTTTTTTTTAGGTTTATCCGATTTTCATTTAACCTCTATTTTTTTAATGAAAAATGACAATTAAAAAATCAAATATATGTAAAATAATATTTTATTAATGTTTGAATTTTATGAAAATTAATTTTATGTAAAATAAGATTTTACACTGCTGATGATAAGTTTAACAAAACAATTTTCGTCATTTTTAATGGTTTAAGTTGTTTTACAAATGATTAAAAAATGTTTTTTTTTAAAAAAATTAAATCAATTTTCTACTTTCTTAAAATTTCTCATTTATGTATTATACTACTAATTTTCTTTATTTATTTTTATATATTTTCATAATTTATTTTTACATTCCAACCAAACAAAAAAAATTTAACTAAAAATAAACTAATTTTACATACATAAAACACATTTTCCGTTAAGTTGTAATCAGAAACAGAGCTCAAAGCAGTTTTGTAACAAAATAGAACTCGTGGTTCACTCTGTTGGTCTTACGAGTAACGTACCCTAACAATTTTCTGGGCTGTCATCCTTTTTTCCCTTCTCTGAAATTTTCTGGGCGGCTAAACAGATTCTTTCTCTATCTCTCTCTTCTTATTTCTTCTCTCATTCTTCCTCTTTGAAATTGATTTTCTCTCCCCCAAATTTTTGGCCTATTATTCAAAAGTTTTTGGCGTTTATGATATAAATGTAGTTATATGTGGCCAAGACAGTAGGCATGCAATGGAAGGCGCTTGTTTTGGGCGTAGCTGTGTAGTCGATTCTCATACAAAAACCAGCGATAGAAATTGGTATGTTACATTTTAATTAGTCAAATCTTTTACATTTCTGGGTACCCATTTGTGCTTCTAAAATTTTCTAGTTTCTACAATTACAACTCTGAATCGTAGTATAAAAAGAGACAAAGCATTAATTATTAGATCTGTCAGCTTCTCATAAAACTATTGAAACTGCTTAATTGTTAAGGGCCAGTTCCTGTCTGTCGCTGTAGATACCTAAGAACGATAATTGAAGTCGATACCAGGCTACCAGCTTTGAATTGCCAAATTTGACTTCGCAAAATAGTGAAGATGGCGAATTAAATACCTTATACAGGTATTGTCTATTGAAAAACTCAGTCATCTGTTTTTGATGGGTACTTTCAGATCTTTGTAACAATATATAATAACCATTGAAACTGAGCAATTAAAAATTCAAGAACAAAATGAAAGGATTTATTATAAAGTTTGTGTTCTTGTTTCTATTCTATATCCCAAGAATCTCCACTACCCTTGACACTATTACTCCTAGTCGATCAATCAGAGATGGTGTGACAATAGTTTCAGAGGGTGGAAGCTTTGAACTGGGGTTTTTCAGCCCTAGTAATTCAAGCATTAGATATTTAGGAATTTGGCACAAGAAAATAGATCCTAATAGGACTGTTGTGTGGGTAGCCAACAGAGAAACTCCACTTTCTGATTCCTCAGGAGTTCTAAATATCACTGACAAAGGAATCCTTGTTCTCCTCAGCAGCAGAAAAGATATTATCTGGTCATCCATACATCAAGAATTATCACCCAGAGCACAGTTGCACAATTATTGGAATCAGGAAATCTTGTTGTGAAAAATGGAAATGCTAATAACAACCTAGAAGACTTTTTATGGTGGAGCTTTGATAATCCATGTAATACTTTACTACCAGGCATGAAACTTGGAAAAAACTTGGTTACTGGTTTCGACATGTTTTTATCATCCTGGAAGAGCATTGACAATCCAGCTTCTGGTGACTTTACATTTCAACTAGATCTCCATGGGTTTCCACAATTTTGTGTTAAGAAGGGGAGTATCATACGGTATAGAGTTGGGTCATGGAATGGCCTTTGTTTGTCACGGTCTGCTGCATTGAAATCGAACCCAATATATAGACATGCATTTGTGTCGAATGCGAACGAGATTTATTGCACGTTTGAGCTCCAAAACAGTTCTGTTGCTTCAAGAACGGTGCTGAATCTAACAGGAAATTATCAGCGTTTAACATGGAAAGATCGTTTGGTAGGTTATTACCATCCTATAGACTAGTGTGACAATTATGCCTTATGTGGTCCTTATGCTAGTTGCAACATCAATAACTTCCCTGCATGCACCTGCATAAAAGGATTTGAACCGATATCTCCCAGCAGATGGAGTTGGTCTGATTGGTCTGATGGGTGTGCTCGAAAGACTGAATTGAGTCGTGATGAAAGAGATGGATTTCTGAAGCTTACAGAGGTAAAATTGCTGGACACATCTCGTTCCTGGGTTAATAAGAGCATGGGACTTCAGGAATTGGCTGTTTGCTTTGGTTTAATGTCCTGATTGACATAAAACAATTGCAGAAGGTGTTGGGCAAGACCTCTATGTCCGGGTGGCTGCTTCAGAACCAGGTACCTCTTTTCTCATGAACTTTTATGTAGCTACACAGATTTCAATGCTTGACACAGATCCTAACTTGTTCTAGTTTCTTCCAAGTTATTGCAAAGCAGTGCACAAGAAGGAAGGGAGATGAAAAAATCAAGTAGTTATGCTAAAACTTTTAACATACCTAATAATTTTACTTCCACTCTCTCAAATTCAAGTAGTTATGCTGAAACTTTCAATTTGTCTACTAATTTTATTTTCACTTTCTCAGATTCAACTCAGACAAGCAGACAAGAAAAGAAGCTAGGAGCATAAATCAGGAAGAAGCAAGCAGTACTAATCAGTATCTTCTCCATGGTATTAGTCATGGGGGTTCTGTTGCTTGGATGGATCTTGTATATGCGGAAAAAGAAACTTAGAGAGCACAGTAAGCTAACTCAACCTGAAATTCTATCAACTTCATAAACTATAATTAAGAGTACTATTTTCTATTTCTACATTAATAGTAAATGATAGATTTTGCTACATATTTAGGGAAGAGAAAAAGGCATGAAAAGATCTACAATGATGAAGGTGGGAAAGAAGAAGTTGAGTTACCGATATTTGATATAACCATAGTAGTGAACTCCACGGATCACTTTTCAGAAAATAACAAGTTGGGCCAAGGTGGTTTTGGACCTGTATACAAAGTAAGATTCTGATATACTGCAAAGATAAGTACTTTCTCATTATACAAAACTATAATAACTTTGATTGATGACGATTTATAGGGCTCATTCGTTGAGGGAAAACAGAGCAGTGGAGAGGCTTTGTAAGAATTCAGGACAAGGAGTGACAGAGTTCAAGAATGAAGTTTCATCGATTGCCAAACTTCAGCACAGGAATCTTGTAAAGCTTCTAGGTTGCTGCGTTCAAGGAGATGAAAGAATGCTGATTTATGAATACATGCCTAACAAAAGCTTGGACAACTTTATTTTTGGTATATTCCTCTCTGAACTGTCAAACTTTATATAGTTCTGTGTATCATAATTGTTTCTGAAATACATTCTTAATTATTCTTCTTTTTTATCTTTTGGGAAAATTGAATTATGGTGTTGGACTAAAATAAATAAAAAAAATTGTCAATCAAACGAGAGCAAAATTGCTTAGTTGGCATAAGCGTAACAACATCATTGGTGGAATTGCTAGAGGGCTTGTTTATCTTCATCAAGACTCTAGGCTGAGGATTATTCATAGAGATCTTAAAACGAGTAACATTTTACTAGATAAAGATATGGTCCCAAAAATTTCTGACTTTGGCATTGCTAGAACATTTGGAGGGGATCAGATTATGGCAAGTACTAACAGAGTTGTTGGAACATAGTAAGTATATCTGCTTGTTTTTTTCTTTTGGTACATTGGCAAGGAGAGGGAATGAACCCAAGTCTCCTATATGAAGAACCTGGAAGTGACCACTAGGCCAAGAGGCGTGGGTCTAATTATATGTTCTTCAACTTGTTTTGTCATTCTCTTTGAACGCTTGTCATGTTATTTTCTTTCTTTTGTGATGTTGCCTTCCAGTGGTTATATGTCTCCCGAGTATGCAGGTTACGGGCATTTTTCAGTGAAATCTGACATCTTCAGCTTTGGTGTTTTAGTACTTGAGATTGTGAGTGGGAAGAAGAGCAGAGGTTTTTACCACCCTAATCACAATGATAACCTTCTTGGACATGTAAGTCCTGAAAATTTGCAGTTTTGCTTTGTTAGAAAAAGTAATGATAGAATTGCAGCTCCTGAAAATGAGAAAAAATTTATGTTCTTTGTTTTTAAGGAGTCTAATCATCATTTTGGTGTGTTTCAGGCATGGAGACTCTGGATAGAAGGGAAGCCATTGGAACTAGTAGATAAGTTGTTTGGTGATTCTTGTTCTTCATCTGAAGTATCTCGATGCATTCAAGTTGAACTGTCATGTGTGCAGCAAAGACCAGAAGACCGGCCAAATATGTCATCTGTGGTTCTAATGTTGGGCAGTGATAACTCATTGCCGCAACCAAAGCAGCCTGGTTTTTTCACCGAAACAAATCTGCGTGAAGCAGGGTTCTCACCCTGTAATCATGGACCATCTTCGTCTTCGACAAATGGAACCACCATTTCAATGTTAGAGCCCCGGTAGGATATCATCTATTGAACAGACAAAGTGTAGGGGTTTGTCGTCAAAATCAAAGAAAGAAAACAATGAAGTTACAAGTTTTCAGCAGTTTCACTTCAAGCTATTTACTAGTAGACTGAAGTAGCAGGCAGTTGCTTTCAGCATATACCTCTTGAGCTGGTAGATCTTTAAATAATTGATCTTGACAAATAATGGGTATTAATAGGTAGACCACTTGCGGGCAGTAGTGTTCCCAAAATTGTATTTTAATACTACTAAGTTCTAGTCTACTATAAGGATACCTATGAGGAGAGATTTATATTCTCTGGTTTTGATCCATATCCTGATAAACTAGACACAACTTCTAAAAGAGGTTTTTTTGTTTTTTTGATAAATGTAAAATTTTATTTACCTAAAGCACATAATTACAAAGCATGACGCCTGTTACAACTGAGGAAACCAGATGCTAGGCTAACTGATAAAAACAACAAAACAACCAGATGGTTTTGCTTTTCCCCACTTCTTTCGGCAGGGAAAACTAGGATCTAGCAAGTTCTATGGACTATGGAAGTGCACTTTTGTTCAATTCAATGCCATTTCAATGGACCTGCCAGCCAATTTTTTCTTTCCAGTCACTTGTAAAGCAAAACAACATGGACATTCTCTCTTAATTGCTTGATCATTTTTAGCAGGGGTAGGGTCTATCCAAAAACTAGAGATCGAGACATAATACAAGTTATTAGGCAGCTTAGGGTTTATTTCTTTTCATTAAGTTATTGCTGAATTAGCTTGGTAGGACAAAAGCGAATTGATAGAGTGTGGTGCAATAAGGAACATCAACTAGCACTTTTGGGTGGTGAAGGTCTACGACGCACATCCACTTTTTGTGCCTCCACAATTTATTTTTTAAGAGAAGAAACATTTGGACCGAAAGGATGGTATCCCTCTCAACACTGTGTGAGCGTCCCCACTACATGGGTCACACACGCGTAGGTCATAGCTGCTGTTAGCTTCAATTAGAAGAACGAATAAAAAAACTGAATAATCTAGGATCGTGAAGCATTTAATGACCGAAAAACTGCTCGAGTTTGATTAAAGTCCATGGGAGTTAGATGGCGCTGTCTCCCAAATTTAATACCAGAATTGAAGAGTAGGTACGAGGTCATTTTCAACGACTAATTCTCACAATAGATGGCGCTGTCAATTTTGTTGAGACAAAAACTTATATCCTGTGTCGAAAACCCTGGTAAATTCTACTCAATTACTTTCTATTATTTTTTTTTAATTTGTAAAAGTTAATATATTAATCAGTTCTGAGCAAAATACACTGGGTATACCCTTATTATTATCTGACGGTGTATCTGAGGTTGAAATTGAATTGGATTCCTGTAAGATTTGAAGTTTATGACCCCACCCCACATGTAAAGGACTAATACAACTGTACCACCATACAACTAGGCTGGTCCTGTGTTCTCTGCTTAATAATATATATTTCATAATTGAGTAGTGGAAATGTATAACCACGAGGAAATCAATAGAAGAATTTAGAATGCTTTTTGTGTACTTTACTTTAGTCTTCATCCTTCTAACTTCCACAACTCTAGAGACTATAACTCCAAGTGAATCCATCAAAGACAGTGATGATGATACTCTAGTTTCAGCTGGTGGAAGCTTTGAACTTCGATTTTTCAGCCCAGGTAAATCGAGCAATCGTTACTTAGGAGTATGGTACACGAAAGTTTCTGCTAGGGTAGTTGTATGGGTAGCCAACAGAGAATTGAAGAGAGTAAAGAGATTGTACAAATGCTTACTTGAGTTCTTATTATTGAGAATACAATTAAGAGTATATATAGGTTGTTAAAGGAAAAAAAGCATTCCTTAAAACAAGGAAAGAACCATGGCCTAAAGTAAGCCTTAAAACAATGAAGGAAACATGGCCTAAAGTAAGCCTTAAAACAATGAGGGATATATGGCAAGTATGGGTGACGTGGAATAGTTAGTGATCCTAATTTAAGGAAAGAAGATAGACTTTACCATCCATTGATAGCCCCCCTCAAATTGATGCAGGTTGATCAACAAGCATCAATTTGCTGCTTAAGAAGCAATGTTGATGGTGAGTGAGCGCTTTGGTGAAGATATCAGTAATTTGTAGTTTAGTGGAAACATGTGGAAGAGTGATAACACAAGCTTCAAATGCTTCACAGATAGAGTGGCAGTCGACTTCAATATGCTTCGTGCGCTCATGATAGACAAGATTGGTCGTGATCTGAATAGCACTTGTATTATCAGTATGTAGAGGTGTAGGATTAGTTTCAGAAAAATCTAGTTTAGCAAGCAAACCTCGAAGCCAAATAATTTCGGAACAAGCAAGAGACATCGCCCGATACTCAAATTCTGTAGATGACTTAGAAACTCTATCTTGCTTCTTACTCTTCCATGAGATCAATGCATCACCTAAGAGCACACACCAACTAGTAATGGAGCGATGTGTATCAGCACAACCAGCCTAATCAGCGTCGCTATAAGCAGTAAGTCGAGGAGAATTGCCTGCAGGAAAAAATAAGCCACGGGCAGAAGTGCCTCGAACATAGCGTATGATCCTACGGACAGCAACCAAATGAAGATGACGAGGGGTCAGAAGAAACTGGCTGACTTGTTGTACTATAAAGGAAATGTCCGGTCTAGTAATGTTGAGGTAGACAAGACTGCCCACCAACTTTCGGTATAAACTAGGATCAGCAAGTAAATCACCCTCCTCTTTGTAAAGCTTGACATTCAATTCCATGGAATTATCAACAAAAGTGGCCTCCTGTAGGCCAGCTGTAGCCACTAGGTCACTAGCATATTTATGTTGATTGAGTGAAATACCAGACGGACTATGATGCACCTCAAGACCGAGAAAATATGTAAGAGACCCAAGATCTTTCATATGAAAGGACTCAGAGAGATGGGTATTGAGCTGGCCAAGTAAAACAGAATCGGAACCAATAATCACAATATCATCAACATAAACTAAAAGAACAACAATACCCGTGTCTGATTTTCGAAGAAACGAGGAAGTGTCATACTTGCTCTGCTTGAATGAGTATTGTAATAAATTAGTTCAAAATTTATCAAACCAGGCCCTTGGAGCTTGTTTGAGACCATAAAGGGAGCGACGAAGCTTATACACGTGAGTTTGGAGAAGGAAACAATCTCGGCGGTGACTTCATATAAATACACTCTTTAAGATCCCCATGAAGAAAAGCATTCTTGACATCCATCTGATGTAGTGGCCAATCATTGGAAGTAGCAAGAGCTAGAATCGTACGAATAGTGGTCATCTTAGCCACAGGAGAAAAGGTTTCTTCATAATTAACACCATATTCTTGATTATTTCCAAGTGCAATAAGCCGAGCTTTATAACGATCCAAACTTCCATCAGATCGAACTTTGACGGAGTAAACCCATTTACAAACCAGGGGGACTATAGTGGAAGGACAATGTGCAATGTTCCAGGTGTGATTGGCCTCTAAAGCAGCAATTTCTTCCTGCATAGCTTGTCGCCAATAATCATGCTTGACAGCATGTGAGTAGCATGTGGGAATATCAAAATTGGACAATGCAGCAGTAAGAGCATAAGCAAACCACCCATATATATCTGGAGGTAAAGACACTCGAGAAGAGCGACGTACCAAATGTTCTGAAGGTGCTGCAACTGACTGGAGCATGGTAGGATCAGATATCGGTTGAGCCATCGGAAGAGACTGTGGGCAGGAGCGTCTCGTATGCACAATACCTGGTTTAAAGCGAGAGCTGACTTGATGAAGATCTTAAAATTGTTGCTCAAAGGAGGGGAGGACTACAGTAGAAGAATAGGGCTTAGAGGACACAAGAAAGAAATATTGATTTTAAAAGAAAATAACATTCCTAGAAATATGTGTACGATGTAAGGTAGGATCATAGCAAACAAATCCCTTTTGACACACATTATATCCCAAGAATGCACATTTAACAGATTGAGCAGATAATTTATGTCGCTCATGGGGAGGTAAATGGACAAAACATACACAACCAAAGATACGGAGATTATCATAACTAGGTTGTTTAGCAAGCAAGCGGAAATAGGGAGACTCCATGTGTAAGATTTTGGAAGG
Source organism: Bretschneidera sinensis (assembly GCA_023935145.1). Lineage (NCBI taxonomy): Eukaryota > Viridiplantae > Streptophyta > Magnoliopsida > Brassicales > Akaniaceae > Bretschneidera > Bretschneidera sinensis. The sequence goes on along the minus strand of CM043698.1, from coordinate 140,338,564 downwards.
TAAACGATTAATCAAGTGAGTAGCAGTTTTCAGTGCCTCGACCCAGAACATGGATGGAACAAATGATTCTAGCAAGAGAGTACGTACCATATCAAGAAGATGATAATTTTTGCGTTCGGCTACTCCATTCTGTTGGGGAGTAGCAGGACATGAACGTTGATGAATAATAACTTTAGAAGCCAAGAATGCCTGAAACTCAGTAGACAAATATTCACCACCAGAATCTATGCGTGATGTCTTAACAGTCGCAGAAAATTGATTGTCAACATACACTAAAAAATTAGTGAAAATACGAAAAATCTCAGATTTAGAGCGAAGAAAATAAACCCAAGCGAATCTGCTATAATCATCAATTTTTCATGTGAACTAACGGGGGAAGGTCCCCAAACATCACTATGGATAAGATCAAAGCAGTGAGAAGCTCTACTAGCATGTAAAGGAAAGAGAAGAATTTTGCTTTTACCAAGTTTGCAAGAATCACACTTAAGAGATAAAGAAGAACGTTCTTCATTATCAAGAAAACCAGAGTGTAATACATGAGATAAGATCTGAGTATTGGGATGGCCTAAACGACAATTCCACACCATACTCAGATTTGGAATATTATTGCAAGAAAAAGACTTAATAGACGAAACTGGAGAAATTGTTGGGACAGATAAAAATAGTGGAAACAAGTGCCCCACTTTAGGTCCCTTCGCGATCAGCTCTTCCGTTACCTGGTCCTGTACAACACAACCATCACCAAAAAAGTTAACAGCACAATTGTTATCAACTAATTGACCAACAGAAATAAGATTCGTGGAAAGTTGAGGAGCAAGAAACACATCAGAGAATTTAGAAGAGGCTTCTCCGACAGCAGCGATTGGTAAAGAACTACCATTGGCAGTCTGAATGGCAGATGGACCAACATAGGGCCGAACATGACACAGAGCGGTGGGAGTATTCGTCATGTGATTAGAGGCCCCCGAGTCTACGTACCAGAGTTTGGTAGAATTTTTACCTTGAAACCCCATTGTAGAAAATGCTGAAATTAGCATCTGTTGCACCATTTCGGGTGTGCAGTAATTCGCTGCAGGAGGTGCCAAAACTGGGGAGGCACCTGAAGAAGAACCAGGAGTTGCGAAGGGTGCAATAATAGAAGTTTGAAATGCTTGAGCCTGATGATTCTGTGGGCAAAGACGATATTCTTTGATGATGTGACCCTTCTTCTTATAATAAGAGCAGTATTTCTTGGGACAATTGACAGCAATATGTTCATATTCCTTACAGCAAAAACACTGCAAGTTTTTTGAATGCATAGGCGGTCCGCGTCCTTGGGCAGCATAAGCCACAGTTCCTGGACTATCATAAGATTGCCCCATAGTAGCTTGAGTATTAAGACGTTGTTCTTCACGAAGTAACTCACCAAAACAAACATCAAGAGAAGGAACAGGAGATCTATTCAGCAGAGATGAGTGAATAGATTCATATTCCGGGCATAGTTTCATAAGAAATTGATCACGCCATCTAGTCTCATGGAGTTGCAGAATAGTCAAAAGAGTGGCAACAGGAACAGTTGTTGTAACAAGATTAGTATAGTCAGTCCAAAGAATCAGAAAGGCCGAGTAATAGTCTTGGATGAAAAGACTGCCATGTTGAAAAGTGGCAATCCATGCTTTAACTGAAAGTGATGAACATCATTATCTTGATGATAAACCTTCTTTAGATAAGTCTACATGGATTTAGCAGAGCGATGAGTACGCAAGTTGGTGATAATATGTGGCTCCACCGAACCAAGAAGCCAAGACATGATCCGAGCATCAAGCACAGTCCAAGAATGAAAAGACCTGACATCCTTCGATTGGTCTGTATTGGATGTTTGTGCGACATCCGTGCCATCGATATGGCCCCAAAGTTCTTTTCCCTTGAGGAAAATTTCAAATTGAAAGGCCCAGGTAGAGTAATTTTTGCCCATAAATTTGACACACACAGGTGTAGAGTCCATTGCAAATAAGTGCAACCCGAGACAAAGCAAAAAATTTCAAAATAAATGAAGGAACCAGAATCAAGGGAGAGAAGAATCTGCTGCCGAAAAAATCAAAGAAGCCAGACCAAAAAAATGCCAAAACCACGCAAAGCAGAAAAAAAACAAATTGCCAAAGAGATCTGAAAACAAAAGAACACCAAGAAATCTAAAACCCAAAGCCACAAAACACCTCTCTGAAAACAAATGATGTTGTGAATGTCGAAACTGTTCAAACCAAAAACAGAAGGTGTCGACAACACCAACCCAGAAAGAGAAGACCAAAAAATAACAAAAAAACTTTCAAGTCGGGTTCACCGAGAACAGCACAGAACACGCTGAAACACGAAACCGAGAAAAATTACAAGCGAGAGAAGAACCTAACCAACCGGCTCTGATACTATGTTAGAATTTAAGAGAGTAAAGAGATGTGAGAATTGAAAAGAGTAAAGAGATTGTACAAATGCTTACTTGAGTTCTTATTATTGAAAATACAATTAAGAGTATATATAGGTTATTAAAGGAAAAAGACATTCCTTAAAATAAGGAAGGAACCATGACCTAAAATAAGCCTTAAAACAAGGAAGGAAACATGGTCTAAAGTAAGCCTTAAAACAATGATGAATATATGGCAAGTGTGGGTGAAGTGGAATAGTTAGTGACCCTAATTTAAGGAAAGAAGACAGACTTTGCCATCCATTGACATCCAGTTGTGCAGCTTCTTGATTCAGGAAATCTTGTTGTGAAAGGGGGGAAAGATGGTAATGTAGAGAACTTTTTGTGGTGGAGTTTTGATTATCCTTGCGACACATTACTAGCAGGAATGAAGCTTGGGAGGAAATTTGTAACTGGTATTGAAAGGTCTCTCTCATCTTGGAAGAGTACAGAAGATCCTGCTTGAGGCCAATTTTCTTTATCGATAGATCCTCGTGGCTTTCCACAACTACTTCTGAAGACTGGAGCTGTGATACAGTACAAATTAGGGTCATGGAATGGCCTTCGTTTTATGGGAACTCCTGAGCTGAAACAAGTTAACTTATTCAAGTATGAATTTGTACTGAATGAGAAGGAAGTATACTACACATGGGAGCCCGTAAATTCATTGATGTCAACATTAGTCATGAACCAATCAGGCCTTCTTCAGCGTGTAGCACGGACAGAACAAACAAATGGTAGGGCCCTTGTCTATTTAGTGACACAAGATCAATGCGATAATTACTCATTTTGCGGTCCTAATTCCAGATGTAACAACAATAAGAATCCCACAATATGTTCTTTCTTGGATGGATTTGTTCCAAAATCCCCCAATGATTGGAGTATGTCGAAATGGTATGGTGGATGCGTCCGAAGGATTCAGTTGGCTTGTGGAAAGAGAAATGAATTCAAAAATTATACTGGATTGAAATTGCTTGACACTTCTTCTTCCTGGTTTAATAAGAGCATGAGTCTCATGGAATGCAAGGAGAAGTGTTTGAGGGATTGCTCTTGCACAGCTTATGCAAATTCAGATATTAGGAAAGGAGAGAGTGGTTGCTTGCTTTGGTTTCGTGACCTAATTGATATGAGAGAATACTCTGATGGTGGGCAAGACCTCTATATATGAATGGCTATCCCCGAACCAGGTACATCTGCAGTATCTTTTATTCAATATTAACTTGTTCTTGGAAACTAAGAATAAAAAGGATCTGCAAACTCATTAACACATCAACTAAATTTACCACTTTATCAACCTTTCAGGTCATACTTCTACAAGCATTAAGAAAGTGGGAATTATAGTCAGTTGTGTAATACTGATGGGAATTATTGTGGTAGGATTGATCTTGTGTATATGGAGAAAGAAACATAGAAACCAAGGTAATTAACTCACTTATCAATTCTGCTTAGATAAGATTTGATATATGTTAGATCAAACTCCATATATAGTAGAGATGAAAATCAATAACAATCACTTAATGACAGGAAGGTGTTGGAGAAAAGGTTTCAACAATGAAGGTGGAAAAGATGAGATGGAGTTGCCAATATTTGATTTAAGTACTATAGCAAAAGCAACAGATGACTTTTCAAGCAATAATTTGTTGGGAGAAGGTGGTTTTGGGCCAGTATACAAGGTAATAATACTCTGATACTAGGAAGAACAACCCTTTTTTCACAAAAACTGTTTAATTGTATTTTTGACAGGGTAAATTAACAGAAGGGAAAGAAATAGCAGTGAAAAGACTTTCAAAGAAATCTGGACAAGGAACTGAAGAGTTCAAAAATGAAGTTTTATTAATTTCCAAACTTCAACATTGTAATCTTGTAAAGCTTCTTGGTTGCTGCATTCATAAAGATGAAAAAATGTTAATCTACGAATACATGTTGAACAGAAGTTTGGACTTTTTCATTTTTGGTTTGAATCTCTCTAACCCATCACATCTTTTCTAATATCTATCATCTTTTTCTTTTTTTTTGAGCTTATTAGTAGACAAGAAATGGACTAACTTAGACCAAAAAAATTGGTTAGATCAAATAAGAAGCAAATTACTCGATTGGAGTAGGCGCATGCACATTATTGGTGGATTTGCTCGAGGACTTCTTTATCTTCATCAAGACTCTAGATTGAGGATCATCCATCGAGATCTCAAAGCCAGCAATGTCTTGCTAGATAATGATATGAACCCAAAAATTTCATACTTTGGCATGGCTAGATCATTTTGGGGTGATGAAAATGAGGCAAATACAAATAAAGTAGTGGGAACATAGTAAGTTTGCCTAAATTTGTCCTCCTAGTTGAACTTCAGATCTACCATTCTAATGTATTAATTTGTGTTGTTCATAAACTTTTTCTTTTTTCCTGCAATGGAATTCTGCAGTGGTTATATGTCTCATGAGTACGCAGTTGATGGACTATTCTCCATAAAATCTGATGTCTTCAGCTTTGGTGTTTTAGTACTTGAGATACTGAGTGGGAAGAAAAATAGAGGATTTCACCACCCAGATCATGATCATAATCTCCTTGGACACATAAGAGCAAAGAGTGATTTAATAGTTTACAATTTCGAACAAACATGTCATTTATGGTTTCAAATTTTCAGGTGTGGAAACTCTTAATAGAAAAGAGACAGTTGGAACTTACAGACAGCACGTTGTGACTCTTTTGTGCTGTCTGAAGTGTTAAGATGCATTCATGTGGGTCTGTTATGCGTGCAACAACGGCCAGATGACAGGCCAAACATGTCATCTGTGGTACTAATGTTAGGCAGTGAGAGTTCACTGCCTCAATCAAAACAGCCAGGTTTTTTCACTAAGAGGAATCTGCCTGAAGCAAAGTCCTCTTCAAGTGTGCAAGGAGGATCTTCGATAAATGATCTCAGCATTACCGTTTTAGGGGCACGGTAGAGATCATTATTTGACATAGAAGAAGGTGCACTCGAAGACTATCTGACGAAGAAAAGAACGACAAAATTGAAATGTTCTGCAACTTTATGTGAGAAATATTCGATCTATATGCATTTACTTTCAGCATTTTCTTTCTTTTACTTTCCAGTCATTTACTTGTCAGTCAAACAAGAGTAGCTGTATTGTAACTATAACTGTAATTCTCCTTCTCCATTCCTGTTCCGTGTCTGTCTCAAAGTCAAACTAGAGTTGCATTGAAGGTTCAACACATTACAACAAGCTCGCGGTCTGTATCTGGTTTTTTTAAGGTTTCAACTTTGTAAACCCATTGTATCAACATTGCTTTCAATTCCAATATATATTTAGTTTGTTGCTACTTTACACTTATTATTTATTCTGTTTATTAACTGTTGGATTAAATTTTTTTTTTTTGAATTTATAACGGCATATCATTAAAGTCATCTTAATTGAGATGATACCAGACCCATCTAAAAAAGTATTGTTCCAATCGAGTCTACTTTAATCATGCATAAATTAAACTTTCCACCAAGATTAAAGTCTTAAGAGTTTTCTAAGACATCAGCAAATACTTGTATAAATGTCTTGAAGGATAACAATTAGTTAAATTTCTGGGCAATAATGAGCTAAAAAGTGTACTGCATAATGTATTTGATATTTATTTCCCTTAACTGTCTACTGGGGAGACTTTCCCCCGGTTATAAAAAAAAAAAAAAAAGGAATACTAGTCATTCTCCAATCTCTAGTCTCCATAAATAGTAAATTATCCATTTAATAGTCACAAAACGAAATTTGGGAATGAAGAAAGGTCAACAATGGTGGCTGACATGAAAAAGTCTTTGTTGACTCTTCACATACAATTCCAATTGCTATTTGTATCTAAATTTTATAATTTTAAACGGAAATAAATTGGAAAATAATATTCTTGCATTTTTTTTTCAATTAATTTTTAATTTTCAATTTTCTTAATTTTAAATGGTTATAATGTCACATCTAAGATGAAAATGTTAATTGATTAGTTTTTTGCTTTCCACTTTTCATTTTTATTAAACAAAATCAAAATATAATTGATTAGCTTTTTTTTCTTCCATTTTTTTTACTTATCAAACACATCCCAAAAAAGTATTTAACAAGTGACGAAAGAAAAATATGAAATGAATTTTTTTCTTAGTAAAAGAAAAAAAATAAATAAGCAAAATTTAGATTAATGTTTTTCTCTTACATATACAAATCATAATCTTTACATATATAAATCATAATCCCTAAACGTTGGAAAAATTGAAAAATTAAAAATATGAAAATATTAATTTTTCCAATAAACAAAAATAAAAAAAATATTGTATTTCTCCTTCTTTTTCACCTTTTCTATTAAACAAATAAAAAAATAAAGTTTCAATCCTTTTAGTTTTTCAACCTTTCACTTTCTTTCTTCTTATTAAATACATTTTTCCATTTGCACGATGGAAAGACATTTTTGTTTGTCAAAGCAAGTAACTCTTAGCTTATGGAATAAAGGAAATCCAATTTTGTCAGCATAGCAAGTAAGACCAACAAAACACTTTCATTATATCAGATAGTGCAGGATTTCAAAAAGGACATAACTAATTAAGCTTGGTGGTTGGTCAATTTGAAGCTTCAACGTTTTAATTACAACAGTGATGATACAATCGGAACGAGTTTAAAAGAGAGTTACTACGAAATTAAAAAAATTCACTAATGATCATAGAAAAATTGAGTAATAATTTTAGTATTTAAATTATTTCTTTCAATTTTTTTGGATATGGTTACTTTCGTAATCACTAGTGAACTTTCTCAATTCTTCTGTGATATATTTAGAACATTTTCCCAATAAAATCTGATGTCTTTAGTTTTGGTGTTCTGGTATTGGAGATAATGAGTGGGAAGAGAAACAGGGAATTTTACCACCCAGATCATGACCATAATCTTCTTGGACATGTAAGTACAAAAAATCACACCCTTGCTTTACCATGTTGAACAAGCATTTAACTGAATAATGGTTCTAATGTTTCAAGCATGGAAATTGTGGATAGAAGAGAGGCCATCGGAAGATCGGAACTAGTTGACAATATAGAGGGCACAACTTCTCATCTACGCAAAGTGTTGAGCTGAATTCATGTGGGTCTGTTAAGTGTGCAACAAAGACCAGAAGACAGGCCAAACATGTCATTTGTGGTTCTAATGTTGGGCAGTGAGATTCCCTTGCCTCGACCAAAGTAGCCTGGTTTTTTCACAGAAAGAAATCTTCCCAACACAGAGCCTTCATCGAGCAATTGTAAATCATCTTCAACAAATGAATGTACCATTACATTGATAGAGGCACTGTAGAACATTATTACTTGAAGAAAAAGAGAGAACTTTCTTGGAAAAGCGAATGAACAAAACAAATATTTGAAATGTCCAGTTCTAATTGTGTTGAGATTTACTTTTTACATTAAAACTATAGTGAAATACATATATAATGCTTTAGCATTTGGGCTAGCAGAACAATTTATAGTGAATTTTGCAGAACATACATTGAGAGTCTGAACCAGGCCATCATTAAAATGACTTGAATTAGTACACACCAAACATTTTTCAGTCATGCATCGAATTGCTCAGCAGGACAAGATGAATGCTGACTTATCAGAAAATAAGCACAATAATCAACAAATTAATGTACTTCTATAAAAATAAGGGAGTGTTATGGATTCTAATTATAAAAAATATATATATCCAAAGCTAGAGGCAGTTAAGATACTTAAAGAAAATGTAACACCTCTAACATCCATCCAACTAGCTAAAAATGGACCGATTGAGTGACGGAAAGACATTTTTGTTTGTCAAAGCGATGAACTCCCTGCATCTTGGAAAATGGAAACCAAACTTTGACAAGATAGCAAATAGACCCACCAAACACTTGGTTTATTGGGGAATGTTTCATGTAGTCTTTTTTATTATTATTATTGTATTGTTTAAAGAAGACTTCCTAGTCTTGAGCCTATGTTTGATAAACAGGACTGATCCGAGGAACTTGTTGTTGCATTATATAGCACTAAAAGATGTTGAATAAGTAGAGTACAAAACTCTAACTATTTTTAGGAAGAAGAAAATAAAACATTCTAAAGAGAACTCACAAAACATCAATTAGCAAAGCTTTTCTTATTTAGCACTTAGCTTTGTTTTTCTTCTTGATGAATTACAAGGCTTGAGGACTTGAGTATTTATAGTAAACCAAATGAAAACTACACCACACATATAATTAAACTAAATTTATTTACTACCACACAAACCCATTAAGCATCTAATTATGTTGTATTTCACACAACCCATTAAGCACCTCATTATGTTGTCTTCCACACAACCTCACCACTAGCAACATACCTAACTTTGCCCCACTTTGTAATTGTAAGCAATTACATCATCAAACTAGCAATGGGCTTGAACAATACTATTGGACTTTAGATTGGGTTGGGGATTACTTATGGTGGGCTAACATTGATTCTCAACATGGACATTATGTGGTGGAGGAAATGGAGTTGGTTTTGAAGCTGGGCCTGCTTTGTTCCCACTCTAAGCTAACAGCTAGGCCTAACATGGACATTGATTCTCAACACTCCCCCTCAATGTCAGTTCTCATTCTTTGCACTGTGTCAATCTGACAGTGAAACATTTCGAACTTGATAGTGCTCAAACCTTTTGTGAACAAGTCCGCAACTTGATCATCTGTCTTGATTTACCTCATCTCAATCTCTTCTTGCAGAACCTTTTCTCTGATAAAATGATAGCGCACTTCAACATGCTTAGTTCTAGCATGAAAGATTGAATTCTCTGCCAAACGAATTGTCGACTGGTTGTCACAGTACAACGGAACTGCGTAATCTACTGATTGATGTAGATCATTCATCAGTTGTATCAGCTATGTACTTTCTTGAGCTGCCATTGTTGCTGCACGATACTCAGCTTCTATGGTTGACAATGATACCGTCGGTTGTCTCTTGCTACACTAAGAAATCATTTCAGAACCAAGCTTAAACACATACCCAGTTATTGATCTCCTGGTGTCATGATCTCCCGCATAGTCAACATCACAGTAACCAACTAACTTGCAGTCTTCACCTTTCTTGTACAAAAGACCATAGTCAATTGTACTCTTCACATATCTCAGTATTCGTCAAACTACTTCCAAATGAGGCTTCTTTGGATTTTGCATGTACCAACTCATCACACCAACTGCATAAGAAACGTCAGGTCGAGTCAAGGTTAAGTAGATCAGACTACCTACCAATTGTCGACATATCGTCGCATCTTCCAAATCTTTTCCTTCATGTGCACACATTTTGGCATTTGGTTCCATCGGCGTTGAAATCTGCTTGCAGTCGAGCATTCCAAACCTTTTCAATAAATCTTTGGAATATTTTTGCTGACAAAGAAATATTCCTTCTTGTGTGCGATCAATCTCTAGACCAAGGAAGTGCTTGAGCTGTCCAAGTTCCTTCATCTGGAAGCGGACTGATATTCCTTCGTCTGAAGAATTTCTGCCTCATCATCACCGGTTATGATTAAATCATCCACGTACACTAGCACGATCGCTAGCTTTCCTTTATTCGCTTTGACAAACAAGCTGGAGTCTGCAGGTGTTACTAAATAACCACTTTGTGTCAGAAATTCAGCAATCTTACCATACTACGCCCTAGGTGCTTGTTTCAATTTGTAGAGTGCTTTCCGCAGCTTACACACATATTCAGGATGATCTTGGCTTTGAAAACCCATTGGTTGGATCATGTAAATCTCTCGATCTAGCTCTCCATGAAGAAAAGCATTCTTCACATCCATCTGCCACAAACTCCAGTCTTTGTTGGCTGCAAATGCGAGTAGAACTCGCACAGTTATAAGTTTTGCCACAGGACTAAACATTTCATCATAGTCTAGTCCGTATTGTTGAGAGAAACCACGAGCTACCAATCGAGCCTTATACCTCTCGATTGACCCATCTGGACGGCGCTTTATCTTGTAAACCCACTTGCAGTATATGGGTTTCACATCTCTTGGCTTTGGCATCAGATCCCAAGTCTGATTCTGCTCAAGTATAGTGATCTATTCTTTCATAGTTGTCATCCACTCAAAACTCTGCGATGCTTCTTCGAACAACTCAAGTTCTATTACAGTTGCTTCTTCAACTATGGCTGCATTGGCATATTTGGGATTTGACCTTCGTGTTCTTGTTGACCTTCGGAGTTGAGATTGTTGAGTTGATTCTACTGGTTCACTAGGCCCACTTTCTTCGTCTGGTTGTTGATACATGCCAATTTGCCAAAGATTCTGAGTTATTCTTTTCTCGACGTCATCGCCAGTTGGATCTCTTAATTCATCTGAACTTGGTTGGAGTTGAACAGTATGCTCCCCCATCTTTTGTTGCAGCTTGTCTCCAAATTCTCTCGAGTCTGGCAACACCTTCTTTTCTAAGGACCACCAAGAAGATGCTTAATCGAACACCACATCTCGTGAAGTGTAGCACCTTCCACTCGTTGGATCGCAACATTTCCACCCCTTTCTCTGGCTGTCATATCCCACAAAGATACATCTAACAGCTTTCTTGTCAAACTTGCTCCGTAAATGATCAGGAACAAATACATAACATACACAACCAAATACTCGAAAATAGCTAACTGTAGGTTTCATGTTCCATAGTTTCTCAAAGGGTGAAACAAATTCTAACCTCGGTTGAGGAAGTCTGTTGATCACAAAGGCTATAGTCCTTATTGCTTCAACCCAAAACCTTCCAGGTACATTCTTTGCATGTAGCATACTTCGACAAATTTCTGCAAGATGCTGGTTCTTTCTCTCAGCTACACCATTTTGTTGTGGTGTGTTGGCATAAGTGTACTGATGACGTATTCGACATTCCCTTAGGTATTGAGAGAACTCGCTTGAGCTATATTCTCCCCCATTGTTTGTGCGCAAGCAACGGATCTTCTTTCCCACTTCTCCTTCAGCTGACTCTCTGAACTCTTTAAACTTTGAGAATGTGTCAGATTTTTCTTTCATAAAGAAAACCCACACATACCTGGAGAAGTCACCAATGAATGTCACCATGTACTGCATACCACCAATTGATGGTTGTTTAATGGGCTTGAACACATCAGAGTGTACTAACTCTAACAGTTCTTTTGCTTTAAACTTCGATTCCTCGTATGGTAATTGGTGTGCTTTACCATATTGGCATCCCGCACAGACCGTCTTTGTTCGTACATCAAGTTGAGGAAGCTGATAAGTGCTTAAATAGTCATATTTAAGCCCCTTAATTTATACTTGTTAGACTCTTTACTTATCTATTTTAGTAGATTATACTTCTTTTTTGTGTTTTATGTGTTTTTCACAGGGCTTGGACAAAAAAATGATAGTTTTGAGCTTTTAGGAGCAAAAGTCAAATTCCGCCATCCAGCAAGGTGCGCTCGAGTGCACCTCCCTTGTGATCGAGCGCACGAGCACATGAGCACACTTGCGCTCGAGCGCATCCCGCATACACTCGAGCGCAATCACTCCAGAGGCTGCAGAGACAAATATGGAAAGAAGTCTTCCGACTCCAAAAAGGAATTAGGGTTTCGGGACACAATAAGGACCCTATAAATAGCCCTGTAAAACACATAACCCATACCTTTAGTTCTAGATTTGAAGTAGAGAGCTTAGGAGAGGAATTGATGACTCATCTCTTGAATCTTCTTCGATTTTAGTTTTCTGTTTGTTTTCATTATGTTTAGCATGTTTACTTTATCTAGCATATGTAACTAAACTCCTATAAGGCTCGATTGAAGCCCTAGTTATGCTTTTCCACATGTTCATTCATTGATTATCTTTGCTATAGCCTTGTTAGAATATTTAACTTGATTAATGCTTGTTTGTATTTAAATTCCTCATATGTATGTGCCTGATCAACGTATGCATGTGGTATGGATAGATTAGTCGAATCAATTTGGATGACCGAGTCCTGGGTTCGACATTAGTAACAAAGGATATCCACACCGGATTCCTTGGTTAATCAACATGGAAAACCAGGAACGGACCAAGCCCTAGGTCCCGTGTGGTTGTCGATCTCCACAGCCCTCATGCTTTCTTAAGGAACAACTTAGTATACACCCATGTTGAATCCCTTAAGAGAGAAAAGAGTTAGAGTATACACCATGCCTAACTCGTTGCATAGGGAGATCAATAGCCTAAGGTGTGGACCAAGCCCTTAAGTAGGCAACCGTTAAATATTCATGATAAGGCTAGAGCATTGAAACCTTAGTTAGTGGGAAAGTATAATTAGTGGTGGATATCGTAGTTCTATGTTCTCATTATTGTTATTCCCTCGCAATTAAACTGCTATTTCTATTTTTAACTTGAAGAAACTAATTCTAAACTGAAATTCACCATTTCCTGTGGAAATGATCTCGCACTTGCACACTATGCTACCATAGACCTTATACACTTGCAAGTAAAACTATAACGATTATTTGCATAATTATTTAGGTAGATAATCACTCCAACAAGTTCTTGGCGCCGTTGCCGGGGATTGCGCTAAATTTCTTTTTAGAATTAATTTTTCATATAGTTTAATTGTTGTTATTTCCTTTTCACTATTCCATTCTTAATTCTTGTGTTTATCTTATTTTCATTTCCATAAAACCCTAATCAAATTCCTTTATCTCTGTTTCAGGTACTCTAGGGAGCTTTCTGTACCACTTGCGATCGAGCGCACCCTCTAGTGCGATCGAGCGTAATTGAGGCAGAGAGTTATCCGAGCAGCAGTGTTTGACTGTTGCACTCACATAACTGCCACTGATTCATGCATGGACGTTGGTCCAAGAATTTGGCATTCCTTCCCTTTGATCCCAAACTTGGGAGGTCTATCTGACAAAGGTTTAGAGATAACTCGGAAGAGGTAGAAGAAGGAAGTGACGAAGAGATACCAATGGCAGAACAGATAGCCGAGCAGCAACCACCTGAACGAAGGCTGATGAAGCAATCCTTCATCCCGCAGAACCTCGATCAACCTTCGTGCATTACATATCAACCTGAGAGGAAACTATTACATATCTCCGCAGATACTCAGTGCACTGACTCACTTTAGGGGTACAACTAGTGAGGATCCACATTTGCACCTTCGAGAGTTTTTCGACCTCTGCAAATTCCAGCACATCCGAGGCTTAGACCAAGAAGGAATAAGGTTAATTCTTTTCCTTTTTTCGTTGAAAGATAATGCTAAATTATGGTATAATTCTTTGCCTACAGTTTTCATTCACACTTGGGAGGAGTTGGCTAGAAAATTCCTAAGGAAGTTCTTCCCAGCCCAGAAGACAAGACAAATGAGGAAAGAAATACAATCCTTCCAACAAAAGAATGGAGATCTGTTCTTCGAGGCCTGGGGACACTTCAACAAGCTACTACTCAAGTGCCTACACCACAATCTACCCTAAGACGAACTGGTACAAGCTCTCTATGAAGGTTTGAGTGACTCTAACAAAAATATTGTGGATTCAGGTTGTGGAGGAGTGCTGATGGAGAAAAGCAGCGAAGAGGCGATGGAACTTTTCGAAACCCTAAGAGAACACACACATCAGTCCTCCTCTCGAGGTAGATATATAACCAAGAGTAAGGGTATGTATGAGGTAAGCTTAAACAGAGGATCATCTCCTCAAATAGCTGCTGTGGAGAGGAAACTTGATCTATTAGTTAAAGCTATGGCCGCTCAGAACACTTCAATGAACCCATCAGCTGCACCACTACAGGTATGTGCCATTTGCTCACAGTTTGATCATAATACTGATGCATGTCCCTTGTATTCATCTGCAGATCATGAGTAAACCAACTTTGTGGAACCCAATAATTATCCGCCAAAGAACAACCCCTATGCAAACACATACAACCCTGGATGGAGGAATCACCCGAATTTCTTATGGAGCAACAATCAAAACAATCAAGGATAGCAAAGAAACTTCTAACCAGCAGCCCAATCCGCTCTTGAACCAAAGAAGAATGACCTTGAAAGCCTTGTGAGGCAACTAGCGTCTCAGCAGCAACAAATCCTGAATAAACATGAACAATTCATGGAAGAGTTGAGACAATTTCGGACTGAAATGAGGCAAATCATCGAGAAACACGATCAAACCATTCAAGGGCTAGAGGTACAAATGGGACAATGGCCAAGGAATTGAGCACTAGAAAGCAAGGAGAGCTTTCAGCCCAGCCACTACCAAACCCAAGAGGACATCAGTAGTTGAATGCCATAACAACCTTAAGAAGTGAAAAGATCATCGGCACCAATGAGCCTACACAAGCATCTCCAGACCAAGCCTCCACGTCTAAGGTAATAGAGATGGAAAAGGTAAATACACCTCCACCCTTCCCTCAAAGGTTGGTAAAATCTAAAAAGGAAACTAAAATGATTGACATTTTTGAAATTTTGAAAAAGGTATAAATAAATATTCCTTTATTAGATGCAATAAGACAAATACTTGCTTATACTAAGTTCTTAAAAGATTGTTGCACTAACAAAAGGAAGTTTCAGAAGCATGAGATGGTAGCCTTGACCAAAGAGGTAAGTGTTGTATTATTGAGAAAATTACCACCTAAACTAAAATATCCGGGTAGTTTTACTATTCTTTGCAGGTTAGGTGACCAGTTTTTTGAGCATGCATTGTTGGATCTAGGAGCGAGTGTCAATTTGCTACCTTACAGTGTATTCGAGACACTAGGTTTGGGGGAGCTCCAACCTACCTCAATCACTTTACAACTGGCTGACAGAAGCATCAAACAACCGAGAGGTATCCTCGAGGATGTTTTGGTAAGAGTAGGTAAATTTATTTTACCTGCTGATTTTATTGTCCTAGACATTGAGGAGTGCTATATGCATGTACCACTCCCTATCATCTTAGGAAGACCATTTATGATCACTGCTAACACAAACATCAATATAAAAAGAGGCATTGTCACAATGAGAGTAAATGATGAAGAGGTAGAATTTAAAATCTTTAATACACTAGACTCCACTAAAACTAATGATGAATGTCACAATGTGAGTTTCATGCAAGGTACTGATGAGAAAGCTTCTTACACTGTTCCATTGAAGACCATCCATGCTGACATAAGATTGGACATTAGGCCAGAGGATAATGTGATTAAAGATATCCATGGAGCTGTGCATGATGAGTCTTAAATATTGCATATTTAAGCCCTTTAATTTATATTTGTTAGGTTCTTAATTTGTATTATTTCACTTTATTTTATGTATTTTTATAGGTTTGTGGAGAAAATAAAGCATTTCGGGAGATGTCAAGCTTCAAGAGCATTAGCGATCGATCACACCGTGCTGCGATCAAGTGCAAGGTCAATATCCCACATCAAAATCTTTGTAGTGCAGTGTTCTTACGAACGATCGCACCTGACTCACGATAGAGCACACAGGCTATCGTGCGCACAAGACCTGCAATCGAGCGCAAATGCGATCGATCGCACTATTCTGCGATCGAGCGCACTCGGGGTAGTATTCCACATCGAATCTGAAACCTATAGTGCTTCAAGACTCCCCCTATATAAACACCATCTGACTTCATCATTTGGTGTGCAATTCTTGGGCCATTTGGTGTAATCCGGTGGACGTCTGCTAGCATTCTAGTGGATCCCGAAGACTTTGCTACCACGAGGGGAAGCGCCGCCCAACAGCGAGTGGAATTTCTCCCATGTATAGTAATTTATTTCTTTTTATTTAGTTTTAAAGTTTAATGTTTAGCACTTGTATTGTGAACTTTAGTTTCATAATTATAAGAGGCTAAAATCTTCAGCTAAGGTTGAAGATGAAGCATTTCCTTTGTTTAGCATTATATTTTCAGATTTGCGCATAACAATTCTGATGTTTTTAGTATAAATGTTCTGTTCAATTATTTGAGTAGATCTTATGATTGATTGCTTTTAATTTTTAAATTGGATATTCCTTGTGTTTCATCTGATGGATACATCAAATCATTTTCGATTAAATTGGATTTCCTTTATGATTTGTTAAAAGCGGATACATTGGATGCTTTTGGTTTAATTGAAATATTCGTTGTTTTTTGTTTAAAATTGGATTCATGGAATTTTTTGATTACTTTTATATAGAACATGAAAATATATGCTTTACTTTGGTGGGGTGGATTCAGAAACTTTAGTTATATTATCATTTGCTTTAAAACAATTTAGTTTAAGTTTATATTTCTTTTGCAAAAAATACAATTCAAAATTCGGAACTATGTTAAGATATGGTTAGTTTAGATAAAATTATATTTTCACAATGCAATTCCCTATGGATTCGACCTTGCGCTTGCACAACACTATATTGCAAACGACTCGTACGCTTGTGAGTAATTTAAAACTCACAACAAGTTTTTGGCGCCATTGCCGGGGAGTTGTTTGGTTTGTGAAATTTTTGTCTGAATTAATTTTATTTTTCTACTAGTTAGTTAACATTTTTTTTGTTGTTTGATTTTTCTTATTGCAATTTTATTTTAGTTTATTTGTTTCTATTGGAAATTACCCATAAAAAAATAAAATAAAAAATTAGAAAAACTTAAAAAAAATGTGGATGAATCCAGCGCCAGTTTCACAGTCTTTAGAGGACGCCCTCAAGGATTTCATGAAGATAACCGGTCAGTCCATCAATACAGCCAATACATTCAATGATGATAGATGTTCCATCTGTACTAGTCCTATGCATTTAGCATAGAATTGTCTATCTACACCGGCTTTTGTCGAGTACTCTATGGAACAAATAAACACTTTTATTGACTATTGGTGGCAATCAAATGGATCTTACTCCGAGACGTATAATCTAGGGTGGCGGAACCACCCTGATTGTTCATGGACACAGAACCAATTGATGCATCAGGGAGGAGCCCCTTATCATGCTCACAATCAATGCCCTCCTGAATTTCCTCCACCAGTTCCAAGTTATGGTCACTCAGCCTATCCAGCACCATCACCTGCTTATCAAGCACTCACTCAAACACCAGCGCCAGTTTCACAGTTGCTAGAGGACACCCTTAAGGAGTTCATGAAGACGACTAGCCAAAATATGAGTGAAGTAAGGAGTTCGCAAATAGTAAACACCCAAGCGATTGCTAGGATAGAGAGTCAAATGGATCAAATCATAAGTCACGTGGGTGAAGGAAAGAAGGGAAAGGTCCCCAGTCAACATGTGCCCAACCCGAAGGAACAGTTTGCGGTGGGAAATTCATCAACTCCTATGCACAGACAGGAACAAGTGCAATTGATTGTCTCATTGAGGTCTGGGAGACAAGTGGACAATCAAGTGGAAGAGAACCCAGCTATGCAACAAGGGTAAGAAAGTGGCAACAAGGAAAATAGAGATGCTGAGCCATCTACAGCCACACCTATTATTAAGGATCTCCTTAGGTCGTTTGTACCTAAAGTGCCTTACTCTGAGAGATTACAAGTGCCCAAGAAAGGAGGGGAGTCTGAGGATATTCTGGAGGCATGCTTTGCTCAGTTTGGAGAAGATTTGGATTTGGATAAGTTAATTGAGCAAGCAAATGCTACTTTGGAGTCTACTCCTCAAAAGAGTAGTGAGACGGAGGAGACCACAACACCTGAACCCCCCAAGAAGGAACTTAAGCCTTTACCAGACTATCTTAAGTATAAGTTCCTAGGTCCAGCAGATTCTTTGCCTGTGACTATAGCTTCAGATTTGGTTGATACTCAAGAGGATAAATTATTGGACGTTTTAAGAGAGCACAATGAAGCTATCGGCTGGACTATTGAGGATATCAAGGGGATCAGCCCCTTGGTGGTGATGTACAAGTTACATTTGAAGGAGAATGCCAAGCCATCGAGGGAGCCACAAAGAAGGCTCAACCCAGCTATACAAGAGGTTGTGAGGACTGAAGTGATAAAGCTATTGGATGTAGGGATCATTTATCCAATCTTTGATAGCGAATGGGTGAGCCCGATTCATGTCATGCCAAAGCAGGCTAGATTGACGGTAGTGATAAATAAAGACGATGAGTTAGTTCCAACTCGTGTACAATCAGGATGGAGAGTGTGTCTAGACTACTGTAAGTGGAATGCTACCACAAGGAAGAATTATTTTCCATTCCCATTTATTGATCAAATGGTGGAGCATTTAGCTGGGCACGATTACTAATGTTGGGTCTGGCTGAAGACGTTAAACTTGGCGCTCATGGGAAGCACCCCACAGCTTATCCTTTCTGTTTATTTATTATTTCCCAAATTTATGATTAATGTTTGTTTCTAGTATTTTTTGTTTTCCAGTCTTTATTTTTCAGGGACAAAGCATACTTTAGATCAAGCTTGGGGGTATGCTATGAGTTATACCAGTCCAGCTGGTTTTCCATCTCCCATGTTAGCTCTTTCCATATTATTAACACATTGGGGTCAATGTGCAATTTAAGTTTGGGGGTATGGGAGACACATTACACACACTTTGTCCTAATTTGTTGTTGTTTTTCTTCATTAAAAAAAAGAAAATAAAGAAGATAAATGCATGCTCATGTTATTTTGAAATTTGGTTGATCTAAACAATTTCTGTGATGTGATGTCATTGGTGAGCTTAAAATTCTGAACACATGATCTGGTGATAAAGTTTTAAAAGTTAGTTACTTACTTTAGGCATTTGAGAATTCACATGTTTGAGCCAATCTAACACGTGCACATTAGTACATATTTGTGTGAGGTATGGCATGTGATGTTAATGTGTATGTTTCTTATCTTAACTGAAATGGGGTGACTTGTGGGATTAACACTTGGGCATAGAAAAGCATAAAAAAAAATTTAATGATCATCATCAATAAACTTTCCACTGAGTAACTGGACCTCTTGCCTCAGTAAGCAGTGAGTGTTCACGTCAAAAGGTGGGAATTTTATTCATAATGATCATTGCGAAACTTTTCGCTGAGTAACTGGACCTCTTGCCACAGTAAGTAGGGAGTGTTCACGTCAAAATGTGGAAATTTTACATTGGTAGCATTAAGGCCAGTTTAGTTTTGTAGCCTTTTTTACTCGAGTTAGTAAGTTCTTAGGGGTGTCTTTACACCTAATGCCCTAAAACCATCTGGTTTGGGAGTCATTGACTCAACACTCGCTACATGGGTCAATTAGAAAGCTTAAGGGAACTAAACATAGCAGAGCCTTATTAAAAAAAATAATAATAAAATAAAATAAAACTATACCATCGTTGTTCATTCTGATGAGAAATTCGGTGAATCTTGAGATGTGGAAACATTGTACATTGAACTTATTTGGAAACCTCATCAGTATATGTTAATTCAATTTACACTGATTCAAGCTTGTGATGTCTTAGCATGCCTTTTGTAAGTAATTAGATTTTAACATTTCTATTCATTGCGAAGATGGGTTTATCTTTTTAAGGTTGCTCATGAATAAATATCATGGTGGTGTGTGCTCCTTAAATTTTTGGATAACATGAGTGATGAACTTATCTTTATGTTCTTTGTTTTTCATTTAGTTTTTTTTATTTTGTTTTGCTAAGGGACTAGAAAAATATAAGTTTGGGGGTATTTGATGAGTCTTAAATATTGCATATTTAAGCCCTTTAATTTATATTTGTTAGATTCTTAATTTATATTTTTTCACTTTATTTTATGTGTTTTATGTATTTTTATAGGTTTGTGGAGAAAATAAAGCATTTCGGGAGATGTCAAGCTTCAAGAGCATTAGCGATCGATCGCACCATGCTGCGATCGAGCGCAAGGTCAATATCCCACATCGAAATCTTTGCAGTGCAGTGTTCTTACGATCGATCGCACCTGACTCACGATCGAGCGCACAGGCGATCATGCGCACAAGACCTGTGATCGAGTGCAAATGCGATCGATCGCACTATTCTGCGATCGAGCGCACTCGGGGTAGTATCCCACATCGAATATAAAACCTATAGTGCTTCGAGACTCCCCCTATATAAACATCATCTGACTTCATCATTCGGTGTGCAATTCCTGGGGCCATTTGGTGTAATCCGGTGGACGGCTGCTAGCATTCTGGTGGATCTCGAAGGCTTTGCTACCACGAGGGGAAGCGCCGCCCAACAGCGAGTGGAATTTCTCCCATGTATAGTAATTTATTTCTTTTTATTTAGTTTTAAAGTTTAATGTTTAGCACTTGTATTGTGAACTTTAGTTTCATAATTATGAGAGGCTAAAATCTTCAGCTAAGGTTGAAGACGAAGCCTTTCTTTTGTTTAGCATTATATTTTCAGATTTGCGCATAACAATTCTGATGCTTTTAGTATAAATGTTCTGTTCAATTATTTGAGTAGATCTTATAATTGATTGCTTTTAATTGTTAAATTGGATATTCCTTATGTTTCATCTGATGGATACATTGAATCGTTTTCGATTAGATTGGATTTTCTTTGTGATTTGTTAAAAGCGGATACATTGGATGCTTTTGGTTTAATTGGGATATTCGTTGTTTTTTGTTTAAAGTTAGATTCATTGAATTTTTTGATTACTTTTATATAGAACATGAAAATATATGCTTTACTTTGGTGGGGTGGATTCAGAAACCTTAGCTATATTATCATTTGCTTTAAAACAATTTAGTTTAAGTTTATATTTCTTTTGCAAAAAATATAATTCAAAATTTGGAACTAGGTTAAGATAAGGTTAGTTTAGATAAAATTATATTTTCACAATGCAATTCCCTGTGGATTCGAGCTCGCACTTGCACAACACTATATTGCAAACGACTCGTGCGCTTGCGAGTAATTTAAAACTCACAATAGTGCACACCATCAAGATCACACATAAACCTTCAAGTAAGTATAATCCTCAAGTTAAAAATCTTGTACTTGCTAATACTACTCTTCCTTGGTTTATCTACCAGGTACCAAAATTGGAGATAAAGCAGCTATCAATGGACCTAGAACCTCCTGATGGGGGCCCTAAGTGCCTCCTTTAAAAGATTTAGCCTTAACAGCTACCATAGAGAGCGCTTGAGAAAATTCCACTTGTACAACGTATAGCTCAAGTGCCTCTATCGAGGTTAGTGGTAATGAATGCCACTTAAATACAGTATGCTTGTATCGTTCTAATTTTGTTCTTTGGTAAAAAAATTTATGTTGTACATACTGCATTGCACTCGAGCGCTCCATTCATTAGGCTCGAGCGCACATCCTCTATACCCAAGTGCGCACGAGCGCATTACCCTACGCACTTGCGCATCATGCGATCGAGCGCACTTGGGGCAGAGAAGTCACGTGCATATTATAAACAGTTCCCTCTTCTTCGCTCACTTATGCTCAATCGCACTTCTGCTATCTCTCTCTCGCACGAACCATCTCACACAGCAAAACCCTACCTTCAATCCTCATCCAGCACTCCACACCACCACCACCTTGCCACAAAACCAAGCCAACCACTAGGCAAATATATTTTCTTTCTCCCTTACACACACGCCACCCTCCTAAGCACACAAGGTACACACATGTTTTTATTTTTTTTAGATACTTATGTACACACACGGTTCTGGATCTTTAGTTTACATATACATTATCTATATATGTTATTCTTGTGTATTGATTTGGTAGTTTTACAATTGCAGGAGGTTTGGATCAAGGGTGTATAAATTCTACAGCTTCTAGTTTTTGGTGCATATAAGGTGTTCGACATATTGCCTGGCCGAGTGCGATTGAGCGCTTGGTAGTAGTGATCGAGCACACCAGCAGCTGCACATGAGTGCAATCACACCAAAAACACTACTATTTTTCCACAACGCATGGCTTCCACATCCTGAGCTTCTAGCAGCCGTCACCAGACATCCCGGCCCAGTTTCGAACAACGTGAGATACTGTTCGAGACCACATTCAATATAGATGCGGACTTCAAGAGTTTGGACGCCATAAGATGGCCGGTCCAAAAGTTCAAGACTCGGTGACTCAAGTAGCTATTTAAGCCGGTCTGCTCGACGACATGCACTAGATTCGTGGTCAGTTTCTAGGAGAACCTGACCTATGACTGCACCAGGCCAGATATCTTATCTTTCTCAGTACAAGGCAGATTCATAGAGCTGAGCACCACTGACATAGCCAGTTTTTTATGCTGCTATGATGAGTCTCCACCAGAGGACAGCCACATAGAAGAGCAGCCTGACTCATTCCCTCTCCCATACATCATTGAGGATATGTGTGAGGGACAGTACGCAGACCACCACAACAATGCGGGGAGCCGGTCGAGGTTACCTCCCCGTCTATGGTTCGTTGACTCAATCCTGCAGCGTAATGTGTGTCCTTTGGGGCACAAGACACAGAGGCGGGATCAATTTTTGCAGGCTCTCTACGCCTTTCACCGAGGTCATTGGTACTCCATCCCAGCTGTTATATGGAGTCAGATACATAAATTTTGGGATGGGGTACATAACCGACAGACGACCACAGCTAATGCCTGGGGCCTTTCCTTCCCCTTCTTGCTTAGTCTTATCTTCAAGAAGAAGGGGATTTGGGGCTCCTCTTTGGACAGCTCGGTTAGCGACCATCCTTTCTTTGGGAGAGCCCAGTGGAGCCTCAGCTAGTCTCACATGACCTGGGGACCCCGAGCATAAATTCCAACTACCGAGCCTATAACGGATGATCCGATGGAGACCGAGCATCCACCGGTGAGCCCTTCATGGGAGGAGGACCAGGTAGACATGGGATCAATAGAGTATCAGCACCTCCTAGATGAGCTGTCTTCTCTCTATTATGAGCTGTTCGACATTCGCCGGGAGGATCGTGAGACAGCCCATTTGATCCATCAGCGGATCGATGGGTTAAAGGCACAGTTTACACGACAAAAGGCGATGCTACAGGCCATCCTTGACCGCCTACCTCCTGCACCCGGTACCTCATCGATTGCACCTACAGATGATCAACAGTGAGAGGATACCTCGTCTGGCTGAAGATGTAAAACTTAGCGCTCATGGGAGGCACCCTAGACATATCCTTTTTCATTTTAGTACTTTTCTTTTATTTATAGTTATATTTACATGTCTATTGTTTATATTTTGTTTTCCAGCACAACATTTATTTTTCTTTGTCAGGTACTTAGTGCGTGCATCCAATTCAAGTTTGGGGGCGTGTACAAGCAAGCAAGCAACCTAATTCTCCATCTATCAGGTCATATCTTTCCATGCCACACACACATTGGGGACAATGTGTATTTTAAGTTTGGAGGTAGTGAGAGATACTAGATACTGTTACACACGCACTTGAAACACAGGCATACACTAAGTTCCAGTTTTTTTTTAAGAAAAGATAAATGCATGTTCCTTTGGTAATAAAAATTTTGGTTGATTTAAAAATTTGATAACACTTCATTAGTAAGCTTAAAATCTAGAACACATAATCTTGAAATAGGAATTTTACAAAGTTTAGTTACCTACCTCAAGGCATCTAAGAATTCACGAGTTTGATCCAAATTTGCACAAACACATTTAGCACACATTTGTGTGGCGAATGACACATAATTCTTTTATATATGTTTCCATAACCTAACTGTTATCGGATAAATTGTAAAAAAGAACACTTTGGCATAAGAAAAATAAAGAAAAATGTTCATCATGCAAAATGAAAAATGAAAAGCGTCTAATGATCATTAAAAACTTTCCACTGAGTAATTGGGCCTCTTGCCTCAGTAAGCATTGAGTGTTCACGTCAAAAGGTGGGAATTTCATTAAGAAGCATTAAAACCTGTTAGTTCCGTAGCCTTTTTGACTCGAGTTAGTAAGTCCTTAGGGGTGTCTTTACACTTAATGCCCTAAAACCATCTGGTTTAGAAGTCATTGGCCAAACACTCACTACAAGGGTCAAATAGAAAGCTCGATGGAACTCAACATGGAAAAGATAGCATGATAAAAGAAAAAGAAGCAAGTGTTATGCCATTTTTGTTCTCTTTGATAAGAAATTCGATGAAGGTTTGGGCACCGAAACACTATACACTAAAATTATGTGGAAGCCCCATCTTCTATGTGCTAATTCATCACATACAAATCAAACTTGCGATGCCTTAAGCCAACCTTAGATAAGTAACATAAAGCTTTTGAAAGTCCTTGTTCAATACAAAAATGTGTTTTTTTATTATAAGCTTACTCATGAACGGTTATCATTGTTTTATGCACAACCCAAATTTTTTAGTATCATGATAATGAATTTATCTTTAGATTTTATTTCAACATAGTCTTTTGTTTTGTATTGCTAAGGGACTAGCAATATGTAAGTTTGGGGGTGTGATAAATGCTTAAAGAGTCATATTTAAGCCCCTTAATTTACGCTTGTTAGACTCTTTACTTATCTATTTTAGTAGATTATACTTCATTTTCGTGTTTTATGTGTTTTTCACAGGGCTTGGACAAAAAGATGATAGTTTGGAGCTTTTAGGAGCAAAAGTCAAATTCTACCATCTTGAAGAAGGCTCGAGCGCACACTTGTGCTCGAGTGCATCCCGCATACGCTCAAGTGCAATCACTCCAGAGGTGGCAGAGCCAGTCTTTCGGGACACAATAAAGACACTATAAATAGCTCGGTAAAACACATAACCTATACCTTTAGTTCTAGATTCGAAGTAGAGAGCTTAGGAGAGGAATTGATGACTCGTCTCCCGAGTCTTCTTCGGTTTTAGTTTTCTGTTTGTTTTAATTATGTTTAGCATGTTTACTTTATCTAGCATGTGTAACTAAACTCCTATAGGGCTCGATTGAAGCCCTAGTTATGCTTTTCCACATGTTCATTCATTGATTATCTTTGTTATAGCCTTGTTAGAATATTTAACTTGATTAATGCCTGTTTGTATTTAAATTCCTCATATGTATGTGCCTGATCAACGTATGCATGTGGTATGGATAGGTTAGTCGAATCAATTTGGATGACCGAGTCATGAGTTCGACATTAGTAACAAGGGATATCCACACCAGATTCCCGGGTTAATCAACATGGGAAACCGGGAGCGGACCAAGCCCTAGGTCCCGTGTGGTTGCCGATCTCCACAGCCCTCATGCTCTCTTAAAGAACAACTCAGTATACACCCATAGTGAATCTCTTAAGAGAGAAAAGAGTTAGAGTATACACCATGCCTAACTCGTTGCATAGGGAGATCAATAGCCTAAGGTGTGGACCAAGCCCTTAGGTTGGCAACCATTAAATATTCATGATAAGGCTAGAGCATTGAAACCTTAGTTAGTGGGAAAGTATAATTAGTGGTGGATATTGTAGTCCTGTGTTCTCATTATTGTTATTCCCTCGCAATTAAACTGTTATTTCTCTTTTTAACTTGAAGAAACTAATTCTAAACTGAAATTCATCAATCCCTGTGGAAATGATCTCGCACTTGAACACTATACTACCACAGACCTTGTGCACTTGCAAGTAAAACTAGATTGATTATTTGCATAATTATTTAGGTAGATAATCGCTCCAATAGAAGCCCCTTAAGCATCGACTTCTTCACTATCACACTTAGCTTAGAATAGCTAACGTGACCTAACCACATGTGCCATAGATCTGCTGTCTCATTTTTTCTTGTCTTGTCTACATATGTAGACTCTGCTGACATCACGTAGACTGACTCCAATCGTTGCTCATCCATTGTCGGTTTTTCTGAGATTTTGAGATCACGATACACGTTCAAATCTCGAGGACCAAACAAGACATAGTGGCTTGATAATGTTAATTGAGCCACAGATAGCAAATTTTTCTTCATTCCTGGGACATGATAAACATTTTGAAGTGGCACCTGATTAAAATTATATCGAGGTGTAACTACTGTCTTACCGATGTAAGCTATCGGTAACCTTGAGTTGTCAGCTATCACCACCACATGACTTCCCTTGTACTCAGACAGGTTTTGCAACTTCTGTTTATCACCTGTCATATGATTTGAGCAACCCAAGTCTACGATCCAATCATTCTTGTAGTCAATTCGTTCTAGTGTTGTTACCGTGAGAGCTAATTCTTCTTCCTCCATAGTGAACAATGCTTCGGCATCCCAACCATCTTCGCTATTCTCCTTAGAATTGGAAGTAGTAGCATTACTCTCAGCAGGATTTTTCTTGGCCCAACAATCTTTCGCCATGTGGCCCATCTTCCCGCAGTTGTAACACTTGCCATCGAACTTTCTATTATTACCGCGATTCTTCGAAGCTCCCCATGGACGAGAGCCTCGCTTTCCTTGGTGACTTTTCACCTTGTCACCATCCTTTTTAAATCCACCACCAGTGTGTCGCTTGAAACTACCTTTGCTTTTGTTGGTGTAGAGCACTTCCTCTTCACCCTTCAGCAAGACTCCTCCCATTTGCTTGGCCATAGCTTCTTGACCTGCAAGCAAATTTTCAAACTCAACAAGTGATGGTTGTGTCGGCCATCCTTGTACAGCGGCAATGAACCCTCGGTATTCAGGTCTTAAACCATAGATAATTATTCTCTTTATCCTGGCTTCCCTAATAGATGTCGTCAGATCTAATTCAGAAATTTCGCAGCATATCGATTTCACCTTGTGAAAATACTGGGCAATCGTCGTGTCACGTTGCGCCATCGATTGCAGCTCGTTCTCGAGAAGTTGCAATCTTGTATCATTCTTCTTTGAAAATAGTGCAACAAAAGTGTCCCATGCTTCCTTCGGTGTTTTGGCATCCCGGATTTGTTCCAACATTTCTTCTTCAATTGTGGTCTTTAAAGCAAACATCACTTTGCCTGCTTTAATTTTCCACTTTTGCAAGATGCCGTTGGCATCTTCTGCCGTCGGTTGTGTAACTTCACCACCACCGAAAACCTCCCAAAGGTCTTGACCTTGAAGGTAAGACTCTATACACGTTGCCCACGTGTTGTAATTTTGGTTGTTGAGTTTTTTGATACCTCCAACAACTTGAAGATCACCCATCGTGTCGGTAAAATTTTGATAGTACCGAGCAAGTTTGATTTCAAGATACAAACTTATAGAATATAAAATTCTCACGACTCAAGAAAACTCACTCCAAAAAATATCGGTACTGACCGTCCCGCTCTGATACCAATTGTTGAATAAGTAGAGTACAAAACTTTAACTATTTTTAAGAAGAATAAATTAAAACACTCTAAAGAGAACTCACAAAACACCAATTAGCAATGCTTTTCTTATATAGTGCTTAGCTTTGTTTTTCTTCTTGATGAATTACAAGGCTTGAGGACTTGAGTATTTATAGCAAACCAAATGAAAACTACACCACACATATAATTAAACTAAATTATTTACTACCACACAAACCTATTAAGCACCTAATTATGTTGTCTTCCACACAAACTCACCAATAGCAACATACCTAACTTTGCCCCACTTTGTAATTGTAAGCAATTATATCATCAAACTAGCTATGGGCTTGAACAATACTATTGGACTTTAGTTGGGTTGGGGATTACTTATGGTGGGCTAACATTGATTCTCAACATGGACATTACGTGGTGGAGGAAATGGAGTTGGTTTTGAAGCTGGGCCTGCTTTGCTCCCATTCTAAGCCAGCAACTAGGCCTAACATGGACATTGATTCTCAACAAAAGATTTGAAGTTTTAAATTGATTTGGCCTGCTCAGATTGACTGCACTTGTGCCTGGAGGGAAGTTCAAGGCTGCATCAATGAACATTTCAAGTTTCACAGTATTGTGTCTATGGTTTGCCAAAAGTGTAGCAGCCTGGAGGGTGTGAAGAACAATGCAAAACAAGCTACTATACAAAATTTGGGTATTCCTTTAGCTATCTTGAGTAGTTAGTGTTCCTGTTATTATACTTTGTGTAGTATTTCTCTACTTCGGGTGATTATCGGATTTATTGTCGATCTAAACAAATTGACAGAAAAACAAATTTCTGTACCTTTCTTTGTGTCATCTTTTTTTATTTTCTGTCACAAGAACATCCATGACACTGGACACTACTGCTCCAAGTCAACCAATAAGATACGATGAGACTCAATCATGAGCTGGGGAAACCTTTGAAATGGGATTTTTCAGCCTCGGTAATTCAGAGAATCGTTATTTAGGAATACAGTCATCAATAAATCAGGAATTTTAAATTTCCCTGGCCAGGAGATTCTTGTCAATTGGGAGAGAAACTGAATCAACCAAACGGAATAAAGTAATTCTTCTATCTTGCGTGAACCTAATAGGAAAAATCAAGTAGAGCCAACAAATAACAAGAACAAAGTAATATTATCACACACAAATAATACCAGATTTTAATGTGAAAAACCTCTCACCTTCCACTATTAATAAATAATGGGTAATAGACAATTGTCCTCCTTAGTTAATAAACTAAATCATCAAGAACATAATAATTTTTGGTAAATATCATCAACTAGATGAACTTCAACAAGAGAAAGTTGGAAAAATCTCACCAAAACAAAGGCAACGAATCTGATGCTTCAAGTCTGAGTAGAGGACTCCAAATCGCAACAACACCGTTCAGAGTGTACAACCATGTGTTGTGAACATGCTGTCAAAATTTCAGATCAATGGGACCACCACGAATCATCTTCCAAAAGTCACATTGATCAAGATTGCAGCATCACCTTGATCAATAACAAAAAGACCGAGTCATCCTCGAAAACCCAACCCAACAAAAATAACATTGTTTGGTCATCCAATACATCTGACAGCATAGTGAAAGATGGAAACAATAACGACCCGGATAAACGGTTATGGCAAAGTTTTGATTATCCATGTGATACATTGGTACCGGGAATGAAGCTTGGAAGGAACGTAGTAACTGGATTGGAATAGTTTCTTTCATATTGGAAAAGCGCAGAAGATCATGCTAGAAGTCAATTTTCTTTGGGGATAGATCATCGTGGGTTTTCACAACTGTTTCTCGTGAAAGGACCTCAAATACAGGTTAAAATAAGTTCATGGAATGGACAATGAATATTGAGATAGAGTAAGTGCATTTTTTAGATTTGAGAGCTGCTTGTAACTTGTATTCTATGTAACACTGAAACTAATTTATCAATATTGACTAATCTTTCATGCTGATGTTGTTGCGTCTCCTAAAAAACTTATTTTATCAGATGTGAAACAATTTTCGATTCAACGACTGTTTATCAAAATTTATTTAAAAAACTATTTTAATAGCCAAAACCTGCAAAGTGAAACTACAGCTATACTAAATTTGCCTATTAAAATAGTTTTTGAACAAGGCAAGTCAAAACTTAACACAGAAAAGTATAGAGGTTAAACTAATTAAAGAAAATAAGAAGCAACAAATAACATCCTTAAAAATGTTTTTAATTTACATGATCGTTGTGGTTTATTGCTTGTATTTGTTTTTTCTCTTGATTTAATTAATTCTATCAAAAGACTTTGACAAACAAGCTCTTTGCTAATATTTATAATCTTTGAAGTAATTAAAGCGCAAAAGAAGCTAAGTTCATACATAAGAAGAAAAAAAATGAGTGATGTGAAAAAAACATCCTAAGTAGAAAGATGTGAGGTGAAAGATTGAAGGTGAAGGACTTGCACATGGAGAGGAAGAGGAACGTTAGGAGGTGATGCGTAGCAAGCAAGCATTGAGTGAAACTGCTGGCGTATGAATAGATCTTCTTGAACGTTCACAAAAAAATTGGGTGTTTTTTATGATCTTATTGAATCGTCTTTTACACGATATTATGGTGAAACACGATTTGAAAATAAATGGACCACGACTTAAAAAGTTTTGGTGTAGCATCATACTTGGAAAAATCTCCATAACCATTAGTATCAGTTTGATTGGTATGCCAAATTATTGGGTTAATAACACTTTTAGTCCCTGAACTTCAACACAAGTAACAAATTGGTCCCTTATGTTTCAATTTTGTCAATTAGATCTCCAAACTTGCATTGGGTTAACGATTTCATCCCTTTTTTTAGGTGATACCGCCAGCTAACCTCAACAGAAACAAGTGATACTTCTCAATGAGAAAATCGACACTCATTTTTTCTCCTCTTTGGTTCAAACCTGCTATAGCTTTTCATCTACTAATTTCAAGTGAAATTAACTCAATAATTACAGGGCACGCCTCCTATTAACAGACTTAATTTAAAGAGTTTTACCGTCGAATACTCCTCTCTCCAACTGGTAGTCACTTAAACTTGTCACACTTTCCGTAAGTTATTTGACGGTGTTCTCTAAACGCCTTGGTGCATGTTTGAGGACTTAATTGAAGAAATTGGAACATGAGAGACCGAATTGTTACACATTACAAAGTTTATGAACCAAAGATGTTATTAACCCTAATGATATAACATCAAGTAGAGCAGCGTGCGGGTACCGGGTACACACAACACAGGGAGGACCATTTCTGTAATCTGTACGCCCATCAATGATTATCAGTAAGGCAATCCTACTTTCTTTCTTGCTTCGTTGGAAAGCGGATGACCATTAAGTTCTTATGTGACAAACTTGAAATTTTTTTCACAGGCTTAATAAAACAAAATGGAACTATAATTTATTAACAGATCAAATTAGATATAATATGCACACTGATGTTGCTACATTTAAAACAGAAAAGTCCAATCTTACAGGCATATTTAACTAACAGAAGAAGAAGCATATTACATCAAACATCATCCAAGATGGGTGCAGATATACATAAATTAGAATCCAAGTAGAATGAGTTTCTGGAGATAAATTAGTTAACAGAACAAGCATTACACTACAATCAAATGCATTAGAAAACAAGCATCACATAAAAGATCATACTCTGGAAAAACACAGGGATCAATAGAAGAAAGACTCGAGTCCACAATTCCCTTTCACTTCACTGCTGAAGCCTAAAGTGCCGATGAACCCCACAAAGCCGTTTCCTCATACAGCTCTGGTCATTGTATCAATATCTATCAAGAACCCTATAGAAGACGAAAAAACACAAAAATTTCATGTACAAAAGGTTGAAGGATATTCATAGTGTTAGATGGTCCCATTCCAATGATTCCCACCATTCTTTTGGAAGTATACATATTTGTTTGAGGAATAGTCCACAAAAATAACAATAATGGTGAAGGTTGTACCGCGTCATCATCATTGACAATGGAGCTCCACATCACACCAAGTTCCGCTATAAGACTCACTTTGAAATGTATTGAATTGATTTCCATGAGGTATAGATGGTTACTCCAGAGGTTTAACGCTTCAAGAAATGTTAAACCTGTCGATTACTCTGGAATCTCCCCGGCAAGCTCGTTTGAAAAAAGTTCAAATAATTCAAGCATCTTCATGTTCCCTAATGATGTTGAGATATGATCGGTTGGGTTGTTATGAGAGAAGCTGAGCATGTACTCAACTTTTCTCATAACAACCTAACAGGCCGTATCCTAACATCATTGGGGAACTTGAAAACGCTTGAATCATTAGACCTTTCTTCAAACAAGTTTGGCATGGAGATTCCACAGACAGGTTTAACATTCCTTGAAATGTTAAACCGCTCGAGAAACCATCCTGTGGGGTCTATACCTCATGGAAAGCAGTTCGATACATTTCAAAATGAATCCTATAGCGGGAACTTGGGGTTATGTGGAGCTACATTTTCAAGGAAATGTCAATGATGAAGAGGTGGCACAACCTTCACCATCAACCTTCACGTCTGTAGTAATTTTTCTGAATTATCAAATTATTGAATCCGAGCGAGCAAATCTGGATAAACAAAAAGTTATGAATTAAAAGTTGCAATAGCAAACATGTTATCTTGAAAAAAATAGAAACTTATTAGACTCAGATTGACCAAACAATCACAAACATAATGAGACTAGATTAGCTAAAGAAGCAAAGAAGTTGAGCAAATAACAAGAAGACAACCTCCTCGTTGATGTTAAGGATTTGAGAGAGTAAAAGGAAAAAGATATTTGCAACCACTTTTGAGTCTGAAAAACAAAACAATAACAAAGAAAGGAAGTACTGGAAAACTTTTAATAGACAGATGGGCAAGGGGAGATAAAGTACCAGGCCTAATTGTACGATGCTTCTTGAAAGAAAAGAAAGTAAAGGACAACAAGTGAAATCAAGAAGAAAACTAACATAAAGATCATTTCTAAATCCTGATCCTAGCAATAAATGAAGTTCAGTTGAAAAGAAATATAATAATCAATGAATTGATTAAAAAGATCCTAAGTGCTATAGGCAGAAAAATGCAAGAGCAAGGTGCTTAGTAATTCTAATGAACTTCACTACAAATGCAGCTGCTAAGGTGACTGCTAACCGAACTGAAGTTTCTGCTTAACTGAATTTTCAGTTATTCTGGTTATTTTAATAAAAATTGACGGTTAACCGAACCGAACCATTAAAAAAATTGTTCCCACATAGAGTGAACATTCGATTTCACCACACTAACAATTTAAATAACAAAATTCCAAATTTAAACATCAAGTTAAATGCATACAAACCATACTCTTCTTTTGATCACCAATTAAAGGGTTTGCCACTAAATCTCATTTCACATGAAACTGAGGATGTGAGGAAGTTTTATTGGTAGTACATAGCAATTTCTTCAGATGAAATATATGAGCTTGCATATGAGCTTGCACATAAGAATCTACCATTTATTGAAGGATTCTCCATGCAGAAAATATGGGCCTCGTAGATTCATCATGTGCACAATTGGAACTTTTCCAAGCAAGTCTTATAAGAACTTCAGAGACTGATATGAAATTTCACTGTCTGTAAGCTGTGAAACATATAATACTCTCTTCGTCCCATATATTCTTGTATGTATAAAAAACCCCTAAGGAGACATGATAATTATGGCTAGAGCTCATGAAATTATAGCTTACTTCCTAGAAATACCCTTATGAAATACCTAAATTTAAATGGTAGTCTTTTTGAAAACCTAAATTTAAGTTTAAGGGTAATTAAAAAAACTTACTAAAGTTGAACATGACTTTTTCAAATTGGATAAAAAATATTGGACATTCCAAAATGAAATACTTGTAGACAAATATATGACAGAGGGAGTATAGAAGACCATCACCATGTCTAAAACCCACCAAATGTGTCTGATTCAGACCGACGCCTCTTAGCCTAGTGGTCACAGGGTCCTCCATTTACGAGACCAGTTCCATCCCCCTGGCCGCCGATGTAAACAAAAAGGTGCCGGATTCAACAAGCTGAACCAACACCTTGAAGTCTCTTAAATATGAGATGGTATATAACAATCAAATTTGGGAACTTTTGTCTCAATTATAATGACACAAAGCACCACAACTTTAGCAGATGCTGGAGTAACAGCTTATCAACAAAATCAAATACTTACACAAGCTTATTGCAAAAATACAAGCAAGATTCAATCAGATCAAAGTATAAGAAAACCCAGAGGGAAGCTTATCAATTTGTAAAACATAACGATTTAACTTTCTCTCAAAATACCTAAATTTTCCAAGCAATCGGGCAGGAATTAAGTAAAGAGAGTTGAATCAACCACAAATTGGAAAATTAAGATCAAAGCACAAATTTGAACCGACTCAAAGGATCCTTATTTGAAGATTATTTCGTCAACAAGTGGTCTGTAACTCATTAGCTAAATTAAGAATCAACAAACCCACATAAAAAATGATTGAAAAAGTAAAAATAAGTCAAAGATAGAGATAATCCACATCAAGCAACAGAGTAGAACCCCTACAAGAAAACTTTACCGTTTCATACAAAGATCGGAGACTGAGAGAAAGATGGGGAAAGAGAGAACTGTGGTCACCGACTGCCTCCGATTCAGCTAAATCTGAAACTGGCGTTGGCTGGAGCTGCTGGCTGAACGATTCTCCAGCGGTCAGTGTGGTGGGTATGCAACTCGACTCGGCGACGCAGCAAAGAAGAAACAAAGAAAAAGAAATGAGTGGATGACAAAAAATAAGAGAGATCTTTGGTATTGCAATACAGAGCTAGTTTACTGTAAATACGAGTGAAACGAGCACTCCCAAGTTTGATTTTGTGGACAAAATTGTCATTTTTTACTCCAAAATCAAAGAATAGTCTAAGTCAAGCAACAAGTGTTTAACAAATTCATTAAGGTGATAGGCGTGTTTAATTTAAAGTTTATATAAAATTTGTTTAAATTTTAATCGAAACAAATTATTTATTAATTATTATTTAATAAAATTTAATTTAATTTAATTTTTGATAAAATTTTTAAAATAAACTTTAACATAAAATTAATTTTAAACTAGAACCAAACATCGCCTAACAATAAGTTTACCATATAATGATTTTGCCTAACAATAAGTTCTTATCATATCATACTTTCATGTTTCTTTCTCACCATAACTGTTTCTCTGTGACACCCATTCATCTATAAATAAATTTAAGATAACAAACAACACTTCAGCATTTCAGTAATACAATCAATATTTAAAACAGATGCAATGCATGAATTATTATTAAGGAACGTCTTCCCACATGTCGACATGTTTTTATCTTAGACCGGCCCCCTCCCGATTTTTTTTATTTTCAGCATATACCGGCTATCACGGTTTTCATTTATTTCCAGCATATACCGGCTGTCACGGTTTTTCATTTAGATAGGCCCCCTCATGGTTCTTTTATTTCATGCATATGCATATGAACAATGATATGAAATATGCACATGAACAATAATATAAAAACAAGCATGTATTCAGGTATTTAATTTAGCTATCCTGTATTTTCTCAAATTACTATTTGATCAATTTCACTAATTTCTTTTCATCATATATCACATCAATTTATTAACTATAACTCGTCAAGAATTTTATTTGTCACCTTCATTATTAAATCGACTTATTATTCTAATAATATTACTTCTCATATAATAATTTTCTACACATTCAATATTTCTATCATATTTATCAATCAATTTTTCATCTACCACCAAATCATAAACTAATAATTTATTCTAATATTATTAAGTAGATATTTTATATTTATCTAGATTAGTTAAAGTAAATCTAACTCGTCACATAAAACTTAGAGCTACCCGTGGATCACCTCCTTGTCTTTCCTGCTTATTTCAGCAATTTCCTTCGGTTGCTCATTGTCAACACTTGACATAATATTTATATTAAAATTTCTAAATTATTCTTCAATTCTTCATAATTCACACCATTTGAAAATCCCCACTTTGAATTTCAAGAAATTTCATGTATGCTAAATTTCAAAAATAAACTTCACATTATTTCCTTCTGTTTTTCTTAGAGCTTCCCGTGACTCTCTATAAAAAATTTTCGTAAACTCTTTCAAAATTTTACTCTTTCAACCTTTCTTTCGGTCCCCAAGTGTTTAAAGAAATAGAGTAATTGAATCATAGTTGAAGGAAAACCAAACAGGATTTGGTAAGTAAAATAAATAAAAAAAACTAAAACTATTTATACAAAAAATTTACTTCAACACTCAACTTCCCGTGACTCTCTATAAAATTTTCCCATAAACTTCTTCAAAATTTTGTTATTTCAACCTTTCTTTCGATCTCCAATTATTTAAAGAAATAGAGTAATTGAATCGTAGTTGAAGGAAAACCAAAAAGGATTTGGTAAGTAAAATAAAAAAATAAAAAACTAAAACTATTTATACAAAAAAAATTACTTCAACACTCAGCAGCCCCCTCCCCAATTTGCTTCCACGCAAGAGACCTTGCTGCCTTACATGCAGCTTGGTCTTTTCTCTTGGCAACAGGTGCTGTAATTTTTTTTTAAATTGTTTTATAAAAATTAAACCTTTTGCATTTAAATATATATACATATATATATATATATATTATTTTAATTCTATGTTATATTTATTAAAGTACTTCTTTATCCTTACTTTACAAATACGGGTATTACAATTCTACCCACCTCACAAAAATTTCGTCCCCGAAATTTCTTTATCTAATTCATGAAAGAGTTGAGGGTATTCCTTCCTCATTCTTGCTTCATACTCCCACATGAATTCTTCGACATCTTTGTTCCGCCATAATATTTGAATCAAATGAATGACTTTATTACGTAAGACTTGTTCCTCTCTGTTTAAAATTTTGATCGGTACTTGCATAAAAGTCAAATGTTTCGGAAGTTCTGTCGCTTGATTCGAGATACTATGGGATTCATCGTGTAAGTACTTTCTCAACAGTGGCACATGAAACACATTATGTAATTGTTTCAACTCTGGGAGCAAATTCAATCGATATGCTACATGTCCAATTCTCTCAATCACCTCATATGGCCCCACAAATCTCGAGCTCAACTTTCCCTCTTTTTAAACCTCAACACACCCTTCCACGAAAATATCTTCAAAAATACTCAATCACCAACTTGGAACTCGATAGGTCATCTTCTTTTATCAGTATATCCTTTCTGTCTGTTCTGGGCTGCTCTAAGGTTCTCCCTAACCAGTTTGATTATATCAGTAGTCAAATCTATCATTTCTAGACTAAATATCTTTCTCTCTCCAACTTCTTCCCAGTATACTGGAGTTCTACACCTTTTACCATAAAAAGCCTCAAATGGTGTCATCCCAATACTAGTTTGATACTGATTATTGTATGCAAACTTGATAAAAGGAAAATAAGCATTCCAGCTCACTGAGAAACTCAATACACTTGCCCTCAGCATATCTTCTAGTATTCTAATGATTCTCTCTATATACCCATCAGTTTGTGGATGGAAAGCTTTACTAAACTGCAATGTGTACCCATAGCTTCTTGGAAACCTCTCCAAAATCTAGAGGTAAATCTAGAATATCTATCTGATACAATGCTAAAGGGTACTCCATTTAATTTTACTATCTCCGCCACATACAATTAAATAAACTTTTCAGGACTCAATATAGTTTTAATAGGAAGAAAATGTGAAGACTTAGAAAGTCTATCAACTATAACCCACACAACGTCATGTCCTCTCTGGGTATAGGGAAACCCAGAGACAAAATTCATACTCACTTTTTTCCTTCGCCACTCAGGTACTAAAAGAGGTTGTAATAAACTTGTTGGATGTCTATTCTCAGACTTCACTTATTGACAAGTCAAACATCTAGAAATATATTCCGCTACGTCCTTCTTCATCCCTTTACCACCAATAATTATGTGTTAATCCCATGTACATCTTATTATTACCTGGGTGCATGGAATATACAGAATCATGAGCCTCCCTTAGTATCTTTTTTTTCATCCCCACATTATTGGGAACACAAACTCTATGCTCCAATACCA
This sequence comes from Bretschneidera sinensis, assembly GCA_023935145.1. Classification (NCBI taxonomy): domain Eukaryota; kingdom Viridiplantae; phylum Streptophyta; class Magnoliopsida; order Brassicales; family Akaniaceae; genus Bretschneidera; species Bretschneidera sinensis. Next base: position 140,300,988 of record CM043698.1, on the reverse strand, counting down.
CCATACCATCTTCTCTAATTCTAAACTTGGTTGGCTTCCCACTCAACACTTCCCGTCTGATCTTCTCTATCCCCTCATCTCTATCTTGCGTCTGTAATAAATTATCAATAATAAAATATTGTACCACCATATTTGCCATCAATACTCCTCTATTATTGACACTCAACTGCATCCTCATTTTTCTTAATTATATCATCAAGCTAGTATTATAACTCCCAATAGCAGCTAATCTCCCTGTAACCCTTCTACTCAATACATCAACAACTACATTAGCTTTTCTTGGATGATAATGAATTGTACATTTATAATCACAAATCAACTCCGTCCACCTCTTCTGCCTCAAATTCAACTCATTCCGGGTCGGTAAATGCATCAAGCTTTTATGATCGGTAAAAATTTCACAATTGGCTCCATATAAATGATGTCTCCAAATCTTCAAAGCAAAAACTATGACAGCCAATTCTAAATCATGAGTCAGGTAATTCCTCTCATGGTTCTTCAATTGCCTAGATGCATAAGCTATAACTCTCCCATGTTGCATCAATACACATCCTAACCCCTAATGTGACACATCCTTATATACCACAAATCCTTCATCACTGGAAGGAAGCACTAATACCAGGGTAGTAGTCAAATTTTCTTTCAACAGCTGTAAACTTCTCTCACATTCTTTTGACCACCTAACCTGTTGACCCTCGCCCGTATTTTAATGATGGCAAAACACAACTGTTATTTAACTAACATGTTTAAACTAAGTTGTATTAAGGATCAAACACATTCAACCAAGGAACAAAGTGCAAAAACTCGAACCAAATCAAGTATCAAGTGAAGACTGAAGATCTAGTATAGGTCTTAAGGTTTAGAACCAATGTAAGTCTCACTCATACATTGTATTAGCTTGTTCAATGGCTCAAACACAAATGGTTTATCTAAAACCATTAATTTTAAAATGTTTTTAAATGAAAAACAGAAGAAAAACTGGGTTGGAAGACAACCCAGTCGACTGGGTACATATACCAGTCGACTGGTATATGGGTCAGAAGGTACCCAGTCGACTGGATGAATTAACCCAGTCGACTGGTACTTTGACCAGTAATTTCCCAGTCGACTGGATGAATCAACCCAGTCGACTGGCACAATGGACAGAAAGTCCCCAGTCGACTGGATGATATATACCAGTCGACTGGATACCCAGAAGGTCTGAAAACGTATATTTTTCAAGTGAACCCAGTCGACTGGTATCTCGACCCAGTCGACTGGTAGTTCAAAAATATGACCGTTGGACTCCAAATCTGAACGTTTTAAAGTAAATCTTTTTCAAATTAAAGTCCAAAACGGCCATATTAATTGATTGCTATATAAACCCACTCAGCAAAGCATTCAATAACATGCAGCACATATTCAAAAAGAGTTGATCTCATATAATCAAGTTTTTATACTCTTGAAACACAAAAAGCTTTGAAATAATCTTATTGAGCCATTTCTTCAAGCTTTACTTTGAAAGAGAGACATTTCTGTTGTAATAAGCTTTCATTTGTTGTCTCTCTACCTTTTACTTTACACCATCTTTGTAAAGGGATTACTTCCGAGAGGAAGGGGAAACTTCCGAAAGGAAGGGGATTTTTCGGTTTAAGTAATTCCTGTAAATTGCTTGTGTACGGTTTGTGCAACACCCGGCTAAGTTGTGCGACTAAGTTTTCTTAGTGGATTACTTCAAGGAGTTCCTTGAAGAGAGTGGACGTAGGGTCGGAACGAATCCGATATTGCCGAACCACTATAACTGTGTTTGCATCCTCCTTCCTTAAACTCTTTATTTACAGCTTTCTACTTATATCAATTATTTGTTGCTTATCAGTTTTTATAAACTTGTATAAATTCCGCAAAAGTTTTTAAAAACCCAATTCACCCCCCCTCTTGGGTTGAAACCTCGAGCTACAATTGGTATCAGAGCCTAGTTCTCTTTATAAGGCTTAAATTCCTAGAGTTGATCCAATGGCAGCAAATAGCTACTCTGAGGGACACTCTTATACTAGACCTCCATTGTTCAATGGATCAAATTATAACTACTGGAAAAATAGAATGAAAATCTTCGTCGAAGGACAAGATTACAATCTATGGAGAATTATAGAAGAGGGACCTAAAATTCCCTCAAAAGAAATAGTTATTGGAGAGACTCTTCATACAATGCCTAAACTCAAAACTGAGTTTACTGACGAGGATTGTAGAACAATGTCTCTCAATAGCAGAGCAACAAGCATGCTACATTGTGCTTTAGATATTTCTGAATATAACAAAATATCTGCATGCGTTTCTGCTAAAGAAATATGGGACAAATTGCAAGTCACATATGAAGGAACAAGTGAAGTAAAAAAGTCTAAAATTTACATGCTAATTTCTGAATATGAATCTTTTAAGATGTCTCCTAATGAAACCATTTCTGAAATGCACTCACGATTTACTACTATTATAAATAGTTTAAAATTGCTTGGCAAGAATATTGAGGAAGTTGAACTAACCAGAAAAATCTTAAGATCTCTACCTCCAGAATGGAAACCAAAGAGGACAGCCATTCAAGAGGCCAAAAATCTTGACAAGCTTGATGTTGAGACGCTGCTTGGGTCATTATTGACATACGAGATGGAAGAAATGACTCCCATCGTCAATGATGATGAGAAGAAGAAGAAGCAAATTGCTCTCAAAGCTTCTACGAGCAACAAAGAAAAGGAATTAGAACAAGAAGCAGAGAGCAGTGAAGAGGATGGTGAAATGGCTTTAATCACCAGACGATTCCATAGGTTCTTGAAGAAAAGCAAGAAACCTTACTCAAAGGATCCCACCTCAAAAAGGGAACCACTTATGTGCTATGGCTGCAAGAAGCCAGGACATATAAAAGCTGACTGTCCAGTTTCAAGCAAACCATACAAGGGCTTCAAGAAGAAAGCTATGGTAGCAACTACCTGGAGCGATGACGAAGAAGATGAGTCATCAGACAAAGAAATTGGATACGAAGAGATTGCCAACCTCTGTTTAATGGCAATCGATGATGAAAGTGAGGTAACATCTTCTCCCTCTTCAAAAAATAATATTGTTACTAGTAGTGAAGAATTACTAGAAGTCATAAATGAAATGCATGAAGAATTAAAGAAATTTGATTCTAGAAATTCTGTTCTTAAGAAAGAAGTATCATCTCTTTCTAAGGAAATGATAGTTCTTAGAGAAGAAAAAGAAAAATTATCATCTTTACTGTATAATTCGTCTCAAGATTTTCTTAAAGATGAAAATGAGAATTTGAAAAATAAAATTTCTGAATTAAACAGCACTGTATCTAGACTTATGCTTGGTAAAGAAAAACTTGATGAAGTGCTTTCTTCCCAAAGATTAAGTGGAGGAAAATCTGGTGTAGGATATTCTCCATTGGGAAAACAAATAACAAAAGAGAGCTTATTCATGAAAGCCTCTTGTGTAGATGGAGCTTCTACTTCGAAAGCTCCTAACCTTGTTAAAAGCACTCCCTTAATAAATCCGAGGAACTCTAGAAACTTAAATGATCATACTAAATTGAAGCATCCTAAAAATACTCATGCTTATTTGTATGCTCATTCTAGAAATGCTCATACACATCCTAGAAATAATCATCATGCTCATTCTAGGAACAATGTGTATAATCAAAGAATGCATTCTGCTCATCCTAGGAATCACCATCATGGCTATTCTAGAAATAACTTGCATACATATGCTAGCATGTATCCTAGAATGCATCATCGTTCATTTTCTGGAAATGACATGCATTTTCATACCCCTTACCGTAGAATCATGTATCCTAGGAACTATCATCCTAAGGATTATAGGAATGCACATGTAAAATTTCCTAGAAATTACTATGACTATAATGCTAGGTATGTGCATCATCAACATGTTCATAGAGCACCATATATTGTTAAGAAAGTATGGGTCCCAAAAGGAACCGTATTTTCAAGAACTAACCCCAAAGGACCCAAGAAATTTTGGGTACCTAAAAATGCTATCGTATATCCTTGTGTGATGTAGATTTGCCTTCATACCAAGGAGAAAGGTAACTGTTGGTACCTTGATAGCGGTTGCTCGAAGCATATGACCGGTGATAAAAGCGTATTCAAGGAGCTAACTCTAAGAGATGGTGGACTTGTGACCATTGGAGACAATACTAAAATAAAGATCATCGGGCATGGAAAAGTCGGTAATGATTTCTCAACTTTAGATAATGTATTGCTAGTACAAGGCTTAAAGCCAAATTTACTTAGCATTAGTCAATTATGTGACAAAGGATATAAAGTCACATTTGAGACCTCTCATTGTCTAGTTATAGACATCAAGAGCAACAAGATCAAATTCATTGGCCATAGACATGAAAATGTCTATATAGTTGATTTGAAATCCTTACATTCCAATAATGAAAAATGTTTTCCTGCTTTTAGTGAAAATCAATGGCTATGGCATAGAAGGCTTGGTCATGTAAATATGAACTTGCTAAAAATTGTTTCAAGAAAAGATTTAGTTATTGGTCTTCCTAAAATCAATTTTGAGAAAAATAAAATTTGCAATGCTTGTCAAATGGGAAAACAATCAAGGATATCTTTCAAAGCAAAAAATGTTGTCTCAACTACTAGACCTTTGGAACTTTTGCATATGGACTTATTTGGTCCAATTAGTACCATTAGTCTAGGTGGCCATCAATATGCTCTTGTTATTGTTGATGACTATTCAAGATATACCTTTGTTATTTTTATTGCTTATAAGGATGAAGCTTTCAAAGGATTTGAAAAGTTTTGCAAAAAGGTACAAAATGAAAAAGGAATTTGTATTTCAAGCATAAGAAGTGATCATGGCAAAGAATTTGAAAATCAAAGCTTTTCAAAATTTTGTGATGAAAATGGAATTAATCACAACTTTTCAGCTCCTAGAACTCCTCAACAAAATGGAGTTGTTGAGAGGAAAAATAGAGTTCTAGAAGAATTTTCAAGAACAATGCTTTGTGAAAATAATTTACCAAAATATTTTTGGGCTGAAGCCGTGAATACTTCTTGCTATATTTTAAATAGAATTTTGATAAGGCCCCTGCTTGATAAAACTCCTTATGAACTATGGAAAGGGAGAAAGCCCAATATTTCCTATTTTCGTGCCTTTGGTAGTAAGTGCTTCATCTTAAATAACAATAAAACTAACTTGGGTAAATTTGATTCCAAGACCGATGAAGGGATATTTTTAGGATATTCTACTACTAGTAAGGCTTATAGAGTTTTCAATAAGAGAACTCTAGTAGTAGAAGAATCTGTGCATGTAACTATTGATGAATCTAACCCAATGAGTAGTGGAGAAATTTCCTTTAAAGATGATGCAGATTTTATTCCAAGAATGGAAACTTCTACTCCCATTGTTGACCCAAAAGTGAGTTCTTCTCAAACAAATGAAGGGATGGCAACTCCAAATTTGGACCAACCATCCTCAAGTCAACAAGAGGAAAATCTACCCAAGGATTGGAGGTATGTAAATCATCATCCAATTGATCAAGTAATTGGTGATCCTTCACAAGGGGTAAGAACTCGTTCTTCCATTAGAAATATTTGCAATTTTGTAGCTTATTTGTCTCAAGTAGAACCTAAGACATTTATAGAAGCTGAAAAAGATAATGATTGGATAATTGCAATGCAGGAAGAGATAAATCAATTTGAGAGAAACAATGTTTGGGAACTAGTTCCAAGACCTAAAGATCATTCAATTATTGGAACTAAATGGGTATATAGAAATAAAATGGATGAAAATGGTATAGTAACTAGAAATAAGGCTAGGCTAGTTGCTAAGGGATATAATCAAGAGGAAGGAATAGATTTTGATGAAACCTATGCTCCCGTAGCTAGATTAGAAGCTATTCGAATGTTATTAGCCTTTGCATGCTTTAATAAATTCAAGCTATTTCAAATGGATGTGAAAAGTGCCTTTTTAAATGGCTTTATAGAAGAAGAGGTTTATGTTGAACAACCTCTTGGTTTTGAAAATCCTAGTCTTCCAAATCATGTCTACAAGCTTTCTAAGGCTTTATATGGGCTGAAGCAAGCTCCAAGGGCATGGTACGAAAGACTAAGCAAATTTTTGATTGATAATGATTTTGTAAGAGGAAAAATAGATACAACTCTCTTCACAAAAACTCACAAAAATGACACTTTGATAGTTCAAATATATGTTGATGATATTATATTTGGTGCTACTAATGAATCTATGTGTCAAGAGTTTGCAAAGTGCATGCAAGGTGAATTTGAAATGAGCATGATGGGAGAACTTACCTACTTCCTTGGACTGCAAATCAAGCAACTAAAAGGAGGTATCTTCATCAATCAACAAAAGTACATCAAAGATCTACTAAAGAGGTTCGGGATGGAAAGCTCAAAGCCAATTGGAACGCCTATGAGCACAACCACCAAACTTGATCTTGATGAAGGAGGTAAAACTGTAGATTCTAAATATTATAGAAGCATGATAGGTGCTTTACTGTACTTGACTGCAAGTAGACCTGATATAATGTTCAGTGTATGCATGTGCGCTAGATTTCAATCTAATCCTAAGGAATCACATGTAGTTGCAGTAAAAAGAATCCTTAGATATCTACAAGGGACCCAGACCATAGGATTATGGTATTCTAGAGAATCATCTTTTGAGCTAGTAGGATATTCGGATGCTGATTTTGCTGGATGTAGGTTAGATAGAAAAAGCACAAGTGGAACATGCCAATTCTTAGGTGCTATGTTAACTTCTTGGTTCTCCAAGAAACAGAATTCAGTTGCACTATCAACCGCTGAGGCGGAATATGTAGCAGCTGGCAGTTGTTGTGCCCAAGTATTATGGATGAAACAACAACTAGAAGACTATGGCATGAGTCTCAAAAATATTCCTATATTTTGTGATAATACTAGTGCCATCAACCTAACCAAAAATCCTATTCAGCACTCTAGAACCAAGCATATAGAGATTAGACATCATTTCTTAAGAGACCATGCTCAAAAAGGTGATATAAGATTAGAATTTATACCTTCAGAAGATCAAATAGCTGATATTCTTACAAAACCCTTAAGTGAAGCTAGTTTTTGCAAAATAAGAAAGTTGATGGGATTGCTTGATTTTGATAAATTGAATGTTTGATTGCATCTCATTTCATCATTTGCATGTTTGACATTGAGTGATAGAGTATTAATCCATGTTTAATTATTCCCTTCACTCAAAAATGTCATAGATAAACAAAATCGTGCTAAAAATTCAGGACTGGAAATTTTACTCAGGATCCAGTCGACTGGTAAATTTTCTCCAGTCGACTGGTAAGTCTCTGCCTGTTTTTCCAGTCGACTGGTAATTTTGACCCAGTCGACTGGTAACTCTCTGCCAAAAACTCCAGACGACTGGTAAGTCTTCTCCAGTCGTCTATAAAATCAAATCATGCTTGGAGCCAAATTTTTTCATTTTTTTTGAACCCCCAGTCGACTGGTAACAATAGCCCAGTAGACTGGTATCTCACTGTCAGTTGATCCAGTCGACTGGTACGTTTACCCAGTCGACTGGTAAGAGAAACTGTTCATCTTTACAAAAGGGCCCAGTCGACTGGTAAGTTTACCCAGTCGACTGGTATCGCGATTTTATAAAAGGGACTGTTCATTTTCGCCCTCTTTACGCCATTTTCAAAGAACCCAAGCTTTCTCTCTCTAGAAAAATTCATCTTTTTGATCTAAAAATCATCCAAATCCCTTCTAAACACACCGATCTACTCATTCCTAAAGAGATTTTTAACTTTCTACGGTTACAATCTCTCATTTTTACCAAATTTCCTTTTTCCAAAAACTTCAAATTTCTCGAAAATGAGTGACAAAATCCGTATAAAACTCACAACAAGTGGACCTAATGCGCCCAAAAAGCCTAGGTCTTCAAAACCTTCGGCTTCGGAATCAAAAGGGAAGGGAGTAGCAGGGTCATCCAGCAAGGAGTCCAGAACAGAGTTGGAGCAGGCTCTGTTTTTCAGCCCAGCTGCTCATAAGAGGTATAACTCTATAATCCGTCACAAGAAAATCATGACGGGTAGAGTCGTTGATTTCGACTCCATTCGTCATGGTAATTTCGATATTCTACCAGCCTTTGAGGCAATAAATCTGACCCCACTGGTCAGTATTCATGAAAAATATTACCCGCGACTGATTCACCAGTTCTATGCGAACTTGGTGAAACCCAGTCCTCTGGCTCTGAGATTCAGAACCAGAGTTAGCGGTGTGGAGTTTGAGGTCAACACTGACCTCTTGATGAGCATTCTGAGAATCCCTATAAGGGGGGTTCAATGGAGTCTGGATGGATGGCCAGACAACTTTGAAGTTGAGGAGGCCTGTCGGATAGTCAGGGGCGACCCTAACTATGTGTACAGACCCACTACATTTCACACATGTAGTGACTTGCCCCTCGACTCAAAAATGTTTCAATTGATTGTCAGTTGGACCATCCACCCGAGACTCGGGAGTCGAGGGTATCTATCTAAAATAGATACGGTATTGATTTGGTGCCTAAAATCTGGGCACCACTTCAATATATATCCTCTGCTGCTCGCCAACATGATAAACGGTGAAGCAAACGACTCCGGGTGTCTTCCTTATGGGATGCTCATTACACTCATCCTCCAGCACTTCCGGGTACCTTTGCCTGCCTCCGAGGCTCAGGATATCGGATTGACGGATATCATCAACATCTCATCTCTGAAGAAGATGGGATGTACTGTTCGTGAAGGGTTTCTCTATCCTAAGGCTGGAAAGCGCCTAAGGATTCGAGAGGATGCGAGTGACAGTGGTGAGGATGCTGATACGGCTGCTGAGATGGAGACAGATACCCGAGCACCTCCCATTGGTGGCTCGAGTACTGGTCAGACTGGATATGGTGACATCCTACGAGCTATCACGAGTCTTCAGATGACGATGGAATCCGGTTTTCAGTCCATGCAGTCCGATTATCAGAGGCTGAGCTCCTCCATAGACCATCTACGGGATGACTTCGAGTTACATCGAGAGCACACCGAGGGTTCCCTAGCTGAGATTAGGGAACTTCTTCGTGACAGCTCGGACTCTCCCGCACCATGAGTCTCATTCATTTAATCAGTTCTTAGCACTTTTCCAGTATTTGTCACTTAGCACGGACATCTCATGTTTGTTTTTCTTAGTTATGGCTCTATAAGACTCTACTTGTATTGACTTTTTCTATGATGATGTAATACTATAAGCCATATTTCTTGCATTTATTTAAGCTATTTGTGATATGTTAGAACTGTTTTAAATATCTGTTTAGTCACTAAATTTGATATAAAATGCTTATATGCTTGAAAAACTTCCGGTTCTTCCCGGGAAGGCTTCTGAAATTCAAATAAAGACACATCTTCGCGTACATATTTGCATTCTTATAACCTATTTGACTGTATTGGCTAATTAGCTTATTTTTTATGTTATGCCCCCTTTGGTTGCTGTTGTCAAAACGGGGGAGAAAAATGAGAAAAACGAGAAAATCTAAGTAACGAGAAAATCTAAGTAAAAATGCAACCAATGCATAGATTTAGGGGGAGCATTGCTCCATATCTGTGTAAAAATGTTTATTGATTGGTTGAGTTTAATTCTGGATTGGTTGAAAGAAATATAAACTGTGTTTGCTTGTTTACAGGGTGGTTTTTCTCGAAAAACAGAGGAGACTCTGTCCAAATTTTTGTAAAATCTTAACACTTAGTTTTTAAAACTGTTTTTACATTATTAGTTTTGTCATCATCAAAAAGGGGGAGATTGTTGACCCTCGCCCGTATTTTAATGATGGCAAAACACAACTGTTATTTAACTAACATGTTTAAACTAAGTTGTATTAAGGATCAAACACATTCAACCAAGGAACAAAGTGCAAAAACTCGAACCAAATCAAGTATCAAGTGAAGACTGAAGATCTAGTATAGGTCTTAAGGTTTAGAACCAATGTAAGTCTCACTCATACATTGTATTAGCTTGTTCAATGGCTCAAACACAAATGGTTTATCTAAAACCATTAATTTTAAAATGTTTTTAAATGAAAAACAGAAGAAAAACTGGGTTGGAAGACAACCCAGTCGACTGGGTACATATACCAGTCGACTGGTATATGGGTCAGAAGGTACCCAGTCGACTGGATGAATTAACCCAGTCGACTGGTACTTTGACCAGTAATTTCCCAGTCGACTGGATGAATCAACCCAGTCGACTGGCACAATGGACAGAAAGTCCCCAGTCGACTGGATGATATATACCAGTCGACTGGATACCCAGAAGGTCTGAAAACGTATATTTTTCAAGTGAACCCAGTCGACTGGTATCTCGACCCAGTCGACTGGTAGTTCAAAAATATGACCGTTGGACTCCAAATCTGAACGTTTTAAAGTAAATCTTTTTCAAATTAAAGTCCAAAACGGCCATATTAATTGATTGCTATATAAACCCACTCAGCAAAGCATTCAATAACATGCAGCACATATTCAAAAAGAGTTGATCTCATATAATCAAGTTTTTATACTCTTGAAACACAAAAAGCTTTGAAATAATCTTATTGAGCCATTTCTTCAAGCTTTACTTTGAAAGAGAGACATTTCTGTTGTAATAAGCTTTCATTTGTTGTCTCTCTACCTTTTACTTTACACCATCTTTGTAAAGGGATTACTTCCGAGAGGAAGGGGAAACTTCCGAAAGGAAGGGGATTTTTCGGTTTAAGCAATTCCTGTAAATTGCTTGTGTACGGTTTGTGCAACACCCGGCTAAGTTGTGCGACTAAGTTTTCTTAGTGGATTACTTCAAGGAGTTCCTTGAAGAGAGTGGACGTAGGGTCGGAACGAATCCGATATTGCCGAACCACTATAACTGTGTTTGCATCCTCCTTCCTTAAACTCTTTATTTACAGCTTTCTACTTATATCAATTATTTGTTGCTTATCAGTTTTTATAAACTTGTATAAATTCCGCAAAAGTTTTTAAAAACCCAATTCACCCCCCCTCTTGGGTTGAAACCTCGAGCTACATAACCTTCATGTCATTCTTGGTCAATTTAGTCAATGGTCCAACAATCATAGAAATTTTTTGGATAGATCTCCTATAATATCCAACTAACCCCAAAAAGCTTATAATTTCAGTTAAACTCGTGGGTCTTTTCAAATTCAACACTGCTTCTATTTTTTGTGGGTCACCTGCTATCCTCTCTCCCGACACAATATGCCCTAAGAAAGATATTTCACTTAACCAAAACTCACACTTAGAGAACTTTGTATATAATTTCTCTCTTCAAAATTTTTAACAATATCTCCAAATGTTGCATATGCTTCTCTTCATTCTTGGAAGATACCAAAATATCATCAATAAACACAATCACAAATCTGTCCAAGTATGGTTTAAACACCCGATTCATCATGTTCATAAATGATGTAGGAGCATTAGTCAACCCAAATGGCATTACCAAAAACTCATGATGGCTATAACACGTCCTTAAAGCAGTCTTAGGCACGTCCCTCTCCTTTATCCTCAATTGATGATAACCCGATCTCAGGTCTATTTTAGAAAACACCTTAGCTCCCTGTAACTGCTCGTATAAATCATCTATCCTGGTCAAAGGATATCTATTATTGATGGTGATCTTATTTAATTGTCTATAATCAATACAAAACCTCATTGTCCTGTCCTTCTTCTTGACAAACAACACAGGGGCTTCCCAAGGTGACATACTAGGTCGAATAAATTGTTTATCTAGTAACTCTTGAAGCTAAACTTTCAAGTCTCTCAATTCAGCTAGTGCCATTCTCTAAGGTGCTATAGATGTAGGTACTGATTCTGTAATCACTTCAATAGAAAACTCAATCTCTCTATTGGGAGGCAAACCCGACAACTCCTCAGGAAATATGTCAGAAAAATCTTTCACTACCAAGATATCTTCTAACTTCCGACTTTTCTTGCTAGAGTCCACTACATATGTCAAATACCTCTCACAACCCTTCTTTAACTATTTACTAGCAGTTAAGGCAGAAATAAGACAGTTAACAAGTATCTTACGTTCTCCCTTAAAATTAAACTCCTCATGTTCGGGTATCTTGAACACCAGATTTTTTCTAAAACAATCTACCTAAGCATGATATGCAGATAACCAATTCATCCTCAGAATTAAATCAAAATCTATCATATCTAAAGGCAATAAATCAACTTCAAATTCTCTATCAGCAATATTAATCACACAGCCTCGATAAATTGTCATGATAATAATCCTATATCCAATAGGAACCGCAACAATAATCGCATGCATCAAAAGACTAGCACTAACATCAATAGATTTCATATAAATACTAGATGCAAAAGAATGGGTTGCTTCAGGATCAATCAATAAGCTAGCAGGCCTAACAAGGATAAATATCATACCCATAACAACATCAGGAGTGGCTTGTGCATCCTGTTGGGTCAATGCATAGACTCTGCTGTCTTTGGACTGAAACTGCTGTCATGTCATCTCTTAACTACTGATCCTCGACCTTTACCTTGCATACTCCCTGATCCACCACCTATCTCAATTGGTCTTCTCCCAACACTTCCAATGCCTACATCAGCAGATTTCCCCATTGGACAACCTACAACAACATGTCCTCCCTCACCACATACAAAACATATCTGCATAGGGCAATTTCGAGACAAATGGGCCATCTGATTACATCTAAATCATACTCTTGCCTCTCAATCATACATCAGATACCACTTCTCCCTGGTGGCATACTTACTCCTCTACCATAAATTCCAATTCCCATAGCCTATCTCCCAAATCTAGGGGTCCCACCGGTATTACTCTGAGCTACAGAAGCAACAGATCATGCTTAACTTTGACTCTGCACTATAGTTCCTTGTGACAAGGAACGCCTCCTCTAAGGTGGTCTCCCGCCCTGTACACCTATATTATTACCATCTCTAGACCACTTAAATCTAGACTTTTTCAGCTAATCTCTCTTACCTCTAAACTTCATCAAATCCTTATCAATTTATAATGCTTTATCCACCAGTACAACATAATTTCCTATACCTATATAAGAGAGTTTAGTCCGAATTTCATAGTGTAATCTATCCAAAAATCTCCTACATTTCCTCTCATCCGAATTCACTAATTCAGATAAAAACCTTGACAGGGCTATGAATCTACTATCATATTTAGCCATAGATAAATTTTCCCGCCTTAAATCTCTCTCTTGTTAGGCCCGAAAGGTATCTGAAAAATACTTCGCAAAGAACTTATCTTTAAACTTACTCAAAGTTAAAGGTTGTTTTACCTGTATGCTTACCTGGGGCAAAATATCCTCCCACTATTGAGAATACTTACCCTCTAGCATAAATAAAGTAAAAACAACCTTTTGTCAATCTGTCACTGGTAAGACCTCCAAATATTTTTTGACCTGTCTAATCCACTGCTCAGCTTTTACAAGATTTGTAGATCCTCTAAAAGATTAGGGTTTAAACTTAAGAAATCTCACAAAACAACCACCTTGCATCTCATGTGCAAACACATTTTCTCCCTCATAAACCTCTTGTCTCATCATATCAGGTTCTACTCTACCCCTTTCCTCTAATCTCCTCTGTAGATTATCAATCCTTTTTTTAGTTGCATTCATCCTTTTTATAGCACGATTAAGAGCTTATCTCAATTCATCATTTTTAACCTCAGATTCTCTCCCAGCTCTACTAGTACCAGCTGCACTATTAATATGTTCCCTCGCAGGAACCATAGACTCAACTTCCTCATCTACTTCAGTTCTTCTAAATATTGGGGGTCTACCACGTCCCCTCTGATTCATAACTCTACCTCTAACTCTAGCACATCCATGTGTCATCCTCAGACTTTGCATTAAAAATATAGTTTATTTAGATCTTCCATTTCTTTAAGTTCTCATGCAGTCTACAGAATCATAAACCTAATGCTTTGATACCAAAATTGTAACGACCCATCCCGGGTTGGCCACCCCTGAGACAGTGTCATCACATTTTGAAAATCCCAGCACGACACATATATGCAACAACAAAAATAATACTAACAGAAATTTTTACTTCAATCCTCAACCCTCAACAGCGGAGATACATCATTCTGATATTGACTTAAACATTACATACAACGTAAAATGTATAAATATTTACAAATAAATTTTCATTTTATTTTCTCATTAACCTGAGGATATGGACACGTACGTGGCTTACAGATAATGATTTCATTTGAATCTCAAATCACCAAACTATCTGTCCTGCCTGTTACTTGAAATCATTGTACAATGAGGGATGAGCTTCACAAGCTCAGTGAATTAAATTTACTAGAAGTATTCAATTTGTATAAATAGTCTTTTAATATTTAATCATTTATATCTCATATAACTTGATAATAACATATAGTCTAACATTTAGATAGATATTATCATATCATATTTTCATGTTTCTTTCTCACCATAATTGTTTCTATGTGAGACTCATTCATCTATAAATAAATTTACGATAACAAATAACACTTTAGCATTTCAGTAATAAAATAAATATTTAAAACAGATGTAATGCATGAATTATTATTAGGGAACGTCTTCCCACATGTTGACATGTTTTTATCTTAGACTGGCCCCCTCCCAGTTCTTTTATTTCTAGCATATACCGACTGTCATAGTTTTCATTTATTTCCAGCATATACCAGCTGTCACGGTTTTTTGTTTAGACTGGCTCTCTCCCAGTTCTTTTATTTCATGCATATACATATGAACAATGATATGATATATGCATATGAGCAATAATATAAAAACAAGCATGTATTCAAATATTTAATTTAGCTATTCTGCCTTTTCTCAACTCTATGTTATATTTATTAAAGTACTTATTTATCCTTACTTTACAAATACAGGTATTACAAATATATATTATGATATTTCTCATTGCAGTATCGTGAGATCTAAGTCGTCATATTAACATTTATAATTCTATCGACTTGAAAATGAATGCAATTTATCAGAAACTAAATACAATAATAACAACTGAAATCTTTCTCTAATAATAAGGAACTACTATATATGGATTTTATTTAATTTTTAAAGAAAAATATACTAGAGAAGAAGAAAGGAAATGTAGTAACTCTAATGGTGACATATTTCAATCAACTAGCAATATATGTACCACAATAATTGACATTAAAGGTCATAAGTATCCACTTGAGTGACGGAAAGACATTTTTTCTTGTCAATCCAATTTTGATAACACAAAAAATAGATCCACCAATACCAAAGACTTGTGTATTTGCATGGTAGTATTTCTTAACTTTAGGTGATTATAGAATTGATTATTGAATGAAAGAAATAGACAAAATGAACAAGAGAATTACACCATGAGAAAATCAATGGAAGGCTTTATTACTCTTTTTATGTTCTGTCCTTTATTCTCCATCTTAAGAACATCTATAACCCTAGACAGCATTACTCCTGGTCAATCTATAAGACATGGTGAGACCCTATCATCATCTGGGGGAACCTTTGAATTGGGACTTTTCAGTCTCAGTAGTTCGGAAAGTCATTACTTATGAATAAGGTACAAGAAAGTTCCTTCTAGGACAATGGTATGGGTAGCCGACAGAGAGACTCCAATCAATCGTCCTTCTTGATGGCGTAAATAACATTGTTTGGTCATCCAGTATGCCAAAAACTACACAGGACCTAGTTGTACAACTTTTGGAGTGTAGGAATCTTGTAGTGAAAGATGGAAATGATAACGACCCGGATAAATTTTTATGGCAAAGTTTTGATTATCCTTGTGATATATTGCTACCGGGAATGAAGCTTGGAAGGAACATAGTAACTGGATTGGAATGGTATCTTTCATCTTGGAGAAGCACAGAAGATCCTGCTCGAGGTCAATTTTCTTTACTCATAGATCCTCGTGGATTTCCACAACTGGTTTTCAAGAAAGGACCTCAATTAAAGTTTAGGATAGGTTCATGGAATGGACTTCATTTTACAAGGAGCCCTACACTGAAACATAATCCAATATACTCATTTGAATTTGTGTCGAATGAAAATAAGGTATATTACAAGTATGAGCTCCTAAGCAATTTAGTCATTTCGAGATGTTAATTGAACCCGTCAGGGCTAGTGTAGCATTTCATATGGACAAATTAGAAAATAGATTGGGAAATTTTCTCTACAAGCCAGATAGATCAGTGTGAAAACTATGCCTACTGTGAAAGATATGCTATCTGCAATACAAATAAATCCCCTGTATGCTCATAGAGATTCGTATCCTTCAGATTGGTCTACTGGTTGTGTTCAAAGGACTCATTTGGTTTGCAACAATGGAGATGGTTTTGTCAAACATAGACAATAGAAATTACAAGACACATCCTCTTCCTGGGTTAATAAGAGCATGAGCCTCAAGGAATGCAAGAAGTTAGGTTTGAGAAACTACTCTTGCATAGCACATACAAATTCAGATATAGGAGGAGGAGGGACTGGCTGCTTGCTTTAGTACGGTGAACTGATTGACATGAGAGAGTACACAGAGGGTGGGCAAGACCTCTATATAAGGATGGCTGCTTCAAAACTAGGTACTTATCCATTTTTCTTTTGTTTTCGGGTTGATTGTACAGAATATCTACAATGATTAATTTCCATTCCTAGCCTTTCCAACAGATTTCTATTTTTGTAATCCTGATTTGTATTCTAATCTTTCTAAGAAGTTTTGCTTAAATTTGGGAAACTGGAGAAAATTTTACGGGTGCTTGGCTCATAATCCATGTCACAAAAATATAATTGCCTACGGGTACAAGAGATTGTGGTGATAGTAAAAGGGGAAATTGCTCATCTTTAACCTTTTTTGTTGGCCCAAGTTCTATCATAAATAATATTCTGTTATCTTGCTTGAATTCTGGTAGGTGACAAAATAGAGAGAAAAGAATAGGGCACCTAGTAATGAATGGTGGTTAAGTTCATTGTTAATTGCAATTTAAAGTTGTGACTAAACTTACAATCCTATTAACTGACTGTACTTTTGAAATTGCAGTTCTAATTGAGTGAAGAAGGTGATTAGATAACCAGAAGAAGCAAGTAGTAACCATTGTTAGCTATGTCATAATTGCAGTGGGACTACTGGTACTTGGATTGTTCTTGTATAAGAGGAAGAAAATTCTTAGAAAGCAAGGTAAACAAACTCACAACCTAGCATTTTATGTTTCCATAGAAATGCAGACTTTGGTAATTTCTTATACAGAAATATACTGGATTTTTTTTATAAGAAATCTGAATCAAAGTGTTTTTTTTAATGGTGGAATCAAAATGTTTTGAAAATAGAAAATTTTACATTACAATCAATACCAAACTTTTTTCCAAATATTTCAGGAATGATGAAAGATATAGACTTGCCAATGCCATTAATGATTTTTCAAGCAACAACAAGATAGAAGAAGGTGGTTTTGGACCTGTATACAAGGTAAGATAACAAATATGCTACCAGCAATTGATTTCAGATGCTCTTTAAAAACAATTTATCTTGATTTTTTTTTTCTTCTGAATTATCGTACTAAGGGTGAATTGAAAGGGGGGCAAGTAATAGCATTAAAAAGGCTTTCGAGGAATTCCGGACAGGGACTGGAATAGTTCAAAAATGAAGTTATACTTATTGCAAAACTTCAGCATCAGAATCTTGTAAAGCTTCTTGGTTGTTGCATTCAAGGAGATGAAAAGATGTTGATATATGAATGCATGCCCAACAAAAGTTTGGATTACTTTATTTTTGGTCTGACCCTCTCATAACCCAGATTTCTTTTTGTCTTGTTTTTCCTTTTCTTTTTCTTTTTGATAGTTGTAACATCTTCCATTCTTATGAATATTTCTATGAAGGTTGGACTAACATGAATAGTAATTTGATCAGATCAATAGAGAAGCAAATTGCTTAATTGGCATAAACGCATCCATGTTATTGACTGTAATGAGAGATGACATTTTTAGTGGTAAAATCACTTTCTCCAAAATACAAAGGTGGCCATATGAATGAACAATTGTGTTCATGTGAATGAACAATAGTGTTCATGTGAATGAACAATAGTGTTCTTGAAGCCTATAAATAGGCTCTCATTTATAATCAAATATACACACCAAGAAGAGTATTATAGAGAGTGTGAGAGTTTTTTTGAGAGTTACTACTTAGAGAGGAAAATTTGTTCCTTCTTTGTAAGTAATATATTTTTCGATTTTGTAAGAGAGTTGTTTCTCCTATTGCAATAAAGATTAGAAAATTGTTATCTCATTGTAATCAGAAAAAAAAAAGTGTTGTAATCCCTATTTTACAATAGCGAAATCCTTCTACACTTGCTCGTGATTTTTTACCTCAATTTGTTTGGGGTTTTTCCACGTAAAATATTTGTGTCTAGTTTATCTTCATTTTTCTCATTTCGCTTTAGTTGTGTGTTAGCTTCGACCCGGTAATTTTTCCTAACAATGGTATTAGAGCTATTGGTTGAGGGATGTAAAGCAGATTGTTGTGAACGAGATGTCAACTACAACAAAGTTTGATGTTGAGAAGTTTAACGGGAGTAATTTCTCGTTATAGAAAATGAAGATTAAGGCAATTTTGAGGAAAAACAATTGTTTGGCAGCAATTGAAGAAAGGCCCGCAGAGATCACTGACGACAGCAAGTGGAACGAGATGGACGACATCGCAATTGCCGATCTACACTTAGCACTAGCCGATTGAGTGTTATCTAGTGTGGCGGAAAAGAAGACTGCGAAGGAGATTTGGGATACTCTAACAAGACTGTACGAGGCCAAGTCACTACACAATAAGATCTTCTTAAAGAGGAGACTTTACACTCTTCGAATAACGGAATCCACGTCGGTGACCGACCACATCAACATTTTAAATACTTTATTTTCGCAACTTACATCAATAGGTTACACAATAAAGGCATCTGAACGTGCTGAGCTTCTACTACAAAGTCTACCTAACTCGTATGATCAACTCAACATCAACTTGATGAACAACATCCTCACGGACTATCTAGTCTTCAATAAAATTGCAGCTGCTGTTTTGGAAGAAGAAGCCAGACACAAAAGCAAGGAAGACAGACAGGCAAGTTTGCAGCAAGCGAAAGCTTTAAAGATGACGAGAGGAAGATCAACGGAACGTGGCCCTAGTGGGAGTTAGAATCATGGTAGATTGAAATCAAAAAGTAAGAAGAATTTCAAGTTCTACAACTGTGGCAAGAAAGGGCATGTCAAGAAGGATTGTTGGTACACAAAGAAGAGTGGAGTCCTTGAGTCATCAAATGCTCAAGGGAATGTGGCAAGTGCCTCAGATGATGGTAAAGTTCTATACAGCGAGGCAACAACAGTAGTTGGAGGCAGAAAGCAGTTCGCTGACGTCTGGTTACTAGACTCAGGAGCAACATGGCACATGACATCTCGGAGAGAATGGTTCCACAAATATGAATCAATCTCAGGAGGTTCTGTACACATGGGTGATGATCATGCTTTGGAGATCGCTGGTATTAGTACTATCAAGATAAAGATGTTTGATGGTACAATTCGCATTATTCAAGAGGTACAATATGTAAATGGCCTGAGGAAGAATCTATTGTCTTTGGGGCAAATAGATAGTTTTGGATGCAAGACCCATGTCAAAAATGGGATCATGAAGATTGTCAAAGGTGCGCTTGTGGCTATGAAGGCAGAAACGATCGCGGTAAATCTATTCATGCTTAAAGGAGAAACACTGCAGGAAGCTGATGCGTGTGTTACGTCAACCAGCAAGGGAGAAGAGTCGATGATGATGTGGCATCTCAAACTAGGCCATATGTCGGAACGAAGTTTAAAGATTTTCTTCGACAGAAAGCTGCTTCTAGGGCTCAAATCGGTAAATCTACCTTTCTGTGAGCATTGTGTTACAAGTAAGCAGCATAGATTGAAGTTTAGCAGATCTGATGCTAGGAGTAAATGCATTCTAGATTTGATTCATTCTGATGTGTGAGAATCACCGAAAATGTCCCTAGGAGGAGCAAAGTACTTTGTGTCTTTTATAGATGATTACTCTAGGAGATGTTGGGTGTATCCAATCAAGAAGAATTCAGATGTGTTTCTAGTATTTAAAGACTTCAAAGCACTAGTGTAACTTGAATCTGGGAAAAATATCAAGTGCTTGAGGACAGAAAATGGAAGAGAGTACACAGACGGCAAGTTTCTTGCTCTTTGTAAGCGGGAAGATGTTAAACGACAGTTCACAGTCACATACACGCCTCAGCAAAATGGAGTGCAGAGCGTATGAATAGAACTCTTACAGAAAGGATGAGAGCTATGTTGAGGACTGCAGGTCAACCCAACTTTTTTTGGACAGAAGCAGTCAAAACCGCCTGTTATGTGATAAATTGATCGCCATTAACAGCAATTAATTTAAAGACGCCGATGGAGATGTGGACTGGTAAGCCAGTGGACTACTCTATTTTACATTCTTTTGGATGTCCTGCGTATGTGATGTACAATGCCCAAGAAAGAACGAAGTTGAATCCGAAATCTAGGAGGTGTATATTCTCGGGGTATGCTAACGGAGTAAAAGGGTATCGCCTGGGGGATCTCACTACCCGTAAGGTTGTTGTCAGTAGGGATGTGATCTTTGTAGAAGATCAACTACTACAAAAAGATGGAGACGATAGCACATCGAAAGAGGTTTCAGAGACTACAACAATACAGGTGGAAAATAATCCGGTACAAGAAACTCTAGTTTATATTAAAGCAGCACCAGAGCACGAGGTACAAGAACCAGTCGAGTCCAAAGCTCCAGAAGCTCGCCGGTCAACTCATGAGAGAAGGCCACCAGCTTGGCATTCAGAGTTTGTCACTGAGAGCAATGTTGCATACTGTCTTTTAACAGAGGATGGAGAACCCTCAACTTTCCAAGAAGCTACAAGTAGCTCAGATGTATCTTTGTGGATGGCAACAATGCAGGAAGAAATTGAAGCTCTACACAAGAACAAGACTTGGGAACTGGTACTATTGCCACATGGGAGAAAAGCCATAGGTAACAAATGGGTCTACAAGATCAAGCGGGATAGCAATGATCAAGTGGGATGGTTTCGTGCAAGACTGGTGGTAAAGGGATTCGCTCAAAAAGAAGGTATTGATTTCAATGAGATATTTTCCCTAGTGGTTCGGCTTACAATAATCAGAGTAGTCCTGGCTATGTGTGCTACATTTGACTTATATCTAGAGCAGTTGGATGTGAAAACTGCATTTTTTCATGGAGAACTTGAAGAAGAAATCTATATGCTCCAACCAGAAGGTTTTGCTGAAACAGAAAAGGAGAACTTGGTTTGCAGGTTGAACAAATCTCTATATGGTCTCAAATAGGCACCGAGGTGTTGGTACAAGAGATTTGATTCCTTCATTATTAGCCTTGGATATAACAGACTCAGTTCAGACCATTGTACGTACTTCAAAAGGTTTGATGGTGATAATGATTTTATTATCTTGTTGTTATATGTAGATGACATGTTGGTAGCAGGCCCCAACAGAGATCAAATCCAAAAATTAAAGGCATAGTTGGTTAGGGAGTTTGATATGAAGGACTTGGGACTAGCAAACAGGATTCTAGGGATGTAGATTCACTGAGACAGAAATAAAAGGAAGATTTGGCTTTCCCAGAAGAACTACTTCAACAAGATCTTGCAACGCTTTAACATGCAAGATAGTAAGCCAATTTCTACCCCATTTCCTATTAATTTCAAGTTATCCTCAAGTATGTGTCCTAGCAATGAAGGAGAAAGGAGGGAGATGTCTCGAGTACCGTATGCATCAGCAGTAGGAAGTTTAATGTTTGCTATGATTTGTACAAGACCAGACATTGCACAAGCAGTGGGAGTGGTTAGTCGATTTATGGCAAATCCTTGTGGAGAGCACTGGAATACTGTGAAGAGGGTTCTGAGATACATCGGAGGATCCTCAGATGCTGCATTATGTTACGGAGGATCAGATTTTACTGTCAGAGGCTATGTTGATTCAGATTTTGCAGGGGATCTCAATAAAAGCAAGTCTACTACAGGTTATGTGTTTACACTTGCAGGAGGAGCTGTAAGCTGGGTTTCTAAACTGCAGACAGTTGTGGCTCTATCTACAACGGAAGCAAAATACATAGCGAGTACACAAGCGTGCAAGGAAGCAGTTTGGATACAAAGGTTATTGGAAGAGCTAGGGCACAAACAGGAGAAGATTGTTCTGTTTTGTGACAGTCAGAGTGCCTTGCACATTGAAAGGAATCCAGCTTTTCATTCATGGACAAAGCACATAAGGGTTCAGTATCACTTCGTTCAAGAAGTAGTGGAAGAAGGTAGTGTGGATATGCAGAAGATTCACACCGACGAGAACCTAGCAGATGTTATGACCAAGCCAATCAACACTGACAAGTTTAAATGGTGTAGATCCTCATGTGGTCTAGCGAAAACGTAAGCAAGCATGTATTTGGCAAGTGAGGAAAGATTGAAGGATTACGAAAGTGACTTTAAGTGGAAGAATGTAATGAGAGATGGCCTTTTTAGTGGTAAAACCACTTTCTCCAAAATACAAAGGTGGCCATGTGAATGAACAATAGTGTTCATGTGATTGAACAATAGTGTTCATGTGAATGAACAATAGTGTTCTTGAAGCCTATAAATAGGCTCTCATTTGTAATCAAATGTACACACCAAGAAGAGTATTAGAGAGAGTGTGAGAGTTTTCTCGAGAGTTACTACTTAGAGAGGAAAATTTGTTCCTTCTTTGTAAGTAATATTTTTCCGATTTTGTGAGAGAGTTGTTTCTCCTATTACAATAGAGATTAGACAATTGTTATCTCATTGTAATCAGAAAGAAGGTGTTGTAATATGTATTTTACAATAGTGAAATCCTTCTACACTTGCCCGTGGTTTTTTTACCCTAATTTGTTCGGGGCTTTTCCACGTAAAATATTTTTGTCTAGTTTATCTTCATTTTTCTCATTTCGCTTTAGTGGTGTGTTAGTTTCGACCCGGTGATTTTTCCTAACATTGACAGAGTTGCTAGAGGTCTTCTCTATCTTCATCAAGACTCTATGTATTTTCTATTAGCTTCTATATCATTTCAATGACGTTTTGCAGTGGCTTTATGTCTACAGAGTATGCAGTTGATGAGTGTTTCTTTGTAAAATCCGACATCTATAGTTTTGGTGTTCTAGTTTTGGAGATAGTGAGTGGGAGGAGAAACAGGAGATTTTTACACCCAGATCATAACCATAATCTACTTGGACATGTAAGTATATAGAATGACATTTTTCTTTACCATATTGAACAACTATTTCATGGAATAATGGTTCTAATTTTTCAGGCATGGAAATTGTTCGTAGAAGAGAGGCCATTGGAACTAGTTGATGATATAGAAGGTGATTCTTGTGATCTATGCACTGTGTTAAGATGAATTCATGTGGGTCTGTTATGTGTGCAACAAAAGCCAGAAGACAGGCCAAACATGTCATCTGTTGTTCTAATATTGGGCAGTGAGATTCCAATGCCTCTACCAAAGCAGCCGGGTTTTTCCACAGAAAGAAATCTGCCAGAGACAAGTCTCCATCAAGCAAGTGTGAATCATCTTCAACAAATGAAATTACCATTACATTGTTAGAGGCACGGTAAAATATCATTACATGACAGAAAAAGAGGGAGAGATTTCTTGTAAAACCTAATGAACAAAACAAAAATTAGTTAAATTGTGTTGAGATTTCTTTTTACCTACATACTTGGCCATTAAAATAATGTTTGAGCATTTGGGCTAGCAGATCAATAAATAGTTAAATTTTACAGCCGAACAGAGAAACAGACACCAATTACAACAACATCATCAGGCTAACAGAATTAAGCATCTAGTACAGATAAAGAATGACCTCAGTTCCTAAAAAACTTGAGGATTCTATTTTTGGTGCCTCTCTGGTTTAGAATGTACACATTTTGCGTATATAGCTAGGAAGTCATAATTCTGTCATCTTGTAAAAGAAAAGTCTACCCTATTTATGTGATTCCAAAAGAAAAAAAAAAAACATTAAGAAGGCTTATTTATTAAAGGTGCTTTTGAAAGCCAATGATATGAAACTTCATACCAGTAGCCAAATCCTATTAGAACTTCAATGCTGTTTCTGTTTATCATTAGCCTTGTTCAGTATGGAGAGCTCAAAAGCACATCCTGTTAGTTACTCATTGCCATGTAATCAAACAGATCCTTAGTACGAAGATATATATTAAATGCTGGGGGTTGAGTCACAGTTAATGAGGCAACCAACATGAAAAGAAATTATTCATGCTTTGAAGATTTCGGGCCACATATAGATAGAAATCCAACATCTTTAGTTCGTATTTTCAAAACAAAATATCTATGTGCTCATGTTGAACTTTTTCTTCTTTTATTTCCTTTTCAGCTAAGGTTCTTATGACTAAGTCTCACAGCAGTCATCAAATATAAGACAAACAGCCCTATGCCTTGTCTTTTGGCACCACCTACAACTAGCATTGTAAAGAGGGAACTAGGAACCACCACCGAATGCTGATAAGAAAAGTTTCAAGACTGCAAATGAATGACAGACAAGGAAATTTGAAGGTCAAAGATTTTTTTTTGTAAAGACATTGGCATACTCAATGCAGCAACCCCATCTCAGCAACGACCAACAAGTCTCCTGACTGTTAAACTATCTCATTTAAACAGAAAAGCCTTTCGGATTTATCATTAAGGGTCAAGAGAAAGCATAGAACTTTTTCTATCAAAACAGGCAGCTTCTCGCTGGGCATCAGTACTCATTTATGCATACGGCATTAGTCCACCAATTATTGCAGTAGACTTTGCTTTAAACAAGGGGTTCCTTATAGGCTGAATATTACCCCAAATTGACTGGCAGCTAGATCTGCTGTATCCCTATTTTAAGACAACTTATATGTACTACAACCAAAAGCTTTAAAGAAGGAAGGAAGAAAAGCATGGGAAAATCAATTGGAAGCTGTAGAATGCTTTTGGTGTACCCTTTTATGGTGTTTATCTTAGGAGCCTCAACTACACCAGATAGTATCACTCCAAGTCAATCCATCAGAGACGGTGAGACGCTAGTTTCAAGTGGTGGAAGTTTTGAAATGGGATTTTTCAGCCCGGGAAATTCAAAGAATCGTTACTTGGGAATATGGTACAGGGAAGTATCTCCAGCTCCAAGGACGGTAGCATGGGTGGCGAACAGAGAAAATCCTCTGACAGTTTCCTCAGGAGTTCTAAGTATCACTGACCAAGGGGTTCTTATCATTCATGATGGCACAAATACTACCATTTTTTGGTCATCAAAAAGACCAAGAACAACACAGAACCCAGTTTTGCAGCTCTTGGATTCGGGAAATCTCGTTGTGAGAGATGGAAATGGTGATGATAACACAAAAAGATTTTTATGGCAGAGTTTTGATTATCCTTGTGATACCTTGCTTCCAGGAATGAAGCTTGGAAGAGACTTTGTTACTGGTATGGATTGGTTTCTATCATCCTGGAAGAGCTTAGATGATCCGGCTCAAGGCGGTGCAAACTTATGGATTGATCCTAATGGGTTTCCACAACTTGTTGTTTGGAAGGACTCTAAAGTACATTACAGAGCAGGACCATGGAATGGCCTCCGGTTTTCAGGGACCCCTGAGATGAAACCAAATCCAGTAACCACGTATGAATTTGTATTGAATGAAAGGGAGGTTTATTACAAGTATGAGCTCCAAGGGTCAATGCTTTCAAGGTTATTGGTGAACCAGTCTGGCCATTTACAACGCTTCATGCAAACAGATAAAACATATGGTTGGGCTCTCGTCTATATGAAGCCGGAAGATCTTTGTGACAATTACTCATTGTGTGGTGTATATGCTATCTGCAACAGAAATAAATCTTCTCTATGTAATTGCTTGGAAGGGTTTGTACCCAAGTCTCCTAAAGATTGGAATATGTCAAAATGGTTCGATGGGTGTGTTCGAAGGACTAAGATGCATTGCCAAAATGGAGACGGTTTTCAGAAGTACACGGGACTGAAGTGGCCAGACACGTCTTATTCCTGGTATAATAGTAGCATGAACCTCGAAGAATGCAGAGAAGTGTGTTTGAGAAACTGCTCTTGCACAGCCTATGCGAATTCAGATATTCGTGGGGGAGGAAGTGGCTGCTTGCTTTGGTTCGATGATCTGATTGATATGGAAGAATACGCTGATGATGGGCAAGAAATCTATGTACGGATGGCCACTTCGCAAACAGGTAAGAGATATTTTCTTTCAAGGGGAGAAGGGAATTCTTGCCTTGAATAAATGCATGACTATATTGATGAACTCTTTTATCTGTAGTTTATATTTCAACCCTGCTTCTTATTTTCCAGATCATATTGGGACAAGAGGGAACAAGGAGAAGAAGAAACTAGGGATCATACTCAGCTCTCTTATGTTGATTGCAATGCTGATAGCAGGATTAATCTTGTATATACAGAAGAAGAAACTCAGAAAGAAAGGTTACCCTCTAAATTACACCTCAATTTTATTCTGTATAACATGAAATCTTCTAATTCTGTATAAAAGTTAGAAAAAAGAATAAAATCCTACGAATTTAAATGAGAAATCAATGGTAAATGCTTGTGAAGAATGCATAAGTTTCCACACCCAATTAATTTCCAGTAGTTTCAGAAATGAGGGAAAACAATAGCGGAAGAAATTACAACAATGAAGGAGGAAAAGAAGAGATGGAATTGCCAATTATTGATCTGACGAGCATAGTGAAAGCCACAGATAACTTTTCAAGCAACAACAGGCTCGGGGAAGGTGGTTTTGGACCAGTATATAAGGTAACACAACTATATGCTTCTACGATAAGCTAACCTCTGACCTGAAAATGTGTTACTTTGCAAATGATTATTTGCAGGGTATATTGATGGAGGATCAAGAAATAGCAGTGAAGAGGCTTTCAAAGAATTCTGGACAAGGGCTAGATGAATTCAAAAATGAAGTTCTACTGATTGCAAAACTTCAGCACCGCAATCTTGTAAAGCTTCTCAGTTGTTGCATTGAAGGGGATGAAAGGATGTTAATCTATGAATACATGCCCAACAAAAGTTTGGACTACTTTATTTTTGGTTTGCGCCTTTGAACACTTGTACATTCTTTTCTAGTTATGTTTTTACTGTTGTTCTTCGAAGCCTCAATTCGGGTTCAAACTAACATGGATAAGAAATTGATCAGATGAAACAAGAAGCAAACTACTAGATTGGCTTAAACGCAAGCAGATTATTGGTGGAATTGCCCGTGGACTTCTTTATCTTCATCAAGACTCTAGACTAAGAATTATTCACAGAGATCTTAAAGCCAGCAATGTTTTACTAGATAATGAATTGAATCCAAAAATTTCGGATTTTGGCTTGGCTAGAACATTTGGAGGAGATCAAACTGAGGGCAATACAAACAGAGTTGTCGGAACATAGTAAGTTCTTGCACCTAAACTTGCTATATAGTTGTGCTTTCTCTTGCTTCTAAACTACCCTTTTATTTGCAGTGGATATATGTCTCCTGAGTATGCCGTGGATGGGCTTTTCTCAGTGAAATCCGATGTCTTTAGCTTTGGGGTTTTAGTGCTGGAGATAGTAAGTGGGAAGAAGAACAGAGGATTTTACCATCCTGATCACCACCACAATCTTCTTGGTCATGTAAGTTTAAAGAATGAAATTATCTTACCTCCTTGAACAAACATGTCATCACTTGTCTTAATGTCTCAGGCATGGAGATTTTGGACAGAAGGGAGACCACTGGAACTAATTGACCAAGCGCTAGGTGAATCCTGCACTCTATCTGAAGCCTTGAGATGCATTCATGTCGGTCTGTTATGTGTCCAACAAGGACCAGACGACAGGCCAAGCATGTCAACTGTGGTTCTAATGTTAAGCAGTGAGATTTCATTGCCCCAACCAAAAACCCCTGGGTTTTTCACAGAAAGGAATCTGCCTAAAGCAGTAACTTCATCGAGCATAAGTGAATCATCTTCGACGAATGCAATCACAATTTCGTTGTTAGAGGCACGGTAGAAGATTATCACTTGATAAGGGAGATGAAGTTTCTTCTGCAATACAAAAGACTTGAGGCAGCATCTATACAATACCAGATGGTCATTAAGCTAAGAATGTGTTGCAGGATGTTGTTGACCTTCAATTTTAGTTCAAGCAATGTAGCTGTCTTTTATGAAGCCTTTTTTATTGTTATAGAAGTACTAGCCTCTCCACGGAAAGAAAGTAAATGTGCCTTACTAGAATTATGGGTGTCTTTTAGGTTAGAGTTTGCTGGATTGATCTCAATCACAGAGGTGTTTCAATCATAAAAATTGAGATATGTTCAATCGTGATTGATACTAACAATCTTTTTTAAGTTATTGTTTAAACATATTTCGAATGTTTCTGCAAATGACTCAATTCTTTAGTTTTTAGTTTTAAAAATCATTTTTAAACCGAACAGTGTACCCTAATCAACTAATTAAGGTCCCAAATTCAGCTTATTAGCAGTATACTTCCCAGTAGTTTAGCTCTCAAAAATAAAAATGAGTTAAATCATCATATATAATTTCCATAATTAAGCATTAATGTTAGGACTTCTTAGATATTCAACACCTAGACTGCAATATCTTACAGATCATGGTCTTTCAAAAAAAAAAAAAAAACAAATTTATTACTAATTTGGTCTCTCAGCCAATCAAATTCATATCTTACAGATAGAAATTAGATAGACTAGTTCTACTACCCATCATCAGCATTTGCTTTTTCATAAACTGTTTTGATTATAAAGAGAGAGAGATAGAGAGGGAGAGAGGGAGAGAGAGAGTTACAACTCCTCAGCCTCCTATTTTTAAACAAGTCATCTTTTCCCCTGAGCCGCCGCTCCTCCGCCGTCCTGCAATTGAAGACCCGTTTCAATCTTAGTCTTTGCTCGATCCTGTTCTTCCAGCCACCCACTGGAGATTCTGGAGATTCTAATGGGTTTCCACAACTTGTTATTTGGAAGGACTCTAAAGTACATTGCAGAGCAGGACCATGGAATGGCCTCCGGTTTTCAGGGACCCCTGAGATGAAACCAAATCCAGTAACCACGTATGAATTTGTATTTAATGAAAAGGAGGTTTATTACAAGTATGAGCTCCAACGGTCAATGCTTTCAAGGTTATCGGTGAACCAGTCTGGCCATTTACAACGCTTCACGCAAACAGGTAAAATGTATGGTTGGGCTCTCGTCTATATGAAGCCGAAAGATCCTTGTGACAATTACTTATTGTGTGGTGCATATGCTATCTGCAATAGAAATAAATCTTCTCTATGTAATTGCTTGGAAGGGTTTGTACCCAAGTCTCCTAAAGATTTGAGTAAGTCAAAATGGTTTGATGGGTGTGTTCGAAGGACTAAGATGCATTGCCAAAATGGAGACAGTTTTCAGAAGTACACGGGACTGAAGTTGCCAGACACGTCTTTTCCTGGTATAATAGGAGCATGAACCTCAAAGAATGCAGAGAAATGTGTTTGAGAAACTGCTCTTGCACAGCCTATGCGAATTCAGATATCAGTGGGGTAGCAAGTGGCTGCTTGCTTTGGTTAGGTGATCTGATTGATATGGAAGAATACACTGATGATGGGCAAGAAATCTATGTACGGATGGACACTTCACAAACAGGTATGAGATATTTTCTTTTAAGGGAGAAGGAAATGCTTGCCTTAGATATTTATTCAAGAGTAAGTGCAGGACTATATTGATGAACTCTTTTATCTGCAGTTTTCAGGCAAGGAAGTGTTTAGTTATTCAAAATTGGTTTTTTATCTACATGGCTAAATTTGGAGAATATTTTTTTTTGTTTGATTCGCATGCAAGAGAAAAACTACAAGGTACCCAAAGAGAGGTAGCCAATGCAGCATTGTTACAGCGACCGGGAAGCGGTGCTGGTGTCTGCACCTGACACCACATCCTCCTAGTCTGTAACTGCTTCCCCATAGAAACTATGACTAATTAAGTTTCCTTTTAATTATTTTGACTTATTGATGGGGAAAAAATGGAGTTAGTACTAAGGGATCTTGTAAATTAGCGGTAGATTGCAAGTTAAGCAGTTATTATTTAACTTGTGAATCATGTCTATATATCAACCATGCATCGTATCTTTCAGATCAAGTTGAAACAAGGGGGAACCCCAGTGAGAAGAAGCAACTGGGGATCATACTCAGCTCTCGTATGTTGACTGCAATGCTGATAGCAGGATTAATCTTTTATATACAGAAGAAGAAGCTCAGAAAGAAAGGTCACCATCTAAAGTACACAATTTTTATTCTGTATAAAATGAAATCTTCTAATTATGTACAGATGTTAGAAAAATAATCATATTCTATAATTTTAAATGAGAAATCAATGGTAAATGTTTGTGAAGAAAGCATCGCATTAGGTGTTCTTTTAAAGTTTCCTACTGTTTCAGAAATGAGGGAAGGCAATAGCAGAAAAAATTACTGAAGGCGGAAAAGAAGGCACAGAATTGCCAATTATTGATCTGAAGACCGTAGTGGAAGCCACAAATAACTTTTCAAGCCACAACAGGCTCGGTGAAGGTAGTTTTGGACCTGTATATAAGGTAGCACAATAATATGCTGCTAGGATAAGCTAACCTCTTACCTCAAAATGTCTTTACTTTTCAAATGGTTATTTACAGGGTACATTGATGGATGATCAAGAAATAGCGGTGAAGAGGCTTTCAAAGAGTTCTGGACAAGGGCTGGATGAATTCAAAAATGAAGTTGTACTGATAGCAAAACTTCAGCACCACAATCTTGTAAAGCTTCTCGGTTGTTGCATTGAAGGAGATGAAAGGATGTTAATCTATGAATACATGTCCAACAAAAGTTTGGACTACTTTATTTTTGGTTTGCACTGTTTAATCCTTGCACATGTTTTTCTAGTCATATCACCTTTTAGTTTTACTGTTGTTCTTTGAGACCCCTATTCGGGTTTGAACTAACATGGATAAGAAATTGATCAGATGAAACAAGAAGCAAACTACTAGACTGGCTTACACACAAGAAGATTATTGGTGGAATTGCTCAAGGACTTCTTTATCTTCATCAAGACTCTAGACTAAAGATTATTCATAGAGATCTCAAAGCCAGCAATGTTTTACTAGATAAAGAATTGAATCTGAAAATTTCAGATTTTGGATTGGCAAGAACTTTTGGAGGAGATCAAACTGAGGCCAATACAAATAAAGTTGTCTGGAACATAGTAAGTTTACGCACCCAAACTTCCTTTGTAATTGTGCTTTCTCTCGCTTCTAAACTTCCTTCATATTTGCAGTGGTTATATGTCTCCTGAGTATGCCGTGGATGGACATTTCTCAGAGAAATCCGATATTTTCAGATTTGGGGTTTTAGTGCTGGAGATAGTAAGTGAGAAGAAAAACAGAGGATTTTTCCATCCAGATCACCACCACAATCTTCTTGGTCAGGTAAGTTTAAAGAATGAAATTATTTTACCATCTCAAACATACATGTCATCACTAGTCCTATTGTCTCAGGCAGGGAGATTGTGGACAGAAGACAGACCAATGGAACTAATTGACCAAACGCTAGGTGAATCCTGCATTCTATCTGAAGCCTTGCGATGCATTCATGTCGGTCTGTTATGTGTCCAACAAGGACCAGAAGACAGGCCAAGCATGTCAACTGTGGTTCTAATGTTAAGCAGTGAGGTTTCATTGCCCCAACCAAAAACTAATCTACCTAAAGCAGTAACTTCATCAAGCATAAGTGAATCATCTTCAACGAATGCAATGACCATTTCATTGTTAGAGGCACGGTAGGAAATCATCACTTTATAAGGGAAATGGTGTTTTCTCTAGATTAAGAAAGCAAACAAAAAAATGAAATATGTTCCTCAAAGGCTATGGTGAAGTGATGCTTCTTTTCCCATACACTAGTCCACCAATTTACCAGATCTGCAATCCAAAAGACTTGAGCCAGCACCCATACATAAAGTAGCATGCAATACAAGATGGATGTATTAAGCCACAAACTTGGAAATAATTAGCTAAGTATGTGTTGCAGGATGTAGTTGAACTTTTGTTTTAGTTCAAGCAGTATAGCTGTCTATTTATGAAGCTTTTATAATTATTGTTAAGTACTAATCTCCCTACGGCAAGAAAGTAAAAGTGTCTCAATATTTAGGTTAGAATATTGCTCATGTCAATCGTGATTGACGCATCTCAAGTGTGGGTGTATTTCAAGAACACTTCCCATGCACGAGTGAAACTCACAGAGGGCTGAGATATGTCAGTCGCATTAGTCGCGACTAACGCTAACAGCCCTCTTTAGGCTATCGCTCAACTGCATTCTGATTACTCCTGCAGATGGCTCAAATCTTTACTGAACTCATCGTGCTACAATAGTCACAACTTGAGCCCAGTTAAGAGCACCAAAATTGTGCATGCCTTAGGACCCTGTAATAGGGACTGAGAGCACATTAAACCCGTCCTAATTGGTTCAAGAGAAAATCTGAAGGTTATTAAACCTACCCCATTGGCAGAGCCAAACATAACTAGGCTGAGAGCTTAAAGCGAATCCAAATCTCAAGTTCAACTTTCAATAGATCGAAAAAAAAAAAACAAAAGAGAACCATAACGATTCTTAGTCTCGAATATTTCAACCAATATAACTTCCAAAATATTCAGTAATAAAAAATGAGGAGCAAATCAAAGAGCTCAAATGTTCAAACAAGTAAACCATTCACATGACTGATCTCATTTCCCAAACATACATAGAATATGTCAATGAATTCCGAAATTTTTCTAATATTCCAAAGTTCAAACCATACATTTAATAAAAAGACAAAACAAACATTTTTCTTGATCAAAAGTAACTGATTTTATAGCAAAAAGCACTAGGTTGAGTAAGATTTCTTACATTGCAGGCTAATCACAGAATTACACTCAATTGCATTTGATTGCAATTCCAGCCTACACCAAAAATTGCAAATAGCTCAAATAAAAATGAGTGTCTAGTATTGTCTACTTCAAAAGATAGCCCTGATTTGCGCCACATTTAGGCTATTCTTACATCAACATATTTGATAAAAGGGCTAATGGTACAAATTGTCACTCAACTGCGCTACAATTATTTTGAGCCCTCATGTATCAATTGCATCAATTTAGTCCTCAACAAATCAAGATAATTGCAATTTAGACCAAAAAGTCACTCCACATATATCACTTACCCACAAAGCCACGTGCCCCACACGAGTGAGAACACGTGTCAAATTTTAAGCAAGTTTCGACCAAAACAACAGGGAATTACACATGCGACCACAAATTGGGATTGAAAGCACTATTCAATTTCATGCCTTAAGAATTCCTCAATATTTCATAATATTTTAAAGCAAGAAAGTGATTGGGTCATGCAATTAACTGAAACTTACTTATAATTTGGCATGTGTCCCTTTCATGCCAGCACGTACCTTAGCCATTAAGTAATATAAATAGAGTGATCGTTTGGGTCCAAATTACATCTATCGTGATTTGTTGAATATTAAGTTGGCATAATCGATATATGAGGGATTAAAATGAAGTTTTTTACAAATTTAAGTGATCATTTGTATGGTTAGCTCTCGATAAAAGTGTAAAAAAGAATTCAAAATTTGAAAATTTTCAAAATTTAAATAATGTAGGATAAATCACACCTTTAGTCCTCATAGTTTGATATTTTGCTCAAATTCATCTATGAAATTTAATTTGATCAAATAAGCCCCAAAATTTCAATTTTGTCCAATTATATCTCTATAATAACTTTTTAGTTGCCCCACTAAAAATGAACACAGCTAAAATGTTGTGAGAATTCTATTACTTAAACTTTACGTTATTTTCAACAACATTGGACCCAATAACATTGATCTTTTTACTAATAAGGTGATTCTCACGTGAAGATTAAGCAAAAAAAATTCATTGTATATGAGTCAAGTGGCTAAGCAATTTTATGTTCAGATGATCTTATTTAAGTGGTATAAATTAATAAAATGAGTTAATTGGAGACTTAATTAGATCAAATTGAAAACTCTGGGTATTTATTTGGCCAAATTAAAACTCTGAAAATTAATTTGACCAAAAAACTCTGAAAACTAATTTAACCAAAAACTAGTCTAATAACCCCAATGAAATCGGAAACCTTAAAACTTTCAAACCCTAATTCCTATATGATATTTGACCAAATTAAACAAGTTGAATGAATAATTACCTCTGAGATTCCGAATTCATATTCTAGGTTAAGATTTAAGTTGTGCTTGTGCATCTCCTTTTCCTCAGTTCCCCTCTCTCTCTCTTTCCGAGTGCTTCTCTCAAATCATTGTAGGTCAAATCTTTGAACATCAGTTATTACTGATGAAATCAAAATAGTACTTTAAATAAGGGCAAACTGGTCTAATTAATAAAATCTAATTTATTAGCCTTGCCCATTTTCAGCACAGTGGTCCATTTTCAAAAAGTCATCAGTGCCGGTAAGTTTTAAAAAAATAATTGAAGAGAATAAAGAATTCCAAATGACTACGTAATGATGACATAGTACTAGATTGTGAAGTCAAATGCATCATCTGCAAATGTAAATTTTGTTGATTGATAAATCTGCTTATCTCCTTGTCATTGACAACTGTTGTGAAAGCTATTGCCTTTGGCTGTTTGAGATAAACCATGAGAAAATCAATGAAATGCTTCTCATTGCTTTTTTGCTCAATTTTTCTATTTTCCATCTTAGAAACCACCAACGCACAGGACATTATTACTCCAAACCAATCATTAAGAGATGGCCAGACTCTAGTTTCAGCAGGGGGAAGGTTCGAACTTGGATTTTTCAGCCCTGGAAATTCAAAAAGCCGGTATTTAGGAATATGGTACAGGGAGATACCTAATCAGATAGTTGTCTGGGTGGCCAACAGAGAATCTCTAATTTTAGATTCCTCGGGAGTTATAGTAATAACTGGCAATGAAATCCTTCTTCATAATAGCACAAAAGACATTGTTTGGTCAACCAACACATCAAAAACAGCACAGAACCCAATTGCACAGCTTTTGGAGACAGGCAATCTTGTTGTGAAAGATGAAAATGACGATAACGAGGACAGCTTTTTATGGCAGAGCTTTGATTATCCATCTGACACCTTCTTACCAGGCATGGAGCTTGGAACGAACTTCGCAACTGGCCTGAATAGGATTCTATCATCTTGGAAGAGTACAGACAATCCTGCTCAAGGCCAATATTTTCTGGAGATAGATACTCGCGGCTTCCCACAATCATTTTATTTGAAAGGACCTAATATACTGTCCAGGGCTGGGTCATGGAATGGTAATACTTTTACAGGGCTTCCTGGACTGAAGTCCAATCAAGAATTTACATTTGAATTCGAGTTTAACGATAATGAGGTCTATTACAAGTATGAGCTCAAAAACAGTTCAGTCGTTTCAAGATATGCAATGAATCCATCAGGCCTTGGGCAGTGGTTCAGATGGGTAGATGAGTCACAAAGTTGGGAGCTTTTCTTTATGCCCCAGGTAGATAACTGTGACAAGTATGCCTTGTGTGGAACATTTGGTAGCTGCAATACCAATCAATCTCCTCTATGATCTTGCTTGGAAGGATTTGTACCTAGATCTCTAACAGATTAGAATTCGGGAAATTCGTCTGATGGATGTGCAAGAAAGACTCCACTAAATTGTAGTGTTTCAGCTGGATTTCTGAAGTATGCTGGGGTAAAATTGCCGGACACGTCTTCCTCTTGGTTTGATAAGACCTTGTCCCTCAAGGAATGTGAGGAGATCTGTTTAAAAAACTGCACTTGTGCAGCATATGCAAATATAGATATTAGGGATGGAGGAAGTGGCTGCTTGCTTTGGTTTGATATCCTTACTGACATAAGAATATTATCAGATGGTGGGCAAGAGCTCTATATACGGATGGCTGCTTCAGAACTAGGTACCTGTTTTCTTTCATTTTCTTTTTTATATTTTGGTTTCTGCCAAGGATTCTTAAATTAGCTCAAGAACCATCTCATAACCTTCTTTCACTCTTTTCCTTGTTCAAATTATAACTCAGATTAGGTACCCGTCCCCCCACCCCACACCACCCAATCTTTTATTTCTTCTTTTTTTTTATTTTTTATTTTATTTTTTAATTTACGCCTCATTGACAGACAATAAGGGGAGTTACTGAGGCAACTACTGACTTGCTGTTATTATAATGAATTTGTCTAATTGTTTACAAACTCAAGAAATGTTCACTAAATTTGCTTTTGATCTTTCAGATAATTTCAAAGATACAAAGCAAACAAACAAAAAGAAGCAAGCAGTTATTATCAGCTCTGGTGTAATAGGAATGGGGTTGCTAATACTAGGATTGATGACGTATATATGGAAGAAAAAACATATAAAGCAAGGTATATTATTTCAACCACTCAACTGTTGAGTTTTATATTGCAGACTTTCTTAATTCTGAAAGAAAACAGCTTATATCATAACCTATATCCCTTCCATCACCAATTATTTCAGGAATCTCAAAGGAAGACATGGAGTTGCCTATATTTCATTTTAAAACAATAGCTAAAGCCACTGGAAACTTTTCAACAAGCAACAAACTTGGGGAAGGTGGTTTTGGGCCAGTCTACAAGGTAATAGAACAAGATGCTACTTACATGAGCTATTTGTCTAATTCAAAAATTCCTAACTTTAGTAAATGATGGCTGCTAGGGCACATTGGCTGAGGGACAAGAAATAGCAGTGAAGAGGCTTTCAAAGAATTCTGGACAAGGGCTGACGGAGTTCACAAATGAAGTTAAATTGATTGTGAAACTTCAGCACCGCAATCTTGTTAAGCTTCTTGGTTGTTGCATTGAGGAAGAAGAAAAATTGTTGGTTTATGAATACATGCCCAACAGAAGCTTGAACTGCTTTATCTTTGGTATGGTCCTATCTTATGACATTCTCCTATAGTCTTGTCATTTTCATACTTTTTTCTTCAGTTCTTCTTTTGAGAATTTAAGCTGTCCGTTGGACTAATTTGGATGTGGAATCGACAGATCAAACAAAAAAACAATTCTTAGAATGGCATAAGCGCATCGAAATTATTGTAGGGATTGCTCGAGGGCTTCTTTACCTTCATCATGACTCTAGACTGAGAATTATCCACAGAGATCTTAAAGCCAGTAATGCTTTACTGGATTATGATATGAACCCAAAAATTTCAGATTTTGGCCTAGCAAAAATATTTGGTGGAGATCAAACTTCAGGCAGAACAAGGAGAGTGGTTGGAACATTGTAAGTGTCCTTCAACTAGGTTAATAATTTAAATTGTCTCAGCAGTTAACCCTTCTCTTGGTAATGATATTATGCAGTGGTTATATGTCACCTGAGTACGCAGTGGACGGACTCTTCTCAATGAAATCAGATGTCTTTAGCTTCGGGGTTTTAGTTCTAGAGATAGTGAGTGGGAAGAAAAACAGGGGATTTTCTTACCCAGAACACAGTCTTAACCTTCTTGGACATGTAAGCAGAAAGAATAATATATTAATATTGTTATACTTTTTGAGGTATGATTGGTAGAGAGAAAAAATGAGTGTATGGAATAGGGAGAGGAAAGCACTTTTTTATTGATTGGTAGGAAAGAAAATGGGACGACACACCTTTTCTTTAAGCTTTTCATCTCTAAGTTTTAATTGTTGACCCTCTCAAATTGAGAGGGGAGGACTAGAGAATTTAGAGTAAAATGCGCTAATTTTTTTCTTTCTCTCTCTCTACTTTTTCCATCCTCTCTACATCCAAAAAAAATATCAATGTTTTCTTTTCTTATAATTTTCTTTCTTGTCACATTTTTCTACTGCCAATCATAGCCTTAGTATATGCCCATGAACAGAGTTCTTTTTTAGATTTGGTGACCTAAGCAAGAAAATTATGATAATGCCCTTGTTAGTGACTCAATAGAATTGGAGGACTACCTACTGATATATGTCTGATATGTTTCAGGCATGGAAACTGTGGATTGAAGGGAGGCCATGGGAACTAATCGATGAAGGTGATTCGTGCATTTTGCCTGAAGTGTTAAGATGTATTAATGTCGCTCTTTTATGTGTTCAAAAAAGGCCAGAACATAGACCAAACATGTCATCTGTGGTAGTAATGTTGAGCAGTGAGAGTCCCCTGCCTCAACCAAAGCAACCTGGTTTTTTTATGGAAAGGCTCCCACCTGAAGCTGATACTTCATCTAGCAACCATCATTCAATTTCTGTAAATGAGATTACAATCACATCATTAGATGCACGGTACAATATGGTCACTTTTTCTCCATGCTATATGCTAGCCTACTAAGATTCCTTAATCTTTTTTGTAAGCATAACTTGTCATTCTTTGAAGAGATTTATTGTCTCCGTTAAATGCATTCTTAATTCCGTTATAGACAGCTTAAAGCTGCATTAATAGAAATTTTCTACTATAGGATAAACTTGCACCTTCAGATATAGAAAATTTTATAGTTTTTTGGGAAACTGATATTTTTTTCGAAAAAAAATTTACAACAAAATGCGCTTTTACATATTAGGCCCCTATACCCTTGCAGGGAATCATCAACAAGACCTTCTCTTCGAACAAAGCTAAAAGATCATTTTGCTCAATCAAAGTTTTGACTAACTAATAGTTTTATGATTTTTGGATGAAAAAAGTGGAAGGACATATGAGTGTAGACAAAGTGTTTGCTAAAAGTCTCCACTGGATGGTTTTGAACATCGAAAAGTTCTTGTTTAGCATAATATCATAAGAGATATATAGCATAAGAGTTTATCTCATTATTAAATGATATGAAAAATATATATGTTAATGTATTATATGGGCTTAGTCCCACATTGGTTGTGTATAGCTTTGCTTCTCCTATTAGCTTGTATAAATAGGATAATCCCACATTGGTTGTGTATAGCTTTGCTTCTCCTATTAGCTTGTATAAATAGGATAGCTCCCTTTGTAAGTAAATCACACCATTCAATACAATTCTTCTTTTTGTATTGTCTCACTTCCTCTCTTAAATTCAACATGGTATCAGAGCCATAATGGTTCTCGGTATTTTAAGAGTTGAGTATGCTCTGTGATTGCCACTATTAGTGGATCCTTCACATCAGAAAAACTTTTAGTATATCCTTTTCATACCTGTTGGGTCATCACTATAGTCGGAGTCTCATCGACATCATCTCCGCTGCCGCTCTTGTTTCAGAAACGCTGCTGCCACGTCAGCCCTAAAGGCCACATCAACGCCACCTCACTGCCACGTCACCTGTTGACATCACATCTGCTGCCGCTCCTGTTTCAGAAACGCTGCTGTCACGTCAGCCCTAAAAGCCACATCAACGCCACCTCACTGACACGTCAGTGCCACGTCACCCGTTGACCACCACATCATCAGTTGATCGCCACATCACCGGTTCCTTGGAGGTTCACCTTCCTCTTTGTGCCTATGGCTGAATCGTACTTACCCCGGGTTATTACTACTGTTCTGGATGAATCTAATTATGTTGTGTGGGCTCAAGAAATGTCTGGTTTCCTCCGTGGACATAAATTATGGCGTTACGTGACTGGAGATATCACTGAACCCAAGAAGAAAGACGATGAAGATGCTGACAAATATGTTGACCGTCTAGAGGAATGGGATAGCAAAAATCACCAGATTCTCACATGGTTTCGTGCCACTATTATCGCAGAAATCAAACTTCAATTTGGTACACTCCATACAGCTAAAGAAGCTTGGGATCTTCTCCAACACCGCTACACCAGGGCAGACATCTCAAATCGGTATCGTCTTCTTTCCATCCTTCATAGCATGCGCCAAGAACCTGGACAAACTATCAACAGCTTTCTATCTCAGATGACTGCTGTGTGGAACCAGTTAGCTCTCACTGAGCCAACTTGGGAATGCACAAAAGACGCCGATGTTTATGGAAAGTACCGAACTGAGACACGCATTATGCAATTCCTGATGGGCTTGAGAGAGGAATTTGAACCTGTAAGAGCTTCAATCCTACACCGAGGCGCAATACCTCCCTTAAACGACGTTCTTTCTGATCTACTCAGTGAGGAAACACGTCTCGCCACATTACAGGGATCTCATACAGATGTTGCCCTTGCAGCACCCGTTGCTCTTGCCACACAAGCTGCCAAGACAAACCCATACCAGAAGCCCTTATATTGCAAGTATTGTCATTCACAAGGGCATGAATTGCTCAAATGTCCTTCTCGCCTATGTAAAGTCTGCAGAGAACCGGGTCACTATCTTGCAGACTGCCCTAAACTTCCTTCTGGAAATCAGTCAAATGGGAACCAATATCGCTCACGAGGCTCATACAATCGGTTCTATTCCAAGTCAAATAATACTGCTGCTGTAGCCACTGATGCTACACCAACTTCATCAAGCTCTTCACCTGATTGGAGTGGTTTATGCACCATTCTTACTGAGGCTCTAACTAAAACTGGTAACAATATAGCCATGTCAGCTACACCAGGTACATCCAGATGGTATTTTGATTCTGCTTGTTGCAATCATATGACTTCTGATGCCTCCATATTTTCCTTTAAAACTCGTGATGAGCATGCACCTACTATTCACACTGCCAATGGATCAAATATGTTGGTCAGCCACACTGGACATGTTGACAGTTCTCATCTGTCTCTCCCTGACACATATTTGGTTCCTAATCTTACGCTTAACCTTATATCTGTTGGACAACTATGTGATCTTGGACTTGATTTGCATTTTTCTTCTACTGGTTGTCGTGTGCAGGACCCTCAGACAGGAAAACTCCTTGGAACCGGCCGTAAAGTTGGACGCCTCTTTGAGCTTACTCACCTCCAAGTCCCATCATCACCATCACCAAACCAATCAGCCGCATCCATCCCAGCACTCTCTCCTGTGGAATTGTGGCACTCTCGGTTAGGTCACACTTCATCCAGCCCTCTACGTTCTCTTATTTCTAGTGGTCAGTTAGGATCACTTCAGCATGAGTCTTTTCATTGTATTCATTGTCAACTTGCAAAACAATCAGCTTTACCTTTTAATGAGAGTCAGTCTGTTTCCCTTGCACCTTTTGATTTAGTACATTCTGACGTTTGGGGGCCTTCTCCTCATACATCCATGGGTGGTGCTCGTTATTTTGTTATATTTGTGGATGACTATTCTCGTTATACTTGGTTGTTTCTTATGAAAAGCAGATCTGAACTCTTTCAAATATATTCTGATTTTTCTTCTATGGTTCAAACTCAATTCTCTCGGAATATCAAAATTTTTCGTTCAGATAATGCAATGGAATATAAAGACCGTGTTTTTCTAAACCTACTTCACAAAAATGGCACGCTTCCCCATCGCTCGTGCCCTGGAACCTCCCAACAAAATGGACGAGCCGAACGCAAACATAGACATATTCTTGACACTGTTCGTGCTCTACTCATTTCGTCATCATGTCCTGAACGTTTCTGGGGTGATGCTGCCTTAACCGCAGTGTACACAATCAATCGTGTCCCTTCCGCTA
Organism: Bretschneidera sinensis; assembly: GCA_023935145.1. Lineage (NCBI taxonomy): Eukaryota > Viridiplantae > Streptophyta > Magnoliopsida > Brassicales > Akaniaceae > Bretschneidera > Bretschneidera sinensis. The sequence goes on along the minus strand of CM043698.1, from coordinate 140,259,325 downwards.
CAATCCAAAATCAGTCTCCATTCGAGCGTCTTTTCGGTAAATCTCCTGATTACTCTAACCTCAGAGTCTTTGGTTGCGCTTGTTTTGTTCTTCTCAAACCACATGAACACAACAAATTACAACCAAGGGCTCATCTGTGTTGTTTCATTGGATATGGTATTGAACATAAGGGGTATCGGTGCTGGGATCCTATTTCTAAAACTCTTCGTATCTCTCGTCATGTCATTTTTTGGGAACATCAAATGTTCTCTTCGTTACAGTCATTTGACATGTCAACCATCACTAACTCCAGATTCTTTACTGATCCATCTATTGAGTTATTTCCTGAGAATCCAATTTCAGGTACTGTTGAGTCCACCTCCGAATCACCAGCCGATATCACCCCTTCCGTTCCGGACCTAGCTCCAGCTCCAGAACCCTCAACTGACCTCACCTCTCCGACTCAATCGGTCGTGCCCGAGGATATTCCTATGTCTGATGAGTCTGCACCAACTCCCTCTGAGAGCCATCCTCCAGATCACCCCCGCAGATCTACCAGGGTAACTCATCCCCCTTCTCATCTTGCTGATTACCATTGTGATTATTATTGTTTTTCCACTATACTTCATCTGCATGAGCCTCAATCCTATAAGGAGGCTAGTACTAATCCATTTTGGCAGAAAGCAATGGATGAAGAACTTCAGGCCCTAGCTAAAACTCATACCTGGGATATTGTTGATCTGCTCCCTGGAAAAACTCCTATTGGGTGCAAATGGGTGTTTAAGATCAAGACACTTTCTGATGGCTCTATTGAACGATATAAAGCCCGACTTGTTGCTAAGGGATTTGCTCAGGAATATGGCATTGACTATGAAGAGACATTTGCTCCAGTGGCGAGGCTCACATTTGTCCGTACACTCCTTGCTGTCGCCGCCATTCGAAGATGGACTCTATTTCAAATGGATGTCAAAAATGCATTTCTCAATGGGGATCTTTTTGAGGAAGTCTATATGCATACACCTCTCGGCTTGGATGCCCCTCGAAACAAAGTTTGTCGCCTTCGTCGTGCCCTATATGGTTTGAAACAAGCTCCACGTGCCTGGTTTGCCAAATTCAGCACTACCATTCATCAGTTTGGGTTCACACCGAGTGCTCATGATTCAGCTCTGTTTATCCGCCATACTACCAACGGTATTATCATTCTTTTACTATACGTGGATGATATGGTTATTACTGGAGATGATCTACATGGTATTTCTGAACTCAAAAAGTTTCTCAGTGGCCAATTCGAGATGAAAGATCTTGGCGTGCTCACCTATTTTCTTGGCCTCGAAGTCTCATCTAATTCTGATGGATTTTTTCTCTCTCAGGCCAAATATGCCTCGGACCTCCTTTCCAAGGCTGGGATCACTGACTCAACCACTGCCACTACTCCTCTCGAGCCGAATGTCAGACTTACCCCACTCGATGGTTCACCTCTTCAGGATGCCACTCTATATCGTCAACTGGTTGGAAGTCTTGTATATCTTACTGTCACTCGCCCTGACATTGCCTATGCCGTTCATCAGGTCAGTCGGTTCTTGTCCGCTCCTCGGACCACCCATTACTCGGCTGTTCTTCGCATTCTTAGGTACGTCAAGGGTACTTTATTTCATGGGCTTCATTTCTCAGCACAGTCTGCCCCCGTTTTACAAGCCTATTCTGATGCCGATTGGGCTGGAGACCCCACCGACAGACGTTCAACCACCAGTTACTGTTTCTTTTTGGGCAATTCTCTCATTTCCTGGCGTAGTAAGAAACAAACTGTGGTTGCTCGCTCCAGTACTGAAGCTGAATATCGTGCCATGGCTGATGCAACTCAAGAACTTCTCTGGCTTCGATGGCTACTCGCTGACATGGGTATCTCTTCTCCTGCTGCCACTATCCTACACTGTGACAACAGGAGTGCTATTCAGATCGCTCACAATGATGTCTTCCACGAGCGTACAAAACACATCGAGAATGATATCCACTTCATCCGTGATCACATTCTCCAGAATACGGTTCGTCTACAATCCGTCAGTTCAGCCGATCAGACAGCTGACATTTTCACTAAGGCTCATCCACCCGGACACTTTCACTCTCTGGTTTCCAAACTCAAGTTCACCTCCCACTTACCGCTTTGAGTTTGAGGGGGGATGTTAATGTATTATATGGGCTTAGTCCCACATTGGTTGTGTATAGCTTTGCTTCTCCTATTAGCTTGTATAAATAGGATAATCCCACATTGGTTGTGTATAGCTTTGCTTCTCCTATTAGCTTATATAAATAGGATAGCTCCCTTTGTAAGTAAATCACACCATTCAATACAATTCTTCTTTTTGTATTGTCTCACTTCCTCTCTTAAATTCAACAATATATATATATATATATATATATATATATATATTTTATTTTCATTTAAGAATGAGATACACCTTTGTGCTGGACATATATTTTTCTCAAGGGTTACTAAAGAGTTATTAGATATTTAACTAAAATAAAATACTTTAATTAAGGGTTAACTGGTCAAATTTTCAACACACTGGGTCTATCCTTCAAAAAGTCATCAATGATGACTTTGGTTTTGAAAAAAATAATTGAAGAGACATTAAATTGGGATATCTTGTTTGGTTTAGGTAAAGAAATCAACCTCACTTATTAGTATTATCTTATAATTTGATATTTAAATTTTTTTAAGAAATAAGCTGATTATTGTTTGAATATCACACTAAAATTTTAAATAAACTGAGAAGGTGTTTAATAAAAAAATATTGAAATCAATTTAAAACGGTCAAAATGACAAAATTATAATGTGAAATAGTGCTTTAGATTATGGGTAAATTGAGATTTTTGAAAAAACTCAAAGATGAAAAAGATATTGATTAAAGTCAAACCATATTATAATTTGAAATTGATTTGAGAAACCGATTCAAAATTCAATTATTTTTTCCTTAAATTATAATCTGCTTATAATATAAAGCTAAATGTGAAGTGAGATACCAGCTTATAAGCTGGTCAAAACCAAACAAGCTCTAAAATCCCAAAATTCCAGTCCAGTCAAAATTGTTTTGAATGTTGAAAGATGAAGATGGAGACAAAAGAAGGGTGAAAGAGATCAGGAAAGAAAAATATATAATTTTGTCTGTTTTGAGTTCACAAATATAATTTTTTTAGACAGAGTTAAAAATATAGATATATAATCCGTAACATATGTTTGGCGTTAATAACTAACTTGTTCGAATTATAGATTAGTAAATTGTGTTATAATTAAAACTAAAATGTAGAGATGAATTTGAACTTATGCTTTAAGTTTATATTACATGACGAATTATAAACTCAGGTTTCTTTTTACAGAAAGGCACCCACCAGCTGATACTTCATCAAGCAACCATTATTCATTTTCGGGAAATGAGATTATAATGGCATCATTGGATGCGCAGTAGAATTTGAACACACTTTTGTTATCTTGTAAAAAATAATTGAGTTATTAATTATCTAAAAAATAAACTAATAGAAAATGATCAAATTATTCTTTTATTTTCTGTTAGAATACATTTTGAGATTTTATTATTATTAGTTTCTTAATATAGACTTGACATATATAGCTCATTGTATCCCTATATAATCTAATTGTGTAGTTGTAATTCAGTATGCACATGATACAGTTTTTCAAACCCTATTTTTTTTCTTTTTCTCTAACATGATATCAGAATTTAAGGCTTTTTTTTTTTTTTTTTTTTAATGCTTTGTTCATAGTTTGAATCTCAGTATAGTAGTCGTTTTGAAGTCTTCGTATGCCTTTTGTTTTTCTTTTATTGAAATATGTTCTGTTTGCTTCAAATCTGTTGTCTTCTGTTGCTCTAATATGATAACCGATTGCACCATTCACCTTGCCGGCAACAGGTGACCCTACCCACAAATTTTCAGACTGTTCCGACCAGCCTAGTGTTAAGGTAGGGGGCGGCAAGTAGGGGGCAGCACCATAAATGCTCCATAGGTAGGGGACGGCACCATAAATACTCCATAACTCCTTACCTAAACTCCACCAGTATTTGTGTTTTTTGAAAGCCTATAAATACTCTTTAGCTTTCATTTGTAAGACACCAAGTAGAGAAGAGAGAGCTTGAGAGAAAAGCTTGAGAGAAAATATTGTGAGAGATATAAGTGTCTCGAACAAAATACAATTGGGTGTGGGTTGTGAGTTGTAAGTGTTGTAAACACTTTGTATATTTTCTCTCTTTAGTAAAAAACGATCTGCAGCAGGTCCGGAGACGTAGACACATTTTGCCGAACTCCGTTATCAAATTTGTGTGTGTTATTTCCGC